>OV656846.1:50000-1526296 GCA_927399475.2 Acleris emargana
CCTAAACCCCTGCCGTCTGCGCCGGAGCGGGTGCGCGTGAGGAGACTCCTCGCGCTCCCGCTCCGAGGCCTCCTTCTGCGAGATAACGTACTCGCAGAAGGAGGCCACAGCCCTCCAGGACCTGTCGCTGCACAGCATCGCAGACACGACGCTGTGCAGGGAGAGGTCCCATTGCCCGATGGCCAGTGCCATCGTGCAGCGCTCCGCACTCCAACGGCTGCACACCGCGAGGGTGTGGCGAGCCGTGTCGTCCGGATCGCCGCACTCATGGCACTGCGGGCCGGGCTCCCTCCCAATCTTGTGCAGGTAATGACCGAAGCATCCGTGTCCGGTCAATACCTGCACAAGCCGGTACGATGTAGCACCGACTGCTCTCCCCAACCAGGTGTCCAGCGACGGGAGGATCGCCCCTATGGTATAAACACCATAGGGGGAATCCTCCAGGCTCGCTTTCCACCTGTCCCGCAGTCGGCGCTCCATCATCCGGCGCGTCTCCTCAACCTCCTCAGGGTCCGGGCGAACACCTCTCGCCCGGGCCCTGGACCTAACCTTGTAGGTCTCCGCCTGCACCTCTGCGTCCAACTCCCAGGGCGGGGTGCAGGCGAGGAGGCAGGCCGCGGCGTGGGCCACAGTCATGTAGGCCCTCACAATGCGGAGGGCCACCACCCGCTGTGGCCTCCGTAGCAGGGCCCGGTTCCGGGCGGACAGCTTGTCCGCCCAGATGGGGGCCCCGTACAGAGCCATGCTCCTTGTGCCGCCGGCATACAGCCGGCGGCACAAGGAGCCTGGTCCACCCACATTCGGCAGAAGCCGACTCATCGCCGACGCGGCGCCCACCACTCGGGGAGCTAACTTCTTGAAGTGCTCCCCGAAACTCCACCATCGGTCCAGAACAAGCCCCAAATATTTTATGTGGGGCTTGATCTGGACCGGTTCCCCCCCCAGGGTGAGCGCCGCGCCCGCCGGCAGCCTCCACCCCCGCCCCCCGAAGACTATAGCCTCAGTCTTCGGGAGGGCCACCCTCAGGCCGAGCCGACCGATCCGGTGAATCGCCAGCTCGGCCGCCGCTTCCGCCCGGCACAGCACCTCTCTCAGCTCGGTCCCGCGCGCGGCCACCATGGTATCGTCTGCGTAGCAGATGGTGGCCGTCCGCGGGAGCAGCTCCCCCCTGATGGCCCAGTCGTACCCCAGGTTCCATAAAAGTGGACCGAGCACGGAACCTTGGGGTACGCCGCAGGCCATCTCCGTCGACCCCCGTCGACCGTCCGCCTGCTCATAGAGCACTACCCTATCAGTAAGGTAGTGCTCTATGAGCCGCCGCAGGTAGGGAGGCACTCGGTGGTATATGAGTGCCTCCCTTATCACCCCATAGGGGAGGGTGCCAAAGGCGTTGGCGATGTCGAGCGACACCGCCACTACTCCCTCCCCTCTGCTCGACGCGTAGTCGTAGAAGTCCCTTAGGGACTTCACCGCGTCGAGCGTAGACCGCCCCTCCCTAAACCCGAACTGTCTCTCACAGACGTTCGGGCCGGCGGTCTCCAGGTGCTGCCGGATTCTGGAGGCCAGGACTCTCTCCAGCATCTTCCCGGCCTCATCCAGCAGCACTATGGGGCGATAGGCGGACGGGCAATCCGGGGGTCGACCCTCCTTCCGGATGAGGCACAGCCTCCCCTCTTTCCACACTCTCGGGAACCGACCCTCCCTCAGGCAGTCACTCATCAACTGCCTGAGTCGGTCCCCGAGGTGTTTTAGGGCGATGGGGAGTACCCGGCCCGGTACTCCATCGGGCCCCGGGGCTTTCTTGCAGCCCCGGAGCCGGTCCACCGCCCTCTCGAACTCGTCATCGCTCACCGGTGCGATGTCGAGTTCGAGTGGGTCCTCCAGGTCCCCCGGTGGCTCGGTCATCACCGGGGGAACTATCGACGGGGCTGCCGGAAACAGCCCCTCGATGACCCTCCTCAGGAGGGGGGGCTCCAGCGAATCCATGGGGGGGGCGGTGCGCATCTTGTTGCGCACCACCTTGTACGGCCGCCCCCATGGATTCTCGTCCAGCGTGGCCAGGAAGGAGACATTGCCCTCTTCCTTGGCCACCGCTATGGACAGGGTTAGGGCCCCCCTGGCCTCTTGGTGGGCCCTGTAGAGCCCCTCCTCCTCCTCCCGAGTGTGCCGCCTACGCCTGCAGTGCTGGTAGGCGTGGCGGGCACCGTCGGCGGTGGTCCGCAGGGCCGCAATTTCTGCGGACCACCAATAGACACACCTCCGGGCAAACAATCGTCTTGCCCGGGGCATGGCCGCTCCGCACACCGTCTGCAACGATGTGCGGAAGTGGCGCGCCCTCTCCTCCACTCCTGAGGCGGCGGGTGGGGCGGAGCACCAGGCCTCCACCATCGCCGCCTCGTCCGCCTTGGCCCTGTCCAGAAGGGACAGGGACCACTTGGGGAACTCCCCCATTCCCCCCCTTCGCCCCCCCCTTGGGACTGGTGGTGGCTGGCCCAGCCCTGTGGAGACCCTGAACCTAATATATAGGTGATCAGACAGGGTCTCCACGTCCTCCAGGACGCGCCAACCTGCAACGCGTGCGGCCATGGCGGGGGTCGCGAACGTGATGTCCACGATTGACCCCCCTCGCCGCCGCACGCAGGTGTTGGCGCTGCCCCGGTTCAAGACCGCCAGGCCCGCTACCACCGACCAATCCCTCAGCGCCGCCCCGCGCGCATCCGTTACGGGGGATCCCCACGCCGCACTTTTGGCGTTGAGGTCCCCCAGGATGATTACTTGGCGCGGGGCCGCCCTCCTCGCAACACCCCCCAGGACCCCGAGGAAGACCTCGAAGTCGGCCAGCGGCCTATTGGGGGAGAAATACACCGCAATCAATACGGTGTCGCTCCCCCATCCGGCCGCTGCATACCCCGGGCCGACCTCGATCCTCCCCAGGGGGGGGCCATTGCCGACCGCCGGCACCACCACGGCAGCCCTCTCGTCCGTCGACCCCACCCAATTGGGTGAGGGAGGGACGTAGTAGGGCTCCGTCACGACCACCGCGTCGATCGACCACTCCGCCATGACCTGCATTAGCAGGTCCTGTGATCTGGCGGAGTGGTTGACGTTGACCTGCAGGAGTTCCAAATGCTGTGCTGGCATTTAGGACTCCATGCAGGTCTCTTCCGGTGGCCCGTCGGCGGCAGCCGCTGCGGGGGCATTGCTTGCTGGGGCGGGGCGGGGGCGCTGCGGCCTCGTGCTCCTTCCTCTGAGGGCGGGGGGGGAACAATTTATACCCCCCATCCGGTGGTTGGCTGGGAGTTTGGCCTGGTGGCACACGGCACACCACGCCTTCTCCCAGCACTCCGACATTTTGTGCCCCTCTTTGCTGCACCGGAAGCAGCAATTGCTCCGGTCAGACTTGGAGGGGCACATCTCCCGCGAGTGGCCGACGCCGAAACAACGGTAGCACCGCATCGGCGTCGGCCCCACCACCTCGACCCTGGCAGAGGCCCAGCCTACTTGGACCCTGCCAGCGTTTTTAACCGCGATCGCCGCCAGCACTGGGCACTGGATCATTGCTGACCCAGTGCCGTTGTAGAGTGTGCGGATGTAGGCCACCCTAACCTGTTCCGGCAGGCAAGCCCCGGCTGCGGCGACGGCCTTAGCCACCGCCTCGTTAGTGGCCGACTCGTCCAGTCCGGAGAGCTGGAGTTCGGCCATCTTAACGGGGCGGCTGACGTTTGCGACGTCGCCCACTATCCCCTGCAGCCTGGCCGCAAGGGTGTCCGCCACTTTTTGCCCGTCCGCACCGGCGACCTCGATGACCCGGGAGCCGGTCATCGAGGTCCTGACCTTCACATTTTGTAGGCCCACCTCGCTGAGGCTAAGGCCGTTGATGGCCCTCGCCATCGTGTCCTTCAAGGTGGTGGTGGCTCCCTCCTTGAGGGAGACCACGACCGCCGCCGTCTTCGGCACGGACAGCCTGACGGGCCTGGGCCCGTGCGCCGCCTTGACGTTCTTCGGGGGTGGAGGGGGGGCCTTGGCCTTGCCCTTCCCCTTTTTCCGTACCACCTCCGACCACGACGTCTGCGCAGGCGGGGGTGGCATACGGCCCGAGGGGCCGGGTTCGCCCTGCGAGGGCCGGACGGCTCTCGGGGCAGGGCCGGAGTTCACCAGCCTGGTCGGTCGTCTGGGGGCGGGTACCGCGGCGGGGGCCGGGGCTGCCGTCTTCTTGGCCGTCGTGGCCTTCGGCCTCCCGTCGCCTAGGCGGGCCCTGGCGATCGGCGCTAACGCCTCCACCGGGGCCGGGGGGGGAAGGGCCGGTCTTGCGACTACCCTCTGAGGAGGGGCTGTGACGGCGGGCCTGGCGGCTCGCCTGTCGTGCGCTAGCGGGGGGCGGAGGATGGGCTCGGCCGGGAGGCGCCTATTTACCTCCTCCATCCTGGCGTTTATCATCCCACCGAGGCTTACGAAGAGGTCGTGTTTCATGGCCTCTATCGCCTCGGTGAGCTCAGCCGTCCCGAACTGCAGGGAGGCGGCCACAGGGGCGGGAGTGGACGGACTCTCCCGCTTGCTGAAGGCGATACGAAGTGCCTTCAGCTCCGCCGAGTTTTGAGCGAGTTGCTCCCGCATCCTTTTGTTGTCCGCCTTCAGGATGCCCGCCTCGACCTCGTCCATCGAGCCCAAGATTACTCGGCACGCCCGGTTCATCCGGCCCCAAATCTCCCCCTTGAGATTGCCGGATGCCTTGGCTGCCTCTAATATCTCTCGCGCCGCCATGCGCGTGGCGTCTAGCGGGTCAGTCTCCTGCACACACGCTAGACACGCTGGTTCCTCCGCTGCCTCGGGGGAGCTCGAACCGGGGCGAGAGCTCGAGCGCGAGCGCGAGCGCACGGAGTCTCCGGTTTTCCCCTTGCTCCCCTTCCTGGAGCGGAGCTCAGGGTACTCCCGCCGGTAACACTCACCCGAATCGGGCTCAGCCGCCTCGGCCGCCTCGGCAAATTGGGGCTCTAGCAGGAACTGCTTTGCCCGCAATCTTGCCGTGGCCAACCCGGCGTAGGCGCCCTTGGGTTTCCCCCGCACCGCTGTGTTGACTTTTGGAGGACGAGGGTCGTCCTCCTCATCATCATGCGCCCTTTTGGGGGCCAACGGAGCGTTGTCCTCGACCTCGATGAAGTCGTCCTCCATTTCGGACTCCGAACTGAGGACAACTTCCCCACCCTCCGGTGGATTCTTCCAAAATTTGGTAGGCGAGGTCATTGTGACCTCGTCTACCTAGCTCCTAAAGAAGGTCAAAAACCGACCGCGACGACCAGAGTTATGACCTAACCTAACCCTGAATCGTCAAGTGCGAGTCGGTTTTTAATTTCTCTATACAAACTTGGGTTGAGCGCCTGTTTCAAAAAAATAGCAACGTAAAAATTTCGTTCGGAGCCCGATTTCGCCCACTTCTAAAGGTCGTGTGAAGCCCAAAAGGGAAACCAAGATGCCTCTCGCGAAGGCCTAGATGACCAAGGCGAGAAAACACAAAAAGGTCAAAAGGTGAAAAAGTTATTAAATTTACAAAATTTCGCAAAAAAGCTTAAGTTTGTAAAAGTAATAACAAAATCTACAAAAAACTACCTAACACTAACTAAACTATAATAACTTTTGACCTAGTGGTCAAAAGGTTACACAATCTATTAGAAAAATTTAAAGAAATACCTAAACTACCCTACACTATAACTTAAATAATTTACAAACTACCTAAGACTATTTAAAAACACACCCAAACACAAAAAAGTTAATAAAGTTTTTCAGAAGCTTTACGCGAAAACGCAAAGTTCTAAAAAATTAAAATTAAATACCTAAACTAACTAACCCAAAACCAAAACCTAACTATAATTAATTTTACCGCTGCCGGTACCTTCGCCCAAAAAATGGGCAAGACAAGATAAGGGCAACACGGAAAAAATTAAAAAGAAAAAAGGTAAACAAACCGAAAACTACAAAAAATTACAACTAAAAAAAGTGCAAAATGGCAAGGTCAATATTTTCGGAACTAGCGAACCGAAAAAATTGAGCCTAAATCCTAAAACTAACCTAAGTATCCGCTATCTTCCAGCCCTGAAAAGGACTGAAAAAGACGCAAGACCTAACTACCAAAAAATAAACAAAAGTGACCAAAACCGTAAAAAATGAAGAAAAAATTAACGAAAAATTACCAACCGCAAATGCAAAAAGTAATAAAATAAGGAAACAAAAGGAAATAAAAGAAAAGGGAAAACTGCAAAGTGCTTAGGAAAAATTATGAGATTGGGTATCCAAATATCACAAAAATCCACCAAGTAACTACCGAGAAACCAAC
Organism: Acleris emargana; assembly: GCA_927399475.2. Taxonomy (NCBI): domain Eukaryota; kingdom Metazoa; phylum Arthropoda; class Insecta; order Lepidoptera; family Tortricidae; genus Acleris; species Acleris emargana. The sequence goes on from OV656846.1 coordinate 56,329, forward strand.
CTAACCTAACCTAACCTAACCTAACCTAACCTAACCTAACCTAACCTAACCTAACCTAACCTAACCTAACCTAACCTAACCTAACCTAACCTAACCTAACCTAACCTAACCTAACCTAACCTAACCTAACCTAACCTAACCTAACCTAACCTAACCTAACCTAACCTAACCTAACCTAACCTAACCTAACCTAACCTAACCTAACCTAACCTAACCTAACCTAACCTAACCTAACCTAACCTAACCTAACCTAACCTAACCTAACCTAACCTAACCTAACCTAACCTAACCTAACCTAACCTAACCTAACCTAACCTAACCTAACCTAACCTAACCTAACCTAACCTAACCTAACCTAACCTAACCTAACCTAACCTAACCTAACCTAACCTAACCTAACCTAACCTAACCTAACCTAACCTAACCTAACCTAACCTAACCTAACCTAACCTAACCTAACCTAACCTAACCTAACCTAACCTAACCTAACCTAACCTAACCTAACCTAACCTAACCTAACCTAACCTAACCTAACCTAACCTAACCTAACCTAACCTAACCTAACCTAACCTAACCTAACCTAACCTAACCTAACCTAACCTAACCTAACCTAACCTAACCTAACCTAACCTAACCTAACCTAACCTAACCTAACCTAACCTAACCTAACCTAACCTAACCTAACCTAACCTAACCTAACCTAACCTAACCTAACCTAACCTAACCTAACCTAACCTAACCTAACCTAACCTAACCTAACCTAACCTAACCTAACCTAACCTAACCTAACCTAACCTAACCTAACCTAACCTAACCTAACCTAACCTTTTTTTTTTTTTTTTTTTTTTTTTTTTTTTTTTTTTTTTTTTTTTTTTTTTTTTTTTTTGACGGAGTGGAAATGCATTTACGCATCTTCCCTGCCTGGGGTAGGCGGTGCAATGGGAAGTATAACGGACTCTCGTACGAACGAACTACCGTTTAAAACCACTCCGGCGTTTAAACCCTGGCCGGTGGTGAGGCGCCGCGGTACATGCCTAAGCTTTGGCCACTGACGCGCCTCCCGGCTTGCCCAAAAAGGGCCCCCCCAATCCTCGCCAAAGGAGGTGCCGACTGTGAACAGCCCACGATCAACACCCCAGACCGGTAAAGCCGTGCAAGGTGGGTCCCCAACCCACTGGCTCTACAAGGAGTTCGGGCGAGCAGCGAACCGAAGTCCACTGAGTTCGCCTTCCCTCCAACGATCTGCCTGCGGTGGATGGTGCTTTCCGGATACCAAGTATCCTTCAAACACGCCCCACCGCAGCTGTCCCCTCAATAACTACAGTGCCCCCCGGGATTCCGAAAGGCACGTAGAGGGACCCGCGGGTGACATGGGAGTACGACGCAAGGGAACGCGCAACGCATTTCTGCGATGCCGTCCCTGCCCATAAACCCAGTCACCAACCACCAACTGACAGAGGCAGCTGTCCAGGATGGAAACCACCCTTTTCAACCACCCCCGCCAAAGCCCCCTCCAGGCGACTGGTTAAGCTTTCCGGACCAGAAGCGGCAAGCACCAAGTGCACTCGCAACTGACCCTTCAAGCTACCCCAGCCACCAACCGTCAAAAATGGCGACAGTAGGACGCTGTCCGGGATGGAAGCGGCAAGCACCAAGTGCACTCGCAACCACCCTTTCCAACGACCTCTGCCACCACCCACCAAGGGTGACGAGAAGACTTTTCCGAGGAAAAGCCTCTCGTCACCAAACCCCCCCAGGTGACAAGGGAATCCTTCCGGGGCAGAAGCGGCCTGTTTCCGGCAGGCACGCGACCGCAACCCTTCCAGAAACCCTGTCACCTCCCCATGGCCGCTCTTAGTCTGGCCCCTCACCACGAGCCTTTCCGGTATGGGTAGCCCTGTCCGGTATAGCCTCGTGGATCATTGAGACACGCAAGCCCCCCCACCACGGCAAGGTGGCAGCACAGTCGGGGGGGAACCTAACCTAACCTAACCTAACCTAACCTAACCTAACCTAACCTAACCTAACCTAACCTAACCTAACCTAACCTAACCTAACCTAACCTAACCTAACCTAACCTAACCTAACCTAACCTAACCTAACCTAACCTAACCTAACCTAACCTAACCTAACCTAACCTAACCTAACCTAACCTAACCTAACCTAACCTAACCTAACCTAACCTAACCTAACCTAACCTAACCTAACCTAACCTAACCTAACCTAACCTAACCTAACCTAACCTAACCTAACCTAACCTAACCTAACCTAACCTAACCTAACCTAACCTAACCTAACCTAACCTAACCTAACCTAACCTAACCTAACCTAACCTAACCTAACCTAACCTAACCTAACCTAACCTAACCTAACCTAACCTAACCTAACCTAACCTAACCTAACCTAACCTAACCTAACCTAACCTAACCTAACCTAACCTAACCTAACCTAACCTAACCTAACCTAACCTAACCTAACCTAACCTAACCTAACCTAACCTAACCTAACCTAACCTAACCTAACCTAACCTAACCTAACCTAACCTAACCTAACCTAACCTAACCTAACCTAACCTAACCTAACCTAACCTAACCTAACCTAACCTAACCTAACCTAACCTAACCTAACCTAACCTAACCTAACCTAACCTAACCTAACCTAACCTAACCTAACCTAACCTAACCTAACCTAACCTAACCTAACCTAACCTAACCTAACCTAACCTAACCTAACCTAACCTAACCTAACCTAACCTAACCTAACCTAACCTAACCTAACCTAACCTAACCTTTTTTTTTTTTTTTTTTTTTTTTTGACAAGGTGAAAAATGCGTTACGCATTTCCCCCGCCATGGGAGTGGCGGGAGGGTATGTGGGACTCACGTCCCCCCCCCCTTCTCCGAGTGAGAAGGAGTGGGGGAGTGTTACCCACTAAAAAACACCTTGGCGTACCCACCCCTCCGGTTTGTATGGACACCGTGTTTCCTGCTCGGCATCCCCACGGTGTCCACCGGACGCCCCAGCCATTGCCGGGGCTTCCCGCGCCAAAGGAGAGGGGGGCCGAGTACGCCTGGCCCCCCTCCCAGACCGCCAAGTGACTAGCCTACGGCGAGCAGGGGACTCCCATCCCCCACCCGCAGTCACTAAGGGTAGAGGCGGCCGGCAAAACGCCGCCGCCTAAACCCCTGCCGTCTGCGCCGGAGCGGATGCGCGTGAGGAGACTCCTCGCGCTCCCGCTCCGCGGCCTCCTTCTGCGAGATAACGTACTCGCAGAAGGAGGCCACAGCCCTCCAGGACCTGTCGCTGCACAGCATCGCAGACACGACGCTGTGCAGGGAGAGGTCCCATTGCCCGATGGCCAGTGCCATCGTGCAGCGCTCCGCACTCCAACGGCTGCACACCGCGAGGGTGTGGCGAGCCGTGTCGTCCGGATCGCCGCACTCATGGCACTGCGGGCCGGGCTCCCTCCCAATCTTGTGCAGGTAATGACCGAAGCATCCGTGTCCGGTCAATACAATACCTGCACAAGCCGGTACGATGTAGCACCGACTGCCCTCCCCAACCAGGTGTCCAGCGACGGGAGGATCGCCCCTATGGTATAAACACCATAGGGGGAATCCTCCAGGCTCGCTTTCCACCTGTCCCGCAGTCGGCGCTCCATCATCCGGCGCGTCTCCTCAACCTCCTCAGGGTCCGGGCGATCACCTCTCGCCCGGGCCCTGGACCTAACCTTGTAGGTCTCCGCCTGCACCTCTGCGTCCAACTCCCAGGGCGGGGTGCAGGCGAGGAGGCAGGCCGCGGCGTGGGCCACAGTCATGTAGGCCCTCACAATGCGGAGGGCCACCACCCGCTGTGGCCTCCGTAGCAGGGCCCGGTTCCGGGCGGACAGCTTGTCCGCCCAGATCGGGGCCCCGTACAGAGCCATGCTCCTCGTGACGCCGGCATACAGCCGGCGGCACAAGGAGCCTGGTCCACCCACGTTCGGCAGAAGCCGACTCATCGCCGACGCGGCGCCCACCACTCGGGGAGCTAACTTCTTGAAGTGCTCCCCGAAACTCCACCATCGGTCCAGAACAAGCCCCAAATATTTTATGTGGGGCTTGATCTGGACCGGTTCCCCCCCCAGGGTGAGCGCCGCGCCCGCCGGCAGCCTCCACCCCCCGCCCCCCGAAGACTATAGCCTCAGTCTTCGGGAGGGCCACCCTCAGGCCGAGCCGACCGATCCGGTGAATCGCCAGCTCGGCCGCCGCTTCCGCCCGGCACAGCACCTCTCTCAGCTCGGTCCCGCGCGCGGCCACCATGGTATCGTCTGCGTAGCAGATGGGGGCCGTCCGCGGGAGCAGCTCCCCCCTGATGGCCCAGTCGTACCCCAGGGTCCACCGAGCACGGAACCTTGGGGCACGCCACAGGCCATCTCCGTCGACCCCCGTCGACCGTCCGCCTGCTCATAGAGCACTACCCTATCAGTAAGGTAGTGCTCTATGAGCCGCCGCAGGTAGGGAGGCACTCGGTGGTATATGAGTGCCTCCCTTATCACCCCATAGGGGAGGGTGCCAAAGGCGTTGGCGATGTCGAGCGACACCGCCACTACTCCCTCCCCTCTGCTCGACGCGTAGTCGTAGAAGTCCCTTAGGGACTTCACCGCGTCGAGCGTAGACCGCCCCTCTCTAAACCCGAACTGTCTTCCACAGACGTTCGGGCCGGCGGTCTCTAGGTGCTGCCGGATCCTAGAGGCCAGGACTCTCTCCAACATCTTCCCGGCCTCGTCCAGCAGCACTATGGGGCGATAGGCGGACGGGCAATCCGGGGGTCGACCCTCCTTCCGGATGAGGCACAGCCTCCCCTCCTTCCACACTCTCGGGAACCGACCTTCCCTCAGGCAGTCACTCATTAACTGCCTGAGTCGGTCCCCGAGGTGCTTTAGGGCGATGGGGAGTACCCGGCCTGGTACTCCATCGGGCCCCGGGGCTTTCTTGCAGCCCCGGAGCCGGTCCACCGCCCTCTCGAACTCGTCATCGCTCACCGGTGCGATGTCGAGTTCGAGTGGGTCCTCCAGGTCCCCCGGTGGCTCGGTCATCACCGGGGGAACTATCGACGGGGCTGCCGGAAACAGCCCCTCGATGACCCTCCTCAGGAGGGGGGGCTCCAGCGAATCCATGGGGGGGGCGGTGCGCATCTTGTTGCGCACCACCTTGTACGGCCGCCCCCATGGATTCTCGTCCAGCGTGGCCAGGAAGGAGACATTGCCCTCTTCCTTGGCCACCGCTATGGACAGGGTTAGGGCCCCCCTGGCCTCTTGGTGGGCCCTGTAGAGCCCCTCCTCCTCCTCCCGGGTGTGCCGCCTACGCCTGCAGTGCTGGTAGGCGTGGCGGGCACCGTCGGCGGTGGTCCGCAGGGCCGCAATTTCTGCGGACCACCAGTATACGCACCGCCGGGCAAACAACCGTCTTGCCCGGGGCATGGCCGCTCCGCACACCGCCTGCAGCGATGTGCGGAAGTGACGCGCCCTCTCCTCCACTCCCGAGGCGGCAGGTGGGGCTGAGCACCAAGCCTCCACCATTGCCGCCTCGTCCGCCTTGGCCCTGTCCAGAAGGGACAGGGACCACTTGGGGAACTCCCCCATTCCCCCCCTACGCCCCCCCCTTGGGACTGGTGGTGGCTGGCCCAGCCCTGTGGAGACCCTGAACCTAATGTATAGGTGATCAGACAGGGTCTCCACGTCCTCCAGGACGCGCCAACCTGCAACGCGTGCGGCCATGGCGGGGGTCGCGAACGTGATGTCCACGATTGACCCCCCTCGCCGCCGCACGCAGGTGTTGGCGCTGCCCCGGTTCAAGACCGCCAGGCCCGCTACCACCGACCAATCCCTAAGCGCCGCCCCGCGCGCATCCGTTACGGGGGAACCCCACGCCGCACTTTTGGCGTTGAGGTCCCCCAGGATGATTACTTGGCGCGGGGCCGCCCTCCTCGCAACGCCCCCCAGGACCCCGAGGAAGACCTCGAAGTCGGCCAGCGGCCTATTGGGGGAGAAATACACCGCAATTAATACGGTGTCACTCCCCCATCCGGCCGCCGCGTACCCCGGGCCGACCTCGATCCGATCCTCCCCAGAGGGGGGCCATTGCCAACCGCCGGCACCACCACGGCAGCCCTCTCGTCCGTCGACCCCACCCAGTTGGGTGAGGGAGGGACGTAGTAGGGCTCCGTCACGACCACTGCGTCGATCGACCACTCCGCCATGACCTGCATTAGCAGGTCCTGTGATCTGGCGGAGTGGTTGACGTTGACCTGCAGGAGCTCTAAATGCTGTGCTGGCATTTAGAGGTCCATGCAGGTCTCCTCCAGTGGCCCGGCGGCGGCTTCCGCTGCGGGGGCATTGCTTGCTGGGGCGGGGCGGGGGCGCTGCGGCCTCGTGCTCCTCCCTCTGAGGGCGGGGGGGCAACAATTTATGCCCCCCATCCGGTGGTTGGCTGGGAGTTTGGCCTGGTGGCACACGGCACACCACGCCTTCTCCCAGCACTCCGACATTTTGTGCCCCCCCTTGCTGCACCGGAAGCAGCAATTGCTCCGGTCGGACTTGGAGGGGCACATCTCCCGCGAGTGGCCGACGCCGTAACAACGGAAGCACCGCATCGGCGTCGGCCCCACCACCGTGACCCTGGCAGAGGCCCAGCCTACCTGGACCCTGCCAGCGTTCTTAATCGCTATCGCCGCCGGCACTGGGCACCGGATCATTGCTGACCCAGTGCCGTCGTAGAGGGTGCGGATGTACACCACCCCGACCTGTTCCGGCAGGCAGGCCCCAGCTGCGGCGACCGCCCGAGCCACCGATTCTTTCGTGGCCGACTCGTCCAGTCCGGAGAGCTGGAGTTCGGCCAATTTAACTGGGCGGCTCACCTTGGCGACGTCGCCCACTATCCCTTGCAGCCTGGCCGCAAGGGAGTCCGCCACCCTCTGCCCATCCTCCCCGGCGACCTCGATGACCCGGGAACCGGTCATCGAGGTCCTGACCCTAACATTTTGGAGGCCCACCTCGCTTAGGCTAAGGCCGTTGATGGCCTTCGCCATCGTGTCTTTTAAGGTGGTGGTGGCTCCCTCCTTGAGGGAGACCACGACCGCCGCCGTCTTCGGGACGGACAGCCTTACGGGCCTGGGCCCGTGCGCCGCCTTGGTGTTCTTCGGGGGTGGAGGGGGGGCCTTGGCCTTGCCCTTCCCCTTCCTTCGCACCACCTCCGACCACGACGACTGCGCGGGCGGGGGTGGCATGCGGCCCGAGGGGCCGGGTTCGCCCTGCGAGGGCCGGACGGCTCTCGGGGCTGGGCCGGAGTTAACCAGCCTGGTCGGTCGTCTGGGGGCGGGTACCGCGGCGGGGGCCGGGGCTGCCGCCTTCTTGGTCGCCGTGGCCTTCGGCCTCCCGTCGCCTAGGCGGGCCCTGGCGATCGGCGCTAACGCCTCCGCCGGGGCCGGGGGGGGGAGGGCCGGTTTTGCGACAACCCTCTGAGGAGGGGCTGCGACGGCGGGCTTGGCGGCTCGCCTGTCGTGCGCCAGCGGGGGGCGGAGGATGGGCTCGGCCGGGAGGCGACGGTTGACCTCCTCCATCCTGGCATTTATCATGCCACCGAGGCTCACAAAGAGGTCACGCTTCATGGCCTCTATGGCCTCGGTGAGCTCTGCCGTCCCGAATTGCAGGGAGGCGGCCACAGGGGCGGGAGTGGACGGACTCTCCCGCTTGCTGAAGGCGACACGAAGTGCCTTCAGCTCCGCCGAGTTTTGAGCGAGTTGCTCCCGCATCCTTTTATTATCCGCCTTCAGGATGCGGATCTCCTCGCTCTCGGCCCTGGCCGCCTCGACCTCGTCCATCGAGCCCAAGATTACGCGGCACGCCCGGTTCATTCGTCCCCAAATCTCCCCCTTGAGATTGCCGGATGCCTTGGCCGCCTCTAAGATATCCCGCGCCGCCATGCGCGCGGCGTCTAGCGGGTCGCTCTCCTGCACACACGCTAGACACGCTGCCTCGGGGGAGCTCGAACCGGGGCGAGAGCTCGAGCGCGAGCGCGAGCGCACGGAGTCCCCGGTTTTTCCCTTGCTCCCCTTCCTGGAGCGGAGCTCAGGGTACTCCCGCCGGTAACATTCGCCCGAATCGGGCTCAGCCGCCTCGGCCGCCTCGGCAAATTGGGGCTCCAGCAGGAACTGCTTTGCCCGCAATCTTGCCGTGGCCAACCCGGCGTAGGCGCCCTTCGGCTTCCCCCGCACCGCTGTATTCACCTTAGGAGGACGAGGGTCGTCCTCCTCGTCTTCATGTGCCCTTTTAGGGCCCGACGGAGCGTTGTCCTCGACCTCGATGAAGTCGTCCTCCATCTCGGACTCCGAGCTGAGGACAACTTCCCCACCCTCCGGTGGATCCTTCCAAAATTTGGTAGGCGAGGTCATTGTGACCTCGTCTACCTAAACCCAAAATTTAGCCTAAATCCGACGGCCAGGACCAGAGTTGCGACCTAACCTAACTTGAAAAAGTCAAGTGCGAGTCGGATTTTACTTTTCTCATACAAAGTTGAGTTCGACGCCTGTTTCAAAAAAATAGCAACCGAAAAATTCCGTTCGGAGCCCGATTTCGCCCGCTTCCGGAAGTCGTGTGAAGCTGAAAAGGGAAACCAATATGCCTCTCGCAAAGGCCTAAATGGCCAAAGCGAGAAAACAGAAAAAGGTGAAAAGGTGTAAAAGTTATGAAATTTACAAACTTTCGCAAAAAAGCTTAAGTTTGTAAACTTCACAACAAAATATACAAAAAACTACCTACCAATACCTAAAACACTAATAACTTTTGACTCAGCGGTCAAAAAGTTAAAAAGTTAAATACAAATATTTAAAAAACTAAATATCCTATCCTACCTTACAGATTAAATATTTTACAAAACACTAAATCTAATTAAACAATGAACCCAAACACAAAAAAGTTAACTAAAAAATTTGCAAGCTTCGAGCATAAACTCAAAATTTACAAAAATTAAAGAAAAATACCAAACCTAAAAATACCAAAACCAAAACCTAACTATAATTAAACTAACCGTTGCCGGTACCTCCACCCAAAAGATGGGCAAGATGAAATAACAGCAACACTAATTAAATTAAAAAGAAAAAAGGTAAACAAACAATGAAATTACAAAAAATTACAAGGTCAAAACTACAAAATTATTAGGTCAATAAGTTCGGAACCTTCGTTCCGAAAAAATTAATCCTAATTAAACAAACTAACCTAAAGGTCCGCTATCTTCCAGTCCTGAAAAGGACTGAAAAAGATGCAAGACGACCGAACTACAAAATAAAGAAAAAGTGAAAAATAGTGAAAAAATTAACGAAAAAAATACAAAAAGATTACCAACCGCAAATGCCAAAATTGATAAAATAAGAAAACTAAAGGAGATAAAAGAGAAAAGATGAAAACAAACTGATAAGGAAAAAATGTAAGTCTATGAAACCAAAACTTGCATATATCCAACCAGTACAACCCAAGAAAATGACAAGAAACGACTTCCAAACGACTTCAACCTAACCTAACCTAACCTAACCTAACCTAACCTAACCTAACCTAACCTAACCTAACCTAACCTAACCTAACCTAACCTAACCTAACCTAACCTAACCTAACCTAACCTAACCTAACCTAACCTAACCTAACCTAACCTAACCTAACCTAACCTAACCTAACCTAACCTAACCTAACCTAACCTAACCTAACCTAACCTAACCTAACCTAACCTAACCTAACCTAACCTAACCTAACCTAACCTAACCTAACCTAACCTAACCTAACCTAACCTAACCTAACCTAACCTAACCTAACCTAACCTAACCTAACCTAACCTAACCTAACCTAACCTAACCTAACCTAACCTAACCTAACCTAACCTAACCTAACCTAACCTAACCTAACCTAACCTAACCTAACCTAACCTAACCTAACCTAACCTAACCTAACCTAACCTAACCTAACCTAACCTAACCTAACCTAACCTAACCTAACCTAACCTAACCTAACCTAACCTAACCTAACCTAACCTAACCTAACCTAACCTAACCTAACCTAACCTAACCTAACCTAACCTAACCTAACCTAACCTAACCTAACCTAACCTAACCTAACCTAACCTAACCTAACCTAACCTAACCTAACCTAACCTAACCTAACCTAACCTAACCTAACCTAACCTAACCTAACCTAACCTAACCTAACCTAACCTAACCTAACCTAACCTAACCTAACCTAACCTAACCTAACCTAACCTAACCTAACCTAACCTAACCTAACCTAACCTAACCTAACCTAACCTAACCTAACCTAACCTAACCTAACCTAACCTAACCTAACCTAACCTAACCTAACCTAACCTAACCTAACCTAACCTAACCTAACCTAACCTAACCTAACCTAACCTAACCTAACCTAACCTAACCTAACCTAACCTAACCTAACCTAACCTAACCTAACCTTTTTTTTTTTTTTTTTTTTTTTTTTTTTTTTTTTTTTTTTTTTTTTTTGACAAGGTGAAAAATGCGTTACGCATTTCCCCCGCCATGGGAGTGGCGGGAGGGTATGTGGGACTCACGTCCCCCCCCCCTTCTGACTAAGTGAGAAGGAGTGGGGGAGTGTTACCCACTAAAAAACACCTTGGCGTACCCACCTCTCCGGTTTGTATGGACACCGTGTTTCCTGCTAGGCATCCCCACGGTGTCCACCGGACGCCCCAGCCATTGCCGGGGCTTCCCGCGCCAAAGGAGAGAGGGGCCGAGCACGCCTGGCCCCCCTCCCAGACCGCCAAGTGACTAGCCTACGGCGGGCAGGGGACTCCCATCCCCCACCCGCAGTCACTAAGGGTAGAGGCGGCCGGCAAAACGCCGCCGCCTAAACCCCTGCCGTCTGCGCCGGAGCGGGTGCGCGTGAGGAGACTCCTCGCGCTCCCGCTCCAAGGCCTCCTTCTGCGAGATAACGCTCTCGCAGAAGGAGGCCACAGCCCTCCAGGACCTGTCGCTGCACAGCATCGCAGACACGACGCTGTGCAGGGAGAGGTCCCATTGCCCGATGGCCAGTGCCATCGTGCAGCGCTCCGCACTCCAACGGCTGCACACCGCGAGGGTGTGGCGAGCCGTGTCGTCCGGATCGCCGCACTCATGGCACTGCGGGCCGGGCTCCCTCCCAATCTTGTGCAGGTAATGACCGAAGCATCCGTGTCCGGTCAATACCTGCACAAGCCGGTACGATGTAGCACCGACTGCTCTCCCCAACCAGGTGTCCAGCGACGGGAGGATCGCCCCTATGGTATAAACACCATAGGGGGAACCCTCCAGGTTCGCTTTCCACCTGTCCCGCAGTCGGCGCTCCATCATCCGGCGCGTCTCCTCAACCTCCTCAGGGTCCGGGCGATCACCTCTCGCCCGGGCCCTGGACCTAACCATGTAGGTCTCCGCCTGCACCTCTGCGTCCAACTCCCAGGGCGGGGTGCAGGCGAGGAGGCAGGCCGCGGCGTGGGCCACCGTCATGTAGGCCCTCACTATGCGGAGGGCCACCACACGTTGTGGCCTCCGTAGCAGGGCCCGGTTCCGGGCGGACAGCTTGTCCGCCCAGATCGGGGCCCCGTACAGAGCCATGCTCCTTGTGACGCCGGCATACAGCCGGCGGCACAAGGAGCCTGGTCCACCCACGTTCGGCAGAAGCCGACTCATCGCCGACGCGGCGCCCACCACTCGGGGAGCTAACTTCTTGAAGTGCTCCCCGAAATTCCACCATCGGTCCAGAACAAGCCCCAAATATTTTATGTGGGGCCTGATCTGGACCGGTTCCCCCCCCATGGTGAGCGCCGCGCCCGCCGGCAGCCTCCACCCCCGCCCCCCGAAGACTATCGCCTCAGTCTTCGGGAGGGCCACCCTCAGGCCGAGCCGACCGATCCGGTGAATCGCCAGCTCGGCCGCCGCTTCCGCCCGGCACAGCACCTCTCTCAGCTCGGTCCCGCGCGCGGCCACCATGGTATCGTCTGCATAGCAGATGGTGGCCGTCCGCGGGAGGAGCTCCCCCCTGATGGCCCAGTCGTACCCCAGGTTCCATAAAAGCGGACCGAGCACGGAACCTTGGGGCACGCCGCAGGCCATCTCCGTCGACCCCCGTCGACCGTCCGCCTGCTCATAGAGCACCACCCTATCAGTAAGGTAGTGCTCTATGAGCCGCCGCAGGTAGGGAGGCACTCGATGGTATATGAGTGCCTCCCTTATCACCCCATAGGGGAGGGTGCCAAAGGCGTTGGCGATGTCGAGCGACACCGCCACTACTCCCTCCCCTCTGCTCGACGCGTAGTCGTAGAAGTCCCTTAGGGACTTCACCGCGTCGAGCGTAGACCGCCCCTCCCTAAACCCGAACTGTCTTTCACAGACGTTCGGGCCGGCGGTCTCTAGGTGCTGCCGGATCCTAGAGGCCAGGACTCTCTCCAACATCTTCCCGGCCTCGTCCAGCAGCACTATGGGGCGATAGGCGGACGGGCAATCCGGGGGTCGACCCTCCTTCCGGATGAGGCATAACCTCCCCTCTTTCCACACTCTCGGGAACCGACCTTCCCTCAGGCAGTCGCTAAACAACTGCCTGAGTCGGTCCCCGAGGTGCTTTAGGGCGATGGGGAGTACCCGGCCTGGTACTCCATCGGGCCCCGGGGCTTTCTTGCAGCCCCGGAGCCGGTCCACCGCCCTCTCGAACTCGTCATCGCTCACCGGTGCGATGTCGAGTTCGAGTGGGTCCTCCGCGTCCCCCGGTGGCTCGGTCATCACCGGGGGAACTATCGACGGGGCTGCCGGAAACAGCCCCTCGATGACCCTCCTCAGGAGGGGGGGCTCCAGCGAATCCATGGGGGGGGCGGTGCGCATCTTGTTGCGCACCACCTTGTACGGCCGCCCCCATGGATTCTCGTCCAGCGTGGCCAGGAATGAGACATTGCCCTCTTCCTTGGCCACCGCTATGGACAGGGTTAGGGCCCCCCTGGCCTCTTGGTGGGCCCTGTAGAGCCCCTCCTCCTCCTCCCGGGTGTGCCGCCTACGCCTGCAGTGCTGATAGGCGTGGCGGGCACTGTCGGCGGTGGTCCGCAGGGCCGCAATTTCTGCGGACCACCAATACACGCACCTCCGGGCAAACAGCCGTCTTGCCCGGGGCATGGCCGCTCCGCACACCGTCTGCAACGATGTGCGGAAGTGACGCGCCCTCTCCTCCGCTCCTGAGGCGGCGGGTGGGGCGGAGCACCAAGCCTCCACCATCGCCGCCTCGTCCGCCTTGGCCCTGTCCAGAAGGGACAGGGACCACTTGGGGAACTCCCCCGTTCCCCCCCTACGCCCCCCCCTTGGGACTGGTGGTGGCTGGCCCAGCCCTGTGGAGACCCTGAACCTAATGTATAGGTGATCAGACAGGGTCTCCACGTCCTCCAGGACGCGCCAACCTGCGACGCGTGCGGCAATGGCGGGGGTCGCGAACGTGATGTCCACGATAGATCCCCCCTGCCGCCGCACGCAGGTGTTGGCGCTGCCCCGGTTCAAGACCGCCAGGCCCGCTACCACCGACCAATCCCTAAGCGCCGCCCCGCGCGCATCCGTTACGGGGGAACCCCACGCCGCACTTTTGGCATTGAGGTCCCCCAGGATGATTACTTGGCGCGGGGCCGCCCTCCTCGCAACGCCCCCCAGAACCCCGAGGAAGACCTCGAAGTCGGCCAGCGGCCTATTGGGGGAGAAGTACACCGCAATTAATACGGTGTCGCTCCCCCATCCGGCCGCTGCATACCCCGGGCCGACCTCGATCCTCCCCAGAGGGGGGCCATTGCCGACCGCCGGCACCACCACGGCAGCCCTCTCGTCCGTCGACCCCACCCAGTTGGGTGAGGGAGGGACGTAGTAGGGCTCCGTCACTACCACTGCGTCGATCGACCACTCCGCCATGACCTGCATTAGCAGGTCCTGTGATCTGGCGGAGTGGTTGACGTTGACCTGCAGGAGCTCTAAATGTTGTGCTGGCATTTAGAGCTCCATGCAGGTCTCCTCCAGTGGTCCGGCGGCGGCTTCCGCTGCGGGGGCATTGCTTGCTGGGGCGGGGCGGGGGCGCTGCGGCCTCGTGCTCCTCCCTCTGAGGGCGGGGGGGGAACAATTTATCCCCCCCATCCGGTGGTTGGCTGGGAGCTTGGCCTGGTGGCACACGGCACACCACGCCTTCTCCCAGCACTCCGACATTTTGTGCCCCTCTTGGCTGCACCGGAAGCAGCAATTGCTCCGGTCGGACTTGGAGGGGCACATCTCCCGCGAGTGGCCGACGCCGTAACAACGGAAGCACCGCATCGGCGTCGGCCCCACCACCGTGACCCTGGCAGAGGCCCAGCCTACCTGGACCCTGCCAGCGTTCTTAATCGTTATCGCCGCCGGCACTGGGCACCGGATCATTGCTGACCCAGTGCCGTCGTAGAGGGTGCGGATGTACACCACCCCGACCTGTTCCGGCAGGCAGGCCCCAGCTGCGGCGACCGCCCGAGCCACCGATTCTTTCGTGGCCGACTCGTCCAGTCCGGAGAGCTGGAGTTCGGCCAATTTAACTGGGCGGCTCACCTTGGCGACGTCGCCCACTATCCCTTGCAGCCTGGCCGCAAGGGAGTCCGCCACCCTCTGCCCATCCTCCCCGGCGACCTCGATGACCCGGGAACCGGTCATCGAGGTCCTCACCCTGACATTTTGGAGGCCCACCTCGCTGAGGCTAAGGCCGTTGATGGCCTTCGCCATAGTGTCTTTCAAGGTGGTGGTGGCTCCCTCCTTGAGGGAGACCACGACCGCCGCCGTCTTGGGGACGGCGAGCCTGACGGGCCTGGGCCCGTTGGCCGTCTTGGAATTCTTCGGGGGTGGAGGGGGGGGGGCCTTGGCCTTGCCCTTCCCCTTCCTTCGCACCACCTCCGACCACGACGACTGCGCGGGCGGGGGCGGCATACGGCCCGAGGGGCCGGGTTCGCCCTGCGAGGGCCGGACAACTCTCGGGGCAGGACCGGAGTTAACCAACTTAGTTGGACGTCTGGGGGCGGGTACCGCGGCGGGGGCCGGGGCTGCCGTCTTCTTTACCGCTGCGGCCTTCGGCCTCCCGTCGCCTAGGCGGGCCCTGGCGATCGGCGCTAACGCCTCCACCGGGGCCGGGGGGGGGAGGGCCGGTCCTGCGATCTTCCTCGGGGGAGGCGCTGCCGCGGCGGCGGCTCGCTTATCGTGCGCTAGCGGGGGGCGGAGGATGGGCTCGGCCGGGAGGCGCCTATTAACCTCCTCCATCCTGGCGTTAATCATCCCACCGAGGCTTACGAAGAGGTCATGCTTCATGGCCTCTATTGCCTCGGTGAGCTCAGCCGTCCCAAACTGCAGGGAGGCGGCCACAGGGGCGGGAGTGGATGGACTCTCCCGCTTGCTGAAGGCGGCACGAAGTGCCTTCAGCTCCGCCGAGTTCTGAGCGAGTTGCTCCCGCATCCTTTTGTTATCCGCCAAAAGGATGCGGATCTCCTCGCTCTCGGACCTGGCCGCCTCGACCTCGTCCATCGAGCCCAAAATAACCCGGCAAGCCCGGTTCATTTTGCCCCAAATCTCCCCCTTTAGATTCCCGGACGCCTTGGCTGCCTCCAGAATATCTCTCGCCGCCATGCGGGCGGCGTCGAGCGGGCTAACCTCCTGCAGGCAGGCAAGGCAATCCCCTGCCTCGGGGGAGCTCGAACCGGGGCGAGAGCTCGAGCGCGAGCGCGAGCGCACGGAGTCCTCGTTCTTCCCCTTCTTCCCCTTCCTGGATCGGAGCTCAGGGTACTCCCGCCGGTAGCATGTGCCCGGGTCGGACTCAGCCACCTCGGCCGCCTCGGCGAATTGGGGCTCCAGCAGAAACTGCTTTGCCCGCAATCTAGCCGTGGCCAACCCGGCGTAGGCGCCCTTAGGCTTCCCCCGCACCGCCGTGTTGACCTTTGGGGGACGCTTAGGGTCGTCCTCCTCTTCCTCATGCGCCCTTTTAGGGGCTAACGGAGCGTTGTCCTCTACCTCGATAAAATCCTCCTCCATCTCGGACTCCGAGCTGAGGACAACTTCTCCACCCTCCGGTGGACCCTTCCAGAATTTGGTAGGCGAGGTCATGATGACCTCGTCTACCTAACTCCTAAGTGAGAACAAAAACCGACCGCGACGACCAAAGTTAGGACCTAACCTAACCTTGAGTCGTCAAGTGCGAGTCGGTTTTTAATTTCTCTATACAAAAAGAGTTTGAGCGCCTGAAATGAAAAAATAGCAATCTGCTAAATTTTTCGGAGCACAATTTCCCCCACTTCCCGAAGTCGTACAAACACAGAACAAAAACTAAAAGGTACCTCCCGTAACAACTTAAAAAGTGAAAAAGGAAAAACAAGTAAAAGGTTAAAAGGTTTACAGAAACACAATTAATAAATTTTACAAAAAAGCTTAAGTTGGTAAAACTAAATCACCAACCTTCCTAAATCTACCTAACAATATATAAAGTCTAATAACTTTTGACCTAGTGGTCAAAAAGTTAAGAGCTCTATATAAGATATTTAAAAAACTAACTAACCTACCCTACACTATAGCTTAAATAATTTAGAAATTACTTAAAACTATCTAAAAATACACCCAAACACAGAAAGTTACCTAAAAATTTTTGCAAACTTCGTGCAAAAACGCAAAGTTTACAAAAATTTAAATAAAATAACTAACCTAAAAATAACGAAACCAAAACCAAACTATAATTAATTTTACCGCTGCCGGTACCCCCACCCAAAAAATGGGCAAGAAGAGACAACGACAACACGGATAAAATTAAAAAGAAAAAATGTAAACAAACCCTAAAACTACCAAAATTACAAATAAAAAATATGCAAAAAGGCAAGGTCAATTATTTCGGACCTTGCGGAACGAAAAAATTGAGCCTAAATCCTAAAACTAACCTACTTATCCGCTATCTTCTAGCCCTGAAAAGGGCTAAAAAAGACGCAAGACCTAACAACTAGAAAATATACAAAAGTGACCAAAACCGTGAAAAATGAAGAAAAAATTAACATAAAATTACCAACCGCAAACGCCAAAATTGGAAAAATAAGGAAACTAAGAGAGATAAAAGAGAAAAGACAAAAGCAAACTGTTGAGGAAAAAATGTAAGTAACTGAACCCGAAACTTGCAAAAATCCACCCAGTAACTACCAAGATCCGACTTCAACCTAACCTAACCTAACCTAACCTAACCTAACCTAACCTAACCTAACCTAACCTAACCTAACCTAACCTAACCTAACCTAACCTAACCTAACCTAACCTAACCTAACCTAACCTAACCTAACCTAACCTAACCTAACCTAACCTAACCTAACCTAACCTAACCTAACCTAACCTAACCTAACCTAACCTAACCTAACCTAACCTAACCTAACCTAACCTAACCTAACCTAACCTAACCTAACCTAACCTAACCTAACCTAACCTTTTTTTTTTTTTTTTTTTTTTTTTTTTTTTTGACAAGGTGAAAAATGCGTTACGCATTTCCCCCGCCATGGGAGTGGGGGGAGGGTATGTGGGACTCACGTCCCCCCCCCTTCTCCGAGTGAGAAGGAGTGGGGGAGTGTTACCCACTAAAAAACACCTTGGCGTACCCACCCCTCCGGTTTGTATGGACACCGTGTTTCCTGCTCGGCATCCCCACGGTGTCCACCGGACGCCCCAGCCATTGCCGGGGCTTCCCGCGCCAAAGGAGAGGGGGGCCGAGTACGCCTGGCCCCCCTCCCAGACCGCCAAGTGACTAGCCTACGGCGAGCAGGGGACTCCCATCCCCCACCCGCAGTCACTAAGGGTAGAGGCGGCCGGCAAAACGCCGCCGCCTAAACCCCTGCCGTCTGCGCCGGAGCGGATGCGCGTGAGGAGACTCCTCGCGCTCCCGCTCCGCGGCCTCCTTCTGCGAGATAACGTACTCGCAGAAGGAGGCCACAGCCCTCCAGGACCTGTCGCTGCACAGCATCGCAGACACGACGCTGTGCAGGGAGAGGTCCCATTGCCCGATGGCCAGTGCCATCGTGCAGCGCTCCGCACTCCAACGGCTGCACACCGCGAGGGTGTGGCGAGCCGTGTCGTCCGGATCGCCGCACTCATGGCACTGCGGGCCGGGCTCCCTCCCAATCTTGTGCAGGTAATGACCGAAGCATCCGTGTCCGGTCAATACCTGCACAAGCCGGTACGATGTAGCACCGACTGCCCTCCCCAACCAGGTGTCCAGCGACGGGAGGATCGCCCCTATGGTATAAACACCATAGGGGGAATCCTCCAGGCTCGCTTTCCACCTGTCCCGCAGTCGGCGCTCCATCATCCGGCGCGTCTCCTCAACCTCCTCAGGGTCCGGGCGATCACCTCTCGCCCGGGCCCTGGACCTAACCTTGTAGGTCTCCGCCTGCACCTCTGCGTCCAACTCCCAGGGCGGGGTGCAGGCGAGGAGGCAGGCCGCGGCGTGGGCCACAGTCATGTAGGCCCTCACAATGCGGAGGGCCACCACCCGCTGTGGCCTCCGTAGCAGGGCCCGGTTCCGGGCGGACAGCTTGTCCGCCCAGATCGGGGCCCCGTACAGAGCCATGCTCCTCGTGACGCCGGCATACAGCCGGCGGCACAAGGAGCCTGGTCCACCCACGTTCGGCAGAAGCCGACTCATCGCCGACGCGGCGCCCACCACTCGGGGAGCTAACTTCTTGAAGTGCTCCCCGAAACTCCACCATCGGTCCAGAACAAGCCCCAAATATTTTATGTGGGGCTTGATCTGGACCGGTTCCCCCCCCAGGGTGAGCGCCGCGCCCGCCGGCAGCCTCCACCCCCGCCCCCCGAAGACTATAGCCTCAGTCTTCGGGAGGGCCACCCTCAGGCCGAGCCGACCGATCCGGTGAATCGCCAGCTCGGCCGCCGCTTCCGCCCGGCACAGCACCTCTCTCAGCTCGGTCCCGCGCGCGGCCACCATGGTATCGTCTGCGTAGCAGATGGTGGCCGTCCGCGGGAGCAGCTCCCCCCTGATGGCCCAGTCGTACCCCAGGTTCCATAAGAGCGGACCGAGCACGGAACCTTGGGGCACGCCACAGGCCATCTCCGTCGACCCCCGTCGACCGTCCGCCTGCTCATAGAGCACTACCCTATCAGTAAGGTAGTGCTCTATGAGCCGCCGCAGGTAGGGAGGCACTCGGTGGTATATGAGTGCCTCCCTTATCACCCCATAGGGGAGGGTGCCAAAGGCGTTGGCGATGTCGAGCGACACCGCCACTACTCCCTCCCCTCTGCTCGACGCGTAGTCGTAGAAGTCCCTTAGGGACTTCACCGCGTCGAGCGTAGACCGCCCCTCTCTAAACCCGAACTGTCTTCCACAGACGTTCGGGCCGGCGGTCTCTAGGTGCTGCCGGATCCTAGAGGCCAGGACTCTCTCCAACATCTTCCCGGCCTCGTCCAGCAGCACTATGGGGCGATAGGCGGACGGGCAATCCGGGGGTCGACCCTCCTTCCGGATGAGGCACAGCCTCCCCTCCTTCCACACTCTCGGGAACCGACCTTCCCTCAGGCAGTCACTCATTAACTGCCTGAGTCGGTCCCCGAGGTGCTTTAGGGCGATGGGGAGTACCCGGCCTGGTACTCCATCGGGCCCCGGGGCTTTCTTGCAGCCCCGGAGCCGGTCCACCGCCCTCTCGAACTCGTCATCGCTCACCGGTGCGATGTCGAGTTCGAGTGGGTCCTCCAGGTCCCCCGGTGGCTCGGTCATCACCGGGGGAACTATCGACGGGGCTGCCGGAAACAGCCCCTCGATGACCCTCCTCAGGAGGGGGGGCTCCAGCGAATCCATGGGGGGGGCGGTGCGCATCTTGTTGCGCACCACCTTGTACGGCCGCCCCCATGGATTCTCGTCCAGCGTGGCCAGGAAGGAGACATTGCCCTCTTCCTTGGCCACCGCTATGGACAGGGTTAGGGCCCCCCTGGCCTCTTGGTGGGCCCTGTAGAGCCCCTCCTCCTCCTCCCGGGTGTGCCGCCTACGCCTGCAGTGCTGGTAGGCGTGGCGGGCACCGTCGGCGGTGGTCCGCAGGGCCGCAATTTCTGCGGACCACCAGTATACGCACCGCCGGGCAAACAACCGTCTTGCCCGGGGCATGGCCGCTCCGCACACCGCCTGCAGCGATGTGCGGAAGTGACGCGCCCTCTCCTCCACTCCCGAGGCGGCAGGTGGGGCTGAGCACCAAGCCTCCACCATTGCCGCCTCGTCCGCCTTGGCCCTGTCCAGAAGGGACAGGGACCACTTGGGGAACTCCCCCATTCCCCCCCTACGCCCCCCCCCTTGGGACTGGTGGTGGCTGGCCCAGCCCTGTGGAGACCCTGAACCTAATGTATAGGTGATCAGACAGGGTCTCCACGTCCTCCAGGACGCGCCAACCTGCAACGCGTGCGGCCATGGCGGGGGTCGCGAACGTGATGTCCACGATTGACCCCCCTCGCCGCCGCACGCAGGTGTTGGCGCTGCCCCGGTTCAAGACCGCCAGGCCCGCTACCACCGACCAATCCCTAAGCGCCGCCCCGCGCGCATCCGTTACGGGGGAACCCCACGCCGCACTTTTGGCGTTGAGGTCCCCCAGGATGATTACTTGGCGCGGGGCCGCCCTCCTCGCAACGCCCCCCAGGACCCCGAGGAAGACCTCGAAGTCGGCCAGCGGCCTATTGGGGGAGAAATACACCGCAATTAATACGGTGTCACTCCCCCATCCGGCCGCCGCGTACCCCGGGCCGACCTCGATCCTCCCCAGAGGGGGGCCATTGCCAACCGCCGGCACCACCACGGCAGCCCTCTCGTCCGTCGACCCCACCCAGTTGGGTGAGGGAGGGACGTAGTAGGGCTCCGTCACGACCACTGCGTCGATCGACCACTCCGCCATGACCTGCATTAGCAGGTCCTGTGATCTGGCGGAGTGGTTGACGTTGACCTGCAGGAGCTCTAAATGCTGTGCTGGCATTTAGAGGTCCATGCAGGTCTCCTCCAGTGGCCCGGCGGCGGCTTCCGCTGCGGGGGCATTGCTTGCTGGGGCGGGGCGGGGGCGCTGCGGCCTCGTGCTCCTCCCTCTGAGGGCGGGGGGGCAACAATTTATGCCCCCCATCCGGTGGTTGGCTGGGAGTTTGGCCTGGTGGCACACGGCACACCACGCCTTCTCCCAGCACTCCGACATTTTGTGCCCCCCCTTGCTGCACCGGAAGCAGCAATTGCTCCGGTCGGACTTGGAGGGGCACATCTCCCGCGAGTGGCCGACGCCGTAACAACGGAAGCACCGCATCGGCGTCGGCCCCACCACCGTGACCCTGGCAGAGGCCCAGCCTACCTGGACCCTGCCAGCGTTCTTAATCGCTATCGCCGCCGGCACTGGGCACCGGATCATTGCTGACCCAGTGCCGTCGTAGAGGGTGCGGATGTACACCACCCCGACCTGTTCCGGCAGGCAGGCCCCAGCTGCGGCGACCGCCCGAGCCACCGATTCTTTCGTGGCCGACTCGTCCAGTCCGGAGAGCTGGAGTTCGGCCAATTTAACTGGGCGGCTCACCTTGGCGACGTCGCCCACTATCCCTTGCAGCCTGGCCGCAAGGGAGTCCGCCACCCTCTGCCCATCCTCCCCGGCGACCTCGATGACCCGGGAACCGGTCATCGAGGTCCTGACCCTAACATTTTGGAGGCCCACCTCGCTTAGGCTAAGGCCGTTGATGGCCTTCGCCATCGTGTCTTTTAAGGTGGTGGTGGCTCCCTCCTTGAGGGAGACCACGACCGCCGCCGTCTTCGGGACGGACAGCCTTACGGGCCTGGGCCCGTGCGCCGCCTTGGTGTTCTTCGGGGGTGGAGGGGGGGCCTTGGCCTTGCCCTTCCCCTTCCTTCGCACCACCTCCGACCACGACGACTGCGCGGGCGGGGGTGGCATGCGGCCCGAGGGGCCGGGTTCGCCCTGCGAGGGCCGGACGGCTCTCGGGGCTGGGCCGGAGTTAACCAGCCTGGTCGGTCGTCTGGGGGCGGGTACCGCGGCGGGGGCCGGGGCTGCCGCCTTCTTGGTCGCCGTGGCCTTCGGCCTCCCGTCGCCTAGGCGGGCCCTGGCGATCGGCGCTAACGCCTCCGCCGGGGCCGGGGGGGGGAGGGCCGGTTTTGCGACAACCCTCTGAGGAGGGGCTGCGACGGCGGGCTTGGCGGCTCGCCTGTCGTGCGCCAGCGGGGGGCGGAGGATGGGCTCGGCCGGGAGGCGACGGTTGACCTCCTCCATCCTGGCATTTATCATGCCACCGAGGCTCACAAAGAGGTCACGCTTCATGGCCTCTATGGCCTCGGTGAGCTCTGCCGTCCCGAATTGCAGGGAGGCGGCCACAGGGGCGGGAGTGGACGGACTCTCCCGCTTGCTGAAGGCGACACGAAGTGCCTTCAGCTCCGCCGAGTTTTGAGCGAGTTGCTCCCGCATCCTTTTATTATCCGCCTTCAGGATGCGGATCTCCTCGCTCTCGGCCCTGGCCGCCTCGACCTCGTCCATCGAGCCCAAGATTACGCGGCACGCCCGGTTCATTCGTCCCCAAATCTCCCCCTTGAGATTGCCGGATGCCTTGGCCGCCTCTAAGATATCCCGCGCCGCCATGCGCGCGGCGTCTAGCGGGTCGCTCTCCTGCACACACGCTAGACACGCTGCCTCGGGGGAGCTCGAACCGGGGCGAGAGCTCGAGCGCGAGCGCGAGCGCACGGAGTCCCCGGTTTTTCCCTTGCTCCCCTTCCTGGAGCGGAGCTCAGGGTACTCCCGCCGGTAACATTCGCCCGAATCGGGCTCAGCCGCCTCGGCCGCCTCGGCAAATTGGGGCTCCAGCAGGAACTGCTTTGCCCGCAATCTTGCCGTGGCCAACCCGGCGTAGGCGCCCTTCGGCTTCCCCCGCACC
Source organism: Acleris emargana (assembly GCA_927399475.2). Lineage (NCBI taxonomy): Eukaryota > Metazoa > Arthropoda > Insecta > Lepidoptera > Tortricidae > Acleris > Acleris emargana. Next base: position 79,305 of record OV656846.1, read on the forward strand.
GCTGTATTCACCTTAGGAGGACGAGGGTCGTCCTCCTCGTCTTCATGTGCCCTTTTAGGGCCCGACGGAGCGTTGTCCTCGACCTCGATGAAGTCGTCCTCCATCTCGGACTCCGAGCTGAGGACAACTTCCCCACCCTCCGGTGGATCCTTCCAAAATTTGGTAGGCGAGGTCATTGTGACCTCGTCTACCTAAACCCAAAATTTAGCCTAAATCCGACGGCCAGGACCAGAGTTGCGACCTAACCTAACTTGAAAAAGTCAAGTGCGAGTCGGATTTTACTTTTCTCATACAAAGTTGAGTTCGACGCCTGTTTCAAAAAAATAGCAACCGAAAAATTCCGTTCGGAGCCCGATTTCGCCCACTTCCGGAAGTCGTGTGAAGCTGAAAAGGGAAACCAATATGCCTCTCGCAAAGGCCTAAATGGCCAAAGCGAGAAAACAGAAAAAGGTGAAAAGGTGTAAAAGTTATGAAATTTACAAACTTTCGCAAAAAAGCTTAAGTTTGTAAACTTCACAACAAAATATACAAAAAACTACCTACCAATACCTAAAACACTAATAACTTTTGACTCAGCGGTCAAAAAGTTAAAAAGTTAAATACAAATATTTAAAAAACTAAATATCCTATCCTACCTTACAGATTAAATATTTTACAAAACACTAAATCTAATTAAACAATGAACCCAAACACAAAAAAGTTAACTAAAAAATTTGCAAGCTTCGAGCATAAACTCAAAATTTACAAAAATTAAAGAAAAATACCAAACCTAAAAATACCAAAACCAAAACCTAACTATAATTAAACTAACCGTTGCCGGTACCTCCACCCAAAAGATGGGCAAGATGAAATAACAGCAACACTAATTAAATTAAAAAGAAAAAAGGTAAACAAACAATGAAATTACAAAAAATTACAAGGTCAAAACTACAAAATTATTAGGTCAATAAGTTCGGAACCTTCGTTCCGAAAAAATTAATCCTAATTAAACAAACTAACCTAAAGGTCCGCTATCTTCCAGTCCTGAAAAGGACTGAAAAAGATGCAAGACGACCGAACTACAAAATAAAGAAAAAGTGAAAAATAGTGAAAAAATTAACGAAAAAAATACAAAAAGATTACCAACCGCAAATGCCAAAATTGATAAAATAAGAAAACTAAAGGAGATAAAAGAGAAAAGATGAAAACAAACTGATAAGGAAAAAATGTAAGTCTATGAAACCAAAACTTGCATATATCCAACCAGTACAACCCAAGAAAATGACAAGAAACGACTTCCAAACGACTTCAACCTAACCTAACCTAACCTAACCTAACCTAACCTAACCTAACCTAACCTTTTTTTTTTTTTTTTTTTTTTTTTTTTTTTTTTTTTTGACAGGGTGGAAAATGCTTTATGCATTCCCCTCACCATGGGAGTGGTGAGGGGATATGTGGGACTCACCCCGTCACCCCCCCTCAGAATGAGAGGGGGCAAGGGAGCGCAACCCACTAAAAACCACCCTGGCGTACCCTCCTGCCGGCTGGTGAGGCACCCTGATGCCTGCCGAAGCTTAGTTCAGGGTGCCCCCCGGCTGCCCCAGCCATTGCCGGGGCTACCCGCGCCAAAGGAGAGGGGGGCCGAGCACGCGTGGCCCCCCTCCCAGACCGCCCAGTGACTAGCCTACGGCGGGCAGGGGACTCCCATCCCCCACCCGCAGCCACTAAGGGTAGAGGCGGCCAGCAAAACGCCGCCGCCTAAACCCCTGCCGTCTGCGCCGGAGCGGATGCGCGAGAGGAGACTCCTCGCGCTCACGCTCCGAGGCCTCCTTCTGCGAGATGACACTTTCGCAAAAGGAGGTCACAGCCCTCCAGGACCTGTCGCTGCACAGCATTGCAGACACAACGCTGTGCAGGGAGAGGTCCCACTGCCCGATCGCCAGCGCCACAGTGCAGCGCTCCGCACTCCAGCGGCTGCACACCGCAAGGGTGTGCTGAGCCGTGTCGTCCGGATCGCCGCACTCATGGCACTGCGGGCCGGGCTCCCTCCCAATCTTGTGCAGGTAATGACCGAAGCATCCGTGTCCGGTCAATACCTGCACAAGCCGGTACGATGTAGCACCGACTGCTCTCCCCAACCAGGTGTCCACCGACGGGAGGATCGCCCCTATGGTATAAACACCATAAGGGGAATCCTCCAGGTCGGCTTTCCACCTGTCCCGCAGTCGGCGCTCCATCATCCGGCGCGTCTCCTCCACCTCCTCAGGGTCCGGGCGTTCACCCCTAGCCCGGGCCCTGGACCTAACCTTGTAGGTCTCCGCTTGCACCTCCGCGTCCAACTCCCAGGGCGGAGTGCAAGCGAGGAGGCAGGCCGCGGCGTGGGCCACCGTCCTGTAGGCCCTCACCATTCTGAGGGCCACCACCCGCTGTGGCCTCCGTAGCAGGGCCCGGTTCCGGGCGGACAGCTTGTCCGCCCAGATGGGGGCCCCGTACAGAGCCATGCTCCTTGTGACGCCGGCATATAACCGGCGGCACAAGGAGCCCGGCCCACCCACGTTAGGCAGAAGCCGACTTAGTGCCGACGCGGCGCCCACAATTCGGGGAGCCATCTGCGAGAAATGCTCCCCGAAACTCCACCATCGGTCCAGAACAAGCCCCAAATATTTTATGTGGGGCTTGATCTGGACCGGTTCCCCCCCCAGTGTGAGCACCGCGCCCGCAGGCAGCCTCCACCCCCGCCCCCCGAAGACTATCGCCTCAGTCTTCGGGAGGGCCACCCTCAGGCCGAGCCGACCAATCCGGTAAATGGCCAGCTCGGCCGCCGCTTCCGCCCGGCAAAGCACCTCCCTCACGTCGGTCCCGCGCACGGCCACCATTGTGTCATCCGCGTAGCAGATGGTGGCCGTCCGCGGGAGCAACTCCCCCCTGATGGCCCAATCGTACCCCAGGTTCCATAAGAGTGGACCGAGCACGGAACCTTGGGGTACGCCACAGGCCATCTCCGTCGACCCCCGTCGACCGTCCTTCTGCTCGTAGAGCACCACCCTCTCGGTGAGGTAGTGCTCTAGGAGCCGCCGCAGGTAGGGAGGCACTCGGTGGTACATGAGTGCCTCCCTTATCACCCCATAGGGGAGGGTGCCAAAGGCATTGGCGATGTCGAGCGACACCGCCACTACACCCTCCCCTCTGCTCGACGCGTGGTCACAGAAGTCCCTAAGGGACTTCAACGCGTCGAGCGTAGACCGCCCTTCCCTGAACCCGAACTGTCTATCCGAGACGTTCGGGCCGGCGGTCTGTAGGTGCTGCTGGATCCGGGAGGCCAGGATTCTCTCGAGAATCTTCCCGGCCTCATCCAGCAGCACGATGGGGCGATATGCGGACGGACAGTCCGGGGGTCGACCCTCCTTCCGGAGGAGGCAAAGCCTCCCCTCCTTCCACACTCTCGGGAACCGTCCTTCCCTCAGGCAGTCACTCAACAACTGCCTGAGTCGGTCCCCGAGGTGCTGTAGGGCGATGTGGAGTACCCGCCCTGGTACTCCGTCGGGCCCCGGGGCTTTATTGCAGCCCCGGAGCCGGTCCATCGCCCTCTCGAACTCGTCATCGCTTACCGGTGCGATGACGAGTTCGGGTGGGTCCTCCAGGTCCCCCGGTGGCTCGGTCATCACCGGGGGAACTATCGAAGGGGCTGCCGGAAACAGCCCCTCGATGACCCTCCTGAGGAGAGGGGGCTCCAGAGAGTCCATGGGGGGGGCGGTGCGCATTTTGTTGCGCACCACCCTGTACGGCCGCCCCCATGGATTCCTGTCCAGCGTGGCGAGGAAGGAGGACCACCCCTCCTCCTTGGCCACCGCGATGGACAGGACCAGGGCCCTCTTGGCTTCTTGGAGGGCCCTGTGGAGCCCCTCCTCTTCCTCCCGGGTGTGCTGCCGGCGCCTGCAACGCTGGTAGGCGTTGCGGGCACCGTTGCTGGTGGTCCGCAGGGCCGCGATTTCGGCGGACCACCAATACACAAACCGGCGGGCGAACAGGCGCCTCGCCCGGGGCATAGCTGCTCCGCACACCGACTGCAGCGATGTGCGGAACAAGCGCGCCCTCTCCTCCACCCCTGAGGCGGCGGGTGGGGCGTCGCACCACGCCTCCACCATGGCCGCCTCATCCGCCCTGGCCCTGTCCAGAAGGGACAGGGACCACTTGGGGAACTCCCCCCATCCCCCCCCCCTACGCCTCCCCCCAGGGACTGGTGGTGGCTGGCCTGCCCTTGTGGAGACCCTGAACCGTATGTTTAAGTGGTCCGATAGGGTCTCCACGTCCTCCAGGACGCGCCAATCGGTGACGCGTGCGGCAATGGCGGGGGTCGCGAACGTGATGTCCACGATTGAACCCCCCTGCCGCCGCACGCAAGTATTGGCGCTACCCTGGTTGAGGACAACCAGGCCCTCCACCACCAACCAATCCCTCAGCACGCCCCCGCGCACATCCGTAACGGGGGAACCCCACGCCGCGCTTTTGGCGTTGAGGTCCCCCAGGATGATTATTTGGCGCGGGGCCACCCTCCTGGCCACCCCCCCGAGGGCCTCGAGGAAGGCCTCAAAGGCGACCAGCGGCCTATTGGGGGAGAAATACACCGCAATCAGTGCGGTGTCGTTCCCCCATCCGGCCGCTGCGTACCCTGGACCCACCTCGAGCTTTACGAGGGGGGGGCCGTCGCCGATCGCCGGCACCACCACGGCAACCTAACCTAACCTAACCTAACCTAACCTAACCTAACCTAACCTAACCTAACCTAACCTAACCTAACCTAACCTAACCTAACCTAACCTAACCTAACCTAACCTAACCTAACCTAACCTAACCTAACCTAACCTAACCTAACCTAACCTAACCTAACCTAACCTAACCTAACCTAACCTTTTTTTTTTTTTTTTTTTTTTTTTTTTTTTTTTTTTTTTTTTTTGTCAAGGTGAAAAATGCTTTACGCATTTCCCCCGCCATGGGAGTGGCGGGAGGGTATGTGGGACTCAAGTCCCCTCCCCCTCTCTGAAGGAGAAGGAGCGGGGAAATGTTACCCACTAAAAAACACCTTGGCGTACCCAACCGTCCGGTTTGTATGGACACCGTGTTTCCTGCTAGGCATCCCCACGGTGTCCACCGGATGCCCCAGCCATTGCCGGGGCTTCCCGCGCCAAAGGAGAGAGGGGCCGAGCACGCCTGGCCCCCCTCCCAGACCGCCAAGTGACTAGCCTACGGCGGGCAGGGGACTCCCATCCCCCACCCGCAGTCACTAAGGGTAAAGGCGGCGGGCAAAACGCCGCCGCCTAAACCCCTGCCGTCTACGCCGGAGCGGATGCGCGTGAGGAGACTCCTCGCGCTCACGCTCCGAGGCCTCCTTCTGCGAGATGACGTTCTCGCAGAAGGTGGCCACAGCCCTCCAGGACCTATCGCTGCACAGCATCGAAGACACGACGCTGTGCAGGGAGAGGTCCCATTGCCCGATGGCCAGTGCCATCGTGCAGCGCTCCGCACTCCAGCGACTGCACACCGCGAGGGTGTGCTGTGCCGTGTCGTCCGGATCGCCGCACTCATGGCACTGCGGGCCGGGCTCCCTCCCAATTTTGTGCAGGTAATGACCGAAGCATCCATGTCCGGTCAATACCTGCACAAGCCGGTACGATGTGGCGCCGACTGCCCTCCCCAACCAGGTGTCAAGCGACGGGAGGATCGCCCCTATGGTTCGAACTCCATAGGGGGCGTCCTCCAGGCTCGCCTTCCACCTGTCCCGCAGTCGGCGCTCCATCATCCGGCGCGTCTCCTCAACCTCCTCAGGGTCCGGGCGTTCACCCCTCGCCCGGGCCCTGGACCTAACCTTATAGGTCTCAGCGTGCACCTCCGCATCCAACTCCCAGGGCGGGGTGCAGGCGAGGAGGCAGGCCGCGGCGTGGGCCACCGTCATGTAGGCCCTCACAATACGGAGGGCCACCACCCGCTGTGGCCTGCGTAGCAGGGCCCGGTTCCGGGCGGACAGCTTGTCCGCCCAGATGGGGGCCCCGTACAAGGCCATGCTCCTCGTGACGCCAGCATACAGCCGGCGGCACAAGGAGCCCGGCCCACCCACGTTCGGCAAAAGCCGACTCAGCGCCGACGCGGCACCCACCACTCGGGGAGCCAACTGCTTGAAGTGCTCCCCGAAACTCCACCATCGGTCCAGGACAAGCCCCAAATATTTGATGTGGGGCCTGATCTGGACCGGTTCCCCCCCCAGGGTGAGCGCCGCGCCCGCCGGCAACCTCCACCCCCTCCCCCCGAAGACTATAGCCTCAGTCTTCGGGAGGGCCACCCTCAGGCCGAGCAGGCCAATCCGGTGAATGGCCAGCTCGGCCGCCGCTTCCGCCCGGCACAGCGCCTCCCTCATGTCGGTCCCACGCGCGGCCACCATGGTATCATCTGCGTAGCAGATGGTGGCCGTCCGCGGGAGCAACTCCCCCCTGATGGCCCAGTCGTACCCCAGGTTCCATAAGAGCGGACCGAGCACGGAACCTTGGGGCACGCCGCAGGCCATCTCCGTCGACCCCCGTCGACCGTCCCTCTGCTCATAGAGCACTACCCTATCAGTCAGGTAGTGCTCTATGACCCGCCGCAGGTAAGGAGGCACTCGGTGGTAGATGAGTGCCTCCTTAATCACCCCATAGGGGAGGGTGCCAAAGGCATTGGCGATGTCGAGCGACACCGCCACTACTCCCTCCCCTCTGCTCGACGCGTAGTCGCAGAAGTCCCTGAGGGACTTCACCGCGTCGAGCGTAGACCGCCCCTCCCTGAACCCGAACTGTCTATCACAGACGTTCGGGCCGGCGGTCTCCAGGTGCTGCAGGATCCTGGAGGCCAGGACTCTCTCCATCATCTTCCCGACCTCATCCAGCAGCACAATGGGGCGATAGGCGGACGGGCAATCCGGGGGTCGTCCCTCCTTCCGGAGGAGGCAAAGCCTCCCCTCCTTCCACACCCTCGGGAACCGTCCTTCCCTCAGGCAGTCATCCATCAACTGCCTGAGTCGGTCCCCGAGGTGTTTTAGGGCGATGGGGAGTACTCGGCCCGGTACTCCATCGGGCCCCGGGGCTTTCTTGCAGCCCCGGAGCCGGTCCACCGCCCTCTCGAACTCGTCATCGCTCACCGGTGCGATGTCGAGCTCGAGTGGGTCCTCCAGGTCCCCCGGTGGCTCGGCCATCACCGGGGGAACTATCGACGGGGCTGCCGGAAACAGCCCCTCGATGACCATCCTCAGGAGGGGGGGCTCCAGCGAGTCCATGGGGGGGGCGGTGCGCATTTTGTTTCGCACCACCTTGTACGGCCGCCCCCACGGATTCTCGTCCAGCGTGGCCAGGAAGGAGACGTTACCTTCCTCTTTGGCCACCGCTATGGACAGGGTTAGGGCCCCCCTGGCTTCTTGGTGGGCCCTGAAGAGCCTCTCCTCCTCCTCTCGGGTGTGCCGCCTGCGCCTACAATGTTGGTAGGCGTGGCGGGCACCGTCGGCGGTGGTCCGCAGGGCCGCAATTTCTGCGGACCACCAATAAACGCACTTCCGGGCAAAAAGTCTTCTTGCCCGGGGCATGGCCTCTCCGCACACCGCCTGCAGCGATGTGCGGAAATGACGCGCCCTCTCCTCCACTCCTGAGGCTGCGGGTGGGGCAGAACACCAAGCCTCCACCATGGCGGCCTCGTCCGCCTTGTCCCTGTCCAATTGGGACAGGGACCATTTGGGGAACTCCCCCCCACGCCCCCCCCTAGGGACTGGTGGTGGCTGGCCCACTCCTGTGGAGACCCTGAACCTGATATACAGGTGGTCAGACAGGGTCTCCACGTCCTCCAGGACGCGCCAATCTGTGACGCGCGCGGAAATGGCAGGGGTCGCGAACGTGACGTCCACGATAGACCCCCCCTGCCGCCGCACGCAAGTGTTGGCGCTGCCCTGGTTTAGGACCACCAGGCCCGCTACCACCGACCAATCCCTCAACGCAACCCCGCGCGCATCCGTAACGGGGGAACCCCACGCCGCACTTTTGGCGTTGAGGTCCCCCAGGATGATGACTTGGCGCGGGGCCGCCCTCCTGGCAACACCCCCCAGGACCCCGAGGAAGACCTCGAAGTCGACCAGCGGCCTATTGGGGGAGAAGTACACCGCGATTAGCACGGTGTCGCTCCCCCATCCGGCCGCTGCATACCCCGGGCCACTCTCGACCATCGCCAAGGGGGGGCCATTGCCCACCGCCGGCACCACCACGGCAGCCCTCTCGTCCGTCGACCCCACCCAATTGGGTGAGGGAGGGACGTAGTAGGGCTCCGTCACGACCACCACGTCGATCGACCACTCCGCCATGACCTGCATTAGCAGGTCTTGTGATCTGGCGGAGTGGTTGACGTTGACCTGCAGGAGCTCTAAATGTCGTACTGGCATTTAGGACTCCATGCAGGCCTCCTCCTGGGTCCCGTCGGCGGCAGCTGCGGCGGGGGCATTACTAACTGGAGCGGGGCGGGGGCGCTGCGGCCTCATGCTCCTCCCTCTGAGGGCGGGGGGGCAACAATTTGTCCCCCCCAGCCGGTGGTTGGCTGGGAGTTTGGCCTGGTGGCAAACGGCACACCACGCCTTCTCCCAGCACTCCGCCATTTTGTGCCCCTCTTTGCTGCACCGGAAGCAAAGATTGCTCCGGTCAGACTTGGAGGGGCACATCTCCCGCGAGTGGCCGACACCGAAACACCGGAAGCACCGCATCGGTGTCGGCCCCACCAGCGTGACCCTGGCAGAAGCCCAACCCACCTGGACTCTGCCAGCGTTCTTCAGCGCAATCGCCGCCTGCACCGGGCACTGGATCAATGCTGACCCAGTGCCATCGTAGAGGGTGCGGATGTGGGCCACCTTGACCTGAGTCGGCAGGCAAGCCCCCGCTGCGGCGACGGCCTGAGCCACCGACTCTTTGGTGGCCGACTCGTCCAGGCCGGAAAGCTGGACTTCGGCCATCTTCACCGGGCGGCTGACGTTGGCGACGTCACCCACAATCCCCTGCAGCTTAGCTGCAAGGGTGTCCGCCACCGCCTGTCCGTTCTCACCGGCGACCTCGATGACCCGGGAACCCGTCATCGAGGTCCTAACCTTCACATTCTGAAGGCCCACATCGCTGAGGCTAAGACCGTTGATGGCCTTAGCCATGGTGGCCTTCAGAGTTGTGGTGGTCCCCTCCTTGAGGGACACAACCACTGCCGCCGTCTTAGGGACGGCCAACCTGACGGGTCTAGGCCCGTGCGCCGCCTTGACAGCCTTCGGGGGTGGAGGGGGGGCCTTAGCCTTGCCCTTCCCCTTCTTACGTACCACCTCCGACCACGACGTCTGCGCGGGCGGGGGTGGCATATTGCCCGAAGGGCCGGGTTCTCCCTGCGAGGGCCGAGTGGCTCTCGAGGCATGGCCGGAGTTGACCAGTTTGGTCGGCCGCCTGGGGGCAGGTACCACAGCGGGGGCCGGGGCCGCCGCCTTCTTGGCCACCTTGGCCTTCGGCTTCCCGTCACCTAGACGGGCCTTCGCCACCGGCTCCAACACGTCCATCGGGACCGGAGGGGGCAGGGCAGAACCTGCGACCTTCCTCTGAGGAGGGGCCGCCGCGGCGGGCTTAGCAGCCCGCTTGTCGTGCGCTAACGGGGGGCGGAGGATGGGCTCCGCCGGGAGACGCCTATTCATCTCCTCCATCCTGACGTTAATCATGTTCCCGAGGCTTTGGAACAGGTCATTCTTCATCTGTTCGATGGCCTCGGTGAGCTCAGCCGTGCCGAACTGAAGCGAAGCGGCCACGGGAGCGGCCACCGGAGCGGCCACCGAAGCGGCCGGGCTCTCCCGCTCGCTGAAGGCGACACGAAGCGCCTTCAACTCGGCCGAATTATGAGCGAGTTGCTCCCGCATCCTTCGGTTGTCCGCCTTCAGGATGCGGATCTCCTCGCTCTCGGACCTGGCCGCTTCGACCTCGTCCATCGAGCCTAGTATGGTACGGCACGCCTTATTCATGCGGCCCCATATGTCGCCTTTTAAATTACCGGAAGCCCGGGCCGCCTCCAAAATATCCCGCGCCGCCATGCGCGCGGCGTCTAACGGGTCAATCTCTCGTTGACCCGTTTGCCCATCCGAGAGCTCGGGGGAACGCGAGCCGGAACGAGAGCGCACGGAGCCCCCCGTTTTCCCCTTTTTGCCCTTTTTGGGGCGGAGTTCAGGGTACTCCCGCTGATAGCTGGTCCCCGGATCGGGCTCAGCTACCCCGGCCACCTCGGCAAATTCGGGCTCAAGCTGAAAAAGCTTCGCCCGCAATCTGGCCGCAGCCAAACCAACGTAGGAGCCCCTAGGCTTCCCCCTCACCGAAGAACTAACCTTCGTAGGAGGCTTCGGGTCATCCTCCTCGTTTTCCCCCTCATACGCCCTTTTAGGGGCCGACGGAGCGTGCTCCTCCACGTCAATAAAATCATCGTCCATCTCGGACTCCGAACTCAACTCAATTCCACCCCCCTCCGGTGGATCCTTCCAGAATTTGGTAGGCGAGGTCATTATGACCCCGTCTACCTAGCTCCCGAAATTGGTCAAAAACCGACCGCGACGACCAAAGTTAGGAGCTAACCTAACTTAAAATCGTCAAGTGCGAGTCGGTTTTTCTTTTTCCCATACAAAAGTGAGTTTGGCGCCTGTTTTGGAAATTATAGCAATTTCACAAATTTTTACGAGCGTTTTTTGGCTCACTTCCCGAGGTCGTAGGAGGTTGGAAACAACACAAAAAGATGCTTCTTGCAAAAGCCTTGATGGCAAAAGAAGAAAAACAAATAAAAGTTAAAAGGTTCAGAAGATATCAAATTTACAAACTTTACCAAAATCCTTAAGTTTGTAAAAATTTTATCTCTAATCGCCAGAAACTCCCTTAAACTATATAAACACTAATAACTTTTGACCCGGAGGTCAAAGAGTTAAAAAGTTAAAATGAAATATTTAAAAAACTAAACAAACTATCCTACCTTATAGATTAAATATTTTACAAAAGACTTAATCTAATTTAAAAATACACCCAAACACAAAAAAGTTATCAAAAAATTTTGTAAACTTCGAGCCAAAACGCAAAGTATACAAAAATTAAAATAAAATAACTAACCTAAGAATATTATAACCAAACCTAAACTATAATTAATTTAACCGTTGCCGGTACCTTCGCCCAAAATTTAAGCAAAATAAGATAAGGGCAACAAGGACTAAATCAAAAAGTAAAAATGTAAACAAACCCTAAAATTACGAGAAATTTCAAGGTCAAAGTTTACAAATTGCAAGACCAATAAAATCTAAAGTTACGTTGCGAAAAAATCGAACCTAAATCTACGTACTAACCTAATGATCCGCTATCTTCTAGTCCTGAAAAGGACTAAAAAAGATGCAAGATGAACGAACTAGAAAATGAAGAAAAAGTGAAAATCCGACAAAAAATTAACAAAAAATTGCCAAAAATTTACCAACCGCAAAACGAAAAATTACGAAAATAAGAAAACTATAGAAGATAGTGAAAAACAGAAAGGAGCAAACTAATGAGGAAAAAATGTAAGTTCGGGAACCCAAAACTCGCAATAATCCACCCAGTAGTGTCCAAGATCCGACCTCAACCTAACCTAACCTAACCTAACCTAACCTAACCTAACCTTTTTTTTTTTTTTTTTTTTTTTTTTTTTTTTTTTTTTTTTTTTTTTTTTTTTTTTTTGGCAGGGTGGAAAATGCTTTATGCATTCCCCTCACCATGGGAGTGGTGAGGGGATATGTGGGACTCACCCCGTCACCCCCCCTCAGAATGAGAGGGGGCAAGGGAGCGCAACCCACTAAAAACCACCCTGGCGTACCCTCCTGCCGGCTGGTGAGGCACCCTGATGCCTGCCGAAGCTTAGTTCAGGGTGCCCCCCGGCTGCCCCAGCCATTGCCGGGGCTACCCGCGCCAAAGGAGAGAGGGGCCGAGCACGCGTGGCCCCCCTCCCAGACCGCCCAGTGACTAGCCTACGGCGGGCAGGGGACTCCCATCCCCCACCCGCAGCCACTAAGGGTAGAGGCGGCCGGCAAAACGCCGCCGCCTAAACCCCTGCCGTCTGCGCCGGAGCGGATGCGCGAGAGGAGACTCCTCGCGCTCACGCTCCGAGGCCTCCTTCTGCGAGATGACACTTTCGCAAAAGGAGGCCACAGCCCTCCAGGACCTGTCGCTGCACAGCATTGCAGACACAACGCTGTGCAGGGAGAGGTCCCACTGCCCGATCGCCAGCGCCATAGTGCAGCGCTCCGCACTCCAGCGGCTGCACACCGCAAGGGTGTGCTGAGCCGTGTCGTCCGGATCGCCGCACTCATGGCACTGCGGGCCGGGCTCCCTCCCAATCTTGTGCAGGTAATGACCGAAGCATCCGTGTCCGGTCAATACCTGCACAAGCCGGTACGATGTAGCACCGACTGCTCTCCCCAACCAGGTGTCCAGCGACGGGAGGATCGCCCCTATGGTATAAACACCATAAGGGGAATCCTCCAGGTCGGCTTTCCACCTGTCCCGCAGTCGGCGCTCCATCATCCGGCGCGTCTCCTCCACCTCCTCAGGGTCCGGGCGTTCACCCCTCGCCCGGGCCCTGGACCTAACTATGTAGGTCTCAGCCTGCACCTCCGCATCCAACTCCCAGGGCGGGGTGCAGGCGAGGAGGCAGGCCGCGGCGTGGGCCACCGTCACGTAGGCCCTCACCATTCTGAGGGCCACCACCCGCTGTGGCCTCCGTAGCAGGGCCCGATTCCGGGCGGACAGCTTGTCCGCCCAGATTGGGGCCCCGTACAGAGCCATGCTCCTTGTGACGCCGGCATATAACCGGCGGCACAAGGAGCCCGGCCCACCCACGTTCGGCAGAAGCCGACTTAGTGCCGACGCGGCGCCCACAATTCGGGGAGCCATCTGCGAGAAATGCTCCCCGAAACTCCACCATCGGTCCAGAACAAGCCCCAAATATTTGATGTGGGGCTTGATCTGGACCGGTTCCCCCCCCAGTGTGAGCGCCGCGCCCGCAGGCAGCCTCCACCCCCGCCCCCCGAAGACTATCGCCTCAGTCTTCGCGAGGGCCACCCTCAGGCCGAGCTGACCAATCCGGTAAATGGCCAGCTCGGCCGCCGCTTCCGCCCGGCAAAGCACCTCCCTCACGTCGGTCCCGCGCACGGCCACCATTGTGTCATCCGCATAGCAGATGGTGGCCGTCCGCGGGAGCAACTCCCCCCTGATGGCCCAATCGTACCCCAGGTTCCATAAGAGTGGACCGAGCACGGAACCTTGGGGTACGCCACAGGCCATCTCCGTCGACCCCCGTCGACCGTCCTTCTGCTCGTAGAGCACTACCCTCTCGGTGAGGTAGTGCTCTAGGAGCCGCCGCAGGTAGGGAGGCACTCGGTGGTAAATGAGTGCCTCCCTTATCACCCCATAGGGGAGGGTGCCAAAGGCATTGGCGATGTCGAGCGACACCGCCACTACACCCTCCCCTCTGCTCGACGCGTGGTCACAGAAGTCCCTAAGGGACTTCAACGCGTCGAGCGTAGACCGCCCCTCCCTGAACCCGAACTGTCTATCCGAGACGTTCGGGCCGGCGGTCTGTAGGTGCTGCTGGATCCGGGAGGCCAGGATTCTCTCGAGAATCTTCCCGGCCTCATCCAGCAGCACGATGGGGCGATATGCGGACGGACAGTCCGGGGGTCGACCCTCCTTCCGGAGGAGGCAAAGCCTCCCCTCCTTCCACACTCTCGGGAACCGTCCCTCCCTCAGGCAGTCACTCAACAACTGCCTGAGTCGGTCCCCGAGGTGCTGTAGGGCGATGTGGAGTACCCGACCCGGTACTCCGTCGGGCCCCGGGGCTTTCTTGCAGCCCCGGAGCCGATCCATCGCCCTCTCGAACTCGTCATCGCTTACCGGTGCGATGACGAGTTCGGGTGGGTCCTCCAGGTCCCCCGGTGGCTCGGTCATCACCGGGGGAACTATCGAGGGGGCTGCCGGAAACAGCCCCTCGATGACCCTCCTGAGGAGAGGGGGCTCCAGTGAGTCCATGGGGGGGGCGGTGCGCATTTTGTTGCGCACCACCCTGTACGGCCGCCCCCATGGATTCCTGTCCAGCGTGGCGAGGAAGGAGGACCACCCCTCCTCCTTGGCCACTGCGATGGACAGGACAAGGGCCCTCTTGGCTTCTTGGAGGGCCCTGTGGAGCCCCTCCTCTTCCTCCCGGGTGTGCCACCGGCGCCTACACCGCTGGTAGGCGTTTCGGGCACCGTTGCTGGTGGTCCGTAGGGCCGCGATTTCGGCGGACCACCAGTAAACGAACCGGCGGGCGAAGAGGCGCCTCGCCCGGGGCATGGCCGCTCCGCACACCGACTGCAACGATGTGCGGAACCGGCGCGCCCTCTCCTCGACCCCCAAGGCGGCGGGTGGGGCGTCACACCACGCCTCCACCAGTGCGGCCTCGTCCGCCTTGGCCCTGTCCAGAAGGGACAGGGACCACTTGGGGAACTCCCCCCATCTCCCCCCCGTACGCCCCCCCCCCGGGATTGGTGGCGGTGGCTGGCCCGCCCTCGTGGAGACCCTGAACCTGATGTTCAGATGGTCCGAAAGGGTCTCCACATCCTCCAGGACGCGCCAATCGGTGACGCGTGCGGCAATGGCAGGGGTTGCAAACGTGACGTCCACGATGGACCCCCCCTGCCGCCGCACGCAAGTATTGGCGCTGCCCTGGTTGAGGACAACCAGGCCCGCCACCACCAACCAATCCCGAAGCACCGCCCCGCGCGCATCCGTTACGGGGGAACCCCACGCCGCGCTTTTGGCGTTGAGGTCCCCCAGGATGATTACTTGGCGCGGGGCCACCCTCCTCGCCACCCCCCCAAGGACCTCGAGGAAGGCCTCGAAGGCGATCAGCGGCCTATTGGGGGAGAAATACACCGCAACTAGTACGGTGTCGTTCCCCCATCCGGCCGCCACATACCCCGGGCCTCCCTCGATCCTGACCAGGGGGGGGCCACTGCCGATCGCCGGCACCACCACGGCAGCCCCTCCGTCCGTCGACCCTACCCAGTTGGGTAGGGGAGGGACGAAGTAGGGCTCCGAAACCCCCACCACATCAATCGACCACTCCGCCATTACCTGCATGAGCAGGTCCTGCGCTCTGGCGGAGTGGTTGATGTTGACCTGCAGGAGCTCTAGGTGGTGTGGCATCGATCTAGTGTTCCATGTCGTTCTCCTCCTGGGCCGCGGTCGCTGCGGGGGCTGCGGGAACTGCGGGAACTGGGCGGGGGCGCTGCGGCCTCATGTCCCTCCCTCTTGTGTGGGGGGGGCAACAATTTGTCCCCCCCATCCGATGGTTGGCTGGGAGTCTGGCCTGGTGGCACACGGCACACCACGCCTTCTCCCAGCACTCACTCATCCTGTGCCCCTCCCTACTGCACCGGAAGCAGGCATTGCTCCGGTCTTCCTTGGAGGGGCACAGCTCCCGTGAGTGGCCGACACCGTAACAGCGGTAACACCGCATCGGTGTCGGCCCCATCGGCGTGACCCTGGCGGAGGCCCATCCGACCAGGATCCTTCCCGCGTTCTTAAGTGCCACCGCCGCCTGTACGGGGCACTGGACCAACACTGATCCAGTGCCGTCGTAGGAGGAGCGGACGGCCCCCACCCTGACCTGCCCCGGCAGACAAAACCCGGCTGACGCGACCGCCTGCGCCACCGAGTCCTTCGTGGCCGACTCATCAAGGCCGGCCAGCTGGATCTCGGCCATCTTTACCGGGCGGCTGACGTCAGCGACGTCCCCAACCATACCCTGGAGTTTTGCCGCCAGGGTGTCCGCCACTTTGTGCCCATCCTCACCGGGGACCTCAATGACCCGGGAACCCGTCATTGAGGTCCTCACCCTGACGCTCTGCAGGCCCACCTCACTGAGCCTAAGGCCGTTAATGGCCTTGGCCATGGTGGCCTGCAGAGTGGTGGTGGCCCCCTTCTTAAGGGTGACCACCACTGCCGCCGTCTTGGGGACGGACAGCTTTACAGGTCTTGGCGCAACCTTGCTGGACTTCGGGGCTTGGGGAGGAGTGGCCTTGGCCTTGCCCTTCCCTTTCCTCCTAACCACCTCCGACCACGCCATCTGCGCGGGCGGGGGTGGCATACGGCCCGAGGGGCCAGGTTCCCCCTGCGAGGGCCGAACGGCTCTCGGGGCAGAGTCGGCAGCAACCAACTTGCTAGGTCTCCTGGAAGGGGGGCTGAGTACCGGCGAAAGGGGGGTGGGAGGGGGCGGGGCCGCCACCCACTTGGCCGCCTTGGGTTTCGGCTTCGGCCTCCCGTCACCCAGTCGAGCCCTGGCGACCGGCTCGAGCACCTCCACTGGGGTCCGGGAGGGAGCAGGGGGCGCAACGGCACCTCTCCGAGGAGGGGGGACGGGCTTGGCGGCACGCCCCTCGTGCGCCAACGGGGGGCGGAGAATTGGCTCTGCCGGGAGACGCCGGTTGACTTCGTCAATACGGTCGTTCACCATCCGACCGAGGCTCAAGAACAGGTCCCGCTTCATCTCCTGTATGGCCTCGGTCAGTTCGACCGTACCGAATTGGAGAGAAGAAGCCACCGGTGCGGCCGGGATCTCCCTCTCGCTAAAGGCGGTGCGGAGCGCCTTTAATTCCGCACAGTTCAGAGCGAGTTGCTCCCGCATCCTTCGGTTGTCCGCTTTCAGGATGCGGATCTCCTCGCTCTCGGACCTGGCCGCCTCGACCTCGTCCATAGAACCCAGAATAGTACGGCAAGCCCGGTTCATCTTGCCCCAAATCTCCCCCTTGAGATTTCCGGATGCCCGGGCCGCCTCTAAAATATCCCGCGCCGCCATGCGGGTGGCGTCTACCGGGTCAGCCTCCTGCTGACCCGTTAGACCCTCCAAGGGCTCGGGGGAGCGCGAGACCGAGCGGGAGCGCACGGAATCCCCCGCCTTCCCCTTTCCGCCCCCCTTGGGACGGAGTTCGGGGAACTCCCTCTGGTACTTGGACACCGGATCGGGCTCGGCTACCCCGGCCACCTCGGCAAATTGGGGCTCCAGCTGGAACGGCTTCGCCCGAAATCTGGCCGCCGCCAACCCGACATAAGAACCCCTGGGTTTCCCTCGCAGCGAGGAACTTACCTTAGGAGGAGGCTTAGGATCCCCTTCCTCTTCATCATAAGCCCTTTTTGAGGCCAACGAAACGCGCTCGACATCTATGGAGTCGTCGTCCATCTCGGACTCCGAACTCAACATAAGTCCACCCCCCTCGGGCGGATCCGCCCAGAACTTGGTAGGCGAGGTCATGGTGACCCCGTCTACCTGACCCTAAAATAGGGTCCAAATCCGACCGCGACGTCCGAAGTTACGAGCTAACCTAACTTCGAATCGTCAAGTGCGAGTCGGATTTGGACTTTCCCATACAATTATGAGTTTAGCGCCTGATTTAAAAGTAATAGCAATGTGCTAAAATCTTGCGCCCCCAAATTGACCGACTTGTCGAAGTCGTACACAGACCAAACAAAAACAAAAATATGCCTCCCAATGAGGTCTTAAAAACCAAAAAAGAAAAATACAAAAAAGGTAAAAAGGTTCAGAGTTATTGAATTAACCAATTTTAGGAAAAACCTTAAGTTGGTAATCCAACAACACGGAAAAATTTTAGCCTACCTTACAAAATACAAACGTAAATAACTTTTAACGTAGTGGTTAAAAAGTTAAACAATTTATACAAAAAATTTAAAGAATTAAATGAACTACCCTAAACTATGAGCTAAATAATTTACAAACACTAGAAACTAATTTAAATAACACACCAAACACAAAAAAGTTACAAATAGAAAAGTAAAGATTTCTGAAAACCTCGGGTAAAAACCCAAAATTTTCAAAAATAAAATTTACCAACTAAACAACTTATACCTAAACCAAAAACTATACTGCAATAAGCGGGACCGTTACCGGTACCCCCGCCCAAAAATTGGGCAAGGTGGGATAAGGGCAACACCGACAAATTAACAGTAGAAAAATGTAAACAAACCCTAAAATTAATATTAAAAATAGAAAAATTAAGGCTAAAATTTACAATTTGGCAATGCCAATAAATTCGGGACTTTCGTTCCGAAAATTATTGAGCCTAAACCCACAACACAAACAAGTATTCCGCAATCTTCTAGCCCTGAAAAGGGCTAAAAAAGACGCAAGATGAAAAAACCAAAAATGAAACAAAAAAGTGCAAAACCGAGAAAAATTTAACAAAAAATTACCAACCGCAAAACCAAAAAACGAAAAATTAAGGACAACTGAAGAACAAGGAGAGAACTGAATGCAGAAGTTAGATCAGGAAAAAAGCTAGTGTTTTGATTCCGAAAATCGCAACTATACACCCAGAAACACCCAAGAAACGACTTCAACCTAACCTAACCTAACCTAACCTAACCTAACCTAACCTAACCTAACCTAACCTAACCTAACCTAACCTAACCTAACCTAACCTAACCTAACCTAACCTAACCTAACCTAACCTAACCTAACCTAACCTTTTTTTTTTTTTTTTTTTTTTTTTTTTTTTTTTTTTTTTTGACGAAGTGGAAATGCATTTACGCATCTTCCCTGCCTGGGGTAGGCGGTGCAATGGGAAGTATAACGGACTCTCGTACGAACGAACTACCGTTTAAAACCACTCCGGCGTTTAAACCCTGCCGGTGGTGAGGCGCCGCGGTACATGCCTAAGCTTTGGCCACTGACGCGCCTCCCGGCTTGCTCCGAAGAGCCCCCCCCAATCTCCGCCAAGGAGGTGTCGATTGTGAACAGCCCACGATCGTCACCCCAGACCGGTAGAGCCGGTGCAATGTGGGTCCCCAACCCACTGGCTCTACAAGGTAGTTAAGGCGAGCAGCCGGGCCGGACGACCGAGCACCCGTAGCCTCGGCTGAGTTCGCCAGCCCTCCAACGGTCTGCCTGCAGTGGATGGTGCTTTCCGGATACAAGTATCCTTCAAACACGCCCCACCGCAACTGTCCCTTCAATAACTACAGTGCCCCCCGGGATTCCGAAAGACACGTAGAGAGACCCGCGGGTGACATGGGAGTACGACGCACGGGAACGCGCAACGCATGCCTGCGATGCCGTCCCTGCCCGTAAACCCAGTCACCAACCGCCAACTGACAGAGGCAGCTGTCCAGGATGGAAACCACCCTTTTCAACCACCCCCGCCAAAGCCCCCTCCAGGCGACTGGTTAAGCTTTCCGGACCAGAAGCGGCAAGCACCAAGTGCACTCGCAACTGACCCTTCAAGCTACCCCAGCCACCAACCGTCAAAGAGGCAACAGAGAGTGAAGCTGTCCAAGGCGGAAGCGGTCCTCAACGCGACCACCCTTTCCAACTTCCTCTGTTGCCGCCCACCAAAGGATGGCGAAGAAACTTCGCCACCCAACCCACCCCAAGTGACAGAGGCAAACTCGAAGGGAGAGGAGGTCAACTCTACCCAAGCCTCCGAGCCACCCCTGTCACCACCCCAGTGTGAAGGTGATAAAGCAGCTCCTCTTCGGAAAGAAGAGCTGCTCTGTCACCCTCACCAAACCCCCCCAGGTGACAAGGGAATCTTTCCGGGGCAGAAGCGGCCTGTCGCGGCAGGCACGCAACCGCAACCCTTCCAGAAACCCTGTCACCTCCCCATGGCCGCTCTTAGTCTGGCCCCTCACCACGAGCCTTTCCGGTATGGGTAGCCCTGTCCGGTATAGCCTCGCGGATCATTGAGACACGCAAGCCCCCCCACCACGGCAAGGTGGCAGCACAGTCGGGGGGGAACCTAACCTAACCTAACCTAACCTAACCTAACCTAACCTAACCTAACCTAACCTAACCTAACCTAACCTAACCTAACCTAACCTAACCTAACCTAACCTAACCTAACCTAACCTAACCTAACCTAACCTAACCTAACCTAACCTAACCTAACCTAACCTAACCTAACCTAACCTAACCTAACCTAACCTAACCTAACCTAACCTAACCTAACCTAACCTAACCTAACCTAACCTAACCTAACCTAACCTAACCTAACCTAACCTAACCTAACCTAACCTAACCTAACCTAACCTAACCTAACCTAACCTAACCTAACCTAACCTAACCTAACCTAACCTAACCTAACCTAACCTTTTTTTTTTTTTTTTTTTTTTTTTTTTTTTTGACGGAGTGGAAATGCATTTACGCATCTTCCCTGCCTAGGGGTAGGCGGTGCAATGGGAAGTATAACGGACTCTCGTACGAACGAACTACCGTTTAAAACCACTCCGGCGTTTAAACCCTTGCCGGTGGTGAGGCGCCGCGGTACATGCCTAAGCTTTGGCCACTGACGCGCCTCCCGGCTTGCCCAAAAAGGGCCCCCCCAATCCTCGCCAAAGGAGGTGCCGACTGTGAACAGCCCACGATCAACACCCCAGACCGGTAGAGCCGTGCAAGGTGGGTCCCCAACCCACTGGCTCTACAAGGAGTTCGGGCGAGCAGCGAACCGAAGTCCACTGAGTTCGCCTTCCCTCCAACGATCTGCCTGCGGTGGATGGTGCTTTCCGGATACCAAGTATCCTTCAAACACGCCCCACCGCAGCTGTCCCCTCAATAACTACAGTGCCCCCCGGGATTCCGAAAGGCACGTAGAGGGACCCGCGGGTGACATGGGAGTACGACGCAAGGGAACGCGCAACGCATCTCTGCGATGCCGTCCCTGCCCATAAACCCAGTCACCAACCACCAACTGACAGAGGCAGCTGTCCAGGATGGAAACCACCCTTTTCAACCACCCCCGCCAAAGCCCCCTCCAGGCGACTGGTTAAGCTTTCCGGACCAGAAGCGGCAAGCACCAAGTGCACTCGCAACTGACCCTTCAAGCTACCCCAGCCACCAACCGTCAAAAATGGCGACAGTAGGAAGCTGTCCGGGATGGAAGCGAAAGCGCACACAACCACCCCTTCCAACGACCTCTGCCACCACCCACCAAGGGTGACGAGAAGACTTTTCTAACGAAAAGCCTCTCGTCACCAAACCCTCCCCAGGTGACAGAGTGAACTTTCCGGGGCAGAAGCAGCCCTAAGGCACGCGACCGCAACCCTTCCAGAACCCCCTGTCACCTCCCCAGAGTGCCGCTCTTCGTCTGGACCCTCACCACGAGCCTTTCCGGTATGGGTAGCCCTGTCCGGTATAGCCTCGCAGATCATTGAGACACGCAAGCCCCCCCACCACGGCAAGGTGGCAGCACTATCGGGGGGGAACCTAACCTAACCTAACCTAACCTAACCTAACCTAACCTAACCTAACCTAACCTAACCTAACCTAACCTAACCTAACCTAACCTAACATAACCTAACCTAACCTAACCTAACCTAACCTAACCTAACCTAACCTAACCTAACCTAACCTAACCTAACCTAACCTAACCTAACCTAACCTAACCTAACCTAACCTAACCTAACCTAACCTAACCTAACCTAACCTAACCTAACCTAACCTAACCTAACCTAACCTAACCTAACCTAACCTAACCTAACCTAACCTAACCTAACCTAACCTAACCTAACCTAACCTAACCTAACCTAACCTAACCTAACCTAACCTAACCTAACCTAACCTAACCTAACCTAACCTAACCTAACCTAACCTAACCTAACCTAACCTAACCTAACCTAACCTAACCTAACCTAACCTAACCTAACCTAACCTAACCTAACCTAACCTAACCTTTTTTTTTTTTTTTTTTTTTTTTTTTTTTGACGAAGTGGAAATGCATTTACGCATATTCCCTGCCGGGGGTAGGCGGTGCCATGGGAAGTATAACGGACTCTCGTACGAACGAACTACCGTTTAAAACCACTCCGGCGTTTAAACCCTGCCGGTGGTGAGGCGCCGCGGTACATGCCTAAGCTTTGGCCACTGACGCGCCTCCCGGCTTGCTCCGAAGAGCCCCCCCCCAATCTCCGCCAAGGAGGTGTCGATTGTGAACAGCCCACGATCGTCACCCCAGACCGGTAGAGCCGGTGCAATGTGGGTCCCCAACCCACTGGCTCTACAAGGTAGTTAAGGCGAGCAGCCGGGCCGGACGACCGAGCACCCGTAGCCTCGGCTGAGTTCGCCAGCCCTCCAACGGTCTGCCTGCAGTGGATGGTGCTTTCCGGATACAAGTATCCTTCAAACACGCCCCACCGCAACTGTCCCTTCAATAACTACAGTGCCCCCCGGGATTCCGAAAGACACGTAGAGAGACCCGCGGGTGACATGGGAGTACGACGCACGGGAACGCGCAACGCATGCCTGCGATGCCGTCCCTGCCCGTAAACCCAGTCACCAACCGCCAACTGACAGAGGCAGCTGTCCAGGATGGAAACCACCCTTTTCAACCACCCCCGCCAAAGCCCCCTCCAGGCGACTGGTTAAGCTTTCCGGATCAGAAGCGGCAAGCACCAAGTGCACTCGCAACTGACCCTTCAAGCTACCCCAGCCACCAACCGTCAAAGAGGCAACAGAGAGAGAAGCTGTCCAGGGCGGAAGCGGTCCTCAACGCAACCACCCTTTCCAACTTCCTCTGTTGCCGCCCACCAAAGGATGGCGAAGAAACTTCGCCACCCAACCCACCCCCAGTGACAGAGGCAAACTCGAAGGGAGAGGAGGTCAACTCTACCCAAGCCTCCGAGCCACCCCTGTCACCACCCCAGTGTGAAGGTGACAAACCAGCTCTTCTTCGGAAAGAAGAGCTGCTCTGTCACCCTCACCAAACCCCCCCAGGTGACAAGGGAATCTTTCCGGGGCAGAAGCGGCCCTAAGGCACGCAACCGCAACCCTTCCAGAAACCCTGTCACCTCCCCATGGCCGCTCTTAGTCTGGCCCCTCACCACGAGCCTTTCCGGTATGGGTAGCCCTGTCCGGTATAGCCTCGTGGATCATTGAGACACGCAAGCCCCCCCACCACGGCAAGGTGGCAGCACAGTCGGGGGGGAACCTAACCTAACCTAACCTAACCTAACCTAACCTAACCTAACCTAACCTAACCTAACCTAACCTAACCTAACCTAACCTAACCTAACCTAACCTAACCTAACCTAACCTAACCTAACCTAACCTAACCTAACCTAACCTAACCTAACCTAACCTAACCTAACCTAACCTAACCTAACCTAACCTAACCTAACCTAACCTAACCTAACCTAACCTAACCTAACCTAACCTAACCTAACCTAACCTAACCTAACCTAACCTAACCTAACCTAACCTAACCTAACCTAACCTAACCTAACCTAACCTAACCTAACCTAACCTAACCTAACCTAACCTAACCTAACCTAACCTAACCTAACCTAACCTAACCTTTTTTTTTTTTTTTTTTTTTTTTTTTTTTTGACGAAGTGGAAATGCATTTACGCATCTTCCCGGCCGGGGGTAGGCGGTGCAATGGGAAGTATAACGGACTCTCGTACGAACGAACTACCGTTTAAAACCACTCCGGCGTTTAAACCCTGCCGGTGGTGAGGCGCCGCGGTACATGCCTAAGCTTTGGCCACTGACGCGCCTCCCGGCTTGCTCCGAAGAGCCCCCCCCAATCTCCGCCAAGGAGGTGTCGATTGTGAACAGCCCACGATCGTCACCCCAGACCGGTAGAGCCGGTGCAATGTGGGTCCCCAACCCACTGGCTCTACAAGGTAGTTAAGGCGAGCAGCCGGGCCGGACGACCGAGCACCCGTAGCCTCGGCTGAGTTCGCCAGCCCTCCAACGGTCTGCCTGCAGTGGATGGTGCTTTCCGGATACAAGTAAAGTATCCTTCAAACACGCCCCACCGCAACTGTCCCTTCAATAACTACAGTGCCCCCCGGGATTCCGAAAGACACGTAGAGAGACCCGCGGGTGACATGGGAGTACGACGCACGGGAACGCGCAACGCATGCCTGCGATGCCGTCCCTGCCCGTAAACCCAGTCACCAACCGCCAACTGACAGAGGCAGCTGTCCAGGATGGAAACCACCCTTTTCAACCACCCCCGCCAAAGCCCCCTCCAGGCGACTGGTTAAGCTTTCCGGACCAGAAGCGGCAAGCACCAAGTGCACTCGCAACTGACCCTTCAAGCTACCCCAGCCACCAACCGTCAAAGAGGCAACAGAGAGTGAAGCTGTCCAAGGCGGAAGCGGTCCTCAACGCGACCACCCTTTCCAACTTCCTCTGTTGCCGCCCACCAAAGGATGGCGAAGAAACTTCGCCACCCAACCCACCCCAAGTGACAGAGGCAAACTCGAAGGGAGAGGAGGTCAACTCTACCCAAGCCTCCGAGCCACCCCTGTCACCACCCCAGTGTGAAGGTGATAAAGCAGCTCCTCTTCGGAAAGAAGAGCTGCTCTGTCACCCTCACCAAACCCCCCCAGGTGACAAGGGAATCTTTCCGGGGCAGAAGCGGCCTGTCGCGGCAGGCACGCAACCGCAACCCTTCCAGAAACCCTGTCACCTCCCCATGGCCGCTCTTAGTCTGGCCCCTCACCACGAGCCTTTCCGGTATGGGTAGCCCTGTCCGGTATAGCCTCGCGGATCATTGAGACACGCAAGCCCCCCCACCACGGCAAGGTGGCAGCACAGTCGGGGGGGAACCTAACCTAACCTAACCTAACCTAACCTAACCTAACCTAACCTAACCTAACCTAACCTAACCTAACCTAACCTAACCTAACCTAACCTAACCTAACCTAACCTAACCTAACCTAACCTAACCTAACCTAACCTAACCTAACCTAACCTAACCTAACCTAACCTAACCTAACCTAACCTAACCTAACCTAACCTAACCTAACCTAACCTAACCTAACCTAACCTAACCTAACCTAACCTAACCTAACCTAACCTAACCTAACCTAACCTAACCTAACCTAACCTAACCTAACCTAACCTAACCTAACCTAACCTAACCTAACCTAACCTAACCTAACCTAACCTAACCTAACCTAACCTAACCTAACCTAACCTAACCTAACCTAACCTAACCTAACCTAACCTAACCTAACCTAACCTAACCTAACCTAACCTAACCTAACCTAACCTAACCTAACCTAACCTAACCTAACCTAACCTAACCTAACCTAACCTAACCTAACCTAACCTAACCTAACCTAACCTTTTTTTTTTTTTTTTTTTTTTTTTTTTTTTTTTTTGACAAGGTGAAAAATGCGTTACGCATTTCCCCCGCCATGGGAGTGGCGGGAGGGTATGTGGGACTCACGTCCCCCCCCCTTCTCCGAGTGAGAAGGAGTGGGGGAGTGTTACCCACTAAAAAACACCTTGGCGTACCCACCCCTCCGGTTTGTATGGACACCGTGTTTCCTGCTCGGCATCCCCACGGTGTCCACCGGACGCCCCAGCCATTGCCGGGGCTTCCCGCGCCAAAGGAGAGGGGGGCCGAGTACGCCTGGCCCCCCTCCCAGACCGCCAAGTGACTAGCCTACGGCGAGCAGGGGACTCCCATCCCCCACCCGCAGTCACTAAGGGTAGAGGCGGCCGGCAAAACGCCGCCGCCTAAACCCCTGCCGTCTGCGCCGGAGCGGATGCGCGTGAGGAGACTCCTCGCGCTCCCGCTCCGCGGCCTCCTTCTGCGAGATAACGTACTCGCAGAAGGAGGCCACAGCCCTCCAGGACCTGTCGCTGCACAGCATCGCAGACACGACGCTGTGCAGGGAGAGGTCCCATTGCCCGATGGCCAGTGCCATCGTGCAGCGCTCCGCACTCCAACGGCTGCACACCGCGAGGGTGTGGCGAGCCGTGTCGTCCGGATCGCCGCACTCATGGCACTGCGGGCCGGGCTCCCTCCCAATTTTGTGCAGGTAATGACCGAAGCATCCATGTCCGGTCAATACCTGCACAAGCCGGTACGATGTGGCGCCGACTGCCCTCCCCAACCAGGTGTCAAGCGACGGGAGGATCGCCCCTATGGTTCGAACTCCATAGGGGGCGTCCCCCAGGCTCGCTTTCCACCTGTCCCGCAGTCGGCGCTCCATCATCCGGCGCGTCTCCTCAACCTCCTCAGGGTCCGGGCGTTCACCCCTCGCCCGGGCCCTGGACCTAACCTTATAGGTCTCAGCCTGCACCTCCGCATCCAACTCCCAGGGCGGGGTGCAGGCGAGGAGGCAGGCCGCGGCGTGGGCCACCGTCATGTAGGCCCTCACGATACGGAGGGCCACCACCCGCTGTGGCCTGCGTAGCAGGGCCCGGTTCCGGGCGGACAGCTTGTCCGCCCAGATGGGGGCCCCGTACAAGGCCATGCTCCTCGTGACGCCAGCATACAGCCGGCGGCACAAGGAGCCCGGCCCACCCACGTTCGGCAAAAGCCGACTCAGCGCCGAAGCGGCGCCCACAACCCGGGGAGCCAACTGCAGAAAGTGCTCCCCAAAACTCCACCATCGGTCCAGAACAAGCCCCAAATATTTGATGTGGGGCTTGATCTGGACCGGTTCCCCCACCAGGGTGAGCGCCGCGCCCGCCGGCAGCCTCCACCCTCGCCCCCCGAAGACTATAGCCTCAGTCTTCGGGAGGGCCACCCTCAGGCCGAGCAGGCCAATCCGGTGAATGGCCAGCTCGGCCGCCGCTTCCGCCCGGCACAGCGCCTCCCTCATGTCGGTCCCGCGCGCGGCCACCATGGTATCATCTGCGTAGCAGATGGTGGCCGTCCGCGGGAGCAACTCCCCCCTGATGGCCCAGTCGTACCCCAGGTTCCATAAAAGCGGACCGAGCACGGAACCTTGGGGCACGCCGCAGGCCATCTCCGTCGACCCCCGTCGACCGTCCCTCTGCTCATAGAGCACTACCCTATCAGTCAGGTAGTGCTCTATGACCCGCCGCAGGTAAGGAGGCACTCGGTGGTAGATGAGTGCCTCCCTTATCACCCCATAGGGGAGGGTGCCAAAGGCATTGGCGATGTCGAGCGACACCGCCACTACTCCCTCCCCTCTGCTCGACGCGTAGTCACAGAAGTCCCTGAGGGACTTCACCGCGTCGAGCGTAGACCGCCCCTCCCTGAACCCGAACTGTCTATCACAGACGTTCGGGCCGGCGGTCTCCAAGTGCTGCAGGATCCTGGAGGCCAGGACTCTCTCCATCATCTTCCCGACCTCATCCAACAGCACAATGGGGCGATAGGCGGACGGGCAATCCGGGGGTCGTCCCTCCTTCCGGAGGAGGCACAGCCTCCCCTCCTTCCAAACTCTCGGGAACCGACCTTCCCTCAGGCAGTCACTCATCAACTGCCTGAGTCGGTCCCCGAGGTGTTTTAGGGCGATGGGGAGTACTCGGCCCGGTACTCCATCGGGCCCCGGGGCTTTCTTGCAACCCCGGAGCCGGTCCACCGCCCTCTCGAACTCGTCGTCGCTCACCGGTGCGACGTCGAGCTCGAGTGGGTCCTCCAGGTCCCCCGGTGGCTCGGCCATCACCGGGGGAACTATCGACGGGGCTGCCGGAAACAGCCCCTCGATGACCCTCCTCAGGAGGGGGGGCTCCAGCGAGTCCATGGGGGGGGCAGTGCGCATTTTGTTACGCACCACCTTGTACGGCCGCCCCCACGGATTCTCGTCCAGCGTGGCCAGGAAGGAGACGTTTCCTTCGTCCTTGGCCACCGCTATGGACAGGGTAAGGGCCCCCCTGGCTTCAACGTGGGCCCTGTAGAGCCTCTCCTCCTCGTCTCGGGTGTGCCGCCTGCGCCTACAATGTTGGTAGGCGTGGCGGGCACCGTCGGCGGTGGTCCGCAGGGCCGCAATTTCTGCGGACCACCAATAAACACATTTCCGGGCAAAAAGTCTCCTTGCCCGGGGCATGGACGCTCCGCACACCGCCTGCAGCGATGTGCGGAAATGACGCGCCCTCTCTTCCACTCCTGAGGCGGCGGGTGGGGCGGAGCACCAAGCCTCCACCATTGCCGCCTCGTCCGCCTTGGCCCTGTCCAATTGGGACAGGGACCACTTGGGGAACTCCCCCCCACGCCCCCCCCTCGGGACTGGTGGTGGCTGGCCCACCCCTGTGGAGACCCTGAACCTGATATACAGGTGGTCAGACAGGGTCTCCACGTCCTCCAGGACGCGCCAATCTGCGACGCGCGCGGCAATGGCAGGGGTCGCGAACGTGACGTCCACGATAGACCCCCCCTGCCGCCGCACGCAAGTGTTGGCGCTGCCCTGGTTGAGGACAACCAGGCCCGCTACCACCAACCAATCCCTCAGCGCGCCCCCGCGCGCATCCGTTACGGGGGATCCCCACGCCGCACTTTTGGCGTTGAGGTCCCCCAGGATGATGACTTGGCGCGGGGCCGCCCTCCTTGCAACACCCCCCAGGACCCCGAGGAAAACCTCGAAGTCCACCAGCGGCCTATTGGGGGAGAAGTACACCGCGATTAGCACGGTGTCGCTCCCCCATCCGGCCGCTGCATACCCCGGGCCGACCTCGATTTTTGCCAGGGGGGGGCCATTGCCCACCGACGGCACCACCACGGCAGCCCTCTCGTCCGTCGACCCCACCCAGTTGGGTGAGGGAGGGACAAAGTAGGGCTCCGTCACAACCACGGCGTCGATCGACCACTCCGCCATGACCTGCATTAGCAGGTCTTGAGATCTGGCGGAGTGGTTGACGTTGACCTGCAGGAGCTCTAAATGTCGTACTGGCATTTAGGACTCCATGCAGGCCTCCTCCTGGGTCCCGTCGGCGGCAGCCGCGGCGGGGGCATTACTTGTCGGAACGGGGCGGGGGCGCTGCGGCCTCATGCTCCTCCCTCTGAGGGCGGGGGGGCAACAATTTGTCCCCCCCAGCCGGTGGTTGGCTGGGAGTTTGGCCTGGTGGCAAACGGCACACCACGCCTTCTCCCAGCACTCCGCCATTTTGTGCCCCTCTTTGCTGCACCGGAAGCAAAGATTGCTCCGGTCAGACTTGGAGGGGCACATCTCCCGCGAGTGGCCGACACCGAAACACCGGAAGCACCGCATCGGTGTCGGCCCCACCAGCGTGACCCTGGCAGAAGCCCAACCCACCTGGACTCTGCCAGCGTTCTTCAGCGCAATCGCCGCCTGCACCGGGCACTGGATCAATGCTGACCCAGTGCCATCGTAGAGGGTGCGGATGTAGGCCACCTTGACCTGAGTCGGCAGGCAAGCCCCCACTGCGGCGACGGCCTGAGCCACCGACTCCTTGGTGGCCGACTCGTCCAGGCCGGAAAGCTGGACTTCGGCCATTTTAACCGGGCGGCTCACGTTGGCGACATCCCCCACTAACCCCTGCAGCCTGGCCGCAAGGGTGTCCGCCACCTTTTGACCGTTCTCGCCGGCGACCTCGATGACCCGGGAACCCGTCATCGAGGTCCTAACCTTCACATTCTGAAGGCCCACCTCGCTGAGGCTAAGGCCGTTAATGGCCTTAGCCATGGTGGCCTTCAGGGTGGTGGTGGTCCCCTCCTTGAGGGAGACCACAACCGCTGCCGTCTTCGGGACAGACAGCCTGACGGGTCTGGGCCCGGGCGCCGCCTTGACAGTCCTCGGGGGTGGAGGGGGGGCCTTAGCCTTGCCCTTCCCCTTTTTACGAACCACCTCCGACCACGACGACTGCGCGGCCGAGGGTGGTATATTGCCCGAAGGGCCGGGTTCTCCCTGCGAGGGCCGGACGGCTCTCGGGGCAGGGCCAGAGTTGACCAATTTGGTCGGCCGTCTGGGGGCAGGTACCACAGCGGGGGCCGGGGCCGCCGCCTTCTTGGCCACCTTGGCTTTCGGCTTCCCGTCGCCTAGACGGGCCTTCGCCACCGGCTCCAACACCTCCATCGGGACCGGAGGGGGCAGGGCAGAACCTGCGGCCTTCCTCTGGGGAAGGGCCGCCGCAGCAGGCTTAGCGGCCCGCTTGTCGTGCGCTAACGGGGGGCGGAGGATGGGCTCCGCCGGGAGACGCCTGTTCATCTCCTCCATCCTGACATTTATCATGTTCCCGAGGCTTTGAAACAGGTCATGTTTCATGCTTTCAATGGCCTCGGTGAGCTCAGCCGTGCCAAATTGGAGCGAAGCGGCCACGGGAGCGGTCACCGGAGCGGCCACCGAAGCGGCCGGGCTCTCCCGCTCGCTGAAGGCGACACGAAGCGCCTTCAACTCGGCCGAATTGTGAGCGAGTTGCTCCCGCATCCTTCGGTTGTCCGCCTTCAGGATGCGGATCTCCTCGCTCTCGGACCTGGCCGCTTCGACCTCGTCCATCGAGCCTAGAATGGTACGGCACGCCTTGTTCATGCGGCCCCATATGTCACCCTTTAGATTCCCGGATGCCCGGGCCGCCTCCAATATATCACGCGCCGCCATGCGCGCGGCGTCTAACGGGTCAATCTCTTGTTGACCCGTTTGTCCATCCGAGAGCTCGGGGGAACGCGAGCCGGAACGAGAGCGCACGGAGCCCCCCGTTTTCCCCTTTTTGCCCTTTTTGGGGCGGAGTTCAGGGTACTCCCGCTGATAGCTGGTCCCCGGATCGGGCTCAGCTACCCCGGCCACCTCGGCAAATTCGGGCTCAAGCTGAAAAAGCTTCGCCCGCAATCTGGCCGCAGCCAAACCAACGTAGGAGCCCCTAGGCTTCCCCCTCACCGAAGAACTAACCTTCGTAGGAGGCTTCGGGTCATCCTCCTCGTTTTCCCCCTCATACGCCCTTTTAGGGGCCGACGGAGCGTGCTCCTCCACGTCAATAAAATCATCGTCCATCTCGGACTCCGAACTCAACTCAATTCCACCCCCCTCCGGTGGATCCTTCCAGAATTTGGTAGGCGAGGTCATTATGACCCCGTCTACCTAGCTCCCGAAATTGGTCAAAAACCGACCGCGACGACCAAAGTTAGGAGCTAACCTAACTTAAAATCGTCAAGTGCGAGTCGGTTTTTCTTTTTCCCATACAAAAGTGAGTTTGGCGCCTGTTTTGGAAATTATAGCAATTTCACAAATTTTTACGAGCGTTTTTTGGCTCACTTCCCGAGGTCGTAGGAGGTTGGAAACAACACAAAAAGATGCTTCTTGCAAAAGCCTTGATGGCAAAAGAAGAAAAACAAATAAAAGTTAAAAGGTTCAGAAGATATCAAATTTACAAACTTTACCAAAATCCTTAAGTTTGTAAAATTTTTATCTCTAATCGCCAGAAACTCCCTTAAACTATATAAACACTAATAACTTTTGACCCGGAGGTCAAAGAGTTAAAAAGTTAAAATGAAATATTTAAAAAACTAAACAAACTATCCTACCTTATAGATTAAATATTTTACAAAAGACTTAATCTAATTTAAAAATACACCCAAACACAAAAAAGTTATCAA
Source organism: Acleris emargana (assembly GCA_927399475.2). Lineage (NCBI taxonomy): Eukaryota > Metazoa > Arthropoda > Insecta > Lepidoptera > Tortricidae > Acleris > Acleris emargana. The sequence continues at coordinate 110,665 of OV656846.1, forward strand.
AAATTTTTGTAAACTTCGAGCCAAAACGCAAAGTATACAAAAATTAAAATAAAATAACTAACCTAAGAATATTATAACCAAACCTAAACTATAATTAATTTAACCGTTGCCGGTACCTTCGCCCAAAATTTGAGCAAAATAAGATAAGGGCAACAAGGACTAAATCAAAAAGTAAAAATGTAAACAAACCCTGAAATTACGAGAAATTTCAAGGTCAAAGTTTACAAATTGCAAGACCAATAAAATCTAAAGTTACGTTACGAAAAAATCAAACCTAAATCTACGTACTAACCTAATGATCCGCTATCTTCTAGTCCTGAAAAGGACTAAAAAAGATGCAAGATGAACGAACTAGAAAATGAAGAAAAAGTGAAAATCCGACAAAAAATTAACAAAAAATTACCAAAAATTTACCAACCGCAAAACGAAAAATTACGAAAATAAGAAAACTATAGAAGATAGTGAAAAACAGAAAGGAGCAAACTAATGAGGAAAAAATGTAAGTTCGGGAACCCAAAACTCGCAATAATCCACCCAGTAGTGTCCAAGATCCGACCTCAACCTAACCAAACCTAACCTAACCTAACCTAACCTAACCTAACCTAACCTAACCTAACCTAACCTAACCTAACCTAACCTAACCTAACCTAACCTAACCTTTTTTTTTTTTTTTTTTTTTTTTTTTTTTTTTTTTGTCAAGGTGAAAAATGCGTTACGCATTTCCCCCGCCATGGGAGTGGCGGGAGGGTATGTGGGACTCACGTCCCCCCCCTTCTCTGAATGAGAAGGAGTGGGGAGTGTTACCCACTAAAAAACACCTTGGCGTACCCACCCTTCCGGTTTGTACGGACACCGTGTTTCCTGCTCGGCATCCCCACGGTGTCCACCGGTCGCCCCAGCCATTGCCGGGGCTTCCCGCGCCTAAGGAGAGAGGGGCCGAGTACGCCTGGCCCCCCTCCCAGACCGCTAAGTGACTAAGCCTACGGCGAGCAGGGGACTCCCATCCCCCACCCGCAGTCACTAAGGGTAGAGGCGGCCGGCAAAACGCCGCCGCCTAAACCCCTGCCGTCTGCGCCGGAGCGGATGCGCGTGAGGAGACTCCTCGCGCTCCCGCTCCGAGGCCTCCTTCTGCGAGATAACGTACTCGCAGAAGGAGGCCACAGCCCTCCAGGACCTGTCGCTGCACAGCATCGCAGACACGACGCTGTGCAGGGAGAGGTCCCATTGCCCGATGGCCAGTGCCATCGTGCAGCGCTCCGCACTCCAACGGCTGCACACCGCGAGGGTGTGGCGAGCCGTGTCGTCCGGATCGCCGCACTCATGGCACTGCGGGCCGGGCTCCCTCCCAATCTTGTGCAGGTAATGACCGAAGCATCCGTGTCCGGTCAATACCTGCACAAGCCGGTACGATGTAGCACCGACTGCTCTCCCCAACCAGGTGTCCAGCGACGGGAGGATCGCCCCTATGGTATAAACACCATAGGGGGAATCCTCCAGGCTCGCTTTCCACCTGTCCCGCAGTCGGCGCTCCATCATCCGGCGCGTCTCCTCAACCTCCTCAGGGTCCGGGCGGTCACCTCTCGCCCGGGCCCTGGACCTAACCTTGTAGGTCTCCGCCTGCACCTCTGCGTCCAACTCCCAGGGCGGGGTGCAGGCGAGGAGGCAGGCCGCGGCGTGGGCCACCGTCATGTAGGCCCTCACTATGCGGAGGGCCACCACCCGTTGTGGCCTCCGTAGCAGGGCCCGGTTCCGGGCGGACAGCTTGTCCGCCCAGATCGGGGCCCCGTACAGAGCCATGCTCCTCGTGACGCCGGCATACAGCCGGCGGCACAAGGAGCCTGGTCCACCCACGTTCGGCAGAAGCCGACTCATCGCCGACGCGGCGCCCACCACTCGGGGAGCTAACTTCTTGAAGTGCTCCCCGAAACTCCACCATCGGTCCAGAACAAGCCCCAAATATTTTATGTGGGGCTTGATCTGGACCGGTTCCCCCCCCAGGGTGAGCGCCGCGCCCGCCGGCAGCCTCCACCCCCGCCCCCCGAAGACTATAGCCTCAGTCTTCGGGAGGGCCACCCTCAGGCCGAGCCGACCGATCCGGTGAATCGCCAGCTCGGCCGCCGCTTCCGCCCGGCACAGCACCTCTCTCAGCTCGGTCCCGCGCGCGGCCACCATGGTATCGTCTGCGTAGCAGATGGTGGCCGCCCGCGGGAGCAGCTCCCCCCTGATGGCCCAGTCGTACCCCAGGTTCCATAAAAGCGGACCGAGCACGGAACCTTGGGGTACGCCACAGGCCATCTCCGTCGACCCCCGTCGACCGTCCGCCTGTTCATAGAGCACTACCCTATCAGTAAGGTAGTGCTCTATGAGCCGCCGCAGGTAGGGAGGCACTCGGTGGTATATGAGTGCCTCCCTTATCACCCCATAGGGGAGGGTGCCAAAGGCGTTGGCGATGTCGAGCGACACCGCCACTACTCCCTCCCCTCTGCTCGACGCGTAGTCGCAGAAGTCCCTTAGGGACTTCACCGCGTCGAGCGTAGACCGCCCCTCCCTAAACCCGAACTGTCTCTCACAGACGTTCGGGCCGGCGGTCTCTAGGTGCTGCCGGATTCTGGAGGCCAGGACTCTCTCCAACATCTTCCCGGCCTCGTCCAGCAGCACTATGGGGCGATAGGCGGACGGGCAATCCGGGGGTCGACCCTCCTTCCGGATGAGGCACAGCCTCCCCTCTTTCCACACTCTCGGGAACCGACCTTCCCTCAGGCAGTCACTCATTAACTGCCTGAGTCGGTCCCCGAGGTGCTTTAGGGCGATGGGGAGTACCCGGCCCGGTACTCCATCGGGCCCCGGGGCTTTCTTGCAGCCCCGGAGCCGGTCCACCGCCCTCTCGAACTCGTCATCGCTCACCGGTGCGATGTCGAGTTCGAGTGGGTCCTCCAGGTCCCCCGGTGGCTCGGTCATCACCGGGGGAACTATCGACGGGGCTGCCGGAAACAGCCCCTCGATGACCCTCCTCAGGAGGGGGGGCTCCAGCGAATCCATGGGGGGGGCGGTGCGCATCTTGTTGCGCACCACCTTGTAAGGCCGCCCCCATGGATTCTCGTCCAGCGTGGCCAGGAAGGAGACATTGCCCTCTTCCTTGGCCACCGCTATGGACAGGGTTAGGGCCCCCCTGGCCTCTTGGTGGGCCCTGTAGAGCCCCTCCTCCTCCTCCCGAGTGTGCCGCCTACGCCTACAGTGCTGGTAGGCGTGGCGGGCACCGTCGGCGGTGGTCCGCAGGGAACCTAACCTAACCTAACCTAACCTAACCTAACCTAACCTAACCTAACCTAACCTAACCTAACCTAACCTAACCTAACCTAACCTAACCTAACCTAACCTAACCTAACCTAACCTAACCTAACCTAACCTAACCTAACCTAACCTAACCTAACCTAACCTAACCTAACCTAACCTAACCTAACCTAACCTAACCTAACCTAACCTAACCTAACCTAACCTAACCTAACCTAACCTAACCTAACCTAACCTAACCTAACCTAACCTAACCTAACCTAACCTAACCTAACCTAACCTAACCTAACCTAACCTAACCTAACCTAACCTAACCTAACCTAACCTAACCTAACCTAACCTAACCTAACCTAACCTAACCTAACCTAACCTAACCTAACCTAACCTAACCTAACCTAACCTAACCTAACCTAACCTGTTTTTTTTTTTTTTTTTTTTTTTTTTTTTTTTTTTTTTTTTGTCAAGGTGAAAAATGCGTTACGCATTTCCCCCGCCATGGGAGTGGCGGGAGGGTATGTGGGACTCACGTCCCCCCCCTTCTCTGAATGAGAAGGAGTGGGGAGTGTTACCCACTAAAAAACACCTTGGCGTACCCACCCTTCCGGTTTGTACGGACACCGTGTTTCCTGCTCGGCATCCCCACGGTGTCCACCGGTCGCCCCAGCCATTGCCGGGGCTTCCCGCGCCTAAGGAGAGAGGGGCCGAGTACGCCTGGCCCCCCTCCCAGACCGCTAAGTGACTAGCCTACGGCGAGCAGGGGACTCCCATCCCCCACCCGCAGTCACTAAGGGTAGAGGCGGCCGGCAAAACGCCGCCGCCTAAACCCCTGCCGTCTGCGCCGGAGCGGATGCGCGTGAGGAGACTCCTCGCGCTCCCGCTCCGAGGCCTCCTTCTGCGAGATAACGTACTCGCAGAAGGAGGCCACAGCCCTCCAGGACCTGTCGCTGCACAGCATCGCAGACACGACGCTGTGCAGGGAGAGGTCCCATTGCCCGATGGCCAGTGCCATCGTGCAGCGCTCCGCACTCCAACGGCTGCACACCGCGAGGGTGTGGCGAGCCGTGTCGTCCGGATCGCCGCACTCATGGCACTGCGGGCCGGGCTCCCTCCCAATCTTGTGCAGGTAATGACCGAAGCATCCGTGTCCGGTCAATACCTGCACAAGCCGGTACGATGTAGCACCGACTGCTCTCCCCAACCAGGTGTCCAGCGACGGGAGGATCGCCCCTATGGTATAAACACCATAGGGGGAATCCTCCAGGCTCGCTTTCCACCTGTCCCGCAGTCGGCGCTCCATCATCCGGCGCGTCTCCTCAACCTCCTCAGGGTCCGGGCGGTCACCTCTCGCCCGGGCCCTGGACCTAACCTTGTAGGTCTCCGCCTGCACCTCTGCGTCCAACTCCCAGGGCGGGGTGCAGGCGAGGAGGCAGGCCGCGGCGTGGGCCACCGTCATGTAGGCCCTCACTATGCGGAGGGCCACCACCCGTTGTGGCCTCCGTAGCAGGGCCCGGTTCCGGGCGGACAGCTTGTCCGCCCAGATCGGGGCCCCGTACAGAGCCATGCTCCTCGTGACGCCGGCATACAGCCGGCGGCACAAGGAGCCTGGTCCACCCACGTTCGGCAGAAGCCGACTCATCGCCGACGCGGCGCCCACCACTCGGGGAGCTAACTTCTTGAAGTGCTCCCCGAAACTCCACCATCGGTCCAGAACAAGCCCCAAATATTTTATGTGGGGCTTGATCTGGACCGGTTCCCCCCCCAGGGTGAGCGCCGCGCCCGCCGGCAGCCTCCACCCCCGCCCCCCGAAGACTATAGCCTCAGTCTTCGGGAGGGCCACCCTCAGGCCGAGCCGACCGATCCGGTGAATCGCCAGCTCGGCCGCCGCTTCCGCCCGGCACAGCACCTCTCTCAGCTCGGTCCCGCGCGCGGCCACCATGGTATCGTCTGCGTAGCAGATGGTGGCCGTCCGCGGGAGCAGCTCCCCCCTGATGGCCCAGTCGTACCCCAGGTTCCATAAAAGCGGACCGAGCACGGAACCTTGGGGCACGCCACAGGCCATCTCCGTCGACCCCCGTCGACCGTCCGCCTGCTCATAGAGCACTACCCTATCAGTAAGGTAGTGCTCTATGAGCCGCCGCAGGTAGGGAGGCACTCGGTGGTATATGAGTGCCTCCCTTATCACCCCATAGGGGAGGGTGCCAAAGGCGTTGGCGATGTCGAGCGACACCGCCACTACTCCCTCCCCTCTGCTCGACGCGTAGTCGCAGAAGTCCCTTAGGGACTTCACCGCGTCGAGCGTAGACCGCCCCTCCCTAAACCCGAACTGTCTCTCACAGACGTTCGGGCCGGCGGTCTCTAGGTGCTGCCGGATTCTGGAGGCCAGGACTCTCTCCAACATCTTCCCGGCCTCGTCCAGCAGCACTATGGGGCGATAGGCGGACGGGCAATCCGGGGGTCGACCCTCCTTCCGGATGAGGCACAGCCTCCCCTCTTTCCACACTCTCGGGAACCGACCTTCCCTCAGGCAGTCACTCATTAACTGCCTGAGTCGGTCCCCGAGGTGCTTTAGGGCGATGGGGAGTACCCGGCCCGGTACTCCATCGGGCCCCGGGGCTTTCTTGCAGCCCCGGAGCCGGTCCACCGCCCTCTCGAACTCGTCATCGCTCACCGGTGCGATGTCGAGTTCGAGTGGGTCCTCCAGGTCCCCCGGTGGCTCGGTCATCACCGGGGGAACTATCGACGGGGCTGCCGGAAACAGCCCCTCGATGACCCTCCTCAGGAGGGGGGGCTCCAGCGAATCCATGGGGGGGGCGGTGCGCATCTTGTTGCGCACCACCTTGTACGGCCGCCCCCATGGATTCTCGTCCAGCGTGGCCAGGAAGGAGACATTGCCCTCTTCCTTGGCCACCGCTATGGACAGGGTTAGGGCCCCCCTGGCCTCTTGGTGGGCCCTGTAGAGCCCCTCCTCCTCCTCCCGAGTGTGCCGCCTACGCCTACAGTGCTGGTAGGCGTGGCGGGCACCGTCGGCGGTGGTCCGCAGGGCCGCAATTTCTGCGGACCACCAGTAGACGCACCTCCGGGCAAACAGCCGTCTTGCCCGGGGCATGGCCGCTCCGCACACCGTCTGCAACGATTTGCGGAAGTGGCGCGCCCTCTCCTCGACTCCTGAGGCGGCGGGTGGGGCGGAGCACCAAGCCTCCACCATCGCCGCCTCGTCCGCCCTGGCCCTGTCCAGAAGGGACAGGGACCACTTGGGGAACTCCCCCATCCCCCCCCTACGCCCCCCCCTTGGGACTGGTGGTGGCTGGCCCAGCCCTGTAGAGACCCTGAACCTAATATATAGGTGGTCAGACAGGGTCTCCACGTCCTCCAGGACGCGCCAACCTGCGACGCGTGCGGCAATGGTGGGGGTCGCGAACGTGACGTCCACGATTGACCCCCCTCGCCGCCGCACGCAGGTGTTGGCGCTGCCCCGGTTCAAGACCGCCAGGCCCGCTACCACCGACCAATCCCTTAGCGCCGCCCCGCGCGCATCCGTCACGGGGGATCCCCACGCCGCACTTTTGGCGTTGAGGTCCCCCAGGATGATTACTTGGCGCGGGGCCGCCCTCCTCGCAACGCCCCCCAGGACCCCGAGGAAGACCTCGAAGTCGGCCAGCGGCCTATTGGGGGAGAAATACACCGCAATTAATACGGTGTCGCTCCCCCATCCGGCCGCTGCATACCCCGGGCCGACCTCGATCCTCCCCAGAGGGGGGCCATTGCCGACCGCCGGCACCACCACGGCAGCCCTCTCGTCCGTCGACCCCACCCAATTGGGTGAGGGAGGGACGTAGTAGGGCTCCGTCACGACCACCGCGTCGATCGACCACTCCGCCATGACCTGCATTAGCAGGTCCTGTGATCTGGCGGAGTGGTTGACGTTGACCTGCAGGAGTTCCAAATGCTGTGCTGGCATTTAGGACTCCATGCAGGTCTCCTCCGGTGGCCCGTCGGCGGCAGCCGCTGCGGGGGCGTTACTAGTCGGGACGGGGCGGGGGCGCTGCGGCCTCGTGCTCCTCCCTCTGAGGGCGGGGGGGCAACAATTTACACCCCCCATCCGGTGGTTGGCTGGGAGTTTGGCCTGGTGGCACACGGCACACCACGCCTTCTCCCAGCACTCCGACATTTTGTGCCCCTCTTTGCTGCACCGGAAGCAGCAATTGCTCCGGTCAGACTTGGAGGGGCACATCTCCCGCGAGTGGCCGACGCCGAAACAACGGTAGCACCGCATCGGCGTCGGCCCCACCACCTCGACCCTGGCAGAGGCCCAGCCTACTTGGACCCTGCCAGCGTTTTTAACCGCGATCGCCGCCAGCACTGGGCACTGGATCATTGCTGACCCAGTGCCGTTGTAGAGTGTGCGGATGTAGGCCACCCTAACCTGTTCCGGCAGGCAAGCCCCGGCTGCGGCGACGGCCCTAGCCACCGCCTCGTTAGTGGCCGACTCGTCCAGGCCGGAGAGCCGGAGTTCGGCCATCTTAACGGGGCGGCTGACGTTTGCGACGTCGCCCACTATCCCCTGCAGCCTGGCTGCAAGGGTGTCCGCCACTTTTTGCCCGTCCGCACCGGCGACCTCGATGACCCGGGAGCCGGTCATCGAGGTCCTGACCTTGACATTTTGTAGGCCCACCTCGCTGAGGCTAAGGCCGTTGATGGCCTTTGCCATAGTTTCCTTCAGGGTGGTGGTGGCTCCCTCCTTGAGGGAGACCACCACCGCTGCCGTCTTGGGGACGGCCAGCTTGACGGGTTTGGGCGCCGCCTTGCCGGTCTTCGGTGGTGGAGGAGGGGAGGCCTTAGCCTTACCCTTCCCCTTCCTGCGGACGACCTCCGACCACGCCATCTGCGCGGGCGGGGGTGGCATTCGGCCCGAGGGGCCGGGTTCCGCTTGCGAGGGCCGAACGGCTCTCGGGGCCAGGTCAGCGACCACCGGATTACTTGGCCTCCGTGGGGTGAATACCGGTGAAAGGGGGGCGGGGCCGGTGTTCACGAGCTTGGCCGGTCTCCTGGAAGCGGGTACCGCAGCCGGGGCCGGAGCCACCACCTTCTTGGCCGCCGCTGGCTTCGGCCTACCATCACCCAATCGGGCCCTGGCTACAGGCTCCAATGCCTCCACCGGAGTTGACAAAGGTAGGCCAGGTCTTCTACTCTGCAGGGGAGCTGCTGCAGCAGGTTTGGCGGCCCGCCTTTCGTGCGCCAACGGGGGGCGGAGGATGGGCTCGGCCGGGAGGCGCCTATTGACGTCCTCTATACGGCTGTTGATCATCTGACCGAGGCTCAGGAACAGGTCCCGTTTCATAACCTGAATTGCCTCGGTCAGTTCAGCCGTCCCAAACTGCAGCGCAGCGGCCACAGGAGCGGCCGGACTCTGCCGCTCGCTGAAGGCGACGCGGAGCGCCTTCAGCTCCGCCGAGTTTTGAGCGAGTTGCTCCCGCATCCTTTTGTTGTCCGCCTTCAGGATGCGGATCTCCTCGCTCTCGGACCTGGCCGCCTCGACCTCGTCCATAGAGCCCAAAATTGTTCGGCAAGCCCGGTTCATCCGGCCCCAAATCTCCCCCTTGAGATTTCCGGATGCCCGGGCCGCCTCTAAAATATCTCGCGCCGCCATGCGGGTGGCGTCGAGCGGGTCAACCTCCTGCTGACAGGTAGGACCCTCCAATGGCTCGGGGGAGCGCGAGACGGAGCGAGAGCGCACACAGTCTCCCGCTTTCCCCTTTTTACCCCCCTTTTGGCGGAGTTCGGGGAACTCCCGCTGGTAGCTGGTCCCCGGCTCAGGCTCAGCTACCCCGGCTACCTCGGCAAATTGGGGCTCTAGTTGATAGAGCCTAGCCCGCAATCTAGCCGCAGCCAGTCCCGCGTACGAGCCCTTGGGCTTCCCCCGTAGCGAGGAACTTACCTTCGGAGGAGGCTTGGAGTCATCCTCCTCCTCCTCAAACGGCCTTTTAGAGGGCAAGGGAACATAATCGTCCACCTCAATGCAATCGTCCGCCTCGGAGTCGGAACTCGAAAGGTTTATGCCCTTCTCTCCTCCCCCCACCAGCGGATCCTCCCAAAATTTGGTAGGCGAGGTCATGGTGACCCCGTCTACCTAACACCGAAACAAGGTCCAAATCCGACCGCGACGTCCGAAGTTACGACCTAACCTAACTTCGAATCGTCAAGTGCGAGTCGGATTTGACTTATTCCATACAAAAGTGGGTTGAGCGCCTGATTTGAAACGAATAGCAATAGTTCAAAAACTTTGGCGCTCAATTTGACCCACTTTTGGAGGTCGTACACAAACCGTGCAAAGAACAAAAATATGCCTCCCAATGAGGTCTTAAAAACCAAAAAAAGAAAAACACGAAAAAGGTAAAAAGGTTCAGAGTTATTGAATTAACCAACTTTAGGAAAAACCTTAAGTTGGTAATCCAACAACACGGAAAAAGTTTAGCCTACCTAATAATATAAAGAAGTAAATAACTTTTAACCTAGAGGTTAAAAAGTTAAACAAACTATACAAAATATTTAAAGAATTAAACAAACTAACCTAATCTATGAGTTAAATATTTTACAAACACTAAAAACTAATTTAAATAACACACCAAACACAAAAAAAGTTATAAGTACAAAAGCAAAGATTTCTGAAAACTTCAGGTAAAAACGAAAAATTTTCAAAAATAAAATTTAATTACTAAAGAACTTAAACCTAAACCAAAACCAAAACTGAAATAAGCGGGACCGTTGCCGGTACCCCCCGCCCAAAAACTGGGCAAGGTGGGATAAAGGCAACACCGACAAATTTACAGTTGAAAAATGTAAACAAACCCTAAAATTAATATTAAATAATAGAAAAAATAAGGCAAAAATTTACAATTTGGCAAGGCCAATAAATTCGGAACTTTCGTTCCGAAAATTATCGGACCTAAACCCACAACACAAACAAGTATTCCGCAATCTTCTAGCCCTGAAAAGGGCTAAAAAAGACGCAAGATGAAAAAACCAAAAATGAAACAAAAAAGTGCAAATCCAAGAAAAAATTAACAAAAAATTACCAACCGCAAAACGTAAAACTGAAAAATTAAGGAAAACTGAAGAACAAGGAGAGAACTGAAAGAAAAAGTTAGATTAGGAAAAAATGTAGTGTTTTGATTCCAAAAATCGCAACAATCCACCAAGTAACCTCCGAGAAACGACCTCAACCTAACCTAACCTAACCTAACCTAACCTAACCTAACCTAACCTAACCTAACCTAACCTAACCTAACCTAACCTAACCTAACCTAACCTAACCTAACCTAACCTAACCTAACCTAACCTAACCTAACCTAACCTAACCTAACCTAACCTAACCTAACCTAACCTAACCTAACCTAACCTAACCTAACCTAACCTAACCTAACCTAACCTAACCTAACCTAACCTAACCTAACCTAACCTAACCTAACCTAACCTAACCTAACCTAACCTAACCTAACCTAACCTAACCTAAACTAACCTAACCTAACCTAACCTAACCTAACCTAACCTAACCTAACCTAACCTAACCTAACCTAACCTAACCTAACCTAACCTAACCTAACCTAACCTAACCTAACCTAACCTAACCTAACCTAACCTAACCTAACCTAACCTAACCTAACCTAACCTAACCTAACCTAACCTAACCTAACCTAACCTAACCTAACCTAACCTAACCTAACCTAACCTAACCTAACCTAACCTAACCTAACCTAACCTAACCTAACCTAACCTAACCTAACCTAACCTAACCTAACCTAACCTAACCTTTTTTTTTTTTTTTTTTTTTTTTTTTTTTTTTTTTTTTTTTTTTTTTTTTTTTTTTTTTGACGGAGTGGAAATGCATTTACGCATCTTCCCTGCCTGGGGTAGGCGGTGCAATGGGAAGTATAACGGACTCTCGTACGAACGAACTACCGTTTAAAACCACTCCGGCGTTTAAACCCTTGCCGGTGGTGAGGCGCCGCGGTACATGCCTAAGCTTTGGCCACTGACGCGCCTCCCGGCTTGCCCAAAAAGGGCCCCCCCAATCCTCGCCAAAGGAGGTGCCGACTGTGAACAGCCCACGATCAACACCCCAGACCGGTAGAGCCGTGCAAGGTGGGTCCCCAACCCACTGGCTCTACAAGGAGTTCGGGCGAGCAGCGAACCGAAGTCCACTGAGTTCGCCTTCCCTCCAACGATCTGCCTGCGGTGGATGGTGCTTTCCGGATACCAAGTATCCTTCAAACACGCCCCACCGCAGCTGTCCCCTCGATAACTACAGTGCCCCCCGGGATTCCGAAAGACACGTAGAGGGACCCGCGGGTGACATGGGAGTACGACGCAAGGGAACGCGCAACGCATCTCTGCGATGCCGTCCCTGCCCATAAACCCAGTCACCAACCACCAACTGACAGAGGCAGCTGTCCAGGATGGAAACCACCCTTTTCAACCACCCCCGCCAAAGCCCCCTCCAGGCGACTGGTTAAGCTTTCCGGACCAGAAGCGGCAAGCACCAAGTGCACTCGCAACTGACCCTTCAAGCTACCCCAGCCACCAACCGTCAAAAATGGCGACAGTAGGAAGCTGTCCGGGATGGAAACGAAAGCGCACGCAACCACCCCTTCCAACGACCTCTGTCACCACCCACCAAGGATGACGAGAAAGGCTTTTCAGACGAAAAGCCTCTCGTCACCAAACCCACCCCAGGTGACAAGGGAATCTTTCCGGGGCAGAAGCGGCCCGCCCGGCAGCAGGCACGCAACCGCAACCCTTCCAGAAACCCTGTCACCTCCCCAGAGTGCCGCTCTTCGTCTGGACCCTCACCACGAGCCTTTCCGGTATGGGTAGCCCTGTCCGGTATAGCCTCGTGGATCATTGAGACACGCAAGCCCCCCCACCACGGCAAGGTGGCAGCACTATCGGGGGGGAACCTAACCTAACCTAACCTAACCTAACCTAACCTAACCTAACCTAACCTAACCTAACCTAACCTAACCTAACCTAACCTAACCTAACCTAACCTAACCTAACCTAACCTAACCTAACCTAACCTAACCTAACCTAACCTAACCTAACCTAACCTAACCTAACCTAACCTAACCTAACCTAACCTAACCTAACCTAACCTAACCTAACCTAACCTAACCTAACCTAACCTAACCTAACCTAACCTAACCTAACCTAACCTAACCTAACCTAACCTAACCTAACCTAACCTAACCTAACCTAACCTAACCTAACCTAACCTAACCTAACCTAACCTAACCTAACCTAACCTAACCTAACCTAACCTAACCTAACCTAACCTTTTTTTTTTTTTTTTTTTTTTTTTTTTTTTTTTTTTTTTTTTTTTTTTTGACGGAGTGGAAATGCATTTACGCATCTTCCCTGCCTGGGGTAGGCGGTGCAATGGGAAGTATAACGGACTCTCGTACGAACGAACTACCGTTTAAAACCACTCCGGCGTTTAAACCCTTGCCGGTGGTGAGGCGCCGCGGTACATGCCTAAGCTTTGGCCACTGACGCGCCTCCCGGCTTGCCCAAAAAGGGCCCCCCCAATCCTCGCCAAAGGAGGTGCCGACTGTGAACAGCCCACGATCAACACCCCAGACCGGTAGAGCCGTGCAAGGTGGGTCCCCAACCCACTGGCTCTACAAGGAGTTCGGGCGAGCAGCGAACCGAAGTCCACTGAGTTCGCCTTCCCTCCAACGATCTGCCTGCGGTGGATGGTGCTTTCCGGATACCAAGTATCCTTCAAACACGCCCCACCGCAGCTGTCCCCTCAATAACTACAGTGCCCCCCGGGATTCCAAAAGGCACGTAGAGGGACCCGCGGGTGACATGGGAGTACGACGCACGGGAACGCGCAACGCATTTCTGCGATGCCGTCCCTGCCCGTAAACCCAGTCACCAACCACCAACTGACAGAGGCAGCTGTCCAGGATGGAAACCACCCTTTTCAACCACCCCTGCCAAAGCCCCCTCCAGGCGGCTGGTTAAGCTTTCCGGACCAGAAGCGGCAAGCACCAAGTGCACTCGCAACTGACCCTTCAAGCTACCCCAGCCACCAACCGTCAAAAATGGCGACAGTAGGACGCTGTCCGGGATGGAAGCGGCAAGCACCAAGTGCACTCGCAACCACCCCTTCCAACGACCTCTGCCACCACCCACCAAGGGTGACGAGAAGACTTTTCCAGGGAAAAGCCTCTCGTCACCAAACCCTCCCCAGGTGACAGAGTGAACTTTCCGGGGCAGAAGCAGCCCTAAGGCATGCGACCGCAACCCTTCCAGAACCCCCTGTCACCTCCCCAGAGTGCCGCTCTTCGTCTGGACCCTCACCACGAGCCTTTCCGGTATGGGTAGCCCTGTCCGGTATAGCCTCGCAGATCATTGAGCCACGCAAGCCCCCCCACCACGGCAAGGTGGCAGCACTATCGGGGGGGAACCTAACCTAACCTAACCTAACCTAACCTAACCTAACCTAACCTAACCTAACCTAACCTAACCTAACCTAACCTAACCTAACCTAACCTAACCTAACCTAACCTAACCTAACCTAACCTAACCTAACCTAACCTAACCTAACCTAACCTTTTTTTTTTTTTTTTTTTTTTTTTTTTTTTTTTTGACAGGGTGGAAAATGCTTTATGCATTCCCCTCACCATGGGAGTGGTGAGGGGATATGTGGGACTCACCCCGTCACCCCCCCTCAGAATGAGAGGGGGCAAGGGAGCGCAACCCACTAAAAACCACCCTGGCGTACCCTCCTGCCGGCTGGTGAGGCACCCTGATGCCTGCCGAAGCTTAGTTCAGGGTGCCCCCCGGCTGCCCCAGCCATTGCCGGGGCTACCCGCGCCAAAGGAGAGAGGGGCCGAGCACGCGTGGCCCCCCTCCCAGACCGCCCAGTGACTAGCCTACGGCGGGCAGGGGACTCCCATCCCCCACCCGCAGCCACTAAGGGTAGAGGCGGCCGGCAAAACGCCGCCGCCTAAACCCCTGCCGTCTGCGCCGGAGCGGATGCGCGAGAGGAGACTCCTCGCGCTCACGCTCCGAGGCCTCCTTCTGCGAGATGACACTTTCGCAAAAGGAGGCCACAGCCCTCCAGGACCTGTCGCTGCACAGCATTGCAGACACAACGCTGTGCAGGGAGAGGTCCCACTGCCCGATCGCCAGCGCCATAGTGCAGCGCTCCGCACTCCAGCGGCTGCACACCGCAAGGGTGTGCTGAGCCGTGTCGTCCGGATCGCCGCACTCATGGCACTGCGGGCCGGGCTCCCTCCCAATCTTGTGCAGGTAATGACCGAAGCATCCGTGTCCGGTCAATACCTGCACAAGCCGGTACGATGTAGCACCGACTGCTCTCCCCAACCAGGTGTCCACCGACGGGAGGATCGCCCCTATGGTGTAAACACCATAAGGGGAATCCCCCAGGTCGGCTTTCCACCTGTCCCGCAGTCGGCGCTCCATCATCCGGCGCGTCTCCTCCACCTCCTCAGGGTCCGGGCGTTCACCTCTAGCCCGGGCCCTGGACCTAACCTTGTAGGTCTCCGCTTGCACCTCTGCGTCCAACTCCCAGGGCGGGGTGCAAGCGAGGAGGCAGGCCGCGGCGTGGGCCACCGTCCTGTAGGCCCTCACCATTCTGAGGGCCACCACCCGCTGTGGCCTCCGTAGCAGGGCCCGGTTCCGGGCGG
This sequence comes from Acleris emargana, assembly GCA_927399475.2. Lineage (NCBI taxonomy): Eukaryota > Metazoa > Arthropoda > Insecta > Lepidoptera > Tortricidae > Acleris > Acleris emargana. Next base: position 125,670 of record OV656846.1, read on the forward strand.
ACAACTTGTCCGCCCAGATGGGGGCCCCGTACAGAGCCATGCTCCTTGTGACGCCGGCATATAACCGGCGGCACAAGGAGCCCGGCCCACCCACGTTCGGCAGAAGCCGACTAAGTGCCGACGCGGCGCCCACAATTCGGGGAGCCATCTGCGAGAAATGCTCCCCGAAACTCCACCATCGGTCCAGAACAAGCCCCAAATATTTGATGTGGGGCTTGATCTGGACCGGTTCCCCCCCCAGTGTGAGCGCCGCGCCCGCAGGCAGCCTCCACCCCCGCCCCCCGAAGACTATCGCCTCAGTCTTCGGGAGGGCCACCCTCAGGCCGAGCCGACCAATCCGGTAAATGGCCAGCTCGGCCGCCGCTTCCGCCCGGCAAAGCACCTCCCTCACGTCGGTCCCGCGCACGGCCACCATTGTGTCATCCGCATAGCAGATGGTGGCCGTCCGCGGGAGCAACTCCCCCCTGATGGCCCAATCGTACCCCAGGTTCCATAAGAGTGGACCGAGCACGGAACCTTGGGGTACGCCACAGGCCATCTCCGTCGACCCCCGTCGACCGTCCTTCTGCTCGTAGAGCACTACCCTCTCGGTGAGGTAGTGCTCTAGGAGCCGCCGCAGGTAGGGAGGCACTCGGTGGTAAATGAGTGCCTCCCTTATCACCCCATAGGGGAGGGTGCCAAAGGCATTGGCGATGTCGAGCGACACCGCCACTACACCCTCCCCTCTGCTCGACGCGTGGTCACAGAAGTCCCTAAGGGACTTCAACGCGTCGAGCGTAGACCGCCCTTCCCTGAACCCGAACTGTCTATCCGAGACGTTCGGGCCGGCGGTCTGTAGGTGCTGCTGGATCCGGGAGGCCAGGATTCTCTCGAGAATCTTCCCGGCCTCATCCAGCAGCACGATGGGGCGATATGCGGACGGACAGTCCGGGGGTCGACCCTCCTTCCGGAGGAGGCAAAGCCTCCCCTCCTTCCACACTCTCGGGAACCGTCCGTCCCTCAGGCAGTCGCTCAACAACTGCCTGAGTCGGTCCCCGAGGTGCTGTAGGGCGATGTGGAGTACCCGCCCTGGTACTCCGTCGGGCCCCGGGGCTTTATTGCAGCCCCGGAGCCGGTCCATCGCCCTCTCGAACTCGTCATCGCTTACCGGTGCGATGACGAGTTCGGGTGGGTCCTCCAGGTCCCCCGGTGGCTCGGTCATCACCGGGGGAACTATCGAAGGGGCTGCCGGAAACAGCCCCTCGATGACCCTCCTGAGGAGAGGGGGCTCTAGTGAGTCCATGGGGGGGGCGGTGCGCATTTTGTTGCGCACCACCCTGTACGGCCGCCCCCATGGATTCCTGTCCAGCGTGGCGAGGAAGGAGGACCACCCCTCCTCCTTGGCCACCGCGATGGACAGGACCAGGGCCCTCTTGGCTTCTTGGAGGGCCCTGTGGAGCCCCTCCTCTTCCTCCCGGGTGTGCCACCGGCGCCTGCAACGCTGGTAGGCGTTGCGGGCACCGTTGCTGGTGGTCCGCAGGGCCGCGATTTCGGCGGACCACCAATACACATACCGGCGGGCGAAGAGGCGCCTCGCCCGGGGCATGGCCGCTCCGCACACCGACTGAAGTGATGTGCGGAACCGGCGCGCCCTCTCCTCTACCCCCAAGGCGGCGGGTGGGGCGTCACACCACGCCTCCACAAGCGCCGCCTCGTCCGCCTTGCCCCTGTCCAGAAGGGACAGGGACCACTTGGGGAACTCCCCCCATCTCCCCCCCGTACGCCCCCCCCCTGGGACTGGTGGTGGCTGGCCTGCCCTTGTGGAGACCCTGAATCTGATATTCAGATGGTCTGATAGGGTCTCCACGTCCTCCAGGACGCGCCAATTAGTGACGCGTGCGGCAATGGCAGGGGTCGCGAACGTGACGTCCACGATTGAACCCCCCTGCCGCCGCACGCACGTATTGGCGCTGCCCTGGTTCAGGACGACCAGGCCCTCCACCACCAACCAATCCCTCAGCACACCCCCGCGCACATCCGTTACGGGGGAACCCCACGCCGCGTCTTTGGCGTTGAGGTCCCCCAGGATGATTATTTGGCGCGGGGCCACCCTCCTGGCTACCCCCCCGAGGGCCTCGAGGAAGGCCTCAAAGGCGACCAGCGGCCTATTGGGGGAGAAATACACCGCAATAAATGCGGTGTCGTTCCCCCATCCGGCCGCCGCATACCCCGGGCCGACCTCGAGTTTAACGAGGGGGGGGCCGTTGCCGATCGCCGGCACCACCACGGCAGCCCTCTCGTCCCTCGACCCCACCCAGTTGGGTAGGGGAGGGACGAAGTAGGGCTCCGTCACCGCGACCACGTCAATCGCCCACTCCGCCATGACCTGCATGAGCAGGTCTTGCGCTCTGGCGGAGTGGTTGACGTTAACCTGCAGGACCTCTAGATGGTGTGCTGGCATCTAGAGGTCCATGCAGGTCGTCTCCTCCTGGGCCCGGTCGACTGAAGTCGCTGCGGGGACTGCTGGGGTTGGGCGGGGGCGCTGCGGCCTCGTGTCCCGTCCTCTCGTGGCGGGGGGGGAACAATTATTCCCCCCTAGCCGGTGGTTGGCCGGGAGCTTGGCCTGGTGGCATACTACACACCAAGCCTTCTCCCAGCACTCCGCCATTTTGTGCCCCTCCTGACTGCACCGGAAGCACAGATTGCTCCGGTCAGTCTTTGAGGGGCACAGCTCCCTCGAGTGGCCGACACCGAAACAACGGAAACACCGCATCGGTGCCGGCCCCACCGGCGTGACCCTGGCGGATGCCCAGCCCACCAGGATCCTCCCCGCCTTGGTGAGGGCAACTGCCGCCTGTACTGGGCACTGAATCAAAACCGATCCAGTGCCATCGTACAGGGAGCGGACAGCCCCCACCCTTACCTGCGCCGGCAGGCACGCCCCCGCTGCAGCGACGGCTTGCGCCACGGACTCTTTAGTGGCCGACTCATCCAAGCCGGCCAACTGGACGTCCACCATTTTTACCGGGCGGCGCACATTGGCGACGTCCCCGACTATCCCCTGCAGCTTTGCTGCAAGGGAGTCCGCCACCTTCTGCCCGTCCACCCCGGGGACCTCGATGACCCGGGATCCCGTCATCGAGGTCCTCACCTTGACGTGGTGCAGGCCAACATCACTTAGGCTAAGGCCGTTGATGGCCTTAGCCATGGTGGCCTGCATGGTGGTGGTGGCCCCCTCCTTTAGGGAGACCACCACCGCCGCCGTCTTCGGGACGGACAGCCTGACGGGTCTGGGCGCCGCCTTGCCGGTCTTCGGGGGTGGAGGAGGGGAGGCCTTGGCCTTGCCCTTCGTCTTCTTCCTCACCACCTCCGACCACGCCATCTGCGCGGGCGGGGGTGGCATACGGCCTGAGGGGCCGGGTTGCCCTTGCGAGGGCCGAGCAGCTCTTGGGGCTGGGTCAGCAACCACCAATTTGCTAGGTCTCCTGGAGGGGGGGCTAAGTACCGGCGAAAGGGGGGTGGGAGGGGGCGGGGCCGCCACCCACTTGGCCGCCTTGGGCTTCGGCTTCGGCTTCGGCCTCCCGTCACCCAGTCGAGCCCTGGCGACCGGCTCGAGAACCTCCATCGGGGTCCGGGAGGGGGCAACGGGCGTAACGACACCTGTCCGAGGAGGGGGGACGGGTTTGGCGGCACGCCTTTCGTGCGCCAACGGGGGGCGGAGGACGGGCTCCGCCGGGAGGCGCTTGTTGACCTCCTCCACCCTGTCGTTTATCATGCGACCGAGGCTAAGGAACAGGTCGCGCTTCATTGCTTCGATAGCCTCGGTCAACTCGGCCGTGCCAAATTGAAGGGCTGCCGCCACAGGAGCCGGGGCCGGGGCTGGAACCTCCCTCTCACTGAAGGCGGTGCGGAGCGCCTTCAGTTCCGCACAGTTCAGGGCGAGTTGCTCCCGCATCCTCTTATTGTCCGCCTTAAGGATGCGGATCTCCTCGCCCTCGGACTTGGCCTGCACCTCGTCCATCAACCCCAGGATGGTTCTGCAGGCCCGGTTCATTTTGCCCCAGATCTCCCCCTTCAAATTCCCGGAAGCCCGGGCGGCCTCCAGGATGTCCCTTGCTGCCAGGCGGGTGGCATCAATAGGGTCCGACTCCTTTAAGCACGATAAGCCCTCTGAAGGCTCAGGGGAGCGCGATGTCGAGCGGGAGCGCTCGTTGCCGACCGCTTTCCCCTTTATCCCCCCCCTGGGGCGGAGTTCGGGAAACTCCTTCCGATACTCGGCCACAGGATCTGCCGGATCCGAGTCGGTATCGGCCCCCTCCGAAAATTGGGGCGTAAGCTGATACAGCTTCGCCCTTAGCCTTGCTGTGGCTAGCCCAGCATACGCCCCCTTGGGCTTCCCCCTAACCGCCGAGTTGAACTTTGGGGGAGGTTTGGGGTCATCCTCCTCGTCCTCGTGCGCCCTCTTGGACGTCGAAGGAGTAAAATTTTCGACATCGCCATCGACATCGATAAATTCCTCCGGCTCAGAGTCGGAACTCGAAAGAGTTCCTCCCCCCCCCGGTGGATCACCCCAAAATTTGGTAGGCGAGGTCATGGTGACCTCGTCTACCTTGCACCCAAATTTGGGCCAAGTCCGACTGCTGGGACCAGAGTTAGGACCTAACCTAACTTTTCGGTCAAGAGCGAGTCGGACTTGACTTTTCCTATAGAAAAGTGGGTTGAGCGCCTGAATTGGAAAAAATAGCAATATTTCACAATATTGCTAAAATTTGTGCGCTCAATTTGACCCACTTCCCAAGGTCTTACACGAACAAAACAAAAACTAAAAGGTACCTTCCGCTGAGATCTTAATAACAAAAAAGAAAAAACACAAAAAAGGTTAAAGGGTTCAAAGTTATCGACTTTACAAACTTATCGAAAAACGATAAGTTTGTAATCCGAAAAACCAAGAAAAACTTAACCTACCACAAAATATAAAAAGTGCAATAACTTTTGACCAAATGGTCAAAAGGTAAAACACTGTATTAAAGAAATTTAAAGAACTAAATAACCTACACTAATTAAATGGTTTAATAATTACAAAACTCTAAAAACTAACAGAAAAACCACACCAAACACAAATAAGTACAAAGGATTTCTTACAAGAATTTCAAGTAAAAACTTGAAACTTTGAAGAACTAAAATTAAATACTTAAGCTAATTAACCTAAACCAAAAACTACACTACAATATTCGGGACCGTTGCCGGTACCCCCGCCCAAAAACTGGGCAAGGTGGGATAAAGGCAACTCCGAAAAAATTGCAGCGGAAAAGTGCAAAATTAACCTAAAAAATAAGTAAAAATATACACTTTTGCAAGGCCAATAATTTTGGAACCTTAGTTCCGAAAATTACTGGACCCTACACAAAACAAAGAACAAAAACTCCGCTATCTTCTAGCCCTGAAAAGGGCTAAAAAAGAAGCAAGAGTAACTAAACTAAGAAAAAACAAAAAAGTGCAAAACCGAGCAAAAATTAACAAAAAATTATCAACCGCAAAATAGAAATATTGAATAATAAGAACAAATAGCAACTAAGAGAAGAACTGAAAGCAGAAATAGGATTAGGCAAAAAACTAGAGTTTTGGTACCAAGAATCGCAACAATCCACCAAGTAACCTCCAACCTAACCTAACCTAACCTAACCTAACCTAACCTAACCTAACCTAACCTAACCTAACCTAACCTAACCTAACCTAACCTAACCTAACCTAACCTAACCTAACCTAACCTAACCTAACCTAACCTAACCTAACCTAACCTAACCTAACCTAACCTAACCTAACCTAACCTAACCTAACCTAACCTAACCTTTTTTTTTTTTTTTTTTTTTTTTTTTTGACAAGGTGAAAAATGCGTTACGCATTTCCCCCGCCATGGGAGTGGCGGGAGGGTATGTGGGACTCACGTCCCCCCCCCTTCTGACTAAGTGAGAAGGAGTGGGGGAGTGTTACCCACTAAAAAACACCTTGGCGTACCCACCTCTCCGGTTTGTATGGACACCGTGTTTCCTGCTAGGCATCCCCACGGTGTCCACCGGACGCCCCAGCCATTGCCGGGGCTTCCCGCGCCAAAGGAGAGAGGGGCCGAGCACGCCTGGCCCCCCTCCCAGACCGCCAAGTGACTAGCCTACGGCGGGCAGGGGACTCCCATCCCCCACCCGCAGTCACTAAGGGTAGAGGCGGCCGGCAAAACGCCGCCGCCTAAACCCCTGCCGTCTGCGCCGGAGCGGGTGCGCGTGAGGAGACTCCTCGCGCTCCCGCTCCAAGGCCTCCTTCTGCGAGATAACGCTCTCGCAGAAGGAGGCCACAGCCCTCCAGGACCTGTCGCTGCACAGCATCGCAGACACGACGCTGTGCAGGGAGAGGTCCCATTGCCCGATGGCCAGTGCCATCGTGCAGCGCTCCGCACTCCAACGGCTGCACACCGCGAGGGTGTGGCGAGCCGTGTCGTCCGGATCGCCGCACTCATGGCACTGCGGGCCGGGCTCCCTCCCAATCTTGTGCAGGTAATGACCGAAGCATCCGTGTCCGGTCAATACCTGCACAAGCCGGTACGATGTAGCACCGACTGCTCTCCCCAACCAGGTGTCCAGCGACGGGAGGATCGCCCCTATGGTATAAACACCATAGGGGGAATCCTCCAGGTTCGCTTTCCACCTGTCCCGCAGTCGGCGCTCCATCATCCGGCGCGTCTCCTCAACCTCCTCAGGGTCCGGGCGATCACCTCTCGCCCGGGCCCTGGACCTAACCATGTAGGTCTCCGCCTGCACCTCTGCGTCCAACTCCCAGGGCGGGGTGCAGGCGAGGAGGCAGGCCGCGGCGTGGGCCACCGTCATGTAGGCCCTCACTATGCGGAGGGCCACCACACGTTGTGGCCTCCGTAGCAGGGCCCGGTTCCGGGCGGACAGCTTGTCCGCCCAGATCGGGGCCCCGTACAGAGCCATGCTCCTTGTGACGCCGGCATACAGCCGGCGGCACAAGGAGCCTGGTCCACCCACGTTCGGCAGAAGCCGACTCATCGCCGACGCGGCGCCCACCACTCGGGGAGCTAACTTCTTGAAGTGCTCCCCGAAATTCCACCATCGGTCCAGGACAAGCCCCAAATATTTTATGTGGGGCCTGATCTGGACCGGTTCCCCCCCCATGGTGAGCGCCGCGCCCGCCGGCAGCCTCCACCCCCGCCCCCCGAAGACTATCGCCTCAGTCTTCGGGAGGGCCACCCTCAGGCCGAGCCGACCGATCCGGTGAATCGCCAGCTCGGCCGCCGCTTCCGCCCGGCACAGCACCTCTCTCAGCTCGGTCCCGCGCGCGGCCACCATGGTATCGTCTGCATAGCAGATGGTGGCCGTCCGCGGGAGGAGCTCCCCCCTGATGGCCCAGTCGTACCCCAGGTTCCATAAAAGCGGACCGAGCACGGAACCTTGGGGCACGCCGCAGGCCATCTCCGTCGACCCCCGTCGACCGTCCGCCTGCTCATAGAGCACCACCCTATCAGTAAGGTAGTGCTCTATGAGCCGCCGCAGGTAGGGAGGCACTCGATGGTATATGAGTGCCTCCCTTATCACCCCATAGGGGAGGGTGCCAAAGGCGTTGGCGATGTCGAGCGACACCGCCACTACTCCCTCCCCTCTGCTCGACGCGTAGTCGTAGAAGTCCCTTAGGGACTTCACCGCGTCGAGCGTAGACCGCCCCTCCCTAAACCCGAACTGTCTTTCACAGACGTTCGGGCCGGCGGTCTCTAGGTGCTGCCGGATCCTAGAGGCCAGGACTCTCTCCAACATCTTCCCGGCCTCGTCCAGCAGCACTATGGGGCGATAGGCGGACGGGCAATCCGGGGGTCGACCCTCCTTCCGGATGAGGCATAACCTCCCCTCTTTCCACACTCTCGGGAACCGACCTTCCCTCAGGCAGTCGCTAAACAACTGCCTGAGTCGGTCCCCGAGGTGCTTTAGGGCGATGGGGAGTACCCGGCCTGGTACTCCATCGGGCCCCGGGGCTTTCTTGCAGCCCCGGAGCCGGTCCACCGCCCTCTCGAACTCGTCATCGCTCACCGGTGCGATGTCGAGTTCGAGTGGGTCCTCCGCGTCCCCCGGTGGCTCGGTCATCACCGGGGGAACTATCGACGGGGCTGCCGGAAACAGCCCCTCGATGACCCTCCTCAGGAGGGGGGGCTCCAGCGAATCCATGGGGGGGGCGGTGCGCATCTTGTTGCGCACCACCTTAACCTAACCTAACCTAACCTAACCTAACCTAACCTAACCTAACCTAACCTAACCTAACCTAACCTAACCTAACCTAACCTAACCTAACCTAACCTAACCTAACCTAACCTAACCTAACCTAACCTAACCTAACCTAACCTAACCTAACCTAACCTAACCTTTTTTTTTTTTTTTTTTTTTTTTTTGACAAGGTGAAAAATGCGTTACGCATTTCCCCCGCCATGGGAGTGGCGGGAGGGTATGTGGGACTCACGTCCCCCCCCCTTCTGACTAAGTGAGAAGGAGTGGGGGAGTGTTACCCACTAAAAAACACCTTGGCGTACCCACCTCTCCGGTTTGTATGGACACCGTGTTTCCTGCTAGGCATCCCCACGGTGTCCACCGGACGCCCCAGCCATTGCCGGGGCTTCCCGCGCCAAAGGAGAGGGGGGCCGAGCACGCCTGGCCCCCCTCCCAGACCGCCAAGTGACTAGCCTACGGCGGGCAGGGGACTCCCATCCCCCACCCGCAGTCACTAAGGGTAGAGGCGGCCGGCAAAACGCCGCCGCCTAAACCCCTGCCGTCTGCGCCGGAGCGGGTGCGCGTGAGGAGACTCCTCGCGCTCCCGCTCCAAGGCCTCCTTCTGCGAGATAACGCTCTCGCAGAAGGAGGCCACAGCCCTCCAGGACCTGTCGCTGCACAGCATCGCAGACACGACGCTGTGCAGGGAGAGGTCCCATTGCCCGATGGCCAGTGCCATCGTGCAGCGCTCCGCACTCCAACGGCTGCACACCGCGAGGGTGTGGCGAGCCGTGTCGTCCGGATCGCCGCACTCATGGCACTGCGGGCCGGGCTCCCTCCCAATCTTGTGCAGGTAATGACCGAAGCATCCGTGTCCGGTCAATACCTGCACAAGCCGGTACGATGTAGCACCGACTGCCCTCCCCAACCAGGTGTCCAGCGACGGGAGGATCGCCCCTATGGTATAAACACCATAGGGGGAATCCTCCAGGCTCGCTTTCCACCTGTCCCGCAGTCGGCGCTCCATCATCCGGCGCGTCTCCTCAACCTCCTCAGGGTCCGGGCGATCACCTCTCGCCCGGGCCCTGGACCTAACCTTGTAGGTCTCCGCCTGCACCTCTGCGTCCAACTCCCAGGGCGGGGTGCAGGCGAGGAGGCAGGCCGCGGCGTGGGCCACCGTCATGTAGGCCCTCACTATGCGGAGGGCCACCACCCGTTGTGGCCTCCGTAGCAGGGCCCGGTTCCGGGCGGACAGCTTGTCCGCCCAGATCGGGGCCCCGTACAGAGCCATGCTCCTCGTGACGCCGGCATACAGCCGGCGGCACAAGGAGCCTGGTCCACCCACGTTCGGCAGAAGCCGACTCATCGCCGACGCGGCGCCCACCACTCGGGGAGCTAACTTCTTAAAGTGCTCCCCGAAACTCCACCATCGGTCCAGAACAAGCCCCAAATATTTTATGTGGGGCTTGATCTGGACCGGTTCCCCCCCCAAGGTGAGCGCCGCGCCCGCCGGCAGCCTCCACCCCCGCCCCCCGAAGACTATAGCCTCAGTCTTCGGGAGGGCCACCCTCAGGCCGAGCCGACCGATCCGGTGAATCGCCAGCTCGGCCGCCGCTTCCGCCCGGCACAGCACCTCTCTCAGCTCGGTCCCGCGCGCGGCCACCATGGTATCGTCTGCATAGCAGATGGTGGCCGTCCGCGGGAGCAGCTCCCCCCTGATGGCCCAGTCGTACCCCAGGTTCCATAAAAGCGGACCGAGCACGGAACCTTGGGGCACGCCACAGGCCATCTCCGTCGACCCCCGTCGACCGTCCGCCTGCTCATAGAGCACTACCCTATCAGTAAGGTAGTGCTCTATGAGCCGCCGCAGGTAGGGAGGCACTCGGTGGTATATGAGTGCCTCCCTTATCACCCCATAGGGGAGGGTGCCAAAGGCGTTGGCGATGTCGAGCGACACCGCCACTACTCCCTCCCCTCTGCTCGACGCGTAGTCGTAGAAGTCCCTTAGGGACTTCACCGCGTCGAGCGTAGACCGCCCCTCCCTAAACCCGAACTGTCTCTCACAGACGTTCGGGCCGGCGGTCTCTAGGTGCTGCCGGATCCTAGAGGCCAGGACTCTCTCCATCATCTTCCCGGCCTCGTCCAGCAGCACTATGGGGCGATAGGCGGACGGGCAATCCGGGGGTCGACCCTCCTTCCGGATGAGGCACAGCCTCCCTTCCTTCCACACCCTCGGGAACCGACCCTCTCTCAGGCAGTCGCTCATCAACTGCCTGAGTCGGTCCCCGAGGTGCTTTAGGGCGATGGGGAGTACCCGGCCCGGTACTCCATCGGGCCCCGGGGCTTTCTTGCAGCCCCGGAGCCGGTCCACCGCCCTCTCGAACTCGTCATCGCTCACCGGTGCGATGTCGAGTTCGAGTGGGTCCTCCAGGTCCCCCGGTGGCTCGGTCATCACCGGGGGAACTATCGACGGGGCTGCCGGAAACAGCCCCTCGATGACCCTCCTCAGGAGGGGGGGCTCTAGCGAATCCATGGGGGGGGCGGTGCGCATCTTGTTGCGCACCACCTTGTACGGCCGCCCCCATGGATTCTCGTCCAGCGTGGCCAGGAAGGAGACATTGCCCTCTTCCTTGGCCACCGCTATGGACAGGGTTAGGGCCCCCCTGGCCTCTTGGTGGGCCCTGTAGAGCCCCTCCTCCTCCTCCCGAGTGTGCCGCCTACGCCTGCAGTGCTGGTAGGCGTGGCGGGCACCGTCGGCGGTGGTCCGCAGGGCCGCAATTTCTGCGGACCACCAGTAGACGCACCTCCGGGCAAACAGCCGTCTTGCCCGGGGCATGGCCGCTCCGCACACCGTCTGCAACGATGTGCGGAAGTGGCGCGCCCTCTCCTCGACTCCTGAGGCGGCGGGTGGGGCGGAGCACCAAGCCTCCACCATCGCCGCCTCGTCCGCCTTGGCCCTGTCCAGAAGGGACAGGGACCACTTGGGGAACTCCCCCATTCCCCCCCTACGCCCCCCCCTTGGGACTGGTGGTGGCTGGCCCAGCCCTGTGGAGACCCTGAACCTAATATATAGGTGGTCAGACAGGGTCTCCACGTCCTCCAGGACGCGCCAACCTGCGACGCGTGCGGCAATGGCGGGGGTCGCGAACGTGACGTCCACGATTGACCCCCCTCGCCGCCGCACGCAGGTGTTGGCGCTGCCCCGGTTCAAGACCGCCAGGCCCGCTACCACCGACCAATCCCTTAGCGCCGCCCCGCGCGCATCCGTCACGGGGGATCCCCACGCCGCACTTTTGGCGTTGAGGTCCCCCAGGATGATTACTTGGCGCGGGGCCGCCCTCCTCGCAACGCCAACCTAACCTAACCTAACCTAACCTAACCTAACCTAACCTAACCTAACCTAACCTAACCTAACCTAACCTAACCTAACCTAACCTAACCTAACCTAACCTAACCTTTTTTTTTTTTTTTTTTTTTTTTTTTTTTTTTTTTTTTTTTTTTTTTTTTTTGACAAGGTGAAAAATGCTTTACGCATTTCCCCCGCCATGGGAGTGGCGGGAGGGTATGTGGGACTCAAGTCCCCTCTCCCTCTCTGAAGGAGAAGGAGCGGGGAAATGCTACCCACTAAAAAACACCTTGGCGTACCCAACCGTCCGGTTTGTATGGACACCGTGTTCCCTGCTAGGCATCCCCACGGTGTCCACCGGATGCCCCAGCCATTGCCGGGGCTTCCCGCGCCAAAGGAGAGAGGGGCCGAGCACGCCTGGCCCCCCTCCCAGACCGCCAAGTGACTAGCCTACGGCGGGCAGGGGACTCCCATCCCCCACCCGCAGTCACTAAGGGTAGAGGCGGCGGGCAAAACGCCGCCGCCTAAACCCCTGCCGTCTACGCCGGAGCGGATGCGCGTGAGGAGACTCCTCGCGCTCACGCTCCGAGGCCTCCTTCTGCGAGATGACGTTCTCGCAGAAGGTGGCCACAGCCCTCCAGGACCTGTCGCTGCACAGCATCGAAGACACGACGCTGTGCAGGGAGAGGTCCCATTGCCCGATGGCCAGTGCCATCGTGCAGCGCTCCGCACTCCAGCGACTGCACACCGCGAGGGTGTGCTGTGCCGTGTCGTCCGGATCGCCGCACTCATGGCACTGCGGGCCGGGCTCCCTCCCAATTTTGTGCAGGTAATGACCGAAGCATCCATGTCCGGTCAATACCTGCACAAGCCGGTACGATGTGGCGCCGACTGCCCTCCCCAACCAGGTGTCAAGCGACGGGAGGATCGCCCCTATGGTTCGAACTCCATAGGGGGCGTCCTCCAGGCTCGCTTTCCACCTGTCCCGCAGTCGGCGCTCCATCATCCGGCGCGTCTCCTCAACCTCCTCAGGGTCCGGGCGTTCACCCCTCGCCCGGGCCCTGGACCTAACCTTATAGGTCTCAGCCTGCACCTCCGCATCCAACTCCCAGGGCGGGGTGCAGGCGAGGAGGCAGGCCGCGGCGTGGGCCACCGTCATGTAGGCCCTCACGATACGGAGGGCCACCACCCGCTGTGGCCTTCGTAGCAGGGCCCGGTTCCGGGCGGACAGCTTGTCCGCCCAGATGGGGGCCCCGTACAAGGCCATGCTCCTCGTGACGCCAGCATACAGCCGGCGGCACAAGGAGCCCGGCCCACCCACGTTCGGCAAAAGCCGACTCAGCGCCGAAGCGGCGCCCACAACCCGGGGAGCCAACTGCAGAAAGTGCTCCCCAAAACTCCACCATCGGTCCAGAACAAGCCCCAAATATTTGATGTGGGGCTTGATCTGGACCGGTTCCCCCACCAGGGTGAGCGCCGCGCCCGCCGGCAGCCTCCACCCCCGCCCCCCGAAGACTATAGCCTCAGTCTTCGGGAGGGCCACCCTCAGGCCGAGCAGACCAATCCGGTGAATGGCCAGCTCGGCCGCCGCTTCCGCCCGGCACAGCGCCTCCCTCATGTCGGTCCCGCGCGCGGCCACCATGGTATCATCTGCGTAGCAGATGGTGGCCGTCCGCGGGAGCAACTCCCCCCTGATGGCCCAGTCGTACCCCAGGTTCCATAAGAGCGGACCGAGCACGGAACCTTGGGGCACGCCGCAGGCCATCTCCGTCGACCCCCGTCGACCGTCCCTCTGCTCATAGAGCACTACCCTATCAGAGAGGTAGTGCTCTATGACCCGCCGCAGGTAAGGAGGCACTCGGTGGTAGATGAGTGCCTCCTTAATCACCCCATAGGGGAGGGTGCCAAAGGCATTGGCGATGTCGAGCGACACCGCCACTACTCCCTCCCCTCTGCTCGACGCGTAGTCACAGAAGTCCCTGAGGGACTTCACCGCGTCGAGCGTAGACCGCCCCTCCCTGAACCCGAACTGTCTATCACAGACGTTCGGGCCGGCGGTCTCCAGGTGCTGCAGGATCCTGGAGGCCAGGACTCTCTCCATCATCTTCCCGACCTCATCCAGCAGCACAATGGGGCGATAGGCGGACGGGCAATCCGGGGGTCGTCCCTCCTTCCGGAGGAGGCAAAGCCTCCCCTCCTTCCACACCCTCGGGAACCGTCCCTCTCTCAGGCAGTCATCCATCAACTGCCTGAGTCGGTCCCCGAGGTGTTTTAGGGCGATGGGGAGCACTCGGCCCGGCACTCCATCGGGCCCCGGGGCTTTCTTGCAGCCCCGGAGCCGGTCCACCGCCCTCTCGAACTCGTCATCGCTCACCGGTGCGATGACGAGCTCGAGTGGGTCCTCCAGGTCCCCCGGTGGCTCGGCCATCACCGGGGGAACTATCGACGGGGCTGCTGGAAACAGCCCCTCGATGACCCTCCTCAGGAGGGGGGGCTCCAGCGAGTCCATGGGGGGGGCGGTGCGCATTTTGTTCCGCACCACCTTGTACGGCCGCCCCCACGGATTCCCGTCCAGAGTGGCCAGGAAGGAAACATTGCCCTCATCCTTGGCCACTGCAATGGACAGGGTTAGGGCCCCCCTGGCTTCTTGGTGGGCCCTGAAGAGCCCCTCCTCCTCCTCCCGGGTGTGCCGCCTGCGCCTACAATGTTGGTAGGCGTGGCGGGCACTGTCGGCGGTGGTCCGCAGGGCCGCAATTTCTGCGGACCACCAATACACACACTTCCGGGCAAAGAGCCTCCTTGCCCGGGGCATGGACGCTCCGCACACCGCCTGCAGCGATGTGCGGAAATGACGCGCCCTCTCCTCCACTCCTGAGGCGGCGGGTGGGGCGGAGCACCAAGCCTCCACCATTGCCGCCTCGTCCGCCTTGTCCCTGTCCAATTGGGACAGGGACCATTTGGGGAACTCCCCCCCCCGCCCCCCCCCTAGGGACTGGTGGTGGCTGGCCCACTCCTGTGGAGACCCTGAACCTGATATACAGGTGGTCAGACAGGGTCTCCACGTCCTCCAGGACGCGCCAATCTGCGACGCGCGCGGCAATGGCAGGGGTCGCGAACGTGACGTCCACGATAGACCCCCCCTGCCGCCGCACGCAAGTGTTGGCGCTGCCCTGGTTCAGGACCACCAGGCCCGCCACCACCAACCAATCCCTGAGCGCACCCCCGCGCGCATCCGTAACGGGGGAACCCCACGCCGCACATTTGGCGTTGAGGTCCCCCAGGATGATGACTTGGCGCGGGGCCGCCCTCCTGGCAACACCCCCCAGGACCCCGAGGAAGAGCTCGAAGTCGACCAGCGGCCTATTGGGGGAGAAGTACACCGCGATTAGCACGGTGTCGCTCCCCCATCCGGCCGCTGCATACCCCGGGCCATTCTCGACCATCGCCAAGGGGGGGCCATTGCCCACCGCCGGCACCACCACGGCAGCCCTCTCGTCCGTCGACCCCACCCAATTGGGTGAGGGAGGGACGTAGTAGGGCTCCGTCACGACCACCACGTCGATCGACCACTCCGCCATAACCTGCATTAGCAGGTCTTGTGATCTGGCGGAGTGGTTGACGTTGACCTGCAGGAGCTCTAAATGTCGTACTGGCATTTAGGACTCCATGCAGGCCTCCTCCTGGGTCCCGTCGGCGGCAGCCGCGGCGGGGGCATTGCTTGTCGGAACGGGGCGGGGGCGCTGCGGCCTCATGCTCCTCCCTCTGAGGGCGGGGGGGCAACAATTTGTCCCCCCCAGCCGGTGGTTGGCTGGGAGTTTGGCCTGGTGGCAAACGGCACACCACGCCTTCTCCCAGCACTCCGCCATCTTGTGTCCCTCTTTGCTGCACCGGAAGCAAAGATTGCTCCGGTCAGACTTGGAGGGGCACATCTCCCGCGAGTGGCCGACACCGAAACACCGGAAGCACCGCATCGGTGTCGGCCCCACCAGCGTGACCCTGGCAGAAGCCCAACCCACCTGGACTCTGCCAGCGTTCTTCAGCGCAATCGCCGCCTGCACCGGGCACTGGATCAATGCTGACCCAGTGCCATCGTAGAGGGTGCGGATGTGGGCCACCTTGACCTGAGTCGGCAGGCAAGCCCCCACTGCGGCGACCGCCTGAGCCACCGACTCTTTGGTGGCCGACTCGTCCAGGCCGGAAAGCTGGACTTCGGCCATTTTAACCGGACGGCTCACGTTGGCGACATCCCCCACTATCCCCTGCAGCCTGGCCGCAAGGGTATCCGCCACCTTCTGACCGTCCACGCCGGCGACCTCGATGACCCGGGAACCCGTCATCGAGGTCCTCACCTTCACGTTTTGAAGGCCTACCTCGCTAAGGCTAAGGCCGTTGATGGCCTTAGCCATGGTGGCCTTCAGGGTGGTGGTGGCCCCCTCCTTGAGGGAGACAACCACTGCCGCCGTCTTAGGGACGGCCAACCTGACGGGTCTGGGCCCGTGCGCCGCCTTGACAGCCTTCGGGGGTGGAGGGGGGGCCTTGGCCTTGCCCTTCCCCTTCTTACGCACCACCTCCGACCACGACGTCTGCGCGGGCGGGGGTGGCATATTGCCCGAAGGGCCGGGTTCTCCCTGCGAAGGCCGGACGGCACTCGGGGCAGGGCCAGAATTGACCAGCTTGGTCGGCCGCCTGGGGGCAGGTACCACAGCGGGGGCCGGGGCCGCCGCCTTCTTGGCCGCCTTGGCCTTCGGCTTTCCGTCGCCAAGACGGGCCTTCGCTACTGGCTCCAACACCTCCATCGGGACCGGAGGGGGCAGGGCAGAACCTGCGGCCTTCCTCTGGGGAAGGGGCGTCGCGGCAGGCTTAGCGGCCCGCTTGTCGTGCGCTAACGGAGGGCGGAGGATGGGCTCCGCCGGGAGGCGCCTATTCACCTCCTCCAACCTGGCGTTGATCATGCTCCCGAGGCTTAAGAACAGGTCCCGCTTCATGTTCTCTATAGCCTCGGTGAGCTCAGCCGTACCAAATTGGAGCGAAGCGGCCACAGGGGCGGCCACCGGAGCGGCCATCGAAGCGGCCGGGATCTCCCGCTCGCTGAAGGCGACACGAAGCGCCTTCAGCTCGGCCGAATTGTGAGCGAGTTGCTCCCGCATCCTTCGGTTGTCCGCCTTCAGGATGCGGATCTCCTCGCTCTCGGACCTGGCCGCTTCGACCTCGTCCATTGAGCCTAGTATGGTACGGCAGGCCTTGTTCATCCTGCCCCATATTTCGCCTTTTAAGTTGCCGGATGCCCGGGCCGCCTCCAAAATATCACGCGCCGCCATGCGCGCGGCGTCTAACGGGTCAACCTCCTGTTGACCCGTTTGATCCTCCGAGAGCTCGGGAGAACGCGAGCC
This sequence comes from Acleris emargana, assembly GCA_927399475.2. NCBI lineage: Eukaryota > Metazoa > Arthropoda > Insecta > Lepidoptera > Tortricidae > Acleris > Acleris emargana. The sequence goes on from OV656846.1 coordinate 142,646, forward strand.
GGAACGAGAGCGCATGGAGCCCCCCGTTTTCCCCTTTTTCCCCCCCTTGGGGCGAAGTTCGGGGTACTCCCGCTGGTAGCTGTTACCCGGATCGGGCTCGGCTACCCCGGCCACCTCGGCAAATTCGGGCTCAAGTTGGAACAACTTGGCCCGCAGTCTAGCTGCGGCCAGCCCAACATATGAGCCCCTAGGTTTTCCCCGCACAGAGGAACTAACCTTCAGAGGAGGCTTCGGATCGTCCTCCTCATTTCCACCTTCATACGCCCTTTTAGGGGCCGACGGAGCGTGCTCCTCGACATCAATAAAGTCGTCGTCCATCTCGGACTCCGAGCTTAAAACAACTTCCCCCCCCTCGGGTGGATTTACCCAGAATTTGGTAGGCGAGGTCATCGTGACCCCGTCTACCTAGCTCTCAAATTTGGTCAAAAACCGCTCGCTACGATCAGAGTTACGACCTAACCTAACTTCAAAATCGTCAAGTGCGAGTCGGTTTTTCTTTATTCCATACAAAACTGGTTTCGACGCCTGTTTTGAAAAAATAGCAATTCATAAAAAATTTACGAGCTATATTTGACCAACTTCCTGAGGTCGTAGGAGGTTGAAACCAAGACAGGAAGATGCTTCCCGCTAAAACCTTGATGGCAAAAGCAGAAAAACAAATAAAGGTTATATGGTAAAAAAGTTATTGAATTTACAAACTTTACCAAAATCCTTAAGTTTGTAAACTTCAAAACGAAATCTACCAAAAACTACTTAACACAATAAAAACACTAATAACTTTTTACCTACTGGTCAAAAAGTTAAACGGTCAATACAAAATATTTAAAAAACTAAATGAACTATCCTACCTTATAGACTAAATATTTTACAAAACACTTAATCTAATTAAAAAATCGACCCAAACACAAAAAAGTTAACTAAAAATTTTGAAAACTTCGAGCAGAAACGCAAAGTTAACAAAAATTAAAATAAAATAATAAACCTTAAAATAACGAAACCAAAACTATACTATAATTAAATTAACCGTTGCCGGTACCCCCGCCCAAAAACTGGGCAAGGTGGGATAAGGGCAACAAGTACTAAATTAAAAAGTAAAAATGTAAACAAACCCTGAAATTAGGACAAATTTCAAGGTCAATGTTTACAAATTTCAAAGCCAATAAATACGGAAATTATGAACCGAAAAAATCGAACTTAATTCCGCCAACTAACCTAATGGTCCGCTATCTTCTAGTCTTGAAAAAGACTAAAAAAGACGCAAGATGAGCAAACTAGAAAATAGACAAAAAGTGAAAATCCGTGAAAAAATGAACAAAAATTTACGAAAAAATTACCAACCGCAAATGCTAAATTGTGAAAAATAAGAAAACTACAGAAGGTAGAAAGGAAATGAAAGAAGCAAACTGTAAGGAAAAAAATGTAAGTATTGGAACCCAAAACTCGCAAATATCCGTCCAGTAACACCCAAGATCAGACCTCAACCTAACCTAACCTAACCTAACCTAACCTAACCTAACCTAACCTAACCTAACCTAACCTAACCTAACCTAACCTAACCTAACCTAACCTAACCTAACCTAACCTAACCTAACCTAACCTAACCTAACCTAACCTAACCTAACCTAACCTAACCTAACCTAACCTAACCTAACCTAACCTAACCTAACCTAACCTAACCTAACCTAACCTAACCTAACCTAACCTAACCTAACCTAACCTAACCTAACCTAACCTAACCTAACCTAACCTAACCTAACCTAACCTAACCTAACCTAACCTAACCTAACCTAACCTAACCTAACCTAACCTAACCTAACCTAACCTAACCTAACCTAACCTAACCTAACCTAACCTAACCTAACCTAACCTAACCTAACCTAACCTAACCTAACCTAACCTAACCTAACCTAACCTAACCTAACCTAACCTAACCTAACCTAACCTAACCTAACCTAACCTAACCTAACCTAACCTAACCTAACCTAACCTAACCTAACCTAACCTAACCTAACCTAACCTAACCTAACCTAACCTAACCTAACCTAACCTAACCTAACCTAACCTAACCTAACCTAACCTAACCTAACCTAACCTAACCTAACCTAACCTAACCTAACCTAACCTAACCTAACCTAACCTAACCTAACCTAACCTAACCTAACCTAACCTAACCTAACCTAACCTAACCTAACCTAACCTAACCTAACCTAACCTAACCTAACCTAACCTAACCTAACCTAACCTAACCTAACCTAACCTAACCTTTTTTTTTTTTTTTTTTTTTTTTTTTTTTTTTTTTTTTTTTTTTTTTTTTTTTTGACAAGGTGAAAAATGCGTTACGCATTTCCCCCGCCATGGGAGTGGCGGGAGGGTATGTGGGACTCACGTCCCCCCCCCTTCTCCGAGTGAGAAGGAGTGGGGGAGTGTTACCCACTAAAAAACACCTTGGCGTACCCACCCTTCCGGTTTGTATGGACACCGTGTTTCCTGCTAGGCATCCCCACGGTGTCCACCGGACGCCCCAGCCATTGCCGGGGCTTCCCGCGCCAAAGGAGAGGGGGGCCGAGTACGCCTGGCCCCCCTCCCAGACCGCCCAGTGACTAGCCTACGGCGAGCAGGGGACTCCCATCCCCCACCCGCAGTCACTAAGGGTAGAGGCGGCCGGCAAAACGCCGCCGCCTAAACCCCTGCCGTCTGCGCCGGAGCGGATGCGCGTGAGGAGACTCCTCGCGCTCCCGCTCCGAGGCCTCCTTCTGCGAGATAACGTACTCGCAGAAGGAGGCCACAGCCCTCCAGGACCTGTCGCTGCACAGCATCGCAGACACGACGCTGTGCAGGGAGAGGTCCCATTGCCCGATGGCCAGTGCCATCGTGCAGCGCTCCGCACTCCAACGGCTGCACACCGCGAGGGTGTGGCGAGCCGTGTCGTCCGGATCGCCGCACTCATGGCACTGCGGGCCGGGCTCCCTCCCAATCTTGTGCAGGTAATGACCGAAGCATCCGTGTCCGGTCAATACCTGCACAAGCCGGTACGATGTAGCACCGACTGCTCTCCCCAACCAGGTGTCCAGCGACGGGAGGATCGCCCCTATGGTATAAACACCATAGGGGGAATCCTCCAGGCTCGCTTTCCACCTGTCCCGCAGTCGGCGCTCCATCATCCGGCGCGTCTCCTCAACCTCCTCAGGGTCCGGGCGAACACCTCTCGCCCGGGCCCTGGACCTAACCTTGTAGGTCTCCGCCTGCACCTCTGCGTCCAACTCCCAGGGCGGGGTGCAGGCGAGGAGGCAGGCCGCGGCGTGGGCCACAGTCATGTAGGCCCTCACAATGCGGAGGGCCACCACCCGCTGTGGCCTCCGTAGCAGGGCCCGGTTCCGGGCGGACAGCTTGTCCGCCCAGATCGGGGCCCCGTACAGAGCCATGCTCCTCGTGACGCCGGCATACAGCCGGCGGCACAAGGAGCCTGGTCCACCCACGTTCGGCAGAAGCCGACTCATCGCCGACGCGGCGCCCACCACTCGGGGAGCTAACTTCTTGAAGTGCTCCCCGAAACTCCACCATCGGTCCAGAACAAGCCCCAAATATTTTATGTGGGGCTTGATCTGGACCGGTTCCCCCCCCAGGGTGAGCGCCGCGCCCGCCGGCAGCCTCCACCCCCGCCCCCCGAAGACTATAGCCTCAGTCTTCGGGAGGGCCACCCTCAGGCCGAGCCGACCGATCCGGTGAATCGCCAGCTCGGCCGCCGCTTCCGCCCGGCACAGCACCTCTCTCAGCTCGGTCCCGCGCGCGGCCACCATGGTATCGTCTGCGTAGCAGATGGTGGCCGTCCGCGGGAGCAGCTCCCCCCTGATGGCCCAGTCGTACCCCAGGTTCCATAAAAGTGGACCGAGCACGGAACCTTGGGGCACGCCGCAGGCCATCTCCGTCGACCCCCGTCGACCGTCCGCCTGCTCATAGAGCACTACCCTATCAGTAAGGTAGTGCTCTATGAGCCGCCGCAGGTAGGGAGGCACTCGGTGGTATATGAGTGCCTCCCTTATCACCCCATAGGGGAGGGTGCCAAAGGCGTTGGCGATGTCGAGCGACACCGCCACTACTCCCTCCCCTCTGCTCGACGCGTAGTCGTAGAAGTCCCTTAGGGACTTCACCGCGTCGAGCGTAGACCGCCCCTCCCTAAACCCGAACTGTCTTTCACAGACGTTCGGGCCGGCGGTCTCCAGGTGCTGCCGGATTCTGGAGGCCAGGACTCTCTCCAGCATCTTCCCGGCCTCATCCAGCAGCACTATGGGGCGATAGGCGGACGGGCAATCCGGGGGTCGACCCTCCTTCCGGATGAGGCACAGCCTCCCCTCTTTCCACACTCTCGGGAACCGACCCTCCCTCAGGCAGTCACTCATCAACTGCCTGAGTCGGTCCCCGAGGTGTTTTAGGGCGATGGGGAGTACCCGGCCCGGTACTCCATCGGGCCCCGGGGCTTTCTTGCAGCCCCGGAGCCGGTCCACCGCCCTCTCGAACTCGTCATCGCTCACCGGTGCGATGTCGAGTTCGAGTGGGTCCTCCAGGTCCCCCGGTGGCTCGGTCATCACCGGGGGAACTATCGAGGGGGCTGCCGGAAACAGCCCCTCGATGACCCTTCTCAGGAGGGGGGGCTCCAGCGAATCCATGGGGGGGGCGGTGCGAACCTAACCTAACCTAACCTAACCTAACCTAACCTAACCTAACCTAACCTAACCTAACCTAACCTAACCTAACCTAACCTAACCTAACCTAACCTAACCTAACCTAACCTAACCTAACCTAACCTAACCTAACCTAACCTAACCTAACCTAACCTAACCTAACCTAACCTAACCTAACCTAACCTAACCTAACCTAACCTAACCTAACCTAACCTAACCTAACCTAACCTAACCTAACCTAACCTAACCTAACCTAACCTAACCTAACCTAACCTAACCTAACCTAACCTTTTTTTTTTTTTTTTTTTTTTTTTTTTTTTTTTTTTTTTTTTTTTTTTTGACGGAGTGGAAATGCATTTACGCATCTTCCCTGCCTGGGGTAGACTGTACGGGAAGTATAACGGACTCTCGTGCGAACGAACTACCGTTTAAAACCACTCCGGCGTTTTAAAGACCCTGGCCGGTGGTGAGGCGCCGCGGTACATGCCTAAGCTTTGGCCACTGACGCGCCTCCCGGCTTGCTCCAAAGGAGCCCCCCCAATCCTCGCCAAAGGAGGTGTCGAAAGTGCACAGCCCACGATCGTCACCCCAGACCGGTAAAGCCGTGCAAGGTGGGTCCCCAACCCACTGGCTCTACAAGGAGTTCGGGCGAGCAGCGAACCGAAGTCCACTGAGTTCGCCTTCTGTCCAACGATCTGCCTGCGGTGGATGGTGCTTTCCAGATACAAGTATCCTTCAAACACGCATCACCGCAGCTGTCCCCTCAATAACTACAGTGCCCCCCGGGATTCCGAAAGACACGTAGAGGGACCCGCGGGTGACATGGGAGTACGACGCAAGGGAACGCGCAACGCATCTCTGCGATGCCGTCCCTGCCCATAAACCCAGTCACCAACCACCAACTGACAGAGGCAGCTGTCCAGGATGGAAACCACCCTTTTCAACCACCCCCGCCAAAGCCCCCTCCAGGCGACTGGTTAAGCTTTCCGGACCAGAAGCGGCAAGCACCAAGTGCACTCGCAACTGACCCTTCAAGCTACCCCAGCCACCAACCGTCAAAAATGGCGACAGTAGGAAGCTGTCCGGGATGGAAGCGAAAGCGCACACAACCACCCCTTCCAACGACCTCTGCCACCACCCACCAAGGGTGACGAGAAGACTTTTCTAACGAAAAGCCTCTCGTCACCAAACCCTCCCCAGGTGACAGAGTGAACTTTCCGGGGCAGAAGCAGCCCTAAGGCACGCGACCGCAACCCTTCCAGAACCCCCTGTCACCTCCCCAGAGTGCCGCTCTTCGTCTGGACCCTCACCACGAGCCTTTCCGGTATGGGTAGCCCTGTCCGGTATAGCCTCGCAGATCATTGAGACACGCAAGCCCCCCCACCACGGCAAGGTGGCAGCACTATCGGGGGGGAACCTAACCTAACCTAACCTAACCTAACCTAACCTAACCTAACCTAACCTAACCTAACCTAACCTAACCTAACCTAACCTTTTTTTTTTTTTTTTTTTTTTGACGAAGTGGAAATGCATTTACGCATCTTCCCTGCCTGGGGTAGGCGGTGCAATGGGAAGTATAACGGACTCTCGTACGAACGAACTACCGTTTAAAACCACTCCGGCGTTTAAACCCTGCCGGTGGTGAGGCGCCGCGGTACATGCCTAAGCTTTGGCCACTGACGCGCCTCCCGGCTTGCTCCGAAGAGCCCCCCCCCAATCTCCGCCAAGGAGGTGTCGATTGTGAACAGCCCACGATCGTCACCCCAGACCGGTAGAGCCGGTGCAATGTGGGTCCCCAACCCACTGGCTCTACAAGGTAGTTAAGGCGAGCAGCCGGGCCGGACGACCGAGCACCCGTAGCCTCGGCTGAGTTCGCCAGCCCTCCAACGGTCTGCCTGCAGTGGATGGTGCTTTCCGGATACAAGTATCCTTCAAACACGCCCCACCGCAACTGTCCCTTCAATAACTACAGTGCCCCCCGGGATTCCGAAAGACACGTAGAGAGACCCGCGGGTGACATGGGAGTACGACGCACGGGAACGCGCAACGCATGCCTGCGATGCCGTCCCTGCCCGTAAACCCAGTCACCAACCGCCAACTGACAGAGGCAGCTGTCCAGGATGGAAACCACCCTTTTCAACCACCCCCGCCAAAGCCCCCTCCAGGCGACTGGTTAAGCTTTCCGGATCAGAAGCGGCAAGCACCAAGTGCACTCGCAACTGACCCTTCAAGCTACCCCAGCCACCAACCGTCAAAGAGGCAACAGAGAGAGAAGCTGTCCAGGGCGGAAGCGGTCCTCAACGCAACCACCCTTTCCAACTTCCTCTGTTGCCGCCCACCAAAGGATGGCGAAGAAACTTCGCCACCCAACCCACCCTCAGTGACAGAGGCAAACTCGAAGGGAGAGGAGGTCAACTCTACCCAAGCCTCCGAGCCACCCCTGTCACCACCCCAGTGTGAAGGTGACAAAGCAGCTCCTCTTCGGAAAGAAGAGCTGCTCTGTCACCCTCACTAAACCCCCCCAGGTGACAAGGGAATCTTTCCGGGGCAGAAGCGGCCTGTCGCGGCAGGCACGCAACCGCAACCCTTCCAGAAACCCTGTCACCTCCCCATGGCCGCTCTTAGTCTGGCCCCTCACCACGAGCCTTTCCGGTATGGGTAGCCCTGTCCGGTATAGCCTCGCGGATCATTGAGACACGCAAGCCCCCCCACCACGGCAAGGTGGCAGCACAGTCGGGGGGGAACCTAACCTAACCTAACCTAACCTAACCTAACCTAACCTAACCTAACCTAACCTAACCTAACCTAACCTAACCTAACCTAACCTAACCTTTTTTTTTTTTTTTTTTTTTTTGACGGAGTGGAAATGCATTTACGCATCTTCCCTGCCTGGGGTAGGCGGTGCAATGGGAAGTATAACGGACTCTCGTACGAACGAACTACCGTTTAAAACCACTCCGGCGTTTAAACCCTGGCCGGTGGTGAGGCGCCGCGGTACATGCCTAAGCTTTGGCCACTGACGCGCCTCCCGGCTTGCTCCAGAGGAGCCCCCCCAATCCTCGCCAAAGGAGGTGCCGACTGTGAACAGCCCACGATCAACACCCCAGACCGGTAAAGCCGTGCAAGGTGGGTCCCCAACCCACTGGCTTTACAAGGAGTTCGGGCGAGCAGCGAACCGAAGTCCACTGAGTTCGCCTTCCCTCCAACGGTCTGCCTGCGGTGGATGGTGCTTTCCGGATACCAAGTATCCTTCAAACACGCCCCACCGCAGCTGTCCCCTCGATAACTACAGTGCCCCCCGGGATTCCGAAAGACACGTAGAGGGACCCGCGGGTGACATGGGAGTACGACGCAAGGGAACGCGCAACGCATTTCTGCGATGCCGTCCCTGCCCATAAACCCAGTCACCAACCACCAACTGACAGAGGCAGCTGTCCAGGATGGAAACCACCCTTTTCAACCACCCCCGCCAAAGCCCCCTCCAGGCGACTGGTTAAGCTTTCCGGACCAGAAGCGGCAAGCACCAAGTGCACTCGCAACTGACCCTTCAAGCTACCCCAGCCACCAACCGTCAAAAATGGCGACAGTAGGACGCTGTCCGGGGTGGAAGCGGCAAGCACCAAGTGCACTCGCAACCACCCCATCTAACGACCTCTGCCACCACCCACCAAGGGTGACGAGAAGACTTTTCCGAGGAAAAGCCTCTCGTCACCAAACCCCCCCAGGTGACAAGGGAATCCTTCCGGGGCAGAAGCGGCCTGTTTCCGGCAGGCACGCGACCGCAACCCTTCCAGAAACCCTGTCACCTCCCCATGGCCGCTCTTAGTCTGGCCCCTCACCACGAGCCTTTCCGGTATGGGTAGCCCTGTCCGGTATAGCCTCGTGGATCATTGAGACACGCAAGCCCCCCCACCACGGCAAGGTGGCAGCACAGTCGGGGGGGAACCTAACCTAACCTAACCTAACCTAACCTAACCTAACCTAACCTAACCTAACCTAACCTAACCTAACCTAACCTAACCTAACCTAACCTAACCTAACCTAACCTAACCTAACCTTTTTTTTTTTTTTTTTTTTTTTTTTTCCAAGGTGAAAATGCGTTACGCATCCCTCCCGCCATGGGAGTGACGGGAGGGTATGTGGGACTCACATCCCCTCCCCTTCTCTGAGTGAGAAGGAGTAGGGGAGCGTTACCCACTAAAAACACCTTGGCGTGCCACCCTCATGCCGACTTGGCAAGACGCCGTGGACCCCGCTGTAGCATTCTCCACGTCGTCTACCGGCTGCCCCGACTATAACCGGGGCTTTCCGCGCTAAAGGGGAGGAGGACCGAGCACGCGTGGCCCCCCTCCCAGACCGCCCAGTGACTGGTCTACGGCGGGTGGGGCACTCCCATCCCCCACCCGCAGCCACTAAGTGTTAAGGCGCGCAGCAAATTGCCGCCGCCTCAACCCCTGCCGTCTTCGCCGGAGCGGATGCGCGAGAGGAGACTCCTCGCGCTCCCGCTCCGAGGCCTCCTTCTGCGACATGACTGTCTCGCAGAAGGAAGCCACAGCCTCCCAATACCTCTCGCTGCAGAGCATTGCTGAAATAATGCTGTGGAGCGAGAGGTCCCCCCGCTGTATGGCGAGTACCATGGTGTCTCGCTCCGAACTCCAACGACTGCACACCGCAAGGGTGTGCTGAGCCGTGTCGTCGGGATCCCCGCACTCATGGCACTGCGGGGTAGGCTCCCTCCCAATTTTGTGCAGGTAATGACCGAAACACCCATGTCCGGTCATCACCTGCACAAGCCGGAACGACGTAGCGCCGACTGCCCTCTCCAGCCAAAGGTCCACTGACGGGAGGATCGCCCCTATGGTATAAACACCATGAGGGGAGTCCTCCAGGTCGGTTTTCCAGCGGTCCCGCAGTCGACGCTCCGTCATTCGGCGCGTCTCCTCTACCTCCTCAGGGTCAGGGCGTTGCCCCCTTGCCCGGGCCCTAGACCTAACCCTATAGGTCTCCGCCTGCACCTCTGCGTCCAGTTCCCAGGGCGGGGTGCAGGCGAGGAGGCAGGCCGCCGCGTGGGCCACAGTAATATAGGCCCTCACCATCCGGAGGGCCACGACCCTCTGGGGCCTCCGCAGCAGGGCCCTGTTCCGGGCGGACAGCTTATCCGCCCAGATTGGGGCTCCATAGAGGGCCATACTTCGTACGACGCCAGCGTACAGCCGCCTGCACGAGGAGCCCGGCCCTCCGACGTTGGGCAAAAGCCTGCTCAGCGCTGAAGCGGCGCCCACGATTCGGGGAGCAAGTCTGGTGAAATGCTCCCCAAAGTCCCACTTGCGATCCAGCACAAGCCCCAGGTACTTTATGTGGGGCCTTATCTGGACCGCTTCCCCCCCAAGGGTGAGCGCCGCATTTGCCGGCAGCCGCCATCCCCGCCCTCCGAAGACTATAGCTTCGGTCTTCGGGAGGGCCACCTTCAGGCCGAGTTGTTCAATGCGGGATATCGCAAGCTCGGCCGCTACCTCCGCCCTCCTCGAGGTCTCCCTCATGTCGCTTCCTCGCGCAGCCACCATCGTGTCGTCCGCATAGCAGATGGTGAGTGTGCGAGGAAGCAATTCCGACCTGATGGCCCAATCGTACCCCAGGTTCCAAAGTAATGGGCCGAGTACGGAACCCTGGGGAACCTAACCTAACCTAACCTAACCTAACCTAACCTAACCTAACCTAACCTAACCTAACCTAACCTAACCTTTTTTTTTTTTTTTTTTTTTTTTTTTTTTTTTTTTGACGGAGTGGAAATGCATTTACGCATCTTCCCTGCCTGGGGTAGACTGTACGGGAAGTATAACGGACTCTCGTGCGAACGAACTACCGTTTAAAACCACTCCGGCGTTTTAAAGACCCTGGCCGGTGGTGAGGCGCCGCGGTACATGCCTAAGCTTTGGCCACTGACGCGCCTCCCGGCTTGCTCCAAAGGAGCCCCCCCAATCCTCGCCAAAGGAGGTGTCGAAAGTGCACAGCCCACGATCGTCACCCCAGACCGGTAAAGCCGTGCAAGGTGGGTCCCCAACCCACTGGCTCTACAAGGAGTTCGGGCGAGCAGCGAACCGAAGTCCACTGAGTTCGCCTTCTGTCCAACGATCTGCCTGCGGTGGATGGTGCTTTCCAGATACAAGTATCCTTCAAACACGCATCACCGCAGCTGTCCCCTCAATAACTACAGTGCCCCCCGGGATTCCGAAAGACACGTAGAGGGACCCGCGGGTGACATGGGAGTACGACGCAAGGGAACGCGCAACGCATCTCTGCGATGCCGTCCCTGCCCATAAACCCAGTCACCAACCACCAACTGACAGAGGCAGCTGTCCAGGATGGAAACCACCCTTTTCAACCACCCCCGCCAAAGCCCCCTCCAGGCGACTGGTTAAGCTTTCCGGACCAGAAGCGGCAAGCACCAAGTGCACTCGCAACTGACCCTTCAAGCTACCCCAGCCACCAACCGTCAAAAATGGCGACAGTAGGAAGCTGTCCGGGATGGAAGTGAAAGCGCACACAACCACCCCTTCCAACGACCTCTGCCACCACCCACCAAGGGTGACGAGAAGACTTTTCTAACGAAAAGCCTCTCGTCACCAAACCCTCCCCAGGTGACAGAGTGAACTTTCCGGGGCAGAAGCAGCCCTAAGGCACGCGACCGCAACCCTTCCAGAACCCCCTGTCACCTCCCCAGAGTGCCGCTCTTCGTCTGGACCCTCACCACGAGCCTTTCCGGTATGGGTAGCCCTGTCCGGTATAGCCTCGCAGATCATTGAGACACGCAAGCCCCCCCACCACGGCAAGGTGGCAGCACTATCGGGGGGGAACCTAACCTAACCTAACCTAACCTAACCTAACCTAACCTAACCTAACCTAACCTAACCTAACCTAACCTAACCTAACCTAACCTAACCTAACCTAACCTAACCTAACCTAACCTAACCTTTTTTTTTTTTTTTTTTTTTTTTTTTGACGGAGTGGAAATACATTTACGTATCTTCCCTGCCTGGGGTAGGCGGTGCAATGGGAAGTATAACGGACTCTCGTACGAACGAACTACCGTTTAAAACCACTCCGGCGTTTTAAAGACCCTGGCCGGTGGTGAGGCGCCGCGGTACATGCCTAAGCTTTGGCCACTGACGCGCCTCCCGGCTTGCTCCAAAGGAGCCCCCCCAATCCTCGCCAAAGGAGGTTTCGAAAGTGCACAGCCCACGATCGTCACCCCAGACCGGTAAAGCCGTGCAAGGTGGGTCCCCAACCCACTAGCTTTACAAGAAGTTCGGGCGAGCAGCGAACCGAAGTCCACTGAGTTCGCCTTCCCTCCAACGATCTGCCTGCGGTGGATGGTGCTTTCCGGATACCAAGTATCCTTCAAACACGCCCCACCGCAGCTGTCCCCTCGATAACTACAGTGCCCCCCGGGATTCCGAAAGACACGTAGAGGGACCCGCGGGTGACATGGGAGTACGACGCAAGGGAACGCGCAACGCATCTCTGCGATGCCGTCCCTGCCCATAAACCCAGTCACCAACCACCAACTGACAGAGGCAGCTGTCCAGGATGGAAACCACCCTTTTCAACCACCCCCGCCAAAGCCCCCTCCAGGCGACTGGTTAAGCTTTCCGGACCAGAAGCGGCAAGCACCAAGTGCACTCGCAACTGACCCTTCAAGCTACCCCAGCCACCAACCGTCAAAAATGGCGACAGTAGGAAGCTGTCCGGGATGGAAGCGAAAGCGCACACAACCACCCCTTCCAACGACCTCTGCCACCACCCACCAAGGGTGACGAGAAGACTTTTCTAACGAAAAGCCTCTCGTCACCAAACCCTCCCCAGGTGACAGAGTGAACTTTCCGGGGCAGAAGCAGCCCTAAGGCACGCGACCGCAACCCTTCCAGAACCCCCTGTCACCTCCCCAGAGTGCCGCTCTTCGTCTGGACCCTCACCACGAGCCTTTCCGGTATGGGTAGCCCTGTCCGGTATAGCCTCGCAGATCATTGAGACACGCAAGCCCCCCCACCACGGCAAGGTGGCAGCACTATCGGGGGGGAACCTAACCTAACCTAACCTAACCTAACCTAACCTAACCTAACCTAACCTAACCTAACCTAACCTAACCTAACCTAACCTAACCTTTTTTTTTTTTTTTTTTTTTTTTTTTTTTTTTTTTTTTTTTTTTTTTTTTTTTTTTTTTTTTTTTTTTTTTTTTTTTTTTTTTTTGACGGAGTGGAAATGCATTTACGCATCTTCCCTGCCTGGGGTAGGCGGTGCAATGGGAAGTATAACGGACTCTCGTACGAACGAACTACCGTTTAAAACCACTCCGGCGTTTAAACCCTTGCCGGTGGTGAGGCGCCGCGGTACATGCCTAAGCTTTGGCCACTGACGCGCCTCCCGGCTTGCCCAAAAAGGGCCCCCCCAATCCTCGCCAAAGGAGGTGCCGACTGTGAACAGCCCACGATCAACACCCCAGACCGGTAGAGCCGTGCAAGGTGGGTCCCCAACCCACTGGCTCTACAAGGAGTTCGGGCGAGCAGCGAACCGAAGTCCACTGAGTTCGCCTTCCCTCCAACGATCTGCCTGCGGTGGATGGTGCTTTCCGGATACCAAGTATCCTTCAAACACGCCCCACCGCAGCTGTCCCCTCAATAACTACAGTGCCCCCCGGGATTCCGAAAGGCACGTAGAGGGACCCGCGGGTGACATGGGAGTACGACGCAAGGGAACGCGCAACGCATTTCTGCGATGCCGTCCCTGCCCATAAACCCAGTCACCAACCACCAACTGACAGAGGCAGCTGTCCAGGATGGAAACCACCCTTTTCAACCACCCCCGCCAAAGCCCCCTCCAGGCGACTGGTTAAGCTTTCCGGACCAGAAGCGGCAAGCACCAAGTGCACTCGCAACTGACCCTTCAAGCTACCCCAGCCACCAACCGTCAAAGAGGCAACAGAGAGTGAAGCTGTCCAGGGCGGAAGCGGTCTCCAACGCGACCACCCTTTCCAACTTCCTCTGTCGCCACCACCCAAGGATGACGAGGAGACTTTTCCGAGGAAAAGCCTCTCGTCACCAAACCCCCCCCAGGTGACAAGGGAATCTTTCCGGGGCAGAAGCGGCCCGCCCGGCAGCAGGCACGCAACCGCAACCCTTCCAGAAACCCTGTCACCTCCCCATGGCCGCTCTTAGTCTGGCCCCTCACCACGAGCCTTTCCGGTATGGGTAGCCCTGTCCGGTATAGCCTCGTGGATCATTGAGACACGCAAGCCCCCCCACCACGGCAAGGTGGCAGCACAGTCGGGGGGGAACCTAACCTAACCTAACCTAACCTAACCTAACCTAACCTAACCTAACCTAACCTAACCTAACCTAACCTAACCTAACCTAACCTAACCTAACCTAACCTAACCTAACCTAACCTAACCTAACCTAACCTTTTTTTTTTTTTTTTTTTTTTTTTTTTTTTTTTTTTTTTTTTTTTTTTTTTTTTTTTTTTTTTGTCAAGGTGAAAAATGCGTTACGCATTTCCCCCGCCATGGGAGTGGCGGGAGGGTATGTGGGACTCACGTCCCCCCCCTTCTCTGAATGAGAAGGAGTGGGGAGTGTTACCCACTAAAAAACACCTTGGCGTACCCACCCTTCCGGTTTGTACGGACACCGTGTTTCCTGCTCGGCATCCCCACGGTGTCCACCGGTCGCCCCAGCCATTGCCGGGGCTTCCCGCGCCTAAGGAGAGAGGGGCCGAGTACGCCTGGCCCCCCTCCCAGACCGCTAAGTGACTAGCCTACGGCGAGCAGGGGACTCCCATCCCCCACCCGCAGTCACTAAGGGTAGAGGCGGCCGGCAAAACGCCGCCGCCTAAACCCCTGCCGTCTGCGCCGGAGCGGATGCGCGTGAGGAGACTCCTCGCGCTCCCGCTCCGAGGCCTCCTTCTGCGAGATAACGTACTCGCAGAAGGAGGCCACAGCCCTCCAGGACCTGTCGCTGCACAGCATCGCAGACACGACGCTGTGCAGGGAGAGGTCCCATTGCCCGATGGCCAGTGCCATCGTGCAGCGCTCCGCACTCCAACGGCTGCACACCGCGAGGGTGTGGCGAGCCGTGTCGTCCGGATCGCCGCACTCATGGCACTGCGGGCCGGGCTCCCTCCCAATCTTGTGCAGGTAATGACCGAAGCATCCGTGTCCGGTCAATACCTGCACAAGCCGGTACGATGTAGCACCGACTGCTCTCCCCAACCAGGTGTCCAGCGACGGGAGGATCGCCCCTATGGTATAAACACCATAGGGGGAATCCTCCAGGCTCGCTTTCCACCTGTCCCGCAGTCGGCGCTCCATCATCCGGCGCGTCTCCTCAACCTCCTCAGGGTCCGGGCGGTCACCTCTCGCCCGGGCCCTGGACCTAACCTTGTAGGTCTCCGCCTGCACCTCTGCGTCCAACTCCCAGGGCGGGGTGCAGGCGAGGAGGCAGGCCGCGGCGTGGGCCACCGTCATGTAGGCCCTCACTATACGGAGGGCCACCACCCGTTGTGGCCTCCGTAGCAGGGCCCGATTCCGGGCGGACAGCTTGTCCGCCCAGATCGGGGCCCCGTACAGAGCCATGCTCCTCGTGACGCCGGCATACAGCCGGCGGCACAAGGAGCCTGGTCCACCCACGTTCGGCAGAAGCCGACTCATCGCCGACGCGGCGCCCACCACTCGGGGAGCTAACTTCTTGAAGTGCTCCCCGAAACTCCACCATCGGTCCAGAACAAGCCCCAAATATTTTATGTGGGGCTTGATCTGGACCGGTTCCCCCCCCAGGGTGAGCGCCGCGCCCGCCGGCAGCCTCCACCCCCGCCCCCCGAAGACTATAGCCTCAGTCTTCGGGAGGGCCACCCTCAGGCCGAGCCGACCGATCCGGTGAATCGCCAGCTCGGCCGCCGCTTCCGCCCGGCACAGCACCTCTCTCAGCTCGGTCCCGCGCGCGGCCACCATGGTATCGTCTGCGTAGCAGATGGTGGCCGTCCGCGGGAGCAGCTCCCCCCTGATGGCCCAGTCGTACCCCAGGTTCCATAAAAGCGGACCGAGCACGGAACCTTGGGGCACGCCACAGGCCATCTCCGTCGACCCCCGTCGACCGTCCGCCTGCTCATAGAGCACTACCCTATCAGTAAGGTAGTGCTCTATGAGCCGCCGCAGGTAGGGAGGCACTCGGTGGTATATGAGTGCCTCCCTTATCACCCCATAGGGGAGGGTGCCAAAGGCGTTGGCGATGTCGAGCGACACCGCCACTACTCCCTCCCCTCTGCTCGACGCGTAGTCGCAGAAGTCCCTTAGGGACTTCACCGCGTCGAGCGTAGACCGCCCCTCCCTAAACCCGAACTGTCTCTCACAGACGTTCGGGCCGGCGGTCTCTAGGTGCTGCCGGATTCTGGAGGCCAGGACTCTCTCCAACATCTTCCCGGCCTCGTCCAGCAGCACTATGGGGCGATAGGCGGACGGGCAATCCGGGGGTCGACCCTCCTTCCGGATGAGGCACAGCCTCCCCTCTTTCCACACTCTCGGGAACCGACCTTCCCTCAGGCAGTCACTCATTAACTGCCTGAGTCGGTCCCCGAGGTGCTTTAGGGCGATGGGGAGTACCCGGCCCGGTACTCCATCGGGCCCCGGGGCTTTCTTGCAGCCCCGGAGCCGGTCCACCGCCCTCTCGAACTCGTCATCGCTCACCGGTGCGATGTCGAGTTCGAGTGGGTCCTCCAGGTCCCCCGGTGGCTCGGTCATCACCGGGGGAACTATCGACGGGGCTGCCGGAAACAGCCCCTCGATGACCCTCCTCAGGAGGGGGGGCTCCAGCGAATCCATGGGGGGGGCGGTGCGCATCTTGTTGCGCACCACCTTGTACGGCCGCCCCCATGGATTCTCGTCCAGCGTGGCCAGGAAGGAGACATTGCCCTCTTCCTTGGCCACCGCTATGGACAGGGTTAGGGCCCCCCTGGCCTCTTGGTGGGCCCTGTAGAGCCCCTCCTCCTCCTCCCGAGTGTGCCGCCTACGCCTACAGTGCTGGTAGGCGTGGCGGGCACCGTCGGCGGTGGTCCGCAGGGCCGCAATTTCTGCGGACCACCAGTAGACGCACCTCCGGGCAAACAGCCGTCTTGCCCGGGGCATGGCCGCTCCGCACACTGTCTGCAACGATGTGCGGAAGTGGCGCGCCCTCTCCTCGACTCCTGAGGCGGCGGGTGGGGCGGAGCACCAAGCCTCCACCATCGCCGCCTCGTCCGCCTTGGCCCTGTCCAGAAGGGACAGGGACCACTTGGGGAACTCCCCCATTCCCCCCCCTACGCCCCCCCCTTGGGACTGGTGGTGGCTGGCCCAGCCCTGTGGAGACCCTGAACCTAATATATAGGTGGTCAGACAGGGTCTCCACGTCCTCCAGGACGCGCCAACCTGCGACGCGTGCGGCAATGGCGGGGGTCGCGAACGTGACGTCCACGATTGACCCCCCTCGCCGCCGCACGCAGGTGTTGGCGCTGCCCCGGTTCAAGACCGCCAGGCCCGCTACCACCGACCAATCCCTTAGCGCCGCCCCGCGCGCATCCGTCACGGGGGATCCCCACGCCGCACTTTTGGCGTTGAGGTCCCCCAGGATGATTACTTGCGCGGGGCCGCCCTCCTCGCAACGCCCCCCAGGACCCCGAGGAAGACCTCGAAGTCGGCCAGCGGCCTATTGGGGGAGAAATACACCGCAATTAATACGGTGTCGCTCCCCCATCCGGCCGCTGCATACCCCGGGCCGACCTCGATCCTCCCCAGAGGGGGGCCATTGCCGACCGCCGGCACCACCACGGCAGCCCTCTCGTCCGTCGACCCCACCCAATTGGGTGAGGGAGGGACGTAGTAGGGCTCCGTCACGACCACCGCGTCGATCGACCACTCCGCCATGACCTGCATTAGCAGGTCCTGTGATCTGGCGGAGTGGTTGACGTTGACCTGCAGGAGTTCCAAATGCTGTGCTGGCATTTAGGACTCCATGCAGGTCTCCTCCGGTGGCCCGTCGGCGGCAGCCGCTGCGGGGGCGTTACTAGTCGGGACGGGGCGGGGGCGCTGCGGCCTCGTGCTCCTCCCTCTGAGGGCGGGGGGGCAACAATTTATACCCCCCATCCGGTGGTTGGCTGGGAGTTGGCCTGGTGGCACACGGCACACCACGCCTTCTCCCAGCACTCCGACATTTTGTGCCCCTCTTTGCTGCACCGGAAGCAGCAATTGCTCCGGTCAGACTTGGAGGGGCACATCTCCCGTGAGTGGCCGACGCCGAAACAACGGTAGCACCGCATCGGCGTCGGCCCCACCACCTCGACCCTGGCAGAGGCCCAGCCTACTTGGACCCTGCCAGCGTTTTTAACCGCGATCGCCGCCAGCACTGGGCACTGGATCATTGCTGACCCAGTGCCGTTGTAGAGTGTGCGGATGTAGGCCACCCTAACCTGTTCCGGCAGGCAAGCCCCGGCTGCGGCGACGGCCCTAGCCACCGCCTCGTTAGTGGCCGACTCGTCCAGGCCGGAGAGCCGGAGTTCGGCCATCTTAACGGGGCGGCTGACGTTTGCGACGTCGCCCACTATCCCCTGCAGCCTGGCCGCAAGGGTGTCCGCCACTTTTTGCCCGTCCGCACCGGCGACCTCGATGACCCGGGAGCCGGTCATCGAGGTCCTGACCTTGACATTTTGTAGGCCCACCTCGCTGAGGCTAAGGCCGTTGATGGCCTTTGCCATAGTTTCCTTCAGGGTGGTGGTGGCTCCCTCCTTGAGGGAGACCACCACCGCTGCCGTCTTGGGGACGGCCAGCTTGACGGGTTTGGGCGCCGCCTTGCCGGTCTTCGGTGGTGGAGGAGGGGAGGCCTTAGCCTTACCCTTCCCCTTCCTGCGGACGACCTCCGACCACGCCATCTGCGCGGGCGGGGGTGGCATTCGGCCCGAGGGGCCGGGTTCCGCTTGCGAGGGCCGAACGGCTCTCGGGGCCAGGTCAGCGACCACCGGATTACTTGGCCTCCGTGGGGTGAATACCGGTGAAAGGGGGGCGGGGCCGGTGTTCACGAGCTTGGCCGGTCTCCTGGAAGCGGGTACCGCAGCCGGGGCCGGAGCCACCACCTTCTTGGCCGCCGCTGGCTTCGGCCTACCATCACCCAATCGGGCCCTGGCTACAGGCTCCAATGCCTCCACCGGAGTTGACAAAGGTAGGCCAGGTCTTCTACTCTGCAGGGGAGCTGCTGCAGCAGGTTTGGCGGCCCGCCTTTCGTGCGCCAACGGGGGGCGGAGGATGGGCTCGGCCGGGAGGCGCCTATTGACGTCCTCTATACGGCTGTTGATCATCTGACCGAGGCTCAGGAACAGGTCCCGTTTCATAACCTGAATTGCCTCGGTCAGTTCAGCCGTCCCAAACTGCAGCGCAGCGGCCACAGGAGCGGCCGGACTCTGCCGCTCGCTGAAGGCGACGCGGAGCGCCTTCAGCTCCGCCGAGTTTTGAGCGAGTTGCTCCCGCATCCTTTTGTTGTCCGCCTTCAGGATGCGGATCTCCTCGCTCTCGGACCTGGCCGCCTCGACCTCGTCCATAGAGCCCAAAATTGTTCGGCAAGCCCGGTTCATCCGGCCCCAAATCTCCCCCTTGAGATTTCCGGATGCCCGGGCCGCCTCTAAAATATCTCGCGCCGCCATGCGGGTGGCGTCGAGCGGGTCAACCTCCTGCTGACAGGTAGGACCCTCCAATGGCTCGGGGGAGCGCGAGACGGAGCGAGAGCGCACAAAGTCTCCCGCTTTCCCCTTTTTACCCCCCTTTTGGCGGAGTTCGGGGAACTCCCGCTGGTAGCTGGTCCCCGGCTCAGGCTCAGCTACCCCGGCTACCTCGGCAAATTGGGGCTCTAGTTGATAGAGCCTAGCCCGCAATCTAGCCGCAGCCAGTCCCGCGTACGAGCCCTTGGGCTTCCCCCGTAGCGAGGAACTTACCTTCGGAGGAGGCTTGGAGTCATCCTCCTCCTCCTCAAACGGCCTTTTAGAGGGCAAGGGAACATAATCGTCCACCTCAATGCAATCGTCCGCCTCGGAGTCGGAACTCGAAAGGTTTATGCCCTTCTCTCCTCCCCCCACCAGCGGATCCTCCCAAAATTTGGTAGGCGAGGTCATGGTGACCCCGTCTACCTAACACCGAAACAAGGTCCAAATCCGACCGCGACGTCCGAAGTTACGACCTAACCTAACTTCGAATCGTCAAGTGCGAGTCGGATTTGACTTATTCCATACAAAAGTGGGTTGAGCGCCTGATTTGAAACGAATAGCAATAGTTCAAAAACTTTGGCGCTCAATTTGACCCTCTTTTGGAGGTCGTACACAAACCGTGCAAAGAACAAAAATATGCCTCCCAATGAGGTCTTAAAAACCAAAAAAGAAAAACACGAAAAAGGTAAAAAGGTTCAGAGTTATTGAATTAACCAACTTTAGGAAAAACCTTAAGTTGGTAATCCAACAACACGGAAAAAGTTTAGCCTACCTAATAATATAAATAAGTAAATAACTTTTAACCTAGAGGTTAAAAAGTTAAACAAACTATACAAAATATTTAAAGAATTAAACAAACTAACCTAATCTATGAGTTAAATATTTTACAAACACTAAAAACTAATTTAAATAACACACCAAACACAAAAAAGTTATAAGTACAAAAGCAAAGATTTCTGAAAACTTCAGGTAAAAACGAAAAATTTTCAAAAATAAAATTTAATTACTAAAGAACTTAAACCTAAACCAAAACCAAAACTGAAATAAGCGGGACCGTTGCCGGTACCCCCGCCCAAAAACTGGGCAAGGTGGGATAAAGGCAACACCGACAAATTTACAGTTGAAAAATGTAAACAAACCCTAAAATTAATATTAAATAATAGAAAAAATAAGGCAAAAATTTACAATTTGGCAAGGCCAATAAATTCGGAACTTTCGTTCCGAAAATTATCGACCTAAACCCACAACACAAACAAGTATTCCGCAATCTTCTAGCCCTGAAAAGGGCTAAAAAAGACGCAAGATGAAAAAACCAAAAATGAAACAAAAAAGTGCAAATCCAAGAAAAAATTAACAAAAAATTACCAACCGCAAAACGTAAAACTGAAAAATTAAGGAAAACTGAAGAACAAGGAGAGAACTGAAAGAAAAAGTTAGATTAGGAAAAAATGTAGTGTTTTGATTCCAAAAATCGCAACAATCCACCAAGTAACCTCCGAGAAACGACCTCAACCTAACCTAACCTAACCTAACCTAACCTAACCTAACCTAACCTAACCTAACCTAACCTAACCTAACCTAACCTAACCTAACTAACCTAACCTAACCTAACCTAACCTAACCTAACCTAACCTAACCTACCTAACCTAACCTAACCTAACCTAACCTAACCTAACCTACCTAACCTAACCTAACCTAACCTAACCTAACCTAACCTAACCTAACCTAACCTAACCTAACCTAACCTAACCTAACCTAACCTAACCTAACCTTTTTTTTTTTTTTTTTTTTTTTTTTTTTTTTTTTTTTTTTTTTTTTTTTTTTTTTTTTTTTTTTTTTTTTTTTTGACGGAGTGGAAATACATTTACGTATCTTCCCTGCCTGGGGTAGGCGGTGCAATGGGAAGTATAACGGACTCTCGTACGAACGAACTACCGTTTAAAACCACTCCGGCGTTTAAACCCTTGCCGGTGGTGAGGCGCCGCGGTACATGCCTAAGCTTTGGCCACTGACGCGCCTCCCGGCTTGCCCAAAAAGGGCCCCCCCAATCCTCGCCAAAGGAGGTGCCGACTGTGAACAGCCCACGATCAACACCCAGACCGGTAGAGCCGTGCAAGGTGGGTCCCCAACCCACTGGGTCTACAAGGAGTTCGGGCGAGCAGCGAACCGAAGTCCACTGAGTTCGCCTTCCCTCCAACGATCTGCCTGCGGTGGATGGTGCTTTCCGGATACCAAGTATCCTTCAAACACGCCCACCGCAGCTGTCCCCTCGATAACTACAGTGCCCCCGGGATTCCGAAAGACACGTAGAGGGACCCGCGGGTGACATGGGAGTACGACGCAAGGGAACGCGCAACGCATCTCTGCGATGCCGTCCCTGCCCATAAACCCAGTCACCAACCACCAACTGACAGAGGCAGCTGTCCAGGATGGAAACCACCCTTTTCAACCACCCCCGCCAAAGCCCCCTCCAGGCGACTGGTTAAGCTTTCCGACCAGAAGCGGCAAGCACCAAGTGCACTCGCAACTGACCCTTCAAGCTACCCCAGCCACCAACCGTCAAAAATGGCGACAGTAGGAAGCTGTCCGGGATGGAAGCGAAAGCGCACACAACCACCCCTTCCAACGACCTCTGCCACCACCCACCAAGGGTGACGAGAAGACTTTTCTAACGAAAAGCCTCTCGTCACCAAACCCTCCCCAGGTGACAGAGTGAACTTTCCGGGGCAGAAGCAGCCCTAAGGCACGCGACCGCAACCCTTCCAGAACCCCCTGTCACCTCCCCAGAGTGCCGCTCTTCGTCTGGACCCTCACCACGAGCCTTTCCGGTATGGGTAGCCCTGTCCGGTATAGCCTCGCAGATCATTGAGACACGCAAGCCCCCCCACCACGGCAAGGTGGCAGCACTATCGGGGGGGAACCTAACCTAACCTAACCTAACCCTAACCTAACCTAACCTAACCTAACCTAACCTAACCTAACCTAACCTAACCTAACCTAACCTAACCTAACCTAACCTAACCTAACTAACCTAACCTAACCTAACCTAACCTAACCTACCAACCTAACCTAACCTAACCTAACCTAACCTAACCTAACCTAACCTAACCTAACCTAACCTAACCTAACCTAACCTAACCTAACCTAACCTAACCTACCTACCTAACTACCTAACCTAACCTAACCTAACCTAACCTAAACCTAACCTAAACCTAACCTAACCTAACCTAACCTAACCTTTTTTTTTTTTTTTTTTTTTTTTTTTTTTTTTTTTTTTTTTTTTTTTTTGACGGAGTGGAAATGCATTTACGCATCTTCCCTGCCTGGGGTAGGCGGTGCAATGGGAAGTATAACGGACTCTCGTACGAACGAACTACCGTTTAAAACCACTCCGGCGTTTAAACCCTGGCCGGTGGTGAGGCGCCGCGGTACATGCCTAAGCTTTGGCCACTGACGCGCCTCCCGGCTTGCTCCAGAGGAGCCCCCCCAATCCTCGCCAAAGGAGGTGCCGACTGTGAACAGCCCACGATCAACACCCCAGACCGGTAAAGCCGTGCAAGGTGGGTCCCCAACCCACTGGCTTTACAAGGAGTTCGGGCGAGCAGCGAACCGAAGTCCACTGAGTTCGCCTTCCCTCCAACGATCTGCCTGCGGTGGATGGTGCTTTCCGGATACCAAGTATCCTTCAAACACGCCCCACCGCAGCTGTCCCCTCGATAACTACAGTGCCCCCCGGGATTCCGAAAGACACGTAGAGGGACCCGCGGGTGACATGGGAGTACGACGCAAGGGAACGCCCAACGCATTGCTGCGATGCCGTCCCTGCCCATAAACCCAGTCACCAACCACCAACTGACAGAGGCAGCTGTCCAGGATGGAAACCACCCTTTTCAACCACCCCCGCCAAAGCCCCCTCCAGGCGACTGGTTAAGCTTTCCGGACCAGAAGCGGCAAGCACCAAGTGCACTCGCAACTGACCCTTCAAGCTACCCCAGCCACCAACCGTCAAAAATGGCGACAGTAGGACGCTGTCCGGGATGGAAGCGGCAAGCACCAAGTGCACTCGCAACCACCCCTTCCAACGACCTCTGCCACCACCCACCAAGGGTGACGAGAAGGCTTTTCATGCGAAAAGCCTCTCGTCACCAAACCCTCCCCAGGTGACAGAGGAATCTTTCCGGGGCAGAAGCGGCCCTAAGGCACGCAACCGCAACCCTTCCGGAAACCCCTATCACCTCCCCAGAGTGCCGCTCTTCGTCTGGACCCTCACCACGTGCCTTTCCGGTATGGGTAGCCCTGTCCGGTATAGCCTCGCAGATCATTGAGACACGCAAGCCCCCCCACCACGGCAAGGTGGCAGCACTATCGGGGGGGGAACCTAACCTAACCTAACCTAACCTAACCTAACCTAACCTAACCTAACCTAACCTAACCTAACCTAACCTAACCTAACCTAACCTAACCTAACCTAACCTAACCTAACCTAACCTAACCTAACCTAACCTAACCTAACCTAACCTAACCTAACCTAACCTAACCTAACCTAACCTAACCTAACCTAACCTAACCTAACCTAACCTTTTTTTTTTTTTTTTTTTTTTTTTTTTTTTTTTTTTTTTTTTTTTTTTTTTTTTTTTGACGGAGTGGAAATGCATTTACGCATCTTCCCTGCCTGGGGTAGGCGGTGCAATGGGAAGTATAACGGACTCTCGTGCGAACGAACTACCGTTTAAAACCACTCCGGCGTTTAAACCCCGGCCGGTGGTGAGGCGCCGCGGTACATGCCTAAGCTTTGGCCACTGACGCGCCTCCCGGCTTGCCCAAAAAGGGCCCCCCCAATCCTCGCCAAAGGAGGTGCCGACTGTGAACAGCCCACGATCAACACCCCAGACCGGTAGAGCCGTGCAAGGTGGGTCCCCAACCCACTGGCACTACAAGGAGTTCGGGCGAGCAGCGAACCGAAGTCCACTGAGTTCGCCTTCCCTCCAACGATCTGCCTGCGGTGGATGGTGCTTTCCGGATACCAAGTATCCTTCAAACACGCCCCACCGCAGCTGTCCCCTCAATAACTACAGTGCCCCCCGGGATTCCGAAAGACACGTAGAGGGACCCGCGGGTGACATGGGAGTACGACGCAAGGGAACGCGCAACGCATTTCTGCGATGCCGTCCCTGCCCATAAACCCAGTCACCAACCACCAACTGACAGAGGCGGCTGTCCAGGATGGAAACCACCCTTTTCAACCACCCCCGCCAAAGCCCCCTCCAGGCGACTGGTTAAGCTTTCCGGACCAGAAGCGGCAAGCACCAAGTGCACTCGCAACTGACCCTTCAAGCTACCCCAGCCACCAACCGTCAAAGAGGCAACAGAGAGTGAAGCTGTCCAGGGCGGAAGCGGTCCTCAACGCGACCACCCTTTCCAACTTCCTCTGTTGCCGCCCACCAAAGGATGGCGAAGAAACTTCGCCACCCAACCCACCCCAAGTGACAGAGGCAAACTCGAAGGGAGAGGAGGTCAACTCTACCCAAGCCTCCGAGCCACCCCTGTCACCACCCCAGTGTGAAGGTGACAAAGCAGCTCCTCTTCGGAAAGAAGAGCTGCTCTGTCACCCTCACTAAACCCCCCCAGGTGACAAGGGAATCTTTCCGGGGCAGAAGCGGCCTGTCGAGGCAGGCACGCAACCGCATCCCTTCCAGAAACCCTGTCACCTCCCCATGGCCGCTCTTAGTCTGGCCCCTCACCACGAGCCTTTCCGGTATGGGTAGCCCTGTCCGGTATAGCCTCGCGGATCATTGAGACACGCAAGCCCCCCCACCACGGCAAGGTGGCAGCACAGTCGGGGGGGAACCTAACCTAACCTAACCTAACCTAACCTAACCTAACCTAACCTAACCTAACCTAACCTAACCTAACCTAACCTAACCTAACCTAACCTAACCTAACCTAACCTAACCTAACCTAACCTAACCTAACCTAACCTAACCTTTTTTTTTTTTTTTTTTTTTTTTTTTTTGACGGAGTGGAAATGCATTTACGCATCTTCCCTGCCTGGGGTAGGCGGTGCAATGGGAAGTATAACGGACTCTCGTACGAACGAACTACCGTTTAAAACCACTCCGGCGTTTAAACCCTTGCCGGTGGTGAGGCGCCGCGGTACATGCCTAAGCTTTGGCCACTGACGCGCCTCCCGGCTTGCCCAAAAAGGGCCCCCCCAATCCTCGCCAAAGGAGGTGCCGACTGTGAACAGCCCACGATCAACACCCCAGACCGGTAGAGCCGTGCAAGGTGGGTCCCCAACCCACTGGCTCTACAAGGAGTTCGGGCGAGCAGCGAACCGAAGTCCACTGAGTTCGCCTTCCCTCCAACGATCTGCCTGCGGTGGATGGTGCTTTCCGGATACCAAGTATCCTTCAAACACGCCCCACCGCAGCTGTCCCCTCAATAACTACAGTGCCCCCCGGGATTCCGAAAGGCACGTAGAGGGACCCGCGGGTGACATGGGAGTACGACGCAAGGGAACGCGCAACGCATTTCTGCGATGCCGTCCCTGCCCATAAACCCAGTCACCAACCACCAACTGACAGAGGCAGCTGTCCAGGATGGAAACCACCCTTTTCAACCACCCCCGCCAAAGCCCCCTCCAGGCGACTGGTTAAGCTTTCCGGACCAGAAGCGGCAAGCACCAAGTGCACTCGCAACTGACCCTTCAAGCTACCCCAGCCACCAACCGTCAAAAATGGCGACAGTAGGAAGCTGTCCGGGATGGAAGCGAAAGCGCACACAACCACCCCTTCCAACGACCTCTGCCACCACCCACCAAGGGTGACGAGAAGACTTTTCTAACGAAAAGCCTCTCGTCACCAAACCCTCCCCAGGTGACAGAGTGAACTTTCCGGGGCAGAAGCAGCCCTAAGGCACGCGACCGCAACCCTTCCAGAACCCCCTGTCACCTCCCCAGAGTGCCGCTCTTCGTCTGGACCCTCACCACGAGCCTTTCCGGTATGGGTAGCCCTGTCCGGTATAGCCTCGCAGATCATTGAGACACGCAAGCCCCCCCACCACGGCAAGGTGGCAGCACTATCGGGGGGGAACCTAACCTAACCTAACCTAACCTAACCTAACCTAACCTAACCTAACCTAACCTAACCTAACCTAACCTAACCTAACCTAACCTAACCTAACCTAACCTAACCTAACCTAACCTAACCTAACCTAACCTAACCTAACCTAACCTAACCTAACCTAACCTAACCTAACCTAACCTAACCTAACCTAACCTAACCTAACCTAACCTAACCTAACCTAACCTAACCTAACCTAACCTAACCTAACCTAACCTAACCTAACCTAACCTAACCTAACCTAACCTAACCTAACCTAACCTAACCTAACCTTTTTTTTTTTTTTTTTTTTTTTTTTTTTTTTTTTTTTTTTTTTTTTTTTTTTTTTTTTTTTTTTTTTTTTTTTTTTTTTTTTTTTTTGACAAGGTGAAAAATGCGTTACGCATTTCCCCCGCCATGGGAGTGGCGGGAGGGTATGTGGGACTCACGTCCCCCCCCCTTCTCCGAGTGAGAAGGAGTGGGGGAGTGTTACCCACTAAATTTTTTTTTTTTTTTTTATTCCTTGGCGTACCCACCCCTCCGGTTTGTATGGACACCGTGTTTCCTGCTCGGCATCCCCACGGTGTCCACCGGACGCCCCAGCCATTGCCGGGGCTTCCCGCGCCAAAGGAGAGGGGGGCCGAGTACGCCTGGCCCCCCTCCCAGACCGCCAAGTGACTAGCCTACGGCGAGCAGGGGACTCCCATCCCCCACCCGCAGTCACTAAGGGTAGAGGCGGCCGGCAAAACGCCGCCGCCTAAACCCCTCTGCGCCGGAGCGGATGCGCGTGAGGAGACTCCTCGCGCTCCCGCTCCGCGGCCTCCTTCTGCGAGATAACGTACTCGCAGAAGGAGGCCACAGCCCTCCAGGACCTGTCGCTGCACAGCATCGCAGACACGACGCTGTGCAGGGAGAGGTCCCATTGCCCGATGGCCAGTGCCATCGTGCAGCGCTCCGCACTCCAACGGCTGCACACCGCGAGGGTGTGGCGAGCCGTGTCGTCCGGATCGCCGCACTCATGGCACTGCGGGCCGGGCTCCCTCCCAATCTTGTGCAGGTAATGACCGAAGCATCCGTGTCCGGTCAATACCTGCACAAGCCGGTACGATGTAGCACCGACTGCCCTCCCCAACCAGGTGTCCAGCGACGGGAGGATCGCCCCTATGGTATAAACACCATAGGGGGAATCCTCCAGGCTCGCTTTCCACCTGTCCCGCAGTCGGCGCTCCATCATCCGGCGCGTCTCCTCAACCTCCTCAGGGTCCGGGCGATCACCTCTCGCCCGGGCCCTGGACCTAACCTTGTAGGTCTCCGCCTGCACCTCTGCGTCCAACTCCCAGGGCGGGGTGCAGGCGAGGAGGCAGGCCGCGGCGTGGGCCACAGTCATGTAGGCCCTCACAATGCGGAGGGCCACCACCCGCTGTGGCCTCCGTAGCAGGGCCCGGTTCCGGGCGGACAGCTTGTCCGCCCAGATCGGGGCCCCGTACAGAGCCATGCTCCTCGTGACGCCGGCATACAGCCGGCGGCACAAGGAGCCTGGTCCACCCACGTTCGGCAGAAGCCGACTCATCGCCGACGCGGCGCCCACCACTCGGGGAGCTAACTTCTTGAAGTGCTCCCCGAAACTCCACCATCGGTCCAGAACACGCCCCAAATATTTTATGTGGGGCTTGATCTGGACCGGTTCCCCCCCCAGGGTGAGCGCCGCGCCCGCCGGCAGCCTCCACCCCCGCCCCCCGAAGACTATAGCCTCAGTCTTCGGGAGGGCCACCCTCAGGCCGAGCCGACCGATCCGGTGAATCGCCAGCTCGGCCGCCGCTTCCGCCCGGCACAGCACCTCTCTCAGCTCGGTCCCGCGCGCGGCCACCATGGTATCGTCTGCGTAGCAGATGGTGGCCGTCCGCGGGAGCAGCTCCCCCCTGATGGCCCAGTCGTACCCCAGGTTCCATAAGAGCGGACCGAGCACGGAACCTTGGGGCACGCCACAGGCCATCTCCGTCGACCCCCGTCGACCGTCCGCCTGCTCATAGAGCACTACCCTATCAGTAAGGTAGTGCTCTATGAGCCGCCGCAGGTAGGGAGGCACTCGGTGGTATATGAGTGCCTCCCTTATCACCCCATAGGGGAGGGTGCCAAAGGCGTTGGCGATGTCGAGCGACACCGCCACTACTCCCTCCCCTCTGCTCGACGCGTAGTCGTAGAAGTCCCTTAGGGACTTCACCGCGTCGAGCGTAGACCGCCCCTCTCTAAACCCGAACTGTCTTCCACAGACGTTCGGGCCGGCGGTCTCTAGGTGCTGCCGGATCCTAGAGGCCAGGACTCTCTCCAACATCTTCCCGGCCTCGTCCAGCAGCACTATGGGGCGATAGGCGGACGGGCAATCCGGGGGTCGACCCTCCTTCCGGATGAGGCACAGCCTCCCCTCCTTCCACACTCTCGGGAACCGACCTTCCCTCAGGCAGTCACTCATTAACTGCCTGAGTCGGTCCCCGAGGTGCTTTAGGGCGATGGGGAGTACCCGGCCTGGTACTCCATCGGGCCCCGGGGCTTTCTTGCAGCCCCGGAGCCGGTCCACCGCCCTCTCGAACTCGTCATCGCTCACCGGTGCGATGTCGAGTTCGAGTGGGTCCTCCAGGTCCCCCGGTGGCTCGGTCATCACCGGGGGAACTATCGACGGGGCTGCCGGAAACAGCCCCTCGATGACCCTCCTCAGGAGGGGGGGCTCCAGCGAATCCATGGGGGGGGCGGTGCGCATCTTGTTGCGCACCACCTTGTACGGCCGCCCCCATGGATTCTCGTCCAGCGTGGCCAGGAAGGAGACATTGCCCTCTTCCTTGGCCACCGCTATGGACAGGGTTAGGGCCCCCCTGGCCTCTTGGTGGGCCCTGTAGAGCCCCTCCTCCTCCTCCCGGGTGTGCCGCCTACGCCTGCAGTGCTGGTAGGCGTGGCGGGCACCGTCGGCGGTGGTCCGCAGGGCCGCAATTTCTGCGGACCACCAGTATACGCACCGCCGGGCAAACAACCGTCTTGCCCGGGGCATGGCCGCTCCGCACACCGCCTGCAGCGATGTGCGGAAGTGACGCGCCCTCTCCTCCACTCCCGAGGCGGCAGGTGGGGCTGAGCACCAAGCCTCCACCATTGCCGCCTCGTCCGCCTTGGCCCTGTCCAGAAGGGACAGGGACCACTTGGGGAACTCCCCCATTCCCCCCCTACGCCCCCCCCTTGGGACTGGTGGTGGCTGGCCCAGCCCTGTGGAGACCCTGAACCTAATGTATAGGTGATCAGACAGGGTCTCCACGTCCTCCAGGACGCGCCAACCTGCAACGCGTGCGGCCATGGCGGGGGTCGCGAACGTGATGTCCACGATTGACCCCCCTCGCCGCCGCACGCAGGTGTTGGCGCTGCCCCGGTTCAAGACCGCCAGGCCCGCTACCACCGACCAATCCCTAAGCGCCGCCCCGCGCGCATCCGTTACGGGGGAACCCCACGCCGCACTTTTGGCGT
This sequence comes from Acleris emargana, assembly GCA_927399475.2. Classification (NCBI taxonomy): domain Eukaryota; kingdom Metazoa; phylum Arthropoda; class Insecta; order Lepidoptera; family Tortricidae; genus Acleris; species Acleris emargana. Next base: position 172,695 of record OV656846.1, read on the forward strand.
TGAGGTCCCCCAGGATGATTACTTGGCGCGGGGCCGCCCTCCTCGCAACGCCCCCCAGGACCCCGAGGAAGACCTCGAAGTCGGCCAGCGGCCTATTGGGGGAGAAATACACCGCAATTAATACGGTGTCACTCCCCCATCCGGCCGCCGCGTACCCCGGGCCGACCTCGATCCTCCCCAGAGGGGGGCCATTGCCAACCGCCGGCACCACCACGGCAGCCCTCTCGTCCGTCGACCCCACCCAGTTGGGTGAGGGAGGGACGTAGTAGGGCTCCGTCACGACCACTGCGTCGATCGACCACTCCGCCATGACCTGCATTAGCAGGTCCTGTGATCTGGCGGAGTGGTTGACGTTGACCTGCAGGAGCTCTAAATGCTGTGCTGGCATTTAGAGGTCCATGCAGGTCTCCTCCAGTGGCCCGGCGGCGGCTTCCGCTGCGGGGGCATTGCTTGCTGGGGCGGGGCGGGGGCGCTGCGGCCTCGTGCTCCTCCCTCTGAGGGCGGGGGGGCAACAATTTATGCCCCCCATCCGGTGGTTGGCTGGGAGTTTGGCCTGGTGGCACACGGCACACCACGCCTTCTCCCAGCACTCCGACATTTTGTGCCCCCCCTTGCTGCACCGGAAGCAGCAATTGCTCCGGTCGGACTTGGAGGGGCACATCTCCCGCGAGTGGCCGACGCCGTAACAACGGAAGCACCGCATCGGCGTCGGCCCCACCACCGTGACCCTGGCAGAGGCCCAGCCTACCTGGACCCTGCCAGCGTTCTTAATCGCTATCGCCGCCGGCACTGGGCACCGGATCATTGCTGACCCAGTGCCGTCGTAGAGGGTGCGGATGTACACCACCCCGACCTGTTCCGGCAGGCAGGCCCCAGCTGCGGCGACCGCCCGAGCCACCGATTCTTTCGTGGCCGACTCGTCCAGTCCGGAGAGCTGGAGTTCGGCCAATTTAACTGGGCGGCTCACCTTGGCGACGTCGCCCACTATCCCTTGCAGCCTGGCCGCAAGGGAGTCCGCCACCCTCTGCCCATCCTCCCCGGCGACCTCGATGACCCGGGAACCGGTCATCGAGGTCCTGACCCTAACATTTTGGAGGCCCACCTCGCTTAGGCTAAGGCCGTTGATGGCCTTCGCCATCGTGTCTTTTAAGGTGGTGGTGGCTCCCTCCTTGAGGGAGACCACGACCGCCGCCGTCTTCGGGACGGACAGCCTTACGGGCCTGGGCCCGTGCGCCGCCTTGGTGTTCTTCGGGGGTGGAGGGGGGGCCTTGGCCTTGCCCTTCCCCTTCCTTCGCACCACCTCCGACCACGACGACTGCGCGGGCGGGGGTGGCATGCGGCCCGAGGGGCCGGGTTCGCCCTGCGAGGGCCGGACGGCTCTCGGGGCTGGGCCGGAGTTAACCAGCCTGGTCGGTCGTCTGGGGGCGGGTACCGCGGCGGGGGCCGGGGCTGCCGCCTTCTTGGTCGCCGTGGCCTTCGGCCTCCCGTCGCCTAGGCGGGCCCTGGCGATCGGCGCTAACGCCTCCGCCGGGGCCGGGGGGGGGAGGGCCGGTTTTGCGACAACCCTCTGAGGAGGGGCTGCGACGGCGGGCTTGGCGGCTCGCCTGTCGTGCGCCAGCGGGGGGCGGAGGATGGGCTCGGCCGGGAGGCGACGGTTGACCTCCTCCATCCTGGCATTTATCATGCCACCGAGGCTCACAAAGAGGTCACGCTTCATGGCCTCTATGGCCTCGGTGAGCTCTGCCGTCCCGAATTGCAGGGAGGCGGCCACAGGGGCGGGAGTGGACGGACTCTCCCGCTTGCTGAAGGCGACACGAAGTGCCTTCAGCTCCGCCGAGTTTTGAGCGAGTTGCTCCCGCATCCTTTTATTATCCGCCTTCAGGATGCGGATCTCCTCGCTCTCGGCCCTGGCCGCCTCGACCTCGTCCATCGAGCCCAAGATTACGCGGCACGCCCGGTTCATTCGTCCCCAAATCTCCCCCTTGAGATTGCCGGATGCCTTGGCCGCCTCTAAGATATCCCGCGCCGCCATGCGCGCGGCGTCTAGCGGGTCGCTCTCCTGCACACACGCTAGACACGCTGCCTCGGGGGAGCTCGAACCGGGGCGAGAGCTCGAGCGCGAGCGCGAGCGCACGGAGTCCCCGGTTTTTCCCTTGCTCCCCTTCCTGGAGCGGAGCTCAGGGTACTCCCGCCGGTAACATTCGCCCGAATCGGGCTCAGCCGCCTCGGCCGCCTCGGCAAATTGGGGCTCCAGCAGGAACTGCTTTGCCCGCAATCTTGCCGTGGCCAACCCGGCGTAGGCGCCCTTCGGCTTCCCCCGCACCGCTGTATTCACCTTAGGAGGACGAGGGTCGTCCTCCTCGTCTTCATGTGCCCTTTTAGGGCCCGACGGAGCGTTGTCCTCGACCTCGATGAAGTCGTCCTCCATCTCGGACTCCGAGCTGAGGACAACTTCCCCACCCTCCGGTGGATCCTTCCAAAATTTGGTAGGCGAGGTCATTGTGACCTCGTCTACCTAAACCCAAAATTTAGCCTAAATCCGACGGCCAGGACCAGAGTTGCGACCTAACCTAACTTGAAAAAGTCAAGTGCGAGTCGGATTTTACTTTTCTCATACAAAGTTGAGTTCGACGCCTGTTTCAAAAAAATAGCAACCGAAAAATTCCGTTCGGAGCCCGATTTCGCCCACTTCCGGAAGTCGTGTGAAGCTGAAAAGGGAAACCAATATGCCTCTCGCAAAGGCCTAAATGGCCAAAGCGAGAAAACAGAAAAAGGTGAAAAGGTGTAAAAGTTATGAAATTTACAAACTTTCGCAAAAAAGCTTAAGTTTGTAAACTTCACAACAAAATATACAAAAAACTACCTACCAATACCTAAAACACTAATAACTTTTGACTCAGCGGTCAAAAAGTTAAAAAGTTAAATACAAATATTTAAAAAACTAAATATCCTATCCTACCTTACAGATTAAATATTTTACAAAACACTAAATCTAATTAAACAATGAACCCAAACACAAAAAAGTTAACTAAAAAATTTGCAAGCTTCGAGCATAAACTCAAAATTTACAAAAATTAAAGAAAAATACCAAACCTAAAAATACCAAAACCAAAACCTAACTATAATTAAACTAACCGTTGCCGGTACCTCCACCCAAAAGATGGGCAAGATGAAATAACAGCAACACTAATTAAATTAAAAAGAAAAAAGGTAAACAAACAATGAAATTACAAAAAATTACAAGGTCAAAACTACAAAATTATTAGGTCAATAAGTTCGGAACCTTCGTTCCGAAAAAATTAATCCTAATTAAACAAACTAACCTAAAGGTCCGCTATCTTCCAGTCCTGAAAAGGACTGAAAAAGATGCAAGACGACCGAACTACAAAATAAGGAAAAAGTGAAAAATAGTGAAAAAATTAACGAAAAAAATACAAAAAGATTACCAACCGCAAATGCCAAAATTGATAAAATAAGAAAACTAAAGGAGATAAAAGAGAAAAGATGAAAACAAACTGATAAGGAAAAAATGTAAGTCTATGAAACCAAAACTTGCATATATCCAACCAGTACAACCCAAGAAAATGACAAGAAACGACTTCCAACCTAACCTAACCTAACCTAACCTAACCTAACCTAACCTAACCTAACCTAACCTAACCTAACCTAACCTAACCTATCCTAACCTAACCTAACCTAACCTAACCTAACCTAACCTAACCTAACCTAACCTAACCTAACCTAACCTAACCTAACCTAACCTAACCTAACCTAACCTAACCTAACCTAACCTAACCTAACCTAACCTAACCTAACCTAACCTAACCTAACCTAACCTAACCTAACCTAACCTAACCTAACCTAACCTAACCTAACCTAACCTAACCTAACCTAACCTAACCTAACCTAACCTAACCTAACCTAACCTAACCTAACCTAACCTAACCTAACCTAACCTAACCTTTTTTTTTTTTTTTTTTTTTTTTTTTTTTTTTCGGAGAGGAAATGCATTACGCATCGTCCCCCCAGGCTAGGGCAGCCATAAAGGGGGGGTATGACGGACTCTCAACCACCTCAGTCTCCTGCGAGAGCTGAGGTGGAAGCATACCGTCTAAAACCTCTCCGGTGTTAACCTCCAAAGACTGTTAACGGGGGCACCGTGGGCTGATTGCTATGCTACCACTGGGTGCCCCCCAACCTAACCTAACCTAACCTAACCTAACCTAACCTAACCTAACCTAACCTAACCTAACCTAACCTAACCTTTTTTTTTTTTTTTTTTTTTTGACGGAGTGGAAATGCATTTACGCATCTTCCCTGCCTGGGGTAGGCGGTGCAATGGGAAGTATAACGGACTCTCGTACGAACGAACTACCGTTTAAAACCACTCCGGCGTTTAAACCCTTGCCGGTGGTGAGGCGCCGCGGTACATGCCTAAGCTTTGGCCACTGACGCGCCTCCCGGCTTGCCCAAAAAGGGCCCCCCCAATCCTCGCCAAAGGAGGTGCCGACTGTGAACAGCCCACGATCAACACCCCAGACCGGTAGAGCCGTGCAAGGTGGGTCCCCAACCCACTGGCTCTACAAGGAGTTCGGGCGAGCAGCGAACCGAAGTCCACTGAGTTCGCCTTCCCTCCAACGATCTGCCTGCGGTGGATGGTGCTTTCCGGATACCAAGTATCCTTCAAACACGCCCCACCGCAGCTGTCCCCTCAATAACTACAGTGCCCCCCGGGATTCCGAAAGACACGTAGAGGGACCCGCGGGTGACATGGGAGTACGACGCAAGGGAACGCGCAACGCATCTCTGCGATGCCGTCCCTGCCCATAAACCCAGTCACCAACCACCAACTGACAGAGGCAGCTGTCCAGGATGGAAACCACCCTTTTCAACCACCCCCGCCAAAGCCCCCTCCAGGCGACTGGTTAAGCTTTCCGGACCAGAAGCGGCAAGCACCAAGTGCACTCGCAACTGACCCTTCAAGCTACCCCAGCCACCAACCGTCAAAAATGGCGACAGTAGGAAGCTGTCCGGGATGGAAGCGAAAGCGCACACAACCACCCCTTCCAACGACCTCTGCCACCACCCACCAAGGGTGACGAGAAGACTTTTCTAACGAAAAGCCTCTCGTCACCAAACCCTCCCCAGGTGACAGAGTGAACTTTCCGGGGCAGAAGCAGCCCTAAGGCACGCGACCGCAACCCTTCCAGAACCCCCTGTCACCTCCCCAGAGTGCCGCTCTTCGTCTGGACCCTCACCACGAGCCTTTCCGGTATGGGTAGCCCTGTCCGGTATAGCCTCGCAGATCATTGAGACACGCAAGCCCCCCCACCACGGCAAGGTGGCAGCACTATCGGGGGGGAACCTAACCTAACCTAACCTAACCTAACCTAACCTAACCTAACCTAACCTAACCTAACCTAACCTAACCTAACCTAACCTAACCTAACCTAACCTAACCTAACCTAACCTAACCTAACCTAACCTAACCTAACCTAACCTAACCTAACCTAACCTAACCTAACCTAACCTAACCTAACCTAACCTAACCTAACCTAACCTTTTTTTTTTTTTTTTTTTTTTTTTGACGGAGTGGAAATACATTTACGTATCTTCCCTGCCTGGGGTAGGCGGTGCAATGGGAAGTATAACGGACTCTCGTACGAACGAACTACCGTTTAAAACCACTCCGGCGTTTTAAAGACCCTGGCCGGTGGTGAGGCGCCGCGGTACATGCCTAAGCTTTGGCCACTGACGCGCCTCCCGGCTTGCTCCAAAGGAGCCCCCCCAATCCTCGCCAAAGGAGGTTTCGAAAGTGCACAGCCCACGATCGTCACCCCAGACCGGTAAAGCCGTGCAAGGTGGGTCCCCAACCCACTAGCTTTACAAGAAGTTCGGGCGAGCAGCGAACCGAAGTCCACTGAGTTCGCCTTCCCTCCAACGATCTGCCTGCGGTGGATGGTGCTTTCCGGATACCAAGTATCCTTCAAACACGCCCCACCGCAGCTGTCCCCTCGATAACTACAGTGCCCCCCGGGATTCCGAAAGACACGTAGAGGGACCCGCGGGTGACATGGGAGTACGACGCAAGGGAACGCGCAACGCATCTCTGCGATGCCGTCCCTGCCCATAAACCCAGTCACCAACCACCAACTGACAGAGGCAGCTGTCCAGGATGGAAACCACCCTTTTCAACCACCCCCGCCAAAGCCCCCTCCAGGCGACTGGTTAAGCTTTCCGGACCAGAAGCGGCAAGCACCAAGTGCACACGCAACTGACCCTTCAAGCTACCCCAGCCACCAACCGTCAAAAATGGCGACAGTAGGAAGCTGTCCGGGATGGAAGCGAAAGCGCACACAACCACCCCTTCCAACGACCTCTGCCACCACCCACCAAGGGTGACGAGAAGACTTTTCTAACGAAAAGCCTCTCGTCACCAAACCCTCCCCAGGTGACAGAGTGAACTTTCCGGGGCAGAAGCAGCCCTAAGGCACGCGACCGCAACCCTTCCAGAACCCCCTGTCACCTCCCCAGAGTGCCGCTCTTCGTCTGGACCCTCACCACGAGCCTTTCCGGTATGGGTAGCCCTGTCCGGTATAGCCTCGCAGATCATTGAGACACGCAAGCCCCCCCACCACGGCAAGGTGGCAGCACTATCGGGGGGGAACCTAACCTAACCTAACCTAACCTAACCTAACCTAACCTAACCTAACCTAACCTAACCTAACCTAACCTAACCTAACCTAACCTAACCTAACCTAACCTAACCTAACCTAACCTAACCTAACCTAACCTAACCTAACCTAACCTAACCTAACCTAACCTAACCTAACCTAACCTAACCTAACCTAACCTAACCTAACCTAACCTTTTTTTTTTTTTTTTTTTTTTTTTTTTTTTTTTTTTTTTTTTTTTTTTTTTTTTTTTTTTGACGGAGTGGAAATGCATTTACGCATCTTCCCTGCCTGGGGTAGACTGTACAGGAAGTATAACGGACTCTCGTAAGAACGAACTACCGTTTAAAACCACTCCGGCGTTTTAAAGACCCTGGCCGGTGGTGAGGCGCCGCGGTACATGCCTAAGCTTTGGCCACTGACGCGCCTCCCGGCTTGCTCCAAAGGAGCCCCCCCAATCCTCGCCAAAGGAGGTTTCGAAAGTGCCCAGCCCACGATCGTCACCCCAGACCGGTAAAGCCGTGCAAGGTGGGTCCCCAACCCACTGGCTTTACAAGGAGTTCGGGCGAGCAGCGAACCGAAGTCCACTGAGTTCGCCTTCTGTCCAACGATCTGCCTGCGGTGGATGGTGCTTTCCAGATACAAGTATCCTTCAAACACGCATCACCGCAGCTGTCCCCTCAATAACTACAGTGCCCCCCGGGATTCCGAAAGACACGTAGAGGGACCCGCGGGTGACATGGGAGTACGACGCACGGGAACGCGCAACGCATTTCTGCGATGCCGTCCCTGCCCGTAAACCCAGTCACCAACCACCAACTGACAGAGGCAGCTGTCCAGGATCCACCACAACCACCCTTTTCAACCACCCCCGCCAAAGCCCCCTCCAGGCGGCTGGTTAAGCTTTCCGGACCAGAAGCGGCAAGCACCAAGTGCACTCGCAACTGACCCTTCAAGCTACCCCAGCCACCAACCGTCAAAAATGGCGACAGTAGGACGCTGTCCGGGATGGAAACGGCCTCGAAGGCACACGCAACCACCCCTTTCAACACCCTCTGCCACCACCCACCAAGGGTGACGAGAAGACTTTTCCAAGGAAAAGCCTCTCGTCACCAAACCCACCCCAGGTGACAAGGGAATCTTTCCGGGGCAGAAGCGGCCCGCCCGGCAGCAGGCACGCAACCGCAACCCTTCCAGAAACCCTGTCACCTCCCCATGGCCGCTCTTAGTCTGGCCCCTCACCACGAGCCTTTCCGGTATGGGTAGCCCTGTCCGGTATAGCCTCGTGGATCATTGAGACACGCAAGCCCCCCCACCACGGCAAGGTGGCAGCACAGTCGGGGGGGAACCTAACCTAACCTAACCTAACCTAACCTAACCTAACCTAACCTAACCTAACCTAACCTAACCTAACCTAACCTAACCTAACCTAACCTAACCTAACCTAACCTAACCTAACCTAACCTAACCTAACCTAACCTAACCTAACCTAACCTAACCTAACCTTTTTTTTTTTTTTTTTTTTTTTTTTTTTTTTTTTTTTTTTTGACGGAGTGGAAATGCATTTACGCATCTTCCCTGCCTGGGGTAGGCGGTGCAATGGGAAGTATAACGGACTCTCGTGCGAACGAACTACCGTTTAAAACCACTCCGGCGTTTAAACCCTGGCCGGTGGTGAGGCGCCGCGGTACATGCCTAAGCTTTGGCCACTGACGCGCCTCCCGGCTTGCCCAAAAAGGGCCCCCCCAATCCTCGCCAAAGGAGGTGCCGACTGTGAACAGCCCACGATCAACACCCCAGACCGGTAGAGCCGTGCAAGGTGGGTCCCCAACCCACTGGCTCTACAAGGAGTTCGGGCGAGCAGCGAACCGAAGTCCACTGAGTTCGCCTTCCCTCCAACGATCTGCCTGCGGTGGATGGTGCTTTCCGGATACCAAGTATCCTTCAAACACGCCCCACCGCAGCTGTCCCCTCAATAACTACAGTGCCCCCCGGGATTCCGAAAGACACGTAGAGGGACCCGCGGGTGACATGGGAGTACGACGCAAGGGAACGCGCAACGCATTTCTGCGATGCCGTCCCTGCCCATAAACCCAGTCACCAACCACCAACTGACAGAGGCAGCTGTCCAGGATGGAAACCACCCTTTTCAACCACCCCCGCCAAAGCCCCCTCCAGGCGACTGGTTAAGCTTTCCGGACCAGAAGCGGCAAGCACCAAGTGCACTCGCAACTGACCCTTCAAGCTACCCCAGCCACCAACCGTCAAAAATGGCGACAGTAGGACGCTGTCCGGGGTGGAAGCGGCAAGCACCAAGTGCACTCGCAACCACCCCATCTAACGACCTCTGCCACCACCCACCAAGGGTGACGAGAAGACTTTTCCGAGGAAAAGCCTCTCGTCACCAAACCCCCCCAGGTGACAAGGGAATCCTTCCGGGGCAGAAGCGGCCTGTTTCCGGCAGGCACGCGACCGCAACCCTTCCAGAAACCCTGTCACCTCCCCATGGCCGCTCTTAGTCTGGCCCCTCACCACGAGCCTTTCCGGTATGGGTAGCCCTGTCCGGTATAGCCTCGCGGATCACTGAGACACGCAAGCCCCCCCACCACGGCAAGGTGGCAGCACAGTCGGGGGGGAACCTAACCTAACCTAACCTAACCTAACCTAACCTTTTTTTTTTTTTTTTTTTTTTTTTTTTTTTTTTTTTGCTGGGGAAATGCTTTTACGCATACCACCCAGGTCAGGGAGACCCGGGATGGTTATGTGGGACTCACCAGCCAGAGTGGCCAGAATACCCACTAAAACCCCAGCCTGATCTCGTCAGAGGCTGTTTGTAATGGGGACGCCATGGGCTGCTTACGATGCTACCATTGGGCGCCCCCCAGCCGCCCCAGTGTTACTTTTGGGGACTTTCGCCAGTAGGACGATCGACGGTGGGTCCCTAACCCACATGTCCTACTACAGGGTTAGGTTGTCGGCAAACTGTCGGCGCCTTTGCCCCCTCCGCCTGTGTCGGAGCGGATGTGCGTTGAGGTTGTCCTCACGGATTCGCTCCGCTTCCTCCTTCTGCGAAATGATGTGCTCGCAGAAGGAGGATACTGCCCTCCACGATCTGTCGCTGCGAAGCATGGCAGAGACCACGCTGTGCAGCGACAGATCGGATAAACCAATTGCCGCGGTCATGGTGCGGCGCTCCGGATCCCATCGAGAGCACACCGCGAATGTGTGCTGGGCCGTGTCATCCATGTCGCCGCACTCGTGGCAAATAGGACTCGGCTCCCTCTTGATCTTGTGCAGGTAATGGCCGAAACACCCATGTCCGGTCATCACCTGCACAAGTCGGTACGTAAGCGCACCGTGCGCCCTTTCGACCCAGTGGTCAAGTGACGGGAGGAGTGCCCCTATAGTGTAAGTTCCATAGGGGGAGTCCTCCAGGTCACTTTTCCACCGGTCCCTCATCCGTCTTTCGGCCATTCGCCGGGACCTTTCCGCGACCTCGGAGTCCGGGCGCTCGCCTATGACCCTCGACTCAGCCCTGGCCAGGTATGTCTCAGCCTGCACCTGAGCATCCAGCTCCCACGGCGGGGTGCAGGCTAGGACACACGCCGCCGCATGCGCTACAGTCACATAAGCCCTTATTATGCGGAGGACTATGACCCTCTGCGGTCTCCGAAGGAGGGCTACATTGGCGGCCGACAGCTTGTCGGCCCAGATTGGCGCCCCGTAGAGCGCCATGCTGCGCACGACACCAGCAAAGAGGCGCCGGCATGGCGCTCTCGGCCCTCCTACGTTGGGCAGTAAACGGCCTAAGGCCGATGCGGTAGCCACTACCCGGGGAGCAAGCTGCCGGAAGTGTTCTGCAAAGTCCCAGCGGCGGTCCAGAACTAGGCCAAGGTATTTTATATTTGGCCTGACCGGGACCATCTCTCCCGCGATCGGAATGGTCAGGCCGCAGGGCGGGCGCCATCCTCTCCCCCCGAAGATAATGGCCTCCGTCTTTTGGAGGGCCACATTCAGTCCGAGAAGTCTAATGCGGCTAACCACTAGGTCAGCTGCTACTGCGGCTCTCCGCAACACCTCATCCAGCTCCCTTCCCCGCACTGCCACCATTGTATCATCGGCGTAACAAATGGTGATCATGCGGGGAAACTGCTGCCCTCGAATCGCCCAATCGTAACCAATGTTCCATAACAAGGGTCCAAGCACAGACCCTTGAGGAACACCGCACGACATTTTGTGGGCGACCCGCCGACCTGCGCATTCGTAGAGCACTACCCTGTCGGTAAGGTAGTGCTCTACAATTCGTCGCAAGTACCCCGGTACTCGATGACGGCGCAGGGCCTCCCTGATAACCGAGAAGGGGATGGTACCAAATGCGTTGGCGATGTCGAGAGACACCGACACCACCCCCTCCCCGTTTTCCTTCGCGCTGTCGCAAAAGTTCCGGAGGGACCATAGTGCGTCGATGGTAGACCGTCCCTCTCGGAATCCAAACTGCTGATCCGTGACGTTTGGCCCCACGCCCTCTAAGTGTTTGATGATACGACAAGACAAAATGCGCTCTAGCATCTTGCCTGTCTCATCAAGGAGGACTATGGGGCGGTGACCAGCAGGGGAGTCGTGTGGCCTTCCCTCCTTGCGAAGTAACACTAGGCGGCCCTCCTTCCAGCACCTCGGAAACCGCCCCTCTCTCATGCAGTCGTCAAAGAGGGCCCTTAGGCGGTCTCCGAGGTGTTTTACCGCCAACGAGAGGACTTTTCCCGGGACTCCGTCCGGCCCTGGCGCCTTTTTGCAGGACCGGAGGCGGTCAACGACCCTTTCCATCTCGTCATCCGTGACCGGAGGGATGACGACTTGGTCTCCATTCTCCCTTAGAGGCAAACCCATGCACGGTGGGAGGAAGGTGTCTGGAGGCGTGGGGAAGAGGCCCTGCACTATTCTCGTGAGAAGTTCTGGCTCCAGGGAATCCATAGGGGGGGCGTGTTTGAGCTTGTTTCGCACCAGGTGGTACGGTCGTCCCCACGGATCCCTGTCGAGCGTGGCCAGAAACTCCTCTCGTCCCTCGTCCTTCCCGCGAACTATCTCCAAAGAGAGCGCGTCCTTCGCTGCCTTCAGCTCTCTGTGGAGATGCTCCTCCTCCTCCGGCAGGTGTCGTCTTCGCTTGCAGTGGGTGTAGGCACGGCGGGCGGCGTCACTGGCGGTTCGCAGGGCCGCAATCTCCTGCGACCACCAGTACACCTGCCTCTTAGCGGGCAGCCTTCGGGCCCTTGGCATGGCCGCGTCGCACACCGTCGTTAATGCGACTCGAAAACGGGCTGCCCGTTCCTCGACACCCAGGGTGACCGGTGGGGGCGCACACCACGCCTCCACCATGGCCGCCTCTTCCGCCATTTCCTGGTCGAGGCGGTTCAGGGTCCACCTTGGGAAAGAACCTCTACCTCCTCTCCCACTCCGCCCAATTGGTCTGGGTGGCATCACTCCCGGCGAGGTGCTGACCCTCATCCGAATGTATGCGTGGTCGGAGAGGGTCTCCACCTCCTCCAGGACGCGCCAGTCCGTGATTCGTGCGGCGATGGAAGGAGTAGCGAACGAAACGTCCACAATCGACCCCCCCTGTCGCCGCACACACGTGTAGGCGTCGCCCCGGTTGAGCACCTCAAGCCCCATTGCCGCCACCCAGTCCTCGAGGGCCACCCCTCTCGGGTCCGTGATGGGGGAACCCCATGCCGCGCTCTTCGCATTGAGGTCCCCCATCACCACCAATGGCGCCGGCGCCGCACCTCCGACGACTCTCCCCAGCTCCACCAGGAAGGCTTCAAACTCCCGCAGTGGCCTATTCGGGGAGAAGTAAACTGCCACTATGACAGTATCTCCCCACTTGGCCACCGCGAAACCGGACCCCCTGGCCATTCCCGATAGAGGGGGGAGGTCACCCATCGGCGGCACCACTATGGCAACCGAGCCATCCGTCGCCCCGACCCAGTTGGGCTGGGGGGGGACGAAGTACGGCTCAGCCACCACCGAAACGCCGATGCTCCACTCCGCCATGACCTGCATGAGCAGGTCTTGGGCGCGAGCAGAATGGTTGGCGTTGCACTGCAGGATCTCTAAATAACGGTGTGCTGGCATTTAGAGATGATCCATGTGTTCCTCCTGGGCCGGTTGCTCGGCCGCACTACTGCTGGGGGATGGCACCGGTTTCGTGGCGGTAGCCATCTTGCCTCTGGTAGGGGGAGGGTGACAAGCATCCCCCCCCATTTTGTGGCCAGCTGGACGTTTGGCCCGGTGGCACACTGCACAGAAGGGTGGAGCGCTGCAATCGGCCCTCATGTGGTCCGGACGGCTGCAGCGTTGGCACAAATTCGATCTGTCCACTGCAGATGGACAGAACGCTTTGGAGTGTCCAGTGCCATAGCACCGGAAACAGCGCATAGGCCCCCTGTCCAGAACCCTCACCTGGGCAGACGACCAGCCCACTAGCAGGCGCCCAGCCGTGATGATTTTGGCTGCGGTCACTGGGCATTTGACAATGGCCGCTCCGGTCCCATCGTGGTTCACCCTTATTGTACCCACTTTCAGTTGTTCTGGTGGGCACCCCGCTTTGCCTGCTATGGCAACTTTTATATCCTCCGAAGTCACTGACTCATCTAAGGCAGAGACTCGGAGGTCCACCATCTTGATGGGCCGGTACACGTTGGCAACGTCACCAACCAGCCCATCTATCTTTTTCAGGAGCTCGTCTGCAGTAGCTCCGCCAGTATCCGCTGCACCCGGGACCTCGATAATCCGGGCCCCTGTCTGGGTCTTGCGAACCCGCACATACTCTAGGCCGAGGTCCGCCAGATTAACGGACTTTATTGCCTTCGTCATGACGGAGGCATAGGATGCTTCCGCGCCTGGTTTTAAAGCTACAACTACGGCAGCAGTGGATGGGGCGGTCAACTTGGTCAACCTGCGTCGCCGAGCAGGTTTTGAAGCCTGAGGAGCTGGAGGGGGCGAAGGCTTTTTTTTCTTTCCCTTTTTTCGAACTACCAAGTTCCAAGGAACTTGGGCAGGAGGTGGTGTTACCTCTTCCACCATAGTGGGCCTCTGTTCAATCGGTTTTGCCGGTTTTGCCGCTGCTACGATGGTCTGACCTCCTTTATTGGCAGGTGTAGGCTTCCCCTTAGGTTTCGCCTGCTTGGTGGGAGGGGTCAGAACGGCCGCAGGAGTGGCAGGTTTGGCCACGGGCTTACCTCTCGGAGCTGCCACAGGCTTTGGTTTGGCAGCTGTCTGCTTCTTACGGTCCGCCGCTAGTGGAGGACGAACAATCGGCTCAGCAGGGAGCAGTTTCCTCACTTCTTCCAGGCGGACATTAACCATGTCCCCTATGGAAACAAAGAGGTCCCGCTTAAGGTCCTCACGCAGGTCGTTTAGAGCAACAACCAAAGCCGCTGGAAGCTGGGAGTCAGCGGAGGTTGTCGGCGGATGATCCCTGTTCCGCTCGGAGTAAGCCGTTCGCAGAGCCCTCACTTCCGTTTGGGCAAGCGCGAGCTGCTCTCTCATTCGCCTGTTATCGGCTTTGAGAGCTCGCATCTCCTCATCTTCAGTTCTGCCCTGAAGGCAGTCCGCAGCAGACAGGATGTCCCTGCACGCCTGGTTCATTTTGCTCCAGACGCCACCCTTAAGGTTGCCACACTTCCTTGCCTCGTCCAGCATAGCGTGCGCTGATTGGCGGACGAGGTCAACATAGTCTCCCTCCGTTCGGAAGACAGGGCTGCGTTCTCTCGGTGTAGGGGCACGCGAGCCACCGTTCGAAGTTGGGAGACTACCACCTATCCTTTTCTCCTTGTTTTTAATGCGCCGGTTACAAGGCGGGTCGTCATCGTCACGCAAGAGGAGTCTAACAGCCTCGTCAGCCTGCGCCTGGAAGCTGTCAAACTCCCTCGAGCCACTATAGCGCCCCTTGGCGCTGGTACTCTTGCCCCGTCGTGCGGTGTTGACTTTTGGCTTGACAGCCGGGCCGTTCAGTACCTCGTCATTTCCATGGCGTCTTTTACCGGTCTTTGGGACTTTAAATCCCTCGACCTCGACAGCCTCATCGTTCAAATGGGCACAAGGGAAAGAAGTGTCAGAGTCATTTTGCTGTGCATCAATGAACTCATCGAACAGTTCCTTCTCCTTCTCCCTCGTCATATCCTCGAAATTAAAACTAACATCGGAGTCCACATTCTTGCCATTTTCGTTGTTGTGGCCCTGAGAAGGGCCGTTTTCAGGTTGGCCCTGAGAAGGGCCGTTTTGTTGGGTTTTGTTTGAAACATTCATTCTTGATCCCACGAGTATTAGGGAAATACAGGTCGATCCAGGCGGTGCCCTTGCACCTGGACAAGCCTAGCATGCCCGTCAGAGAGTCGGCAGGTTCTCTGACGGGGCAAAGCACTAACAACTGACTACCTCTCAGCCATGCATCCCCTCGCGGTGCTGCGCCACTTGGGATTGAGGGATTTTTTATTGAGGTTTACTCCTCTCGACCCAGCCAGTTAAGGCAAGGTCCTCGGTCCGTCGGAGCCGCGAGACGTGATCCACGACACTCCAGACGGGAAACGAGTTGGTCCGACGTCGGCTAAAGCCGAGTGCACCTGGCACATCGTCGCACCCGTTGTACCTCTTTCGAGGACAACCCAACAAACGACCCCCCCCACAAACAAACCCCCCCCCACAATGTTGCATCCACAGCGCACTCTCCGAAGTGAGTGGCCGGGAGCAACTCCCCCCCACTACTCCCCCCCTTCCCCTCCCTATACACCCCCCCCGCCGGATATTCGCCATGGGCTGAAAGAATCTCCCAAAAGGAAGAAAGTCTCAGCCGATGCCCAGGGTGCACCAGCCCAGGTGCTGCGTTCTCTCCGGATCGAGATCAAGAGAGACTGCAACACCCAAGCCAACGTGGAGGAATCCGGCTTGCACCCCAACCTAACCTAACCTAACCTAACCTAACCTAACCTAACCTAACCTAACCTAACCTAACCTAACCTAACCTAACCTAACCTAACCTAACCTAACCTAACCTAACCTAACCTAACCTAACCTAACCTAACCTAACCTAACCTAACCTAACCTAACCTAACCTAACCTAACCTAACCTAACCTAACCTAACCTAACCTAACCTAACCTAACCTAACCTAACCTAACCTAACCTAACCTAACCTAACCTAACCTAACCTAACCTAACCTAACCTAACCTAACCTAACCTAACCTAACCTAACCTAACCTAACCTAACCTAACCTAACCTAACCTAACCTAACCTAACCTAACCTAACCTAACCTAACCTAACCTAACCTAACCTAACCTAACCTAACCTAACCTAACCTAACCTAACCTAACCTAACCTAACCTAACCTAACCTTTTTTTTTTTTTTTTTTTTTTTTTTTTTTTTTTTTTTTTTTTTTTTTTGACGAAGTGGAAATGCATTTACGCATCTTCCCTGCCTGGGGTAGGCGGTGCAATGGGAAGTATAACGGACTCTCGTACGAACGAACTACCGTTTAAAACCACTCCGGCGTTTAAACCCTGCCGGTGGTGAGGCGCCGCGGTACATGCCTAAGCTTTGGCCACTGACGCGCCTCCCGGCTTGCTCCGAAGAGCCCCCCCCCAATCTCCGCCAAGGAGGTGTCGATTGTGAACAGCCCACGATCGTCACCCCAGACCGGTAGAGCCGGTGCAATGTGGGTCCCCAACCCACTGGCTCTACAAGGTAGTTAAGGCGAGCAGCCGGGCCGGACGACCGAGCACCCGTAGCCTCGGCTGAGTTCGCCAGCCCTCCAACGGTCTGCCTGCAGTGGATGGTGCTTTCCGGATACAAGTATCCTTCAAACACGCCCCACCGCAACTGTCCCTTCAATAACTACAGTGCCCCCCGGGATTCCGAAAGACACGTAGAGAGACCCGCGGGTGACATGGGAGTACGACGCACGGGAACGCGCAACGCATGCCTGCGATGCCGTCCCTGCCCGTAAACCCAGTCACCAACCGCCAACTGACAGAGGCAGCTGTCCAGGATGGAAACCACCCTTTTCAACCACCCCCGCCAAAGCCCCCTCCAGGCGACTGGTTAAGCTTTCCGGATCAGAAGCGGCAAGCACCAAGTGCACTCGCAACTGACCCTTCAAGCTACCCCAGCCACCAACCGTCAAAGAGGCAACAGAGAGAGAAGCTGTCCAGGGCGGAAGCGGTCCTCAACGCAACCACCCTTTCCAACTTCCTCTGTTGCCGCCCACCAAAGGATGGCGAAGAAACTTCGCCACCCAACCCACCCCCAGTGACAGAGGCAAACTCGAAGGGAGAGGAGGTCAACTCTACCCAAGCCTCCGAGCCACCCCTGTCACCACCCCAGTGTGAAGGTGACAAAGCAGCTCTTCTTCGGAAAGAAGAGCTGCTCTGTCACCCTCACCAAACCCCCCCAGGTGACAAGGGAATCTTTCCGGGGCAGAAGCGGCCCTAAGGCACGCAACCGCAACCCTTCCAGAAACCCTGTCACCTCCCCATGGCCGCTCTTAGTCTGGCCCCTCACCACGAGCCTTTCCGGTATGGGTAGCCCTGTCCGGTATAGCCTCGTGGATCATTGAGACACGCAAGCCCCCCCACCACGGCAAGGTGGCAGCACAGTCGGGGGGGAACCTAACCTAACCTAACCTAACCTAACCTTTTTTTTTTTTTTTTTTTTTTTTTTTTTTTGACGGAGTGGAAATGCATTTACGCATCTTCCCTGCCTGGGGTAGACTGTACGGGAAGTATAACGGACTCTCGTGCGAACGAACTACCGTTTAAAACCACTCCGGCGTTTTAAAGACCCTGGCCGGTGGTGAGGCGCCGCGGTACATGCCTAAGCTTTGGCCACTGACGCGCCTCCCGGCTTGCTCCAAAGGAGCCCCCCCAATCCTCGCCAAAGGAGGTGTCGAAAGTGCACAGCCCACGATCGTCACCCCAGACCGGTAAAGCCGTGCAAGGTGGGTCCCCAACCCACTGGCTCTACAAGGAGTTCGGGCGAGCAGCGAACCGAAGTCCACTGAGTTCGCCTTCTGTCCAACGATCTGCCTGCGGTGGATGGTGCTTTCCAGATACAAGTATCCTTCAAACACGCATCACCGCAGCTGTCCCCTCAATAACTACAGTGCCCCCCGGGATTCCGAAAGACACGTAGAGGGACCCGCGGGTGACATGGGAGTACGACGCAAGGGAACGCGCAACGCATCTCTGCGATGCCGTCCCTGCCCATAAACCCAGTCACCAACCACCAACTGACAGAGGCAGCTGTCCAGGATGGAAACCACCCTTTTCAACCACCCCCGCCAAAGCCCCCTCCAGGCGACTGGTTAAGCTTTCCGGACCAGAAGCGGCAAGCACCAAGTGCACTCGCAACTGACCCTTCAAGCTACCCCAGCCACCAACCGTCAAAAATGGCGACAGTAGGAAGCTGTCCGGGATGGAAGTGAAAGCGCACACAACCACCCCTTCCAACGACCTCTGCCACCACCCACCAAGGGTGACGAGAAGACTTTTCTAACGAAAAGCCTCTCGTCACCAAACCCTCCCCAGGTGACAGAGTGAACTTTCCGGGGCAGAAGCAGCCCTAAGGCACGCGACCGCAACCCTTCCAGAACCCCCTGTCACCTCCCCAGAGTGCCGCTCTTCGTCTGGACCCTCACCACGAGCCTTTCCGGTATGGGTAGCCCTGTCCGGTATAGCCTCGCAGATCATTGAGACACGCAAGCCCCCCCACCACGGCAAGGTGGCAGCACTATCGGGGGGGAACCTAACCTAACCTAACCTAACCTAACCTAACCTAACCTAACCTAACCTAACCTAACCTAACCTAACCTAACCTAACCTAACCTAACCTAACCTAACCTAACCTAACCTAACCTAACCTAACCTAACCTAACCTAACCTAACCTAACCTAACCTAACCTAACCTAACCTAACCTAACCTAACCTAACCTAACCTAACCTAACCTAACCTAACCTAACCTAACCTAACCTAACCTAACCTAACCTAACCTAACCTAACCTAACCTAACCTAACCTAACCTAACCTAACCTAACCTAACCTAACCTAACCTAACCTAACCTAACCTAACCTAACCTAACCTAACCTAACCTAACCTAACCTAACCGAAGGTATAAAGTTTTTCCCATCTGACCTAAGTTATTTTTGAGGGACCAAACGATTGTGCGATCTAATCGATGGGTAGCGCCATCTATCGACTCTTTACGCAACCGCGTTGTTATTAAGGAATGCTTCTTGACGACATATGGCGCCAGCTGTTCGCGTTTTTGAACGGGAATGAGTGCATTTAGCGCTATCACCGATACCTGTGCCGAAAAAAAAAAAAAAAAAAAAAAAAAAAAAAAAAAAAAAAAAAAAAAAAAAAAAAAAAAAAAAAAAACTGGCCATTTCTACCTATCCACCTATTTGGGAAAATACCATCAAAATAATAACGCACAGATCATTCGTAATGTGCGGGACATCCATCGTTTTGCCATTTCATATCGCGTCTTATGTTCAGAGGCATAATCTTCAAGTATTATTGGTAAATCGTTTTGCAAAATTGATAAATACGCGTGTCCGTTTAAATTATTTGGCAGATAGTGTGGCCCAACGAAAGTATTGCCAATGACGCCCGCCCAGACATTGACACTCAATTTGTAATTCCATTTCTATTAAACTTAGATTCATCAGTCCAAAGTATTCTTTTGAGAAAAGACTGCTCTTCTATGTCTGAATTTAATAGGAAACGACAAAATGCTAAACGACGAATCGGATCTCCTTCGTCTAAACCTTGAACAGGTGTGTAATGGAACGGGTGCCTGCCATCAACATTAACAACTGTCCACACTTTCCACTCAGTTAAATTCAATTGTCTTGCAACTTTCTTGATACTCGTGGTGGGTTCGTCACTGAATTGTGCTAATATTTCTTCGTCGACATCAACAACATAATGTTCAGGATAGTGCAGACCAGGTCGTCTTAACATTACCAGTTTCCCAAAGTTTTATTTAAAGGTATTCCTAAAAACTTGTGCGATTGGAAGTCTTCGAGAGGGAAAACGTTCCTGGTATAAATTACGAGCCCTTGTTGCGAATCCGTGAGCAAGCCCGTACATAAAAAAAAAAAAAAAAAAAAAAAAAAAATGTCTGCGTACTCGTTGGAAAACGAAGTCGTCGTGAAATCGTTAAAATTTAAGGAACAGTACTTGAAAACTTAAATATCTGTCATTGAATTCACTATACTACATTTGAAGCGAAACAAACGTGTCTTTAAAGCAAAATTCGTAAACAAAATAATTGAAAATAAGCTGAACTAGAACGTTCCTTATTTAAAAAAAAAAAAAAAAAAAAAGAAAAAAAAAAAAAAAAAAAAAGGTCCTATTATGTTATGTTTTCTTGACTGCTTATTTCTCATAAAATAATAGGAACAACAAATACGTTTAGTTAATTTAAATTTAAACATGCTTATGTTTTAGTTTATTACACTAATGAAAATACTTCCTAAATGTTATGTTGTGTTTTCTAAAACATTTATTACGATTTTCTAAAAGAAACTGTAACTAATGACTGACTTCATTGACTTTTCATTTGATAGATTTTATTAATTTACATATGCTAGTACTATTAATGAAATATAACGAAGAACTTAAGTCATTAATGTTACGTTTTCTAGAACGCTTATTACAATTTTCTTATGAAAAAAAAACTTTTTTACTTAGGTATTTTTATTTTAATACTCCTCCTTTGTGAGCAGACAGGGCGTTTCACAAAAAGCCCGGCTGGCTGTTCACAATGGAGTGCTGGCCCCTACCCTGATGTATGGTAGTGAATGTTGGGTGTGGCAGAACAAGCATGTAAGTCGTGTAAATGCAGTTGAAATGCGCTCTTTGCGTAGTATGTGTGGTGTGAAACTGATTGATAGAGTAAGAAATGAAAAAATCAGAGAGAATTAATGTGGAATAAAAGAAGATGTAGTGACTAAGATTGACAAGGGCATGCTTCGATGGTTCGGTCATTTAGAAAGGATGGATGAAAGAAGATTGACGAAAGAGATATACAGATCGAAAGTGAGTGGAAGGGTCGGAAGGGGCCGCCCTAGGCGTACTTTTTCGAATCAAATCGGAGAAATATCATTTTTCTTACGTTTCGAACAAATTAATCCAATACGACCCGTAAACATGTTTTCCTACCTACCTATCAATCCTATCACCTATCAAAGAAAACATTTTTTTTGTGATTAGGCATTAAAGGGCAGGTTTGTAAAATTCTAATCGTAAAGGAACAACATCTATCCTGGAAACTATTCCACTTACGTAAAATGGAACGGTTGTAAACGATTCACCTTCAAAAAATAAACTATAATGTCCTTTACACCAAAACAAACGCAATTGTTTTTAAATGAGATAATATTTCTACATAATTTTTATTTATTTTGTCCTAAAAAGTATTGATTTGTCTCTTACGTCGATTGCCATTTTAACCATCGAAATGACAATCACATGTTAATATTAATTAAGTAGAAGACCATTTTTAACTGAGTACTGATCCATTCTGTTCTGCAAATTAATACAATCGCTTATGGACTTCAACGACGTAAAAAAATTGAATCAGTGGCCAAAAGTATAACATGTTAGAGTGATTAAAACAGTATTGGATATTAATTTACCCGTAATTATGTAACTATCACCATAAAAAAGCAGGACAGCTGGCGCCATCTAGTGTTACGAGTTAAAATTAATAAAATCCTTGGGAAGTTCATTACACAAGATGAAAAGCAGTAAGTAACGGATCCACAGGTACACAGATACTAAACTTTAAACATAATAGTAGCCCTCTTTTTCAGTCACGGTTCAAAATATCTTCTAAAAAAACGTCACAAAACAAGTACGATTAAAAAACCGTGTTTACTAGCGCCATCTACCTTTTCAAGGGGGCGCTCATAACTGCTTAAGAACCTAAACAAATGGACCGATTTCAATACCCATATATAGGGTGACATTTGATTATTTGATTCATTAAATATAAATATACCCATCGTCTAGAAAAGTTAGCAGTTTATTTCTAGCACAATATACAATTTTATTTTTAAAAATGAGGACACCTTACGCCATCTATGATTACTTTGCGTAACTAAAGCTAAAATTTAAATTGTTTCAGCAAACTCGGGTGTAGTTAATGCTCATTTCGCAAATACGTAAAACTAGCGCCATCTGTTATAAGGTTTTATTAAACTATGAACTATATAAAATTATGATTGAACATTTTTGCTCTAAATGTATAATTTTCGGATTTATTTGTTCACTCGTACCATACTACTACTTACTATGGTTTTAAAATATGAGGTACGGATACCTACTTAGGCTATTAAACTTTGGTTTTGGATTTATTTGGAAAGAGGATTTTCCGTTTGATATCGAAAAACTGTGTTTTTACTACAAATTGGAGACACGGTGTCTGCCGCGGTTTAGTTTAGATAAAAAAAATGAATGGGCATTTTGTATAAGGGTTGTATTTAATATTATGATTATCATTGATCAAGTAGTAGCTCGTGGTCCCGGGTTACATTATCTCGAATTTAATATACGAAAAGTCATTTAATTCACAAAAAAAGTTATACTTACGTATTAAAATAATAAGGCTGATTCATATCAGTCACCAGTCGGGTTTGGGTTTATAGCTCTCAGACTGTAGCGGCACAGTTCTAGAGGACAACCGGGTGCGTGGGCAACAGTTATCCAAATAAACTCACAGTCGATCTTAATGGTTACGAATTATCTTCATACATACATACATAAACTCACGCCTTCATTCCCAGAGTGGGGTAGGCAGAGCTACAGAATTACCTACCACTCTAAAAATTTGTTGATAATTTTGCAACCACATTATTATTATTTGTATGTCTTTACCATTCACGGGACTATGGGAGTCCCGGACCTTTGGAAGGCGTACATGGAGCCGAAGCCAACACGCAGAGGCCCTTTAGACAAGTTTAATTTAGTAAAGTGATGGGACACCAACCGGCGATTGTCCCTGAGTTCAAACTATGGAAGTGTGCTCCCACGGACAACCAATGGTTAGTGTAGGACTATTTAAGAAGGATGGAAACATTAATAATGGGCTCTATGTATGAACTGATATGGATTGGTGAACTAGGCTATTGAAGAAACTACAGCGCCTGCCTGGCCAGTGCTAATTACTTTGGTTGAATTGGCAGGCGGTGACTCGCCAACTCAATGGAATGGGCCTCCCAAAATAGCCGCATATATATAGCAGCAGGGAGGTAATAGTGCCAGAGGGGCTAAGGGTGGAGAGGTGCTTCTGGACTTTAAACGATCATAAGGTGCCCACTCACCACTTATGCAACACATCCACCCTTCGAGCATATAGCTCTTGCGACTCCACTCTGACCGGCCAATAAAGGCAAGCCAGAGGTGAGGGTCTGTTCCTCGTCATTATTCACTCCAGCCAGCCGGTGAAGGCAAGCGTGAGGTGAGGAACAGGACCTACCCTCGGAAGCATTCAGGTCCGTGGTGTCGCCACTCACCAACAGCTCGCCACTAGCTGCCCTGCGGTATTATTATCTTATTATTATCTTCATAGTTACCCATTATTCCTTAAAGACATTTAAATAGCAGTACACCGGGATCCGCTTACAAGCTGTGAATGCATCTCTACCTACCTGCAAGTGGTTTATCGCTATCCCTCCGGGAACTGTCCAATTTTCGCAATAATGTACCCTTTGTCCTTGCTCGGGTTGAAGGCCATTCATATTCCAAATTTCAAGGTTCAGTTCAAAGCTTGTTCAAAGTGTTTAAACTAACAAACAGAAGTATTCTCATATGCTGCAGTGATGAAACTCCCGAAATCAATTGGGGTCTCCGACCTCTTGTAGTTAGTCGTAATCTCATGGTTTGGTCAATATTTGGAAACTTTACTATGTTTTGTTTAAGACTTATTTTATATCAATTTAGCTATGTAGATATAATTTGTTTCCATTTGCAAACTTAATTATATTTTGTCTAGGAGTGATGAATAGGAGTGGCGGCGCGGGGTGCAGGCGCGGGCTCCGGCCGAGCGGGGCCGCGGGCTCCGGCCGAGCGGGGCCGCGGGCTCCGGCCGAGCGGGGCCGCGGGCTCCGGCCGAGCGGGGCCGCGGGCTCCGGCCGAGCGGGGCCGCGGGCCCGCCGCGGCGACTTGCGCACAAAGCGGTTCGCTGCTATTTTTATACAAATATATTATAGGAATTCGTAAGCTAACATTTTGAAAAAAGAAAACTAGTAGGTATGTAACACGCCGAAATTTTCTTTAAATTCGTAAGTCGTAGCCTAAAAGCAACGGCAACCTACCATTGACAGTAGTTCACTACTGTTGTACAGAAAACATGTGCCACTATTCAAGTACTTGTAGGTAATAAATAATAGGTTTATTTCTTCCAAGAAAACGATATAATATAAAATTCATTCGCCGTTCGATAGCACGATGTTTTAATCTTACTTGATTAAGGCGTAGGTAATATAAAAGCAAATGATCCCCGGACAGATGGATGGATGGAAGGTATTTTCGGCAGTCCAAAATACTGATCAAGATTGACAAAACCAATTATGACAAAATCTCATTCAACATGATTTTTTAAGTACAATACTTGAAGCATTATGTAGATTTCCATGACTCTATGTTTTCTTTGCTTCGGTAGACTTCGTGGTGGAGAGGAGTGGGGGCAGTCCGGAGGTGTTCCAGCTGCGGTCGCTTTGCTACCTGAACTTCAGTTCATTTTGTAGTGTGGCTTCTTAATAATTTCGATAAAATATTGCTAAAAGTGCAATGAAATGGAATAAAATCAATTCGTATTTTTTTGTTATCAAATCGTCTGCTTACATTTTAAATATGAATACAGAATACATACGAGTAGCATAGATATTATTGAGAGAATTTTGTCTGAGGTAACGTGCAGGCGAGCTCTGAGGGCTACGGTGGGTGCGGCGCGCAGGCGCGGGGTGCGGCGCTGCAGCAGTGTGGCGGCTCCGCGCGGCGCGACCGGACGCCTGACTGCACGCGACACGCGCGACACGCGCGACCCGCGCGACACAGACGACATGCCGCGCGGCGCGCGCTGCTGACGCGCGATGCATACGGTGAGTGTCGGCTCGATGCCTGCCGGGCCTGGCTCGACAAACGTAGAGGTTATCGAGCCAGCTCGCCGTCCACTTTCCTACATAACCAGCTGACGTGATTGTAATGACAACAACATGTTCTGAAAATTCGCAATATTCACACAGATTTGTAACATCGTGTAGAAGGATCTACAATTAGTTTCCCTGCAAGTGTGCTGTTAAAGTGAAAGGGGAAGTGTTACCGACCAGTTGCAATTCAAATGAAACTGCATGCCCCGGGTGCAAACGGTCCGTTCAGTCTAGTTGTGGATTGATTACAAATCACTTAATGTTTCGCCTAAGGATTATTACAACTCGACTCATATTCATACGTAATGTGTCACATAAATACTCGTAATGAATACTCCTCATCCCTTAACGAGCTCGTAAGTACTGTTTTATTACCACATAAAATAGAGTAGGTATGGAATACACGGATATCAAAAGTGAAATAACAAATTATAAGCGCCATTATTGCAAGCTTGTAAAAGCAGTGTCCGAGGCTGCTGCTCGCGCGCCGCCATCACCGCGCGAGCAGCAGCCTCGGACACAGTGAACGTCTCCACCATTTGTCTACTACTTTGCTGTTTAGTGGTTATCGGCATTATTATTATATTACGGTTAATTGTATGACCATTCATAGTATTTATTAGAAGTATTATGACATTTGATTGAGTGAATTTGACAAGGCGTACCTAAGCTAAAAAAACCACTAACAACGTTATGAAGGTGTGCTTGTGGGACGGATTGAAAGGCTTTCCATAGCGATATCGCAGCATAACGCTGCCGCAGACGCCTGTAAAAAAATCTGAGAACGCGACCCGAATGCATCCTAGTCTATTTCGCGTGACACGTGATCTTACTGCTTATTGCTAGACGCGGTATCGAACTACAGGACGCCTGTGATATCGTCGGCGTGGAATAGTTTCCCGCTTCTCCCCCTACCTCTACCCGTTGGGAGTAAATTTTCGAAAATGTATTTATTTGTAACGTTATTCAAGAAACATTCCTTCCAACTTTCAAGTGGGTTGTCTGCCAGTCAGTCCGTCAGTCAGATGAAAGCGTCAACATATTCACGTATTCTAGACTCACGTCATTCTGGCCGTTATTAGATTATTAACTCATTTATCTGTCTCTATCTCCGCGGGCCAATAGTTTACTAAATTTTTTGAAATAACGTTACTGTACCAGTCGAAACGAATTAGGGAATTTTCGCTTCAGCATAGAAACGTTACATTTTATTACAGTTATTTTGTAAGTTGCCAGTAAAACAAGACTGTATTTAAAAAAAGGCGAAACCTGCCAAGAATCAAACCAGCGCGAGCCCTCCTCGCACTTGACGAGATTTTAGTATTTGTGTCTTTTTATCAAAGTTAAATCATACCAAATATGACGCTGTTTTACTGGTTTTACAATACAATAATGAAAATACGTTGAAACAAAACATTTCTGGTGTTTATTATTTCACTTTCTTTAAATAATCGGTTGT
This sequence comes from Acleris emargana, assembly GCA_927399475.2. NCBI lineage: Eukaryota > Metazoa > Arthropoda > Insecta > Lepidoptera > Tortricidae > Acleris > Acleris emargana. The sequence goes on from OV656846.1 coordinate 199,038, forward strand.
AATAACACATATTTAAAAAAAAAAACCCTATCTGTCACGGTTCAAAAGGTTGTTTAGAGTTCGGACGCACGGACGGGCAGCGTAGGCATATTAATATAGGCCCCCGTCGGGCTACCTTCGGGCACCAAACCCTAAAAATAACCTTCTGCGGGAGTTTCTCGCGGCGCTTCTCCTCCACAACGCTGGTAGATTCATTCCATATTACCGACGGGTAATATTCTCATATGCCCAACTTACTGAATAAATATTATGACCAAGTTTTATGAAAACTAAAACAAAACACAATGCAAAAAAATAAAAAAGCCGGCCGAATAGGAGTTCGACTGCTCGCGTGTGAAGGGTTCCGTACCACGCAATAATAACATTGAGCAATAAAACGCCTTACGTTTCTTGTATTTGGATCCCCGTTTAACTCTATTTTTAATTGACTTCATATAAAGTAGGAAGTTCTCAATTCGTCTGTTATTTTTTAAGTTTGTTACCTCAGAACTTTAAAATGGTAGGTAATAGGTCAGTCTTACTGAAGTCGGCGTCCCTCAATATTTTTAACCAAAAAAGAAATGAAGGACGCCGACTTCAGTAAGACTGACCTAATTACGTACCATTTTAAAAGAAGTTATGTTTTGAGGTATGTTTACCGGACATTCACAGGACACTTTACCGGAGATTCACAGGAGGTGTCCATGATGGTAGGAGTGAGAGAGTAACCACTTTGTCAGTCAGTAACAATCTAATTTAATTACAATGACACATGAGTATATATACAATATTAACTTACTACAATACTAACTAATGCGAGGCTAGATACACGTACAAATAATGCCTAATCTAAATGCAACTCATTAATACGTGAATCGATAACAATTACGAAACGTGCCTACCGGCACAGTACTCCCCCCAAGAGAAAAATAAAAATTAAAAAGTATTTTCGAGTAGGTACAACTTACTGAAAAAAAAAATAATGACAAGGGTATGACCGTGTAAAGCGTGCCGCTTTGGCAATATGTTCCATTAAATTAATAATTTACCCCAAAAATACATCGACTCTTATCGGTAATTGGTGTAGGGTAGCAAATATTTCCTCATCTAGCGGATTTCTAGGCTCTTCGTATGATATCCTAAGAAATCAATTTTCATTAGGGAAACACATACATCTTCATGGCCGTTGCATGAAGGCACAAAACATTATTCTTACTTTGACGAAATTCTTGGTTCATTGAAAGATAACCTAAGAATTAATTCGAGTTGAAAATATTAAAACATCTTCATGGCCTCGCATGAGGGCAAAATAGCTTTTCTCAGTTGGCGAAATTCTTGGCTCATTGACCGATAACCTAAGAATTAATTCGCATTTGAGATATTAAACATTTTCATGGTCTTGCACAAAGGTAAAAACCACTTCTGAAGTCGAAACTATTACACAGTCAACCAATTGCGCTGGTTTTAACGACAGCATAACGCTGAGTTGGAACCATTTCGTTACAACAAGTATTTTGTATATGCCAGTATTTTTGTCTGTTTGTCACGAATACATGTTTCTTTTTTTCAAATAAATATTTTAAAAAACAAAATAATAAATACCAAAATATATGTTCAAATTGCTAGTTTCCTCTCGAACTTGACCTTGATTTTTATGAAGAATGCCAACTAGTTACATTCCGCATATCGCAGTGCCGGCGATAATTCGCCCGCTCGTGCCGAAGCTCATCTATGTCTATGTCTATGCTCATGTATGTTGCATTCTTGCAAGTTGTGACGCGACGCTAGCCAAGCAGTTTGTAAAATCATCTGTTTTGTTTTGTTTACTGTTTACAGCTGATATCTCTGTACTTCTGGTGTTCTCATAAATTTTATCAGCGACTTGACACATTTTGTCCATTGATAATGAATCCGTTACTGCCAACACTGCACTAACAGATGACGGAAGGAGTCTCAACCACATAAACCGAACAGTTTCATCGTTGATTGTTCTACCGGCTAAATTCCGCATCCTGTGCCATAATTGCGATGGCTTTTGATCGCCTAATTCCATAGTTGACAGCAGCTTCTCAAACTGGACCTGATCAGACTCGTCGTAGCATCCGATCAGCCGGTTTTTAATAGCATCGTACTTCCCTGTCTCGGGAGGCTTCGCAATAACGTCACTAATTTGCTGAATTTCTTCCTTGGCCAACTTTGAAATCACCAAATTAAACTTGTAGTCGTCACCCTGCTTCTGTGGCGCAACTATCGCTTCAAACTGAGTGAACCATAAGCCTGGAAGATCCCTCCAGAATTCAGGAATTCGGTATATCACAGTCGTCGACCCGATCTCCAACGAATCTGTACTTGAACCTGCGACAGTCTTCGGGGGTAACATCGCAGTAAATAAATAATTTGCGCTTCCTGTTACCTTCTAATTTACTGGCTTAGTTTTCCTCCTTCTTTGATCACTTCTTCTTGTGGCAGGACAACGACGTTAATTTGGCGTGTTGGGGTCACCACTGCACCGGTGGTTACCCCATGCTCGTGGGACGTCGGGCAGGGTAGCGACGATCATTGTTCAGTCGGAATATTGTTCTTTGTCGGGGTCACCACTTTACCGGACATTCACAGGACACTTTACCGGAGATTCACAGGAGGTGTCCATGATGGTAGGAGTGAGAGAGTAACCACTTTGTCAGTCAGTAACAATCTAATTTAATTACAATGACACATGAGTATATATACAATATTAACTTACTACAATACTAACTAATGCGAGGCTAGATACACGTACAAATAATGCCTAATCTAAATGCAACTCATTAATACGTGAATCGATAACAATTACGAAACGTGCCTACCGGCACAGTATGAAAGAGGGTTTTCATTTTTTAATTAATATATTTAGTTCTGGCGCCGTTCTAAGAATATACACTGAAAAGTTCCAGTGTCTACCTGATACGGTTCATGAGATACAGCAATGTTTAAAATCGAGCTAAAGAAACCAAAAAAAAAACACGATTATAGTATATCCTCTTTAATAACATTTTATGCATACATACACATACATACCTTCACGCCTGTCACCCAGAGGGGTGGGCAGAGACTATGGACCGCCAGGTGCACCGGTCTAAACACACAACTTTCGCTTCATTTCGCTTAACATTTTATTTCATATATTTTTATTATTTGCTGTTATTACGGCAATTAAAGTTCTTGTTCACACTCTGTAAATATTTCAACTATCCGCTGACAGACGGATGCGATGGACCGAGCGGAGGCTTATTAATAGTACGGATCCCTAAAAATGTAACTGGCACATGTTTGTGGTTTAGTAACGGGTATGACCTCTTCTCCAGTCTCCGGACTCTCGAAGCCTGGAGCGCATGCTCTCTACTCGCATCAAATTCATGACGTTTACTCCTGGGATCTCTTTCCACGCACATTTCAGAGGCATTGCTCAACTGCTACTGGTTGGAGACCTCTTGCTCATTCTCTTTATCCTTCTTTTCATTTGATCCCACTTACAACTACGCTCTATGTCGGGATTTAATGCGAACGGTTTGCTGGTCACGGCAGAACGTGGATATGAGAGTTTTCTGTATGGATATGTATGGATGTAATGTGCACGGGCAGTGTCTTGCACAGGGGGAACTCGGGACTGCACGCGGGGCCTGATGCCCCCCTCGATGCATCGACGTGCAGTTACTGTACCCTCATTATAAATAACGAACTCAGTTTTGCCGTGTCCGCTGATCCCAGGCCACGTCATTACGTTGGGACTACCGAATCGGTTGCCGCGAATTGCTCGCTTTAATACGGAGACATAATCTTAACAAAAAAACTTATAAGTAACTCGTCGGCGAGAAGTACCATGTTTCATTGATTTATGCTACAATATTTTTTGTAGTAGGTGATGCCAAAAATCCGCTTAACTTACTCATGTAAGCGCCAATTAGCCCGGCAATGAAAATGGTAGAAGTTGATTGCTGTCTTACTTTAACATCAGTCCAAGAGCCAGAAGCACAATTTTGCTGTATTTTTCTAACTAGGTAAAAAGTTTCATTGCTAGTTTAAACCTCGTGTATGCGTCTGAATAATATTTCCACTCTTTTCCGTGTTTCCATAAAGCATGTCGCTCAATAATTTCAGCGAACATTCCACCACCGTAACTTTGTTGACCTGACGATATTTACAGCGCCCGCCTTGGTCGGCTCCTTGATAATATTACCGAAGTATGGTGACGAGAATTAAAAAATAACAAATCGGTGTTCCATGCAGTTTAAACCTGCAGCTGTAGCTGTAGCTGCAGGTTGTTTCAAACGATTTGTAATAAAATAGTATAACAATGATTCATCATTTCACGTCAGCTCTCGAGATCTAAGTGGCAGGGTGTTTGTGTGCGCTCGTTAACGTGTCTTGGGCGGTGCGCAGGGAGCGGCGCGGCTGCTGCTGGCGTGCGCGGCGTGCGCGGTGCTGACGCGCGCGCACGCCGGCGCGAGCTGCGGCGTGGCAGAGTTCGCGTGCCGCAGCGGGCAGTGCGTGCGCCTGGACCGGTACTGCGACGGTGCGGCGCACTGCACCGACGGCAGCGACGAGCCGCGCGACTGCTCGCCGTGCAACCGCACGTACTACGGGCGCGCCGGCGTGGCGTACGCGCTGGCCGTGGGCGCGCCGGGCGCAGAGCCGGCGCCGCCGCCGCGCGTGCCCTTCCTGTGCCACTTGACGTTCACGGCGGGCGGCGGCGCGCACGGTGACCTGGTGCAGCTGGCGTTCGACGAGTTCCGCGTGGGGCGGTACGCGCCGGGCGCGCTGGACGGCTGCCCCGACGGGTTCATGCAGCTGGCGGAGCTGGGCCGGCCCTTCACGGGCGGCTCGTGGTGCGGCGCGGCCGCCGGCGCCGCGCTCTACTTCAGCGAGACCGCCACCGTCACCGTCTCCGTGAAGCTGTTCCGCGCGCGCCTCGGCGAGCCCTTTGGCCTGCGCCTGCGGTACAAGTTCCTGCAGCAGCGCGACGCCGTCGTCAGGTACCTCGTAGCGTTATATCTTCAGTTGATACATGGTCACCATATTAGGTAGATATTCAAGCTTCAAGCAATACGTGGATTTCACCGTTGGTAAAAGGTGTGATAGAACATGTGCAAAAGTATTTAAAGAAATAAACTTATGTCTTTTGCGGTAAAATTCCTTTCAAAGTTTCCGGTCTGAGGCATTTCAGTAACGTCGTAAGCTATCGTGCGATCGCCACTTTTCATCTCGATGGACGTATTATTAAACGGCGAGTTTAAGTTATCCCGTCAGAGTATAAGAACATTTTTTTTTTATAAAGTGCTTTCTCAATTATTATTTTTTAATCTCCCTCGTGTGACTTCGCCCAAACGATATCAATCAACCGTTCGACAAGAAGCCGTTTCTAGAAAATAACATCTCTGGTCGATTGCGCAGATTCGGCGCGCTGGAGGCGCCTCTAGAGCGCGGCGCGGTGGCGCCCGGCACCTACTGCACGCGCACCTACGAGGAGTGCCACCGCAAGCGCTGCCGCCTGCAGAGCCCCAACTACCCCGGCATGTACCCGCGCAACGTGTCCTGCTACTGGGCGCTGCGCCAGCGCGCCGTGCCGACCTGCAAGCACGCCATGCTGTCCGTGCGCCAGGAGCAGGCGCACAAGATGCAGATCAAGCGCTCCATCTCCATGGCGAGGTGAGTGCGGCAGGTGTCTCCGCTCCGAGTGCGTACCAATGTTCTCGGTTAAGTGTAGTCGGGCGGGTCTGACCGCGCGCCTGTTGCAGCCTCAACAAGACGGGGCGCGCCGTGCGCGCGTGGCGCGAGTGCACGGGCGAGCGCGACCGGCTCATCTTCTACGACGGCGCGTCGACGGACGACCCCGTGCTGGTGGAGTACTGCGGCGGCGACTGGCTGCCGCGCGTGACGGCGCGCGGGCCCGAGATGCTCGTGGCGTTCCACTCCTCGCCGTACAGCGCGCCGCTGCGGCCGCCCGCGCCGCTCGCGCCGCTGCGCGGGTTCGAGCTCGACGTCGACGTCATCTTCGCCGACTCCGACTCACTCGACTACGCCAGGTACCTATATCGGGTTACTATTGCATTGGCAATTTGGTTTTCTCCAATCAATTCCCAAACATTTTACGCAAAGTTTTATTTTGGCAAACACTCACATGGTAATTAAACGCTATGCATATATATAATTTTTCCCTCCCCAAATGTTAAGCAAACGCATACATATTGTCATTAAATTTATTGTTTAGCATGTACAAATCCGAAACCAAATTTGGCAAATGGCTCGCGTCAGGTCTCTGCCGAAGAGGTTTTACTTCAACGGTGATTTTTTCGATTGGGCCGAATTGTTAACAGGTATTTCTCAGCTATATTAAAAGTATACTTATTGTTCATTTCAACAAACATTTTTCGACTTATAATTATTTGCCAAAGTAAAACATCTGAAAACCGATTAAACAAGGTGATGATGACATTGACGACCAAAGTAAAATATGCTAAATAAATAAATATCAACGACTGATTTGGCAATAACAAAGGTGCAAAAATTTGTTTGGGAAATTATATCTGACCAAAAATATTTCGCCTAAACCGCAGGCTTCTAGGTTAACGTCTATGCCAACAATAGCAAAGTTTGTCTATGTGTACATAAATATGTAAGGGATGGTGAATTAATATCCGGTATGTTTCAGAGAGGCTCGCCGGTGTGAATTTCATGTGAAAGCTTCCTCCACCGAGGAAGGGGGTGACGGGACGGCAGCGGGGCCCCCCGGGCGCGGGCGCAGGGGGCGCCTGCACGCGCCGACGCACACGCTGCCCCCCAACACGACGTGCACGTGGACCTTCCACGGTCGACCCGGTGAGTAACGCTTCTAAAACCGATACAAATAGACTAGTAATTAAGTGTTGACGCTCGCTCTCTTGTCCGCAGGCGACCTGGTGTGGATCTATTTTTCAAGTTTCACTCAGTATTCGTTGGTCGAGGGGAGGCGCGCCGAGAGCGGCGAGCGGGAGGAGGAGGCGGGCGCGGCGCGCGCGCCGGCCAGCACGGCGACTCGGCCCGCGGGCGCGCCGTGCGCAGTGGAGCTGCGCGTGTGGGACGGCGGCGGCGCGGCGGGCGACGGCGCGCCGCTGGGCCGCTACTGCGACGAGGCGCCGCGGCTGTGCGCCCGCGCCGCGCTCGCCAACGCCACGCGCGCGCCGCGGCCCTGCGCGCCGCCCGACGGCTACGTGTCGAGCGCGCCGCTGCTCGCGCTGGCCGCCACCAGCCGCGCCGGCACGGCCACGCACCCGCTCGCGTTCGCGCTGCACTACGAGTTCGTGGACGCGCGGTTGCCGGGCGCGGCGCTGCCCGCCGGCGCGTCCCGGCCCGCGCGGCCCGCGCCCGCCGCGTGCGCGCGCCTGCTCACGCGGCCCGGCGAGCTGGCGTCGCCCGGCAACGCGCTGTGGTTCGGGCGCGGCGGCGCGCGGCGCCTGCGCTGCGTGTACCGGCTGCAGGCCGACGGCGCCGTGTCGCTGCAGCTGGCCGCGGCGGCGTTCGGGTCGCGGCCGCGCTGCTCCACGCGCAGCGACCCGGCCAGCGGGCGCGCCGTGTGCGTGCCCGACGCCGACCCGGCCGAGCCCGGCGCGCCACCCGACGAGCGCGACGACGCGGACGACGAGTTCGACGGCGACGACGAGGAGACGCTGCGCGTGCCGCACCTCATGATATATGAGTCTCCGTGGCCAGGTTACAGGGTGAGCGACCGAAAAAAATAATGGTTTTACATCTATGATATGTTGTATTTGCACGTCACGTAAGTGGTGAATGCTACGTCAGGTGCCGCTGGCGTGCGTGTGCGACAACTCGTCGGCGCCGCTGAGCGTGCGCGGCGCGGGCGCGCTGGAGCTGGTGCTGGCGGCGCGGCGCCTGGCGGCCGGCGAGGACGCGCGCCAGCTGCACTTCCGGGGCGCCTGGGCCGCCGCGCCCGCGCCGCCCTGCCCCGCGCGCCGCCGCCTCGCCGCGCCCGGGGGGCACCTGCACCTGCTCTACCCTTACGAGTGAGTAGCTTTATACTCGGTCTGTCATAATATTGTGGCGAATAACCTTCTCCACGCGTATTGAACTTGCTGTTGTACAATTATACCTACCTATGTTTATTTTCAAGTTAATATAGTGTTGTATCTCTAGTACTTTAAATAAATAAGTAAATAACATTGCTCTGTCAAAAGATTAGGTGCGACGTGTACCTATAGATACTAACGTTGTCGATTGTGTAGAGACAACCGCGTGTCGGAGTGCGGCGAGACGCCGTTCCTGCTGGCGGCGCGCGGCAACCGCTCGGTGTTCCTGCGCGTGTGGGGCGAGGAGGTGGCGCCCGCGCCGCCGCCGCCGGCGGGCGCGCCGCCCGAGCCGCCGCCCTGCCCCACGACCAACCGCGTGCTCGTCTACCACGCGCACAACCACAGGTCTCGACCGGTTCCACTTATTAACGCTTTGAAAGCATACTCGTCCGAGCGTAAGTCGGTCGTTCACCTTCCCTTCGTCGGTTCAGGTTGGTGCGGGCGATCTGCCCGAGCGGCAGCGCGGAGGGCCGCGCGGTGCAGGTGTTCTCGGAGGAGTGGTGGGGGCGCGGCGGCGGCGGCGCGGCGCTGCTCGTGGTGTGGGCGGCGCGCGAGGCGGGCGCGGCGCGGCTGGCCTGGATGGAGGTGTGGCGGCCGGCCGGCGCGGGCCCGGCGGGCGCCGCGGGCGGGGCCGTGCTGGAGCCGGTCAACGCCACCGCGGCCTGCGCGCGCGGCTGCGGCGCGCTCGGCGCCTGCATGCCGGCGGCGCTGTGGTGCGATGGCGCGCGCGACTGCCCGGGCGGCGCGGACGAGGCGGCGGGCGCCGGCTGCGGCGCGGCGGCGCGGCTGCTGGCAGCGCTGGGCGCCCCGGCGGCGGCGGGCGCGGCGGCAGCGCTGGCGGGCGCCGCGGGGCTGGGCCTGCTGCTGGCCGCGCTGCTGCGCCGGCGCCGGCGCGCGGACAAGGCGCTGCTGGCCGCGGGCGGGCGGCGCGCCACCGAGGAGCTGCTGTTCGACTCGCGCGCCTCCTCGGCCGCCTCCTGACGGCGCGAGCGCTCCGTCGAGTACATCCACGTGGACCGCGAGACCACGGTGTGACGGGGCGCCCCGGGTGCGAGTGCGACCGCGCTCGATTGTACATAGCGCTCACTGTACATAACGTGCTGCACGACGCGACGCGACGCCGCGGCGTCTCCTGTGATATCGTATCGTACCTTACGTTCATAGTTTTATCTCGTTACATTCTACTGTTGTGTTGATGGCGACGTGTTTGTGTTGGTCGGCCCTCCCCCCTGCGCCGGACCGGGGGGAGCACGCTGTTTATTCCTATAAGTATATTCTATGATATTTTTGATGAACTGTCCCGTCCCTCGTTTTCACTTAAGTTATGAAACACTGAATAAACACATAGTTCAAATTTACGAACTAAAATGCAGTTTCATTTCATACCGACCCAATTGTTTCAAGATCTACTGATGTCGTCAGGCGTCGCTAGTTCACCTTAGTCTTACATTGAGTAACTAAAGTTATCCGCTGCCGCTCGTTCTATAGACACTCATTTCATAGAACGTATCACTTCGCAGAGCATTTTCATGTTATAGAATAGTATTTTTCACAATCGTGTTATAATAGAGAGCTTTTTAGTCGAGTACCGTGTTTAGGCCACGAAGCTTGCTGAGTGGCCTAAGTAAGGTACGAGATTAAAAAGCTTAATTATGACACTATTGTGAACAATACTTTTTGTACGAGTTCATTAAAATTAATAATTTAAGTCATTAATACGAGTATACAAGAAATCTAAATATCGTAAGTGTTCTACTATCCGACTTCTTTGACACAAGATAATTGAATAGTAGATTTTTGACAGATGCCGCGACGCTGCTACGTTGCGAAACGCCACAGATTGGCAATTTTGTATCGGATCGAGTCTCCTTAAACAAGGACACATATATGGATATCCGAAGTTCTATTTTCAAATTTTTTTCGGTTGTCTAGAGCGTATCGAAATAGTTATTTCGATTGTTTCGGAAGTAACAACGATGAAAAGAGTGACGTTGCAGTATTCTCTATGAAATCTTAATACACAGATTTTAATCGACGAGTATAAAAAACCTATTTTCTGCTGAACCCGAGTTGATTTCAGGTTATCTTAAATGTGATTCACGTAGGTTAGGTTATGTTAGGTTAGACTTGTAACCATCACAGGATAAACTGAAATCAACGCGGGTTCAGCAGAAAGTAGTTTCAATGAAATGAAAATTTTGCAAAGTGATACTTTCTATTTAATGAGTGTCTATAAAACAAGGGTAAACCAAAGTTCTCTTCTCTATATGTTGCCGAGTTTCTTACGCCGGTTCTTCTCGGGGCTAAGGTTTTATTTTTCGAACCGGTGCAAATGCTTTTTGATATTCGGGTCATACACAAACACGGCAAAAAAAGTGTTCACGTTACATTAAAGTCGATTAATGTCAAAAAAATTCTTCGGCAATTTTTTTTAATAGTATTTCGTCTTTAAAACTGCCACGTTTTAATATTTTTGTAAGTTATTATTAGTAAAAGATATTTTATTTTTTAAGCCTTAAAATCCCCTACTGTGGACTGTTCGCACTCCATGTATTATACTTTGATCAATGAATAAAATTAGTTACTCCCTTATAACTCAGTTTTTATTTTGTAACTGAATGTATAATATAAAGAGGAAGTTATTTCCGGAAAGAATAAAAATTAACTAGAAACAGTTAATGAAATAAACCTAATACACTATCGGTTATGAACTGTGGAGTCTCTACTGTGGACGCAAATTTCAAGCGTTAAAATAGTCATAAAAGTCATCGCACCCATAATTTTTTTTTAACTGGCAACATTGTGTATTCTGTCTTTTGGTGAAATAAAGTGTTAATGGAGCCGTGTGCGCAAACAGAGGTGAGATATTTTTATTATATATTTAGTGGTTTATGTAACACATCAATGCATCTTTCCTGTTACACGTGTACATTGATACATAAGGCAATGAAAACATATGTAATATACAGCCGTAACTAACATCGGGGAGTAGTATTTTGAAAACTCTTTGGTTGGATTCTAACCTCAATTTTTATCAAGATATATTTGAATAACGAATGTCATATCCCTCCTGTGGACGTCTTTTCTGTGTTTAATTTGTCCTCAGAATAATAAATGTCCGCAGAAGCGATATTTGTATTGATTTTGTTTAAAAAGTATTATTTTATTTCTTTTGTTTTACCGACTATTTGTAACTTCTTAGTATGTTTTTAGGGTTCCGTACCATAATGGTAAAAAAAGTAACCCTTATTTGAGACTTCGATGTTTCTATCTCCATATGTGTCTGACTATCTGTTTGTCTGTCTGTATGTATATCGTAGCAGTTTTTCTCAGCATCTACAGAAGCTATAAACTTGAAATTTGGCAAAGTTGTATAACTAACTTGCCCGCATCTATTACTGGTAAAAAATAAAATATATATTTGAAAAGTGGTCTAGAAACGGGGGTTGAAATTTTAAGGTGACTTGGTTAAATAGCAAATGTGGTACCATATGAAAGGGCTTAATCTGCATATTTTAAAACTAATTTTATTATAATTTTCTATGACGTACTTTTTGATTTATAGCCAAAAATGTACAAAAAATGAACGTTCAAATTTTTGGAATTTTCAAAAATAAAATTTACAAGGTTTTAGTTGTGTTTTAATAGGGACCATTACCTAAAGTGTTCTACTTTAAATAAGGTATGACGTGCCAATACGTGTTATGATAAATACAAAACTATGTTTTCTTAGATCAACATTTTAAAATGTCTGTAAGATGAAAGCTATTTTAACGTGTTATTTTCTATATCTCCTAAAGTTTGCTGATTTTAACATTTTCATTAACTGAACTCTTTCAGACTTATCATTAGAAATTATTTTCAAAAAGCCAGTGTTAAGGAATAGCTTTTTTACTTTATTTTTAAATAGTCATGTTTTTGTCCACCGAAGGAGATGTCGATTCTGTGCCAATTTTATCTTATTTCTTTGACACTAGTCTACAGCATTTTTGATCAATATCGTGTGCTGTGTTTATTTTTACAGGAAAAACAAGTACGTACATTAGAGTCTAAGAAGATATAACAATATCTGTTTCCTGTAAAAGTAATTTTCGTTGTATCCTGTGGACAATTCAATCTCCTCTGTGAACGTGTAAAATCAAAAATACGTATTTATTTAGTTAATCTTTGAGACTGATCTTTGTTAATATTTTTAGGAGAAATCTCATAACACATGACAATTAAAAACAAAGTTTGATTAAAATACGGCGATTTTTTATTTTTTTATTTCCCGTTTTTGTGTATGACCCATTCATAGGTGCATTATATTATACCTTAATTGAAGAATAAAGAACTTCGTCTTTGACTTTGACTTCTCCAAAAATGTCTACAGTGTCGCCATATTGCGTATTTTATTTTGCAAATGATCTTGCTTTGTACTGGACCATTTTCATATCTGAAGATTTCATGGTAACTTAGATGAATTTTCGTACTTTGTGAAGAGGTGTGACAGTCCCCACGGCGGCGGCGTCGCGCTGGACGGGACGTGTCCGGGTGCGGCACGCGGGTACGTCGTTATTTGATGGACTTCCGCCGACGCGCGCGGGCGACACATCGCCCCGCTCGGGCGCCGCTGGGTTGGGCTGCGAGCCTAATTAGACAGGGCTCGGGAACCCTCTCAAGGCAGACGGGGCAAAAAATTGGCATTTCTACAAGTATTTGAAATATCCTGAAATTCGTCGCCGCGCGAGCAGTGGAAGGAAATTGAATTATTCGCTCGTCACATGTGCAAATGCGGGGGCGGAGGGCGAGCGGGGACGCGGCGTGGTAGCAATCAGCCGTCGCCGCAATCAGCGCCGCGGCGGGGCGGGGGCCGGCCACTCCGCTGCTTGGTTCAACACGAGGTTATTGGTAATTAAGTAAGTTTGCCTTACATTTGTGACTAGCATCCGCTTGTGACTTCGTCAGCGTAAAGTAAGTTATAATATTTGCTTCAAGATTGTAGATTGCACTGAGATCTTTCAAAATTATTCCAACTCTCCGAAGTTACTTCATTTTATTATTTTTTACATACAGACATACATTAAATCACGCCTGTTTCCCAGAATTCGCACACGCACGTCGATTTCGGGTACTTAAGAGCCCTTTCACACTAGCGTTTTTGCCGGCGGTTTCTCGGCGGAGCGGGAACGCGGCGTGCACGCGACGTGCACGCGGCGTGCATGCGGAGAGCACGCTGCGATATCTTCGCGATTAAATGCCGCCAGCGTGCCGACGCGGTGACGCCGCGTAGACGCGGCGATCAAGCCACGTACGGTCACTACTGTTGGCGTCACCGCGACGGCACGCTGGCGGCATTTAATCGCGAAGATATCGCAGCGTGCTTGACGCATGCACGCCGCGTGCACGTCGCGTGCACGCCGCGTTCCCGCTCCGCCGAGAAACCGCCGGCAAAAACGCTAGTGTGAAAGGGCTCTAAGATAGCCCTTTTCCAGTATTTCTCCGATTTGATTCGAAAAAGTACACCTATACAGGGTTATTGGTAAGTCGACCTATTCCCGTTAGGAGGTGATAGGGGTGATAGACTACTGGCCCATGCTGAAAAAAATATGGGTCATTTGAACCACCAGGTGACCTATCTAGAACGATATAAGAGCATAAAATAATAAGATTCAGCACTATGCCGTCACTTGTAAGCTGTCCAACTGAGTGCAGGTGAGAATTCGAAAGTACAGGTAGAGTGAGTACATTTTGGTCACATATTTTTGTACGGCATTCTTACCACTGATAGATCCATGAATAATAATAAGAAAACGCACAGTGCCGTAAAAAAATGGTGCGCCACAAAGTCAGTTTTTTTATTTTATTTTCCGACAATCACCAGGGTAAATTTGGTCATTTGATTTTGTACGGCATCTGTGTCATACTATTTCAATACTGCTTCTAATCCATTATTCCGCAACGCCGTACAAAAATCATGCGACAAGGGGAAAAAATCGAGGGTTGCAATCCCCTCTCTTTCCGTGGTCCAGGGGGTGATTTGACACAACATGAAATAAATTTATTTTGAAAGTATTTTATGCATAGATAATATTTTTTCATATGCCGTACATTTTCGTTGGTCCAAAGGGGAAAAAAAACTGAAAAAGAAAAAATCCATATAACGAAATGTAAGGTGAAATCGAAAGGAATCAGGCGAAGAAGATGATGACGTCATAGGTAAATAAATAAATAAATCTTTACATCTTTAATTTGTACGTAAGACTTTGATTTTGACAAATACATATTTATGTTTCAGAAAATAATAGAGAAGATAATTCGGACGTCGATGAAGACGTTGATTCCGATAACAACTCAGCAACTGATTCCGATACTGAATAAATTTATAGATTTTTTCTAAAAATGTCATTTTTTTTATTATTATCATAAAATATATAGAATTTTTCTAAAAATGATTGTTTTATTTATTCACATCATTACAATGAAACAAATCAATTATATGTATGTATCAATAATGTTTGAAGTATATATTAAACCAAAAAGTATATAAAACTGTTGATACTGGGATTGACAGTTTCAATTCTTGGACATAATATACACACCGTTTCAGTTCAGTTAGACGTCATAGTGATTTTATCATATTATCAATTGTTCTCTTCAAAAATATGTTAATACCGTACTGTATCAGATGGCCATAAAGTACCCTTAAAATAGCGTCACTTTCATCAGCCTAAAAGATATGGTCTGCATAAAAATGTACGGCATCATTTTTTCCTAATTTATCTATGTTAATACTATTTAAAACAAGGGATAAAATGTAAAAAACTGCTATATTTCATTAGTCTATGATATTTAAACTTTTACAATAATTTGCAAAATTTCAGTTTTTGTATTTCTCTATAATTCTTTTTAGAACGGTTTCTTTTGAACGGCAATACTATGTAACAATTGTATTTTACAATATTATGTTAAAAAAAAAGTTCCCGTACAGGATCAAATGATTTTACAGCTCTAAAAATCAAGGATACGATGAAATGAAGATAATTATTGATATACATTCAAATGAACAATCATTTTTTGACGGCATTATTTTTAATAGTACTTTTGAGTGCTAAATAATGTTTTGGAACCGAAGCCGTACTTTTTCAAATCACCCCCTGGACCACGGAAAGAGAGGGGATTGCAACCCTCGATTTTTTCCCCTTGTCGCATGATTTTTGTACGGCGTTGCGGAAAATAAAATAAAAAAACCGACTTTGTGGCGCACCATTTTTTTACGGCATTGTGCGTTTTCTTATTATTTTTCATGGATCTATCGGTGGTAAGAATGCCGTACAAAAATATGTGACCAAAATGTACTCACTCTACCTGTACTTTCGAATTCTCACCTGCACTCAGTTGGACAGCTTACAAGTGACGGCATAGTGCTGAATCTTATTATTTTATGCTCTTATATCGTTCTAGATAGGTCACCTGGTGGTTCAAATGACCCATAATTTTTTCAGCATGGGCCAGTAGTCAATGACTATTTGCAATAATTTTGACCCTCATATGCATTATGCAAAAGTGAACCATTTTTGAGTTATCGCGTTTTTTAGTTTTTTTTTAAATTAGTCAGAAATTCATCTTGAAAAATTTATTACAAAAAAAGTATCAATTTAAATCTTCTTTTTTTTTCTTATTTATAAATACTATTAAACACTGGTTATTTCTCAATATTAAAACAATAATTATCGGTCCAAATTTAAAAAAGCGAGACGGAAAACGAAAATTTTTCAATATTTTTTTGCGATCGCTTTCCACTAAAATGCCTTAAAAACAAAAAAAACGTTATGAAACTTGGCTTGCAGATTATTTTAAAAACTTAACTATTTTCTTAGCTCTCCAAAAATGCATAACAACTAGGAACTTATTTAAAAAAAAAACTGAAAAAAAATCATCACAAAGGAAGCGGGCGGAAATTCGTCTTCGAACTAAACTAAACTCAGAAATGAAACTTCAAAAATTAAAATAAAAAAAAATGCCAAATTTAAATCATTTTTTTTTATTTTCTTTGGTACAAGATAAAATTGCTGTTCTTATGCAATATTAAAAAAAATATTATCGGTACACGTTTGAAAATGCGAGGCCGAAAACTAAAAAATATATGTTTTTTTATCAACGTGTAATCTGCACGCCAAATGTATTGGTAAGTTTTTCTGTTTTCGTATTATTTATGTTGGAGTTTGATAAAAAAACATGTATTTTTTAGTTTTCGGCCTCGCTTTTTCAAACGTGTACCGATAATATTTTTTTTAATATTGCATAAGAACAGCAATTTCATCTTGTACAAAAGCAAATAAAAAAAGTTGATTTAAATTTGGTATTTTTTTTAATTTTAATTTTTGAAGTTTCATTTCTGACTTTAGTTTAGTTCGAAGACGAATTTCCGCCCGCTTCCTTTGTGGTGATTTTTTTTCAGTTTTTTTTTTAAATAAGTTCCTAGTTGTTATGCATTTTTGGAGAGCTAAGAAAATAGTTAAGTTTTTAAAATAATCTGCAAGCCAAGTTTCATAACGTTTTTTTTGTTTTTAAGGCATTTTAGTGGAAAGCGATCGCAAAAAAATATTGAAAAATTTTCGTTTTCCGTCACCGGTGCACTTTTTTTAAATAATTTTTGGGTCATACTTAATGGCTTCGGAACCCTACACTGAGCTTGGTCAGACAGGCTCCTGCCCGGATTTTTTCTTCATTATGTATTCGAAATTTACCTAGATATTAGGCATTAAAACAATGGTTTCTATCAACAGCGTGACACCGATAGTTTCAACCACAATGTTGCTTCTGTAACGTTAATCTATCATCACGTGCTTTATTTGTCTTGATCGCTCCAGTTATGAGAGGGATATGTTTGTCCTGTTCTTTGATATCACATCATCATGGCGTCGCATTTATTAGTACAACAACAAATCGGAATTAGTTATTTTACCTGTTTATAACATTTAGTAGGTACATTGAATTTTTAAATTAAGTCGAATTAAGTTTCTATGTAATAAACGGAGAATAAAACGTTGATATTTGAAATCACGTAAAATAACTGACGGCCCTCAAATATGGCTTTAAAGAGGGGCCTATATCGAATGGCATACAATTATTAGTTCTATCGTTGTGTCGCATAACTTATTTTGTCCTAATAACGTGTGGCATACACTTTGTTCCGCATATTTTTGATTGTCCAAAATTGTTGCTCCTATTATCGTTTGTCCTAAGTATTATTTGTCCTATCGTTTGATGTGGCTAAGATTCAACTGTCGAATAATTGATGTGCATAATTGTAATATTCCTAATATTGAATGTGCTAAAATTGCTATTTCTGATTATATATAAAAAAATGTTATATTTACAAACCTAACCTTGTCAAACTGGTTGGTTCTGGCGTTTCGCTCGCTCGTTAGGGTCACAGTTCTACCTAACACACCTCTTCGCTTCGCTCGTCGTCGTACCTAACCTAACCGAAATCTGACCTGCCTGAAGGTAGAATACGTAACGATTCTGACTTCACGCCTACCATAGTTTAGTTTAGGTGCTGTAATTGTAGCCAGTTTAATAATAGGCAAAATAATTATTAGGACAATTCATGTTAGGAATATTATGCTTTAGGTAATTAGACTTTAGAGTTATCAATATTAGGACAAACTGGCTTTAGGACGTTAAATGAGTATGCGCAAAAACTATTAGGACAAACGAGTAGTATGCCATTCAACAACAACAACTTGACGTGTAAAAGTGCCCGTGCGGCCTACTTACTGAATAAATGTCTTTATCTTTATCTTTAACAGTATGCCAAACATTCTCAGCCAAACATTTTTAGGACAAAAAACGTTATGCGATACGACAGGCGCCCTTTAAAGAGACCTATAATTGGACTAATTTGATAATTTCTTTGTTGTTTTAAATTTAATCGAGAAATCCTGAAATAGGTATACAGGGTGACTGGAAATTCGCCGTATTTCTTGAAAGGGGTTATTCTACAGCTCATTTGTAACGATTTAAGTCCAGTCAACCAGGGGTCAAAACGCATTGGTTATCGAGTTATTCACGTTTTTAGTTTTTTTTTAAAATACCCGCCTTTCGACCTAAAACTAGTCATTGTGTAAAAACTTCGTCATTTAGAAAAAAAAAAGAATTTCTCAAATAGCCAATAAATTGCTGATTACGAAAAATAATAAAAAATGCCAAAGAAATGCAAAGTTTTGCAAATAAAAGGATTTGAAGTTGAAAGTTCTAGTAATTATTTTCCAAATTTTGTAACATTTCCTTAAGAAATCCTTCAGTGTTTGCGGACAGACGGCACTAATTCGACGAGAATTGTGGCTAACCGGCTCTGTATGTCTCAGTGGAAGGCGTGGTTTACACTGCACTCAGCTCGGCAGTACCCGTGTCATTACACTGCAGTATCTTCACGCTACTGAAGAGGGAGACCCAGCGACAAGGATCTCGTCGAAGTAGTGCCGTCTGCCCGGAAACACTGAAGGATTTCTTCATCTTGAGCAGTATCATGTCGAGGTCTTCCAGCGTCAGCTTGGCGGCGTTGAATTGATCCTCTTTCTTGAATAAGACGGTACGATGAACCAAATACGCTTGCGCCGTTTAGGCGGTCAGGGTAACGACTTTAGTAAAATTCCCTTCTAGCTGCAGCCGCGTCTCCATCGCAGAATCCGTAAATAAATGATATCTGCGTATTCTTCGAATTGGCAAGCAGGCATTTGAGAAAGAAGCTTAGTTATCAATATCATCCGAAATGGAAAGACAGTTGAAAGTAACTGATTACGTAGGTCACTCAAAAAGTTTTGAGATGCTCGAAATTTCAAAATGGAACGCACTTTGTTTTTAAAAAACCAATTTATTTAAAAATAGAACACCATTAGCCGAATTTAAAAAGGAGAACGATGTTCTATTCATTTTACTTCAACACTTACCGCGTTTTTCGGTTAAAAATTGAACGCATTTTATGTTTTTAAACAGCAAATTAAAAAGAACACGATTAGGTGAATTTAAAAACGATAACAATCCCGTGTTTTTTGGTTGAAACGATGAAGCTTAACCGCGAACATTTCTGCTGTAATTATTAATTGTACATTTTTAAATGAAAATTAAGTTTAAAATGTCATAAATTGTACCTTTTTAGAAAGCTTGTGAATTGAGCAAACTATTCCTGTCATTTGAACGCGAAGTGTCGTACTTTTTTTTTTAGTTATGCTTTAAAATGTTACAAAATTTGGAAAATAATTACTAGAACCTTCAACTTCAAATCCTTTTATTTGCAAAACTCTGCATTTCTTTGGCATTTTTTATTATTTTTCGTAATCAGTAATTCATTGGCTATTTGAAAAATGCTTTTTTTTTTCTAAATGACGAAGTTTTTACACAATGACTAGTTTTAGGTCGAAAGGCGGGTATTTTTTAAAAATTCTAAAAACGTGAACAACTCGATAACCAATGAGTTTTGACCCCTGGTTGACTGGCCTTAAATCGTTACAAATGAGCTGTAGAATAACCCCTTTCAAGGAATACGGCGAATTTCCAGTCACCCTGTAGTTTAATTTGTTACGAAGAGTAGGTACCTAATTAATTATACAAAGTCTCAAGTGACCGCTCAATCCGGTAACTTTTGTCCATACTAACTTTGACCCCTCTTTTCCCCCCTTTTACTATCATAATCTTAGTTTTTGTATTATAAATAAACCTGGTCACCGTTTATTGAAACCTTTAATTAGCAAAAACCGCATTAACATTGTTTCAGTGGTTTTCAATTGATGCGAGGAGAAACAAAATTAAACAGACAAATAGACAAACAGACACCAGCTCTAGAAATTGTAGAAACGTGTTTTGCTGCTAATTCCAAGGCGCAAGGCCCGCTATAGTATTTTTAAATTCATACAGGTTTTTTCCCTTCTACGACTTTATTATATGTATAATTGTATATATATATTTTTTTATTTATAACTTAATAGTAAATATCACAGCGTTATTATAACAACATGCATAAAAGTATTTAATTCATAAAAATTTGTTAATTTTATACAATAAAATAAATACCTTTCATCCTTTTTCAATACAATATCGATTCTTATTACATACATACACTCACACCTTCATTCCTAGAATTGGGTAGGCAGAGCTACAGGGTTACCAACAACTCTAAAAACTTGTTGACAATTATGTAACCACATTTTGCACAATCAGGTTAAGATGATTACGTACCAGTGTACATTAGTGACAGGTTGCAAGCCCGTCACCTAAGAATACTATAAGCCTTTATTCCCTTAGTCGCCTCTTACGACTTCCAAGGGAAGACAGACGCAATTCTAAGCCGGCAACTACAAGACAAAATTCTTATAATTATGACAATTAAGTTAAATGAATTTTAAAATAAGTACTTATTTAAAGTTAGTAACCAATTAGCAGCATCAACCCAACCAGTGATGGTACTTTCCTCTCGTCCATCCTCTCACACACTCTTTGCACTCATTCATTGGACCACTCATCCCAGCCAGCGCGGCGAATAGCCGAATTGACAACATTAAAAAAAAAAAAACATTATTGTTTTTTCGCGTTTATAATAGCTGGTTAAAAATTAGACCCGTATTTCTTGGTTTTTCTTTATTTAACTTAAATTCGTCGTTAATAATTGATTAAAGAAATAGTCATTAAAAAGACCGTACATACAAAGTTAGGAAATACTGATGTCGTGATCTTAGCCTGATATAAAATTTAAAAAAGTAACTTTAAACAGTAAACAAAACTGACTGTCATGTCATGTAAATCATTCGCTGCCGTTCGTTCACAAATTTGCTATTTTGCGTAATTTAATTAATTACGTAATTTGTAGACGCCATTAAAATAAATAAACTATTTTGCGTAGAATTGCAAGCGTGTCGTCAGAATCAAGTAATCCGTCAGACAGATAAACAATGAACATGACAGTTGTATATTTTTTTGAATTCCTTTGGTAATAAATGGACTAAGTGTATTCCTAACATTCACAATCCAACTTTTTTTACTGTTTTTCCTAAATATAAAAAAAACTACAGCATAAAAAAATCCAAAGATATTTTTACTGTAATCAGCTGTGTAAAATCTAGAAACGGTATTTTATTTTACTACCTTAGCACAAAATGAATTGTTGTCAATTGCGTATACGATTTTTATAGACCCGACTACGATAATTCTAAACATTTTTTCTCGAAATATCAGATTTCCAAAATACCAACCATTTGAAATTATAGGGTAAAAAAATGTGACTAATACAAAAATAAATGATCGTAATATTTTTCAGCCGTTTTATGAAACGTAAACTGCTTAATCCCCCTTTCGTTAAAAACCCAATTTCAATGCCGGTTTATATTTGCCAGACTTGTTCTGATCGCGGAAGAGTCCCTTCTAGTGAGAGAGTGGAGCCGCATGTAACTGCGAAGTGTTCCATCGGGCGGGCGGACCAAGCGGCGCTCACATTGTGCGAGTAGGTATACTGAATCGTACAGGTTTATTATTCTGGTCGCGAGGCGTGGCGCCGGGCGGCGCCGCGGGGGCAATCGAATTAGGGAAGGGCTTTCAGGAGCGGAATTAAATATGCAAAGAAACCGGAGAGCGTGACGAGTCCGCGGCTCCGGCGCGGAGGCGGGCCCGCGACCTAGGTCCGGGGTCCGGGCGCCAGGCAGCGCGAGAGCGCGACTCGAGGTGCTTCTTGTCGATTGCGCGAGCGAGCTCATAATACAAGCGAGCTTTTAACCTCAGTCCCTTATTGCGAGTGCACGCCCGTGCAAATGTTGTGGTACGCTCTGATAGAACAAATTAAAATCACCGTGTACCTAGTTAAAAGGTTATCCGTGGAGTTGAAAAGTGAGCTGATGGCAGTTTGCACGCTTTGTAGAGAGTAGCAGTGTCAAGCGAATTAATAAAATAGATTATTGAATATTTGAAAATAAAAAAGACGTGTGGCACTCGGGGACTGCCGCGGTAAAGCTATTGCATGTCGTACAAACGCACACAACGCCGTGTCGAAGACTGCCGAACTGAAACGACGTTAGACGATGCACGGCCTTCAAGCCACACCTCCTTGCCCGTCGGAGTGGGGAGCGTGAGGTTTTTTCGTTACGGAATTTCTGGATTCGGTCCCCGCGCTCAAGGCCCGCGATAGAAGCTATGCAATAGCTTAATAAAAATGAATGAGTTTGTGTATTATTCCTAGAAATTGAATATAATTTTAAAATTTAACCATACATTAAGGTGGCACGCATTCACATAATTGTTACGCATGTTTATGGACGTTGTATACAGAGACAGGACGACCCTGTATCAGTATACAGAGAGTACCAAATTTCAAGATGATATCCTCTATAGTTTCAGAGAAAAGCTGCTGTGATATACATACAGACAGACACCGAAGTTTCACCGTAAGGGTTTACCATTTTACTAATTTGGTACGGAGCCCTGGAAATCGAGCACTGTTGGTATCATTCCGTGGACATGACTCTCGGTCTTTTGACATCCCTTCTGGCGTGCCACATCAGGGAACTCATATAGGGTTGTTATTATTACTACATGTATAATATTTTTTTACTTAGGTAAGTATCTATCTCAACTTTCTTATTCCGTCCCATAACGTTCCGTAAAGAGAATAAACACAAGTACAAGCGACACGTCGTGCGTCAGGTGCAGCCCGCGCGGTGGAGCGGCCGCGGCTCGTTATACTTGCGTGCATATTGCATGAGGTGCGATAATTATTGCAAGCGCGGGGACGCGGTCAGCGGGGGGCGGCGCAGGAGGGGGGGGCCCTCCTGCCGCTGAAGTGCGGTCAGAGCAGATGTTAATTGCAGCCGACTGTGCTGCGCCGCGACGGCCGCCTCGCCGGAACTTGCATGCACTTGTACAGGCAACACCAACAGCTTTAATGAAAACCTCACCTAATTACACCACGAATGCAACTACAGCAGTTCTAAACAGTCCCATTACTTATTTGATAAAATTCAGGATGCTTCACTTTGATCTGTCTCGTCGACTCCGATTACACCGTTTCCTCAACCTCGCCGATCGGCCGCGGGGAGAACAGCAGGTCGATTTTGATAAAATCTATCGCTCTAAAGTAGAAAATGAAACGCATCTTCTCCCGCCCTGGGGCTCTGTTCTACTCAGTTAAATCATATAACTGTTCACTAAATAATCATGTTATTGTCAGTTTGCCGCCATTACCGTCAACCTGAGCTGTCACAACGTTGACAATAATGATAACGTGTCACTAACATGGTTTTGCAGTAACAGCGTGGACGTGGTGAACATTTGTAATGTAGCGAGCAATTAGTTTTTGTCCATCGTGCTTCCTCTAGTATCCCAATATGAATAAGAGTTAACGAAACGGTCTGTAATACCATGTACTATACAGGGTGTCCGGTAAATAGTGGACTATCTTACAGAACTGGATAGCTCAGCTCAGGAGTGGCCAAAATATGATAAATTATGTTTTGTAAAAGTCGCACCAAAAACGAGATATCTCAACTTTTCATAATTTTGGAAATGCGGTACCCTGGTTCACCATTTTCGATGCCGCGCCCACATTTATTAGAATTTTTCAGTTTCGTTTGCTGTGAAAGATAGCTGTTTAAATTTGTTATAAGACCCTATCAACGGAATTAATAAAAGTTTTGCAGTTTTTTTAATTTTTCAAATCAAATTTAAAGTTTAGGAATCTGAGTTTAACTTGCAGCATGTTTAACATCGCACGGTGTAAAAAAAATGTACTAAGACTTGTAGTGCTGCTTTCCTAAAAATTGGCCTGGTTAATGGAGATTCTAAAATAATATAACAATTGAGTTTAATGATTACAGCAGCGAATTTATTATTAAGTTTGTCCAACAAAGACTGAATTTTATCAAACTAGCGAATTTAATAAACGACTTTTGCTTCCGTTTAAAATCAGGTTGGCTGGTTCTAAATGTTTTAAAAGACAGTTTACATTCATTTGAAATACAATGACACTACGATAAAAGGTAATAACATACATTTTCTTAAATTTAAAGCAAATTTAAGTCTGGTTGCCGGGTTAGAATAGTGCCACTCCATGTCTTCCCGTGGATGTCGTAAGAGGCGACTAAGGGAATATAGGCTTGTAGTACTGTTAGGCGATGGGCTTGCAACCTGTCACTAATACGCTGGTAAACATCTTAGCCTATTTGTGCAAATTGTGGTTACTGAATTGTCAACAACTTTTTGAAGTTGTAATTCTGTAGCTCTGCCTACCTCACTCTGGGATTACAGGCGTGAAGGTATGTATGTGTATGTGTTAAAGCAAGTGTTCGAATTGCTTGCCGCCAGCCCTAATGCAGGCTCGGCAGCGTTTCATGAACGACCTCTTGAGTTCGGAGGCATATCGTCGCTCACCAATTTGTCGGCTAGCTTCTGCGACACGACTACGCAGCTCTTCCAAAGAGGCAATAGGTTTGCACTCTTTCTTTTAAACAACCCCAATAAAAATAGTCTAGAGGGTTCAAATCCGGTGAACGAGGAGCCCTAAAAATTGGCCCTGAACGACCAATCCACCGGTTAGGATATGTTTGGTCCAAGAACCTTCGCACTGGTAATGCATAACGGGCTGGACAGCCATCATGTTGTAGCCACATGGTTCTTCTCAGCTCTAAGGGCGTTTCTTTCAATAGTATCGGAAGCGAATCTTGAAGAAACTGCAGGTACCCTCTTCCGTTTAAGTTCATTGAATTGTTGACAAGAAAACAAAAAACTAACGATGTAGGGGAGAGTCGGTTATATCGTCCCACTTTTTACTTTGACGTCAATATTTAATTAACAAAACATCTTGCACACATGTTTGATTATAATAATTATAAGTTAGTCTTTTGGGTTTAAAAAAAATAATACATTACTGAATTAGACTGTAGTTTAGGTAGGTAAAAGCGCGTTTTTCTGGAGGTCTGCTAATGGTACAATTTTGCCAACTATTACTTTAAATCGTACCACGGGTATTTTAAATCGTACTGTGGGAGTTTAAATCGTACCAGTAATAAAAACAGTAAATTATGTAATCGAAAATATTTATTTTTGTAGTCATTTACCATAATTATTTAATCTGGCTTACATGACATTTATGTCAAAAATGAACATATAAAAAAAAACAGTAATATAAGAATCAAATAGAAATAAAAAAATGTAACAAAATATTTACTCTCCTTTTGAGTAATGAAGCTTGTTTACAAAGTTTGTATCATGACAACGAACATAAAATAAATAAAAAATATAATCAACATATCGTCTATGCCTTGGATAATAGAAACTATGTCATATATGGAACCTATTATGACAAAAAATAATCAACTTACCCATTTATCTTTTATTAAATAAGAGTCTTTTATAGGTACGAGTAGCAATGCAAAGTAGGAACTACAATTAGTTACAATTATAAGAATTATTAATTAATTATATATATATATATCTTAAATCAATAGAGATCAAAATATTAATATAACTATTTTCACTTTTGGCTTACTTAAATACTAATTTAATCGACATTAAACTTTCTTGTAAGTATATTAATTAAAACAGTTCTCACAAATGTCTGGATTAGAAGTGCATGTCTCATGCAGCCACCTATGACACCGAACACATTGAATCCAGTCTACCTTTGGACCTTTTGTATCATAATAACGGCCGTTGCAACCTGCCAATGAGAAAAAAAAAGTTAATGGCGGGTAAATTGTACCAAAAAAAATGTAAATGGCGGGTAAATTGTACCAGTACAATATAGCCAACCACACTGTGGTACAATTTACCCAACCATGTATTTAAAATCAAAACAAGCCATAGCTATATAACCTTTAAACTTAAAGACTCCACGAAAACAATGTAAAAAACTACTTAATCTGTCATTCTAATGCTGTCTATATTGATATAAAAACTCACCTTTTCTCCGAGTTTCAGCCTTACGAATTAGTAGTAAAATTTACACCGAACTTCACTAAAAACTATTTTTTTCACTAGAGCACAACCTGTTCAACCGACGCCATTACAAAATGGCCGAGTGTTGGTGGCGCCACTAGAGCATACTTTAGTGTTGCCAACGTTAAAAATATAAGTTGGCATGTGGGTAATCTGGAGCTGGTACAATTAAAACGGCGGTACGATATAGCCGACTCTCCCCTAATTGTCTAATTAATTCAATCTGGAATTGAAAGTTTGGTGGCCAGTATTACTAACAACAATTAATCAGAATGGAGTTCATGTGAAAATTACCTATTTGGAAGCTAGCCGACAAATTGGTGAGCGACGATATGCCTCCGAACTCAAGAGGTCGTTCATGAAACGCTGCCGAGCCTGCATTAGGGCTGGCGGCAAGCAATTCGAACACTTGCTTTAAATTTAAGAAAATGTATGTTATTACCTTTTATCGTAGTGTCGTATTTCAAATGAATGTAAACTGTCTTTTAAAACATTTAGAACCAGCTAACCTGATTTTAAACGGAAGCAAAAGTCGTTTATTAAATTCGCTAGTTTGATAAAATTCAGTCTTTGTTGGACAAACTTAATAATAGCTGTAATCAATAAACTCAATTGTTATATCATTTTAGAATCTCCATTAACCAGGCCAATTTTTAGGAAAGCAGCACTACAAGTCTTAGTACATTTTTTTTACACCGTGCGATGTTAAACATGCCGCAAGTTAAACTCAGATTCCTAAACTTTAAATTTGATTTGAAAAATTAAAAAAACTGCTAAGCTTTTATTAATTCCGTTGATAGGGTCTTATAACAAATTTAAACAGCTATCTTTCACAGCAAATGAAACTGAAAATTTCTAATAAATGTGGCCGCGGCATCGAAAATGGTCAACCAGGGTACCGCATTTCCAGAATTTTTAAAAGTTGAGATATCTCGTTTTTGGGTCGACTTTTACTAAACATAATTTATCATATTTTGGCCACTCCTGAGCTGAGCTATCCAGCCCTGTAAGGTAGTCCACTATTTACCGGACACCCTGTATATAATGAAGGTGCCGTTACGAAATATACTATCAACATCCGATGTAGCACATAAGAGCAATTTCCCAGACCCGGGCAGCCTTGTCGTCCGTGTCGCGAACAAGTGCGCGTCACGTCGAGCCCATCAAACTTGTTATCTGCCGGTCATCACCCCCCCCCCCCACTCTCCCCACCTCACAGGAGCTACGCACACGCGGGCGTTGATTACAGTACCGCAATAACATAATACAAGGTAAAGAAGACATGACGTATGAATGGGTTAGGTAACAATCAAACTACGAGTGGCGGCCCTCGCGCGCCCCGCGACGGTTGATATAAAAATGAACTTCAGTTATAACCATGAGTTCCGATAGTCGTACTTTGTTACGTTTGGTTTCATTTCATTTGGAGGGTTTCGTAGTCAAAAAGGAACCATTAGTTA
Source organism: Acleris emargana (assembly GCA_927399475.2). Lineage (NCBI taxonomy): Eukaryota > Metazoa > Arthropoda > Insecta > Lepidoptera > Tortricidae > Acleris > Acleris emargana. Next base: position 226,537 of record OV656846.1, read on the forward strand.
TACTTTCACCATGTCTTATAATATCAGCGGAAGTTTGATTGGAATGGCAGTTGCTGACGCCAACAGAGCCCCCCGCCGCACCGCCTCGCGCCCCGCGCCCCGCGCTTCCCCGCCGCGGGAACAGCTCGGGGAAGAGCGGACTAACTGCGCATTATATTTCTGCTTACGTTTCAAAATAAATGAATCAACGACTAATTCCTAAACAAATTGGACGAATGCTTCAAATAAATTAAAACATCGTCCTAACGCGAGCACGGTAACATTTCGCTGAGATGGAAAATTTAGGAATTTTAGGAGCCTTTGACGATTTCTTCTCGAAGCGGAAGGATTCCGGGAAAATCCGCCGGGACACCGTTTCCTTTGGTAATGTAATTAAAAAGAGTAAGTAATCAAATTAGTTGTTTCGGGAGTCGCTGCGCGCAGCTCAAGGTACGGTCAGGAGCACAAACTAGAAACATTATATTATAGGTAGGTATAAGTACTTACATTGTAAAACAGTGCTTATTTTTTTTATTTATTTTATTTATTTTTTAATGTTATGATTCGTAGTTAGGTCCTTGTTGGTTTGTGTTTAAGCGAGTGTTATAAATGCGGTTCAGGTTAACAACGCATAACTCTCGCCTCAAACGAGCCTGTATGCAGGGGAGCCCGATCACTTGAGCTCTGGTGGAACAGGGTAGTTGCACCAAACGATCAGAATCTCTCATTCAACCGAATGTTGTTGCAATACAACAGTGTGCACAAAAACTGGTCCCCGCTGCATCGCGGCACTTGACGATTGATCAGTATTCCAATCAATAAAATGGTGCGGTTGTATTAATGCGAAGGCGCTGTCTGAGTCGGCGAGTCTACAGACGGTCGGCGAGTCTACAGACGGTCGGCGAGTCTACAGACGGTCGGCGAGTTATCGCGGCTGCATCGTAAACATATCGCTGCTCAGGTCACGGGCGGCGAGATGGAGACGAGGCGTCTTTGCCCGTCGGTGACCGTTATCTATTGGTTCAATATTGGCAGCTGTCGGGCGGCGGCGCCGGGCGGAGCCGCTACACAGTAAATACGCCGCGAGACTGAGGTGAAGCTGCGGAACTGAAATAAATCAAACCAAATTAAACTGCTGCGGATCGTCTTTCTTTTGAGGGTTCTGAAGTTAAACTAGGAACCTTTATACCTAATTTACCATGTCCGTCTAACTATCGGTTTGTGTGTCACACTCACTTTATGTCACAAATAACCAGACCTAGGAATATACGGGGCAAAATTAAATGACAGCTAGGGATTGCCTATATCGATAAACTCAATTATCGATGCTTTTCCCATACACTAGTGATCGCTCCAAGCTTTGATTGAAAAATAAAATTTTATTGAAAGTATGCAAATGAAACTAAATAACAACATAATTCTGGTTATTCTTTATTTTAAAAGATTTTTTTAACTTTCAATCATCATCATCATCATTTTTTTTTACCCTTAACAAATTCTGATCGTTTATTTTAACAATAGAACCTAAATGGGACAGGCACTCTGAAATACACAATAAGGAACAAAATATGATGATGAGTGGAGGTTTAAAAAATCCTTTTAAAATAAAGAATAACCAGAATTATATTGCTATTTTGCTTCATTTGCATACTGTCAATAAATTTTTATTTTCACAAGCAAAACTTGTAGCAATCACTAGTATATGGGAAAAGCATCGATAGTTGAGTTTATCGATATAGGCAATCCCTAGCTGTCATTTAATTTTGCCCCGTATATTCTTAGGTCTGCAAATAACAAATAATTAAATACCTACTGAAATGTTGTACACATAATCTATACATATACCGTGTACTAAAATCAATGATGAAATATTTAAGTAACAACAAACAGTAAAGTTCTAGGGTCCCCTCCCCTAGATACAGCAAAGGTAAAATCATTTTTTTACTTTACAACCTCGTGTGAAATAATAATATGACATAATATGTAGGGCATTACCAATTTTTAGATTTGGGGGACCGTTTAGGATATATTGAAGTCTAAAGTGCCATTTTTGCTAGAGTTACGTTACGGATTGAAGTAAAAAATGTCGGAAAGGTTACGTCCCGGCGAGTGAGTTGTCGCGGGTGTTAGGCTCGGGCCGCCGGCCGCGGGCGCCGCCGGGGCGGGTCAGTTGTATCGGGTTCATTCATGTTATGATTCTATGGCGTCAACGTCAGTTTGAACTAAACAGAGTAGGTTCCCGCAGCATGTCGATTTAATAGTAGTTACTTGAAATCTGTTACCACTTACCAGTAAATATGATGGATGAGTATGACAATAAGATGTAACACATAATATGGATTGATGTAACGATACGTAGTTATTTTGTCCATCAGGACGGCTAATGAAAATGAGGATACAACTTTACTCCAAAAAAGTATTTTTTTTATTTATTGTTGAGATTCCACAGAGCGGTAGTTCTGATTCACTTCACAGTAAAGTTGTATATCATCAACCTTATCGTCACAATGTAGAAGCAAGATGGGGTAAAACAAATCGGAATAGTGTCCCAGTCGGAGTTGAAGACGCATGGCGACCATTCCGCGCGCTTATCTGTTCGTAGCGCTACGTCGTAGCAGTCAATCACGGCGCAATAATTTTTCAACGCAAACGCCTCCACGCCGCACCGCCGCCGCACCGCCGCCGCACCGCCGCCGCACCGCCGCCGCACCGCCGCCGCACCGCCGCCGCTCCGCCGCCGCTCCGCCGCCGCACCGCCGCCGCACCGCCGCCGCACCGCCGCCTCACCGCCGCCGCACCGCCGCCGCACCTCGCCGGCGAGTCACTGAGGACCGGGGTCTTCACAAGTCAACATTCAAATGTTCATTCAAATTAAAATTATTCATTCAGAAAATTGGCCACATCGCCTCTTGTAATTGTCCGTATCATGAGCTACGTTAATCTACGTCAATACTCGTAACCAGAGAAATGCCCGTAGAACTCGAGTATTCAGTAAAGAACTATTTTCCGTGTTACTTTGAGAATAAAAAATGTATAATATTTTGGTTAACCCCCACCTCAAGCCCCTGCACGTAATATGTTATGCGGTAGGTACTGTTGATAAAACCTAAAAAATACGTCCTTCGCCCCCCACAAGTGAAATCCTTAATTAAATTGATTAGTTTAAATACACGTCCATGTTTGGAAGGGTAAGGAATTCATCTGTATACCCAATTTTCCTCTTAATCAGCCCACATGCTAAAACTATAAATCGGGATTTAATCGCGTACATCAAAAGTTGGCGCGTGTTCAGAAGTTTAAAGCGGGATGGTCGCGAGGTGCTCCGGGGCCACCGCCGTGCACCGGGGCGCACACGAGGAGGGGCGCTTCCTGAAGTAAGCAGGCAGCCAGCGTTCTTGCCTTTCGTAACGTTTACGATTACGGCTGCGTTTCTTCTCAGAGTGGCCTCCTCTTGGGAAGCGCTGGTAGATCTTTGACGTGTAAACGTGCCTGTGCGGCTTACATACTGAATAAATAACGTGTATCTTTTGTATCATTTTAAAAGCAAAGCGGACAAAGTCGGAACATTACGAGGCAGGTACGGTCACGTACAATCGTAAATTCAGAACCTCATTTAAAGAAAACCGAGCACGAGCAAGTCGACCATGCTTAGCGTGGGGTTCCGAATTGGTTATTACAAACACAAGTTTATCTCAAAAAATACGATGTGGAAAAGTGCACCAGCAAAAGAGCGTATCTTCATGACACATTGTAACGAGGTTGTTGCAACCTCTTTTATTTGAGTTCCTGGCCACTATTACATTTCGATCTAAATCTTCCAAATTCAAATTTATTACATTCTATTCCGATATCGATCCTTGGATCATTCTCCAGATATTTTCCAGAAGAACCGGACACGAGTACTCGTGTCTCAAATATTGTACTTACATTAATTTATTATTTTATTTGGTATTTAGTTATAAATTATAAAATACATTCATTATATCTCAACTTCTCAAGCAGTGATTCATTTATCTTCGACACAACGTCTCAGCGATATTTACCCAATACCGTCAGAAATGGCGTCCTTTTGTTGTGAAGTTACGGCTATTACTCAAAAACGGTATTTGAATGTTATAAAAAAACCAGAACAAAAAAATACAACTGTATATTGCAAGAACTTAATTATATCAGATTATGGCTTCAACGAGTATAGTCGGTTGTTTACCTAATTTATAACAGACGGTTTAAACGTTACCGTCTGTTATACGTGTCAGCCGCCCCCAGATTATGGCTTTAACGTATAGTTTGTCGACCTAGATTATTACAGACGGGTACATGTATAGACGCATGCAAACGTAAGGTTGAAGTGATTGAACCGCAGTGCCGCACGGCTCGGCTCGCACCGCGAGATATAAACGGGTCGGTCCAGCGGGAGCTGCCTCTCCGGGTCGGTCCAGCGGGAGCTGCCTCTCCGGGTCGGTCCAGCGGGAGCTGCCTCTCCGCTTCGTTAGGCGTGCAAGGGAGACAATGTTCAAGGTCTAATTTGTTTGGAACTGAATATTATCAACATGTTTTTTAAGCTATTGCATAGCTTCTATCGCGGGCCTTGAGCGCGGGGACCGAATCCAGAAATTCCGTAACGAAAAAACCTCACGCTCCCCACTCCGACGGGCAAGGAGGTGTGGCTTGAAAGCCGTGCATCGTCTAACGTCGTTTCAGTTCGGCAGTCTTCGACACGGCGTTGTGTGCGTTTGTACGACATGCAATAGCTTTACCGCGGCAATCCCCGAGTGCCACACGTCTTTTTTCACTATACGCACAATAAATTACTTACTTTTCTGTGAAATACCTATTAAATTTACTTTACATAGAGGTAGGTACAGTCGAGCACAAACATATGTACATACACTTTTGTACCTTATTCCCTTGAAATACATTTTTTCAGCGACACCCCAATTTACCAGATTCAGATTCAGATTTTATTACTCAATATAACACAGTATAAATTACATGGCATGTCAAATTATATGCAGTTACATTGAGGTCGTCAGAAATAGAATTAAATGATAATAATAGAAGTACCTAAGCTTTGTTTTTAAAAGTGTACAGTAACCTTGTAACCTTCCGTGGTTTCACCTGATGGTTCCAACGGAAGACCAGGGGGCCTAGACAAGAGGCAAACGCCGTTTTCGCTTTTCTGTTGAATCGCTGTCAAATGTATGAGATCACGAATTGGTCACGTGGTTTATCGAAGAGAACAGCTAAGTGGCCAGCCAACGTACTTGTTTTCGTTTTTCTGCAATATTTCTAAACGAACAGAAAAACGAAAAGCGCTGTCACAATGACATAATCCATACAAATGGCTAGTCAAGTGGCCCTTTTGACGTGCATTCTGTTCTGTATTCTGCCGTACGATGTAGAAAACTATTCGCACGCCGAAGACTTGCAGAAAAGCGCTAAGCGTTTCGAGTAAACAATTCAAAATGGCTGATACTTTGTAATTTGCTTGAGAGACAATAGTGTATTACTGTTTTAAATCCAAAATGCATTCTTTGCGTTTGCTGTGGGCTGCCCGCAACGAAGCTCGGAGGTTGAGGCGCCAACAAAGATACGAATCGCGATCAAATTTGGAGCTTATAGAAGAAATGCCCGAAGGTTTGTTCGCTGAACGGTCCCGGATCGATAAGGGCACATTTCGGCGTCTATGTGACGAGTTGAGAGCACAAACCTCGTTGAGAGGAACCAGGGAGATTCCTCTCGACGTTAAGGTAGGAATAGTGTCTTATAAGTGATCAGGTATATTATGCATAGCAACTGGGTCATTCTACTTTTCAGTGTACATTTTTGGTTTTAGTCCGATAAAAAGTATACCAAATTATGAATCCGCGTCTAAATAAATAACATAAACTTAGAATGTTTAAGTTTGACGGTTTCCAAAAAAACAACTCTTAAATTACTCAATTATCGTTAAAAAAACTTGGTAACTCAGTGGTAAATTGCACTCTTTCCATAGAAAAGGCGGGGACATCAACATCCACTGCGTTACTGGCATTATAGTTATTACAAATAACTTTTTATGTATTAGGATAATTCTAAATACAAGCTTATTTACGTCCCTCTTCGAGTGTCAAGTTAAAAAACGGTGTAATTCACCGTTTTTGAAATAAAAATTGTTTAGTGCAAATGTGACTAAAAATTTATGTACAACGAAAAGTAGAATGGCCCAACTATGTTATGTTGATGTGGACGCTTATTTCCTAGTTATTTTTTCAGATTCTATGTGCTCTCACGTTCTTTGCGACGGGGTCCGACCAAACGGTGGTGGGGGTTTCACAACACTTGACGCAGCGGACACCAAGTCGCTGCATCAGGCAAGTGGTGCAAGCCCTCAACCATCCTAGCGTTGTGTTGTGGGGAAGTGGATAACATTTCCCCAAACACAACTGGCGAGGTCGGCTTGCAAACAAAAGTAAGAAGTAAGTACCTATATTCTAGACTGGAGCCCTATCCCTTTGATAATATGATACTTAATCACCTATTGTAAACTAAAGCCATTGTACCTAACTATAAAAATATTGTACAGGTTTCAAAGAAAGTTCCGCCTGCCAGGAGTAATTTGCATTGATTGCACCCACATTGCCCTTGTAAGGCCAAGCGTGGATGAACACCAATATTATAATAGAAAAGGATACCATTCATTAAATATTCAAATGGTAAGTTCAGACAATTTATACCTACTATAATACAGATTCTATGAATAGGTAATTTACTTTCTATGTGTTTGGCTTCTAGGTAAGAATTCTTGCCTGTGTGGTTTTCTCATTACAATCCAAATAACAATAAACAATTTGAAGTGATTATGTATATTGAACAAGAAATGCACCAAATGATTAGAGTCTGGCAGAGCTAATTCTGCAAGTTGGACACCATTATAAGGATAAGTTACTTGGTCATGAGTTGTATTATTTTATTATGTGAGGGATAAATATTTTCCAAAAGGTCTAACTAATTAATATAAATGTTAAATTATGTTAGTTCAATAAATTGGTTTAGCTCCAAATATCACCCTGTTATATGAGAAGAAGGTAGGTAGGTATGTATTAATATTAGTAAGCTCAACAGTATGTAAAAAAATGGTTTATTAATTGCAAGTTAAGATTGATTGATTGATTGATTGTTTATTGTGGGGTCATTGTTGTGAGGTAATGCTGTATTTATCCTGCAAAAAAAGTGTGTCAGAATACTGGCAAATATTGATCCTAAGGACTCCTGCCGGTGCACTTTAAAATGTTTAAAATACTGACCCTTACATCCATGTATATTTTAGAATCTTGTAAATTTATCAGAAAACATTCAGACTTATTCCGGACTCTCACAGAAACAAAGAGAAATAAGAAATCTTAATAAACTTAAACTACCGTTAACCAAATTAAAATTAGTTGCGTCCAGTCCACACCATATGATGATTAAAATATACAACCATGTACCAAATTCCATCAAAAGTGAAAATAAAAACCCTTTATTTATAAGCAAGTTAAAAATATTTTTAAGTGATAACTGATATTTTTTAAATACCGAATTTAGAGATAAATGAATTCAAGTAGGTATAATTCTTTATAATGTACAAGTAATATTATTACAAATGTAGTTTATGTATGTACATTTAACTATTAATATATATTTCTGTATCTATTTATGTAGGTATTTGAATGTAGTTTAATTTTAATTTTATTTATATAAGTTTTATTGGTTACTTGATGTGTTATATTCTTCTTCTTGTACACTTGTTTACTCGTTGCACAACCTTTCACTCTTCTCAATCTCTCAAGGGTTAGCTGGAAGAGATCCCTTAAAGGGATAAGTTCGCCTTTGTACATATTTTTATATTAATTGTATTGTTCTGTTTTTTCTTTTGTACAATAAAGTGTTTACAAACATACATACATACATACATACATACAAATATATGGGAAAAATATATATATAAAACTATACATAAAAAATAAATAAGTTATGTAAGAATTATTGATATGTGCAATATTCGTAGCTTTTATTTTATTCTAATAATTAGGTCCTAGCCCTACTGTCCTATGTTGCTACGCCCTTGCAGGGTGTCATATGTATACCTTCCATGTAATTCCATCTATATACCTGTAATATGACTTGCAATAAACGAATTTGAATTTGAATTTGAATGTTAAGATTTGGTGAAATAAAACTCAACTACATAGCTACATATTATTATTAAAATAATTAATAATACACTTCTCATACATAACAATCAATATATTAATTTAATACACATTGGGGGAAGCCTAATTATGCAAAATCTGGTTACAGAATTATTAACAACTCTAAAAACGAGTTGTTAGTAATTCTGTAGCTCTGCCTACCTCACTCTGGGAATAAAGGCGTGAGCTTATGTATGCATGCTTTCTATAAGTCTGATCAATGTTAAACAATATTGATTTTTGTTTATTTGAGTCCACTTCTTTCCAGGAGTCCTGCAAATAGGTACATTCATTTGATTGCTCCTCCATTACATTGCACTTGTAATTTTTTTTTTTACAAAAACCTTATCAGTTCTTAAGTCTTAAGCCAAACCATATAAGTCTATATTGTTACTAAATAATATGAACATGAAATAGACCAGCAATAAAAATTGCAGAAGTTGATTGCTGTCCTGCTTCAATCAATACAATCTCACACATTTACTTAGTCCCAAACTAAGCTCTAGGCTTGTAATATGGGTACTAGAACAATGATAAACATATTATGTAGGTATATAGAAAATTAAATATTTCAAAACTTTTTTTATTTGCTATAATGTATATAATATAGGGGGGTACTTAACACTAACGTACACTCGTACGACATGAACCCGCAAAATGTATAAAGAATTGCATAAATATATAAAGTGCCTTTTTTATGTTAAATATATTATAATTTTACCTTTTCAAACTATCAAGATGCGATGACATTTAGGTACCTATATGCTTGGTGAAGATATTAAAAAGTCTCGAGCAAAACCTGGATCGATCGAAGGCTTCCTAGCGTTCAAGTCACTATCTAGTAGTTGTAAGCTAACCGTGCTGTCTCAATTTTTTTTTTTAATTGTTGTGTATTTGTTTAAGGCGACTCGGGGTATCCACTGCGACCCTGGTTGATGACGCCTATTTTGGATGCCGCACAAGGGTCAAGGGAGGAGACTTACACTAGGAGGCACGTGCAGGCCAGGAATTGTATCGAACGTTGCTTCGCCCTGCTCAACTTATTTTAATAAATAGTATTGTTTACCTTCATAATATGCTATAACCATTGTGAGATTTTTGTATTGTATTTGCATTTATTTAGCTAATTAAGATATTATGAAGGTTGGGTGTGTTGGCAGTTAGGCACTGCATTAATGTGGATAACCATCATCTATTCAATAAGCTCCTACATGTATAGAGTTATTTTCATATTTATTAAAACATTTGGTAAATGGTGAAAATTTTATAAAAAATTAAATGTTTGAATTTAAAAGTATTTTAATTGTTTACCTTTATATCGCGGTGTAAAAACCAGATGAACGTATCTTCATTTTTATGATTTTACAGAAGAGCAAAAAAACGGTGAGAATTCGCGTCTTCAACTTTCCAATATCATTTTCAGTGGTAATAAAATGATTATCGAGACAAAAATATATATATACCATTACGTCGATTTGGCATTTCATGCAGGAGCTCATTCTGAACCGTTTTATGCAAAAAAACTATTTTTGAATTTTTTGTAGTTACGTTCATCTGGTTTTTACACCGCGATATATTAATTGTAGATAATTTTGCCATGCTCAATATTCTTTATTTATTAAATTACCTAAAGTAAATGCTTATAAGGAGTGCTCTGTGGCCACAGCCACTTACTGTTTGGCATCGACTTTGTGCAGATTTTTTGGATCCACTACATTAGAAGGACTTAAGGAAACACAAAAAGAATTGGTCTTTAGGTAAAATCATTGAGATTTCAGTACCAATTGGTGACCTGAAAGGTAGCAGTCTTGCATTGTGGACTCTCGTTCGAAGCGACGAGAAGCTAACCTAACTACTTAAATGTGGTTTATTTATTACGCTGTAACTGGGATCCGTCGCGATTCCATGTAAATTAAAATAGTAGATATAGGTTTTTGGGCCAGAAACCCTCGAGGGCGTCCTCAGGAACACCCTACCAAAGTTTGATCACAATCTGATCAATGGTTTAGGAACGAATATAGAGGACAAACGTACAAACATTCAAGTATTTTTATTTAACAATTATAAACTCGTAGTCCCATGTCACCGTCTTCGTAAAGTCAGCACATCGTTCGCGGGGAACTTTATACGCTTCTACAATAAGATACCTACTATATAAGATATATTGTCAATATGAAATATGCCGTTCAATAAATTTAAGTCTCGCATTAAGTATTAAGTGCTGAAATTTTACCTCCTAACCTAACCTAAAACTTTGACTGACAGTTGTTGTCACTATAACGTTTGACATTGACGTTTAAATTTGCGCTAAGCATAGACAATTTAAGGATAAATTATTATTATAGCGCACAATGAGCGTATCGCTAAATCGACAGCACGTTTCTCTTTTCTAACTCCTGTTGTCTGACACATGTTGGACGCTAACGCCTAGGCGTTGAACTTTACAGAAAGGAAAACGCCTGGAAGCGTTTGCCTCTTGTCTGGGCCCCCAGCGCTGACTTTAATGCCAGCATTACGCTGAGTTGGGACCATTTCGTGACCACTTTCTTCTTGTTTTTGTTAATCTGTTCTTTGGTATGCATGTCACGAATGATGTTTTCAGTGATTCTTGATCAGCATTGCCGCTTCACGATACTCACGAGACGTAGTAGAGATGAATTTATACGTGTATGGTTGTGGCGCTTCACCGCCCGCCCCCCCCCCCCCCCCCCCCCCCGACCGCTGCGCCGCGCGGCTCCGCGGGCTAGTTGCTAACTAGTTTATCTCCGCAGATGATTCGGTTACGTGCTGCCGCAGCCACGCCGCCGCGGTTGCCGCGCGGCGACGCACCGCTACACGACGACGAGCCTGAACTCAGCCGCACCGGGACGACGACGCGACTCGATATTAATGTTTAATGTTTATGACTATACTTAACTGGAAAAATAGTATATTCAGCACTTAGAAAAAAACTGTTTACAAGCACGAATAGATTCTAAACCAATTTTTTTTATTACGGCTAAAACGGTCTCCGCGAAAAATTATTCATTTTCTTATAATTACGTTCATATTATTATATGTGCCGTACATCACGTCCTGCCTCATTGTGTATAATCGGCAAAACATGTGATTTATTATCACCACATAGTATAAAACAAAGTCGCTTGCGCTGTCTGTCCCTATGTATGCTTAAATCTTTAAAACTACGCAACGGATTTTGATGCGGTTTTTTTTAATAGATAGAGTGATTCTTAAGGAAGGTTTATATGTATAATACATTCCACGCGGGCGAAGCCGCGGGCGGGTCGCTAGTTCTTAAATAATTTGATGAATTAATTCAAAGAATCGAGTTAAGGTTTATTGTAATGTCCTAGAAACTTGTGTATTAAAATTGAAAGAACATTTAAACAACATCAGCCGACCTTTACCAAAACCTCCACGTGGTCCTCCGGCGGCACGAGTACGATTGCAACTTATTCGCGTCGCTTCCTGCGTTGACGCGTGTTGAGCGATCGTCGGGCGCGCCGCCCCGCCGCCCCGCCGCGCGTGACGCGGGTGTCGATGCTCGAGCGGACAATTCGAGTCGTTTCCGCCACGCGCCAGCGACGACGAGCCGTTGGCCGCCGGGCGTGCCCGGAACACGGCAGTCAACGCGTTCATCACCCGGCACGGGTGCCCCGACTCACTGGGTACTGAACCAGGGTAAACATTAACCGCACACTGTCATACGAATAAAACTTAAAACCAATATAATGTCGCAACGCGTCCATAGACAGTGTGCGGTTACTGTTTACCCTGGTTCAGTACCCAGCAAACGCAACAAGCAAAAATCCAAAACCATAACTATGAGCAACATTTATTGTCAATAAATAACGCCCTAAGGATGCAATATCGCGCGTGATGGCCGGCGCGCGACACGCGGGGAGCGCCCGCTCCGGCCGCCAATTACCTGTGCGAGGAAATTTACGGGTGGGCTCCATTATCTTTACAGATGGCGGAAGCGTTTGAATCAACTGTTACTGGAAATAAAAACGTTATTATAAGAACACAGGCAACTGACTCCTCGGTAGAAATACACTTTGGTAGGAACTAGGAAGTACTATCCAATAGTAATCCGTTTCAACTACTCATATTTTAAGGTGTCTCGAAGTCAGTCTCTCTGATTAAGCGTTTTGCACCTTCGACCTCGTCGTTTATCGCAAGACAAAATGTGGATGAAAGACCCGTCATTTTCTGACACGTGTAATGAGTACGAGAGTGATGGGTGCTTTATCTACATTATGTCACGTGATGAACGCAACCACACTTGACCCGTAGTAGGTGAGACTGCGGACAAACGCCAACCTATCTTTGATTAGAAAAAAGTCATGTTAAGTTATGATGTCACACTGCTTTTTGGCTGCCTGTGAACCGACCTCCGCGGTCGCGACACGGTGGGTTGAGCATCACTAATGAGTAAGTATACAAAGAGTAGATAGCTTACTTAATTATAAATCTTACTCTCCAGTAACGCACAGTGCGTTACTTAAAGCGATTAAATAACAAGCTATAAAAAAGTTAGGAATACCTCTGTATGTCGGGGCTATTGTGACTCGGTATCCGACACAACGTGTCTGAGAAGCGGTGCGGAGGTTTTATCAGTTTCATTGAGAGCATGTATCACTGGCGAGACGGCCCGCCCGCCCCGCCCGCCCCCCGCTCTCTGCGAGTGCAGTCAATAAACCGTCGTCGTGCTGCAGGCTGGTGCGCTGCCCCGTGCTGCCAGTACTAATGTAAGAATAAAGTATCCGCGCATTATTAACAAAGCGATAGTGAATGGTGGCCCGGCCGATGTATTCGAACATCGAAAGAAGTTTCTAAACAATTCAATATCTTTGAGCATAAGACATTTATCTCCATCCCCGCGTGACGTGCTCCGCCGCTGCGCCGCGACTTGACTCGTTGAAACTCGCATCCGTCACTGTCGGGTTGAGTGCGAGTACATTTTTCACTCGTTCGTTTGTTCCGCGCGTGTAATGCGCCGGCCGGCGCGCGGGTGCCGCTCAATGCTATCTGATCAGCTGCCGCCCTCCCCCCGCTCTCACCCGGCTGACCGCCTACGACGGCGCCATTACTTTGTGTCCGCAATGAAAGGACTCTATTTCCCGCGCGCTAGGCGGGCGTACGTTCAGTTCAATCTACGTCTCCGCAGGTACTTACGCTGAAATATGCTCTTGTTAGTGTTGTGTAATACCGGGTGAGACCACTACCGCATTGTACCCATAAACGCAACAAGGGCGAAATATCGGTGTCTTCGTGTTTGCTCGCTCCGTAAAAGCGCGGCGAGCGCGGCCGCTGCCAACTCCTTAATGAGATTGCTCACTCGCACGGAAATTAATTCTTCACTAGCCACGTGCGCCAACTCGAACGAAGCTCCAACGCGATTACATTACACGACGCGGCCGCCGCGGCGTTAACGCGCGGCGTTGACGCGCGGCGGGCAACTTTTGCAGAACGAGGACGTGAGCGTAATTAAAGTTGTGAATGTGGAGTTGGCGTGAGGAGTCTGCCGACGGAACATGGCGCGGGACTCCGAGCTCCGTCGGGTTGTACTCGTAGAGGCGCCCCTGCTCGGGCCTGCCGTGCGCCGCCCGTGGTGCTCCCGGGGCGACTCATGGCCCAGACGCCGCCGCGGTGACCCTCAAGGGTAGAAGGGTCTTCTTCAACGGTTTTATTTTGAAACAGAATAAAACGAATATTTTGATATCTGGAATATTCTGAAAACTAGATAGAATCCATACTGGATTTACTTTTTGTGGGAATAAACCGGTTAATTATATTATTTAGTATTTTGCTGCACGAGTTAGGTACTCGTAAGTGGCATAAATTGAAACTCAAATATAAAATATAAAAAATACAAACTCCCCAAATCGACGGACTTACGAGTAAAATCTGTTTTATCGCTTGTACGCATACTTATGCATACTCAGGCTCAGGTATGGCATTGCACTATGGGGACACCGTACAGATGCAAACAGACTGTTTATTCTCCAAAAGAAACGTGTGCGAATTCTTGCTAATATAAATATAAAATCTCCAGAAAGTTGCAAACCTTCCTACTACTAATCTAATACATACATACATACATTAAATCACGCCTGTTTTCCAGAGGGGTAGGCAGAGACCACTTCTTCTACTAATACATAAAATATCATTTTTAAACACTGACTTCGGTGTATATTTTTGAATTTCGTCAGCTTGTTGCGAAATACGGTCCTTACTTTTTCACCAATTTGACAGAACAAAGAACGTTTGATAAAACATGATACGATTTTTTTTAGCACATCTGTGAAAGTACCTACTTAACAAAATTAGGGATAGCATAAAATGTGAACAATCCGATCTAAAATATGATTAACGTCTTTAAGAATTTTTAATAAATAAGTATACAACTTACTTATTTCAATGACAAAATAAAATTAAACCTCAGTCTGCCTCACTCTCACGTACGTAATTAATGTGAAAAATGTGCCCACTTCATCTTGAGTAGCCCGGTGACTGGTGACATTTCAGTGTACATTGCTCAGCTGATATGAATCCCACTGATGTGTGGTATGAAGGCTTGTTAATTTTTTAATGTAACTCCCTATAGCAAACTGTCACTTGTCACCTATCGTTGTCAAGATGGTGAAATAAGGGGCAGGTGGCTGTTGAAGACGAAATGTGTACACGTGAGATCAAAACTAGTTTATGTTTTGCAGTGAGAGAAGCGCTCGCGTCGGCCGCAATGTCACCGCACTAGACTCGCGTCAGTCGCTGAACAGTCGCTATCGCCGCTCAGCCGAGCGTCGCATTGTTCCCACAACACTAACGATTTGCTTGATGGCTAATTTCGGTGCCATTGTGTTAACCCGCGCACCGGGGGTCGCGTAATTGCCCCGTCCCCGCAACGACAGGGCAGAGTTTCTTCAAGACACTAAAGAAGTATTATTTACGAGGCCAGTCGACAACTTTTGTTTCGCGCTGATGCGGCTCCGGCTCGCATTTTCCCGAACTCCGCGCTGCGCCCGCGGCGGACCGCACGCTGCAATAATTCAACCAACTTTCCGAATAAATTGGAGCGAATAAAATGAATTACAGAAAACGTGTTTGCTTAATTAAATAACGGCTGGCGACGAAACAATACTCGTAATGAGGAGGTAGGGGGAGGGGGGGGGGGGGGGTTTAGCCTTTCGTGAATTATTTGGTGAACTATATCCAAGCAGACGGCGGCGCCTATTGATTAGTCACTCGATAAGCTTAATAACACAGCGGGCGGCAGGAAGCTGCGCGCCGACCGCTCGCGAGCCGTTCCTGCGGTCGTCGTAGGTCGACGGTCCCGGCGCCGGCGCCCGTCTCCGCGCGCGCCCGCTGGTAGCGCCTCACAAAGCGCCGGAAGCTCACCGGATGCTGTAAAGTCGAGTGCTCCGACAACACAGACAGAATTAAAATATTTTCAATACTGCGTAGCTGTCAAACAAAGCGGAGTCGGAACGCGTGATACTTCAATTAAACTTGAAAATCAATCTGTATTGTTTGCTGATGTCCGGCGTGACGCGAAAGGCAGGACCCGCACCGACGCCGGCGCGGGGGCCGGGAGGGGCGGGGAGCGGGGCGCAGGGGGGGGAGGCATATAAAGCCCCATTGAAATGAAAACAGCGTGAACTGAACGCTTTGCACGACTCGCGAGTCATGCTGTGGTGGAGAGGGCAATTATATTTATAATTGCAGTATAAGACGACGGGAAGGGCACTTAAGTAGAAGTGCTAAAAGAAGTTTATTAATGTGTTGCAGAATTTTTACTGATATATTTTTGTATTGGATGGTGTGACTTGGGAAAAATACCTTTTGGCAGAATCACCTTGCGCATACAATCACTTCTGTTCTTTTTTTATTAAGAATCATACTTTAGCATATTTTCGATGATAATAATGTTAATATTCGAACATTGATTTCGCAGATAAAATATTTTGCATTATGTCTACGTGACATAAAGTTCTAACCCAATCTACCATACTTTTCTGGCAACAGCTCGTATGTGTTGCGGTTGCAGTTCTAACCTAACCTACTTTTCTGGCACATTTTCGTTTCTGATGGAGTGGCAGTTCTAACCTAACCTAACCAACCTAAAATTTCTGATTGTAGAAAAATCTCTAGAGGCATACCTAGTCAACCTGTGTCTTTTTATATCCCTAATTCACAAATATGTTCTCACATAAAATACGATACAAACTAAGTATAAAATCACTGTTAATGGAACTCTAAAGTCACCATTAAGTTTGAACAAAAAACACATAATTATTAGACCAGTACGCTGCTACATTATGTTGCGAGTTAAACACAACAAACATGTTACTTCAGGAAGCGTTGTTCTGGACGCGCCGAGCAAGTCTACTCGTCGCCGTCCCCGCGCGGCCGCACCGCCAACGGATGACGCGCATGAATTTGATGCGCATAAAATTATTTAACCATTATTTATAATGGTCATAAAGATTTTCCGCTCTTTTATAAAAAAATAACCCTAACCTATCCGTGATCCGAGTCGATTTTGCCACTAACTTTATATTATATTAATATTATGATTAAATAAATGTATGACATTCTACATTATGGTTAAACCAATTATGAATCCGTATAATTATGACAGGGAACAATTATGACGAAGTACACTTTATGCCAAAAAAATAATATGAGCATCAACTTTAAGCGTCATGTGTTATGAGTTATGATTATGACAATCGAAATTATGACAATAGTTGTTATGCGACCAGACGGCCACCCCTGAGATGACGTTTATTAAACGGTTAAATTATATGTGTGTCGCTGAGCCCGCGGCGACCGACGCCGCGCCGTGCCTGTCCGATATGGGGATGTTGTAATTAATCAACCTAGTTGGGCCCAGTTAGTTTTCGCACAAAATCAACTCCAATCGTCCGCCAACTGGCCCGAGTTCGTTTAGTTGAGGGCGGCGCGTCCATAAACATTCCGGCTCAGACTACGTAAACCTGCTTATTTATTGAAGCGATGTCTCAAGACAACAAATGTCTAATCTGTCGTCAGAGCTCTCGGGAGTCATTTCGATTAATCTTTAACAAACAATAGAAACCTGTTTGATCTTGATCTCAAAGGAGTGGAGGAAGGCGATACGCAAATGCGTTTGTTTACGCGCGTCGATGGACAAGAGCGGGGCGAAGGGAGGGGCGGGGAGGGCCAGGGACGAGACTATGAGCTATTTAAAATATTTTAGCCTATTAGAAAACAATCAAAAATAAGCTACTCAGCCCCTTGGGTAAATATTTGAAATTATATTGGAAAATTGAAATTTGTTTAAAAATCGCCAGTTGTTAAATCTCAATCAAAAGAATTATATTTTTATACTCGTCGATTAAAATCTGTGTATTAAGATTTCATAGAGAATACTGCAACGTCACTCTTTTCATCGTTGTTACTTCCGAAACAATCGAAATAACTATTTCGATACGCTCTAGACAACCGAAAAAAATTTGAAAATAGAACTTTGGATTTCCATATATGTGTCCTTGTTTAAGGAGACTCGATCCGATACAAAATTGCCAATCTGTGGCGTTTCGGAACGTAGCAGCGTCGCGGCATCTGTCAAAAATCTACTTTTCAATTATCTTGTGTCAAAGAAGTCGGATAGTAACACTTACGATATTTAGTTTTCTTGTATACTCGTATTAATGACTTAAATTATTAATTTTAATGAACTCGTACAAAAAGTATTGTTCACAATAGTGTCATAATTAAGCTTTTTAATCTCGTACCTTACTTAGGCCACTCAGCAAGCTTCGTGGCCTAAACACGGTACTCGACTAAAAAGCTCTCTATTATAACACGATTGTGAAAAATACTATTTCGATTCGATTTTTTAATTTAATCTATTAGCTCCGGACATCTATTCTATGCGGTAAAAACCATATCATCTTTGACATGTTATGGTATTGTTTTTTAACTCAGCAGCCATTTACTGTAAAGTAAATAAGAAACTACAAAAACTTAGACGCGTAGAATCTCGGCCCAGCTAACTACTAATTTAAAAAGTCGGCCCGCAGCGGCGGAGAAACGCTCGACGGTTTTTACACATTTGCTGACGCTAAAAGTATGTCAGTTGCAGGTGCGCGCCGCGGCCGCGACGTGAGCGTGACGGGAGCGCGGCGGGGGCGCGGCGGGGCGGAAAGCTCGCAGCGCCGGCATCCAACGGGTGTCAATCACAACCCTTTGCATATTAATTTATTTTCTGAATATTTAATGGGAAATCGATGGGTAGTTTGCTCTACGCAAACATATAAAAGCGGAATTTATTTGTTTGAAAGCTTGTAGTTTGTTGGTTCTTCTTTAGAACACCTGACTACCACTTACAGTTACAGTTGCTGCCTATTTTAGATACCATAGCGCGAGTACGAATAGGTATTCAGCCCTGGATAAACCCCTGGAGCCCTGTTTGGAAGTTTCAGTTAGAAATCAACACGAGTTCAGTAGAAAATAGCTTTCTATGAAACGAGGGTAAACCGAGGGAGGACTGTGAGGATTTCAGGTTATCAGGTTAGACTTGACACCATCATAAGGTAACCTGAAATGACACCTTGGCTTCAGAAGAAAATAGCTTTCTATGAAGCGGAATATCTGCAAAGTGATACCTAAGTATGTTCTATGAAATGAGTGTCCTTGAAGCAAGGGATCGCCGTAAAAGGACCGTCGCAGGCGCCGTCCGGATCCTACCACCGCTTATCCATTAACCTTGCTCCAACCTATAGAGTTCACATTGTTGTGTTGGGACAAGACAACCCGTAAACTAACTAGCGTGGATGCATTCCGGCGTAGTTGTCTGAGTTGGCAACGCATTTGCAGTCTTGTGTTTGTGGTCTCGTGGATGCAACTGCCTCTGGTCCGGATCCCACTCACCACCCACCAGGTCAGGGACTTGTGCACTTGTTCGTCTTCTTCTCATTTTTATAAACAACTCAAATGCATCCTCGTTCTGCGACAGAGTTCTATGTCTGCTGCCACCAAAGGGGATTGCACGTTTTTGGAAAACGAGCAGGGCCTCCAATTCAACATGGTAGAAACCAAATGGTTTTAACCTGTTATCGTATTGTCAACATTTTAATAGCTCTTATTCACGTGACAGCAATGGCGGACGGCCGAGTTAAACACAATACTCTAGCATCAAAAGCCTTATTAATATAGAGGCAAGATAAGGAATTACAATGTAGTATAGAGCCCTACGCGAGTGTGCTTGCCGTCAAAAAGGCCAATTCCGGATCGCTGAAGATCGGCTGTATCCAAATGCAATCGCCCTAAGTTACGTATTTCATTCAATGAACGGGGTGATACCAGGAGCGGCGAAAACAAAGGGCTCGATCTCAAAAGGCTCAAGTCGTCTTTAACTATAAATGGAGCTTGGAGCAGAGACCAATTTATAAAAGCAAATCCGACGGAGGTCTTACTTGAAATAATGAGACTCGCTCCCCACCCGGAGGAACCTGGAAGTGAGGCGTTGCCGCGTTGCCCGTGAGAGCCGCCCGCGCCAGAGCAACGCGGAGCCTACGAGCAATCATACATGTGGTCTATAGTCTAGTCCGCCGCGGACGTATAGGTAGGATTCTATCGCCGGTGACGAACGGTTATTTCAAAACTCCAGAAGGGAAGGTATTAAATTTTCAAGAAAGTATTTTGAGGTCAAGATATTTCGGAAATATATTTTGAGATTCATGTTTTTTTTTTACAATTTTTGAATCAATACTAAAATAATAAAAATAGAAATAGAATGCCGTGTGGTTGCCGGCTTAAAATAGTACCACTCCACTCCATTGTTGTTATTGTGTTTGTGGAAGAGGCGACTAAGGGAATAAAGGCTTGTAGTACTGTTAGGCGATGGGCTTGCAACCTGTCACTAATACGCTGGTAAACATCTTAGCCTGATTGTGCAAGTTGTGGTTACAGAGTTATCAACAAGTTTTTAGAGTTGTTGGTAATTCTGTAGCTCTGCCTACCCCACTCTGGAAGTGAAAGCGTGAAGGTATGTATGTATGTATGTAGAAAAAGAATGCAGCTTTCAGATCAGACTTAGCGTTTGCTGTCGGCGCACTCCCGCAGGATCGCTCTCTCACAGCGCTGGTTTTCAGTCCGTCTCATATACCGCATTTTTTTTTAATAATAATAAGGGCCGAATGTGTCAATGTGGAAGAAGCGAAAGAGATTTGTCAGGATCGTAGCAAGTGGAAAGAAGTGGTCTCGGCCTACCCCTCTGGGAAACATGCTTGATTTAATGTATGTTTGTATGAAGCAATACTTATATAGCTAAGTCATGTCTTGATTGCATTAGTGGTTATTGGCAGCGATTAGCTCACGGTTCCAAATACCTGTATTATGCGCGATTGTTGTACGTGGAAATGCGCGGGTTTGTGTAGTTGACACTTCTACCAACAGCGAGCCAAGTTCAAAGTAAGTGATCGACGCACTGATCGGCTGGAACATGGTATTTTTACTTGCGTCTCGGGTCTGATCGAGACGACAAGTCGAAACCATACAGAATAACTAAAAAATATTCACGAGTCAGACGCAACAACACGTCGGAGGTAAACAGAGCCACTGAGAGCGGACGTGGTGCGTCCGTCGCGGCTACGTGGCGGGCTTTGTGCGCGGCCGGGGCTTTGTCCCGCGGAGCAGGGCTCGCGGGGCCTCGCTAGTCGCTGCATACAGTGGGAATAAATATAATACATAGGAATGCTAAGCAATTACGGCCCGCGCAGAAAGTACTATTTATACTAGCAAAATACATACACATAAATAGGTACATAAACTCACGTCTTCATTCCCAGAGCGGGGTAGGCAGAGCTAAAGAATTATCAACAAGTCTTAAAACTTCTTGATAATTCTGTAACCACATTTTGCACAAGTAGGCTAAGATGTTTCCCAGTGTATTAGTGACAGGTGGCAAGCCCATCGCCTAACAGTACCACAAGCCTTTATTCCCTTAGTCGCCTCTTACGACATCCACGAGGAGACATGGAGTGGCACTATTCTAACCCGGCAACCACACGGCACTACTACGGCACGGTACTAGCAAAATATTGTGTTGGTTTTGCTTGAATACCATTATACCTACCAACCTTATTTTTGCACCGTTC
The DNA here is from genome assembly GCA_927399475.2 of Acleris emargana. Classification (NCBI taxonomy): domain Eukaryota; kingdom Metazoa; phylum Arthropoda; class Insecta; order Lepidoptera; family Tortricidae; genus Acleris; species Acleris emargana. Next base: position 247,877 of record OV656846.1, read on the forward strand.
GATCTCAAACGATAAAGCTGTCACGAGTATGAGAGCCGCTCCATGACGGGACAATTTGAGCAAGCGTATGCAAATAGCCGCGTGTCTCTCGCGGCGGCCGCGGCCGTCGCCGGCCATCTATCACCCCCCCCCCCCCCCCCCACACCCTCCACTCCAGCCTCGGCCGCTAACGAGCCGCGACGTCGCCTCGCAATCCAAATACTAATGAAACATTGTTAACGGTTAATGCTTGCTATTGTCGAAAGGAAGATACGTTTTTGGAAGTTTTAAGTGGGCTACAATAGAGTACAGATAAACTCACAACAGAAAGATATTAATTCATTATGAATCAGATACAATGGTCAAGAAACTTATGGATTTAGGTGAAATTCATTGAAAGATTTTTTCAAGGCAGAACTATAAATTCAGGTCTTGACGCGATGAAAACTAATAACAAGTAAGCATACAAGATCTCATATTATGTCTAATATGTGCCGAAAAAGCGAGAGTTAAAAAATAGCTAAGTCCGAATTAGATTGACGAGTAAACTTAGTCAGCTACTCCCGCTACTGCAGCTCGAGCCTCGGACGTCTAATTAACAAAATAACCGTTCCAAGACACGGAGATATACCAGTGTTTATAAATAACATGTTACATGACGACGCGGTAGCCTAGTCGGTAGTGAGCCTGCCTACGAAGCTAGCGGTCCCGGGATCGATCCCCGGTACGGGCAAATATTTGCGTGATGAGCGCGAGTATTTGGTCCTGAGACTTGGGTGTTTTCTACGTATTTAAGTATGTATTTATCTATACACCGTGGGAACGAGTAACCCGACAAATTTTAAACATCGATTCTAGAGCCAATTTGTAGTATATAATGTGATATAACATGTAGTCCAATAAAGCATAATTTCCAAGATATTTATTATAAAAAAAAAACCACAGTTAATTTAATTTGAATTTTGTCACCTATACCTAAAGCATTATTTACTAAGAAATTCATTAAATTAATTTACGTTGTACGTTGACGACATTGCTATTTACAAGATTAATCTTTCTTAGAAAATATTGCTTTACGTTAAGGTGACAGAGTTTAAATTCAATTAATTATGTTTTTTTTTTAATAATTAAAAACTGAAATTATGCGTTATTGGGCTACATGTTATATCACATTATATACTACAAATTGGCTCTAGAATCGATGGTTAAAATTTGTCGGGTTACTCGTTCCCACGGTGTATAAGTAAGTTTATCGTTGCCTAGTACCCATAGTACAAGCCTAGAGCTTAGTTTAATAATAATAATAATAATATTTATTTATTTCAGGCAACTGGGCCCATAGATTGTTAGTAACAAAGAATACTTAAATGGCTAATGTTAGTGTATACAATCTTAACCTAGGTCTTACATAGCTACTTAGGGTCTTGGTACATTGGGAGATGAACCGACATCCACTTCCTGTAAAAAGGATTGTCCCATCTCCCCTCTATATCGGCAAGCAGGGGGTTGGTGCTGCCCCGCAGGCGACACATCTGGGAGGCAATTCTCTTTCGCATTATGGCATGGAAGTCATCTATGCGTGCCTCTGCAAACATACCAGATGCGCTGCAGAAGCGGGGCAACCCCATCAGCATCCTGAAACCGTTATTGAATTGGACACGTAGAGCACTGTAGGCACGCTTCGTACAGTTGACCCACAGGCTGCACGTGTAGAACGACTGACAATACGATTTGAACAAAGTTTTTTTGACCTCAGCTGTACAACGTGCAAACCTGCGAATCAACATATTCGTTCTTACCGCGAGTGCTCTACGTTCCCTTTCAATATCTAAATCATCCTTCAAGTCCTCAGTGAGGACATGACCCAAATATTTAAAGTTAGACACTCTATTCAAGGCGACTCCTCCGAGCATCACCGGCTCCACAATAGGAAGGGTCTTGCGACCTGCCCGAAATATGAGTATCTCACTCTTTTTTATGTTGTAACAAAGCCCATGAGACTCTGCATATGAGTCACACACTCCCAACAATCTGTTCATGGCACTGATTGACGGGCTCAGCAGCACCATGTCATCAGCGTAACTAATGTTGTTTACCATTTGGCCACCCACCGAACAAAGGTTAGGTCAATTTGTGTGAGATTGTCCACTGATATTTATTATTATTTATTTATTATTACAATTAACAATCTTGCGGTGTATACGGCCATATTTTGGCGCTATATCTTGAATAAATGGGCACCGTATGTCGACGATGCAGTTACAGTTGCAGCCTCTCCCTGTCACCCCTACTCGGCTACACGTGTCACGCGCGAGCTCGCCGCGCGGCGCGACTTACGTTCGGAGTGAGCCTGTCGGATTTAAGCTATATACACAGACTACGGAAACACTATACATGACGTGATACATGTCGACTTTTACCAGTGGCCATCTTCCGATCGAAAAGATGATAATGATGATGTAAATGCCAATGCTGCATTGCTATAATCATTGGCACGGATGGCACTTCTCTCTCCGCCCTCATTTTCTATACAAAGTTAGTTTTGACACGACCAGCGGAAACCCCGCACGTGCGAGCTGAATTATTACCTGTATGCGAGCGGTGAGTGCGGCGGAGGCGGTGTTCACGGGAAGCTGCAACTTTCCTAACTTCGCCGGCAGCATCCGGACTGTTACACGCGCTTTCCTACATACACGTAATGTAATGCAATGAGTACATGTGTGCTTTTTACATACATACATACATACATTAAATCACGCCTGCTTCTCAGAGGGGTAGGCAGAGACCACTTCTTTCCACTTGCTACGATCTTGTCAAATTTATTTCGCTTCTTCAGCATTCATACATCGAGTCATGCACGCACGTCAATAAAAAAAGGTTTCTTACTTCATTTTAGTTTAGGGCTAATGGTAGAGCAATGCTCTATAGCAATGCGCCTCCGGAGCAGTTTACCCTACATGTAAACAATGGGACGCGCCGGCCCGGGGGACAGGCGCGCGATTGTGCACTCTACATTGTTGTGAATAAGCGACACATTTCGCCGCAGCCGTGTCGCGGGACTTACAGCCGCTATCGATTCGGCGACGCCGCTGCGACATTAACTAGAACGATTTCAGAAATGTTAGTTACAAATCCAGCATCTGCATTCAGAAAGTATCATATATCATTTGAAGAAGTGAAACTGATCATGATCATAGTGATGTTGGCCCAGAATATATTTTCGTTTATTCGGCGTCGATACCCTTGATCCGCGAGGCCATTAGCCGGCATTAAAACTCCTGAAAATTACATGACAGTTCCACATGAATGTTTTGGAAATGATATGCTGTGGCGCGTATTAGAGTCATTGCAATAAATAAGCTGATGTGATAATAAACTGTCTTACATTTGTGCTCTCACCCCCCCCCCCCCCTCTCCAGCCCCTCCGCCGCGTCAGCAAAATGGCGAGCAACTCTGCGCGCTCCTTATCCTGCCAGCATGTCTATAAAGCCCTCTCATATGTACGGCTCGGCGTCCTGCAGGGGGCGAAACGCCTTGGCAGCGATTATACGTTTTATTGACATGCGTTTGTTTTGTTCTCTTTATCGACGTCGATTTGTTTTGGGATCGGCTCCCAGCAGGCTGACATTACACAAAATCATGCGGACTCTGGAATTAAATAAATAAATAAATGGGTACCAGATGGCGTGAACATACTTATATAGAGAAATACATAGTAAATATCAAAGACAAATACTCGTGCTCATCACATCACACAAAAACTCCGTAGGCGGAGTCAAACCTCCCTGGTGCCGCGCTAAAGCAAAAGTGCAGTTTCATGTGCAGATATTTATTCTAAAAAACTGTCTCGGAAGTACTAAGATTATATCCTTAAATAAGTTTGGAAATCGATTCAGTACTTCGATAATCGGGAAGATACTAACATACACAAAAACTGAATCTCGTTTTTGAAGTCAGTTAAAACGTGTATAGGTAGCACCTGCGACAGCCTGTATACAGTCGTCTCGGAGTGACCTCGTCTTGTTATGGCTGCAATATCGCGCGGCCGGCGGGGCAATTAGGCAGCAAATAGCGGTGCGTCCGCCGCCGCCGCCCGGAGCTCCCCCGCCGCCACACTGTGGATCGAAAATGCCCTCTCCATAGAAATAGGGACTTAATTTTCTAAGTGCCTGTTTTTTTAATTGAAATCGAATCTACTCCTCATAATTAGGTAAAAAAATGAATATGGGTGTATTTGGCTGGAAAACCGCCGGGTAATAATTTTTTTACGAAAATTTTGTATGGAGCGTATATGAAAAAACGGAATATCTCAGAAAGTGCACAATTTCCCGTAATATCCTTCCGCACGAATTTAGTACCAATTATTTATGATTTTTCGGCGTACTCAAAATTTCCCGGCCAGGTGCACTTTTTTTTTTAAAAAACAAAAACATTTTATATAGGGAAAACTTGATTTTTAGTAGGTATATAAGTTTGCAAGACACGTTTAATCATGGAATAAAATTAAATAACGGCTTTAGATGAGATGGATTTTCAAAAATGAGTTCATTGGAATAATGACATATCTCACTTTTTGGCCCTTTATCTTTATTACTGCAAATCTCCTGATTCCAGAAGGAATAAACAATAAAATTAAACTGCAACCTATTTATTGCATATTACTAATGATGTTCTCATTGAAATCTGGGTAATTATCATCCTTAAAGATAATAAGATAATATTTAGTTTATACTTTTACTTAATACCAACTCATTAGGAATAATTAAGAGTAATTTATTTAATTTTTAATTTTAATCATACATCTAATGAGCACTGAATGTGCTCAATAGGGGGCAGGGAGATAAAAGGCCAAAAAGTAAGATAATGACATTATTCAAATGAACTCATTTTTGAAAATCCAACTCATCTAATGCCATTATTTAATTTTATTCTATGATTAAAAGTGTCTTGCAAACTTAAATACCTACTAAAAACCAAGATTTCCTTATATAAAATGTTTTTGATTTAAAAAAAAAAAAGTGCACCTGGCCGGGAAATTTCGAGTACGCCAAAAAATCATAAATAATTGGTACTAAATTCATGCGGAAGGATATTACGGGAAATTGTGCAATTTTTGAGATATTCCGTTTTTTCATACACGCTCCATACAAAATTTTCGTAAAAAAATTATTACTCGGCGGTTTTCCAGCCAAATTGACCCATATTCATTTTTTTACTTAATTATGAGGAATTGATTCGATTTCAATTAAAAAAGTAGGCACTTAGAAAATTAAGTCCCTATTTCTATGGAGAGGCCATTTTCGATCCACAGTGCGCCAGCACCTGACCCACATCCCACACTCGCCAATTGATTTTGCACGCAAATAGAAAATCCGCGGCGGCCGCCCGACTCGCTTCACCCGCACGAGGCGACGCGCACAACGAGTAATTACCGACGCGGGCTCGTACCGCTCCGGCTCAAGCAACGCCGCTCGCCACAGTTATTGATGACTTGCTGGCCAAGTTGGTAGTAAGAGTAGTAACGCTGCCTACGAAGCTAGCGGTCCTGGGTTCAAATCCCGGTAAGAGCAGATATTTGTGTGATGAGCGCGAATATTTGTTCCTGAGTCATGGACGTTTAGTATGTATTTAAGTATATATTTCTTTATATAAGTATTTATATCGTTGTCTAGTACCCATAGTACAAGCCTTGAGCTTAGTTTGGGACTAGGTCAATTGGTGTGACATTGTACCCTGATATTATTATTATTATATTATTCCCTTTCATTAAATCACCGTCATATTACATTTGTAATACTCGACCGAAGAATCCGGAAACATCGTTAAAAATGCAAGCGCCCGCTTGGCTACAATGAGCAGAACCCCGGGCATTCATATTGCATTAGCGGGCGGACTGCCGCGGTGGCTCGCGCGCCGGCTCCGGCCCTGTGCCATCCGAACGGCTTTATAACTAAACAACTAATTAATTCATTATACAGGGATAACTTAACACAAATTAACATAGACTGCTAAGCTCTAAGTTTGTATTACGGATACTATAGGCAAAAAAACAATTGATCGTCTCTAACAAGATTGTGATTGTTGTGCACGATACGAGCCTGACAACACCATAGATACATCAAGACGTTAGTTGAATTACTAAATAAATTGGCTGCTGTTACTATCAGCTTTTGTTGATATAACTAATATATCAACAAAAGCTGATAGTATAAAGTGAGTAGTGCGTCATGATGCGGTGCGTCACAAAGATATCCCTGCAGGAGTGGCTAGGTTTCACTCTAACGTGCTGAACGTACTACGTAACTAATGTACGTAGTACGTACAGCACGTTTCTGCATTAGCATAACTCTGTTGGCATCCGTGGAGCTTCCTCATATACTACTGTACGACATAAGTGAGTGAAAATATGCAATATATACTCATCATCAGAGATGAGGATCTTCAGCTTTCGCAACGCAAAGACTGCACTACTCAATTTACCACACAGTTCATCGACGTGGCACTTCCAGTTAAGGTTCGAATCCAGAGTGAAAGCAAGAAACCTACACTTGTCGCATATAGGTATTGGATTGTTAGGCACGCTCGGAGGAACAGCCAGCTATATAGAGAAATATTTACTTAAATACATAGAAAACATACATACTCAGGAAGAAATATTCGCGCTCATCACACAAATATCTGCCCTTACCGGGATTTGAAGCAAGGGCCGCTAGCTTCGTAGACAGGGTCACTACCAACTAGGCCAGTGCGTCGGCAAGTATTATCGAACCCAGGACCGCCGCCTCGTCACACCTAGATTACAGGTCAGAACTTATAAATACATCATTCACGGATACAGAATGTCTATAGCTGCACTCGTAAAGTCTAGATTCATCGCTATTTTTCTAAAGGATCGGGATGAAGCGGTTAAAGCTTGAGAAAAGAAGCAAACCGATGACCCGAGCAGCGGCGGGACCCGCCGGGGAATAGCTGCTGCGCTCCGATTCTACACTCTATTACAAAAACTATTGCAAGCAATATACAGAAAAGTACGTTTCGAGATAAAGCTAACAAGGAAAGGTACTGTCCGGCTCCGGTTTCATTTATTTTGATATATTTTAGAGAGTAGTCTAAAATAGCTCGCATGTATTTTTTTAGCTGCCCTATCTCAAACTGATGCATGGGAGAAATTGTCCTCCAAAGTACTGAAAAATGACTAAACAAACCCTCTAACTTCTATAGAGTTTTTTTTCAAAACTTTTAATTGGTGGTTTAATTATATGTTTAAGAACATGAAAAAATAATGAACACGTGTTTTGTTATATCTGCTAAAACTCATATTTAAAATAAAATACCCTTCAAAGTTAGGCATTGTTTCCATAAAGTACTGCACCTTTATATTTCTCATCGAAGATACACTTTCTTCGGTTTTTATATGAGTGTGAGCCGATGTAACCAAACACATGCGCATAATTTTTTTATGTTCTTAAACATATAATCAAGCCAGGAGGAAACTGTCATTTTTTTCTGACATTTCAGTACTTTGGACGACAATTTTATTTCTCCAAACAGGTTGAGATTGGGCAGCTTAAAAAACATAATCGTCTGTTATTTTGGACTACTCTCTAACATAACAAAAAAAACTAATCGGAGCCGGACAGCCGGGCAACTTTCCTTGTAAGGAGTTATAGACGGAGAAACGCAAAGTATACGGCTTGTATTCAATACCTACATTTTCGGTTATGCTAGAGATTATTTAAGTAACATAATGTGTCTGGGTCTACGAGCGCTCCCGGGAGGAGACCACTGTTGAGAACAAGAGCCGCCAGACACTCACTCACTCATCTCATCTTCGAATTACCTAAGCTTTTACTACAATCATATGATTTTAGACAACGTTGTCTACATTGTAAATATTAATAATTCAGAAAAATATACAAAACGACATGATAAAGGACTCCCGGTCAACTTGACCAAATGATAACACGGATCAGCATAAAATTATGTACCATTGATTACCGGCCGCCCCCCGCCGCCCCCCGGGCTCGTGTCGCTCGCTGCGACCGAGTGTGTCGCTAGGTACTGACGACGACCGATTGCATTAGCCGGAAACCCGCGCTGTGACAGATGCAGTGTTGCACCGGGCCGACAGGTCAGCCGCGGGTGCAGGCGGGCCGCGGGAGGGGGCGCACCATCACTCAATCACCTTAAACATACTATTAACCCCCAACCCATCGCAAACAGAGGGGTGTTATTCGTTATAAAAATAGAATTGAATAGAATAATTATTTATTTGCAAGTATATGGTAATTACAGCAACGGCAATATACCTTCGTGTCTGTCTGTGGACTCGAGCTTCCTAGGGGATGGACCGAATTGGATGCGGTTTTTCAAATAGAAAAACAACGAGTTTAAACTCGTTTTCTATCGTATCGGAGAACTTCAGCTAGTATGGGCGAAAACAGCCGTTTGTTTATCTTTAAGTACTTAAGTATATCGTTGTCTAGTACCCATAGTACAAGCCTAGAGCTTAGTTTAGGACTAGGTCAATTGGTGTGACATTGTCCCTGATATTTATTTATTTTATTTACTATGACCAATTTCAATTACAGACTTGATGATCGCGAGCTCGCACTCTGTGGCAACTCCTTAGAGGCGGCGGGCCGGGGCGAGTCGTCGGTTGTTATTAGCGAGTGGAGCCTGGAGCGGCGCCAACTGCGACAATGGGCCGCGGGCGCGGCGTGTGCGTGCGTGTGTGCACGCCGCGCGGCGTGTGTGCGCCGGGCCGCGGCCGCGCCATCCATCACGGCCGTCGCTCGCTACACTCGTCGATACCGACACGCAGGCCGCGAAATATAACTCATGCGGCGGCGACACGTGCTGGGCTGGGCTGTTACCTGTTAGTAATGCTGGAATGTGAACTGATGACGGATGACAATAATTATGTATACTTAGTACTTGATATAAATTCTTCAGTAACTATGTAATTTTTGCACTCAAAATCAATAAGGCTCAAAGGTGCTTAATTTCATTTACAGTTCTAGTTATTCCTAATTATACTGACAACACGGGGACTTATGTCATCAAGAAGAGACAAGCAATAGACTAGTTACATGTACAACATACCAACTCATTAGCAGCGGCACCCGGCTCGCTGCGCGCCTCGCTCGGTAAAATCGTCGCGCTTCGGATTAGGCTATTACAGGATGAGATTTGTCCCCCCACCCCGCGCACTACTCGCGCCGCTGCGGGTCGTGTAATAATTTAATTTGCAAGTTTAATTAATTTGGACCTTTCGGCGCCACGGCGACTTCATCGGCGCGGGGAGGGGGGGGGGGGACGCGGGGCGAGCGTGTGATTCAATCACGCACGGATCATCTCGCGGCGCTGGTACTTAGACTCGACTCATGCCTCTCATATACCATCATATAAGCGATCGGGGTCACATAACTATAGCTTTTGTGTACGTATGACTAAATTAGCATTCGGGAATGGGAAACCAATAAAAAAATTCAATATCAGACCCCACGAGATTATACTATTCTTAGTTGCCACAGACCCACAGATAGACAGTAGTTATTTTTGATGTTCAGGTCCAGTTTAAAATAACTCTAGCTATGCTATACCTACAGCCCCAAGTTTTTAATAAAGTTCTATAGCTACAACATATCCAATAATGGCGCATAAGTACCCAACCTTTTGCAAGATAAAATGTACATTCGTTTATTTTGCTTCTACTAATAAATTGGCTTTACCTGCCACTTTCCGAAATGAAACCAATTTTGACTGGAATTTCATTAGCATTTTTTTAAACCTTAAGTGAAAGACATATTTTTTGCTCTTATTGGTCCGAATTCAAAAACTTATCTTTTTATGCTACTATACCGTCTCAAGACTCTTAGTAAAGACTACTAATTCGCCCTAAAAGAAGAGCAAAAAATTATGATACGCCTTTTAATTTGCAGATAAAATAAGGTAATAATAGTTTTACTAGGCTTTCACGTGTGTTCGTCCGAGCCGGTATTAAAATAGCCGCGCCGCCGACCGGCGGGGCACGCGCGCGGCGGGGCTGAGTAGGTCGAATTAAGTGCGGTATCGGTCCCGCGTCCCAACCGAGCCGAGTTTGTGATAGCCCGCGACTTCTTCCACTTCAACTACTTTATTGGGGTTCGATTCAGTTTTCCGCGAAATTGAAGCACACTGTCGAGTGCTGGGACCCGGGGTCTCTATTCATTCAACCCGGTTAAATCATATTCCCTTATTCCGTTTTGTTTTTAACTCTACACCGCCACTACTGTCATGTAAATAAGAGCTATGAAAACGTTGGCAACACGATAACACGTCAAGTGCAATACGGTTTTTACTCATTTCCAGTAGAATAGAGGCCCCTGCGATAAACAGGTCTACTTTATTGTTTGGCTTTCTTCTCTAAACTCACATCAGTATTTATGTTTTTTATGTATCATATTTTATTTCATTTATTACACACAAAATGTATACGTTAAAAATTTATAAAATTAAAACTCAGTTTCTATATAAAATATTATAAAACCCTACCTACAAATCATCATCATCATCATCATGTTAGCCGAAAGACGTCCACTGCTGGACATAGGCCTCCCCCAAGGCTCTCCACTCAGACCGGTCTTGGCTTTTCGCATCCACCGCGTTCCCGCGATCCTTACAAGGTCGTCACTCCATCTTGTTGGAGGCCTACCTACAGCTCGTCTCCCGGTCCGTTGACGCCACTCAAGAACCTTCTGACCCCATCGGCCATCAATCCTGCATGCAACCCTTTTTGGAGGCATACCTACAAATAATGACATGAAAATAAAGCGTTAAACCTTCATAGACTGGACAACGGTGCTGCTCGCACACAACGAAGCAATGACCCGCGCCATCCTCCCAGAGGAGGCTCGGCCCGCTCGACGTGTGGCGCTCATCAGGGTAATCATTTGGTTTTAATAAAGTGGAGTCAATACCCTATGCCGAGTGCACTGGCTTGCTTTAGCGATAAAAACATATCAATAATTAAGTAATTTAATTATTACTGCAAAAAAGTTGTATAAAAGACAAACTAAATGCCGCATAGCTTTTAGCTTTGCCCGGTTTAACTTTCGATTCGATGTTAACAGAACAGCGTCCACCACACATGTACCATCGGGTTGTCTTATTGCCTCAAGGATCTTGAAGTACTTCCTTAACACAGCTGTAGAATATACTCGGCGATCTGGTGAATACGGGCGGGCGTGGTCCAGCGCCGCGCGCGCCGGGGGCCGGCCGGGGGCGGCGCCGCCAGGAGCCGCGGGCCCGGGCCCGGCCAGGATGCGATCGTGGATGTCGTGTGATGACGCGGCGGCGATCAGCCCGCTCCGCTCGCGCTCCATTTGGTACGGCGATTATCGTCGCCGTCAGATATTATTAAGATAGCGCGCTTCCGACAGACAGATGCTCATGTCATTTATTTACACCGTATTAAATGTGAGTTGTTCTAATGTTACATCCGGGGTCCCTGCACGACGGCTCATAAGTATTTAGACACTCGGTATTATTTCCATAGAATCGTATACAAAAACTTCTTTCAGAATTACACTGCTAAGTCGGAGTCATTTGATAGTTTTGCGTGCACTTTGAATTTTTCATTTAGCTGACTTTTCAAGTTTAAAAATGATATCCAAGATATCCTTGTGGATATCCTATGTATCGGCAGACAGTCATTAAAAAAACATAAATCTATTTCTAATACAAAATAATGTAACGCAATAAGAAAAAACGAGATTCAAAAACGATGCCTCTCAGATTTCAGGCTCTGTATACTACTACTAAATAAAAATGTATCCAGCATCTAAAAGAGTCCATGGGATCTGATTCGACAGTATGATGTTGAAAGTCATTTTTATGGGCAATAGTATGGACTACGAGTAAATAATGAGTGCTTAAATACTTGTGATCGGTAGTGTATGGGAAATTTGAATTTATTGGTGATTTCTGATCTGAACACCAGTTACATACTTTTGATTTGCTCTACTTGATTACTGTGATCATTTATGTATGTAATATATCTAAACCAGTGAACTGGGCTCATTAAAAGATATTAGTAAAAATAAAGTTGTAGTTTACTTTATGGATTCGTCATGTTCCACTTCACGTCACGTTCACTATAGGATTGAACAACATTTACGATTGCCGACAATTTTAAGACGCTTTTTTATTCTAATTTAGTGCGAATGTCGCCGTAGAGCTCGTATTTAGTGCAAGATACATTCGTAGCAACGTCCCGATTGTTCCGCTCCATATTGTTCTTCGCGTCGCCTACGACGGGCCGCGCTCGTAGCCCGCGCGCGTAGAGCCCTCGTAGCGCATAGCACTCTGCTGATTGGCTGCGAGCGGACCAAGTTGGCGGTCTCGATCGCACTCGCCTGTTTACTTCCCAAGTTCGGGCCCCGACCCCGCGCGGCTAACACGACACCTCTCAAAATGGAAACGTGGATTTTCCAATAAAGATAATCCCAAAACTTGTCTTCCAGCAATAAAGGATTCTACACTCGCGGTCTAATAATACGGGTCAGAGTGAGTTTTTCATACTAAAGAGGCTATTTCGAAGCCTTGGTTCCTCGCCAGGGAATGCCCGAGCATCGAGAGAGGACTTCCAGAGTGCCTAGGATACCCAACTGGTTGAATCTGCGGTTAACGCCGGAATTGTGCAAATTCAGAAAAACATCTAGAGTGCCAATGAAATGGAAGGAAATCCAAATGCTGACCCAATCTTTCTCGCTGAGTGGTGTTAACTGATTGTGCGATCCGTTAGGTATCTTAAGCAGTTTTGACCTCCTTTATTGAGCCTTGGAGTATCACCATTAAACCTCACTCAAAACAATCCCTGGCGGGGAGCCCAGGCTTCGGAATAGCCTCGTTTGTATGAAAAACGCACTCTGACCCGTATTATTAGACCGCGAGTGTATTACAACAAACCTAACCTAACCTAACGAGAGGATTTACTCAATCTAAACGAACTGTGTTGTGTTCACTAATGTCCTTCTTGATTTGATGTAGGGTGGCACGGTGCAACCCTTCTATATAAATCCGGGTCTCTATACAACATGATTAAAAAAAAAACAACGAAAGTTTGTCTTTACTATCACTCAAAATATATGGGATGACAGTTGACCACGTAACGTGCTACGCGCGACAATATTATCTATAATACTATTAATAAAGAGAGAACCGGAATGTGCGTCACTCACCAACGCACACCCGAAACTACTGAATATAGAAGCTGTTGAAAAGAGGCCCAGGGCGATAAAAACAATATCGTAGTTAATCTGTTATGGTATTTTTATGACGTCAGCCACCATTAGTGTCAGTAAATAAGAGTACCTACTGGTTAGATCATTTTTTCAAAATCATTAATTTCTTAAAGCGAATTTTCCGATCGCGTTTTTCCCCATTCGTGAATTTCACCACACGCATTTATTCTTCTCATTCTTTTTCTATTCGCAGATTTCCCCTTTCGTGAGTTTTAACGTATATGTTAATGACAGCATAACTTTCTACATTTGTAATTTTCAAATAGTATATTTACTTGCAAGCATGGCGCCTGACATTTGTCCAACATCAACTAACACTCGCGGTCCGTTCTATAAAGCTATGAAAGCTCAAGATTAACTGAAGAAGGGTATGCGTAATAAAGTAAGAACGGTGTCGCTGTTGTCTAACGCACTCGCACTCGCGATCGGCTTGAGGGTGGAACAATTGTTTTCGTTTTGAATGCAGACAAGCATTCGATTGTCAAAATGTAAACGATTACGATTGCGAGTGCGATAGGCAATACCATCAGGAGACCATGTCACACCAATTGACCTAGTCCCAATTTAAGCTCTAGGCTTGTATTATGGGTACTAGACAACGATATAAATACTTATATAGAGAAAAATATACTTAAATACATAGTAGACATCCATGACTCAGGAACAAATATTCGCGTTCATCACACAAATATCTGCCTTTAACGGAATTTGAACCCAGGACCGCTAGCTTCGTAGGCAGGGTCATACCAACTAGGCCAGCGCGTCGTCATGACCATGATAGGTCAAAGACGATATCGTTTTGACCGTTTAGAATAGAGGCGCAGTTCTGTGTTCGAGATGCATGTTATTGAACCTCGTGGAGGTGTTGCGGGCGAGCCAGCCGCTCGCTGCACCGCCGCGCCGCGCCCCGCCCCGCGCCCCCACCGCGCGCTCGCTCCCGGGGCGCGCCGCTGCATCGATCCGCGCGTGACGTCACGCGTGACGTGACGTGGCGTGACGCGTCGTGTCGTGCCGTCCACCTGGGGTCATCGTTCAGCGCCTCGTCACGGCTGCATACTATACAAACGTGCGAGCAGGGGCTCTATTCCTGGCTGAACTAAATTGCTTTTCATATGTTATTGTAGTGGCAACGTTATGATAACTCTTATTTACTCGCCAGTAATGACGGCTGAGCTGAAAATAATACGATTACGATACTTGTATAGACAGATTAGAATAAGGAAGTCTGATGATGTTCTAGGCGAATACGAGGGCTAAAGATTAAAATGATATCTTAATGACACGCCATGATTATTAATATGACGTGATTTTTCACGGGAAAAGTTAAAAAAAGGAAAAAAAACTTTTTGCACTTGTAAGGTGGCCAAAGTTGCGCTCGGCGCCGGAAGTGCGGCGACTGAACCCGAGCTTTACTTGCTTTCGGTTGTAAAACGCTCGCCGTGAGCTCGTGATTCCGCCGCGGCTTAATTAAGCACCTGCAAGCGCGGCGAGAGGCGGCGGGGGGTATTCTCTCTCGCGGAGGCGACCTCGTCAAATTTGCTTCAATTTTAATTTTAATCATTAGTCTTATTACTCTAGGTAATTGTAAGGAACACGTAGCCTTAAGCACAACCATGACGAATAATTACGAGGACAGTTTTCCTTGCTTCCAACCAAGCTGAGGATGTGATACGCCTTATTAAAAATGTCATGAGCAGAACTCAAAGACAATAGGGAAGGTATAAGGTATTATTTGATTATTATTATTGGCCAATTGACATGTATGCATTGAATTATAAGGATTGATGAGTATTTATTCGTTAACCTGTTTTTTTTTTGTACTTGTAATTTTATATTTTTTGATATTTGTATGCCAACAGGTAAAATATAGTGATACACGCTGTATTTCTTCCACCAACTGTATTTCTCTACCTATGTTTTACAAATAAATAATTCTGATTCTGATTCTGACTGTTCTCTCGCCTCGAGCTGCCCCGAGCTGCCCCGAGCTGCCCCGGCGGCGTCAGAGAATAACCCGGCCGACACTTGCACTCGCGGACGACCTCATTAACAACCCGATCGCGAGGTCACGGGAACATAACACGCGACTCCGAGCCTTGCGTAAGCTCGTGTGGCGGCTCGGGCAGCTTGCATCGCGACCGTCAAACTACCTGCAGGTGCACGCAGGTCAAAGGCGGCGCTTGTGAACTAATCTGTTCGGCAATTCGGAATGTGACGGATTACATCAATTGATGCTGGGGATGCGGGAGATCAATTGGTCTGATTATCTGACCGTTGTTAGCTTTACTTTGTATCTGATGTACAATAAGTTTTGCAGTATTGATGTATGTAGTGTGTTTGTTAATAAACTTTCAATTGAGCAAAAATATGTATAATTATAACAAAATTGGATTTTGCATCAGTAGTATATTATTGGGAGTTTCAAAACACATTTTACATGTTTTGTGTTTTGAAACTCCCAAGGCGTTTTTTGACGAAACGCTCATTTCGAGTTGATCGTTTTTTTAAACGCTAAAATAGGTGTTTTGAAACTCCCAATCGGTTTTGAGGTGTTTTGAAACTCCCAAGGCGTTTTTTTAAACGCTAAAATAGGTGTTTTGAAACTCAATCGGTTTTATGGTGTTCTGAAACTCCCAATCGGTTTTGAGGTGTTTTGAAACTCTCAATCGGCTAAGAAGTTCATACAGTTTTAAAAACTTGAACATATAACTACTCAATATCTTGAAGGTCTAGTCTCATTGTGTACAGACCTTTCATGCTTACAACACGTAGGTAGTAATATTATTTTTATATTTGGAAATATGAAGTTTGTGAAACAACTTCAAAACTTGCAATTAGAAGTCGTTTGTCCAGTTCGCCACGATCGCAATTCACGTCATGGAGAACTTTTACCGAACACAATTCGAAGTATCATTTGTGGTCCCTCTAACTGTGGAAAAACTAATTTACTTGTCGGTCTTCTGCTGCATGAACGGGGGCTACGCTTTCAAAACCTTTATGTTTATTCTAAAACTCTCTTCCAACCTATGTATCAGTATTTAGAAAAAATACTAATGTTGGTTCCATCAGTCGAATTTAAAAAATATAGTGAGAATGATGAGGTACTAAGTCCACATGAAGCTAACATTAACTCCATTATTATATTTGATGATGTTGCATGTGAAAATCAAAACAACATAAGGGATTACTTTGCAATGGGACGTCATAAAAATATTGATAGCTTCTACCTTAATCAAACTTATAGTAAAATACCTAAACAATTAATAAGAGACAATGCTAACTTAATAATTCTATTTAAGCAAGATGATGTTAATTTGCGTCATGTTTATGATGAGCACGTTGGAAGCGATATGTCTTGGTCACAGTTTCGAGAAATGTGTGCCGAAGTATGGAAACTGCCATATAGTTACTTGGTTATAAATAAAGATTGTAGTCGTAATTCAGGATGTTATAGAATGAGTTTTGACACATTTATCATTATGGATTAACTATAATACATGATGCATTATTATGAAACATGTATTGCTTCATAGGAAACCATCAAGATCAGACATGGATCTTAAAATCAATGACGAGAAAAATTTGAAAGAAAAAGTACTTAAATCTGTCGAAGCCATTAAAAAGAAAGTTAGACTGATTCGTAATATGAAAACTGATAATGATATGATGTTGGAATCAGTATTGAAACCAATAACAGAACCACTTAATGAAATAGTTAAAGTTAAAAATGAGAATAATTACTTAAATACTAATGATGATGATTCCAATGACAGATTTCAATGGGGAAAGTCGGTAAAAAGATTAAAATTGAGTCCTAGTGAAGAAAAGAGGCAATCTATTCATGATCAAACGGTTGTGAGGAAATCTTCTCAATCTAGTCTTGATAATGAAGATGAAGGGGATGAGACATCAAACAGCGATGAAAGTGATGTAAGCGATGGAGTGGAAAGTGAAAATACTAATGATATTTCATTTAAGACGAGTGATTCTTTCGCATCTCCTCGTGATGACCCTAAATTTCAAAAGCATTATATGACCAACTTAAATATACCTTTTGGTGTTCGAACGGAACGGGACAAGCTAATGTTGGGATCCTGTCAGGTATACACTACAAGTGACAAAAAACTGAAAGTAAATGGTCAAACTTACTATTTATCACCAGGTTTAAACGAATTGCTATTTAAGAAAATACCGGATTTAAATAATATAACTGAGGATGATAAACGCAATTATAAAATCTTATTATTAGAAACTAATGCACATAGAAGAGATTTTAATCCTAATAAACCAATAAAAAGCAACAAAGGTATGAAATATTTATACGTAATAAGACCTCTTTTTAAATTGGCTAAAGAACGTTTAATAAGTGGTGAAGGATTACCGATGATGAAAAGAGTTAAAACCGATGTATCATATGTATATTGGGATAACCCAAACGAATTAGTAGAAAGATTAAAATTGCTTATAGCTTCTCGTGAAGCTGGTAATACAGGATTGGATAATGAAATCATATCTGTTATTGAAGAACTGCAAGAAGCAGGATTAGTTAACAATGCTAATATATAAAACAGTTACTTTACTATAATTATCGTTAGTCGAGGCAGAACTTTTGACGTGCAAATATATCATAAAATGAATATAGACAAATTCGGACATCATCTTCATAAACGCCTGCGTGTATCTGAAGTTACTGAACTTAAAAATAATGCTTTGCTCCGATCAGATGATGGACATTTCGATTTACAATCATTAAGATTAAAGGGGCTTGCACATCCATCGTCACCTGATGATGCCGTTAATAAGCAGTACGTCGATCAGCTCGTTCAGAATATTTATCAGAAGAAGTATGTAGATTCTATGTTTGATACTATAAATTCTCAAATTCATCAGTTGGCAAATCAGTTGAAATTGAACTTTTATTCAAAAATTGAAATAGACGATATTTTCAACAAATTAAACAATGGCAAAGCAGCAAGTCGTGAACGAGATACACAGATCAGCTCGAAAAAACTTTAAGCGACGAGCAGTTTTATTAAAAGGAATTGATGATTTGTGGCAAGCGGATTTGATTGACTTACAAAATTTACATAAGATAAATAGAGGATATAAATACATTTTGGTTGTAATAGACGCATTTTCAAAGTATGCGTGGTGTATTCCAACAAAATCTAAAACGAAAATAGAAGTTAAAAATTCTTTCGAACAAATTATTAAATCATCAAAACGAGTACCGATAAACTTACAGACAGACTTTGGTAAAGAGTTTTACAATAATGAATTTAATTGTTACGTAAAGTCTTTAAAAATAAATCATTATTCCACGTATTCAATTAAAAAGGCATCTATCGTCGAAAGATTAATAAAAACTCTCAAAAACAAACTTTACAAATATTTTAGTTTCATTGGAGATTACAAATGGGTTGGAAAACCTTTAGATGATGTAGTAAAATCCTATAATGAAACTGTGCATAGAACAACAAAATTTAAACCAGCTGATGTTATATTTCATAATGAAACCGAAGTAAAGAAAAACATAGAAAAATCTCAGTCCAATCTTCGTTATAAACTAAATAAATTCGACGTCGGAGATCGCGTACGTATAAGCAAGTATAAGAGCGCCTTCCATAAAGGTTATACACCTAATTGGTCTACTGAGATATTTACTATTAAACAAGTTAGTCGCACTCAACCGGTGACTTACCATATCAACGACCAACGAAATAATCCTATACTCGGGTCATTTTACGAACAAGAACTTCAGAAAACTAAATACCCTGACGTTTACCTCATAGAAAAAATTATTAAAAAAAGGGGCAGAAAATTATATGTCAAGTGGTTAGGACTAAATGATAGCGAAAACAGCTGGATTGATAGAAATGCTATTGTCTAAATGTACTTATACGATTTTACGTAAGAGAACTAACCATTCGCATATAGGATATGAAAGGAAGAGGACTTTTAAATAGTGTTATTAATCACTTACCGTTTGAACTGCACTTGCCTGGTTATAATTATTGTGGACCTGGTACAAAATTACACGAACGATTGCTAAGAGGCGATAAGGGAATTAATGCGCTGGATAACGCATGCATGCAACACGACATTGCTTACGATAAATATTCTAGTTTAGCAGAGCGTCACCGTGCAGATTTAGAACTTTATAAAATGGCTAAACAAAGATTGAAGTCGAAAGGGGTTGGAAAGGGAGAAAAACTCGCTTCATGGCTAGTTAGCAAAGTGATGAAGTCTAAAGTAAAAGCCGGTGCAGGGATAAAATCATTTAAGCACTACGTTTCTAAGATACGCACTGAATTAAAAAAGAAGAAATCTAAAAATAACGCCAGTTTGATCGAGCGCGCACTTGTTGCCGCAAGAAAATTAATTGGTAATAATAATAGTATACTAAGAGCTCCTCGTTTAATACCAATTCCGAAAACTGGAGGTATATTACCACTAATACCTATTTTCGCGGGGCTCTCGGCGTTAGGATCATTAGCAGGAGGAGCTGCCGGGATCGCTAAAGCTGTTGGAGATTACAAAGCTGCACGAAAAAACTTGGCCGAATCAGAACGTCATAACAAGATGATGGAGTCTATCGCATTAGGAAAAGGATTACATATTAAACCGTACAAGAATGGAAAGGGATTATGTTTGAAACAGTCAAAAAACTAACGCATAGGTTACCCAGACGTGCCCTTACAAATGTAGATATTTTAAAACACTCAGCAGATATCCCTCATTTTCGCGGTGTTTATATGAGAGATAATTTGCCAAAACGTCCTAAAAGAGTGGAATGTGCTATCGTCAATTTAGATAGTAGTAAAAACGAAGGAACTCACTGGGTAGCCTATGTCAAAGATAATAATTATTGTGAATATTTTAACAGTTATGGTGATCTTCAGCCACCGATAGAAATAATAAAGTATTTAAAAAATCATGATATATCATACAATTTTAACACTTACCAAAAGTTTAACACTGTTAATTGTGGTCATTTGTGTTTGAAATATTTAAAAACATTCTGGAGTAACCGTTTAAATATCTCTGTACAGTAAAAAGCTTATCATTCTCACGATGTCTTTCGCTTTGTCTATAACCGGAACCTCTTCTACCTTGATCACAAATTATTCAACAGCTTTTCAACTCGATGGTGAATATGAATGTGGGTTGCTATATATGTCGACTTTTAATTCTATACCTAATATAGACTATAGAAATAATAAGTTTTATTACGGTCAAAATGAAGTAGTAGAAATTCCAGAGGGGTCATATGAACTTCAAGACCTTGACGATTACCTCAAAAAACACTTGCAGGGATGCACATTTTCCCTGACATGTAACAATAATACGTTAAAAACGTCTATATTGTGTTCTAAAACTGTATATTTTAACAAAGAAAATTCGATAGGTAAGGTACTAGGTTTCGGAGAAGAAACTGTTCAAGCTAATATATTAACAGAGTCCCCTTTTCCTGTGTCCATTCTGTCTACAACTATAGTGCGAGTTGAATGTGACATAGTGAGCGGATCATTTGTAAACGGAAAACCGAGCCATATTATTCATGAGTTTGTTCCTAACGTGCCACCAGGTTATCGGATGATAGAAACACCGAGAAACGTTATCTATTTCCCTGTTACACAAAACAACTTGACCTCTCTTAAAATAAGAATATTAGACGCGAACGGCAATTTAGTTAATTTACGAGGTGAAGAGATTCAATTATATTTACATCTTCGAAAAAATGATAGATTTCAATAAAAGTGTGGTATCGCACAACAAACGTGTTATTACTCATTGTGCTATCAAGAAAAGAACACCTAAACATCAGCTTTCAAAGCTTACGAAAGAAAATAAGCAATTTTTAAAATATATAGGCTTATTAAAATGAGTATACTAAACTTGTCAGATCCTTTTAGCTATGATAACACGATTGAAAGTTTTGAATATCATTCGTATAAACCGTACGTAACAAGTTTTAATTTGAACGATGAAATCCGTATTCCTATTAACCAGCAAGACCTCTACTTATTACCATCAGCAAGCACACTATACATAGAGGGTACTATTGCAGTATTCAACAGAGAAACAAAAACGCAGGTGAACAGCGTTCAATTTACAAATAACCCTATACTCCATCTGTTTCAAGACATTCGATATGAGCTGAATGGAATCGAAATAGATAAAATTAAAAATGCTGGCGTTACAACAACTATGAAATCTCTTGTATCCATGAATAAATTCGAATCATCGATGTCGAAGGTATGGGGGTGGGACGTTAATGGCACAAAAATTACACATGGATCATTTTCTGTATCAGTTCCTTTAAATAAGATTCTTGGTTTTGCAGAGGATTATAATAAAATTATTATTAACAGTAAGCATGAACTTATTCTTTTAAGATCGAATAGTAATTTAAATAGTGTAAAATTGAACACAAATGAATACATAGACAACATTACTATATCTAAAATAGTATGGCGTATGCCTCATATCAAAGTTTCTGACCGAGAAAGATTAAGGTTACTCAGACAGTTAGAAAAAGATCATGCAATTCAGATAGCTTTTAGGAATTGGGATCTTTATGAGTATCCACTTTTACCTATAACATCAAAACATTCTTGGGCAATCAAAACTTCATCTCAAATTGAAAAACCGCGATACGTCATAATTGGATTAAAACATACAGAAAAAATATGCCTGACAAAGATATAACGTACTTTGATCATTGTCATTTGAGAGACGTTAAAGTCTTTTTGAATTCAAACTATTTTCCATATGAAAGTTTAAATGTCAGTTTTGGGGCTGAAAAGTTTGCTATATTATACGAACAGTACGCTAAATTCCAACAGTCTTATTATAACCGCAGTGAAGCTCCGTTGTTGAGTCCGCAAGAATTTAAAGAAAAAGCACCTCTGTTTGTCATCGACTGCTCTCGACAAAACGAAACCTTAAAAACGGGTTCAATAGATGTTAGAGTTGAACTAGAGTGTGAACAAGACATACCCGACAATACCGCGGCTTACTGTCTTATTCTGAATGACAGTATTTTAGAATACAAACCATTAAGCAACATTACACGAAAAATATCATGAATTCAGATTGTTTGTTCGTAGACCTCCAGGGGTTTAAATCATTTCAAAATGAATTTATTGTTAAAGAATTTGCATACGGTACCAATGAATACACACAAGTATTTTCAATAAAACCTCCATATAAGTTTTCGACGTTAATGGAAAGCGAAAAAAGACAAGTAAGATGGATAGAGAAAAACCTAGGTATTTCATGGCATGAGGGCTTTGTTGATTATAGGGAATTTAAAAGAATGATACACTGTTTTTTGGAAAACAAGAAAATATATGTAAAAGGGTTAGAAAAAGTTAAATGGATTAAAGATTTGTGTAGTAACTGTACCGTAATTGACTTGGGTTGTAACGGTTTGCCTAAATTTGAATCTATGTATCAAAAATATTGTAAGGACCAGAGTAGTTATAGTTGTTCAACGCATAAAAAATCTTGTGCGTTAAAAAATGTTTTATGTATTAAAAAATGGTATTCTGAAAATAATTTATCATTGTATTCTCATTTGTAATAAAGTACAATAAATATTATAA
This sequence comes from Acleris emargana, assembly GCA_927399475.2. NCBI lineage: Eukaryota > Metazoa > Arthropoda > Insecta > Lepidoptera > Tortricidae > Acleris > Acleris emargana. The sequence goes on from OV656846.1 coordinate 270,753, forward strand.
CTGTAAAGCATATTTTTATTTCATAATTATTTCCCTTTATATACCTACCTACATATGATAAGATAGTGTCCGATCCGAAAACTGCAAATTTAAGTGCCTGTAAAAGTTTAAAATAACAATGATAATGACAACTATTTGTTATTTTATGGGCACTTAAATTTTAAAGTTCGAATTGGACCCAGAGGGGTTACAAAAGGTTTAGAAGTAAAATAAAACCAGATTGAAAGGAAATAACGTTTATTTATTAATTACCACACCTTTGTTTATAACATAGCACCTTAAATCTAATTTTAACTTTAATATTAAAACAAAGATTGATGACCCCAAGACAACGTCGAGACTTGATTATTTAGTATAACGCGTTTGTCATCATTTGACGACAGTGCTACTTTATTCAAGGACTGAGTAAAAATAACATGTTTTAAAGATTTAAATACAATATTGCGTTTTCTTATCCGCTCCTTATTTAATAGTACTTTTTTATATTCCTCAAAATCCACACCGCGCAATACATGTCTCTTTGTGCCTTTAGCCTTTTTCAGTTGTTTGTTTTCTGTTTTTATACAATATAATTTAGACCTAAGGCCAACGAACTCATTTATTATTTCTCCACCAAGTTCATCTTTAAATAAACCGGGTACTTTTTTATGTTTAAGAGTTATACCGTATGCGTTACTGACAGAATAATTACTTGTATCAAAATAATGTTGAAAATTTCGTTTTATATCTACATACAAATCTTCTGTATTTATGGAATACAAAAAAGAATCTGTATCGGTATAACATAAACTTAAATTAGATCCATAAAAAGGTTTCATGACAGAATAGTGAAAATCGTACATATGAGTTTTCGATATTTCCAAAACAGTAAATCCAATGTAAATTGGCCGGTCAAGAGTTACCGATTCCGGTTTCATTTGTATGGCGACAAAATTTTCACTAAAAACGGTTGAACTATGAAAATTAGGTCTACCTGTTAGATGCTCTGCTGTGTACTTCTTTTTTGTTTTATTTCTATTATCACTCCACGCATTAACTAACAGAACATTTAACCTTTTTTCAGCGTCTTCCAACGTTTTTCCAAATATAGCATTGTTTGCAAGTTTGCACGAATTTTGCTCAAACACGGATTTAGCTTTTTGTCTTAACTTTGTATTTAAGTCTATGTATTGTTTTAAAAATGGACCTTGTTTAAATTTGATTACTCTATGTACGTTTTTCAATACCAAGCCATGTTTTATACATGTTTTTAAATGCACATAATGGATGACATACTCGTATTTATCATATAAATTTGGGATAAGTTTAGGTTGCTTTGAACCAGGCGGTGTGAATTTTTGAGGACAGAATGGAATGTCATTATGCAAGTCATGCAAATGTTCTGGATATTCTAAATCCACTTCCAAAATATAACCATAATCCGAATCATCAGGTGTTTGTAGGATATCGAGTACATTAATTTTATCCCGTGGTAATAATTTGAAATCATCATAAGGTAAATTGCCACACATTGCATAACCGTATAGATTATTACAGTCTATGTAGAATAAGAAACTGCTCGGATTACTGGAATCAAAGTTTGGCATGTATTTATTATTTGCCTTTGCATACCGAGTAGAACATAAACATACACCCCCACGAATACCTTTTTGAATCATTCTAATTATTTCAAGGTCATCAATGAGTTGCAACTTCACACCAGTTATAAGTAACATGGCATCAAAACTTAAACTTGGGGCAGTTAGATAAAAAGCAGGGTCTAATCTATAATTGACTTTACAAGTTTGACGAAACTTTTCAAATATGTCAGTTAGTAATAATACATCTGATTTAAGGTAAAGATCGGTGTATTCTCCTAAAGTATTAATATTGAATGATTTCCATACAAGCTCGGCATGTTTATAATCATATTTGGATATAATGTCATTTGTTAATGAGTTGTAAAAATAATGTGGCTGAGGTAAACATTGCTCTTCATAGCGACTCCAACTAGACATATACTCGTATGGATAGACGCCCTTTCGTTTCAATAAATCGAAATGCTCTTTTAAAGGAAAAAAATGTGAGAGATGAATAAAGTCTTCTTTATTTAAGGTGCTTACAAGTTCTTCCAAACTTGCTCCTAAAAATTTGAATGAATCTACAAAACGAACAGGCATATATTCATTTCGACTTGTAATGAAAAATTTCGTAAATGATATGTAATTTTCTTTGTTTTTTGCAATAACTTTGACTTGACCAGGAAGTTCACCCAACTGACGTATAAACAAATGACTGTCGTATCCTGATAAGTTGTGAAAAAATACTGGCACAAATGTTGGTAGGCGGTACCGAATATTACAATAAGAATGGGCTGCCCCTCTATATCGTCCTGTTAAATGACAATGATCTCTCACGGAATCGCCGAGTAATAACTTGCGACAAAGAAAACAATATTGAGAGTTCAAAAAATCATTTTCTTCTTTCTCTGTAATAGTTATTGGCTTCGGGTCAGAATATATTTTATTTATTCTATGTACATCTTTTTGCAGATATTCGAGAAATTTTTCTACGCAGTCTTTTCCACGATAAGACACGAATTTGTTTAGGGAGCTATCGTATGAACTAACAATGTAGTACGCAAATGCAGCTGGTATGTGTTCCTGCAATGTTGTAGTACATTTCGAACTAAGTTTTTCATCCGTATTTGGTTGCAATAAGGATTCAAAGTCTGCATAAATTATAAAAGGCATATTTTGCATCCGCTCAAAATTTTTAAATTCAATATGCGCACCCCGATTAGGTAAAATTGTCTTTACGCCCCCGCATACGTGAGCATTAAATTTGTCTTGACTATTAAAAAATATCATACATTCATCGCAAAAAAATATTTTCCCGTTATGTTTTGTAAATTGAAGTTTAAGCAGGCGACTTAAATCTTTTATAAGACAGTAATGTGTTTGACGACCGTTTTCTAACATTAAAAGGTTAATATGATGTTGCTTCCGACATGTGGTTTTGTAAAGTGGACCTACGATTTCAGATTTATTTTTGAGTGCGTACACATTAATACTAATACGTTGATTGTTTTTTTCGAATATTTTTATGTCAGATAATCCCACAGGAAAAGTCATGTCCTTGCTATTAAGAACACCTTCATAATGGGGATATGAAGATACCCTATGCACATTATTTTTAGCGGGAAATAAAGCAGCCATCACACACCACAAAAAGCAAAAAACATCTTTATTTTGTATATTGATGCACGCCCGTTTTAGTTTTATATTTTTAGGCAAATCAATGAATCCTGATGCTCTCAGTGGGTTATATTTACTGATGTTTACCTCTAGGTATAAATTGCGCATAAAAGCCCAACCACTATCCCTGTCTTGAAACTCATAAATTTTTCCACAAATACATTGTAAAAGATTTAAAAATATTTCATTAAAATCATAGTTCTGATGTATAACTATATTTTTCGTTGCAAAAGATTTTACGTCGCAAGTATCGTTTTTAAGTAAAGAAAATTCAGCAAATAATTCAAAATTGACTTTGACAGTATTAAACACTGATTGTCTTGCTTCCAAAATTTTACGAACACTGTCGCGAAGGCTACGTATAAACTCGGCTGGTGCACAAACCTGGTCTGGCCCGCCCTCACGCCCCCGCACACGGTAAGATGCTATCCTACTTCTAAAAGCTGAAGCTATTTTTTCAACGCCTTCACCGTTATCAATAGAAATATTATTTTTATGCACAATACTTCGTAAATGAGCAGAAAAAGCTCGACTAGGAACAGATGTTTCGCAAACAGAACAAAATATTGATTTACAACTCATTTTTTGTTTTTTTATTTTATTTTATTTTTTAAGAATAGTAAATGAAAAGTGCTAGAAAATAAGATAAACAAAGGTATCGCGAGAATTATTATTTTTAGTAACAATATAACGCTCGGTGAAATTTTCAAATTAACTACAGCTTTCTCCTATAGATCTTTTGTCACAATAGTTTTAAGTCAGCCACATTATTTAATTTCAACTCAACAAAACATAGAATTACAACTCATTTTTTATTTTTTATTTTTAAGAATACTATTTGAAAAGTGCTGGCAAATATTACAAACAGAGGTAACTAATACTAGAATTATATTATTTTAAATCGCGATAGAACGTTCCATCTTCAGCGAAATAGTCCTTACATAATTTAAGCACTTTATTAATATCTGACACCTCTGACGAATTAACATCTAACTGTATTTTTAAATTAACTAGAGCTTTCTCCCATCGATCTTTTGGCGAAATGCTTTTTATGTCAGCCACATTGTATAACTTTAACTCAAGAAAAAGGTCGCCTGATAATTGTGCAGTTCGACGCACCCTGCCCCCGGGAACTTGCCTTAGCAATACTGACGACAGCAGCACTGGTTCGGGTTTGCGAGCACGCCAGTCACCATCTTCACTGTCGGAGTCGATTATCCAGCCGCCTGCAGGACCGTTGAGCTGCTCTAGCAGACTTGTCTGCGCCAACTTTTTTGAGCTGTAAATCGATAAAAAATAAATAAATAATAATAAACGGAACAAACATGTGCAGAGCTAAGTACCTATTTAAATTTATTTTTAAAATTACCATTTACTGAAATAAATACATATTTTACTTACCGTGGAGTCGGTGCTTCGTCTTCAGATTCAGTCGGCGGGAATTTCGTTTTTGACAGCTTCAACTTCTTTGACCTATAAAACAAAAGTTCTATAATATAATAAAGCACTTTAAAATGTATTCAGGTAATAATTGTTTAAAATTGAATTACCGAGGTATTGAGGCTTCGTCTCCTGATTCGGGCAGCGGGGTTTTCTTTTTTACCACCTTCGGCTTCGTAGACCTTTAAAACACAAAACATAATAATTACACCGCGACAATGCACTCCTAACACACAGCACCTTAGATATTAATTAATTACCTTGAAATTGGAGCAGGATCTTGAAGCTCCGAATATGGTCGAGTCTTCTTGGAGACTTTCACTTCAGAGTATTCCGTATCAGACCTGTAAAAAAAAAAAAAAAGAACATGGAATATTGTATACAATTTATTTAATTAATAATCAATAAAACCATATCAGAACACATTAATATTAAAAACTTACGAACATTATTTTAATGCAGTTGTAGTTTGCGACTGATTGACACTGACTTTCTTGTAGAAATAAATGTAATTACGCGTTATAACGTAAAAAGTTTCCGCTCAGCACTTTACAACACTCACAGAAGTTCTCAACATTTAGATATTTATAACATTCTATTTGTAATAACAGTACTACGGAATGCGAACAAAACAAAGTTTTTATAAAGGTTTAATACCTCAGACGTCGATTTGCAAAGTAAGCATTTGTGTTACAAACAAAAGTATCATGTTAAATATGTCGTAATCGGTGCATCAATGAAAGGAACCGTCGTTTAACAAAGAAGCCGACTTCATTTAGGTTCAATTTACACTGAATGCGATGCGATGAATGATTTATTTTATAGGACTTGTCAACAATACTTGAATAAACCTGTACTGGAGTTAAGTTCGTGTTTAGCATATTATATTTTGTAGGGCTCAATAATACATGTTTAAACCTGTATTAGAGCTGTGCACGTGTTTAGCAAAGGAAAAATATAAATACATACGTTTAATATCTCAGTTCATCTTTAGACGCCAATTCAGAAAGTCGCAGTTTTATTTCGTATCCCGTACCTACAATAATACTGACTGAAGTTCTTGAATTAAACGGTGAGTACCTAACTTATTTACTAATATACTGATATTGTTTTTTTCCTAGTAGATATAAATCTAATTATATTCTCTTATTTTGCAGAGTATGATGACTTCTCAACACATTGACTCCGTGAAAGATACCAACGAACAGTTCCCGTCTTTTTCGTCTCAAACCCTTGCGGCATTCGACGAACCATTTGGCTACTCCCAAGATATGGATGCTTATTTGCAATACCAGAATAGATGTATAAATCAAATTCAAAATCCATCTTTAGAAAATTCACCGAAAAAACCCAAGATAAAGAAGAGAGCAGTGCAAATAAAAACTGATATTGGATTAAACTCGCATGTAATTAAAAAAGCGAAAAAAGGGAAGCGATTAATTAAGATCAGTATTGCAAACCTTGAATCGCAGCAGGACGCTGATGACCTCATGGCGGTGCAATTTGTCATCGAAGATAACTACGATGAATTGTTAAGTGCTACGGAATCATTAGTTGACCGAATCGTGAGAAGACTCAGTAACGTTAGCTATTAGATTTTACAGTATACGTTATTTTACATTTTTGTATTTCTTTAATAAAATTTTGTGTTTTTGCAACTTTGTTTCTCAATAATTATTCAATTCCCTACCCAAGTTAAATCCAATAGTGTTACTATGCAAAACAAGTTTAGAAACTAAAGTAAATTCCTCTGAAGTTTAGTGCCGCTGTTGGATTTACGTGCGCTTTATATTTTATTAATCGCTTGATCGTATATCTTTAACATAATGTAACCCTTACAGTAGGAGTCATGATTCCTGCTTAATAGCCGTGTCTAATTCTGATGGGACAGCAAATTAAGGTAGCATGTGAAGTTAAACTTTAACGAATTGCAGACTTTATTTGTGCTAGTGAAAATACAAATCAGACCGGCGTATTTATTGACTTGCAACTAGTTTATATTTATAATTTCTTGCAACGCGTTATGAGCACGTCACAGAAACCATCCAATCACAGGCTCAGGTCTACATCGCGCTAACGAAGTTTTTAAGATTTGTTCATATATATACAACATAAAATATTTAAACGGCGTGCTCCCACCTTCCGTGACCGACCGGCGGAATGGTAGGGTTCACCAGCAACCTGTGACTCGGCCTGATCACCCTTGTTACTAACCGCTGAACGATGTTATCTTGGAACTTTGGAGATTCTGTACCTATGCGGTGGTAGGTACGGATGACCCACGCCTTGGTGGAAGGCCCCCAAATCCACCTTCACGTAAAATGCGGCCATAAGACTACTGGGAACTTATCGCATCCCGGGTGGCCCGTCCTTGTTGTGAAGCTTGATCACCTTTGCAGCAAGTTGTGAAAAACACCTTAGCAAACCATGTCTCGACTGGGGCGCTATGTGACCTCGTACTACACTGAATTGAGCAGAGATGTACTTGGTCTGGTGGGTGCAAAGCTAGCTGTGCCCATCGTGTTAAGCTTTTGCTAAATAACCTACCGTTGTTTGTGCACCTGACAATTGAAAAACAAAGTATTAACTGACTCCAATTGTCAGGTGTACAAGCAACAGTTTTGCTCAAGTTAACTGTGAAATAATCAAGTAACAAACGAAAAATTGAACATTGATCAAGTCAAACGCATGCTAAGGGTTCGAATGAATTACAACTTAATAAAATAACTGCTAAGAAATTCTGAAAAAAAAAAAAAATATATATATATATTGAGCATTTCGAATCAAATGCTACTTAAAAACTATTAAGAGTTTTAAATAAATTACAACCATAAAACCGATTGGGAGTTTCAGAACACCATACAACCGATTGAGAGTTTCAAAACACCTCAAAACCGATTGGGAGTTTCAGAACACCATAAAACCGATTGAGTTTCAAAACACCTATTTTAGCGTTTAAAAAAAACGCCTTGGGAGTTTCAAAACACCTCAAAACCGATTGGGAGTTTCAAAACACCTATTTTAGCGTTTAAAAAAACGATCAACTCGAAATGAGCGTTTCGTCAAAAAACGCCTTGGGAGTTTCAAAACACAAAACATGTAAAATGTGTTTTGAAACTCCCAATAATATACTACTTGCATCTATTAATGTACTATCAACTACATAAATAAGTGATCATTTCATCATCATTTTCATCATCATTCATTAATTTTCATCATATTTCATTTTGTATTATATTCAAACACAAATGATCACCTTATTTATGCTGTTTTAATAGGGTGTTATATGATAATGTGTAAGTACATAAAATAATATCGTGTCTTTCTACATTTTTTTATGCAATACTACATACTCGTACGCACAAAATAGTAGGTATAATGTAATAATGTATGTAATTGTTTCTTTGGTTCAAAGCTGGTGACTGACTTTTAAACCCATTCACAATATTGGGAAAGGCTGAAATTTAAAAACATTATGCAAACCCGGCGACATTGTTTTATCGGTGTCAAAGAGCTGATCTTACGATGGAGTCGGAAGGTGGCATCAGGACCTAATGAAGGCCCCCGAGTTGAGACTCCTGAATTCAGTCTCAATAAGCAGATAATAACTGTGCAAAAATAAAGTATTTAGGTATGTACCGCCGCAATTAAGGTTTTAATCAAAAAGTAGATTTTGACAGTAACTTATTTCATAAATAAATAATTAGGTGTTATTTAATAGTATAATAAAGTAAAACAAACGATTTGCATTAAGGTGTTTAATTTTAATGTAAAGAAGTAATTATATTAATGAAAGTTATATATTCACCTCTGTTACATTTTTGCAATTACTGCTGATTTTTTTTTTTTAAATAAAACTTTAAATATTATTTGCTTTATACCAATTTGTTTAATTTTGTTTGTAAGCGTATATATTGATATTAATTATTTTAAGTAAAAAAAAACCGGTGCCGGATTAACAAAAACAAAAAAAATGGACGCTCTGAACAGCCTGTACACTTATGTTATTTTAAAAAAGCGTGCTACTTTCCGGCTAGAGACAATTGAAAGTGCCGCGCCGGCCGCCACTCATAGCGCCTCGTTTGTGGGTTTATCTTTCTATTCGAACACTCGGGCCCTTTAGCGCCCGCCCGGACCCTCGCGGGCCGGAGCGGAGCGGAGACGGCGGTGTCCGGCGACATAACGACGTAATTGTGCTCCGCCCGCGGCCGCTAACGGCGCCCACTCACGGCTACTCTACAATTAAATAATTAAAAGTTAACTAAGGTACTCGTTAGGTCATTTTGGCATAGCGCTCTTACGCAGTTAAATTTTACTAAACATACATACATACACACATACATACATAATAAACTCACGCTTTTATTCTCAGAGTGGGTTAGGCAGGTCTTAAAACTTCTTGATAATTCTGTAACCACATTTTGCACAAGTAGGCTAAGATGTTTCCCACTGTATTAGTGACAGGTGGCAAAGCCCATCGCCTAACAGCACTACAAGCCTTTATGCCCTTAGTCGCCTCTTACGACATCCACGGGAAGACATGGAGGGGTACTATTCTAACCCGACAACCACAAGGGTACTAAACATAACATGTAACTGTAACAAGCCGTTCTAAAAGGCCCAATTTAAAAGCTATCAACTCAGTACAAAATGTGTTATGAGGCAAAATATACTTAAAATTACCTTATTCGCAAATCAGGCCTATTAGAGCGTGTGACGACAATAGTTACAAGGCATGCCAATGACACAGTTACGACGACAATGATAGAACTGCGAAAGGTCCAATTTTCGGGTTAATAGAGCCAATAATTGTTGTACCTAATATGAAGAGCTGTCTTCAATTACAACGATTATACCTACTCAGAGCTACTCATATTATAAGTAACTGTACTTTTACGTAGAGAAAAATCAAATAAATCCAAATATTATTTATGACCTTGTCGTACCTATAACTGATGTTCTAAATTTCAATATTGTAATTTGTAGTCTGCCCAGCTAAGAATGTCTGACAAAGTAATGTCCAAGAAAATAGATAATTAAAATTAAAGTTCGAGAATATTTTTCCAGAAAATTCTCGGCATGACGCCGCGAGAGCAGCGCCTCCCCCGCTGCAGTATTGTGCATCTAATCTAGCTGTGATATCCGTTCGGAATCTTACCGCGGTGCAACGGTTTCCCAAGCAATTCTGAGATTACCTAGCTGCACCGAAGCGGTATCGAAACGACGCTCGTTACTTTATGAAACTATTAACTTAGGTATGTTATGTAGCTGCGGCAGGTGATCCCCGCTCAGCTGATTGCATCGCGGGGGGGGGGGGGGGGGGGGGGGCGGGGGGCGGAATCTCTGGGTCTGGCGGCGGATGACAGCCCCGAGGTAGCGAACCTTTGACGGCCGCTGCGGGCGGGACAAAGGCCCGATGCATAATATATCGCGGCGTATTTGTTTCAATATAAAAAGCAACGGGAGGCACGCTCTAACGGGCGCAATAAAAGGTTATATTTACCTTTACGAGTATGTCATATTGAACTTTCAGAGGCTGCTGCAGACAGTTTTCTTCTTTCAAAATTCTGACACACGCGGTTTTACCTGTCAACACAGTATTTAACTGTCGTTTGACGTTTTGTTGGTCGTTGGTCTCGTTGGAAACGTTCTCAATCAATACAGGAACTTAATAACGAACTAACTCGGGTAACACAGCAAAGCGTCACAGCATCAGTTTAACGCTTTCGTGCCCTATGGGTTGACCCACCCACTATCAATCTAAGTATCAATAACAAATTCAAAGTGGTGGTGGAGGCGCCTTAAAAGGGTTAATAAATGCAATTTGGAATTCCTTCTCCCTGCGTGGCGCAGAGTTTCGCCGACACGGGGCGTGATTAGAAGTTTCAGTCGAATTGCAATCAAAGCTTTCCCGTTGACAGTAAAACTCTGGAATCACTCGCTGTTTGTATGTAAATATTTTACTGTACAAAAGAAATATTGCGAATATTGGCGAACTTATGTCTTCAAGGAACCTTCTTCAGCCAACTCTTGACAGATTGAGAATAGTGGAAGGTGGTGAATCGAGGAAGCAAGTGTAGAAAAGTTATTTATTTGTGTTTTACGGGCTAAAAGGATCAGTGGCAAAATTCATCGATTCAATTTAATTTTATATTTTTTTATATTTTTTTACAAAACAGATGCTACCAACCTACACGTGTTTGGCGAAAACTTTTACTTAAACAGCCGGCGACACACCCCGTTGAAGTTATGAACAGATTGCAACGAACACAAAACATTCTTCGTACACTTATTAAGGAGCAGAAACCACTAGTGCAGATTGGAATTGGAAAGAGACCGCAATACCTTTCGGTCGTCATTAACGTCCGCATCCATCGACTGAAACAACTTCGCGTCCCTAATGACAGCAATTAAAATTCTATTTGCGAGCGGATCCGAGCGCCGCGACGACGGTAAAAACTTGAGTAGACAAACGGACCGAGCAGATATTATTTATGTATCAACGGGAGTGGTCGGGAGATGTTTGCGTTACACTTACAACTCAATCAAAGGGGCTGATTGGAGGATCGATGGGGGGGAGCTCGTCGTGCTGCAGCCGCGTCCTAATTTTATTAATTGGATATCTTGATTCACTGCGATAGTAAGACTATGAGTAAATAACAGAAACAGTATTTAATATTTTGACTCGCTGCATATTCGTAAATACCTGCCCATAAGTTTCTTGCGGATGAGTAAGTAATATGAATTACTTCTATGGGCAGGTTCACTTCGATGCATATTTAACGGGTGCGCTTCAATCAGTCTAAAACAGTTTTGCATCATCATCATTTCATCATCATCATCATCATGTCAGCCGAAAGACATCCACTGCTGGACATAGGGCTCCTCCAATTTTGCATATTTTCATTTAACTACCTACAAAAACTATAATTAACAAATTGTATAATTTTATCAGGCATACAATCAAATAACATAACACTCATTTAACATAACGATAATTTTATGGTTTTAAGTATATTTTTTTTACTTTTTAATCTTAATAATAATAATAATGGGCAGCTAGTGGCGAGCTGTTGGTGAGTGGCGACACCACGGACCTGAATGCTCCCGAGGGTAGGTCCTGTTCCTCACCTCACGCTTGCCTTCACCGGCCGGCTGGAGTGTATAATGATGAGGAACAGACCCTCACCTCTGGCTTGCCTTTATTGGCCGGTCAGAGTGGAGTCGCAAGAGCTATATGCTCGAAGGGTGGATGTGTTGCATAAGTGGTGAGTGGGCACCTTATGGTCGTTTAAAGTCCAGAAGCACCTCTCCACCCTTAGCCCCTCTGGAACTGTTACCTCCCTGCTGCTATATATATGCGGCTATTTCGGGAGGCCCATTCTTGAGTTGGTGAGTCACCGCCTGCCATTTCAACCAAAGTAATTAGCATTGGCCAGGCAGGCGCCGTAGTTTCATCAATAGCCTAGTTCACCAATCCATATCTGTTCATTCATAGAGCCTATTGTTAATACTTCCATCATTCTTAAATAGTCCTACACTAACCGTTGGTTGTCCGTGGGAGCATACTTTTATAGTTTGAACTCAGGGACAATCGCCGGTTGGTGTCCCATCACTTTACTAAATTAAACTTGTCTAAAGGGCCTCTGCGTGTTGGCTTCGGCTCCATGTACGCCTTCCAAAGGTCCGGGACTCCCATAGTCCCGTGAATGGTAAAGACATACAAATAATAATAATAAATTTATTTCGCAAGAAAAAGTACATATTGCTACTTACATTTTCAAATATTATTCTACGATGGTGACAACCAAAAGTAAGTGTCAACTGCCCCCCGTACTAGTTTGCACTGTATCCCGGTGGGTCAGGATTAACCGTCCTTAAAAGTATCACATTAATAATGAAATGATAATAAAGTACTTAATGCTTTAACATGCAATCACCCGACTTTCGTTCAGTATCGTATTTTTAAGTAAACTAATGCGGGTAGAGGAACAATGATGGCACCTCGTATGCATTGGTTGCTTGGCCGACTTAAGCGTAAACAAGTAGTATATGCAAAAACTTAACATAAAAATAATTACTACTTTACAAGAATATTATACTACAATTTAAGTAAATGTACTGGTTTAATTGACTAAAGAAAGAGTATGTATGACTAATATGTCATTGTTTATGTGTATGTGTTTGTGTGTGTGTGTTGATGCATAAGTGCGATTATTGGCGCGTGCACTGAGATGCGAGTGTGTTGTGTGTGAGTCAGTCTGTGTGTCTGTGTGTGTGTGTGTGTGTGTGTGTGTGTGTGTGTGTGTGTGTGTGTGTGTGTGTGTGTGTGTGTGTGTGTGTGTGTGTGTGTGTGTGGTGTGTGTGTGTGTGTGTGGTGTGTGTGTGTGTGGTGTGTGTGTGCGCGCGAGTGCGTGTACGTGTGTGTGTGTGTGTGCGTGTGCGTGTGTGTGTATAAGGAGGTTTTAGGAGGTCAGTATATAATTGTATTTAATTGTGTGTAGATTACACCAAGGTTTTTAGTAGTTGTTCAGTATCATCGTATTTTAATTTTTGTAGATAATCTTCCAATGACTTTTTACAAGCATGTAAATTAAGTGTTCGTAATTGAATTTGTTTGCTTACTTTGTTGTATAATGTGGGACCGAGAACATTTATGAATTTTTTAGCGAATATAGTCTTGTGAGGTGGAGTTGAGTAAACAAAATCGTTTCTTCTTCTAGACTCAGGATAATCCGGGATGCGTTTGTGTTGCTTTGTTAATAGTTGTTTGATAAAAAGTTGTCTTACAGTTAAAAGTAAGGTATCCTCGTAAAGTGCAGTTGTTGGATATCTAAATATGTTGAAGGTTAGAACCTTAAGCACTGCTCGCTGAGCTCTCTCTAGAATAAGCAAAGAAGACTTGGATGCGCCTCCCCAAGCGGTAATACAGTACATTGACACCGATTGACAAAGTGCATAGTAAATTGTTATAAGTAGTTTTTTGTCGCAAACGTGTCTCAGATTTTTAAAGATATATATCAGTTTTCGTATTTTTCCTGCAAGATTAGATATATGCTGATGCCAACAAAGATTTTTGTCAAGAAGAACTCCTAGATACCTAATTGATGTTGTTTCGGATAAAGGTTGGCAGGAGCAAACTGCAGCGTCTTGACAATCGTGTAACTTAATACTTATGTTCTTAGCGAGTGCTTCTTTATTGTTTCGAATGCTAAAGGACATGTATTTAGTTTTAGAAAAATTTAAGGTAAGAAGGTTAAAGGAGAGCCACGCATTCACTTTGTTTAATCCTTTTTGCGCTAGATTGTTTACCTCTTCCCAAGAGTTACCATAGAACAAAATAGCGGTATCATCTGCAAATGCAATTGTTTCCGCATTGGAGATTGCTAGGCGACATAGTTGGTCGATATAAATAAGAAATAGGGTAGGGCCTAACACACTACCTTGCGGGACTCCGTATTTAACAATTTCCTCCCTGCTATAAAGTTCTCCAACCCTAACTGATTGTTTTCTATGACTTAAGTAGCTACTAAAAGGATTTAACGTTATGCCACGTATTCCCATATTTTCCATTTTCTTTAAGAGTAGTGAGACAGAGACTGTATCGAACGCTTTTTTGAGATCTATGAAGACTCCGATAGCTTTTTTATTTTGGTCGAGTTTGTCAACAATATAGTTAGTTAGCTGTATTACAGCATCTTCAGTACATCTTCGTTCCCTAAAGCCATGTTGATTATTGCTTAATAAATTATTCCTTTCAAGGTAGTTTTTAAGTCTTTGGTTTATGATTTTTTCTATAACTTTTGCTAAAGTAGGTAATAAAGATATTGGTCTATAATTGGAGATACAGTCTCTGTCTCCAGCTTTGAAGATGGGAATAACAACTGATCTTTTGAGTGCGTCAGGAAATACGCCAGTGTGGAAACATAAGTTGCATATAATAGTTATGGGCAATGCTAGGGTATCAGCGGCCATTTTTAGAAAAGATGATGATATGCCATCCCAACCCATTGAAGAACTATTTTTTAAGTTTTGTATAGTGCTTTTAACTTCTGTTTCGTCTGTATCCATCATAATCATAGATTTTACGGGGGTTGAGGTCGAACCCAAGGTTTTCACACGCTGCCTTTCAGATAGTCCTGTTTTATTTATGATATCAGACGCCAAGTCTCTTCCAACACTAGCAAAGTACTTGTTTGCATCGTCTAATGATTTTTGTGGGTTTGCTTTTAGTGTAAGAATATCATTATATTTAGAACTAGTTTTTAGGTTACAAATATCTTTTATTAGAGCCCACTGCTTTTTTAGATTATTTTGGTTTTCTTTTATTAGTGCTCTTTGATACGTTCTTTTGAGTTTTTTTATAATATTATTGCACGTATTTCTATATCGTTTATAGGTTATAGAGACTATTAAATTATGTGGTTCTTTTTTAAGTTTTTGATGTAGCTTATCTCGATTTTTTAAAGATCTTATTAGGCCAGGAGTGATCCACGGTTTTATATTTCTTTTCCTGCGTGAGATTTTAACTAAAATTGTGTATTTTTTGATCGTCCTGTTAACTAGATATAATAATAAGTTAGTAGCATCATTTACATCATAACTGTTTAGCAAACTAATCCAATTGAACTGCTCGAGTTCGGAGATGACAGCATGAAAATCCGTTTTTTTGGAAGTACGTGTGAGTTGTGTTTTATGATTATCAGTTTTTGCGATAGATAATATAACTGTAGAGTGATCAGTAACTGAAGTATCACACACCACCGTTATATTAGGAAGTATAGTTTTTAACATGCAGTGATCTAGGCAGTTTTGACCTCTGGTAGGAAGGGTGTGTGAAGGAAGTAGGCCGTGGGAAGTCAGCATGTCAAGGTAATTAGCAGAACTAGGAACACCACTATCCTTTGTGATATTTATATTCATATCACCTAGTACGATAATATTTTTATAGTTTTTAAGATTTGACAGGATCTGATCTAATGATGAAACAAAGTTATCTATATTCCTAAATGACGGGGGTCTATATATTGAAATAACTGCATATTCTACTCCGATTGTTGAAACGAGACAGTTGGCGTCTTGGCATTCTAAAGGTTCCGTTGTTTTAAAAGCGAGATCTGATTTAATGTAAAGTACTATTCCATCATTTTGATTAATGTGACGATTAGTTGTGGCAATACTGTAGCTAGGAATTAAAGGTAAGAAGGTCCATTCTGTAAGCCAACATTCAGTTAGCACAATGATGTCAAAATCTATATTAAATCTACTAATCAAAGCCTGTAAGTCATCAAAATTATGGTTAATGCTTCTGATATTCTGTGTTAGTATTTTTGTTTGTTGGTCTAAGTTTACGAGGATATCTTTACAACTTTCAGGGGAGTCGACTGCCATTGATCTGCCGATATTGACACTACTGTCAATATCTTTCATTAAAATTGGAATATCAGCCTTAATCGTAACTCCAGTACTTTGTTGACGAACGAGTATCTTGGCTAGTCCAGTGGCAGTCGTTTGCATCACTCTGAAAGTGAATATCTAGAGATTGATTGGTGTAATCCAGATGTATTATGTGTGTGTGAGTGTGATGTGTTTTGTGTAAGTTACTGTTATTTAGGGTATCCTTAATATATATGAATATAGGTAGTTTAATGTTACAATTTTTATATGACAACAAAAGATGTACTTTTATTAATAATGTATGTAAGATGTATGAAGTCCTTATAATGATCAAAAAAGACTTACAAATAATATCAAGTGTTAGTCACTTATTCATACTCTTTAGATCTTCAATTTGTGCTGCTGATTTGATTAATATTGCTGTTGTAGTATCCGTTTCCTTGACAAAAACTCTTCCATGTCTTGTCCAGCAATGCTTGTAGCCATGGTTTTTGCGCAAGTCACGAGCAAAGTAAAAAAGCTTTCGAGCAGCAGGCGTCAGGGACTCTGAAATGTATACAGGTTGAACGTCGCCCTCGATGTCAATGCATCGAGTATTAAATTTATCTTGATGACAGGTATTGTATTCCTTCAACGCTTTAATTAGAGTCGTGCTTTCTTGCGTAGTCTGGTATTCAGCAACGATCAGTTTGGATTGCCCATTTTTAATTCTTCTGACCTGCTTGACCTGTTCAGAATTTACTGGAACCTGGAGAATGCTATGTACTTTCGTAAGCAATTTTCGTAGGTCCTCACTCTTAGTCTCAGGAACGTTTCTTATCTCCACTATCGTAGCACGCTGTGCCCTTTGCATTTCCTCCATTTGGTTTTCAAGCTGTACAATTCTTGTTTTAGCCTCATTGTGCTCAGCCGAGATTATATCAACTTTCTGGTGTAGATTATCATACAGTAGGGTGGTCCGATCCAGGATTTTTTCGATATTTACGTTAGTTTGTATAATTTGCACATTCTGCGACCTTAGTTCATTGATGGCTTCATGAAATTTTTCATTTTGGTCCTCTCGATCCTTATTAAGGCTAGCCAGCATTTCTTTGATTTCTGCCCTTATAGATGTCATGTCTTCAAGGTCACAGTGTTGTTTTCGTTTTCTTGTGACCACATAATTGGGAGGTTCTGTTTCCTTCGACAAGTCTGGTTGAGACACCGAGCGTGTAATCTAACCTAACCTAGGTTTGAATTGTGACCATTATGCATTTTGTTGTTTTGCTTATAATTATAATATCGTTGGTTTATTTATTATAGAGATCGAAAATTTAACAAATTAATTAGTATGTACATTCATTAGTTTTTATGCAATTCATAACACACCTAGTATATTATCACCTGGGATTTGTTCTAATGTCTTAACGTTTCCGTGCAGCTCCGGAGCACGAACCTTGGGCGTTTAAAGCCCTAGTTGACCACGATGACATTGGACGCGAGGAGCCTCCAGGTGTCTGGCGGCTGTTGGTTTAGGAGGATTACCGCCTCCCTGCTTGTCGAGGGGCAGAAGGGGGAGGAACGGGGAGGGGGGAGAGGTTCCGGAACTAGACTAGGAAATGGACCGATTAAGGCAGGAATATTTTTATAGGTTGCCATGCTCCGGAGCCCAGCGCCGCCAGCAGCCCGGCACTTGGCGAGAGCAAACTCGCTGGTGTTGGCTGCAAGGGATCTGCGCATGATCATTAATACTTGGAACATTTAGCAAGGTAGTTGAGACAAACATGAAATTGTAAAAAAAAAGTAGGACGTACCTGTCGCGGTCAATATATCTTAGAGTTACATACAGACATAAACACACGCCTTCATTCCCAAAGTGGGGTAGGCAGAGCTACAGAATTACCAACAACTTTTAAAACTTGTTGTTAATTCTATAACCACACTTTGCATAATATAAATTATTAATAATAACACACATACATACATAAACTCACGCCTTTATTCCCAAAGTGGGGTAGGCAGAGCTACAGAATTACCAACAACTTTTAAAACTTGTTGATAATTCTGTAACCACACTTTGCACAAATAGGCTAAGATGTTTACCAGCGTATTAGTGACAGGTTGCAAGCCCATCGCCTAACAGTACTGCAAGCCCTTATTCCCTTAGTCGCCTCTTACGACATCCACGGGAAGACATGGAGTGGTACTATTCTAACCCGGCAACCACACGGGTAATAATAATAGAGTTAATATAAATTTTATTTATGAAACAATATGTAGTGTCCTAACTACTTCCGATTTGGTTCAAATTGATGCAATCAACAGAAGTATTAAATCTTCCACATTAACTTTTAAACTTTACTAGCTTCTGCCCGTGACTTCATCCGCGTAGATTTTGATTTTCGTTATTCCCTCGGGAACTTCTAAATGTTCCGGGATAAAATGTAGCATATGTGTTCATCCAGGGTAAAAGCTATCTCTATTCTAAATTTCATCAAAATCTGTCCAGCCGCTGCAGCGTGTAAGGGTATCAAACAGACATCCATACATACAAACTTTCGCGTTTAATATTAGTATTAATTTAGTAAATGTACGGCATCGACCTTCTGAGTTTAGAGCTTGTTTTAGAAAATTAAGTCACATTAACCGAGCCCTCGCTCGCAGGCCTCCGCCCGGCACTCGGGAGCCCCCGAGGCGGACGTCTTCAATCAGTTTAGTTCCCGCTGGCCGGCCCCGGGAGTGCGCCCACTAATGGACCGCACAAGGACCTGACCTCCCCTAAATACCAAGCTCAAGTTACCTTAACCCTGCGTCGCTCTCTCGTGCATAACGCAGGTAAAGAGTGACTGGAACAGCGTGAGCGATGCTCGGTGTGCCGGGAGTGCTTGACCAGTGCGGGGGGGGCGTCACGCGTCGCTCTGCGCCGGCGACAAGCGCAAACTCATCTCAGCGGGTTAATTAATCCTCCATCAAGTATCACCGGAGCCAAACCTGACCGCGGTCATATTGAGAGTTAAAGTTAAGTAAGTGAGATGATGAGTTAAACTTACCTCCCTAATATTATAAAAGCGAAAGTTTATATGATTGTATGTTTGTTACTCAATCATGCTTCAACCACTAACCGGATCGAGATGAAACTTGACTCAAATATAGGTTAGATTCTGGAGTAGGGCATAGGATAGTTTACAACCCGGAAAATAGGACAGTTCCCAAGGGAGCAGCGATAAACGACTTCTACGTGGACGGAGTCCCTTGCAAAAGCTAGTGTATTGTATACTAGCATGTTTTGTCACTTTTTGTTTTACACCAATCATTGACGTAATGGCTAAGTAAGCATACATTGTGTGGTTTTGCCAATAAAAGTTTATTATTTATAAGCTTTTTGACGTAAAAATTTATTGGCAATGTATTTTACTCGTATAATATTTGAAGCGTTGTTCGGCTCCTCAAAGCTTCGAGTAGAACGCATTCAGTTCCTAAAATCAGTAATGAAATAATCATGAAATAATAGAAAAACTGAATCATGAGTAAAAAATTACATTTACACAATACTTACATTAAACTCGCACAGGGCAGTGAGCACCAGGAAGGACCTACTATTCCGTAGCTCCAGTTGTGTTCGCTCGATGAACTCAGTGAATCTCTACTCATTTGGCGAGGCGTCAAACTCATTCGTATGAACTATTCACGAGCAGGCTCGACTGCGCCGCGCGGCCGGACGAGCTGGACGATGACCTGCCAATATTACTGCGGGACACAGTAACATGTATCTAATGTTTCAACTTAATCTTCTTTAAAATATATAGGGTAAACACCCAATAACTGGCCTCTAAAATACCAGTTACTGGCACCTAGTGATTGTTGGATTATCGTCTCTATTACCTTATGATAAAGTTCACTGGGCTAATGATTGGTAGGGGGCCAATAACGGGCAGTTCACCCTATAGTATATAAACTGGTTAAAACATCGCCGAGATGATTTCAAGCAAGAAAATCGGCTCAGGGTTTTCAAATCAAAATAATAAAAACATCTAAGTATAATTATTACATGGTCATTAGTTAGCATAGCATAAAGCTCTTATAGCGTTTGTTTTACAGTTCGTCATGTCCTGCCTCAGAGAGGCCTGCAATATTCAAACTTAATTCTAAATATTTATTTATTTATTTATTACTTCCATTAGTATCACATTAGATGTCCACGTTTCAGAAAAAGAAAGAGGTTACATAACCAATTAAAAACTTCTCTTTAAAATTCGCAGGTGCTAAATTTTAAGTCTACTGGAAGTTTATTAATTATTATATACTTTTGTACTCATGCATACGACTGCATGGTGTGTGTTGTTTCTGTCCTAACAAACAAGTGGAGGCAACTGTAGAGGGAGCGAGTTACATCGGAGTTTAAAACTGTAATTTCATGATCCTATCAAAATATTACTTGTTCTCCAATTCATGTAGAAACTTTGCACAAATAATAGTACATTTTGAATAGTAATGAGCTGACCTAGGAATATACGGGGCAAAATTTAATGACAGCTAGGGATCGCCTATATCGATAAACTCAATTATCGATGCTTTTCTTATATACTAGTGATTGCTCCAAGTTTGGTTTGTAAAAATGTTTTTTTTTTTGAAAGTGTGCAAATGAAACAAAATAGCAACATAATACTGGTTACTCTTTATTTTAAAAGGATTTTTGAACCTTCACATATCATCATGATATTTTTTGTTCCTCATTTCAAAATAACTGTCCCATTTACTATATTGTTAAAATAAACGATCAGAATTTGTTCCAAATATTCGGGCGTAAAAATTTTCCATCTCGACTGATAAACCCATTTCCGGTGGCTAAGGTGGTCTAAGTCGTACTCAGGCCAAAAAAAAAATATATACACTGGCAAACAATGCTTGGGGCTCTCACTAGTGTATGGGAAAAGCATCGATAATTGAGTTTATCGATACAGGCGAACCCTTGCTGCCATTTCATTTTGCCCCGTATATTCCTAGGTCTGGAATGAGCCTCAGGCTGATTGCCAAAATACTAGATGTTTTTCGGCATCGCCAGCCAGCATTACAACCGGTATTGTGTTACTCTATGCGAAGTATTACTCGATCGATTTCGTCGGTCGTCTCTTTCCTTGCAGTCGCAGGACACGGCCTTCGGATGACGTGATAAACCCGACACAACAGTGATTGAATTGTTCAACCTATATTTGCTTGCGTGCATAATAGTTACGACTTGCGATCGCATATTCGTACTCCCTCACACACAGCTTAGAGTGACTGACACACAACACTGAAAGAATTTTCGAGCATCGACCCTCATCGAGAAGAAATAGGAGGAGTAGCAGAAACACACATTACTTATGCTATCGTGAATCGTGTCTGGGATGTGATGGTCTGTAGACGGTAGACCAGGTCCTGGTATAAATAGAATGGTTGCGTCTGTCACGCAAGTTAAGCAGAAACCGATTTTGATGCGGAAAACGACATAAATTGTGATTATAACTGCCAGACATAAAATGTAATAAACGAATGATTTGTTAGTAAACTTCCGGGTAATATAACATTAATATATTTTAAGCAAATGAGAATTTTATTTACTTGTTTATTTCTCCTTCATTGAAGTGATCAAAAGTATTGAAATAAATGACTCCTGGTCGATGAGCCACTCCGAGGGTGTGACTCAATCAAGTTCAATTAGTAACCGTAGTTTGTTGTTTTTTACGTTTTTTTTTTTCATAAACGAAGCACATCTATTTTTCTTTTAATGAAATTATCCAACAATAAAAAATCGTTCAAGCATAATTTTGTTCTATAATGCAAATAATTTCCATTTACACCAGTGCACAGTGGCGAAGCGTCACGTAAATAAATAGGCAAGCCGGAGCAAAAAAAAGGTGTATGGCGTGTGTGCTTGTTTGCCCCTTCCGTGACATAAAAAAAATATACCTTAAAAAATGGATGTCGTCTTTCTAGTTCTCAAAAAGCAGTGCTGAAGTGTCGCGTGCGTTAAAAGTGCGCGGAAAGGCAATTCTTGCTTTCCAAGTAGTACGACCGTATCAATTAAACGTTTCAATAAATTTCGATTACGTTCCACTTTACGATTGTGGGCCTCAAAATTATTACCAAAAAAAGTTTAAATTCTACTGACTTATAGAAAATAAAATATAGAAAATAGAATAAGTTTTTTTTCTTGCCTTTTTCGTGCTTATTATGATTGAATCTTAGAAAAAATACAAATTTATTTCCCTATTTCTGGGTGGTTTGCCCTTCGGGAATATATAAAAACTAACCTAACATAACCTATTTTTTTTACATACTTTAATTCAAACCGTAATGTTTCAGTAATAATTGATTTTAGAGAAAAGTTTGTTAAAAAAATATGCTTGTTTTAGTATATTCTAAACAATTAAATCATCATAAATAGACCTTATATTGACATAATTTTCAAGCATCAAAATTTTCTAAGTCCCTGACGCCTTGAAAATGACCAACATTTGAACCCCTATAACTCAGCCAATTTTGATTTTAGAGAAAAGTTTTTCAAGTAAAACATGCTTATTTTAACGTGTTCTATACGATAAAATCATTTAAATTAGGTGTCATAATGATACAATTTTGGCGAATTTTTCCTGCGTCCCCTAACTGAATTATATAAATTGTGAATATCTGCAAAACCTGTTCGATTCCAAACACTGCTAGAATCGGAAAACAGCAAAGATGAATAGCAAAATAATTTGTTTAATTTGCAGCTGCCAGTCAGCCAATTGTATTTGTAATTCGCTGTGGAAATGTTTGAAGAATCCATCTCTACGCCTATAATCAATTTTTATGTCTGGGCGAGCGCGTCCTAACTTAATGACATGTTTCTTATTTCCAAAGGATAACTTTGAAAAACACGTTTGTTCATTAAGTAGGTAATCTGTAAGACAACACTCAATTTGCACCAATGCGGCCATTTGTACTTTGAGTACAGGCAAAAATATGTAAAAACCAAACCACGAATATAACCTAAATAGATCGAAGCAAAAATAACAATATTTAGGTACTTAACGAAATATAAACAAACCTCCGTTGTCGCCACGAATCTGCAAATAACACAATCCAAACAGAAAAACATTCACAGAACACTAAGCAAGCTAAATTTCACTAGTTGAGTCTCATAAAACACAATAAGTTAAGTAATAACACAAATTAAACTATAAATCAAAACAAAACACCGCGTATTTTAGCGCGAGGACGCGAAAGTAATGGCGTAATGAAAAAAGTAGTTGAAGGTCGTGAGGACAGGGGGGAGAGAGACGGTTGAGTTGAGTTGAGTGTCCTTGGGAAAAGAAAGTTAACGCATGCACTTTAAGTTCAAAATTGGATGCAATAAGCCGTAGTTCGCCGGCCGGACTTGCGTGCTTCTCCCTCTTGCGTGCTCACACAGGTGCCGCTGTGTCTGTGTGCGAGTTTAAAGCTAATGTAGCGCTATAATTTTATACCATTTGGTTTGAATGTGTTAGTGAGGTCCGGCGCCGAGTCACCGGCTTGTATGGCGGTTTTAATTGTGGGTGTAAGTTCGAGCGCGCGTAGTGAAAGGTAACTGAGCATGTGTGCGTGTATACGAAAATATTGTTCTTGTTTCTTTCTAGTAATATAGGTTAGTGAATGGGTGCGAGCGAGTGATAGATTTCGGCTTGGTAAATAAATAATTTTGAATTGCGGCGTTAGTGCGTGTTCATTCATCGTATTATGAAGCAAGGTAAAGCTATAGTACACCGGGTTACTTTCGGTTTTACGTTTTGTTGTTTGTATACCTAGTAGGTACCTACTCTATGCATAGGAATATTTAAGGAAGCCGCTGGGAATCGGGTTGTATGGACGCTTCGGTACTGATTTACACGTAGTCCTGTTGTAGTTCTTTCTCGTACCAGACTGGAACCGAGAACATTATGCGCTTGCGTTCGTCTTGTCTTTAACAGTCAGTAAGTATACAGTTTATTTTGCTTTGTCTCAGGCGCAGCGGGAGTCGAGGACAGCCTGTCGCAACCTGTGGCGGAAGTTATAATGAGTACGCGCCGGTGACTCCTGCACGAGGTATTCTCACTCGGTCAGCTCGAGCGGCGGGGTATTCTTATTCGATCAATTCGAACGGCAACCGTACATATCTGGCCCCGAGCACTAGTAGGCATTGAGGGGCGGTAAGTATCTACAACGACGTCGACGGCCTTGACCAAGGTTCAAGGCACGCGTGACCATCATTCAAGAAAGGATCGTCGACGAGTTGGGCAGTAATGCTTAGATGAGGAGAAAGATTATGAAAGAGTCACGACAGTTGCAGAAGATCTAATTAAATCCATCCATCCATCTTTGTGTGTGAGATGTGTGAGTTCCCATCAATCTTTGTGTGTGAGATGTGTGAGTTCCGAGAAATATCGAATACCTGCTCAGTACTTACACTGAATTCGCATTTTCTAATTAGGTGGCGGCTAAAGTCGTGATCGAAACAACATTAAATGCGTGAACTTGTCATTTCACCCTGTACTGTAAGTGACTGAAAACTTAACAATAAGCAAAGTAATCGTTATTCAAACCTCTTCCCGAATTCTGCAGCGTAATCAAATTCGCGAATCAAATTTAAAAGATTGATTGGCCGTTACCCCGCGCCGCCGCCGCGTCGCCGCGGAGATCACCCCCGCCCCACACACCTCGCCCCGCCTCGCCCCGCAACTAATTTATAATTAAATCGTCGGCGCACGCGGCCGAAAGACAACCAACAGGGTTGAACGACGACACCAATAGAGCTTAACAAACATCTTAAGCAAAGTGAGACAGCGGCCTAACAAAATAAGCATATTTTTTTCCGGTCGTCGGTAACTTTAGTAGAATACAACATGGAGGCCGCGGACTCCTTGCGGTGAGCCCTCTCGGCGACGTGCAGATTTACAATAATACCCATTCGGTGTCGGTTCCATCGCTATGAGTTCTCCTAATTTTGCTTTATTTATTTAAGAGTGCTTGTTAATTCTGTAGCTCTGCCTACCCCACTCTGGGAACGAAGGCGTGAGTTTATGTATGTAAACGTCGGAAAAGTGGAAAAGATAGACAAGACTGTTTAGAAAATGAATGTTGAGTTGACGACGCGCTGGCCTAGTTGGTAGTGACCCTGCCTACGAAGCTAGCGGTCCTGGGTTCAAATCCCGGTAAGGGCAGATATTTGTGTGATGAGCACGAATATTTGTTCCTGAGTCATGGATGTTTACTATGTATTTAAGTATTTATTTCTCTATATTAATAAGTATTTATATCGTTGTCTAGTACCCATAGTACAAGCCTAGAGCTTAGTTTGGGACTAGGTCAATTGGTGTGAGATTGTCCCCTGATATTTATTTATTTTATTTATTTATAATATCGCTTTCACGATGTCAGACAAACAAGTAGGCTTAAGTCAACGGGAGGCGGAGATAAGTCTGGTCGCAACGAAGACGTGTCTCCGGGAACTACTCTCCGAGTGTCCCTGCAGCCGCCCGGCCGCCGCGGAGCGCCGTGCCGCCGGCTAACTTACTTTTATAATGCAAAGTTGCAGCGGATCGCCCGCGGGGGAACTTATAACAATATTGAAAGCAATTTTCTGTTCATTTTAAATGCAAATTGAAATAAAGTGTCGGCGAGGCTCTTAAATATCAATAATATCCGGTAATCCGGCGGCCGCTAAACCCGCAACTCGTATTTTCCAACATCATTATTGAATTGCCGCTATAAAATTGGGAACGTCTCAATTCAGGCTGTAATTTCAATAAATCCTGAGGTTGCGCGGCGGCGCCGGCAGCTAAGTCGCTTCTATTTCCGGCCTTTCTCGTGAACTTTTAGAAACAACACAGGTTTTCACGACTTTGAAACATTAACCCCAGGTCGCCCCGAGCGGAGTCACTGAACCGGGTGGCGAATAAAATTAGCGCGGGTCAGCAGCTCGCAGGCCGCGGCGGCGCGTGCGCTACAAATAGGCGCCCCAGACGGACCGACCACGACGTGACAGCCATTACATAATTTGTGTTATATATCACGATACCCACTCTTATCATCATACTATTTCGTCGCGAGCTGCTTTAGTAGTTGGACTAGTAGGTAGTACTAGTGCCTATTAGTTGTTAGTTACCTAGACGCGTTTATTAAAAGCATCATTATCTTACTCTCGTGTTTAACCAAGTGGTTGAAATAGCTGAGCCAGTATGTAGAGCACCGCGTCGATCCAGGCGCAGCTCAGGTCGCCTAAAGAGGGCTGTATCCGAGAGTCTCTCATTCTATCTAAAATGCGGGCGGCTCGGCCGGCCGGCTGCTTTCGGCTGCTCCGGCATACAACCGCCCCGACAGACACCGGGCGGCGTGTCAGCCTCGTCCGAACCGATTACAGGGCACGTCAATAAGCCGCTGCACGGGTCTACACATATAAATCGAAATCTGCCAGTAGGAGTATGTTCCCTAATTACAATCAAATTATTTATTGGTGAATTGGCCACGTGGGGCGCTTCCACAAGTCGGTAATATGGAGTGACTCTACTAGTGCAAGACCGATATTACAAAGAACATACTCCGCAAAAAACAAGCAGATGGTATTTTTTTTTTATTACGAGTACCAAATAAATTGACATGACGAGGTCGTTACATCAAAAAGTATGTCGATGTGGTTGAACTAAACATAAAAAGTCGTTACAGCTGTAACACTCGTTCGTATGTTCTAAGAATGTCCTAAAATAAGAAGAAGTATTTCGCTTCAATTGAGCCTGATAATGGCGGAAGTATAGATCGGCTCTTCTCTTCCGTCACTTCCTGTCTGGCTTTTATATTTATCATAGAATCATTTATACTCAAACCAAAGAATCCTCTAGTGTTGCAAATTACTGTGGACGTATACATACACTGTGCTGGTTCAGTGGTTGGCATCGATGACCGTAAGTAAGGAGCCATGTGTCGCTGCTGCTTGTCTCACCGCCCCACTCTACTTATCCGGTTTTTTTTTTTTTTTGTATTTCCTCTACTCGTGAACCTTTTTTGGTCGGGATCGGCGATCTGTCACGGTTTATAAGATACAGCTCATTATAGTCAGAACGGACCAACGAGGAAGGTTTAGTGGCAGGGTTCCGTTTAGTACACTTTGGGTACGACTAACGAATACGAGTAAAAACCGGCCAATTGCGAGTCGGACTCCAACATATACGACCCTTAAATATTTAATTTATTCTGTTTTTAGTATTTTTTGTTATATAGCGGCAACAGAAATACATCATCTGTGAAAAATTTAACTGCTTAGCTATCACGGTTCGTGAGAGCCTGGTGACAGACAGACAGACGGACAGCGGAGTCTCAGTAATAGGGTCCCGTTTTTACTCTAAAAAGTAGCACTCAGCACGCCCAGCTCTCGTGCAAATGTCTATCATATAGGTACATGGATACACGAACGAGTTACTATGTTTGGCATCCGTTAATGTAATACATCGAACATTGCCCGAGCCTGCTAGCGAACTGAGAATGTTCGTAGTAAATCGTGTTTATTTTTCAGATGTAATGAAGTGCACACTCCGGCCTGCGCGCTAACTGCCGAAATATTCATGGCGCAGCCGAGGCGCGGGGCCTACTTATTTTTCGATGGAAAACGTTTTTGCGTCTTTATTGTCTTGTCATATTTATGTATTGTAAACTACTGACTTCAAGTAGACGCCATCACTAAAATTTGCCGAATAAAAGTGTACTTCACTTACGATGATTGTGAAGTAGTATACATTCCGACTAAACGTTTTTGATTAGTCAATAAGGGCCCATTTTCAGTACTCATTATTTTATCGAAACATATTCCAACGAACGTTTCATAATGCGGAATTTTTATTTCATCAATGATATTTCTGGCCACATATGTAAAAAAATAATAATTACGTTCTATGCGTGAAAGCACATAAAGCCATCCCTTTTTATTCTTGTGTGGGCATCATATGAGAACTGTTAAGATATCCTGAAAATATCATTATTTCCGCAGAAATAACGTTAGATGCAATGAAATTTAATAAAATGTTACAGCTGATGAAAATGATCTTCTATAAAATGATTTTGCTATTTTACATAAATGTCTATTTATCTTTTCGACTGAAGCATGCAGATCGTAACAACGTATCGTGTATTCTGTAAAGATTTGGAATGAAGCAAGGGATATAAATGAAGCCTTCCTAAAGCCTCACGATACTCACAAAACAAAGATCAAAAGATAAAACTCGGATTTTTCCGATGAACGTGAGAAGACACGGGAAGGTTTTAGGAAATATAACCCTCCCCCTGCAACCGGTCAGTCTCTACGCTTTCATGTTTTGTTCTTTCCATGCGACCTTAAGACAAACTATAGGTATAGCTATAGAGAAATCAATCAATTGCGTTAAGCTATTATGGCCAGGTGCCGGGCTTCGCACTCGGCGTTTACGAGGGCGGTCGCCTGGCCGGGCACTCCCGAGGCGGACGCAGATGTCGCACACACGCCATTAAATCACTCATAAGCAGCTTGTTTCGGTGTAACACTTGTGACGCAACGCGACGGGAAATTAACAAACATGGACCAAATATTACATCGCTATTTCTCGGTGAACCAAATAAAACTTAATAAATTTATTATTTTATTCAATTTTTTATGGCATATGTAGGCAAATGAGCACACAGGCCACCTGATGGTAAGTGGAAACTATGACCCATAGACATTTACATTCACAAGACTGCAAATGCACTGCCAACCCTGAGGACTAAGATGGAATGCCTCTATGCTAGTCATTTCAACGGCGGGTTTGGTCAATTTATTGAAACAAATCACAAATACTAATGTGCTTACCAATCTTCACTCAAAGTTGCCGCAGCGAAAGGATTTTAATTTTAATAACACGAAAAACTCAAAATACTTATTTTACAAATATATGTACACTGCTAAACTACAAATATGGCAGTTGATATAAAAACACTATTAGTATTAGACATTAGCTAATAGTGTGAAACTAAACTAAACTGGTACATACTGAGAATGTGCGAAAGTATATTCGTGCGGGTCCGAGGGTGCAAAATTATTGTGTGTTAGAATTAGAAATGACGTTGTTTACAGGTTATTTTTTAATCTAAGAAACTAACGAAGGCGCTCGTGGGCCGGTGCCACACTTAAACAAGCGCCATCCAGGTTGACGTCCCGCCCCGCCCCGCCCCGCCCCGCGCCCCGCCGCGGTCTGCGAGTAAACGGTTATAAAGCTGGGCTCCGCGGCGCTCTGCATCTTTAAATGCAATCACACGTGCAAGATCCGTGCAGGAGCCGTGCGGAATCCGTGCAGCGCCCCGCCCGCGGCGCATCGCGACGCCACGGGCTCGTCGTATGCTGCATTTTTGCAACAAATTGCATCGCTGCATGCTGCGGCGCGAACCGCGGGCGGCAATTCCAGCGCTGATATGACGGAGCGGGCTGCGGGATGATTCACGTAGATGTTGCATTTTGAATGCAGTGTACCGATGTTCATAATAATGAATTGGTGCCAATTGACAACAATTCATTATGTGCTAAGGTAGTAAAATAAAATACCGTTTCTAGATTTACATTGCTGATTACAGTAAAAATATCTTTGAATTTTTTTATGCAGTAGTTTTTTATTTATTTAGGAAAAACAGTAAAAAAGTTGGATTGTGAATGTTAGGAATACACTTATAGTGCCCTTAGTCCATTTATTACCAAAGGAATTGAAAAAATATACAACCTGTCATGTTCATTTTTTATCTATCTGACGAAAGAAACTCAAAGCAGATGCAAAGCAGTAAACGCAAAATAGTTTATTTATTTTAATGGCGTCTACAAATTATGTAATTAATAAAATTACGTAAAATAACAGTGAACGAACGGCAGCGAATGATTGATAAGTGAGTGACATGACATGACAGTCAGTTCTGTTTCTGTTTAAAGTTACTTTTTGTTATTTCATATCATGCTAAGATCACGACATCAGTATTCCTAACTTTGTATATACGGTATTTTTAATGACTATTTCTTTAATTAATTATTAACGACGAATTTAAGTTAAATAAAGAAAAACCGAGAAATACGGGTGGTCTAATTTTTAACCAGCTATTATAAACGCGAAAAAACAATAACGTTTTTTTTTTTGAAATGTTGTCAATTGGATTTATATCAGTATGACTGTTGCTAGGCTATTAAATACGTTTTTGTAAAACCATCAAAGGCAAAGGGCAGCGACTATAATGTAATTAATAACTTATAAACTTATAAACGATATATTTAAAAACAAAAAAAAATATTTAGTTGAAAAAAAATGGCATGTGTACTCTTTATTATAAGAAACGAAAACAATACAATGAGGTTAATGAAGAATGGACTACGACGGCCTTGCTGCTTTGATCTTCGGGATGCTGGAGTACGGGAAGCATTGATCAGCGCCCGGTTTTGAAACGTGATTTAATGTTTTTTTACATTACATTTTTTTGTATGGAATTATGATCTGTAATCGGAACTTGGTGATTTTGTATCCCCAGCAGATCAAAGGCTAAATAATTTCTTTCAGTTAATCCTTGAGAGATCGCTAAAGTACCTAATTTCATCCTAATTAGGGTCTCAGGGAGTCAACTTATTTTTTTTATTAACAAGCGCTAAGAGCGTCAATGCCGACCCAATAAGTATTAAGTGCTTTAGAAGAATTCTTTTATTTGTGCCTTAAGCGCCATAACTCACCGGATGTAAAATCAGCGCTTCCTGTTGGCCACGCGCGCACTTCCGGCCGAAACGAGACCGAGGAGCGACCTACATTGAGGAGAAAAACAATCTTTAAATGGGTAACTGGCTTATAATACAAATAACAAAAAACCTAAATAAATTACATTGATAGATAGGCTGTTAAAATACATATATTACAGGCTAACCTATTCTGTTTATAACTAGTGAAGAACTGTAGTGAGTGGTGGTGTTTTCTAGATGATAACAGACTATGCCGTTCTAATCACGAAGGCGCGCCCCACTACTTTATTTATCACCATCATCGTCATCCCCACCGATCCAGAAATGGCGTTCGGTTTCCATGTTCCGTATTCGCGACTCAGCATGTGTCTACGAGGTCGAGTGCTACGCGAGCGCTACGGCGTAGCGCCCTGATTGCCGAGTCAACAAAATCACACGTCCTCCAACTTCTTTTGTTATTTTTAAGTTCGCAACTGAGTCGGCAGAGCTGCGCCGGGATTTGAATTTGCATGTCGTCTCGTTCATCGTGGTACCTCGCGCAGATCGAGTTTACTTTAAGACAATTTAAACAAACATCTTTAGGCAATGCGATACTAATTGGCTAGGTTACTTACCGAAGAGGCTCATACTCATTTACTGATGATATTAAATACAAGCTATTGCCTGCGACTCCGTCCGCATTGAAGCTGTCGAAGATATCCTATCGTTTCTCGGGTTTTAAGCTATCTACATACAAAATTTCATCAAAATAGGGTCAGCGGTTAAACCGTGAAAGCGTAATAAATAGACAAAGTTCACATTTATAATATTAGTATAGACTAAATGTCTATTATGCCACGTCATGTAATAATACAGCCGAGCGGCAGTTGGTACCAGGGAGCCAGCAACATCATGTAGTCGTATGTATATGGCATACAGCCGGACGAGGGCCCGGAGAGCGCCATAACCACCTTTACTATAATCCGGGGTCTCCTTCGAGTGAACCCCCCATATTGATGAGAGGGGGTGTTTGGCCAATTTACAACATGATGGTTCCCGGCGCACCATTACCAGTAATAGCTATCCGGTACCATTTCGGTAAAACTAAGTAGAATGCAGCAACCCCGCAGCTGTGCGAGGTACAATTGACGATAAAAATCGTTTGTCGGTAATCTTTTTCTTTAAAACAGCTGGTAAATTACGAATCTGGATTAACCTTAAAACCTTTACTTGTGGGAGGACCTTGTGCAGGGTCCGTCCGGGTTGGTACCGCCATCTTATCCATTAACCTACCGCCAAGTAGCAGTGTTTGCATTGTTGTGTTCCGGTTTCTGGATAAGACAGCCGGTGAAATGACTAGCATAGAGGCATTCCATCTTAGTCCTCAGGGTTGGCAACTCATTTGCAGTCTTAAGATTGCGGTCTTGTGAATGCGAATGTCTATGGGTCACAGTTTCCACTTTCCATCAGGTGGCCTGTGTGCTCGTTTGCCTGCCTATGCCATAAAAAAAAAACAAAAAAAAATATTGCTTTGAACCTTTTTAAAAAGTCGTATAAATAGTAGATACAAGTGTGCTTCAAAATAAATAAAGATTAAAAAAAAAAAAACCTACAAGTGTAACTTATCAATCGTCGGGACTTCAAAGCCGAATGAAACGCGCTCCAAAAAAGTGTCCCACTTCAAATAGCGCCGAGCGCTCCCATTTATCCTCTAATATGTTTGTTCTCGGACAAAAACTCATTTGTGTTTTCAAAATAGGAATTTTTCAACCAAACGACGCTTGAATAATTAAACAATTTCACTGACACAAAAACGCCTGGGGAGCCATGTAGTTGTGTTGACGGAGCGACGTGCGTGAGAGCAAACAGCGCTGGCCACGGTAGCTCGCGGGCCGGCGGCGGGGCGGCGGCGGGGCAGCGGCGGGGCGGCGGCGGGGTGGCGGCGGGGCAGCGGCGGGGCGGCGGCGGGGCGGCCGCGGGCCGGCGGCGGGGCTCCACAAACACGCTGATTGCGCGCTGCGCACCCGCCGCGTCGCATGAGTGCAAGCTGCTGCAAGCGCTCGATCTACGAAATAGATCAGTGGTCCTGGACGAGACGCATTCTGCGAATTCGTTTCGCAATGCATAGGATTGACGTCAGCTAGCGGACGGTCACGTCGAGCACTTATAAAATTTCCATGCACGGTAATGCAAGTCAGATTTCGACCGTTTTCTAGGACCCATTTTGTATAAACCCTCGCTTAGGCATCGTAATCACACGTTTTAATTTATAATAGCTCTTACTGTCAAGTGAAAAAGAGTTTCCGAAGCAACACGGGCTGATATAATCTATACGTAGGATAGAGCCCCTGGTACAAGGCATGTAGAATACTTCATCTCACTCGCGTATCATTATCGTTTTTTTCGGTCAGAATTTATATGACAAGCGCTGTAAATGTTGTTAACTTAAAAGCTGATTAAATACGCTTTACGATGTTTTTTTTTTTTACGAAAGTTAGTTTTGTTTTTTTTTTAGATTAGTTTTGACTATAGATTGTTGGATATAATAAAAATAGCAGTTTTAATTTCGTATCAAATATAATTTCCTGTTCCCTACATATAGGAAATTAATGCCAAACTTGAGGTGTTCGATAAAATCAAGCGGACAAGAATCTTTATTTGGACCGCAGCTGCAATTTCGTTCAAGTCCCGGATCGAGCACACCGACTCAACTACTAAATCATGCCACTGTGCACTGGGCGGAGAGAAGAAAGTAGGTTCTATACAACTAGTATGTAGAGTAAGACGGTTAGTGCAGTACACAGTTGAGTAGAGTTCGTTGTGTTTACTGGGGTACACTATGTAATTCCGAATTTTCATAATTCCAAACGCTACTTTTTGATAAATGACTTAACTTTTTGGTATCGCTTATAAATCAAATCTAACCTAACCTACGTAATTATGCATTTAATCTAAAATAGCTCCAGCGTAAAATGGCGTTCGGAAAAATTCAAATTCGGACGAATGAATATTCGGAAGAAAAAAAAAACGGATTTTTAAGGTGTTCTCGTGTTTACTGTGGTCGGGTAAGTCCTCCATTCCGCCGCTGGAACGTTGCCTACGGCGGGAGATAAGTGTAATAAATAGATCCACGTCCCGTATAAGAATAATTTAAAATGACTCGCTTGCTATTTTGTAATGTGTACCCTAAACGCTGACTCAAGCAAGACCTGACGTAGTAAATCACGAGGTAACTTATAATGTATAGCGTTATTCTAGTTCGCGATTTTGCCTGTTTTCTGTCAGGCTAAATACTCAAACTAGGTTGTGATGATCCCTGTTATCTTCTGGATGATCTCTTGACAATCTCCAATCTCTCTTGGAACTAAAACTCGCAACATTTATTTAATTGTAAGCACGTCTTTATATACTCGTATAACAAACCGTCAAGTCAAGGCGTCTTTACGCATAATAATCTTCAAAGTATTACCTATGCTTGCTTCAGATTAAAAAGCATATTTGCATTTCGGAGAAACCTATCTATGAGTAAGTAGCTCATTCATTTTGTAAAGTGTACGGTGCGATGGTCTTTTAATATGTAAGGAGTAGGTATATTGTATTGGTGCGCGTGTTGGGTAAGATCAATTACGTTAGAATCAAACACAAATCATCTTAAAACGCGTACAAACAAAGTGGTTTCGATTATTTAGCATTCAAGACTAACAAAACTTATTGAATTTGTCAGAGCTGGCTAAGTAAAGCTGAAACACTAGACTAGGTTGAACCGGCAGCGCCGCGCGAGCGTTTGAGAGAGCCAATCACAAGTTAGCGCTGCTGGCGAACTTGGCTGTAGTTTTAGCGGGTCGGACCTTCCGCCGCAGCCGGCGATCAACTCCGGCGGCGTACTTGGGAGTTCGGGCCGGGACAGCTCAGCGAAGAAACACCTAACCCGACTGTTCTCCTTTCAATAAAGACACTCAAATTCAAAAACTGAAAAAAAAAGATTTTCAATCTTCCCGAAAGTTGAATTATTTTTAAGGATAATTTATCTCAGACTTAATTTATAGAAAAAAGTAGTTTAAATTAAAAGCACTTCAAAAACCCCAGGGAGCGGATTGGTGAAGAATCCTTATTTAAGCCCTTTTTCGAATACAAAAAAAAAAAGTTAGGAAGCGACAATTCTTTACCTTGGTTTTTTAAACGTCTTAACTTATATGAAAATAATAACGCAGACCACTGAGAAAGTATTGAATTATGAGTATATTGTTCTTAAGGCGGGTGTCTCGTTCCTAACGTTTTGTTTTCTATGCTCTGAACGATGATGCAATGTCAAAACGCCGCAATAGGTGGTATCTTCATTGGAAGTCCAACCAATAGGAACGCCCGGTAAGACCGGCGCGCATGCGCAGTACAAAGCCTGCGTAGAAGCTAGCGCCACCATCGGAGAAAGAGAGAAACTTTCTTGACTTCGTTCGTTGTGTCATGGTTGAACGAAGAGGTTACAAGTTTTTACTGTCGCTGCAGCTTAATCGCTGTTTTGCCTAGGAGTCTAGTCAAGAAATATAGTGACCATCATCTAAGGCCGGCCGGCCTGCATCTCAAGGGTGGAAGAACCGCTCGTAAAGACGCCAATCAAGAAGCTGAACGTTTGGTGAGTACCGCTGCATGGTTTCTTGTTGGTGGATGACCGTTGATTTTACCGTTTTGACCGGCGAGTATTGCGTCATACTCGATCCAGAGTAGCTGATTTACGTGTATCGTTTAGTCCAACCTAATTTGCTACAGCGGGTCTTGTTGCACCAAATACATCTTAAGTGCTGTAGTAGATGAAACGCGCGATATTCCGGTTTACACTGCAAGACCAGCAAATGGCCGGCCAGCAGACCGCGTCCTGGACGCGGGCGGGGGGGAGGGGACCGGAGGCGAGGGGGGATAATGGGATCCAGTGCAATAAGCATTACGAATAATAGCGCAGTCCTGGTTGAAGCCGTGACGGTATTACAAGGCTTTAAGTGCAAGCCCTGTAGTAGAAGGAGTTAAGCAGCATCTTGTCAAATAGCTTACTTTATTAACTGCTATATTTACATACATACATACCGTCACGCCTGTAATCCCAGAGTGGCCTAGGCAGAGCTACAGAATTACAACTTTAAGAAATTGTTGATAATTCAGTAACCACAATTTGCACAAACAGGCTAAGATGTTTACCAGCATATTAGTAACAGGTTGCAAGCCCATCGCCTAACAGTACTACAAGCCTATATTCCCTTAGTCGCCTCCTACGACATCCACGGGAAGATATGGAGTGGCACTATTCTAACCCGGCAACCACTGCTATATTTGTTTCTTTTAAACTAAAGAAAATATTAATTAAAACAGTAGCGCATAGCCAAGAAGAGGGCTGTACCCCTTCAATTATTCACTCGTGTCTTAAACAAAGAGATCCCAGCGAGATTTCGTTTCTCACCAGCATAAGCGACGTTAGTCGTTAAGAGGGTATATAGGGGACGTGTCAAAACCATGAATTTAGAAAAAGAAATTGTTAGTAAGTAGAAGAAAGAATGCAAATTTTGAAAATGAAGTGTAAATGTAAATTTATAGATCGATTATTACCCGACTGCGTCAGAAGGAGGGTTATGTTTTTCGAGCGTATGTATGTATGTATGTATGTATGTATGTATGTATGTATGTATGTATGTATGTATGTATGTATGTATGTATGTATGTATGTATGTATGTATGTATGTCTATTTCTGGGCACGCTCTGCAGCCTAAACGGCTTGACCGATTTTAACATACTAGGTGTCATTCGATTCGTCTTAATTGCCGAAGTGACATAGGGTATATAATATTTCAAAATGGCGTCTGCAAAAACAAAGAGGGGGTTTAAAAAAAAAAATTGTTTATTATAGCAATATGGGTCTCAAATGAAAGCTAGTAAATAGCCCATTCCAAATATATATAGATTATAATACTTTGATGCTACCATTTAGACAGGGAAATCAAAAAGGAAGTTAATTGTTAAGTAATAAATATTTCTTGTTGAGCTGTAAACGCCTACATTATAAACCATTAAGAAAGTAGTGTAATAATTAATAATTCACGAATACCTACTACATACTTGATTAATGCACATTGATGTTATAGTATAAATTGCTGGCTAAGGCTAATACCTACCTAATGCGCCATCCTGCCTACGCATGGACAGTTTATTTAAGTAAAGATACACGGAATAGGTAACCTCAATGTAGGTGCTTAGTCTAGTACCCAGGTACACGTATGACGTACTGACCGTTGAGGAACTAAATTATTAAAGATTAAGAGAAGTTTAGTTGATTTATACCTACTTCAATTTCTCGGCCTAAGTAGGTATCTACAATCTGTTCGATCGGCCTCCATCTAACCAAATGAACTAATCTTACGTTACTACTGGGGATCGATATTTGAATGCACGATGATTCTTTTGCTAAAAGGAGAGTTCCGCTTGTAATTTGTTACTTATAGCTTCGTGACATTAAAAAATCGAGCTCCAGAGCTCATTTAACGTTTGGTTATATTAATAAAACCACTATTTTATTAATAAAAACTAAAAAATGTGAAATAATCTAAATTATTTAAATAAAAACAAAAAACCCGACTGCAGTAAAAAAAACAACTGTAAAGCGAGAAACAAGCTATATAATCGATAGGTAAATACTTATAATGTACCATGCAATGCTTTTTTGTTTGATACCTCGTTAACAAGTAATGCAATTTATACCAATATACATACAACTTGAATAGTGGAAAAGGTATTGCAGGCGGGGACAAGCAATGAATTATAAAATGTACTTAAGTATTTTCTTGAAACAAAAAACATTTGGATTAATAGCTTGTCCCCGCCTGGAAAACCTTTTCCACTATTCAAGTTGTATGTATATTGGTATAAATTGCATTACTTGTTAACGAGGTATCAAACAAAAAAGCATTGCATGGTACATTATAAGTATTTACCTATCGATTATATAGCTTGTTTCTCGCTTTACAGTTGTTTTTTTTACTGCAGTCGGGTTTTTTGTTTTTATTTAAATAATTAAATAACAATTAACGCACTTTGGTAAATAATGAAGCCGATGAAATTTCCAGTGAATACTTACATAAAATTGTATCGAGCGCTCCCAGTAATTCCGCCCGTCGATCGGCCCCTTATTGCTTAGTTGCGAAATCCAAACAAAGTCAAAATCATTCATTCGATTGAATTCTTCAGGAGCTCTTACGTGTGCTGAGGGCGAGGAGGGAGCGCGGGGGGGGGGGGGGGGGGGGGGGGGGGGAGGGGGGCGTGCTCTCGAGCGTTCCCGGCTGATTCGGGAGTAAACCGACTTAACGAGATTAAACATAAATGCGCCTAATGCCGACGCAAACGCACGACGCTGAATGTGTACCGACCGGCGCTATTCAGATATTCCTGCCTTCATTATCGGAGCCAGAAACCTTTTCTAGGTTTGTGTAACCTTGCCTTACACCGCTCTCACACGAGAATATCTTCTAACATTTATACGAGGAGCTTTGTCACTAAATAACCATGTCTAATCTTAATCCTTGTTTTGTTTTGCTCCCTCCTCATTCATGTCATAGTGGAGCAAGGAGATGACGTGAGTTTTCGCACACAGATAGTTAATATGTCAGCGAGTATCTATGAGTTCTTTTTGTCCTGGTACGTGTTATAAACGACAACTAATTTGCAGACACGAGTAAAAACTAGTTACAAATGTTGTTGGCGGCGGCGCCTGCGCTGGAGGCGTAATTAGCACTCCTCGGAGACGGCTCTAATGAATAACGCTCGCGTCTCCGAGTAAGTCTCCCCGAGCCAAATCCGTTCCACTCCATCCTGCACGACGACCCCAGTCGCCCTACTTCGAATACGAAAAGGTCATCCTACAATTGCTTGCTTATCGGGACTATCTTTGAGCTCTGTGTATTCTCCCATCGTTTGTGTTTACGGCATGTATAAGAAACATCCAAGTGCGAGTCGGCCTCACATTAAGATCAAACAAATAATGAACGAATTGATTTTAAACTTAATTTATTTTTATTATTGTTTGTTATTAAACTCTGAAAATTTGACGTACTCAAGTTGTTCTTTTATATTAGATCTTCTGAATGCACAGTTTTGGCTAGTATGTCTATGGGTTCACGTCATTACTCCATTTCGATCTCCGCCGTATCACAACATGTGTCACTGTTACGGTTCAAACGACAACATGTGTCACAGGGCTACCTGTGACAGACGGACGGACGGACGGTCCCGTGTCCGATTCCACAGAAATACTCCTTATTGAACACTGTAAATTTTAATTCATTTTATTTTATAATTTTCTTCTATTTTATTTGTTTCCAAATTACATTAATTGTGCTAAAATCTTAATAAAACCTTTTAATTAAACCTTAATAAGTCTAAAATTCCAATTCACTTGCCTTCTAACCATCCACTTACCTACAATTAATCTTCATAGAAGTTTAAATCACAAAAGCAAAGCCTTCGATTAAAACCTCTTCAGCAGCGGCCTGGTTCCGGCGGCTTCAAACAACACAAAACAAAACACGGAACAGTACCTACATTTTAGTTACAGGTATACAACCAGCAGTCTTAGCACTAAATAGCGATCTCTTCCAGACAACCACATGCATAAAGGCGGTGTGTAGACTGCTTGATTTAGAAGTAAAGTAGGTATTTATGTGATGAGAAGTGCGTTCATTCCCTGAGCCTTGGATGTTTCTGTGTGTTTAAGTATGTATTCATCTAATGAACACATAATTAGGAACGCTTTCGTTTTTTCGATACAATTACCCAAATCAATTAATTATAAATAAATAAATAAATATCAGGTCTAGGCTTGTACATACTATGGGTACTAGCCAACGAAAAAAATACTTATATAGAGAAATATATACTTAAATACATAGAAAACATCCATGACTCAGGAACAAATATTCGCGCTCATCACACAAATATATGCCTTGGATTTGAACCCAGGACCGCTAGCTTCGTAGGCAGGGTTACTACCAACTAGGCCAGCAGCGCGTCGTCGAATTTGACCATTAATCTATTATTACTGGGTCTAATTTAGACCATGAACTATTGATGAAAATTTAAGCTTTTATTTTATAGGGATTTCAATATAAAGTGCTGACGCGTCCATACCAAATATTTCAAGTAAATGGGCGCTAATTTTAAGCTTTGGTATATTAGTATATTTGTACTTAAATAACAATCAAATTGGCCAAGAACTTTTTGATTGGTAGTCAAAATTAATAAGTCGTATATATGCATACGTTACTATGTATACGTTTGTCTTTGTCCTTCGTGCCCATGACTAAAAACAACCAGTTCATTGAAGTAATGATCTAACTAGTACATTTATCTTATCTACTTACCTATCTTAATTAATGAATGAACGAAATTACATAACAGTATTCGACAGAAACAGGAAAATGCTCCACCGTTATGCAAACAGTAATTGTGCAAGCGCGACGTTACAGGCATAACCGAGTTATTTATCCCGGCGGCCGTGAATTAGCAGGCGGGTCGGTCGTCGCTCATGCCGCGTGCGGCGCGCGGCTCGCTGCGCGCTGTGTCGCGCCGCCGCCGTCCTTGGAAAAAAGGGCGTATGTCTCATAGAACCGCGTATGTATTACTGACCTTATTTCCAAAGGTAGAAGGTTAAATTTACTTTGACTGTCAAATTGCATATGCGTCCTTTTTATTCAGGAGGGCAGGCCGCGTCTACGAGCGACACCCGGACCACGACCAACTGCGTTACCGTAGGTTATCGAACCTTGTCGGCACCACACGACAATCTAGAACTTTCTAAGTTTCAATGTACTGTAAATACCATTTTCTCAAAAATGACCGGATTACTTGACATTTCTAACTCCATACTGAGACGCGAAGTACATAGTTTACAGACAGTTCCCAAATAAATAAATAAATACATGGCGTGCTCGCTACACAAGCCCGCAATGTTGCATATTTTTTTTATTGTTATCTAGTTTGTAACTTTTAAAAAAGTGAAAACGGCCATAATAAAATGAGGGCACAAGTCTTATACATCCATATTTTATCTGTGTCTGGAATAGCTTGAGTTTTTTTTTCTAAAAAAGCTTGCGTTTCTCCTTATCATAAACATAATGGCGGTAAAGAGTGATGGTTTTTTCACGTGAAGTTTCTGCTTGTATGCAATTCAAAAAATGAGTGATGAAGATTTTACTCCAACACAATTTTTTTCTAGCGATTTTAGAGAAAAGCACTATATATGCCTCGGCAGGAACGGCAATTGCCTGCTTCACTGCCTAGGCAATAATGTACTATTGAATTTACATGGTTTTTGATGGAAGGCCCTGTGATCAGTTTAATATTTTCAATGTAGACATAATTAAGTAATGTTTGTACGTACTTAAGATTGTCTGAAGTAAGCAACTAGATTACACATAAACATCTCGCTAATGAAACCAGTTTAGTCATAAAACGCGTACAGTAAGTACTCAATCAAATAATATAATTGAACACGAAGTTCAACTCAATTCCTTTGTCACAAGAAAACTGAGTCTGAAGAAAATATTGAGTTATACATAAGATGGAGACTAATTAGAGAGATCAAAAGCGCCGCAGCCTCTCGACCACGCGAGCCGGCTGCAGCCCCGGGGCGGAGCATTTATCTTCCGCCTCGCTCGACTGGCTCGACGTGATGTAAAGCGGCGAACGGTTTTAGTGGCATTACTGTAGAAAAGTCTGATTCATTCATTAATCATAAATTTTATTACAAAAACTTACAACTTTTAAGGAATTTTTGAGACTGGCTCCATCCACCCTTTTGGTCAAGAACACAAGAAGTATCCTTTGTTTTACTCTAAGACGTGATGCAATCGAGAGTGAATATCTCGGAAATCCATTCAGTATGTGCTTGACTAACGTGATTCGTGTGCAATTTTATATTTCCACAAACAAACTAGAATGACGGACAAAACGACCTGTGATGCCACCGCAAGCCGTTCGTGCGTGCGTGGCGATCGCCGCGACCCTTGGCCAGGCTCTTTGTCCGCCCGTCACGCGCCCGTCCCGCGCCCGTCACGCCGCGCCGCCGACACGCTAACGCGCCGCGGCCGCGGGCAGTGACGTGGGTGCGACAGATCCTTCAAGCGGAGTGAAATGTTCGAGTTGACAGACGACAGATCAATAAGGTGTGATATAGTCTCTAACCCAGCGCCAGTTTATATACCCGTTTAACTTTAACCCTGGATTTGCGAGGACCTCGGAACAAGTTAAGTATGCCGTCTCGACATTGGTTGGGCTTAGGGCATGCAATCCCGGGCTTCGTTTGTATATGCAATACCGGAACTGGGGAGGGTTACCATGACATACTAATACTTGTGGGAGGACCTTGTGCAGGGTCCGTCCGGGTTGGTACCACCATCTTATCCATTAACTGACCGCCAAGAAGCAGTGTTTGCATTGTTGTGTTCCGGTTTGGGGATAAGACGGCCGGTGAAATGACTAGCATAGAAGCATTCCATCTTAGTCCTCATGGTTGGCAACGCATTGGGTCACAGTTTCCACTTACCATCAGGTGGCCTGTGTGCTCGTTTGCCTTCCCATGCCATAAAAAAAAGTGTTAAGTTTAGGTGGAGAGTTTAGAGACAGAGCTATAGCAGTTACATAGTCAGTGTAAACTGAACTGCTTGAGCCCGCTCGAAAGTGAGCCGGCGTAGTAGATACGTATGACCGTGACCGCTTGATGAGACAGAAACACGATGGCGCACGACAAGCCGGAGCTCTTCAACGAGCCTCGGAGGGCACGCTACTCTAACTACGCGGCATTTTCAATTTCGTCTAGGTAGGTATTACAATGGGTTGGATTAGAAGTACTGCAATGTCAAAAATATGTGGTACCTAATGTACGAGTAGCACGTGGAATTGGCTAATCTATATATAATAAATAAAAATGAATTGCTGTTCTTTAGTCTCGCTAAAACTCGAGAACGGCTGAACCGATTTGGCTGATTTCTTTTTTGCTGTGTTCGTCATTGTCAGGACAAGATTTGTATGAAAATCCACCGGGGAAATCAGAAATTTGCAGCGGGGCGAAGCCGCTGGGGGGCCGCTAGTAATTACATAAAAAAGTTAATGTTTTAAAAACAATGAACCGCCTCCAAAAATGATAATTCTCAGTCAACTTAAGTCGGTTTTTGGTTATAAATATTGTGGTACGCCGACTTCAGTTGACTGACCTAGCCCTGGCAACCCTGGCCGTGAAAGGATCGAGGCATAGTTTACACCTTCTTTTTCTTATAAATATATCCGAACTTTACAAGTTGTCAAACGGGTGTATTTAATAAATTTATTAATTGATACACCTGATACCTTTTTTGTAAAATGCATTGGTCGCAGCTTCGACCCACCTGTATCTGCCTGCCCGTCTTTTCATCGAAGTGTCCCCCACCCCTGGGGCACGTTTTATAAAGCTACAAGTATAGTATGAATCTTCTCAAATGAACTTTTCGCTTCGAGCCCTAATCTTCCAAACAAAGGCCATTGTTTCTATTATCG
The DNA here is from genome assembly GCA_927399475.2 of Acleris emargana. Taxonomy (NCBI): domain Eukaryota; kingdom Metazoa; phylum Arthropoda; class Insecta; order Lepidoptera; family Tortricidae; genus Acleris; species Acleris emargana. The sequence goes on from OV656846.1 coordinate 314,083, forward strand.
CAAAAGCGCTAGCTACCGAGTTAGCACGTGCTACTACAACATTGATATTGAAAAACAAACGGTATCGTCATAGTATTAAGGTTCAAATTGAATGTCACTGACATTCTAGATGTTACGTTTTGGTATTTGCCGTATTGCCTCGGGGCGGTATCGTCCTACACTACCAAAACGTAACATCTAGAATGTCAGTGACATTCAATTTGAACCTTAATACTATGACGATACCGTTTGTTTTTCAATATCAATGTTGTAGTAGCACGTGCTAACTCGGTAGCTAGCGGTTTTGCGATAATAGAAACAATGGCCTTTGTTTGGAAGATTAGGGCTCGAAGCGAAAAGTTCATTTGAGAAGATTCATACTATAACAATTTTACAGGTCTAACTGGCAACACTGCTCAAATGGCTGGTCATTATTGGTCGAGGCTGTGTCAAATAGAAATTTGTAACCTGTAAATTTAAATTTGTATCTTCATAAAACAGGCCCCAGGTCCCCGCGCCGCCGCGGTACTGCCCGTGTCAGGGCAACAGAGTAAACGGACACATTCATTTTCCTTCTCGACAATTGTTACTTTGTCAAACTAAGGGTTGTTTTCCGCTTATTTGCTTGCGAGAAGTATTTTTGACGTTTCTTGAGCGATTAGCAGTATTTACGACTGCGGAGCGTTGGTCGTTGGTACTTGCGGCTAAATGGGTCGCCTCGAACCAGCACCCCCCTCTGACAGAACGTCGATGTAAACAGTAGTATTACACGGTATACAGGGTGTCCCAAAAATAGCACGTCACAGTGACACTGGAGATTTCCTAGCCTCAGACGAACCAAACCAGCCTAACATGACCTCAGTAAAAGTTGCACCGTTTTCGAGTTATACCAATTTAAAGATTTTTCCGAATTTTCACCTCTTTTGACATTGTAAGTGCTCGCATTTACTGGGATAGCTTTAGAATTTAGTTTTTTTTATTTGTGCGCGTTTATGAATAGTTGATTAAGATGAAAGAAGCATTATTATGTCAATAACTAATGTAAAAGTTTGAAAAATACTGTAATGAACTTGACTTAAATTATCATCAACATAGTAATTTAAACTTTGAACACCTGCCAATTTTATTTTTTTACTACAAACCAAATGAGCAAATAACTTTAAAAACATGCTTATTTTATGCCAATTCTAAAATGGTATGACACATGATATCTTAATGCATAAAAGTAGGAATTCGTATGACATTTGCCAATATGGATCCTCGGAAATCAATGGTAATCATCTAAAAAATTATCTTGTACTCTACGATATCTCATTTGTTTGTGCATCTTTGAAGAATATGATTGATTTTTGGTTGACCTTGGTTCAAAGATAATAAAAAACGGGTTTAATTTTCATTAGTTTGTACAGTAAATGTTCTAATTGTTTCCCTCCGACTCTAAGGCACAAATGGCATCTTCGAATAAAATTTCGGTTTAATTTTCGTAAACTGGTGTCCGATATGTCTCGGGCTGCATTGAAGACACGTCGCCGTAGTTTCTCTTCGTTACTTATTGGTTTTAAATAAATATTGTCTTTCAAACATCACCAAAAAAAAAACATTCTACAAAGCGAAATCAATTTCCGTTAAGAGTGCCGAGTAGTCGTTTCAGTTCCACAAACAAAATCAGAGTCACGAAACGCAAGGTAACGAACTATGAGTAGTTTGGGTCACAGGGCTACAACTGCAATAAATTAATTACTATTCTACAACTCTTTACATGATAAACTTGCAAAGCGGCTAATCGCGTTTCATTTGTTAGTTTGGTTGCCGGGATCCTTCTTGGCAAATGTGATACGAATTCCTACTTTTTTGCATTAAGATATCATGGGTCACTCTGATTTTGTTTGTGGAACTGAAACGACTACTCGGCACTCTTAACGGAAGTTGATTTCGCTTTGTAAAATTTTTTTTTTTTGGTGATGTTTGAAAGACAATATTTATTCAAAACCAATAAGTAACGAAGAGGAACTACGGCGACGTGTCTTCAATGTAGCCCGAGACATATCGGACACCAGTTTACGAAAATTAAACCGAAATTTTATTCGAAGATGCCATTTGTGCCTTAGAGTCGGACGGAAACAATTCGAACATTTACTGTACAAACTAATGAAAATTAAACCCGTTTTTTATTATCTTTGAACCAAGGTCAACCAAAAATCAATCATATTCTTCAAAGGAGCACAAACAAATGAGATATCGTAGAGTACAAGATAATTCTTTAGATGATTACCATTGATTTCCGAGGATCCATATTGGCAAATGTCATACGAATTCCTACTTTTATGCATTAAGATATCATGTGTCATACCATTTTAGAATTGGCATAAAATAAGCATGTTTTTAAAGTTATTTGCTCATTTAGTTTGTAGTAAAAAAATAAAATTGGCAGGTGTTCAAAGTTTAAATTACTATGTTGATGATAATTTAAGTCAAGTTCATTACAGTATTTTTCCAACTTTTACATTAGTTATTGACATAATAATGCTTTTTTCATCTTAATCAACTATTCATAAACGCGCACAAATAATAAAAACTAAATTATAAAGCTATCCCAGTAAATGCGAGCACTTACAATGTCAAAAGAGGTGAAAATTTGGAAAAATCTTTAAATTGGTATAACTCGAAAACGGTGCAACTTTTACTGAGGTCATGTTAGGCTGGTTTGGTTCGTCTGAGGCTGGGAAATTTCCAGTGTCACTGTGACGTGCTATTTTTGGGACACCCTGTATAAACAATGGTACCCGGTATGTTGTGATTATTTCATGTATTGTTACTCTTTAATATTGTTTTCAGGTCTAGGTTTTTGAAAATTCAGTAAAAGAATCATTATCATCATCATCATGTCAGCCGAAAGACCTCCACTGCTGGACATAGGCCTCCCCCAAGGCTCTCCACAGACCGGTCTTATACTTTTTTGCATCCAAAAGAATCATACCTTAGCTAAAATACTCTCAACGCTAAGTGGGCTGATCGGCCGAATCCATCGATTGATATGACATACTTAGTACGTAATAATCAATTAAGTGATCAATCATTTAAGCACTCGTCCCACCGCTGACGATGACCGAGAAGGAAGTAGAGCGAGCGATCAACTATTAATATGTGCGTCTGTTTTATTGAGAGAGAGTTCTCGCCGGAGATGTAAACAGCCACGATCTACTATTAATATTTGGGTCTCTATTATTATCAAATCAAATTCATTTATTTCATTACATTTCAACTTTTTCCATAGACAGGTTGCATAGATTGCGGTAATGAAAAGGGCGTGCGCACAGCTAAGCTGAATTTGAGCTCACGCGCGGTCAGTCATGGAGAGATTATAGGTACTTTAACTAGTTACATACAACTAAGCTTAACAATATTACTTGATAAATCTATCTTCAAATTATATTCATAATTTAAATTATAACATATCTTCATCATCGTCATGTCAGGCGAAAGCACAGATCACAGAAACAAGGGAGATATGTCATGAACGCCAATTCGTACAAGACCCGGTGTCGCCACTTTTAAACATGTGTGCGTCTTACGCTTACGCTCTATTAACTACTACAAAAACAAAAAACCCGACTGCAGTAAAAAAAACAACTGTAAAGCGAGAAACAAGCTATATAATCGATAGGTAAATACTTATAATGTACCATGCAATGCTTTTTTGTTTGATACCTCGTTAACAAGTAATGCAATTTATACCAATATACATACAACTTGAATAGTGGAAAAGGTTTTCCAGGCGGGGACAAGCTATTAATCCAAATGTTTTTTGTTTCAAGAAAATACTTAAGTACATTTTATAATTCATTGCTTGTCCCCGCCTGCAATACCTTTTCCACTATTCAAGTTGTATGTATATTGGTATAAATTGCATTACTTGTTAACGAGGTATCAAACAAAAAAGCATTGCATGGTACATTATAAGTATTTACCTATCGATTATATAGCTTGTTTCTCGCTTTACAGTTGTTTTTTTTACTGCAGTCGGGTTTTTTGTTTTTATTTAAATAATTTAGATTATTTCACATTTTTTAGTTTTTATTAATAAAATAGTGGTTTTATTAATATAACCAAACGTTAAATGAGCTCTGGAGCTCGATTTTTTAATGTCACGAAGCTATAAGTAACAAATTACAAGCGGAACTCTCCTTTTAGCAAAAGAATCATCGTGCATTCAAATATCGATCCCCAGTAGTAACGTAAGATTAGTTCATTTGGTTAGATGGAGGCCGATCGAACAGATTGTAGATACCTACTTAGGCCGAGAAATTGAAGTAGGTATAAATCAACTAAACTTCTCTTAATCTCTAATAATTTAGTTCCTCAACGGTCAGTACGTCATACGTGTACCTGGGTACTAGACTAAGCACCTACATTGAGGTTACCTATTCCGTGTATCTTTACTTAAATAAACTGTCCATGCGTAGGCAGGATGGCGCATTAGGTAGGTATTAGCCTTAGCCAGCAATTTATACTATAACATCAATGTGCATTAATCAAGTATGTAGTAGGTATTCGTGAATTATTAATTATTACACTACTTTCTTAATGGTTTATATTGTAGGCGTTTACAGCTCAACAAGAAATATTTATTACTTAACAATTAACTTCCTTTTTGATTTCCCTGTCTAAATGGTAGCATCAAAGTATTATAATCTATATATATTTGGAATGGGCTATTTACTAGCTTTCATTTGAGACCCATATTGCTATAATAAACAATTTTTTTTTTTTAAAACCCCCTCTTTGTTTTTGCAGACGCCATTTTGAAATATTATATACCCTATGTCACTTCGGCAATTAAGACGAATCGAATGACACCTAGTATGTTAAAATCGGTCAAGCCGTTTAGGCTGCAGAGCGTGCCCAGAAATAGACATACATACATACATACATACATACATACATACATACATACATACATACATACATACATACATACATACATACATACATACGCTCGAAAAACATAACCCTCCTTCTGACGCAGTCGGGTAAAAACAACCTCCTCATAATTGGTTACAGCTTACGAACTAAAAACGCCGAAACATAGTTTTGATAGTAGCAGAAAATTAAGCTTTATACTAAGTTCTCAAGGTTGAAAAATGCTGAAAGATCGTTTTTTTTCCATCGTAGTTCAGTCACTGAACGTAAGGTAGCGCTTACTCGTCACTTAGCTGCCATCTATGCGACGAGTAATTAATTAGTTCCTCAGAGCAGCAGGTTAAGGACTACCCACACACAGCGACATCTAGTTATACTTTTTACCCGACTGCGTCAGAAGGAGGGTTATGTTTTTCGAGCGTATGTATTTTCAAGAGGTGTGCGTTTCTCTCCTGTCGTCCACTTAGGGATGCCACAAGGAATGTTTCAAAATATATCGATAAACAATTCAAAGTTGTTTGCAACGTTAATATAGGTACTATTCAATTTACAGGCAATAAGTACCATTTTTATTATTTTACTACTAGGTTAATACAATTACATCATTTAAACTTAATATATTATTGTTAGAATAGAATAATATTTTATTAGCAAGAATACGGTTTGCGTAAAATTGATACATAAGATTTTAAATTTGGAACGATACCTATATTAGAACGTAACAAAAAAATGGCCGAATTTCTTTGGTTAAATTTTCTGGAGCTGTTTAAGATTTTCGTTTTGATTAGTACATAAAAGTCTAAATTGTAAACTTGGACTTTATGATGTTAATACAAATATACTAATAAAATGGGTTCGGTTGAGTGTCACGTCACAAGATCTCAGTTTGGGACAAACCAGTAGTTTACCGACTTGATTATGTAAACTTTATTTCATAAATGGTACAAATTACTTAAAACAGAAAGATAGACTTAATACTTGGGGCAATCTCTACCATCCAACGTTTAGGCGAGTGTGTCGGCGCGAGTTGTCTATCAGCGCTGTGTGCTGTGTGCAAGCACAGCTCAATACTGAGCCAGAGCCCTTTGCCTTTGTGGTTGGTTAATTTATTTTTATCTTAATTGTATGATTCGCCTACTTATATTTGAATTACTAGAGTCCTTCGTCGTTCGTTAATATTGTAAAGAAAATTAAATTTTGTATAACGTGAAAATTTGTTAAAATTATTTTTCTTCTGTTTTAAGCGTGTCGTGGTAGTGATAAATAACTGGAACTATTAACACATTGAATTCTATTGATAGCTGTAGAATAAGCCATTTATCGATAGTCGATAGAAATCACGTCAACACAACTTTCACAACCTTACGCTCTGAAATCCATTCAAATATAAAAAATATTCATTTAAAAATATAAATAATGCTTAAAAACAAAATTTACCGGTGGTAAGTTATGCCCTTTGATTTTATATTAACGTTTGTATTTCGATTTTTGCACACTTTCACGCTACATACAGTCATTTTATCATTTAAACGGAGCTTCTATACTGACAGCGTTCAGTGAGTGACTGTGTCAACGCTTGACACGCCTCGTGCCGATATGGTCAATTTGACCATATCGAGGCGACACGAACCACGCCCCCATAACATATCTCCCTTGTTTCTGTGATCTGTGGGCGAAAGACATCCACTACTACTGGACATAGGCCTCCCCCAAGGCCTTAATTTTAACATATGTCAAATACTAATAATATCTACCGTCATCAATAATTTTTTTGCCTATTGCGGCTTCGGAGAATTGCATCATCATGAAAATTTACTTAAAAAGTATTCAAAGTGTGCCCCTAAATATACCAACTAATTTTAGTATTATTTGGTTATTGGTCTTTTTGATAAATAGGAGCAAGAATTTGAGCGAATTAAAAACGCAGAGAAATTAAAAACGCAAATATGTAAACAATTAAACACCCTTACTGTTTGTGGGCATGGAACCACGCTTTACATTAGCTGTGCAGTGTGCATCCTACAAACTTCCGTATTTATTACACTACTAGTAAAGCACAATAACCTCGGTAAGTGCCATTTCTGAAGTTGTTTACATCACGATGCTAGGAGCGAAGTGCAGCAAAACTCTCGACAGCAAGACGCGTAAACAAATCGCAGGAGATGTCGCGCGCGAGTGCCGCCGGGACGACCCGGTGGGGAGAACCGGGCGTCGTGACGCCGCGCGCCGCCGGTCGTCCCGGGCGTCGTGACGTCGCGCGCCGCCGAGACGCGCGGCTCGCGTCGTCGTCGCATCACATGGTTCTTTAACTCGACTCAAGAACTCGAGATGCATGTGGTTTGCTCGCGGGGGTTTCTAAGAGGCCGATTTTAATAGACAATGTCAGATATGAATGCCTTGCAGCGATGCTATATACTGATTACTGTTATGGGAACAATAATAGACTTGTATAGTTAAATTAGCCTGGATTTTCTATCAATATGTTTACATGGTTGTGCCACCTTTTTAAATGTAAACATTTAAATAAGTTGTTGACTTTTACAATTTAACTTTTTGACTTCGAGTTGAATCTCTCGTATATTTGGATGACGTCACGCTGGTCGGCTCTCGTAATACCAAACGCTGTTCTGCCGCCTCACCTCCACCAGCTCCAGGGTCAGGTGTCGAGGTTGGGACAGTGTAACCATCTCGTTAATCGACTAGCCTTTAAAACGAACTAAAAAGCGTATACCTAGCAATAACCTGTCCGGTCCCCTTAGAATATTTTAGCCTATTCGATACCTCTTATATTTCGTTAACCGAATTATAAATAGCGATTTATAGGCAACACGTAGATTTTGGGAAATAAGCAGGATACCCTATTTACTTGTGGGAGGACCTCGTGCAGGGTCCGTCCGGGTTGGTACCACCATCTTATCCATTAACCTACCGCCAAGCAGCAGTGCTCGCATCGTTGTGTTCCGGTTTGGGGATAAGACAGCCGGTGAAATGACTAGCATAGAGGCATTCCATCTTAGTCCTCAGGGTTGGCAGTGCATTTGCAGTCTTGTGAATGCGAATGTCTATGGGTCACAGTTTCCAGTTACCATCAGGTGGCCTGTGAGCTCGATTGCCTTCCTATGCCATAAAATAAATAAATAAATAAATAATAAATTGGAATCAAGCAGCTGCGATCTGCCAAAACAGAAAATATTGTCGGGGCCCAAGTTAAGGCTTCCGGCAGGCTAGGCGCCTCGGTGAGGCAAGTCGTGCGGAGCTCCGGGTGCTGATGTTGTCGACACGGACGTGAGCTTGTTAGACGCCGCGGAGGCTGCGCAGCGAGCGATCAACAAGTGAGCCGCTCATTATCGCTGCGCCTGCTTGTTAAAACCGCTCGCTTCACTCGCTCGCTACAAAACACGCGTGGTTCAGAACTCCTTCCACGTTCAACGCAATATAATTAAGTTTTAGGGTATCTAAGTGGGGGCCCAATTATACAGGGTGGAAAGGGACGACGGCCCTTCCGTTAAATTCGAGATTATGTATCTTTAGTAGGTATATTTTTCTCCAAGAAACTATGCTAATATTTTTAGCCGTTTTCGAGTTACAGCTCGTTAAAGTTTAATATAAAAAACGTGTAGTTTCAACCCTAACTGATAAGGTCAATGACCCCACCTTGACCTAACTAGTAAACACTAACTTTGTGACGTTATCGATGGATGACATTTTGTAGGTGCATGGACAATATTTTATACACGGAATCAGTTAAAAAGTATACTCGTATTGATACGTTCACGCAAGTCCACGTCCGGGGAGACCACTGGTGGGCACCGCGCTGTGTCCGACCGTTACAGAGTGGCGCGGCGCAAGCTGAGGGCTGACAATAGTACCAAGTGTTCCTGTACCGACATAGGGCCACACAAGTCCAGAACCGATTGACGTTAAACATTATATTAATAACAAACATTTAAACGAATTAGATTAATCTGTTTCCACTCAAATTGGGAGGGACAAATGCGACCTTAGTCCGGGGTAATTTGATCGAAAAATTGGCCAACCTTGCATGAATTCAAAACATGTGTACAACACAGACAAAAGAGTTTAGTAAGTTGTATCCTGCGAATAGTTCACCCCGCGCATGGGTTTTTTTTATAAGAAATTATGTTTATCAATTTAACTGGATAGAATAAAAATATTAACAGACATATTTGTATTTATTTTTGGTGCACATCCTTGTAATCTTGCCTATCCTCGTACAGTTTCCTCAATCATGGTCAGGTTAACTGGAAGAGATCCCGTAAAGGGATAAGTTCGCCATTGTACATGTTAATCTTAAGTTTATGTATGAATTTACTTGTAATTGTTTTTTTTTTTGTGCAATAAAGAGTTTACATACATAGGTACATACATTTGTAAGAAGTATTTGTAGAAGAGATGAAGTATTACCAGTAGGTTAGTAAAGTAAAGTTTTTTCTTTTTATATCTTATAATTTCGCTTTGTACATCAAGCAAAAAATTAACAGGACAAAAAAATGCTTATACTATGAAATATGTTTTTCCTACTCCTGTACTTTTATCTGTCATTTATATAGTCACGAACACTAATATAAGAATATAGATAATATGTCCGCAGAACATTCCGTAGAAAAGTCTATCTAGTCTATTCCCCTTAACAGCACTTGTGCTTTTTTGAGCCAAAACGATATGCCTAGCTGCCAAAGCTTACACCTAGGTTAATTTGACCAATCAAAATACTTCACCAAATTAAATCACCAATCACAGTACACATTGACTGTCAATCGGATCGTTAGGTTCTTTTTGGTATGTAAACTCTTTTACTAATTTAACTCTTTAAAAAAAACATTTTATTTGGTATCAACCAACCAGAACGCAGCTATATTAAAATCGACCAATCAGGTAAAAGAATTCATTTCTCAAATCATTAGGTGTTTTTTAGTCCCTATTTCACAAGTTAAATCGATTGTGCAACTTTTTTTTAAAATATGAAACCTGGCAAGTGCACATCATTTTAAAAACAAAGTTAACCATAGACACATATTTTGTTGTTTTCGAATGTTTCTCGCTCGTTTGTTGTTCTGTGCTTCGTTCGTTCGTATTCTAACCTAGGTATATTAAATTTTGTTAATTTAATTTTGCATTTTATTTGAAACCTAGTCGTAGAAAAAGTATTGTATGCAACGGTGTATAACTAAGTCAAAAAATACTCGTGGCGTCTTGCTTTACGATGTTCGCCTGCGGCTCACATCGTAACCACACCACTCGTCTTTTTTGACCTCTCTTATACAACTGTTGCATAAACTACTATAAAAAACCCGACTGCAATAAAACAGCAACTGAAAAGCGCAAAACAAGCTCTTTAATGTATAGAAAATTGTAAGAGCAATCAATGTAAATGTACTTATTGGTATTAATTAATTTATAACAATTTATATTTAACTTGAATTTAATTTATCGTAGGTAGCAAGTGGAAAGAAGTGGTCTCTGCCTACCCCTCTGGGAAACAGGCGTGATTTAATGTACTTATGTATGTATGAATATTGTAAAAGATATTGTAGGCGGGGACAAGCAATGAATAATAAAACCTTTTTCTAGAAGAAATCTAAAAACCGGTCAAGTGCGAGTCAGACTCGCGCACTTAGAGTCCCGTATTTAATATAACATGCTTAGTAACAACAAAAGAAAATTCTCATTTTGTTATTTTTCTGTTGCATATTTTTCAACCCCATTATAGACTTTTCAATTATTAATAAAATTAATTTAATTTTCTAAAAACAGATGCGGGCAAGCATGTTGTACAACTTTGCCAAATTTCAAAGTGATAGCATTTGTAGTTGCTGAGAAAACCTGCTGTGACATACAGACAGACAGATAGACAGACGGACAACGAAGTCTCACCATAAGGGTTCCGTTTTTACCATTTTGTCACGGAACCCTAAAAACTTAGCACAAAAACTAGCTCGTTCGCGCCTGAAACACCTTTTCCGATATTGAAGTTAAATTTAAATTGTTACATACATACATACATAAACTCACGCCTTCATTCCCAGAGTGGGGTAGTCAGAGCTAAAGAATTACCAACAAGTCTTAAAATTTCTTGATAATTGTTTAACCACAATTTGCACAAGTAGGCTAAGATGTTTCCCAGTGTATTAGTGACAGGTGGAAAGCCCGTCGCCTAACAGTACTACAAGCCTTTATTCCCTTAGTCGCCTCTTACATACATTTACAGTACTTTATAGAGCTTGCTTTATTTCATATAATAATGGAAAGACTTAGTCTAGTATTATATACAGCTATAAATATTACATTAAATTATGATAATAAATAACCTGCGTAGTTCAGAAGGAAAATATGCCAAAAATCTTACGAGAGAGGAGAAAAAAAACTTCTACTTATACATAAAAGACTGTGCAACACGACCACATAAATCTTTCGATATGTTTTCCTGCATCAACGGTGTCTCCTAGACAAGATTAAGCTTATGCGTTTGAACAAATTAGTATTGAATAAGTTTCGGGTTTAATGTTTAAGGTTTATTTGGGCACAAACGGTACAAGTAAAGAAAAAAAAAATACAGAAAAACTTACATACGTTACACATTCACCAGTGAAGTTGCCACAATTAACTAATACAGTACAGAGTAACACGTCAAAAATGTGTGCATACATAATATTAAATTGAATAACAGACAACACTTAATGTTTAGAAAAATTTAATGCAATTTTAAATCTTTCCCTTCTAAATATATCTAAGTGAGAAAATGTGCTATTATAGTTTTAGGCCAAGCCTTTTTGTCTGTTAGAGAGTCCTCGACCAATACCACCACCACCACCACCGCCTACGCATACGCTTTAAACCTTACCAACAACACTGCAACGGTAGACGACGTGGGGGAGTACGTCTGTCAGAAGGTTGGATGCAGTCTGACGGTGTTCCAGCTGCAGTCGCTTCGCTACGTGCACTTCAGTTCGTTTGTAGTGCGCGGGCCGCGGTTTATGCTTGACCTTGGTTTCGTGTTCCGGCGGTTTCGGGGCAACCTACCGGTAACCACCATCATGCCAAGCTTAGCAAAACAGAACTAGGATTAGTGGTTCTGTCACCTCGGTGTTAGTTTTTAAGATTTATATTGTTATGTATGTTTGTCTACAAGGTATATATGTTACTATGGGCCTTAACTATGAGTCTATGAGCATTAACGACTTTTTTAAGTAATTTGTAAGTGCTATAAAGGGTAACTTTAAAACTACGTCAGATAATTTATTATAAAATGAATGCATTGAACAACAAAATGCTTTATATGTCGTCGCTAGAAATCAATAATGCTGTAACCCTCAAAAACCAAACGTTATACTAGAGCCAAATTACAAACGCAAAAAAAAATAAAAAAACATAACTTCTAAACGGCAGGAGGCTTTTCGGTCCCATTTTGCAAAACTTTTTTTGTTAAACTGAATACTCAAATTTGATATAAAATGGGTTAAGGGTGATTTTTGCGGGTTACAGCATTTTTTTTCTTTTTCTTTCCCCCGAAAGAATGCTGTAACCCAAAAGGGAAATTTCGTGGTGTAATTTAACAACCAAATGAAAGGGCGTTTTAAATTGCTGTAACTAAATAACAGCCACTGCAACAATTTTGGTCCGATATTACTTACTGATTTAAAAAAATAAGACTAAATTAGTTAGGCAAGCAAAAACGCTGTACAATGTTCCAGAGATTAAGTTTCTTACCTTGTATTGCTGTAAGTCACATTTCGACAAAAAATACCGGAATTTAAGCGGGTTACTACATTTATTTGTTCTCCAATAATCTAAATATCACAAATAACTAATGCTGTAAAGTTTTTATTTTTCATCGTAGAAACACGAGACATCGACCATTCGACGCAGAAAAAATTATGAAGTAAAAATATGCAAAAAAACGATTTTGGTAGGAGGTGCGGGTTACAGCATTATTGCTTTCCAGCGACGATGTATACATTACGGATGCGGAATAGCGATTTTATTTTTATTTCTAGTATTTATAATATATAAATTTCTTCAAAAACTTAAGTTAAGGAGTCACGGGATATAATTTGGAAATAGAACGAATGGTCCTTTTTGTATCACAAATATAGTTTGCATGTCAGCTGCCTTAATCCAAACCAGAATATCGGAACATTAAACTCGATTCTAGTCAAGAATAGAGTCTGACGTTTATAAATTTAGGTTTAGTTAAAGATACGAGTAAGAGATAATAGTAAGCGTATAATAAGCTGTACAAAGAAAACCCGAACTGCCGCGACACTGCATTTATCCAAAGCCGGCAGCTAAACGGTCCGATAAATCTTAGTAACAGACCCTTGAAGTTTGCGCCATAAATCGGGAGCTCGAGCGATCTGTCCCTAGTTTTAAACTTGGCGGCGAGTCTCTCGCCGGCGCAATTAAACAACTCGCTGATTAGTGCGCCGCTCGCGGGGCCTGCTGCGCGGACCAGGCAGTCGAGCCACGTAGCCTCGTCTCGTTCTCTCGAGTCAACCACGGGTGAGGAGTAAAATAGGTGGATAATCAAAAGTTTTTAATTTAGTGCTTCGGAGTAAGCCTCGCGACTTGAGACTCGAGGCAAGAGCGAGCATGTCGCGGCTAACTGCCGTGCGGGCTGCTTGCACGCTCTACAACTTTTAATTGAATAAAGTTTTATAAAGAGACGGTGGATGGAGGATAGGAATTGAATAAGAATAACAACAGAACTAGGTTGGCCCACGGAACAAGGACAATGATGAAAAGCAAGCTTTGGAAACCCGACTGCATTGTTTGATTTTGTCGTCGGTATATATAAATTTATTTATTTTTTATAGAATTGCAATCTACAGTTAAACCAACACTTACAAACAAATAATATATACTAGTTTCTGCCCGTGACTTCGTCGCTGTTTAGGGTGCAGAGCGTGCCAACGAAAAAAATATACATACATACAAGGGCAAATAGTGAAGCATGTAAGTGTACAAATCCCTGATTCCCGGAAAGGATTAATATGGCCAAGAAGTGTATTCCCGATAGGAATAGGTCGTAAATACTACTACTAGTCGTCCTCTGACTGGATCTTGTAATACAAACCTCACCCGATGACAACGAATTCACAGAAAAGTTATAAAAATGCGTTTATCTCACAAAACTGTATCGAGATATAGTTCTGTGGTTTATCTGTATCCCTGAATACGAACTTGTACCTCCTATTGGGTAAGTAGCGCTTCGTCATTGAGAAACTGTGTATGGCGATTGGTACTTATATCAGCGGCCCGTGTCCATAATTTGATAGCGCGGATAAGCATCGTCACCAGTGGTAAATAATGTATGAAAACGTGAGTCTGTTCTAGGGGTTCATGCTTCGGATGGGTTCAGAATACGTGACGTGAACAGGCAATTCGAAAACGTGACGTATGATTGAGGTGCCCGTGCTCGAGCTACCGGTGGTTCGTTTTGTTTAAATAAATAAATATCAGGGGACAATGTCACACCAATTGACCTAGTGCCAAATTAAGCTCTAGGCTTGTAGTATGGGTATAGAGAAATATATACTTAAATACATAGTAAACATCCATGATTCAGGAACAAATATTCGCGTTCATCACACAAATATCTGACCTTACCGGGATTTGAACCCAGGACCGCTAGCTTCGTAAGCAGGGTCACTACCAACTAGGCCAGCGCGTCGTCAAACATCGCCATTTAAAAGACGACTTGTAAATATTTTGCTGGAGATCAACAAAGTCTAAGTGGACGGAGTACACAAATCTTTTGTTGGCAAAATAAGCAGTTTATAGGTAGAAACTTTAATAGGACCCTCTTGCGAATATATCTAAATAACTTTCGGCATATTTCCCTAACATGCGTATCGAAATCCATCGTGTCGTGTTTGTGCTTCCTCTCGGCCCGCTGCACGCGCGGCGCTAACGAGCGACTACTTCCCGCCCCGGCGCCGCTCGCGACCATTGTGCGGGAGGAATTGCGCGAAGAGTAACATGCTCCCGAAAACGACGACACGCTTCCCGTCGCTTGAGAACCAACCTTATCAAGCTCAGGAAAAGTCCACAATTTTAAATAATACGTCAGAGACGCCTTTTACTTCATGACAGGTTAACTATCGAAGCAGAATTATTCTATTCAAGCCTCTAGTCTAATTGTTTTTGACATGTTATCGTATTGTAGACGTTACAAATAGCTCTTATTTACTATTGACAGTAATTGCGGCCGATTGAAAGACAATACGATAAAACTTCATTTTATAAAGTTGAATACAGGGCATTCAATAATAATTCGACATATTTAATATTTGACAGTTATAGATAGATACTCGTAGATAGTCCGGCAGCCACAACAACCCTACATATTGTCGGTAACGATAACCTCCTCGCAGTGAATCTTGTCTATGGCCACTGAACTTACAAAATGTTAGGTGCAAGCGTCAAAAGTACTTAATAAGTGGGATTCCCACTGTGGGGAGCTGATTCGAAATTTCGAATCACTGACATAAAGAAATGTTTGATTGTATAGTCAAGGTCATCAATGTATACACCACCAAAGTCTCAAAAATATGTACACAGACCTTATCACTATGACAATAAGGTTTAGGTTTACATGTTTTTGCACCTTTGTGCAGATATTTATTTTTACCCTTGACTGTACCTATGAGCTTTTGCGCGTGTTTTTTTGCAAGGCGTGCATCCGTCGAGAGAAGACAAATTAACATGGTAGTACTACTATTGTTTCACTCCACTATGGTTCAGAAGTAGTTGTAAACATTATGGAATAACAAATTAAATTTTGTGTTCTGATCATTTAAATCCACGCAGGCAGGAACGCTGTCAGGTTAGGTGAAATCGGAAAACCTCTGCAATTTTCGAATATGTTTTCACAAATTTAATATTATAATTCCCACACTAGTGGTACAGGTAAGGGTGCGGCTGACAGGGAGGGGGGGGGGGGGGGAGTTGCGGCAGTCGCTGTAATTGGATAAGGGGGGATTATAACTCCATCGTAATTACTTCTCTCGCATTGAATCTGCGGGACTGTCGCTAATTAATCGGTAGTTTCGGCGATGAGGCCTAATGTCTTCCACAGCGCTGGGACGTGACGGACGCCGGAGAGGAATTAGCGCGGACATACAGCTTCGATTCAGGCTACAACTGGCGGCTAATGTTGCCTCGCCCAGTGCGAGCTACTCCGCCGTCACCCGGCCCGGTCCCGGTGACGCGTTTGTTTCGATCCCCCACTCACCGTGTGGTGTAATACCAGCGCAAAAAGGCAGCTCGGAATACTGTTAAATTTATTAAAGTAGAGCGTTGGGAGCATAACGTCTCGACTGCAGTTATTCGTGTAGGATATGAAGTTAGCGCTCATCCAGTCACAGCTGCATTCATTTGCATCTGATTAGCGTAATGTATTCAAAGCAAACGAATCCCGGCGGCGCGAGTCCCGGCCGATGGATTGTCCCGCCGGGAGCGGGGCCGGGGCTATACGGGAGCTGGTGGAATGCCAGATTGGCAGCTTGAGGCTCGGCGGAGGGCATAGGTTTCGTTTAATAGACAGCGGCCTTTTGCAAGCGAGACAGTTTTAGAATTAATCACGCGGCTCATTACTTTGTTTTTTTGGTAAATTGTGAACAGAGTTATAAAAGTATCTCCGCCTACCATACTATATTAATAATGCAACGGTTATGAACAGCTTTTGGGTTGGGCTGACAAGCGCGCGCACCGACAGCTCCGGGTTCATCTATGAAGAGGTACTGGCTCCGGAGCCTCTGCAGCCCGCGCCAACTGAAAGCATTTGTGTTGCCAGCCCAGCGGTTTGAGTGCAACCATATCCATACGTACATACATATGGATCCATACTCGCTCATCATCATTTAACTTAGGAGCTAGGCTCTTGTCGGTGGAGTAATTGCCACTTTTTTTTGTTCTCTGCCAGCCTTCTAACCTCCTGATACGACACGACATTGGCCCTCTGTCTTATTTGGCTGAAGTAAGTAAGCCTAGGTCTGCCTCTTCCGCTTTTTCCTTCAAAAAGAAACGGTCGTGCCGTATCAGGTGTCCCATCATCTCTCCCCTTCTACATTCTGTGGTTAAAATACCATACTCGCTATTCAGTTAAATTAAGATAAGTATCACTAAATTGGTAATCTAACTCACCTGAAAAGAGTGTTTTGTTTCGGCAGAGATACATAACTTAGCCCTCAATTTTTTTACTGTTTCTTCTTCACTTAACTATTTTTCCACGTTGAGGATCCTGAGAATTGCCAAATACCATAGGATAAATTAAAAAAAAACGTAAAGTAATTTGTAATGCAATGTTAATGCTATGGCAACTCTGCTCAGTGATGCTTGGAGAACACTTTTGACTAGGTTCCAACAAACTACACCGTTTTATCGAATCTAAAGCCATAAATAACTTGCGCACACATCGTTTGCAACGAACGTCCCTGTATTTTATTCATAGCACAATCAAAGCAACGCGATTTGAAATTTCCAGCAAACAGGAGACAATTTTATCAGCTCCGCCGGAGCGGCGGCCAAATTGCCTCGCGCACCATCCTGCCTCCCTGCCGACAGGGCTGCAGGCTCAGGGCGCGGCGGGACAGGGACGTAGCTATGTCGACTGTGTAAGGCGTCCCCCTCGCCCGCTAGGTCCTGCGAGGGCGGCGGCTGGCGGCACCGCTGGCGGCGCTCCAGCGGCCGCAGGCGCCGGGCGGCGGCCATTGTTGCATTGTGCGCTTAGAATAGTTAGAAGCTGCATTATCTTTTGAGATCACAATTTATGCAAAATCTACTATCTCTAAATAGCTTCCGAGTAGTTTGTATAAAAGGTTAACTGAATAGTTGACCTACTCCGGCTCAAAAGAAAAAGAATATTCACTGTACAGTTATTATGATGTTGATTGTGAGACAACTAACGTGCACCACACAGATATTTAAACATTTTGCAGGGAATGCGAAATCTAGGTGAACCAGAAATTTAGGTAATTTAAAGTTTGTCACCGACTCTACTTTGTAGGTCTACGTATTTGTACACAATTTCAACGCAATTATTTCCAGGAAATGGATAATTCTGTTACGATGTTGGTTACACGTCATGTTCACCGGCGCGGAGACAAGTCGACAGATTGGAAAAAAATTGGCGTCGGTGGTGATGATAGACTGACGAGCCAATAGCGAATAACTGAGACGAAGAAGAGGTGGCTAGAGCTCAATAAGTGGATTTGGCATTATAATAGAATACAATCAAAGAGTGGTGTTAGAATGTTCATACATTTATTTAAATAGTTATGTACGCTGTGATTCTTGTATGTTTCTAGCTGTGGGTATAATATACAGTGTGGAGAAATAAGTCGGGCCCTGGACTACCTTAAATCCTTGAGTTGGCTGATTTTTCTTAAAGGATACATTCTTTAATTTCGTTTAAATGTTAAAAAATGTTATTTTTGAAATCTGTTATGAAACCGAGCAAGAGCTAGGGGTTGAGGTAGAAAGTGTTTTTAGGGACATATACCACAACACGAGACTAAATCTGTGTATCCGGAACGAGGGTGCTCATTTCGAACAATTTATCAGTTAAATAATTTAAGTGTAACAAATTGATAATAAATTAAGTTAATGTTAGATTTTACGATCATTTTTATTTTTAAGACCAAATGTTTGTAAAACAATTTTTATCCTGAATAATAATATTAATAATCCTATCGATTAGTATAATAAAATAGCGAGTGTTTGTTTTTTTTATTTTAGTTGGTTCGAGTCCCGGGCGAGGCAAGCGAGTTTAAGAAAATCTTTGAATACAGTTTCACTTCTTTTTAAAAGTAAAGGAATGTCTCCTTTAAGTAAAATAAGCCAATTTAAGGATTTAAGGTAGTTTCCCTCCAGAGCCCGACTTATTGTTCAACACTGTATAGCGGGCCCTATTGCATTATTCAGTTGGTCACCGTTCGCCAAACAGCTCTCGTCCCTGCAACTAAACTGGCTAACCTTAGGATTTATTATTGCTCAATAATAATACGAACACGATTAATTATATTACCTGTGTAAGTCTTGTTTTGCAGCCACTACCTCGCGCGCGACAACATTCCATATATTGAATGGTCCCTCCCCGCATATAATTTATTAGCAGCCCGGCCGCAGTGAGAGTAAGCCGCAATTACTAGTTCAGTCAACGTCGCAGTTCGCCGCACATTTGTGAACCTTATCTCGGTGGGGTAGGGTCCACAGCGTCGCGGCCACGGTACCCACAAACATCGTTACCAACTTCTGCAGTAAAAGCCTCCGGATAAAACATATTTCGGCTTTATCGGACGGATTCCTTTGATCATTGGAGGCTCATTTTTAACTGACTTCGAAACATTGATTCGAATGTAAATAATTTTATTCTGGGAGTTGTTGTTTGTTTTTTTAGAAGTTTGCTACTTTTAAAACATCAAAGAGCAATAATCCAAAAAAACATCGTAAAATTATTAGAATTGTGCCCTGTCCAAAGCTAAACGAATAAAAGCTCTATCACTAAAACTTATTAAACATTTTCTTCTGTCAAAGAGAATAAAAGGAAATAAGTGCACACTAATTTAAGTACGGCATATCTCTGGCGACTACGAGTATGCCACTGCATTATAACGACCACGTTATGATGGAAACATGTTTAACCTTCGGATTAACAGGCACGCACGTTATAATAACGCACCAGTATTCGAATAAAGATATACATCTACGAAGTTATGAAACGATAATGTTATTGCTGACATTCTGCAAATCTTATTTTATAAACGGGCATCTGAATTATAACAATGGAAATGTAACATTAAACGATCGTTACGGGGTACCACCCAGCTGCTTCGCTTTAAAACATATGGCCGCCCAATTAGTAGAAGTAAATATTTGAAGGCCCCATTAGCAGCGAGCCCGGCTGACTGCACCGCCCGCTGCGCTGACGCCGGAGCTTTATCTGCTGATAGGAAATTGGACTCGGCCTCTGTTTGCCCTCCCAGCCTCCATTGATTATTCAGTGGCTTTACGGTTTGATAACCTATTAGGCCAGAAACAAATGAAGCTAGAATGTAAGTTACTACGGTATGATGTATCACTCGTTCATACAGATGCCTGTACAAGCGGCCTAGGTGCGGAATTACCACCGCAGTCGCACCTGTGTCGGACACACGCTGACCGCACCTGGCTATATAGGTTAATTCACACAGTAGGTCATGGTTCAGCTAAAGCTTGAACAATTATGGTTAGGTTAGGAATGAAAATAGTTAAAATTTTGATTAACTTACATTAATTCATTTGAAATTGAACAGTCTTGCCGATTTCTGGGAGAGTCTTATGTCTACCCACAGTAACCATGGATGTCTGTGTGTCTGACAGGACGGGCGTCGGATACAGGAAAAATTACACGAGGTGAACCAGGTAGTAGTAAATTTGTTTTATATACCAATTCACTACTTACCTGATATCAATCTAGGTTTAAAACGACATCGCCTTAGGCTGTGGCGAGTAGGCGGCGGTGCGGCGAGCCGCGTAATCCGTTCATTTGCAAAGTGCAGCTGGGGGGTCACGCGAGGGGGGTCCACTCGCATCCGAGGATTATCGGAAATCGACACGACAACAACTGCGTACGGCTTGGCGCGGGAAACGATCGCAATACGATGCGTGATCCGAGTGGCTCGAGGATTTAGGTTGGCGCGCGGAGAAACAGCCGCCTGCAGCGAGTCGATATCGAGCCATAAGGGGATCAAGCTTGTAGGTACGTTATTGGACTTTTCTCGCCGGTGAAGTAGTTTAAAAGACGCCACGCTGACAAGTTTTGTTGGTATACCAATAGCCTGTCGAATGTCGACTTTGACAAACATTTGCGAGCTCAGTGGAGCACAGTGGTGCATACTAAGTAGCAGGAACTAAAGTTGAAACGACACAGTACAGTTAAACGATGAGCTTTACGACTTGAACAAAGTCAAGTGTCTCTTACATTCCCGAGCAGGCCACGGCTTAAACGGAATAATTCCCGCGTCTCCACGTAACGAGCTCCGCTACAATGTCACTACACTAATTCTGCCGGATATCGCCGGAACTGGCTGTGAGGCGTCCGCGGACCGCCCCGTACCACCGACATACACATTCCTTTTAAAACTGTATTTGTTTAACCATCACATCACATTGCTGTTCTATTTCTGCAATCTGAAGGATCTAAGTAAGTTAAACGGCAATGGATAAGTGCAACTGTAAAAGTTCGGAAAGAGATTTAGGGAGCGTTATAAGTAGATGTTTAAGGAAAAAGACGGAAGTGGTAGTAGGTATTAAATCGATGGCGGAGCGGGTGATTCGCGAAGTTTCATTTTACGGGTTTATTATTATGATACAAGTTGGCCCGGCTCCGGTAGATGGAATAATCAAACGATATTCCTTCTTTTATAAGTTCGCCGGGCGACCGCGGGGTCTGCGTCGGATAGTATCTGCTACATTGCAAGCGTTCTCTAGTTTAGATGAAGTTTTTATCGCGTGCGGTAATCGGAGGAATTCCCGCGGGTTTGCCGGGACCAATGTGAAAATTTGCGATAGCTGCAACAAAGTAAAGTAACTTCATTGGAACTGTTTACACCACTCGCATTATTTCGCAACTACAATAATTCTTAAATTCTAGTTTATTATTTGTCAATACAACATATATCTCAGACCCGAATCAGGCTCCATGACCTGAGACCGGGGTGTGCCCGTATCAGCGATCGGCGGCAGCGCCTGCGCCGCCCGGCTCGGCGGCGGGGCTTTCGGCTATAAGTGGCAGTTTTTGTGCTGCGACAGATGCTATTAATCACGCCGATACCCGCCGGAAGACGGAGACCGATTTATCAAGGATGACCTCACAAGGTCACAGATTTCATGCCAATAAGTTACAGGCAATGTGTAATTAGGTTATAGGGTTTATGGCGGTCCGTATGACGCGAATTAAATTAGTAGTTAGTGGGTTATCGGCTGTCGCCGGCGCCGGCGCGGTGATGAGCTGAGCTTGTGGACCGGGCCGCGGCGGCGGCGCGGCGTCGCGCGGCGTTTGCACTAGCGTGTAATTAACAGCAAATAAACGTCTGGAGCTCCAGCATGGACATTTCTACTAAACGTCACGTAAATTAACTTCGCTTTTACGAAATATTCACGTAGCACGAACCCCTGAAACAAACTTTTCCATACTTTATTTTACGTATCACCTTTACTAATCGATGACGATACGAAAATCAGCATTCGGTCCCAGGTGCGGGCAAATATTTGTGTGATGAGCGCGAGTATTTGTTCCTGAGTCTTGGGTGTTTTCTTTGTATTTAAGTATTTATTTATCTATATAAGTAAGTTTATCGCTGCTTAGTACCCATAGAGTACAAGCCTAATAGAGCTTAGTTTGGAGCCAGATCAATTTATATGAGATTATCCCCTGATATTTATAATGTCAATCAGAATCAGAATCAGAATATCATTTATTTGCCTTCTTTGTGTGTTACATAACACGTCCTTATTGGCCGTGTAGGGGTGAGTCAGCTAACTTATGTCCTAGTGGATCTGTGTTTGCTGTGTTTACTTATTCGCAATAAGTTTATACTAACAGATTACGGATTACAGATTATGGTATTGCCTACGTGTTACCATGTTTTAGTTCTGAGTACGGACACGGGGCGCTGATTCCGGTCCTTAAACACATTATCTCGATGACGATACTTTCCTTACTCGACAGGGGCGAAGGAGTGCTCGAGGAACTGGTGTCCGCGAGACTTAATAACCCCATTGTATTGGGAATGGAATGATTACGCCGGCAAAGTTTTTTATGAAAATAATGTGTTCAGACATTTATAACTTGGCTACCTACGTAATGACTGCCGAGTTTTTACCAAGTAACTTTATCAAATTAAGAAGTAGTGGCTTGCAGTAATATAAGTGCTATACTTTGTTAACAGCCATGGGCGGCCTCTTAACTTATGAATGAGTTCAAACTTGTAACTTGGGATCTGAAAAACTGCGATAATAGTCGAAGTAAGTTACGACGCACTCGAAAGTGCCAACATAACAAAACTTTGGGGCGGCAATAAAGCTACAATAACAGGTTTTATTATTTGAATCGTTTTTACTATGTAGATATAACGAAAGTAAGATCTTTTCTGAGTTAAACAAAGCTCAGGATAAAGTTTTCTTTTTTTAAATGGCATTATCACGAGCGCCGGATTATATCCTTACGAATGTTTAATAGAAAACTGCAAAATGTGTCTGTTCATTTAATTATACTTAAATACATAATGTTGAAATGGCGCAAGGGATAAAATAATATTTGACAGAGGAGTTAAACAATCTTACAAAAAACGTTGCCTAACTCTTGAATCTCTTGATCAATCAGCATGGCAAGTGATATAGGGTGTGACTCGAAAAATTGGTAAATTATCAATAAAGCATCGATAAACTAATAACTCCTGGTGTGAAACCACGGGCAAACGATCACCACCCTTACAGTAATTGCGATATCTTCTAGTTATAATGCTTATTTGCACGCAATTAAGGCCGGCCTGGATTTACGAGCCCTCCGCGTGACGGCGGCCCGGCGGCGGCCCGGCGGCCCGGCGGCGCGGCGTCCGGCCGGCCATTACTCCGGCCATTCCGCGTATTTCCCGCGGGGCGCGCGTTCTTCACACCACGATAGCTCGTGATTCGGAAGGCCAGGGGCTTATTCTACTCGGTATAACCATATTACTTTCAACATGTTATGGTATTGTTTTTAACTCGGTCATTACTGTCAAGTAAATAAGAACGTTCGTGACGTTGCCAATACGATCACATGTCAAAAGTGATTATGGTTCTACCAAGTTCAATAAATCACGTGTTAAATTTTCAGTAAAAGGTAACCCAGCTAATGATTTCATACGTTAAATTTGTAATCCCAAACTGTATAATTAGCTCACATAACATAACTTTTATATTTTTATTTTAGTCCTGCAGCATGATTATTTCATGCTTGCTCATAGGTCTTAGCTTAAGGCGAAGTCGTTAATGGGGTCGCCACCTTTCCCGAACGCATGGTTGAGGGAGGCGATGGCTGAGAGACGCGTCATACTCTTGAACGGGTGCTGTTTGTTCAGGTTTAGTAGGACTTGTTTTTCCGTCACTTACTCTGGCTCTCCTCATAGGCAATATTTTTAAATTTAAATTAATAATTTGATATGTACCTACTATATTTAATTATTATTATTTATTACTTTATTTTAAGTGTTATTGAATAATTTGTCAGGTTCGAAGCGCTAGCAGATTGACTCGATATTATCGAGGTGGATATTTGACAGACAGATGGTCAGATAGACATGAGGACAACAATGTTATCTTGTAAGGTTTTCGATTTCAGTATTTGATACGGCGGCACCCTAAAAATTCTGACGTTGAGTTTACTACGCCGCATCTCAATGGTGGTCTCCTATCAGGGATGAAAAAGCGCTGGTAGCCTTTGAAATAAAGATTTTCATTTCGTATTAAAGTTCAAGTACAAGCGGTTCATCGTAGGGTCCGTCGCGTCAACGAGCTCCGCAGGTGCGTCCCCCGCGCTGTGAAGGCTCCGAGCTGTTTGTTGGCTGAACAAAACGCGCGAGCTGATTACTGGCCGCAATGCGAGCCGCGCAGCGCCCGGCGCGCAGTAGAGCAGCGACACACGAGAACCTCGGCACGTGTCACGTGGTCCAGAAAGGTTGCAGCCTAGCTTACCTCCCGATACGCCATGAAATATTGTACAGGCATTGGTACGTTTTGCCAATAATTTACGGTATTTTAAGAACAGATCACGAGTCCCATTTAATAAAACAAAAAATAAGTGTTGGTAAGAGTGGTATTTTTTTATTATTCGCTAATGTAAAGCGTCTTTTTAAACGATTTCAAAAAAAGGAGGTTTTTAATTCGACTGTTTTTTATTTTTCATGTTTGTTACCCCAGAACGTTCGACTGGGTGAACCGATTTTAATGTATTTTTTTTATTTGAAAGCTGATGCTTCTCGTTTAGTCCAATTTTATCAAAATGAAGATCTGATTATGGAATCTATGAGGAATCGACGGAACTCTTCAAAATTTATAGGCACACCTATAGTGACTTTTGTAATTTTCCTTGTAACTCGCGTATTTGCTCTTGGAAAGCACTATGTGGTAAAGTGAAATGATGATGAAGACCACAGATGACCAGCGGAACTCCTAAATGGTATATATTTCAAGGGTCGCGACAGGATATTTTATATTAGATTAAGATAGTTGAGCAACTATAACGAAGCTTATTTAGGTTTAAATAGGTATATGATTATGAGTTTCCCACGGCTACGGTGAAGGTAGGTTTCGTTTTTTTTTAACATTTATTTTTTACAAAACATAATGTACTTACAGAGTTTGCTGTATAAAATAAAAACTATTATTTTCTAATCCCAAGACTGAATTGTAACCTAACGCACTAAGCGATTCGGTCAACTGTATTAAATAACAATAAACGTGATCTTTAACCAAAAAACCTAGGACATACATCCCGCCCGAAATGGCGCTGGTCGCTACTGCTCCGCGCGCCCGACCTGGCTCCTTTCATGCCCGCTCCGTTAATATTCAGGGGCGATTTGCGCCGCAGACAACGAGGGCCGGGGAGTGTTTTATTGTGTGGTACCGTTATGAATGCTGGAGCAAGTCTATCTATTTTCTCAACAGTTCCTAAATATAGATGGATAGTTAATCATTTATTCATCACATAAGTGCAATCAACGACGCGCTGGCCTAGTTGTTAGTGACCCTGCCTACGAAGCTAGTGCTATGTAATGACAGTAGGTTTCTTTACGCCTGAAATTAATAATGCTTCGATCTTTAACTAGCCTAAATCTTAAATTAACTTTCTTCCTTCTTTGGCCTAGTTGGTAGTGACCCTGCCTACGAAGCTAGCGGTCCTGGGTTCAAATCCCGGTAAGGGCAGATATTTGTGTGATGAGCGCGAATATTTGCTCCTGAGTCATGGATGTTTTCAATGTATTTGAGTATATATTTCTCTATAAAAGTATTTATATCGTTGCCTAGTACCCTAGAGCTTAGTTTGGGACTAGTTCAATTGGTGTGACATTGTCCCCTGTTTTTTTTTAATACAATACAATGCAAGTATAAAAAAAAGTTAATACAATAAGGCTTCGGGTTTTCTTTAATTAACAAAAGTTCAGCACCCAGTCATTGTCAAACCATCAAAACCATTTAGATAAACAAATGTTCAGAAATGGTACTGACACAGTCGGTGCTGATAGCGTTAAGCGCTTTTATAAAGCGCTGGCGCGACAGCAGCGTCGTTTGCGTCAACGGCGCGCCGTTCGAATCAATAGCGCGACAATAGCGCTGATCGACGCGCGCGGGGCTAATGAGCGGCGGCTGGGCCCGGACACAATGTTGACTCAGTAAATTGGCTGCGCCAGGCTTCTGTAACACGGTACGAGACGTAGGCAGCGAAATAAAAGGCGTCTCAGACTGCATGTTTGCTATAGTCAAAAACAGCATGAAGCCTAAGCAGCATTTGAAAATAAAAATGAAATAAATAGAAATCAAATTGAATGGAAGGTTGCCGCGGACCGATCCCAATAAAGAGTAGAGGTGGGAAAAGGGCCGGAAAGGGCTAGCGTTAAATGTTGTATTATGTATTGGCACATGGCATCGCGCCGCTGCTGACGCCACTTTATTGTATGTATTGGTATGTATGAAAAAAGATAATAGACAAAAATCTGTAGCAATGTCTAACCTACTTAAAATTTCTATATCTATATTATATAGGGATAATGCAAAAAAAATATAGAATAGCGATACGAATACGGTGTCCAACAGCTGTAGGCTGAATATGTACTTATGTATGTTTTACATAATATAGGTACATTAGTGTGATTTTAAATTACTGACAAATATATAGATACTGAAAACAAAAGACGCCTATTTTCAGTCTAAGCGTATAGCACTCTGCGACATCACCGTCACACGCATTATAGAGTTAGCGGAAATTTTTGACTATGAAGGAAATCATTAAATTGTCTGTGATAGACTCAACGGTGTTCGAGTACGGCAAATCATCCAAATATTAGCATTCAAAATACCAGTTAGCTAATTAGTTATTGTAGCATTTTGTGTTCTGCCACACAAATAGCATTAGTCTTTGTTAAGTTTTTTCTTATATTGTTTTTATATTATTTTTTAATACACTTTATAAAACGAATTGTCGCTAGTGTTTGTCATGTTGCCTGTTTACTGTTACCCGTCTTTTTGTTTAATGTAGATTAGTTTTCAAGTCAGGGTCCCTCTGAAAATCAGCGCCGCAGTTTTCCTGCGGCACAATGCTGAGAGAGATCCTGTTCAACGTACCTAATTAATGTCTTCTTTTTACTTTATATTTTTCTACTGTATTTTTGTGTGCGTTGAATAAATATTTTCTATTCTATTCCATTCAACCGCCTGGATTGTCCGTACATGAATAACTGCATTAGTCTTCATGTTCGGACCCAGGTGACTCGTAATCGTAAGGTTATGTAGAAATGTATATTAATTATTAAATGTATCACTAACATAGATGTAAGGATAATCTCTTCTTGTCACTAACCAAATGAATCATAGTTATTTGAAATAAATTATTGTAAGAGCACTTAATTTGTCGTCTCGTCGTCGGCCCGACACGTGACCGACCATTGCTTGAGTCAGGGCCCGCCCCGCTGCAGTGGACGCGAACAGTCACGTCCGGCCACAACTGGCAAAGGCGTTAGTCCAGCGAGTCATCGACGGTCTATCAGCTGAGAACCAATTAGACGCTATTGATCTGCGCTTTCTGGGAAAACTAGCACCTGGACCGAACGTTCATGAATATGTCCTTGCAAGTCACGGTATCAAACAATAGAACTAACGAAGCCATAAGTTAATGCTTGGCAGTCTGTCCCGGGGTTCTGTAAACTATCGAATAGGTTTAATTAGGTAAAATTCATAACACTTTTATGAAAAACGTCTTTAATTAAAAAAGGCTCAATCGTAATACCCCTGAAATCTTAACGCAGCCCGATAAAACTTCCACGATTGCCATTTTGTCATTACTTATTAGATATTTTTAAATACATTTTGCCATTTAGATGTTCTGAATTTAAGTTATTCTAAGATTTAATCATTCTAAGCACCAGTATTTAGGCATTTTTGTACCAGTAATTATGAAACAGACATTATAAGATGAAAGTTAATTTAAGATTTAGGCTAGCGTAATGAAACCTACTATCATTACATAGCACTACACGCGCTATAAAGTTCAAAACAGGTTTTTTTGATTGTGTTAATATTTATTTTTCTTTTTTACATCTATTATTTAACTAGCTTAGTTGTCTTAATTTCATTCTTATTTATGATTTTTGATATATCCCAATGGTGATGACCGGTTCTCGCCAAACCACTCAGACGATGCAACCCGTTAGCCTCAACCCGCTTCAACCAATAATCGGCTACATGTAGACTGCCCTTCCGGGCGAAAAGGTCACTCCTGCAATATTTATGCATAGCATATGAAGCCCTCTACGTTTATTCATAAGATCGCAACTGTTTTTGCAAAGGAAGTCGCAAAGGTACACAGCATTACAATGGCCCGAGCGGGCGTTATGACTGTTGCGTGCGGTGCCAAATTGTTGCGGCTTTCAGTTCAGACTTAACGGCACTTGAGGCCGGAGCCGCGACCGAAACTAAGCCCCGTTTCAATACAAGTTTAGCATAACGTTAGACCACTTTCTAAATCCGAAGAATGACATAAAGGATCAAATGGTGTGGGGTAAATAATGTAGCTTACTGTTTGTAATATTGTACAGCTGCAGTACTGGAGCTTGAGCACGACTAGTGATGGGCGATTTCTGAAACATTACAAAATTTTCCTTAACTGCGAAAAATCCAGCATCTGAAAGTTACATAGGTAATCAAATAGAAATGATTCTGACACCAGTAAATTTCATGAAAAGTTTCCGTTACTTACGTTTCATTACAAAACTTTAGTAATTTTCAGAAATTAAACTATTTCACTTTGGTAACTTTCAGAATATTGCATGAAATTTTAGGTGATAGTTTCACGTGTGAAACTTGCAGAATATTGCAGAAATTTAAGTAAAAGTTTCACTTTTGAAACTAACAAGCCGCCCATCACTAAGCACGACATATGAATTTCCAATAGCTTTTACTTTCCGAAATCGTGCTTTTATGGTATTTATCCGGTTATACCTCTATGAATAAACTCCCGCGACTTCGGCGTAAAATTGGTTTCCCGCTACTCCCCTGTTCCTTCCCGTTGGGGCTTGATATTAGAGAAACGCTCTCCTAGTGCACCCAGGGAATATGTCCTCCTTTTAAGCCCATAGGTTCCGCTGAAAAAGTTTATATACTTATAGATGAGAAGTAAATTGGCACGAGGATTGGCCCAGTACATTGGAAATGAGTTTTAATTAAAATAACATACTTATATTTCACCACTTACTACACGTTTTTATGGTATCGGTTATTATTTGCAGAAGGACGAACAATTAGCATCGATCGATGATACCAGTGCTCATAGCATGAATATGTTATAAAGCTGGCGGACATTCCCGTGACTAATGGGATTTGTTTGCCGATAGCAACAACGCACAAGTGAATAATAGTATTAATTATGGAACGATTGTACCTAACTCGTGACATTGATTGCGGCTTCAATTGAATGTAAAAAAAATAGTTACAAAAAATACTGTTTTATAAATAATGGCAACGATTCAGCTACAGTTTAAAAAAAAGTTGTAAGTATAGTTTAACCTCCTGAGGTTCCTTGAAGGTTAATATTAGTACACAATGCGACCATTTACAGGGTTGGGCAGATTAAGTGTCCTAGTTAAAAAGAGCCATAAAATTAAAACAAGACAGATTTTTTTTAAATTTATCACGTTTTTATTTTTAGCGTACTCTATACTTAAAAAAACTAATTCATAAGTTCAAATCGCTCGCCATCAGCTTTAATAACTTGACGCATTCTTCCATAGAATGCATTGCACGCGGCACGCACTACCTTGTCTGGTATTTCATCCCATATCTTGACTAATCGATGCTTGAATGAGTTTAGATTCATGCCCTGTGTGCTCCCAATCTTGCTCAGTATGTAACCCCATATCGAAAAGTCCAAAGCATTCAAATCCGGCGATGATGCAAGCCATTCTTGCCAAGGTATAAAATCTGTCAAATTTGTTCTACACCAGTCTTGAGTGCGTTTAGCTTTGTGAGATGGGGCACTATCTTGTTGGAAGCAGTAATAGTCGTTTCCATATAATTTTTGAGCATTTTCTAGCAAATTACCCTGTAACACGTTCTGGATGTAATAGTCTTGGTTAATTTTGACAGCTGATAAACAGCAGCGGTAACTTGCCTCTAGGCGATATCGCACCCCATACCATGACAGCTGATGCACTCTGGAACCGTTGTAAGGCTAATTTGTCCACAGGAATATCCTTCAATGAAGCACCATAGACACGATCGTTTTGTTGGTTGTGACTGTCTTGTAACTGGAACATCTTTTCATCGGAAAAAATAATATCATCGCCGTCGTGCCAAGCTAGCAATTCCCTACATTTTTTCACTCTAGTTTTTTTCTGGGCATCTGTTAAGCCATGAATTTTTTGTTTTTTGTAGGCCTTTAGCCCAAGATCATATTTTAAAATACGACTCATTGTTCGACGGGATATTTTCATATCTTTAGCAAGTTTGCTTGCACTTCGAGCTGGATTTCGTCTAATACGCTCACGAATATTTTTAATGATATTTTTGGTGCGAACAGATGGCTTTCTCCCAGGTTTGGGCCTGATTTGTTAAGATCCCGTTTCTTTGAATCGCTTGACGGTCCGCGATATAAACCTTATATTGATATTTAAATGTTTCAGCGTCTTCAATATCTCACACGGTCGGTATTTTTTCTGGTACAAATCGCACACGAGCTGGCGTTTTGCGTCCATTGTTGAAAACAATATAAAAACAAAATATATCAAGCTGACGTGTAGAAATCATAAAGAAAGTTAAATTGTCAACAGAAAAAAAATACGAAGTGAATAAGAAGTTTAGTTATATTTAAGTAAAAAAACCATACACAACTAGGACACTTAATCTGCCCAACCCTGTAAATAAAGATCTAGTGCAAAGGAAATGAAGTGGTGTTTCTTTTGTTTCTATGATTACTGATCAATTTAGAAAATTTACATTATTACCATCCATAATAGATTCATATACCATTGACAATATTCGTTGTATCGTCGGAGGGTCTTAGGAGGTTAAAGTTTGGTAATTTCTCATTTAAACTAGCAAAATCTCACTTAACAGTACGCGGTGTCAAATCAAATCATTATGTGCAGGCAGTTTTGCGGGGCTATTCCCAGTAGTCCGCACCCCGTAGTTCGCACTGCAAAACATTAATTTTACGAAAAATTTAACAAATTAACATAGTAAAAGATTTTTACTCTATACATATATATAATATTTATTGTTTTTTTGTAAATTGTCAGTCTAATTTTAAATAAATGTGTTAAATTAAAATTACTCTTTTATATTCCTGCTCCTATAATACCATATGAAATTGAACACAGTTATCTTGAATTAAACAGTGCGAACTACTTGCCGGAGGTGCGGACTAGTGGGAATTTTCATTCACAGTGGGAAAAAAATTCCCAGTAGTTCGCAGTGCGAACTACGGGGAGCGGACTACTGGGAATAGCCCGTTTTGCGGCGTCTGCTGCACTCAGAGGTACAGTCAACAGCATAAATAAGTGATCATTTATGTACCATGTCGCTTTCAATCGTTTCACAATTTTGTATTACATTTCAAACATAACGTTGAAGTGACAAGGTACATAAATGATCACTTATTTATGCTGTTGACTGTACTAAATAAATCAAACATTTTAGCTTAACCATCCATGCAAACATGTTATAAGTATACTGTGTATCTATGTATCTATGTATTTGTCTGTGGCATCTCAGCACCCGAGCGAATGGACCAATTTGAACGGACGGTTTGGGTGAATCAACTTTTAAGGTACTCCTTTTCTTTTGCGGTATCAAAACTTTCCTGGTGACTTATCATTAATAATAATGTATGAATATTAATATCAGACCACCAAATTTACAGACTTTACACGTTAAACACCTCAAATATTATTTAATCTTCGAAAAAACCTGGTAACTCAGGAGAAAATGCATATTTTCCATACAAAACCTAGGGACAACATCGTCCGCTGCGTTACCAACTATATTATTATTTCAAACTGTACTATTTTTAAATCAAATCATTTCAAATGCTAGCCTAATTGTCTGATTTAATAAGCGTGTAAGCTACGTCGTTGGCAAAAAATTATAGTTTTTCGAAAAACATATAATTTGTGAAACATGTCGAAAAATGGGGAGTACCTTAGAAGTTGATTCACCCGTTTGGCATTAATAGACAAGTTATTGGAGTGGTTTTTAGCTAAGTTTGATGAAAATCGCTTGCGCTTTCATTAGCTATCAGCTCTAAAAGTAGAGGTTGCCAGTAATTTACGTTTTATCTAAGAGAGCTACCTGTGCCGTGGTGGTCCAAGTTACGGGCAGCCAGGGCGGAGTGGCCGCCGCGGTGGCCAGGTCAAACCACCGGGCTTTGTTTACTTACGGCGTCTAGTTAAATGAGTAATTCATTGGTACCTACCTTTTTGTTTATGGCTTATGAAGGCAAACGAGCACACAGGCCACCTGATGGTAAGTGGAAACTGTGACCTATAGACATTCGCATTCACAAGACCGCAATCCTAAGACTGCAAATGCGTTGCCAACTCTGAGGACTAAGATAGAATGCCTCTATGCTAGTCATTTCACCGGCTGTCTTATCCCCAAACCGGAACACAACAATGCAAACACTGCTGCTTGGCGGTAGGTTAATGGATAAGATGGTGGTATCAACCCGGACGGACCCTGCACAAGGTCCTCCCACAAGTGAACCTACCTACCTAGTACGGAGATCAATATAATGCCGACTGAAGATTGCATCACACGCACGTTACCTGTTATTCGTAATTCTTGCCTCCTCCTCCTTGAGAACTCGTCATGTTGTTGTCATAGTCATTACTTTTAATTTAATTTTATTGTCCATTTGTAATGAATTCTTTTGTGTAAGTTTTAAAATAATGATTTATTACTTTATTACCTTGTAATGTTACTTACTTTTAAGTATTATTGTATTTAATAATGGAAAATATGGCCTTCTGCTGGAGTTTCTTGTGGCGTGGAAGCGCTAGTAGATCCACTCCATGTTACCGACGTGTAAAGGAGCCCCCATGAGGCCAATGACTTAATAAATATTTTGAATTTTGTTTTTTTTTTAATTTTCTTACAGAATCTATGACTTTAGAGGATAACTTTATTTTTAATTTATTTTCACACGCATTAGCTCATGGAAATCACATGAGCAGTTCCGACTATTCCTTTGATGAGTACCTCTCATTAAAAAGCAGGCTCGTATACGTTTCATTTCCCCTTCCAGGCCCGTCGCCACATCATGCATGAACCACCTTTTCATTTGCCATTCAGCGTTTTAAATGCATATTTAACATTAACGCACACTTGTATGGTTTTTGAAAGCGAGCAAACTAGGCCAACCCCGGAATTAAAGCACAATTTACATAAAGCTGCAGCCGTGAACGAGCGCCGAGAGGGTCAAGGGGCACATCTGGGTCAGATAATACACGCCGCACCTCGTCGCAAACCAGACCCCCCGAAGTATCTGTAGCATACTAATTTTCCGTTAATTCGATTGGGCTCTAAATGTTCGCGGGCTATGAGAAGACGCGGCGCTGATTGGTCAATTCATGCGATCAGCCGCCGCATTAGCCACGATTGGCTGCTCCGGCTGCAGGGCTGCTGGCGTAATGAAGATCAATTTAAGTACGAATTTTCATGGAGTTGATGCCAAACGTAATTAACTTGGCCCTGTTATCGATTGAAGTTAATGGAAAAGAAACCGAGTGTACCCTAACGTCGGATCGGGTTGCGAACGCTGTTAGATATTTACTCTCACTTAGACAACGTCAAATAGAGGCTGGAATTCGTCAATTGTAATCCTAGACACGAGTGATATCATTACAGGCTACTCGGAATACAGCGGCAACGAGCAGACGCGTTAGACAAAATCTTGGAAAGTATTCCATTATGAAGAGATGAAACGGTTCCCATTACGATACGCGTCCACGCCGCCCCTATCGTCGCCCGCGGGTCGACCGCACGCGTGCCCACATGACACTTCACTTTGCATGTTGAGTTTGCCCTCACCTACATGTTAATGAGACATGACCCTCCTCTACCCTTGTTTCTTAACTTTTCATGTGGTGTCCAGCGAAGTGGATATAAAAGTAGCAACTGCAGTGAAAATATTTGTAGTATTTTAAAGGACTTATTAATTCCTTGCACAACCGGCCACGTCCGCTCCATGGATTCAACATAGTCACAATTAAAATGTCAGCAGCGCCGGCCGCCGAGCAGCCCTAGCGCAAGTTAGCGACGTGACCGCAATAACTCTCCCCCCCCGCACCCCGCAACCCCCGGATTTATGTATTTGGACAACATTATATTCGGACCTTACGATAAAAACTAACTCTGCACAGATGCGAGCAAACGAGGCTACGGAGCTCGGTTCCGCTGATATTAATGCACGGCGTAATGGACCCCGATGGACGGATTTGAGAACCTCATTCACGTTCGAATATTTGTTTGAAACTATACCAATTTGAAAGTGGTTCCTTTTATTACAATGCTACCGAAGCTCAATGTTGTTACTACTGGTTCCTAAAGTTAAATAAGAAGCAAATAAACATCGAATATGACAAAACGGATGTTGCTTTATTTAATAATAGCATGTATTTTTTTCAAGTATTTCGATGTAAATGTTTGTCTCAAAAAGCCTGCTAAAAAATCCAAGACGCCTACCAGACCTTAAAAACACTCGAAAACTTAAAAAGTGATTTGGCCAAGGTTTTGCACGATCTTTTGAAAATCCCGTGGGCCCCGAAAACCGATCCCGCAGTCCATCTGTCCCGCACGCGTGATATTATTACTGAGCTCCACGCGCGCCGCAGGGCCTGGGGGGGGAGGAGGCGAGGAGGGGGCGGAGGGGGTGAGGGTCTTACGCAACGGATTGTTCCCCAATAAGGGCCTCCTCCGCGGGCCGGGCTGCACCCCGCGCCGCGCCGCGATGCTTGGTTATTGAATCAGACCTTAATATTTAAGTTGGGAAGCAAAGGCTTGTCATTGAAACGTCTTAGCGAGCAAGTTTTGGAATAACAAAGCGGGCTAATGGACGGATAATCATGACAAAGATTCTTAGAGAAGAGCCTTTTAGACTTATTTTGACTGTATACTCATTGATATGGATAGTGATTTATTTTAGTAACATATAATATAACAGACAAATATTTCATAAGTACGAGTACAGAGCCTGAAACGGTGATAACTGGTAAAAAAAGTACCTACTTGTTTACTTCTCCTCTGTCGTTTTACACTACATTTTCCTCCAATCAATAGAATAGTACATTATTGCCTAGGCAGTGAAGCAGGCAATTGCGGGCCGAGTATTGGTTTAAGCGGACAAACTTGCGAGACGCAAAAATCGCAAGAAAAAAATTGCAAACAAACAAAATCTTCACATGAAAAAACGATTACTCTTTACCGCCTTTATGTTTATGACAAGGAGAAACGCAAGCTTTTTTAGAAGAAAAAATTCAAGCTATTCCAGACACAGATAAAAAAGTTACGTTTCGAATAAAATATGGATATATAAGACTTGTGCCCTTATTTTATTATGGCCGTTTTCACTTTTTAAAAAGTTACAAACTAGAGAACAATGACATTAAGGGCTTGTGTAGCGAGCACGCAATTATTATTTTTTTAATTTGGGAACTGTCTGTAAACTATGTACTTCGCGTCTCAGTATGGAGTTAGTAATGTCAACTTTTCCGGTCATTTTTGAGAAATAGTCATTTTGCTGATCATTGTGTTGCATTGATCTGCTTACTCGCTCCCTAACCCACGGGGTCAAGTATGACTCGGCACATGAAGGCTCTCGTCGGCGCACGATTGGATCTAAACAACGAAACTGCCCGCTAATACATTATATCCACTATTAATAGGCAGTTACCGCAGTTTGAGTTGATCGATGTATCAACCGCAGCGCGCCGCGCCGAGCGCAGATACAAACTGTGTAGCAAAGTTATTTGACACGTTCCACGCCGAGCCCCTCGGGTTCGATAGAGGATGGAGCCAACGCGGAGTCCTCGGCCCTGAAGGAGCCGCGGCCGGAGCCCGCGGCGCCCCGGGCCCGCGCCGGAATTTCTTCGGAATTGATCTGGCGCACGTTGTTGGAACAACCCTTACCTCTACTCTTAAGGTTCCCATTATCTTTGGGGACAATTGTTGACTTACTATCTGAAACTGTTTTGTATCTAAACTATATATATGTACTACGTACCTATTGTACTTATCAAAGTAAAGCGTGTATATTGTCCCGCGTGGTTGCCGGGATAGAATAGTGCCACTCCATGTCTTCCCGTGGATGTCGTAAGAGGCGACTAAGGGAATATAGGCTTGTAGCACTGTTAGGCGATCGGCTTGCAACCTGTCACTAATACGCTGGTAAACATCTTAGCCTATTTGTGCAAAATGTGGTTGCAGAATTATCAACAAGTTTTTAAAGTTGTAGGTAATTCTGTAGCTCTGCCTACCCCACCCTGGGATTGAAGGCGTGAGTTTATGTATGTATGTATGTATGTATATTTGCGCAGGTTATAATATAAGAAAACTTTATACTCGAATGAACTCTTAACCAATTACTGTCAAGCTATTTCGAAATTCCTCTTTTAGACAATTTGTTACGTTTCGTATTAAAGAGGAGCAACGGTCAACACAAGTCAACGAAAAACCGGGTGCCGGGCTCAGGGGGGGGGGCTCCGAAGCCGATACTTCACGAAAAAAATCTTAGAAAACAACAATTATGTACCTACTAATTCTCTATTTATAGTTAGGCGATTGTAGTAGGTATAAACGCTTTAGCCGTAATAGTTTTTCTTTAAAATTCGTAGTTCTTTCATTGATTATAATTTTCAGATTTTTAGTATTTGTAGTTTTGGTAGTAGTGGGAGGGGCCACTTGACTCGTACAAAAATAATTAGGGGTAGCGATTTAAAGCTAATTTTTCATAAAAGGAGCCCAAAAATTCTTCTCGCTAACCCGGAATATTTTTGAAAAACCTATCCAGTGGGGTAGATGAGACAAAACATTTTTTTTCAAGGTCTTATTTTACCACTTTGTTGACGTGACTAATAATTTATATTCATGCCAAATTACAGCTTTCTAGTAGGTACTAAGAGTCTCTGAGGTAGGCTGCGGACGTACGGGCGGACGGGCGGACGGACGGACATATACATAAGGGTTCCTAGTTTGACTACGGAACCCTAACCACTAACTAGTAAGTATATCCTGAATTGATTGATATGTCAACATAAACAAATCAAAAATTAACAAGATCGAGCCGCTAGCTAAACTCAGCTTGGAAAGGTCCTGACCGAGGTGTCCAACGACACACCGAAACCCCGCGCCGCCGCCGGCCCCAACTTCGCGCGCAAACGAATAAAAACTCCCGTCGAACCCGACGCGAATAGCAAGCAGCCTGAGATAATGCGCCTCCGTTTTTCAGAAGTTTGGTTTGACTTCGGCTGTTCTTCTGTCTACCTGATATCTGTTGGCAGTTTTGATCCGAATTGTAATATCTTTTCGAGAAGAACTTTTGCAATGATACTTGATATTTTTTGTATAATTTATGTGTTTCTGTAGCCAGTTTAAATACGTTTAATACGTTTTCTTATACTTACATATTCTTTTACAACAACGCACACCGTAATCCTGAAATATTTTTCTGGAAAAACGGCCTTTAACGGGAACAAATAGGAGGAGTAGCGCGAAATTAATAGTACGCGCACAAACTTGTTGGCGTTGTCTTGGTATTATGTTAAGCAAGTTTAAGAATAGCCGATGTGTAGACAGACAGAATACGCAAAATTCTGGCTGAAAAGGCGGGGTTCAATAATGTTGTCACCTGAATTTCAGTATCTATGAAAACAATGAAATGGAGTATAGTAAAAATATACAAAAAAACCGGAGAAGAGCATTTGATAACGAAATAAATGATGACAATACGGGACATTGACTAATGGACTAGTCGCATGTCATTAAACCCGGCGGTTGGCAATTAGGCCGGAGGTACCGTCATAAATCCAACTTATCTCGTAACAGCATTTTTACGCATCGGACAAATGTAGCGTGGGGGGGGGACCGTGTGCCACGGCGACGGCCTCCGCGGCAGGAGCCCCGACTAGGTCGTGATGGGCCTCGTGAGAGCCGTTGCTAGATATTATCTCCTTTTACAAGCTTTCATATGGCTCAATTGTAAGTTAGAATCAATCCTGCAAGTCCCTTTCTTAATCAGAACTGTTTGAAACTTTGTACAATAAACTATTATAGTATTATTATTCTAGTAACGGCGAGTAAATGGTTAATCTGATGATAAAGACGGTCGTTGTCTGTCTCTGCTGCGGGAGCTGTCAGCGTGGGAGTACCGAGTTTGAACTCAAACAGCGCGCATCTGTCTGTGGCGTCACAGCTCCCGAACGGATCGGTTTAATCGGGACGGTTCTTAGCTAGGTTTCATCAGAATTGTTGTGCTGCTTACGAAATAATATCAGCTCAGAACATATGTGGGCTGAAGGAGAACATCGTTAAGGAAGACGCCACCAGTTTTTTTTTGACTTAGTTCTACACCGTTGCATACAATACTTTTTCTGGGACTAGGTTTCAATAAAAAGCAAAATTAAATTAACAAAATTACTCGACAATAATATCGGTAACTTTTTTTAAAATGTTTATAGCTTGGATTCTAAGCGCTTTAAGCCATAATATACGTAGCTAATACGAACGAAGCTCAGAACTACAAACGAGCGGGAAACATGAAAATGACCAAATTTGTGTCTGTGATTAACTTGATTTTTAAATTGCTGTGCACTTGCCAGGTTTTACATTTCAAAACAGTTTTTCTTAAGTTGGCAGCGATGCACTTATATCAACATTTTATACAAAAACTATGAATTCTGTAGTTTTTTATGTTGGTAAAATGTATTTTGCTGTAAAGTTTGTGTTTATCGCTTAATACTTTAACCTAGGTTTAGTAAGCTTTGGCAGCTAGGCGTGTTGTTTTGACTCAAAAAAGCACAAGTGTTGTTTTATGGAGAAAAGACTAGACAGACTTTTCTACGGATTACTGAAGACATATTATGTATGTTCTTATATTAGTGTTTGCGACTATACATATAAATGACAGATAAAAGTACAGGGGGGTTTGTGACCTAACTATGTAGTTCCGTTTACGCTGAGAGAAAAGGACTGAACTTCTATAGCTCTGTCCTTATCAGTCGCCGTAAAATGAACTGCATAGCTATGTCATAATATCCCCCCCCCCCCCCCCCAGGAGTAGGAAAAAAATATTAATTGAAGATAAGACATATCTAACTTTTTCAAGTTGTAATTCTGTAGCTCTGCCTAGCCCACTCTGGAATTACAGGCGTAAAGGTATGTATGTAAGACATATTTAATGAAGTTTATGCTTGTGCAACGACGAGCAATGCGCTGACGCAGTAAATTTCGCGCACTAACCGCGTCCCGTCGACGCGACGGAGCGGGCGTCGTTCTCGGTTGTTTAATGGAATGATCTATGGCGCGGAGGTCACACCTCGCCGTAATGGACGCTATCATTTTAACAACATACACACATACATTAAATCACGCCTATTTCCCAGAGGGGTAGGCAGAGACCACTTCTTTCCACTTGCTACGATTTTCACAAATTTCTTTCGCTTCTTCAACATTCATACATCGAGTCATGCACGCACGTCGGTTTCGGGTACTTAAGATTCGGCCCTTTTCCAGTATTTAACCGATTTGATTCGAAAAAGTACGCTTAGGGCGGCCCCTTCCGACCCTTCCACTCACTTTCGATCTGTATATCTTTTAACAATTTAACGCGAATTTACATTAGTATATGAAATACATCGAATGTATATTTTTTGTTGCTATAATAATTAATTATAATGTGTTCTTGTATTAATATTTTAATGGTATAATGTACCAATCAATAAAATGTAGTCCCGCAAGTGTAATTCCAAGTAAAACTTGTTTAATTTATTAATTTTCAGGTAGCTTTTCAATATCTTTTAGCGTTAATAGGAAAACAAACATTGACTTTCTTCCTCATTTAATTTATTAAACCTCTTGTTTTTTTATGAAAGGTGAGCAGGTGGAAGGGAGTGATCTCTGCCTACCAATCTAGGAAACAGGCGTGATTTAATGTTTGTGTGTATAAACAGGAGCTCTATTCTATTTGGGAAAACCATATTGTTTTTAACATGTTAACGAAATGTTTTTAGCTCAGCTGCTATTACTGTATATGGTTTCGCCGAGTAGAGTTAAACCGCTGGGGCCACACATTGACAGGGCCTCTATTCTAAGCGATAAAAGCAAATCGTCTTTCACCTGTTAACGTATTCTTTTTAACTCAGCTTGGTTTCTGTTTTAATGTCAAGTAAATAAGAGCTATCAAGACGTTGACAACACGATAACAAGTTAAAGTCGATATGGTTTTCACCGCCTGGAGTACCGGCCCTGGTTACACGTTGTTTTACACCTAATGCTAGTTAAGCTTTTAACCCGGCCGCTACTACTCGTACTGTCAAGTTAATAACAGCTGTTATTTACAACAATGTAGAATCAGGCCCAAAATTGGAACAGCCGCTGTTGCAGAACTGCATCCGTGTCGCAGCATCTCAGCGGCTTATAGGTCGTGCGGTCCAGTGTTCAGTTGAAAACGAGTATTTAAAATAAATACATTCTGTAGCTTCTTCTTTTTACCCGACTGCGTCAGAAGGAGGGTTATGTTTTTCGAGCGTATGTATGTATGTATGTATGTATGTATGTATGTATGTATGTATGTATGTATGTATGTATGTCTATTTCTGGGCACGCTCTGCAGCCTAAACGGCTTGACCGATTTTAACATACTAGGTGTCATTCGATTCGTCTTAATTGCCGAAGTGACATAGGGTATATAATATTTCAAAATGGCGTCTGCAAAAACAAAGAGGGGGTTTTAAAAAAAAATATTGTTTATTATAGCAATATGGGTCTAAAATGAAAGCTAGTAAATAGCCCATTCCAAATATATATAGATTATAATACTTTGATGCTACCATTTAGACAGGGAAATCAAAAAGGAAGTTAATTGTTAAGTAATAAATATTTCTTGTTGAGCTGTAAACGCCTACAATATAAACCATTAAGAAAGTAGTGTAATAATTAATAATTCACGAATACCTACTACATACTTGATTAATGCACATTGATGTTATAGTATAAATTGCTGGCTAAGGCTAATACCTACCTAATGCGCCATCCTGCCTACGCATGGACAGTTTATTTAAGTAAAGATACACGGAATAGGTAACCTCAATGTAGGTGCTTAGTCTAGTACCCAGGTACACGTATGACGTACTGACCGTTGAGGAACTAAATTATTAGAGATTAAGAGAAGTTTAGTTGATTTATACCTACTTCAATTTCTCGGCCTAAGTAGGTATCTACAATCTGTTCGATCGGCCTCCATCTAACCAAATGAACTAATCTTACGTTACTACTGGGGATCGATATTTGAATGCACGATGATTCTTTTGCTAAAAGGAGAGTTCCGCTTGTAATTTGTTACTTATAGCTTCGTGACATTAAAAAATCGAGCTCCAGAGCTCATTTAACGTTTGGTTATATTAATAAAACCACTATTTTATTAATAAAAACTAAAAAATGTGAAATAATCTAAATTATTTAAATAAAAACAAAAATCCGACTGCAGTAAAAAAAACAACTGTAAAGCGAGAAACAAGCTATATAATCGATAGGTAAATACTTATAATGTACCATGCAATGCTTTTTTGTTTGATACCTCGTTAACAAGTAATGCAATTTATACCAATATACATACAACTTGAATAGTGGAAAAGGTATTGCAGGCGGGGACAAGCAATGAATTATAAAATGTACTTAAGTATTTTCTTGAAACAAAAAACATTTGGATTAATAGCTTGTCCCCGCCTGGAAAACCTTTTCCACTATTCAAGTTGTATGTATATTGGTATAAATTGCATTACTTGTTAACGAGGTATCAAACAAAAAAGCATTGCATGGTACATTATAAGTATTTACCTATCGATTATATAGCTTGTTTCTCGCTTTACAGTTGTTTTTTTTACTGCAGTCGGGTTTTTTGTTTTTATTTAAATAATTTCTTATTTTTTTGTAGTAATTCTGTGGCTTGTAGTACTGTTAGGCGATGGGCTTGCAACCTGTCAATAATATGCTGGTAAACATCTTAGCCTATTTGTGCAAATTGTGGTTACTGAATTATCAACAACTTTTTAAAGTTGTAATTCTGTAGCTCTGCCTAGCCCACTCTGGGATTACAGGCATGAAGGTATGATAAATTCTGTATCCTTTGCTTACCGTGACGCCAATTCACACCAAAGATTCAACTCGCGCAAGTCTTAAAATGAACATTTACAATGAATGGAACAACTCGGGATCAGCTGTTACCTGGTAAATTCCATTTGATGGAAACGAACGGTCCCGCGGCCCGCCGGCGATCAAGCGCCCGCTAGGCGTAGAGCATAGATAACTCTTGACGCATTAGCGAACTTTCCGCGTTGGAAGTGGAGCGAGCTACGGTAATGCCCCCGGCTCCGCCATAATCTCGCAAGTTTTGGCACAGGCTCCAGCGGTTCCCGAACGTGGAAGCGACCTTATTGTTCCGGCGGTAAGGCTGTGCCCGTCCGCCAGCGGGCGCGGCGCGGTAAGTCACGGCGGACGTGAGTTACCACCGGACGTAACGACTGGGACGTGCCCGCGCGCCGCCGCCGGCGATCACCCGAGACGCCGCTGTGACGCCCGGCGGCGTTGCTTGCAGAGATTGTTTACAGGTTAAGAATTAAAGAAACATAGACCTTATTAAAGAGTTGTGTTCAAAACCTGGTAGTGACTGGTCTGGACGCCAATACTTATAGGCTGGTATTGGCGTCCAGACGATAACTAGAATAAAGAGTCGTGTGCCTGTTTGACGACCATACAATATGACCGTCTTATTGATGAGTGTAATGATTTGTGCAACCACAAGTTAACTTATTTTCATCTTGCATTAACACGAATTGCGTACTTTCGATTTTTATAATAAATAAACTTAACTAAATGGATGTCAATTTTAAAAACATTGGATCTATCCAACCAAAATAATACAGTTAAACTTCTTTCCACAGATTAAAACCATGCCCTTGCACACAATTACACTGCAATTATACCTACTGTTTAATTTTTTTCACTGCCAGAGGGCATTGCATAATTATGCATAATACAATTTTTTTGTAATATTAATAATATATTTATTTAATTAAAAGTTTTTAAATTTCATTTGATAATGGCTTTCAATTTCGAACTCATTTATTTGTATCCTAGCTTAACTATGTTCATTTTTGTAGTGAAATTAGTTGGCTAAACTGTTTTTTTTTCAGTAAATAAAGTATTGACGTTTATGACTATTGTACCAATTTAATCTTAACACTATGCTGCTTTCCCGCCGAACGGCCTGGTACTCTTCCGGCCATTTTTAGCCTCAGACTACCCGGCCATAAAATCGAAAAGTAGATCGTTCCTGCAACAACCTAAGCTCCCCAGCCAGTAGTACAGTAGTATACCTACTATAGTATATGTACTACACGCTCCGCGCGTTGGCTCCGTCCAGGTTGTTATTCTTTACCCTTCAGCTTAGCGTCGACCGAGGTAGAGATGTGCCGTTCTCGAGAATTCTCGGGAACGACGCTTCTTTTACCAGGAGTGTTCTCGTAGGTGAGAATTCTCGTGAACGGCACATTACAGCTGGGACGTTGTTTGTGACCCCGAACTAGTAACTACTGTTAATTCCAGGTTTTAGAATCCCCAGACCCAGCTGGCTTCACAGTTGATTACTTTTGAACCAGTTTCCTGTAAAAACCACAGTTGGGGTAC
Organism: Acleris emargana; assembly: GCA_927399475.2. NCBI lineage: Eukaryota > Metazoa > Arthropoda > Insecta > Lepidoptera > Tortricidae > Acleris > Acleris emargana. The sequence goes on from OV656846.1 coordinate 358,186, forward strand.
CTAGCATTGCACAGGGCCACGACGTCTCTCCATCAACATATTACAGACGGTGCACCACCACGCCGCCGCTATTTATTGTTGTCGGTACAGCTACACCGGTTACTTATGGAGCTATCAGTAAGTAGTTCTGCCTGTTTTGCCCCCGTGAGGCGGAAAAGGGGCCGGTTGGCATAATTCAGTAAAAGCTAATTAGTGTTTTGTCTCGTAAATAAACCTACAAAATGGAACAAAGCACTAATACTATTAGCTTGTAATTAATTTTGAAATAGGCCCCTGTTCGTACTACAAGTCTACAACCAGTAACTATTGTCGCTCTACCACTAGGTATAGTATGAATCTTCCCAGGTGAATTTTTCGCTTCGAAAAAAAGATATTACGTTTTGGTAGTGTAGGACGATAGACCGCCCCGAGGCAATACGGCACTCATGCCTATCGTCCTACACTACCAAAACGTAATATCTAGAATATCAGTGACATTAAATTTGAACCTTAATGCTATGACGATACCGTTTGTTTTTCAATATGAATGTTGTAGTGGCACGTGCTAACTCGGTAGCTAGCGGCTTTGGGATAATAGAGACAATGGCCATTGTTTGAAATACAATTCATACTATACTTAATCTGCTCAAGTTAGATTCTGATCTCCAACAGTTATAGAGAAAACAGTTACTTCTGTCTAAAGATCCTAATATGTGTCGACGTTAAATTCGACGCTCCCGTTAGGTAATAGGGCGCGGCTGGAGGCTGCCGATTCCGAATATTTGGAGCATAAGGGGGTTAATTACACCCGCGCCGAGCGGCGCAGCATTTTAAATGACGAGCGAAGTGCAGGGCGGGCGCGCGTGCGGGCCAGGCTGCAGTTTCTACGGGGGTTATTGACGGCTCGCTAATTACGTTTCTTTGTATTTGGAAATCAAAGGTCTATTTTCAAGTCTTTAAGGTACTATTATTTTCTACAGTCTACAGTGTCGATGTGAATGATGTAATACATATTTATTTTCAAGCACACACACTTTTAGTGGTTTAGGCCCTTGTGCTGGTGCTTGTGCTTGTGTGTTCGGATCGCTACTACTTTTTTATCCTTTAATCGACTACCAAGCAGCAGTTGTGTGTAGGTGTCAACCGGTGAGTTTACTACCATAGAGGCATTCCATCTTAGTGATGTTAGCAACGCATTTGCAGTCTAAAATAATATATTTTAAAGTGCATGGGTCTCAAATCCCATCTGACCATCAGGTGGTTTATATATCTCATCCTTTGGCTTCCCTTGTCAAAAAAATATTTTTTTTGACTATATCGAAGGAAAAAGTCAAAGCTAGAATACACCTTGACTTAAGGAAATGTTCCTTAAAATTAAGTACTTACTTTCATACATAAAGTCACGCCTTTATTTCCAGAGTGGGGTAGGCAGAGCTACAGAATTACTTACGTATTGTACGGTCTTAAAACTCTTAACTTAAGTGTCTAAATAACATAAATAAATTCTAAATCAACATTTTTATTCCTTAGGTACTCTCCAGCATATCAGCTCATCCTACATAAATTTTGATGAAAATATCACATGAAAGAAAAAGCAACCAATTTGTATTTGAAAAAAGTCACGGAGGGCCGTTCCTAAATATTAATAACCTAACCTAACTTTACTACGTCTAAACGACGGTTTAGAAAGGACCTCGCAAAGGGCGGGCTTCCCTCGTGTCGGTGGTAAGTAATTGCCACTTTTCTCTGTTCTCCGCGGGCAGTTTACTGCTGATACGACTCGGCATTGACGTCTTTTATTTACATGAGGTTCTTTGAAGAACAAGCTTTTGCGGCCGACTGCTAATGAAACGCACACAATAAAATGAGACAAACTCACTGAGGGTAAAATTAGATATGAAGGGGTTAACTTATAATCCATACTTCCGTACAATCCATACTAATATTATAAATGTTTAACTAACTCTGTCCGTCTACCTATCCCGATTATCACTAGACCGATTTCGATGAATTTGGTATGGAAAATTCAAAAAATTCTAAATATTTATTCAGTAAATTGGTCACATGAGGGCTCTTTTACACGTTAAAATGAATCTACTAGCGCTTCGGACAAGACCATCTTTGCGGAGAAGAAGCGCCGCAAGAAACTCCAAGGAACCCTGGAGATAGCTTGAACCCCGAAGAAAGTCCGGTACATTTTACTCACGAGTAGCAATAAACGACTTTTACGCAGACGGAGTCGCGGGAAACAACTTTTTATAAAGGACTTTAGAGGTGTAAAACTTAAATCTTTCAAAAAAGGTGCCAAGTTAGAGAAGAAGTCAAATTAAGGCGAAATATTTCCCGTAAAAGATGGGACCATCCGCGAATAGAAGCATTGCGAGCAAACCTTGCTGGGCCAATTCAAGGAATCATGATCACCTGCTACGGAACCCTACAAGGGTTGGAGTTGACCTAAATTAGTTAGAAACGTGGAGTGTAACAGCCATCCCATAAACACGGAGCACCTCCGAGCACGCCGGCGCCGCCGTCGCGCCCACATAAATATTTCACGTGTTACGGGGCGACCCGGCCGCCCGCCGAGCGACTCTCGACCCTAACTCCACCGCGCTGGGGACGATGCAGAACGGGGAGCGAGCTGGTTGGCCGTGAGAACCGAGCCATTTCCTATGAAGAATAGTCAATAAGAAATATGTTACGGTTATTTTCGTAAGCGTACTTTTAAATTAAGTTGGGGTGTGTGGACAGAAAGTTAAAATGAAATCGAAACGATAGTACTGTAACAATACATACATACATACATTAAATCACGCCTGTTTCCCAGAGGGGTAGGCAGAGACCACTTCTTTCCACTTGCTACGATCTTGACAAATTTCTGTCGCTTCTTCAACATTCATACATCGAGTCATGCACGCACGTCGGTTTCGGGTACTTAAGATTCGGCCCTTTTCCAGTACTGTAAGAATAACGTTTTGTTATCCCGAGAAAACAGTGTAGGTATAAATATGTTACCTTGTCTATTTAATGTCATATTTAAACCGCCATCTGCAAAGTATGAATTGTCACAACGATTAAAATGACGAGGTACTAAAGTGTGTATATATTTATAAACTCGACTGTAGGTATATCATTTTTCAACCATTTATGCCCTAATTGCTAATTAAAACGAGAAAATAAAAATTGTGTTAAGTTAACCTCGCCCGGGAAACATCTTAGCCTACTTGTGCAAAATGTGGTTACAGAATTATCACGAAGTTTTAAGACTTGTTGGTAATTCTTTAGCTCTGCCTACCCCACTCTGGGAATGAAGGCGTGAGTTTATGTATGTATGGATGTATGTTAACCACGCCCGGCTTTGCCTAGGTTTTCTCGCGAGACATAAGGGCCTTCGTTGGGTGAGGTGAGCAGTGCTGAGACCAACGTAAAAGGGACAACAGCTGGAATCGCCTCCATTGACGTGGATAAGGCTATCAAATCTATCTCCGGAGGTAGATCCCCCGGCCACGATGGTCTCAGCATTGAGCATCTCCGTCACGCCGGCCTCCACATGTCAAGAGTGTTGTCAATGTTTTTTACCCTGTGTGTACGGCATGCTTTCTTGCCTAATGAGCTCATGCAAACAATAGTGGTACCTATAGTCAAGAATAAAACGGGAGACTTGTCAGACGTCAATAACTATAGGCCAATATCTCTTGCTACTGTCATAGCGAAGGTGTTCGATAGTGTGCTTAACACACAGTTAAACAAGTACGTGCAGCTAAGTCACAACCAGTTCGGTTTTCGCCCGGGATTATCCACGGAAAGTGCTGTACTTTGTCTTAAGCACACTGCCAAATACTACGTTGCTAGAAGATCACCGGTGTTTGCCTGTTTCCTCGATTTGTCTAGGGCTTTTGACCTGGTTTCCTATGAAGTTTTATGGAAAAAACTGGAAGCCATAAAACTCCCTCCCGAATTTATACAAATCTTCCGGTACTGGTATGGAGGCCAGGTCAATAGCGTTAGGTGGGCGGACACACTGTCTGATCCATACAGGTTGGAGTGTGGCGTGAGGCAGGGGGGGTTGAGTTCGCCCACGCTTTTCAATTTGTATATAAATGGGCTTATCGAGGTGCTCAGCAGAATGAGTGTCGGCTGTCATATTGACGGTGTTTGTGTCAACAATTTAAGCTATGCGGACGACATGGTTCTGCTGAGCGCGTCAGTTTGCGGTATACAAAAAGTGTTAAGCGTGTGCGAATCTTATACCGAATCCCACGGCCTAAAATACAATGTGGTCAAAAGCCAATATATGGTGTTTGAAGTCGGACGTAGTCGTACAGCTGTATTGTCTCCAATTACCCTTAACGGTGCGTCTCTTGATAGGGTAAATGCCTTTAAATACCTTGGGCATTTAGTAACGTCCGACCTCAAGGATGACAAGGACGTTGAGCGGGAACGGAGGGCTCTTTCAGTTAGGGCCAATATGATAGCTCGTAAGTTTGCGCGCTGTACAAGGGAGGTAAAAGTTAAGTTGTTTAGAGCATTCTGTACATCCCTTTACACGTGCAGCCTATGGATGCAATACACGCAACGGGCCTATGGAGCCCTCCGTGTCCAGTACAATAATGCGTTCCGGGTGATAGTGGGGCTGCCTCGCTTCTGTAGCGCGTCAGGGATGTTCGCAGCCGCCGGGGTCGACTGTTTTCACACTACCATGCGCAAGCGGGCCGCGTCCCTGGTGCGCCGCGTGCGGGCCAGCCCCAATATCATCCTCAGCATGATAGGGGGCAGAGTAGACTGCCCTTACATGCGTCATTGTTGTGGGCTACACGCCCCTTACAATTAGTGTAAGTTTGTAAATTGTTACTAACATTTAGGATTAATGAACTACTAACAATATATGGGTGTAAATTTACTCGAAATAAATGTTTTTATTCTATTCTATAACAAGTATGCGAACTCTAAGTACTTTTCAGTAAAGGAAAATAATACCATTAAACGACCGCAAACGAAAGAATGCGGGAGACGCGTGTCGCGGGCTGCTCGGTGTGTCCAGCCGGCCGCAGGCGTCTTGCGCACGCTGTGATATGATTCAGTTTGCGAGTTAGGCTGTCCGCAAACGAACTTGCGTATTCCGCCCGCGCGCCGAAGGGACCCATATCTGAGCCCTGAGCGACGGACGAGACGTTTAATACAATCCTTTACGGGCCAGAAGACGGTTAGCGCGCCTGAAGAACGGAGGCGTGCTCTAGTAATGTAATAAGTTAAAATAAAATAGCGATGTATTACATAGTTAAAACTCCTCCATATAATGGCGGCCCTACTATCAGTGTTGATTACTCTAAAGCTGCTGTTCCACCGGCGAGGCGAGGCGGGACGAGGCGGCGCGAGATTTTTAATTTGTATACAAAAACATATCCACCGGAGATGCGCGAATAGGGAATAAAAAAACATTACAGATTACAACCCTCGTCTCGTCTCGTCTCGCCTCACCTTGCCTCGCCGGTGGAATAGCACCTTCAAACGGCCCAACCAATTTTCATCAAATCCTACTAATAGTACTAATTAACTTTGTCATTCAGACCCAGCTCCTTCGACAGTTGAGTAATCATAGCGTACCACGGTCCTACCAGAAGGACTTAATAGAAAATCCGCCATTTTGTCTTGTAAGTACTTGGGTCTGAATGAGTATAAAACAATAGTACCTACTACTGGTAGGACTACGGGCCGTAGTGACTACATGCTGAATTTTTTGATGGGCCTTTGGAGGTTAAACTGGTTTTGTATTTTAATAAGATGCGTCTGGAGCCGGACACAGATACACAGATATACAAATACACTAACGGCCAAACCCTATATTCAATCCGCGGACAGATAGCCTTACTTCGGATTAAAATTTGACACATTTTGTATGGGCAAATGTCAAATTTTAACCCGAGGTAAGCCTTATCTATCCTCGGATTGAATATAGGGTTCGGCCGTAAAACCACAGTATTAATAGTAGGTCCTCAGCTGACGGTCGCTTCTCCCCTCTGAGACTGTCATAACAAATACTAGAGAGTGTGTGTGACAGAGATGGAAAGTCGAGTATAATATACATACTGTTTTTTGCGTCGGTGTATAAAAAAATAATTTTAAGCACGGTGACAGCAGCTTCACTAGCCGCAACACTTCGCCTCTCGCTCGCTCTACTTAACATCAACCTTGTCGCTTACGTCACACATTCCCACACGTCAACACACCGAAGGGAAGCACAACAACTTGTTCTACACTTATTTTGGGTTTACCCTTGAAGTATCGAAACTCATTTCATTGAACGATTCACTTCACCGAATTTTCATTTCATCGGCGGGCATTTCCACCTACCTACATAAAGAATGCTTAAGATAACCTGAAAACTATAAGGTTTCAGCAGAAATTAGTTTTCGATGAAATTTAATTAGGTGAAATGACACATTCGATGAAATGTATGTCGGGTCGATATTTCAAGGGCCTTATTCTGTTCTTCGTTTCCCAATTAGTATCTAATGAAAGTGATGGCGTATACTAAACAAGCGAGAGAATTGCAGGTGGTTTAGCCGTTTGATTTCACAACCGGTAATTGACCAAATTGCGGGATCGAGGCTGTTTTGTAGAATAGAATAGAATAATGTTTATTGTTGTAAACGCTGTGATTATCTGAAGTGACGTAGGCAACAATAATGCACAATTACATGCAAAATGGAAATAAATGTGTACTTCTTCTTGACGTGTAAAAGTGCCCGTGCGGCCTACTTACTGAATAAATGTCTTTATCTTTATCTTTACTTTAACCATTGATTTACAGTATTAAGAAAAAAATACAAATTTTATTTTTAATTCCGGGTGGTTTGGGCAATATCCCAATGAGTCTCTATAAAAGTAAGACCTCAAAGGTATCCATAATGTAAGGTTAAACTATACACATTGTGCAGCTTAAGCATTAATTAAATACCTAATATGCTTATAAAAATTTTAGGCCCCCATACCAAAAAAGCGAGACATTTTCACATAGTGTGAACACGCAATCACTAGCCTTATAGTATGAAGAAACTACCACCTACCATCCAAAACGATCCTACCCAAACCAATAAACCAGGTAGCAAACAAAACGCATCCACTCCGCTAGCCCGGTATAAAGTGCCGGCCGCACTGCGAGCGCCCGAAAGCCGAATAATTCCGCCCGGTGTGCGGCCTGCATTATGCATGAGCCCCGACCGGCCAGCGATACCAGCCTCCTCGAAAACAAACGCTATATCACGCCGCCTAAGATTCATATTTCAATATTCAACACCGCGCACAGTTAGAAGCTTTACCGAAACTTCCCCGTTCGGAAATCCATCTTATATGAATTATTTTATGGTCGGAATTGGGATGATGCGGTTGTAATCGTGGTTTAGGGCTTGTCCACACGTATTGAGCCGAATGAGTGATCGCTGTGTATTTATGAGGGAATTGACGCGGGCCATTCGCCGCGGATTACGGCGGCGGCGCAGGCGCTGCGCGGCGGATCGGCAGCCGCATTGATCACCGGCTCACGGCAGACCCTCCGAGACTGATCCAGGGCGATTAGCGAACTCAAACAGGATCAAGCTGTCCTCGGAGGACTCGGTATCATGTAGACATCTCACAAAATGTTAGATCAACTGGGTTATTGCACCTTCAAGTGAGCTCCCAATCTAGAAAGACAGGCGGCAAAATTACGAGCAAGAGAGGGAGCAACAATGATATTGGTTATGGAACAGCGATGATAGCTGATAGTGACTCGGTTCTTCGTCGCTGATTTGCCGAGATGCATGTCTTGAGACGAGATCACCGTTAAATTGGGTTAGAGGGCTACTTAAATGTATAAGTTTATACCAATTTCCCTTTGTACCAACCATAAACATAACACAAGTGTTACAATACTTATTAATAGTTCTTTGCTGGGCCTGACAGGGTTCATAATAAACATAATTATATGTACTGTATTCCAACCCGTTTACATTATGAATTGCAGTAAAATATTGAGTATGAAGTAATTTCAAATATGTTGTTACCAACACTATGTTATGCTATACTGTAGGGCTCTGAAATAAAGTAAAAATGAAATATTTTTCCTTATAAGTTTGACTTTTCAATTTCTAAACACAGAAAGTAAACTTCTGAATTTCTTTGCTGAAATATCTAAAATGACGATTTATTTTGGTACCTTTAGTTCCTAATTCACGTACCTACACGACGAACGCTACATCAATTAAGTTTTTAACCACCCTTCTTATAGGTGCTCGGAGGTATCTACTCTACCTACCTATGTTACTAGCTGACATCATCACGTCAGTCGAAAGACGTCCACTGCTAGACATAGGCCTCCCCCAAGGCTCTCCACTCAGACCGGTCTTGTGCTTTTCGCGTCCAGTAACTGACATAATATATTAAATTTTGGGCTCTTACCGATTATCACAAATGCGTACAAAAAGCACTAATACAACTCATAAATTTGTCAAACCTAGTGACCGTAGCAAGATAAACGAAGGCTGGTTTTTTCCGGGTCACGCCGCGGCCGGCTGCCGGGCACGCCAGCCGACGCGGGCGACCCTCGTCTCGCCGCGCCGCCAAACTGATTCAATACTGCCTGCTCACATCAAGGGCTGTATTTAAGGGGCCTCTTACTAAAGGCCGATAGTTACACAAGGCACCCCAGTTTGGGGCACATCAAGGGAACGTAATCCTTCTTTACATTGGTCGCTATTATAACCAAGAGCAATAACACTAAGAGACCCGGTGAGGTAACCCTCGAACGAAATTCAAAAGTCGAGTGAAGTGGTGGATGGTGGTACAGCCACGTCGTACGTCATCGTCACAGGCTGACTTTTACGATCACGTAATGACTGACGACTACGAGGAATACAGCTTTTGAAATATCATATTTTTACTTCGGAACCATCCACCATCTGCTAGTTTGGATAACATACAAATAACCCAGCAGAACTATTCGCACCAGATCCAGAAAGAGCAGTGACACAGAAACAAGAGAAATTCAGAAGCACCTTGAAGGCTGTACTTAGTCCAGAAGACCATAGCACTCTTAGGTTATAATAAGCGTTAGTTACAAATGACTAACTACTAGATGTCTAACAGGCCATATCAAATGATCTCCGCTGATTGTTTGATAGACGAGGTGCACAGAGATCAATTACGATTGGACTCTGCCCGGCCGGGCAGCGGCAGACCGCTTATCAAATGCATTAACTGGCTTGCTTCCCGGTGTTATGCGACTGCGGTGCAATTCGATTGTGCAACCAGTTTATACGATACGAGTTCGTACGTTAGGTGGTTATGCATGTTTTTAGCAATAAAATAAATATCAACATTTACCCACATTTATTTAAGCACTAAACTGCTTTTTTTATGTGTCTTTTACAGAATATGGGTGATAAAGGCAGTTTTTTTTACCAAAAAAAATATTTTTTGTTTTAGAAGTTTTAAATGTAGTGTGGTGTGATTACAAAAACGAAGCCAAGCCAAGTGTGTGCCGAGTGGGAACTTGTGAACGAATCCTCGATCGCACTTGCCCGGAGTTTTTCTGTAATTTTCCTTTACGAAAATTTTTAAGAAATACTTAAAAAAAATAATTTCTGGAACCCACTCCATCGTAAGCCACGCTGTTCAAAATGGTCGTGCATCGAAGATAAGCCGGAACAAGGCGGACTGTCAAGTGCTGTAATGCCATAGAACTCCTACTGCACTCATTCTTATTTAGCCATCAGACTATGTCACGTTGCACGTAATGATGTCACGCAATCTAAATATAACAATATGAATAAGAAATATTTAGGTATTTACGGTGAAAATTTTGAATTTTAAATGTTCTCTATGCCATGGTTCCATCGCGGCCGATACAAGATATAATAGTCATGTATGAAACAAACATTCGTGTTTCCAATTATTCTGTAGCAAGCAACAGACTTGTATTCGTATATACTCGCACAAGGCTTAATCGTTTCGGGCTTATTTCACGGTTGGATTGTTAATAAACAACAAGCTACTACGTCTGCGTATCGTAGTTTGATGGATATTTCTCAATGTTTCAATGCCCGAAGTAGGTTTACAAGGTTTAGGAGCACTTTGGGGATTTCTCGAAAAGTGGATTTCTCAAAATGGGGATATCGCAAAATGTGGAGTTCGGAAAACGGGGATTTCTCAAAATGGGGAATTCGCGAAACGGGGATATAAAGTACAATCAGCTCTAATACGATTGTTTGTATTTCATGTAGCATAATATAACTAATATAATTATGTAAGTGAGGTGAAAATGTCATCGTAGCCATCGTAGGTTTAGGTTATGTTAGTTTTGCAGCAGGCCCGGAGGGCCAAAACCACCCAGAAATAGGAGCTCCGCGTAAGTGGAGCTCCGTCGACTCTGTTAAATTCATTCCTCGTCGTACCACTGGTGGAACAAGTTGGTGGCACGACGAGGAATAAGGGCTAAATTCAGCGTGCGACATAATCAACACTTTTTTTACCTGGGTGTACACGTCCCCGTTTCACGAACTCCCCATTTTGAGAAATCCCCGTTTTGCGAACTCCACATTTTGCGATATCCCCGTTTTGAGAAATCCACTTTTCGAGAAATCCCCAAAGTGCTCCTAAATGGTTTACAAACCTGTTTTTTTTTTAAAGATAAACTTTGTCGCTACGAGCAGTTACTGTCTTAAATATGAGGTTAAGATTAATGTATACTGTACTGGTATAAAGGTGATCTTAGCATTGCAGCAGGAATGCGCATGAAGCAATGTACCCTGTTGTTGTCATAAAACCAAAGAGCTATGATTTTTAATTCAAGGCTCATTGTTAACCACACCCCTAAACGATAATTGTACGAATTTCCTTGCTTTACAACATACAAACAAACAAACGCACGCACGAGGAGACCCCTGCTGAGAAGAAACGCCGCAAGAAACTCAGCAGTCAGTAATTTTTTTAAATATATTTAATATTTCAATTATATTTTATTGCGACTCAATAATTATTTAATATTCATTAAGTCGCATATTTATATATATTTTTAATTGTTCATGAAAATACAATGTCGGCATTATAGTAGGATACCAAATCGCTAACATTCTTAAATTGAATACTAAATAAAATTTACTAAAAGTATACTAACTAAACAAATGACAAAAGTAGTCATCATGCTATTTCCACAGTAATACTTACTGAAACGATTCCTCATGGCTTACTAACTAGTGGAACAATTCATGAAGGTCACGGCATTTACGAGTGGAGCATTGTTCATAATAGTTGACAATTGCCGCTCGCGCATAGTTATAGTTATGTATTTAGTCCCATTGTCGAGATGTAAAATTAAGAAAACATAACCATACGATCGCTAACCTATTATCCGACAATATAACTAAAATGAATCCCTAATTGCACGTTACGTTTGCGCACACGGTGCATGAATCAGCGAGTCGTTGGCGCATTCGATCAGACGGCAGCATGTCACGCGCGGCGCTGCTCTCGTGGCTATGCGCGTGCGCCCTGGCGAGCGGTGCGCGCGCGGCGCACATTCTCGTCGCGGTGCCCACCCCGTCCATCAGCCACCAGGTTGTGTTCCGCCCGCTGGCGCAGGAGCTCGCCCGCCGCGGCCACCAGGTCGTCTTCCTCACCACCGACCCCGCCTTCCCCCCCGGAAAGACTCCTCCGAACCTCACTGAAATAGACCTTCACGACTCCTATAAACCATGGGTAGAAAGATTTGTAGCCGCAGCCTCCGGAAATCAGGATGATCTGTACAACCAAATATACATCGCGCACGACCTCATGCTGGAAATATTCCCGCAACAAATGAGGAGTGCAGATGTGAAAAGAATATTAGAGGACCGGACGCAGCGGTTTGATCTGGTCGTGGTAGAGGCGTGGACGAGGGCAGCGCTGGTCCTCGGGCACATATTCAAGGCGCCAGTTATCCAGATGAGCTCTCTCGGCGCCATGCACGAGCAGTACGAGGTGTTGGGAGCGCCTCTGCATCCCTTCCTGTACCCTGACTTCTTGCACTCTCGGGTATTCAACCTCTCGTTGTGGGAGAAAGCGACTCAATTGTACAGTCGCTACCAAATAAGTCGCCTAATAATGTCGTACGAGGAGAGGGAAGACGTCATGTTGAGGGAGCTGTTCGGGCCGGAGACGCCGCCGCTGAGGGAGCTGAAGAAGAACATCGAGATGCTGTTCGTGAACGTGGACCCGCTGTGGGACGGTTTCCGCCCGGTGCCGCCCAATGTCATCCACCTGGGCGGACTGCACTTCCAGCCCCCGAAGGAGTTACCACAAGTGAGCCTGTTATCGACTGATTTATTGCTTCTGTTGGAGTATAAATTTATTGAAACGATGCCTACTAATGTCTTTCATGCAATTTTTTATTGAAACGATATATTTGTTACAGCTCTTATTCATAATCGCATACATTCACAATAATTATTGTAGTATGCTTACAATATAGTTTATCTTTTCCTTTCATTGACATTTAAAATGAAAAGTGACAAGCCTACTTTAAATAAAATAGGTTTAAAATACGTTTATGAATGTACAAGTTCCTGTATGGTATGGAAGGTTGAAGTGTGATCAAGTAAATTTTTTTTTTTTTAATTTTCACGTTTCGTCCGACTTCCGAAGTAGGATGAAATATTTTTTGACTATTTATAAAATCGAACCACTCCCCTGGACTGAACGGAGATGGGTCGATTTGAACAAACTTGTGTTTTGTTGCATTCGTCTTAGATTCTTGAATGTCACTGGGTATTTTAAGTTAAAAATAAGTTTCTGTCAAAAATTTAATTTTTGGGACAGGCTTACCTACTTTTTTTTGCAAAATCTTTTTCTGTCCTAACACGATAGGTCAACGGTAAGAATAACGGAGATCCTGTCGCCACCTTCCGACTCCATGATCAGATCAGCTCTGAGATACCATAATATTGCATTGTCGTCGGGTTTACAGAAGTGGGTCAAATTGAACTTGCAAGATTTGACCCTTACATTAGATATAATTTAAATAAAAGCTTGTAAAATGGTCAACTGACGGGAAAAAAAGTATGGAACGTGAATCCTTACTACATACATACATACATACCTTCACGCCTGTAATCCCAGAGTGGGGTAGGCAGAGCTACAGAATTACCTACAACTTTAAAAACTTGGTGATAATTCTGTAACCACATTTTGCACAATTAGGCTAAGATGTTTACCAGCGTATTAGTGACAGGTAGCAAGCCCATCGCCTAACAGTACTACAAGCCTATATTCCCTTAGTCGCCTCTTACGACATCCACGGGAAGACATGGAGTGGCACTATTCTAACCCGGCAACCACACGGGTCTTACTAACTTTCATTTAAAAGGATTTGTTTCTGAGATCTATCCGCTACTAAATATTGTGATATTATTATGCAACAGGTGTCATAAGTAAGAAATAAAATAACGTGTGTGTTGTGTTTTACACAATTTTATACCGTGTTGCATACAGCGTTCTACTTTGAAATATCTGTTAACCTATATTTATAAACACGACTTAAGAAGTCGCGCCACGATATCTTTATTAGGCGTCTAACACTAAGTACACTAAGGTCTTGTTTAGTCTTGTCACAGCTATTTATACAGGGTTATTGGTAAGTCGACCTATTCCCCTCTAGGGGTTGTAAACAAATGGTCAATAATTTTGGTTCCATAATACCCTAAGCAAAAGTGAAAAGTGATGTAAATTTTTTGCTAAAAAAGTCAGGGACGCGTCTTCAAAATTTAAAACAAAAAAAATTAGCACTTTAATAAAAAAATATTACTTAATAGCATTTTTTTTTCTTATGCAATATTAAAAGTAGAATTATCTGTAAACGTTTAAGAATGCAGCAACATGTTTTTATCAGTTTATCAAACATAAATGTCACAAAATCATTAAAATTTACTAACTTTTGCGTAGGGACCAAAATTATTGCATATGATATCCCCCATAACTCATAGAGGGAAATAGGTCGACTTACCAATAACCCTGTATATACTAAACGCAAACCTCTGTCACATTAATATGTTACTGCTACCGGGTACTAAAATGAACAGCTGGTTGTGATGGTGGTTGTGGTGGTGAGTAGATTACCTCAAGTGAAGATTTTACACTTTACCTACTATTTTCTAGGCTGATACTGTGAGTACTTCTTAGAGAAATACGTGGGTGTCCCTCGTAATACCTAACAACGTGGCTTGAAACGCTTCATTTGTTCGAATTATTGATTCGTCTTAACGATTAGATTTATTAGTGTCCCAGCTGTTTATTCGATAAAAAGTATTTCATACCACAATTAAATATGGTAAGTAATATATGGCGAATAGGTTATAATAGTGGTAAACAAATGCTTAGAAATCATTCAAGACTCAACAAATACGCGCGCTCGTCACACCGACATTTGCCCATACCGGGAATCGAACCCGAGGCGGCTAGCTTCGTAGGCAGGGTTACTAACAACCAGGCTAAGCGCGTCATCAAGGTTTTTGGACCTCAAAAGCATTGTCTCTTGTCTAAAGGAGCTCCGATCCTGGCTGGACGGGTCGCAGCGCGGCGTGGTGTACGTCAGCTTCGGCACCAACACGGACCCGGCGCGGCTGCCCGCGGGCCGCGCGGCGCTGCTGACGCGCGCGCTGGGCGCGCTGCCGCGCGACGTGCTGTGGCGCTGGCCCGCCGCGCCGCCAGACCTGCCGCCCAACGTGCGCACCGAGGCTTGGCTACCACAAGCCGATTTGCTACGTAGGTTTTTTCAACGGTAACCAGCATAGAGGCCATCCATACAAGTCCTATTAAAGGTCGTTTTTCCAAATGAAAATAATATCATCACTTTCACTACTTGAGTACCATACAAACAGCATACAATTGTGTTTGTATATGTAGCATCAGACAATTCATACCTACCTTGCCTTACCTAATGCACTAGGAAATAAATACAACAACTATCTAAATCATGAATGGCTACATACTTGTGTGCTGTGCCACTTGAGTTTAACGTCATGTTTAAACTGCATTATTTTTGTCGAAGGCTTTACGCCGACAAGGTACCAAAGTTTGCAGGTGCCAGCCGACTGTAACAATATAATATTATTATGTGGAATCTTGACATTTGTGATGGTAATAATGTCACAAAAGTTACAGGTATATTTGAATATACTTACACTTTTATGTATATTTACATGTAACATTAAATTATACGCCGCGAAAAATAATAAACACGGCAGTAATTGGGATAGACCAAAAAAAAATACTCATGGTTTTTACATTGTAATTCGAAAGAATAGGTCCTGTGTGGTTGCCGGGTTAAAATAGTGCCACTCCATTTCTTCCCGTGGATGTCGTACTGTTGGGCGATGGGCTTGCAACCTGTCATTAATATACGCTGGTAAACATCTTAGCCTAATTGTGCAAAGTGTGGTTATAGAATTATTAACAAGTTTTAAAAGTTGTTGGTAATTCTTTAGCTCTGCCTACCCCACTTTGGGAATGAAGGCGTGAGTTTATGTATGTATGTAGGTATTTTAAGAGACCGATTTCAATAGCTTTGGTTTAATATCTTTATGTATTTAGCAGAAATTTTATGGATGAGATGATTGTTGGAATTTCCTGACAAATTAGAACAATTAAATGATATTTAATGATAAATAGTAATTGTAATAGTGTAGAAAACATACTATTTCAAGAGACAAGTAAGTAAGATGCACCTAGGAGGGCTCCAAGTGGAAAACGAAAGTCAAAAAAAGGTTAAATAAAGAGTTGTTGAAATATCCGAAATAGATTAATATTTTAAAACCTTAATGTAGTACGACTTTTAAACCCTATTCCTCGAAATTGTTTTCGAATTAGAATAATTGTAAAAATATTAACAATCCCGATTCTAAGTTTTGCAAAATCAAATCAATTCATAATCGACGACGACGCTGCCGACGTGTTGCAGTGGTCTGCGCGCCGGTAGGGTGGCCCACGATTGTGTGGGAAAAAAACAAAGTGCAGTTAAAAGTCACGGCACCCGCTTATTTCGTTACTTATGTTTCAAAACGAATCTATGTGAACTTTCAGTTCTCTAAACCAAAAATAAAGCGGTGCTCAACGACCTCAAAGTTTGCATATCCGGATTGCGAATATTCAAAAACCAATGTATCCGGAAATTAGTTACAGAACATTATCGTGTAATTGAACGTTGTTTTTTATACTTAGTTTTTAATCATATTTAATATAAATAATTTCGAAATACTAGTTTTTTTCATGTAAGAAACTTACTCATTTTAGCATTTTGGCACTCACTAGTAATTAAACTCTTAATCCTAGTGTGATGTTAAAAATGCTTTTAATTCAATAGTCCTCTTTACGGTTGGAATTAATATTTTAAATCTATAAAAAAAATATTTCTGATAATTTTGTATGAAAATGCAAATTTTAATAAATTTTAATGTCCTTTGAGCACCGTTTTGCACTTAAACTTAGAAAGCTATCATTTGGGTATCGTAATAAGGTAGTAGGAAGTAATACATTACCGGGGTGCCCTGGTCAAAAAACAACAGAAATTATTTTTGGGCACCCTAGCGCGCCGGCCTGCGATGCGCTCGAACTGCAACTCGATGCGTCGGCTGTGAGCCTGTGTGACTGGTTCAGGAGCAATGGCCTCATTCTTAACGCCAAAAAGCTCAGGACATAAACTTCGAGTCGCCGGGCTCCGGGGGCCGGCGGCTGTCCGCGGCGCACCGACTCACCAAGTCAAGATATATATCATCTTCCTGACGATATTATAGCTACAAATAAATAAATAAATATCAGGGGACAATGTGACACCAATTGACCTAGTCCTAAACTAAGCTCTAGGCTTGTACTATGAGTACTAGACAACGATATAAATACTTATATAGAGAAATATATACTTAAATACATAGAAAACATCCATTGACTCAGGAACAAATATTCGCGCTCATTACACACAAATATCTGCCCTTACCGGGATTTGAACCCAGTACCTCTAGCTTCATAGGCAGGGTCATTACCAATAATTTTAGAATTACCTAATTTCGTAACAGCAAAAAACCAAGAAACAAATGACAACCATAATGGTCAAGACGATTTTTTTTTTAAATCATAGGCAAACTAATGAAGCCCCTATTCTCAAGTCACTCGAGATCAAATGTCGTGCGGTTTATATTAAAAAAAACATACTGAATTGACGTTTCCAGTCTATAACTGTTTTAATATCTATGAATACTATATTAGAGAGATACTCTTGAGGTTTGACAGATGTTCCAAATTTAAACTCATACATTATATTTCTCTAAAAATAAATTTTACTACCACAGACAAGAAAGTTCTCATAGTAAAATTGGTTGTAATAATGCTGGTCATTTTCTACAGTTTTTGAACGCTTCATACGCTTATGATATGTGTGTAGATAAAATATGTAACATGTCTACAGGACACGAGAAGATAGTACTGTTCATAACGCAAGCGGGCCTGCAGTCGACGGATGAAGCCCTGCGCGCGGGTGTGCCGCTGCTGGCGCTGCCGATGCTGGGCGACCAGTGGTACAACGCGGAGCACTACGAGCACTACGGCGTGGGGCTGCGGCTCGACCTGGGCACGCTCACCGAGCAGCAGCTGCGCGCGGCCATCGACACCCTCGTTGAGGACCCGGGGTGAGCTCCCCGAGGCTACAGGTGTACCTGAACTAGACCAGGGGTGCAGCGCCGCGACGCCGGAGCGTCACGTGGACCTGGTGGGGAGGCTCACCAAGTAGCCGCACAGTCACCACCAACCCATAGTTCCACCTGCCTCATCTCATAAAGGCAGTTTCATAGAAAACGCGTCTACTATTGAACTTGCCGTGTGGTTGCCGGCTTAGAATTGTGCCAATCCATGTCTTCCCGTGGAAGTCGTAAGAGGCGACTAAGGGAATAAAGGCTTGTAGTATATACTGTTAGGCGATGAGCTCGCTACCTTTCACTAATATACATACACTGTTAAACATCTTAGCCTAATTGTGCAAATTGTGGTTACAGAGTTATCATCAAGTTTTTAGAGTTGCTGGTAATTCTGTAGCTCTGCCTACCCCACTCTGGGAATGTAGGCGTGAAGGTATGTATGTATGTATGTATTTGAATAGAATAGTATAGAAATCGTTTATTCGGTGCTAAAATAAAATTAACATAAACAACAACAAAAGCATTACAAAAAAGTAGAGTAATACAAATTTAGAGTACTTAATCTAAAATAAACACCGAAAAGGTTGCCACTCAGCATGGTGTCAGGCTTACCAGCCTTGACGCTGGTGTTCCGGGCCACCGGATTGAAGAGAGGGGAGAGTGCTCCCAATCCATCTCACTACTATTTATTAAGAGTAATGCTTAAACTAAATTATTGACAATTGCTCTGAACAAGAGACTTCTGAATTATTTCGTGTGTGTGTATGTTTATATTATTTGACAAAAATGCCCATGTTATGAGTACAGGACGTCTGCTAAGCGTTTGCCAATTGGATATTTAGTAAGTATTGAGTGAGACAGTCCATGCGCGGAGGGAGGCCCAAAACGGGAGAATCTTCCGAGTCTAAATATTTAATTCCTTTTTGGGCGGTCCGAACTACCGATACCTATACGAAGAAGAAGCTACGTGGACCAGGTGAGCCACATTTGTAATTGGGGCTGAAAGACATAGTACCAAATTTAGGCAGAAGTAGAATAATGTATACCTACGATTATTATTTGAAAACATAGCCGCATTTATTAAAACACCGGCTAAGTGCGTGTCGCACTCGCGCACGAAGGGTTCCGCACCATTATCTATAAAAAATCACGTTTGTTGTATGGGAACCCCCTTAAATATTCATTTAATATATTTTTTGTATTTTTTTTATAGCGGCAACAAAAATACATCATCTGTAAAAAAAACAACTGTCTTACTATCACGGTTCATGAGATACAGGCTACAGAGACAGACGGACAGACGGACGGCGGAGTCTTAGTAATAGGGTCCGGTTTGGACCCTTTGGGTACGGAATCCTAAAAATTTAACCTATACATGTTTTTTTATGATGAAACATATACATTTTTTTTTAACTACTGTATCGAAATATGCAACCAGATTTTAAATTCACTTGTTTGGAATTCGATATTCCTAACCTTTAAATGCTCGGGGTTTATCTGCGTGATAGAATCAGAAATGATGATATCCGTAGGAGAACTAAGGTTACCGACATAGCCCGAAGAATAGCTAAACTGAAGTGGCAGTGGGCGGGTCACATCGCACGCAGGACTGATGGCCGATGGCGTCAGAAGGTTCTTGAGTGGCGTCCGCGGACCGGGACACGAGCTGTGGGTAGGCCTCCAACAAGATGGAGTGACGACCTTGTAAGGATCGCGGGAAAGCAGTGGATGCGAAAAGCACAAGACCGATCTGAGTGGAGAGCCTTGGGGGAGGCCTATGTCCAGCAGTGGATGTCTTTCGGCTGACATGATGATGATGATGAACCTTTAAATGCATATATTTTTATCTGGGCAGTTACCGCGAGCGCTCCCTGCGGCTGGGCCAGGAGATGCAGGACCGCTCGGAGCCGGCGCTGGCGCGCGCGGCGTGGTGGGCGGAGCGCGCGCTGCGCCGGCGCTCCCCGCGGCGCGCGCCCGCCGCGCTGCTGCCCTGGGCGCAGTTCCTGCAGCTCGACCTCGTCGCCGCCATCTTCGCTGCCGCCTCGCTCACGCTGGCTGCTGTCATTATGATTGCGGTCTGGTTGTACAAAGCTTTGTTTAACCATAAAAAAGTTAAAACCTCTTAGTTTTAACGAGAATATTGTACGCTTGACAGTCTTGATAGATTAGAGTTTTGTGCGGAAAATTTAAATCAACTAACTGGTTTTTATTTATCTGACTTG
This sequence comes from Acleris emargana, assembly GCA_927399475.2. NCBI lineage: Eukaryota > Metazoa > Arthropoda > Insecta > Lepidoptera > Tortricidae > Acleris > Acleris emargana. Next base: position 378,077 of record OV656846.1, read on the forward strand.
CATCACTGCTGTAAAGGCTGGAAAGTAATCGATAGATGAAAATAATATGGCAGTGAAACAGAGTTCTGTGATTTGGCTACCAAACCGTAAAAAAGCACATCTAATACGTCATGCTACGTAAAAACCACTGTCGTTAGAACATGTACATGCATATATTCAACGAGTCACGAATGTGTCTGTTTGTAAATTAATTACTTATTCAAGTAAGTATATTGAAAATGCATCGGCCATTAATGTTTTGTACTAATTAGTCGTCGGGCTTGACAACGTCGGGCTTGACAACGTCGGGCTTGACAACGGCGCGGCCCAACGCGCTTGGACATCAAGTGGACACAGAGCTATCATTATGTAAGTGAGGACTGTTACTCGGCCATGACGCGAGCGTTACATCAGGACTATTATTATTTTACTTACGTAATACTTATCGGCGGGTTTTATTTAATTTTCTAATTGAAAACTACTGATACGATTAAAACACACGTTTGCCGGGCTTGTTTGATATTAAAAAATATTAGCTGAATAAAAAGGGACTTCTTCAGATTTTTTTACAAAGTAAGCAATTTAAAAATAATTCTTCAAAACGCTACACTGGCTGTGTTTCCTTCATGTAGTACTTACGAAAAAATATTGCCATGCACTTGTTTAACAGTTCCAAATAAAAGAATATAGCGTATTTAGTAAAGTGACCCTATGTCGAAGTGAAACAATATTTTATACCGTGTGTACAACCGTTATTAATGTTGCGACAACAAACGATTATTTAGTGGAGTGGCGTAGCCTGTTTTATAAAGCTTCAAATACAATTTACAGATTATAAGATTCCATTTGACACGACCTCAAACAATGGCGACCAGCTATTTGAGCAGTGTTGCCAGTTTAGACCTGTAATTTTTTTACTTGTAGCTTTATAAAACATGCCCCAGATATTATAGAGCCATTAATCCCCCGCTTTTGATATGAAATAAAGTTGATAAACTCCATAATTCGCGGAAGTGTTGCTAGATTCAAAACGTCGGTTCGACCGGAACGGTCTATTACGTTTGCGTTGTACATCCATTCCCGTCAAAAAATACAGACTATAATAATAATAATAATAATTAATCATTTTATTTCAGACAACATATTATAAGTCCATACATTCATAAAAAATAATTAAATTAAATTATGTTAGTAGCTTAGATCTAAGTGTTAGTAATTAATTGACAGGGGCATGTAGCCCACAGCAATGACGGATGTAGGGGCAGTCGTACTATGAAGTTGTAACATAAAATAATCATCAAATTATTTTAATACTGACATGTCATTCTTTCCCAAGCCTGATACTTATTTAAACATCGAATCGAACACTACAACACTACTAACCATAATGCAGCTCCGTGTGTGCATTTTAATGGATGCTGTCAATGGACCCGGTTCTACAGTGGCCTCTAAACTTCCTAATTTTATTTAGGTGTCGCTAAAACACTTTGCTATTCTATGAGCAGCTGTCATAAGCAAATGACAGCGCCATGACAGCGCTTATTCATTTGTTAGCTTGACACTCTGGAATAGCACAGTTAAATCTGCCGTCTAAAGTAGGTATGTCTTAAAATTAGAAAAAATTGTTTTAGGCTATTTAAGCGATGTGCGCGTAGAATCGGGTCCAATGTAATGAACAGAACCATAGCATTAGAATAATGACATGTAATCCGAAACTAAAACGTAACACCTACGAACCCGTACGTTATGTCTCATCTAGTGATTAGATTAGTATTGAAAGCACTTCTTTTTATTCTGCTTTAGGAGAAAAACATCACAGGTGCTTTACGAGTACAAGCTACTTACTGAGTAATTCCCCGCCGCGCGAGGGTTCGCTCATGATTCCGCCAACACCCCGCAAACGCCGGCACGCGGGGCAAACACCACCGCTCCAACGCGAATAACTGTCTCCCGGATGAAACGCAAATATTCATCAAGCGACCTACTCTACAGACAAAAACAAGCAAATACCTATGAGGTTTACATACAGCCGTAGGGTTGCCCTTTTCGTCGCCGGTTGAAACCCTTATAATTTGGTAATGTCCAGCGCGGCCCGCGACGGAGCGAGCCGCCCACCGAGGAAACAGCGCTATTTATTTTCATAGCGCCATTAAACCAACTTCAGAAGAAGGCGGTTATCTTTTCGATGCAATTTTTTTATATAAGTATGTTCATAAATGATAGTTGGAAAGTCAAAATTGGCGTGATCTGATGGAATCTATGAGAATTGACAACATAATCGTGTTTTAAAGGTGTTCTGAAAAAATATTTGCTTATGGAAGTGTATCTCAAAAGCTTACACTTTACAATAATCTTCAGATTTCTGCTAATGGCCACAGAGCTTAAACACCGCATGGTCTTTTCTACTTAAAAAACAAAATGACATCATCGCGATCTATGAAACCAATTCCACGTAAGTTCGTTCGTACATTAACTTAAGATTAATTATGTCATGTCAACGGATGTTTTTAGAATTCAAATGCCAATACTTTTTCCGAAACTAACAAATTGAGAAAATGTTTTGTGTTGGATCAGGAATCTTTTGTTGGATAACCCAGTTTATTCTGTGAGTAAGTATATGGAACTTGACATAAATAAGATTGACTTTTAATTTTTTCATGTACTCTGTATTTGTGTTGACTTTCTACCTTGTGTTGACTTTTTATTATCATTTAATTCTATTTCTGACGACCTCAATGTAACTGCACATAATTTGACATGCCATGTAATTTATACTGTGTTATATTGAGTAATAAAATCTGAATCTGAATCTGATGGCTGATCAACAGAAATCTGATTCTACTCGAATAAAACCTTATTTAAACTCGCATTAAGTTGAACTCGCCTCAGAATATTACCTTGCCGATGGCAGAAGCGTATCCGCTCCCCAATTAGAGAGTCCAATATACAACAAGGCGGGGTACACGCGGCGTTACACGAAACGCGTGGTTTCGCCTGACGCTCTATTAGTTCAGTAATTAGCCTGTTAGGCTGATCTTCTAGACAACTCTGTTCTCAATTCGTTAACGTACTAATCAGCTTAAGTTGTTTAGTTAAAACGTATATATTTATAACAAAAAAGGTAAAAGATAAGGTTAAAGGTTGTATTAATACAATATTAATGCGTGTATTTAAACTTTGGTTGCAGTTTCATCAAAAAGGCAGCTCGGTCGGATGACCGGATTCTTAAGTACGGTACCTACCCTTAAGGGTGACATAATGATTCGCCGTCAAATATTACGCAAACGTATCGTCTCGCAGAAACTTTATTTTGTATAAAACTAAAAACAAAAAGGTTTCAGAAATTAGCTTTCTACGAAATGAACATTCTGCGAAACGATACGTTTCCGTAGTAACTGTCGGCGAATCATTAGGAACCATCTTAAGAGCCGACCCTCGCGCGGGAAAACTTTTAAGCTCTCCGATTAATATTCCGAATTCAGACGCGAGTCGTTTAAGAAGATAACAAGCCCCTGGACCCCTATTCCACTGCATTCTTACCCCTATTGGAATCATATTGTTTACGATTTGCCTACCATTATAATCCAGATAGTAAAAGTTATATTTATTTTAACAATACGGGAAAATCAAGTGGAATACAGGCCGTGGTAAGGAGTGCTTAAGAAGTTTGTAGCAGCAGCTGTCTACTAATTGTTGATTGTTCGACAAGGGACTAAAAAAGCCATAATGACACAAAATACTTGGCCCAGCGAGCGAGCGAGCGAGCGGGCGTGTCGATAGTCCGAGCGTCATTATGGCTGCTTGGTCTCGCGTTAAACACTCTACTTTTTACTTTGAATGCCAAGAAAAAATAACTTTCCATACAAAATTACAATATTTAACAAATATGTAACACAGTATCTGACAAACTAACTAACTATTTGGACCATGAATATTAAAAAAGTATACATCCTTAATATATTTAAATAGATTTCACAAATTAAATGGTTTATTTTTATGTTTACACAGTTGTCATTTTGAGTGTATTTCCATGCCGTAAAAATGGTCCATACACAATCACTAAAAAGGACGATAAACCTCCATTCACAAACACCATAATTGGTTGTTTAGGGGTAGCCAAAGTAAATAAAAAAAAAACCTTTTAACCCTACCGATTCAAAAGGAGCTTTAATCGAGATATGCAGAGGCTAAAGTAACATTTGAAGAGCATGAGAAGTAACCAGACATTAAATATTTTTTTTATGATATATTATTTTAATATTAAGTGAAGTAAAATTAAGCCTAAAAGGCAAAAAGTTATACTAATAATAAACGAGTTCTCCGCGGACGAGGCCGCGGGCAGAAGCTTGTGATATTCATGCAAATAAGAATCCAGAAACCTTTTCGATTCACGATCCAGCGCCAATGTAAGTACTTACGTTCTAGACCAAAGTCCATAAAGCTATTGTAGAAAATTCTCCCGAAAAAACACGTTCATTTTGTTGTGAATATCCAATTTTGTTCTCAATATTGCTTTAATAGCCGACGTTATTGAACAGGTTTGAGGAAAATAATATATGACTTTATTGTTTAGGAATATGTTGAGGTGAACCACTTTAGAGTTGCGGTGTTTGGGAGTAGTGATTAGGGAATGCAAATAACCGGATTTAACCAGTTTTAACCGGTTATAACCGGTTATTTTCATACAAAATCAGTTAATAACCGGTTAAATTGCATTCCCTAGTAGTGATACACACCACTAAGATCAAAACAATTGCACCCATCACACAATACTTGTGCGAGATTGGAAGACATTTGCTTTTTCTATCAATTTGTTCGTGCTTTCAGACACGTATTCAAATTCAAAACCGTAAAACTACACCACTATGGTCCCGGTCTACAACAATAATCCAATTTTACTTATCACATTATTCTAAAAATATGATAGCTTTAGCAATAGCTAGAGTTTAGAGCAATTGATTTTAGGCCAAACAGTACATATACCCAGCAATAATGGCAGTAAGGTATCATATTTTAGAACAATTTTATGAGGAAATTTGGACTATTGTTGCAGGTTGTGTGCATAGTTGTGTAGTTTTACGGAACTCAAAATGTTTATTCTATTGGCCACATGAGGGCTCTTTTACGTACCAGTATACGAACGCAAGGCTTAACTGATTTTGCTGCGGTTGTTGGATGTAGTGAGAGCCATAAAGTGGACTGGCGCGGTCGGTAGGATGCCGACGTGTGCTCGCGGGCGGAGCGGGCGCCGCAATGTGGCTGCCGGCCCGGGTCCACGGGCAGGGAGCAGCAAAGAAGATAAACTGTTTCATTTACTTAAATTGTAAACAGTGAGACTACCGCTAAGTTGAAATTTTTGACTTATTATAGTAAATAAAAGATAACTTTGAATATTGCGAATGTAAAAGAAATCAACCCCGCCATAACCAATTTGATTTGAATAACAATAAAGCATATGTATGAGTATACTTACATCATAAAGTGAAAATAATGACTCATCAGATACATATGGGTTTACGTTTGATGTCAGAATGTTCATCACTGTAGGTACTATAAACAGTATAGTATAGTGTGTTTGTAGTATTTAAAGTCATCTTTTATTTAGGTACTTTAAAGAGGTTTTGTTGGTTGTAGGTTGAAATTGAAGATACGACAACGGCAATGAAAATAATAAAAAGTTCAGAGTTATTTTTTTTATAATAGTTTAAACCCGCCAATTGTTTTTTTTTTTTTCAGTAGCGTAAACCATGAGATCATGGACCAAAAAGTTTTTAAGCAAAAAAATAACCATAAGGAAGTGAGAGTAGCGACGAAATTTATGAAACTTTGACATGTGTTTTTTATATAAAAAATGAGTTTGTGGTGAAATGACAAAACACGTCCCCATTCTTTATTCATGTTCTCCAACATATAACGAAACCAGTAATTAATTATCAATTTTTTTTGAACAAATCTCTTCTCAGAAATTAGAAGGTTTGGTCAATTTTCAGTACTTTGAAGGCCATTTTCTCCTAACAGGTTGAGTTTGGGCAGCTAAAAAAATACGTGTCCGTTATTTTAGACTACCTACTCTATAACATATATCAAAATGAATCAAATCGGAGTCAGACAGTTGGGTACCCTTCCTTGTAAGTCAGATGTGGGTATTATTAGGTAGTGCTAGCTATTACCTCGGGAGCTCTCTAGTTGTCCTTGCCTGCAGCTTTTTTGCTATTCCAGACTGTATCCCTGTGCCAAATTTCATTCAGATCCTTTCAGCCATTCTGACATGATTGAGTAACAAACATCCAAACTCTGGCATTTATAATATTAGTAATATAGATAACAAGTCTGCCTGTACTAGTAACGATAGTAAATAGATAGGATGCAAGTGCTCATTGCGGGCGAAACGTTAAGAAAGCCGCAATTAATTCATAAGTCTTTCGAACGTCCTCGGTCAACTTGTGCGGTACAATGGACGGAGTGAAAGCCCGAGCCTGTGATGGGCGAACTCAGGTAGATTACGTTGTGTCATATTTATAGTAAAGTGGCTCTCTTAATAACGCGACCCCGCGCGTCGCAGCTAGTGATGGGCGATTTCTGAAACATTACAAAACTTTCCTTAACTGCGAAAATTACAACTTCAGAAAGTTACATAATTAGATGGAAATGATTCTGACACAAGTAAATTTCACTAAAATTTCATGAAAAGTTTCCGTTGCTTACGTTGCATTACAAAACTTTAGTAATTTTCAGAAATTAAACGATTTCACTTTGGTAACTTTCAGAATATTACATGAAATTTTAGGTGAAAGTTTCACTTATGAAACTTTCAGAATATTGCAGGAATTTAAGTGAAAGTTTCACTTTTGAAACTTGCAAGCCGCCCATCACTAGTCGCAGCTGTCCCCGCCCGCCTGACGCCCGCGGGGCGCCGCGTCAAAAACAACGCCGCGACAACTTTGACATGTGTCCTTCGTCTTTGTTTTGTGCTCACATTTTCGGGCCTCTAATATATCAAGTAACGTACAGTTGACGTCAAAGATATCAAAATAAATAAAATATCAAGGGAAAATGTCACAAAAATTTACCTAGGCCTAAGGTCTAGGCTTGTACTAAGGGACAACGAAATTAATACTTATATACTGAAATATATACTTAAACACATAGAAAACATCCATGACTCAGAAACAAATATTCGCGCTCATCACACAAATATCTGCCCTTACCTTGATTTGAACCCAGGACCGCTAGCTTCGTAGGCAGGGTCACTACTAGAGAATGAAAATAACCGGTTATAACCGGTTTTAACCGTCAAATTAAAGCAAAAAAACATGTACTTTACTGATATATTTATCATTAAACCTATAAAGCAGAGGTTTAAAAGTAATTTGGTATCTAATTATTTACATAACCTCTGCCTACCCCTCTGGGAAACAGGCGTGATTTAATGTATGTATGTACATAACCTCGAAACACATCATTACGTTCAAGGCGCCGTCACCTTATGGCCACTGTACACATTTCGCAAATGCGTTGGACCAAGGTAGCTAATGGACAAAAATTTAATCATGTTTACACATTGGCGTATTGATCACTCTGCATTGGCGCTTTCATAAATATCCTTTTAGCCCCTGTACACATTGGGCCTATGCGTTTGGACGGTATTGGACCAACATGTAGAGGACTACTTAGCTTGGCGACCAACATGCTGGTGTTGGTTGTTCGTGCATACATCAAACGATATTTTATGAAAGCGCAAATGCAGAATGATCAATACGCCAATGTGTAAACGTGATTCCATATTTTAGTCCATTACCTTGGCCCAACGTATTGGCCCAATGTGTACTGCGGCCAATTGATGTGTGCCAGCGTTGGTCGCCAACAGCGTAGCCAAGTAGTTCTGTACACGTTGGCCCAATACCGTGGCCCAACGCATTGGCCCAGTGTACGGGGCCATCAAACGGAGAGAGAGAACCTGGTTTTGTGCCTATCACCACCGCGTCCCGTCTTTCAATAGAAGCCGTATTGATACCTCCTTAAAGTCCTAGCCAAAGGCTAAAGCAAATAGTGATAGCAATCATATAGCTCTGTTCCTTTCGTTCCTAGTACTTGTCAGTTTTAAGAATTTGGAATACGGCCTCCAGGGATATAAAAGCATTAAGCATCGAGGTCATAAACATTTTCCATCATGTCATTTCCAAGACAAGTGGCAAACAATTGTTAGTGTACCACTGCAGTAACTGTTTTTCGATCCTCTAAAACAATTGTCGCGTAATGACCTGTTATTCCGAAGAACGAGGCCACCATCTTTTTTCCCACGCTTCGACCTCTCTTCGTTTTAGTTGGCAACTCCTCGAAAGGAAACACCCACTGAGCAGACTGTCTTTTAGTTTCGTGGTCATAACAGTAAATCCAGCTTTCGTCACCCGTAAGTATGTCGAACACAGCATTTGAGTCACCTCCGTTAAATCTTTCAATCATTTCACGGCACCAATCAACACGACGGAGTTCAAATTATGAGGCACCGGGCACAAACCTTCCTGACCGCTAAATGTTCAAGGAGGATTTTGTGCACTTGACTCATACCTATGCCTATGGCTGTCCGAATCTGCTGATAGGTCACTCTTTTATCAGTCTCTATCATACGCCGCACAACACTGATGTTATCTTCAGTCGCCGCCGTAGAAGGCCGTCCCTCACGCAGATCACCGGTGAGATCAGTGCGACCACGTTTAAACTCATTAAACCAGTTGTAAACAGTGGCACGAGATGAGGCTTCATCGTGAAAGGCCAGTCGTAGTCTATCATAACTTTCTTGTTGACTTAAATGACATCGGAAGTCATGAAAAATCATTGCTCGAACATTTTCTCGCGTTAAATTCATGCTGACGTGACAGAGTCAATCTTCAATTTGCCGCCAAATCATAAAACAAATGACAAATGAATGAAATACCAATAATCAATAATATTGGCAAAAGATCAATTGTCAAAATTTAAACTATTTTTTTCATTATATTGTTTACAAGTGGCTAGTTCTAAAAACTTTCAGTGTCGCCCTCGTACATACAGGGCGAACGATATGAAGTGTTACCAAATTCAAAAGGCTACGATATTTTTTTGTTGTCGCAAATTATTCATTATTAAGAAAAAAATAAGAAAAAGATATCAAATTTTTAAGATTACTTTATTTTAACTCGATATGACCACCTTTTGCTGTCTATGGCCTTCAGACGGTAGAAATATGAGTTGCACGCTGCACGAATGTGATCCTGCGGTATGCAATGGTAATTACGTACGATCGCTTTCTTCAATGCATCCATACTGACATGTTTTCTTCTCCTCACCTTGCTCTCCACAATGGACCAGATAGAAAAGTCCATCGGGTTCGCGATTGGGGAATTCGAAAGACATTGTGTGGACGAAATAAAATGTGGAACGCGTTGTTCAGCCATTCTTGGTTCACACGAGCTTTATGAGCCGGGGCCGAGTCTTGTTGTAATGTCCACGGTCTACTACCGAAATATTTGCGTGCCCAAGGCTCCAACGCAGCTTCCAAAACATTTTCCCGATAGTAAGTCGCATTTACTTTGACACCAGGCTCGATTTTGTGAATTTGGTAACACTTCATATCGTTCGCCCTGTACATACATACATACATTAAATCACGCCTGTTTCCCAGAGGGGTAGGCGGAGACCACTTCTTTCCACTTGCTACGATCTTGACAAATTTATTTCGCTTCTTCAACATTCATACATGATATTATATGATATAGAGTTATTGATGGACTGCAGAGTTTCCCTTACTCAGCTCGTAACCACGATACTCTCACCATTACCGAGATTTCCCGATGCTCATTTAACAAGGCCGCACGAAAAAGAAACATGAGCTGCATGGAGGGGGCGAGGGGCGGGGGGCGAGGGGCAGGGAGCAGCGATGCACTTTACAGTCGACCCATTGAACTACCTGCACCTTAGGCCGAGTCCACCGTGAGGGTGCATCGTGTTTATTCCATGGAACTACGAATTTTGTCTTAAGCATTACGTCATAGTTCAGTTCAATACAAAGCGCATAGATTTGTGTAATGGGTGATTCGTACCCTGACTGATATACAATGAGCAAGCACTGACCGGAGCGCGGCGGCGCGGCGGCTCGGGCGGGTGTACTCGCATTCGCAAGGTAAACCCGTTTTCTTTGTAACAAAGAGAAAACAAATGAACTAATTCCATGGACATTTAGAATTTCAAGACCGCAAACCTAAAACTGCAATCCTTATTCCGCGAATGCCTCGCCAACCTTGAGCACTTAGATGGAATGCCTATTTGCTGGTAATTTCACGCTGCTTGGCGACAGGGTAAAGGATAAGAATGATGGTATAAGTTGCTATTCATATGAAATCTTTTGTTATTTATGCGTTTCATTTTGTACTGCTAATTAGCGGTCGGGCTTCACAATAGATTACAAAGCCATTCATCGGAAGATAAGCTCTTAAGTGGATTCCGACATTTTAAATAAATCCTGCTATAACCATGTGGACGGCCTTGCAAAAGTGCTTCCACCACCACAATCCCATACGGCCCCTGAAGCACCTGCTCGGCGGCGACTCCGCTGGGACTAGAATGAGCACTATAAACAAAGATTAAGCTTGTGCCAGCGCCCATGGCATCGCCACTCCTCGCTGTGCCAAATCAATATTGAATAGTTCGCATGAACCAGAACTTAACCGCAGTAACATCCTATAAGTTGTTCGTATTAATAATTAAGAATCGCAGAAAGTTTTTCCCATAATCAATCACAAGCCCGGGGAAGTAAGTTCGATCGAGACGAGGCAAGATTGGGCCATATTTCTTATATCGCGGCGGATTAATGCAGCTTCTTAAGGGAAGTACTGAGGACGAATGGAAACCTTACCTAATTCTAATTTTAATTATTGACTTCCACTCCTGTTAAGGTGTATTTCACCTATGTCAAGTTTAGACACTTCCGTGGACTTATTAGAGAAATAAGTCCGCGGTGACATAGTGTTTCCACTGGTGGACTAAACAGAAGCGGCGGGGATAGCCCCTTCGGGGTCCTGTCAAGTGGGGAACCTTACTCTACGAGTTACCTGAGAGCCAATTGACGTACAGGCAAAATTGTAACGACAAAAAAAAAACTGTTTATGGTCACTTAAAATAATAAAAGGTGCTAAGTGTACTTACGCCGGTTTCCAACACCTGGCAATCTAGATACCATGTACGCAATAACTTGCATCTGTAGTCTAGCTTATACTTGAAGGTACCTACTGTATGTGCGTAACAAACAGACACTGTTTGACTATCTTGCTATTATTTTTGCTTGTTGCCCTACTTATTCAAGAGCCGAGGTGGCAACGTAACATTGCATTAATTATTATTATTAATTAATGGGTTCGATTCCCAGTATAAGCAAATCTTTGTGTGATGAGCAGGAGTATTGGTTTCTGAGTCTTTGATAATTTATTCGTGTTTATTTCTCTATGTAAGTACCTGTATCGCGGTCTAGCAACCATAGTACCAGCCTAGAGCTTAGTTTGGGACTAGATCAATTTGTGTGGGATTGTCCCCTAGTATATAAATTTTACCTTATTCAAATAACGTGAAAATTCACGCACCCTATCATGCAACATTTGGTTCTCTGCTCTGCTTTTTTGTGACCGCTCTGATCGCAGCGCATCCTTGACAGACCGATGCAATTCTAATAAAACTAAAAGCTATGTATACTAACAAAATTCAAATAAATAAAAGCCCCATCCGTCAGAGCTGGAATCTCTTGGGCAGCCGACTAGCAGAACCAATTTTCATGAAATCTAGCTGACAAAAAAGATGTTTGGGAGCTACGGTGCTACGGACAGACGCACAGATTCATAGATACAGAGATACGCGTGTTAAACTAATAACACCCATCGTGTGGTCGCGGGCTTACACAGGGTTGTTCTGATTTACACAGCGGCGAGATGGGCGCGGAGCCGAGACGGCGCCCCCTGTAGACTGTGCTGTGTGCACGTATGTATGTATGTACTATATGCACGTACAGGAGCATTACACTTTCATGCCGGGGCCGGCTCCGGCTACTGGCGGCGGCCCCGGCATGAAATGTTCATCAAAATGGTAAATAGGGTGTATGAAAATGCACCTTTTTCCAAATGTATTTAGAGGAGAAGGAAACTAAGAGCTTATGTTTATATCGTGAATTATGGAAGCTTCTAGATAGTAGATATTTTATTTATTTAGTGTACCATTTTGCTATGTTTTAGTCTTCTGTTTCACTAAAACCATTTACTAAAACATAGCCCAGTTTAAACAACGCTTGTTCTTGGTCGCTAATAGACAGAATTATGTAAAAAAAATACAATAATAAAAAGCAATGGCGTGAATTCTCAGCCGTCCACTGCAGTTGAGAAACCGTCCGTCTGCGAGCTCATCTGGCAAGCTGCCATTTCATTAAAAAACCTGCCAAGTGCGAGTCGAACTCGCACACCGACGCTTTCGTTCAAACTTGTGGGTTAGTAAATACTTCGTCCTCACACAGTGCTTCTTGCCAAAAGGGTTTCATGGCGTTACTGCACAGAATATCACATTCGCAAAATATCGTACCAGCAAAACGTCATATACGCATAACATCATATTAGCAAAACGTCATATACGCATAATATCATACTAGCAAAACGTCATATACGCATAATATCATACTAGCAAAACGTCATATACGCATAACATCATACTAGCAAAACGTCATATACGCATAACATCATACTAGCAAAACGTCATATACGCATAACATCATACTAGCAAAACACGATATTCGCAAAACATGATATTTACAGATAATAATCGTCGGGTTTTTTATAAAATCGTAGGAAAGTTTAGGTTATGTTACATTTACAGTAGGCCCTAGTAGGGCCACACTACCCAAAAACAAGAGCTCCGCGGAAACAGAGCTCCGTCGACACAATCTAATTCATGTCTTACTAATAATGATGATTTGCAACGGTGATGTTTTGCGAATATGTTTTGCTAGTATGATGTTATGCGAATATGTTTTGCTAGTATGATGTTATGCGTATATGACGTTTTGCTATGAATATGAATATGGTAAATATATGTATATTTGAATATGGTATCTAACGAAGGAGGGAAAAACATTCCTCCATCGCCAGTTGGGTTAAAACGATCGAGCTCTTTCAATCAGCCCATTTTTATTGGGCAGACGGCTCCGTCGAATATAAACTGAATTAAGTATATTTGAAAATATCCAAACTGGAGGCAAGGAAGTAGTAATGTGCCTACCTTGATTATTGTCGACACCTTTGATATAAGTAGGTACTATTTCAAACATTAGTTTTAGGTTCAGTTTAAATGCAAGTTGTTGCACCACATGGGTTAAATTGTCATCCTTTTTATGAAATCGGATTAATTTTGTCGTGACGTGACGTTTATTGACATTATTAAGAAATAAAAAGACAGTGTACCCGCCGTCGTACAAGGATAGCACTAAAGGCTACCGGGCTGCCCGTACTTCTTATGCCCAACAATTCGAATAGCGAAAATTTGTTAGCATCGTCTCTCTTTCGCAAATAAGTGAGCACTTAAGGACGATAGAGAGAGAACTCCCGAAGTGTCGAATGGTGTTCCGGAGCGAACCCCCGCGACCCGCGACTGCGCTCGGCGAGGAACACGGACACGGAGCAATTCTTTTCTAAAACCAATGCAATAAAGTGTCTCTTTGTTCGTTGTATTCGGTTGATTTTTTCCGAAGAGATTATTTTCTCATTTAAAACTATGCTTTTGTGAAAAATGCAATTTTGTTTTGTACAGTTTATTTAAATTCAAATTCATTTTTTTATTTCAGACATGTATTGTGTCCATGAAGGATTATTTGACGACGCGGTAGCCTAGTCGGTAGTGGCCCTGCCTACGAAGCTGGCGGTCCCGGGTTCGATCCCCGGTACGGGCAAATATTTGCGTGATGAGCGCGAATATTTGTTCCTGATTCTTGGATGTTTTCTATGTATTTAAGTATGTATTTATCTATATAAGTGAAGTATCTGTAAAAGTGGTTGCCGGGTTAGAATAGTGCCACTCCATGTCTCCTCGTGGATGTCGTAAGAGGCGACTAAGGGAATAAAGGCTTGTGGTACTGTTAGGCGATGGGCTTGCCACCTGTCACTAATACACTGGGAAACATCTTAGCCTACTTGTGCAAAATGTGGTTACAGAATTATCAAGAAGTTGATGAATCAGACTTGTATGTAATTCTTTAGCTCTGCCTACCCCACTCTGGGAATGAAGGCGTGAGTTTATGTATGTATGTATAAAAGTCTTATAAAACTACGTTAGTAAACAAAATGTAAGTACTTAAAAAAAAATACATATATTAGCTCTGGACTCCATATGAATGGAGTCCCAATGGGCTAGGAAACCGCTGGCAGGCGTGCCCCGCCCAGCTGCAGGATGCTGTAGGGACGGACTTCGGCAGTCTCTTGCGGCGCTTCTTCTCCGCAATTATGGTCTTGTCCGAAGCGCTAGTAGATTCACTGTAATATATGACTAACATGTAAAAGAGATGTGGCCTAAATATTTTGAATTTTAATTTGAATTTGAACCCTAAAAAAATTTTAAAATTAATTTGCGTTGATTCAATTTGTTTAATTTTGCCTGATAACTAGCGTTTTAATATATTAATTTTAATAATTTTATGTTCAAAAATCACTGTTAATATTTTTGCTTGAAGTATAATTGAAAAAAATCTAAAATATTTTTAATTTTCATTTCCGTGGGGGAATTTGTTTAATTCTGCAAAAATATGTGACTCTACCAATTCTTTATACATAATAACTAGAATTGTCTAGTTAATTATTTTGCCTTGAATTGTATTCACAAAAACGCGTTTTTGTTATCTTTACCTTGTTCCAGTCAATGTTTTGTTATTATTTGGAGAGATAAGTCGAAATACATGATTCTAGAAAAAAACCCTCCGGCCAACAAAGTTATCCGACACTCGGACTACAAGGAATTTTATATTCCAGTTAGTCCGACACTCGGACTACAAGGAATTTTATATTCCAGTTAGTCCGACACTCGGACTACAAGGAATTTTATATTCCAGTTAGTCCGACACTCGGACTACAAGGAATTTTATCAAATCAAAAATAAAAAAAATCAAAATATTTATTCAGTAAATTGGCCACATGAGGGCTCTTTTACACGTCGGTAACATGGAGTGAATCTACCAGCGCTTCGGACAAGACCATCATTGCGGAGAAGAAGCGCCGCAAGAAACTCCAGCAGAAGGTCATTTTTTTTAGTGATTAAATACAATAATACTTAAAAGTATCTAAATTACATTACAAGGTAATAAAGTAATAAATAATTATTTTTAAAACTAACACAAATAAAATCATTACAATGTAAGGACAATAAAATACAAATAAAATACCTAATGTCTAGGAGAACAACATGACGAGGTCTCTACGTCAGGAACGATAATTAAAATAATTAACTGAATAACAGGTCCTTGCAAGCGTGAACAGACCGGACCCCACAGACAGCACCCGTTCACGAGTATGACGCGTATCTCAGCCATCGCCTCCCTCAACCATGTGTTCGGGAAGGTGGCGACCCGATCAACGACGCCGCCGTAAGCAAAGACCTTAGAGTGAGCATGACATGCTCATGCTGCCGGACAAAATATATCAATAAAAAAGGGAACTGTCCGGCGAGAAACATCACAATGTGTTCTCATTTCTTAAGTGTCTTGTGCAAAAGAACCAATAAAAAAAAAATACTAACAAAAAAGGATACATTAGGTAAACTTAAATGTCTACATCGTTGGCTTAAAGGCATTTAACAATAAGCGCTGCTCAGTGCTCACATATTAGATATATTTCTACTCGAAATGCTTAAAATTAACCACAATTTCAGTAATAGCTCATACTAGTTACTTAAAAGCGTCTTTATCATCTACGAAGTCATTTATAGTATAATATGCCTTACCCAGCAAGCAGCGCTTAATGCGAGACTTAAATTTAGTGAATGGCATATTGACAATATCGGTAGGTATCTTATTGTAGAAGCGTATACAGTTCCCCACGAATGATGTGCTTACTTTACGAAGACGGTGACCTGGGACTACGAGTTTATCCTTATTTCGCGTGTTGAGCTTGTGAACGTCACGGTTATGCCTAAATTCATGTATGTGTTTGCGAACATACATGATATTTTCAAAGATGTACTGCGACGCGACAGTAAGAATATTAATTTCTTTAAATTTATCTCTGAGTGAGACCCGTGAACCCAGCTGATAAATAAAACGTATAGCCCGTTTTTATAATATAAATATGGCCTGGATGTCAGCCGCTTTTCCCCACAACAAAATCCCATAACTCATAACACTATGAAAATAACTATAATACACCAGTCTCGCTGTCTCGACGTCTGTCAGTTGGCGGATACGCTTTACTGCATATGCTGCAGAACTAAGTTTACCCGCAAGGGTGGATATATGCGAATTCCATTGCAGTTTTGAGTCCAAGGTAATACCTAAAAATACTGTATATTCCAGATAGTCCGACACTCGGACTACAAGGAATTCTTATTTTCCAGTTAGTCCGACAATCGGACTACAAGGAATTTTATATTCCAGTTAGTCCGACACTCGGACTACAAGGAATTTTATATTCCAGTTAGTCCGACACTCGGACTACAAGGAATTTTACATTCCAGTTAGTCCGACACTCGGACTACAAGGAATTTTATATTCCAGTTAGTCCGACACTCGGACTACAAGGAATTTTATATTCCAGATAGTCCGACACTCGGACTACAAGGAATTCTTATTTTCCAGTTAGTCCGACAATCGGACTACAAGGACTCTCGACTACATCTTTTTTCATTAATTAAAACACCCATATGGGTTATGGAATAATAAGCATAAATTTATTGAATGAAATAGTAAACCAAATATAATGTATACTTCTTGAAACTAAACTATAATAATGTCCTATTTTTTCACATATTTTTCTCCGAGACAGACATGTTTTAAAAAAGCCATTGTAGAAGGTCAGCACTGAATAATAAGAGGTTGACCATGGTTGACTAAAATTTTGTTTTTCTTATTCTTAATTCATATTCCGGGGTCAGTAAATTTACACTAATAAATTTACAAACGAAATTAACGAAAATAAATTATTAAAATTGTGTATTACTCACTTTTAAATGAATAGTTCCGCGACATTTTTCTTTCTTTTTATTGCCGTCTAGGAATTTCTTGTTACAGTAGAATTGGTACCCATCATATAAAAGAACCACTCCGCCTTTGCGTGGCAGGAAAAACAATTCGTTGCTACTTGAAGAAGCTGCATTTTCCACTTCTTGCGACATTTTAATGTTAAGACGGTCAAGCATCGATAAACATGCGATAACCATTTGACATATCAATAATACATAATTATTATGACAGCTTCTCATAGATGCTAATAAGGAGGTTTAGTTATCATAACCTTTGAATTGATTGAATTCGTTATATCACTTGAGTGGTTCTAAGACTTTAAAGTTTTTTTTTTTTTTTTTCTTTGCCCCCGCGGTGACTTGAACAGCTACTACCGCGGGGATATGGCGTCTCCACGTGAAGTGATTTCGCCAGTGTCAAGGTTTATATAAGTATAAATCAATATAGCAATAAAACACAATCCAATCTTCTCTAGGAAGATTGGGGGCAACGTTGTACGGTGATTTGTAGGTCAGAGGTCAAGATAGTTTTAACCTCTGCACCACTGCGAGTCCACTTGAAACGAGAAGAAAGATGCCAGATACACGAAATAAGTCCAAGTCTTCAATCACTGTGCGACACAAAGGCATAAAAAGTACAAATCACTATCAGAAAAGAACTTTGAACACCTAATTACCCAAAAATTAAAGTTTAAAACAAATTACACGTCCGCCATCTTTTAACGTTGCAAATGGCCTCCTACTTTAAAGTTAATACTAAACGAGCATTTTTTATTGTAAAATATTAGAAACTGACAGCCGATTTTACATTCTTATTTTTGTTATTATTCATGGATGTTTTAAATAATGAAAAAAGATGAAATTGAAGTTTGAAGGTCGAATTAACTGGAATATAAAATTTCTTGTAGTCCGAGTGTCGGACAGCGCTGTCGAGCCACGTGGCCGGAGGGGATAACCCACACTATTTAGATTTTTTGCAAGGTTAAAAGCTAAAAGCCCCCCACTACTAGTAGATAACTAGTAAATATCATAATTACATACATACACATACATACCATCACGCCTTCATCCCAGAGTGGGGTAGGCAGAGCTACAGAATTACCAACAACTCTAACAATTTGTTGTTAATTCTATAACCACATTTTGCAAAAACAGGCTAATAGGTTTACGATGTGTATATTAGTGACAGGTTGCAAGCCCATCGCCTAACAATACCACAGCCTTTAATCCCTTAGTCGCCTCTTACGACTTCCACAGGAAGACATGGAGTGGCACTATTCTAGGCGGCCGGCAACCACACAGCAATCATAATTAACACATGTATTTTATTGTATACGTATTTATCTACCTCTCTTGTATGTTTCGATGCCTGACAAGGTACATACGTATTTAATTTGTGTTGTGCACTTGACATAACTACTTATGTACTGCAATTATTTGAATAAATAAATAAATAAGAAATTGGTTTATACTTTTTTCAGAGGGAGAAATGTTAAAAAACGAATCGTCAAGGTGAGACTTCGGTGTCCGTCCGTCTGTGTGCATGTCCAGCAGTATTTCTCTGAAACTGTAGAAACTATCAGCATAATACGATATGCTCTTGGTCAGTTTTACTTTTAGGCTACGAACGCTTAATACAAGCAATACAGCCAACAGTTTTCATACTATTTTAGTTTAATCGTCTGGTAACTGACTCCGCAGTCCAAAGCAACAAGTTCCGAACAATGCGGCCTGCCGGCGGCGGCCGCGCCGGACGCCGGACCGCGGCCGGACGACTGGATTAAAAACTACAGGTCAATCGACTTAAGTAAAGTAAGGTTTGTCGGGTGCCATCCGTCCAGAAATTATAGTTTTTACGGACACTACGCGCTCGGATTAAAATGAGATCGCAATAGTGGACAATTGCAAATCAAAATTCAACAGTAAACTATAATATAAGTAATATAAAATCAACTTTGATAGTATATTTTTTCTCAAAAATGACCGGAAAAGTTGACATTACTAACTCCATACTGAGACGCGAAGTACATAGTTTACAGACAGTTCCCAAATCAAAAAAAAAACATGTTTTTTTTCTCTGAAACTGTAGAAGCTTGCCCAGATTTGTTTTTAGTAAAAATATTGTATTATTTTTATAAAAATGTATTAAAAAGAGGTCTTTATGGGGGGTTGAAAAATGAAAGTGATTTGATTATAGCAAACGGTCGAATGAAATGGCTCAATCCGCCAATTTCAATTTGTTTTTATTATTTGGCGTAATGTAGGTACTTTTTTTTTTTATGGCATGGGATGGCAATCGAGCACACAGGCCACCTGATGGTAAGTGGAAACTGTGACCCATAGACATTTGCATTCACAAGACTGCAAATGCGTTGCCAACCCTGAGGACTAAGATGGAATGCCTCTATGCTAGTCATTTCACCGGCTGTCTTATCCCCAAACCGGAACACAACAATGCGAACACTGCTGTTTGGCGGTAGGTTAATGGATAAGATGGTGGTACCAACCCGGACGGACCCTGCACAAGGTCCTCCCACAAGTGAAAGTGAAGTGAAAGTGAGTTTTTGATTTATAACCAAAAAAATTACAAAAAAAATCGACGTGTAAACGAAATGATTGTTTTCTATATCTATTAAAAAAAATGCTGTTCCCCCTTTTCTCCGAAGTTAATGGACCTAAATATGTGTTGTCAAATTCTGCAGTTATGGAAAATATGACTTTTTTTTTTAAATCTGTATTAAAATGTAGGCTATTCAAAATGGACCTTATCGTGTAAAAATTAAAGTTCATAGCAAAATGATAATTTTCTTTAGAGTTTTCCAACCATAATATTATTATCTTAAATACGGAACCCTCAGTGCGAGTTTACAACTCGCACTTGACCGGTTTTTTGCCAGCTTTCACGGCTAAACCACTAAAACCAACTAGACGAATTATAATGACATTTTCTGTGGCTTAGAGTACGGTAAGCTGGAGCCCCGGGAAGGCCCGGGGTGTAACTTTTTACCTCCTTGCCAAATTTCATGATCACCCGTTCACCCGCTACGTCCTGGGAAAAGGTAACAAACCAACAAACACAGTTACTTTTGCATTTGTAACATTCGTACGAATAAGTTTATGATTTTAGATATGGATTATATAGCTGTTGCCCGCGGCTCCGTCACACGTTTTTGTTTAATAAAACATGCACGACATTTTAATGGTAACTTGACACTATACCCTCCTGGGGCCTGGCGTCATATATAAATGACATAGGAAATAACCTCGTCTAATACCGCCATCTTGTGAATTAGGTCCGAACTATTACCTTTATGCCATACGCTGTCCATTCAACCGCCATTTTTAACTCTGATTGGCTAGTGAAGTGACGTTTATCATTTTATTCGCTATTTAGAAGTAAACGATGGCGTCACGGCCAGTACCACGTGGTAAGTAATTTTGAATTTTTATCCAATATATTATTGCGTTGGTAAATAATTTGTGTTATTTTTGTTTATACTAATGTACTTTTATTGTATGCATATCAATTATTGATGTAATGTTCATGAAAAGTAGGAAATAACCAAAAACTTTTCTATGTCATATAGGTATTACATGAGTTCTTAATTACTAGTGTTAAGAGAACGATCCCAGTGTAATACCTATATGACATAGACATTGTTTTGGTTCCCAGTTCCATATCTTAATGTTTTTTTTGTTGTATTAATAGGTTTACGCGATATCGAAATATCTGACTTATTGGGCGAGTCAGACCTTGATTTTAGTGATGAAGACGATGAACCAACTACACTAAATCGTCAAGATCAGGACAGTAGCAATTCCAGTTCCGATTCAACTAATTCTTCAGATAATGAGTTGCAAAGTCGTCCTGATTCTGAAATTTCTTTGTCTTCATCAACTGCTTCTGTCAGTAGGGGTCGTCCTAGAACTAGACGAGGTCCTAGAACTCGCGGAGGACGAGTGAGAGGCGGCGTTAGAACAAGAGGAGGATCTTCTTTGCCGGGACCGTTGGTAACTAATTGTTGGACAGGAATTTTTTCACCGGTGGAAAAACCTAAATTTCAGCCGAGGTATAAATTAATTAGCTCAGATAACTGGACGGATGAAGATTATTTTAAACAATATATTGATAATGGCGTTTTGGAACAGATGGTTGATGCAACTAACAGAACGTATTTACAAAAAAATGGAAAGGAGTTAAAACTAACTTTGAAAGAGCTACAATCTTTTATAGGCATATTACTAATTATGGGTTGCATAAATTTGCCGAAAATCAGACTGTATTGGTCGAGACAATACGGTGTTTATATTATTAAAAAACATATGATTCGAACACGTTTTTTTGCTATAAGGGCATCTTTAAAGGTAGTTTTTGATGATGAAGTTTCCCAACAAGACAAATCAAATAAAATTTGGAAAGTTGCCCCACTTTTCAATGCTGTTTTACGTGGTTGTCATAGTCAACCAAGAGAGGACAATATTAGTATTGATGAAATGATAATACCTTTCAGCGGTCATTGCGGAATTCGTCAATATTGCCCGGGAAAACCAAATCCCGTAGGTATAAAAGTTTTTGTTTTGGCAAACCCGAACGGACTTGTTTGCGATATGGTGGTTTATCAAGGAGATAGTACCTTTCCAGAGCTCAGAGCTAAAGGATTTACGTTGGGTGAATCGGTAATCGTGAAACTCTGTGAGACACTTGTACCTGGTCATCACCTTTACTTCGACCGTTATTTCACTACTGTGAAATTGTTAGATACTTTACTGGAAAAAGGTTTTCATGGTACGGGAACAATTCAACGCAACAGAATTCCAAAAACATGCGAATTTTCTGCTGAAAAGGAATTCAAAAAAAAAACTAGAGGCACATCGGAGACATTAACTCGAACGGATGGAACAATTGCTCTTACTCGTTGGTTGGATAATAAGCCCGTTTTGATCGCTTCTACCTATTATGCCGATTCTTCCCTTGATCAGTGTCAAAGATGGTCTAAAAGCAAAAAGAGGTACGAAATGGTTAGTCGTCCAGAGGTCATCAAGCACTACAATCAGTTCATGGGCGGTGTCGATATGGCCGACAGGATGTTGTCAGTCTGCCCTGCTCGTGCACGTACCAGAAAGTGGACTATACGATTCATATCCCACATGCTAGATTTAGCGGTTTGTAATGCATGGTTCCAGTTTAGAAACCACCAGAAGCAACGTAATTTACCCGCAAACAAAATTCCCCAGTTGAGAGACTTTAGGTTAACACTGGGCGAAACTATGGTCACACAGAAAGCTCTGTCTTCTGATTCTGAATCTTGTAGCGACTTCGAAGATCTTTTGCCAAAACATAAAAATCGGAAAACTGACATAAAACCTGTGCCTGCTGAAAGTTTTCGTTTTCATAAAGCAGATCATTTGGTCAGCTACTCAGACGTGCAAAATAGATGCAGAATGCCCAAGTGCACTTTGACCACAACTGCATTCTGTATTAAATGCAAAATCTATTTATGCAGTACAAAAAAACGTAATTGTTTCTTGAAATTCCACAAAAAAACCTGAAGAATAGTAGCAATTTTAATTCTGTTAGAGTTTTTTTATTCAGTTTATTGTTAACATAGATTTATAAGTGAGTTTATTATTTTTATAAGTGTACTACTAAAGCCAATCTGCTGGCTGTGATTAAAGTTGATAATTAAAAATACTTAAGTATATTATAGAAATAAGCAAGTTTTCTGATTGTGATTAATGTAGGTTGGTACAATAATTGTATTCTACAGCCTGAAGTACAAAAACGTATGTTAAAATTAGGCTAATCTTTGACTGTGATTTCCTTAACTAAATATCTGATTACTTTTGATAAAGACTGCTGAGATTGTGATTAAAAGCATTATTATTATAATCCATGTGTTTTTTTTAAACAATATTATCAGTTTTTTGATTACTCATCACGAAGTTTAGTCAATGCTTAATGTCATATATATATGACAAAAATAAGGTTAACACTGGGAACTTATGTCATATATAAATGACATTGAGAAAACCTAGATTTTCCGACTCAGAATTTTATTTTTTATTTTTTTCCTCATAAAATTACCTATTTAGTCTTTTAAAATAAGTTCTACCTAAAACTCTGACAACAAATTTTCCCAGGCCCCAGGAGGATACTTCATTTAATTTAGAATGAGAAACCACAACAACATTATATTGCGGCTCGTGAACTGTAATCTCTTTACAATTTGTACTAGAGTAACAATTGACGACACGCAAATAAAGTGACATTAAAACAATTTTATTTTGCGGCTCCCAGACTATTGTACTGTACTATTTGCTAGGTAATAAATAGTTGACCAAACGCAATATAATGTTATTGTGGTTTCTCATCCTAAAAAAAATGAACTATAGGCCTGCACAAAACCTGTGCGGTGTCGCTGATTACGGAACCCTTGGTGCGCGAGATTGAGTTGCACTTGGGCGATTTTTCAATTAGTCACTGTACCTACATTATACACATACAAAACCCCTCATATGTAACGCATAAAATATATTGAGTAGGTAATTATTATAAATTCTTAATCAAAGAAATAAACACTGTAATAAAATTAAAAGCCGTAAAATCTTATAATTATCGTAAAATTTTAATAGCTTTTTGTATAGATCTTAAACATTCTAGTGAAACAAAAGCAAGGGGACACGCACGTCGAAGGCACACGCAGACATTACCGCCAGGCTCTCCTCTCACCGAGATGGCAACACTGAAATTATTGTTTTCTGCATGCTTTTACATTTGTACGTATTCTTATAACCTAGTTGCCCATACGTACGTACGTATGGTAAAGACACCAGTGGTGGTCAGCCAGACACCAGTAGTCGACCTTATGTGAGAGCAAAGAGTGGAAAATATATCTTTCGTACTCTTCCCACTCATACAAAGTATAGGCAGAGGCCGACTACAGGTCTCTGGCTGACCGCCTGGTGTCTTTACTCTATATTCATAATGTTCAAGTTAGTTTTGTTGTCATTGACTAGTCAAGGTGGGGCGCGGAGGACTCCCCGCCGCCGCTCTTCTTGGCTCACTTTCCCACTTTTTAATTCTTATGAATGATAAGTAGCCTAAGAGATAGCTTATACCCTGTGGTAAACCAGGGTATAAGCTATCTTAATTTCAAATTTCATCCAAATCCGTCTAGCCATATTGCAGCATACAAACTTGCGCATTTATAATATTGCCAGGATTTGTGAAATCATTAAAATAATTCACCTCCATTCGTTTACAAGTGCATCATTTAAATCAGGTGAGACTGAGGTCAATCGTAAACCCGTGTTAAAAAAAACTGTAAATATTGTTACAACGATGGGATAAGGCGTCTAAGTTACATTTTGGTGCTTTAGAAGCGTTTTCAGCAGGCTGAAATATCGTCTCAGTCCGTTTCAGAGGTAGTTCTATCAGATTACGCCATATGCTGAAAAAAATTAGGCGTTTTCAGGATACCTTTTGAAGTCCGTTTTAGTATAATGGCAATTTTCCACTAAGAGTGAAAAGGATATCATGATTAGAAAGAGACAGCAATACTGAGAACCTTGGAGAAGTGTGCGAAAGAGATAACACGATTAAAAATGAGACAGCAATATGCGGAACATTCCAGACCCGTGAGCCAAGGACATCGCGATTGTAAACGAAACAAGGGAGAAAGGCGTAGAAAATAGTCCCGATCGTCCTCGGCGGGGCAAAGGCGCAAGCGCATCGATCGTTCCAGAGCCCCCAGACAAGATGCATTACGCCATCTAGCGTTTCCATTCGTTTCGTTTTTAAACCAATCGTGTCACTTGTAGATGACGTGATACGAAAAGTCACGTGATCTAGCAATGACGCGATTGGTTCTGGAACGATCGGACACGGGAACTATAAAAGAGCGACCGTTGGCAAGTCTTTAATTGGAAAGCGAACAACGGTTTAAGAGAGTGTGTTATTAAAGTCTACTATTTGATTATCAGTGTATTCGTGCATTTCTATCAGTTAACCCTACGTACGTAACAATATTATTAGTGTAAGTTTACAAAGTGAAGTTTGATGTTGCTTCGATATTCTTATTACTTAACGGAATATAATAACTGTATCGTATCGTGTCGCGCACCGCACCCGCCGAAGGCAAGAACCCAGGACGCGTGGAACAACATTGAAAAAGGTGGACATCGTATGATCAAATGTGGATTTAACGGCTGTTATTTTTATGGAAACAATCCTATAAAAGGTATATAACAAATACTCCATAGTGTTTGTTTGTTTGTAACGCTTTTGCAGCTAATCTGCTTAAACGGTATATATGTCTTGTCCGTGTGGTTGCCGTTAGAATAGTGCCACTCCATGTCTTCCCGTGGATATAAGAGGCGACTAAGGGAATATAGGCTTGTAGTACTGTTAGGCGATGGGCTTGCAACCTGTCATTAAAACGCTGGTAAACATCTTAGCCTATTTTTGCAAAATGTGGTTACTGAGTTATCAACAAGTAATTCTCTAGTTCTGCCTACCCCACATTGGGATTACAGGCGTGAAAATATGTATGTATGTATGTCTTTACCAGTTAAGCAGTTACCCTGTGGAACAGGATGTCCTAGAACTTGACGTAACTATTAATGATTGACTATTACTAAGAAAGCGCCTTGTTTATTCAGTTTGTTTGTAGTGACCCTAGTGAGCTAGCGGTCCTGGGTTCAAATCCCGGTAAGGGCAGATATTTGTGTGATGAGCGCGAATATTTGTTCCTGAGTCATGGATGTTTGCTATGTATTTAAGTATATGTTTCTCTATATAAGTATTTATATCGTTGTCTAGTACCCATAATACAAGCCTAGAGCTTAAATTGGGACTAGGTCAATTGGTTGTCCCCTGATATTTATTTATTTATTTATTTAATAGCCCCGTCAGAGCGTACAAAACACATTTATGCGCGTGCATTCTCAATCAAGCAGCCTTCTACGTTCGATCGTCCGACAGAGCCCTGCCGCCTAATTGATTAAGAGAATAGTACCCCAGATAGTTTTCGTCTCTTACCCGATTTGTAGTCGAAATATATACTACTCAAAATAAAATAGGGGCCCCGGTATATTCTGCATACAAAAGAACTGTTTTCGGAGAAGGATTATTATAGCAAATTTTAACCTGTAAGTTTTGAATTTAGTATCATTCGAAAGCTGCAATGTTCAACTTACAAGTTGTGTTTTATATTTTTTTGTTTTGTTTTTACCATGCGTGTGGTTTTTAAATAAATTTTCAAATTTCATACAAAATGACTTTTTAAAAACCACACGCACGGTAAAAACAAAACAATTGACAAAAAAATTAAAAACCTAGCTTGTAAATTGAACATTGCAGCTTTCGAATGATACTAAATTTAAAAATTACAGGTTAAAATTTGCTATAATAATCCTTCCTCCCAAAACAGTTCTTTTGTATGCAGAATATACCGTGGCCCCTATTTTGTTTCGAGAAGTATTCTTTTTTCAGGTCTAGCCTCGGCTAAAGAACATCGTGAAACAATCCATACGGGGAGAGGAATTCCCGTTGCGCACGCGGAGTTCATTGAGCGTCTTATCAAGAAAACCATGTTCCCGAACAAGACGAATGAGCAGTCGTTCCTGGACCTGTATGGGGACGTGTCGGACCTGGACAACGCCACGCTGGCGCGGCTGCAGAGCCTCGAGTACTCCGTGCTGGACGTGGACAACGTCAAGTTGTACATGAAGCTGGCGCGCCGCTGCCACGAGCGCGCGCAGCTGCTGGCCGCTCCTGAGGCCAGCGGCCGCAGGTGGGGCAACGTATGGAACGCGTTCGACCGCTACGACGTAAGTAATGAACGCTTATTTACATTGGCCCAGCAAATGCATGCCACAGACATTGTGTCGTTACAAATAGCTCTCGCCTCAAACGTGAAAACCAACTCGTCATTGTACTTCTACTGGCATACCAATGTAAATTCAGCCATAAAGCTATCCAAAATATTCAAACCAGTTTTATAGCCTCGTGAGGCCAACGTCAAATCTCTATAGTTCAAAAATGTACGGTAGGTACGGGTTGTTCCAAAAATAGTCAGAAAATAATTAATATCGTATAAAAAAGGCCCAAAAACAGAAGTACAAAATTATAGACCAATTTCTAAATTATGTATACTATCCAAAGTCTTGGAAAAAATTGTCTATAATCAAGTATACTGCGCTTTAAAAAATTCTATAAGCCCTATCCAACATGGTTTCTTGCAGCGCCGATCCACGGTATCCAACCTTGTGCTGCTTAACGAGTATGTCACTGGTGCAATGGAAGATAACACCCAGGTGGATGTAATCTACACAGATTATAGTAAGGCTTTCGACCGAATTGACCATGTTATTTTATTATCCAAGCTGTATGATATTGGAATCAGTGGTGACCTGTTAAGATGGTTTTCTTCCTACATTGACAATAGGTCCCAGGCTGTGGTAGTCAATAATTACATCTCTGGATGGGTGACAGTACCGAGTGGCGTCCCCCAGGGCTCTCTGCTTGGACCATTGCTTTTTAATATTTTTATTAATGATATCAGTAAATGCTTCACTTATTCTAAACTTCTTTGCTTTGCTGATGATATGAAGATCTATGGGAAGGTTGAGTCAAGCTATGACTCGTCATTGATTCAATCTGATCTCGTGCAACTTGATGAGTATTGTCTGAATAATAAGTTAGATTTGAATCCATCCAAATGTTTTTCTCTGACTTTCTCGCGGAAACATATCCTGATTCCTACTGCTTACAAACTTAAAGGTCAACCTTTGAATAAGGTTCAATCTATGCGTGACCTGGGGGTGGTTCATGATTCCAAACTTCTATTTAATACCCATATTGATGGTATCATAGGTAGTGCGTTAAGAACGCTAGGTTTTATAATGCGTAGTTCTGTTTATTTTAGTCAGGCTAAAACACTGAAGATTCTTTTTTGCTCACTAGTTCGGAGTAAACTTGAATATGCGTCTCAAGTCTGGAATCCTTGCTACAATACTTACATCGACCGGATCGAACGTGTTCAGAAAATTTTTGTCAAATATTTGAGTTATAAACTAAAGTGTCCTTACAATTCTACTAATTACTTGAGTATTTGTAAGAAACACCACCTGGTCCCGTTGAATAAGCGTCGGGATATAGCTGATTCAATTTTCCTCCTTAAAATCACAACTGGCGTCATTGACTGTCCTGAGCTGCTACATGAACTATCCTTCGTTACTCCATCTCGGTCTAAAAGGCACTTCCCCCCTATTTCTCTTAAGCGTACATCGTCCAGATACAGACAAAATAGTTTTCTTAACCGTGCTAGTCGAAGAATGAATAATTTGACGAGAGAGTTTGATATTGACATATTTAACTGTGTAATACCTTCTGTGAGGCGTAAATTGACTAAAATGTGTTTTGAATGAGTTTTCTTCAAGTTGTGAACTGATAAGCGAGCTTAGTGGGTCGGGCATGTTATGAATATTCTCAGTTCTTTTAAGTTTTGTTAGGTCTTACATATGTGTGCATTGTTTTTTTTTTTTATATGTTTTAATTCCTATTTAGTTGCGGCACTGTTGTGCGTGTCACTAAGGTGTATGTATATTAATTTATATCTATTTGTGAGTTCCTGTAATTGGCTCTGTACCTCTATTTAAGTTAGTATAACAATTGTTAAAGCTGTTGGTTCTCCTACAATAAATAAATAAATAAATAAATAAAGTGGAAAACCCTCCAAACCGTTTTCTTTGCTTCACTACGACACTAGGACCTTGTTTTGTAGAGAGACAACACATTTTGAGCCATAAATTCTCTTATAAAAAGAAATCAAAAATGTAGTCTGACGTCGTCGGCATGGTGACCGCACCGACCCACGAGCGGTGCGCGCGCGCCGGGCTGGGCGCTGGACGCTCTACCTCACGCTCGCCCGCCACGCTGCACTCAGCTCTTACACTTACGATTACGAGGATATAGTAGTAAACATTTGGTTAAGTACAACCATGATATATCTTCCAGATTATTAGTACTTTCAATATTAAAAGTTTTGGCTAAACGGTGGTGATACGCAACTCTAGCGAAATCTGAAAATTGATAATGATATACATGACATCATTTTGTAAGAGATATCCACTAATATCGCACTCGATATTATATATTATACAGGGTGACTGGAAATTCGCCGTATTCCTTGAAAGGGGTTATTCTACAGCTCATTTGTAACGATTTAAGTCCAAGAAGAAGAAATCCTTCAGTGTTTGGAAAGAAATCCTTCACTGCCCGGAAACACTGAAGGATTTCTTCTTCTTCAGCAGTATCGTGTCGAGGTCTTCCAGCCAGCGTGAGCTTGGCGGCGTTGAACTGATCCTCTTTCCCGAATAAGACGGTACGATGAACCAAACACGCTAACGTGAGGTAAACGGCGGTTAGGGTAACGACGTTGGTATTCCCTTGTATCTGCAGCGGCGTCTCCATCGTAGAATCCGTAACAATAAATGATATCTGCGTATTCTTCGAATTGGTAAGCAGCCATTTGAGAAAGAAGCTTAGTTATCAATATCGTCCAAAATGGAAAGAAAGTTGAAAGTAATTGATTACGAAGGTCACTCAAAAAGTTTTGAGATGCTCGAAATTTCAAAATGGAACGCACTTTGTTTTTAAAAAGCAAATTTATTCAAAAATAGAACACCATTCGCTGAATTTAAAAAGGAGAACGATGTTCTATTCATTTTACTACAACACTTCCCGCGTTTTTCGGTTAAAAATAGAACGCACTTTATGTTTTTAAAAAGCAAATTTAAAAGAACACGATTAGCTGAATTTAAAAACGAGAACGATCCCGCGTTTTTTGTTTGAAACGATGGAGCTTAACCGCGAACATTTCTGCTATTATTATTAATTGTACATTTTTAAATAAAAAATAATTTTAAAATGTCATAAATTGTACCTTTTTAGAAAGCTTATAAATTGGGCAAACTATTCCTGTCATTTGTACGCGAAGTGTTGTACTTTTTTTTTTAGTTATGCTTTAAAATGTTACAAAATTTGGAAATTATAACTAGAACTTTTAACTTCAAATCCTTTTATTTGCAAAACGTTGCATATGCTCCTTATTTCTAAATGACGAAGTTTTTACACAATGACTAGTTTTAGGTCGAAAGGCGGGTATTTTATTTATTTTCTAAAAACGTGAATAACTCGATAACCAGTGAGTTTTGACCCCTGGTTGACTGGACTTAAATCGTTACAAATGAGCTGTAGAATAACCCCTTTCAAGGAATACGGTGAATTTCCAGTCACCTGTATATATATATATATATATAAAACGCCGTACGGCATAAGATATACCTTTCTTTTCTTTCGCTAAAATCGGACTTAATTTTGATTAATCTAGGATGATTTGAAGTCTTCCATATCTTTTACTTATATTGAAAAAAATTGGGTAACTAATTACTATAATTATGGAGTAGGGTTTTTCTTTCATTATAATTTTCATTATCAGTTCTTTCGCCAGGAATGTTTTGGAGTATCGTGTTTCAGGGCCACATAATGAAGACGTTCCTGGCGTTGATGCAGCAGTCGATCTACAACACCCGGCTCTCGCTGCAGAGCACCAACACCATCCGGGCCAGGTACCACTTGTGCATGCGGATGTACAGCCGAGGCCATATTTGCATGGATAGCTGTCAAACAAAATCCTATAAAGTGAAATCGACGCCATTTTTGGGCTCGTGTTGTGTTATTAGTTATTACTTACCTATGAGGCTTCTTATTTCAATGAGATCATGCTAGATGGCGCTGTATCACCACATAATGTGAAAAATACTTTTTTCTACATCTTTTCTCTTCTACCAAAACAGCATATTCCTTTATTATTTTGTCTTAACGTCCCCAAATATTTAACACGTAACTTCCAATAATATTAAACTTTTGTACGTATTCGAACCCGTAACATTATGGTTCTTACTTGCTCTTATTTGCCATTCGACCATAATGACGATTACTTAGTCTCTCGGAATTGTATATCAAGTTATTTTTACGTTCAGATTATCTTTCAACGAATACGGTTACTATTAATATTTACGAGGGTAAGCTGATAATGTCTGAACACTAGATCGGTTTTACTAAAGATTTACCTACGCCCGCTCGTTCGTTGCTCCCTGTTAGATTGCCTTTGTTGTTGATTAATACTTACTGTTGATCGTTTTTAATAATGAGTTCTCGTTGCAATATTGACTTGGTGAAAAGATCTCAAATAATTGCTTTGTATAATCAAGGCAAAAAATTGTCTGAAATTGCTAGAGAAGCCGGTGTTAACGTAAGAAGCTTTTGTAAATTTAAATGAGTTATTATTTAAATATATTTATAAAGATAATTTAAATATGTGATGCACCGTTGTTTTATGGGTCCGACGGGGAAAATGGATTTATCCCGACCACAGTCACTACGCCAGGTTATTCGACACCAGCATGCTCACTGTGAGTCGTGCTCTGCACAGCGAGGGCATGCCGTCAAACCCTTGCTTACTGAAGCTCACAAAGGAGCAAGGTTAGCGTTCGCCTTGGATCACTCAGATTTCGCCTGGAGTAATGTCGTTTTTACTGACGAAAAAACTTTTAAATCCAGCCAACACGGACGACTTAGTTTATTGCGGCGGAATAATACCTGCTATGATGGCAATCACGTCGTGCCCAACATGGAGTCTGGTCGGATAAGTGTAATATGTGGAGCTGGATGAGCGCAGCCGACCCGGGGGAACTAGTGCGAACGCCCAGCTGAGCGACCAGTGCTAATTATGTGACGTTTTGGAGGACACCATGCTACCCATCCCATTGTTCGCGATGTGTATCCGGAAGATGAATTACCGGTTATATATTTAGTGTAAGATAATTGCCCTATAGACCGTTCACGTGGCGTGCGGGAGTGGTTCGGTCAGCGGAATGATTTAGCGGTAATTCCTTGGCCGGCTGGGTCACCAGACAAATCCCATCGAAAATGTATGGGGTGTGATGGTTCAACGGTGGGGTCACCAGACAAATCCCATCGAAAATGTATGGGGTGTGATGGTTCAACGGTGGGGTCACCAGACAAATCCCATCGAAAATGTATGGGGTGTGATGGTTCAACGGTGGGGTCGCCAGAGTGAGCGAGCCCCAGGAGCATTAGAGGCTCATTGTTTGCAAGTTTGGGAAAGCATTCGTGGCTCGAGCTTGTGCACGAATCTTATTGATTCAATGCGTTCTCGCATGCTGGCTGTTATCGAACAGAATGGAGGCTACACTAGCTATTAAGGTATACTTACCTACCTATTAACTAGGTAGGTACATCATATTATTTAGTCAAAACTGGGTTATATGCTTAAATCTATTTGACAAGTGACTAGAAAGTAAACGCAAGCATATAACTTTATAAATATAACTGTTTTATTTATAGTAGGCAAAATCAAATAAAAACTTTATTTTATTTCATAAGTTAACTCACAATTTGTCTTATTTCCAAAGTAATTTATTTCAAGTAGGTAATGAAACTTGCACTGTTTATAAACGAGCGACTACAGAGCTGCCAAACGTTTTTGTAATTATGATAACCCGGTCTTTAGAAGTTAATAGGTATTTGATTTTTATTGTGGTGAAGCTTCAATATTCTTTCCGAATCTGGAAACGAAACTTAAGCTTCTGGCCTCGATCTAATGGTAAATAGGAGTGATTTTATTGTTATTTGTGTGAGTAATAATTATCAAATGAGTACTATTAAGTAAGTACTGATTTCAGTTCAATAAAGAAATAAATGTTTTGATAAAAAAAATAGTTTTGTTTCATTAATAAATGTTTTTAAAAGCATGCATTTACTTATTTCATAGGATCATCAACGTTATTTATCGCATCAACATCGTTCTGAAAAATACAAAAAGAAAAAAGATCGATGAATTTGTGATTCGTTTAGTCAAACGTAAAACCACTGAGCCATTACTTCGTCTAAGAGGCTGGACGAAATATCGTCTTTAGTACTAATATCTTAGGAAGTTTGTAATAAACGTCAAATGAACTGGTTTAGTCAACACCGCCATCTAGTTTAATATTTGAGAACGTGTAAGCAAGATTTCAGAGGATTATCGCCAGGAGGCCGTGCTGGCCCGCGCAACGTTGCCCGTGGCCGAGGCCGTGCGCGGACCTTGTCGCAACACCCGCGCCGCGACCCTGTCCGTTGGACAATGATGAACAGGGAGCGAAACTTTGATGCCGGTGACGTCATTATGACGCAAATTCACATATAGGATGCTTTTATATAAACAATATTGCGACACCGCACTGATTCTTAATAATGCTATAATGATAATTTAAATAATAACAAAAATAATACGAATAAAATATTTTGTCGGAGCATGTAATTCTAACAAAAAATATTATTTCCACAAGTAAATGAAACACATTACTTAAATGAAATTTCGAAGTATTTAGAACGCTTAAAATTCAAACAAAACATCCCATGTGCTTGGTCGTTTTCATTTTTTTTTCTAAATTGGTTACTTTTGTTGTTAAAACATTTTTTCATCATTTACAATCAGATAAGAAAACTTCTGCAAATACGGCTGTATAGACAGACTACATGGCGACTTTCCTCAAGCGAAACAATAATGTTTTGGTTATACTTATTTACAATTTACAAATATGTAAATAAATAATTCAATATAAATTTGTTATTGTCTTCAACAATCTTCTGTTTGATATGACAATGACTGTCAATTATTATGTTTATAAGTACCGGCCGTCTCAACTCAAGTGTCAATATTGGTACAGTAAAGAGGCCAATAAGTTGTTAGTGATGATGTTCAATCTAGATAAAAACACTCTGTATGTTGCTTGACGTCATACGCCTGTCATCGGCACCAAAGTTTCGCTCCCTGATGATGAACATTTGGGTAGAACTGCTTCTCCGAAGTGCTATAAGTGTAGCAGGTTACGTAATTTTAAGAGTTCTTAAATCACGTGCATGTAAAACAAAATGATGATAATCATTTAGTTTTACATTGCTCTTAAACATCTTTTCTCTTTTATCATTTTAGGGTTCCGATAAGAAAAGCAACGCAAACTTTAACTAAAATACGTTTAAAGAGCGTTTATGAATAACGGGGTTAATGTACATACATAAAACTATAACAACTTTTCACCTTTTAAGCCGCGTTCATATATGCGAAATGTAGCAGCAATGTAACATGAAAGAAGCATTTCATAAGTGTGGACGCAGAGCGCGCACGAACCGAGCATGTACGTACTCACATCTGTTTCCGGCATGCGTTCCACAGTACAGACACTCGCAACCCGTCCACACGGACGCTCCGTGCACGCTGCGCGCCCCTTTGTGTCCGGCGAAAAAACCGACAAATGGCGGATGGCGGCACGCACGAGTTGAAATGCTCTGTTCGTGCGCGTATTGAGCACGGTTCGTGTGCGCAAGCCGTCCACACTATGGGAATTATGTTACATTACATGATACATTGCGTCAATGTGGACGGCAAATTCTTTCATTACATGTTACATTTCATGATACGTTTCACCAGTCTGTACGCGGCTTTACAGAGCAAACATATTTGCAGGCTGTTCGTAGCTACTCGCATTTAATAGAGGCTAAGAAGTAAAAAGTATCAACATGTTCTAGGTACCGATCTGACGTTTCCTTCAACATCGGCCAATTGTATGGATCCCTCCTGGAATTGAAATTCAAGCTCGCCAGGGTTCTAAATACTATGCAGCGAATAGATGATAATCGAGACAACAAACTTACGTGGTACGTAGAAATGCACAAATAGTTATACATAACGCGACGCGCTAGTGCGGCCGCGGCCGGAGGGCGCGAGCCGCTCGCGCACGCGCCGCACCGTACCACACTGGGTATCGCATACACATAGGTACCTTACCTTCTTTGTTGAAACAAATATTGACGGTTTACTTTCAAATTTTACGAAACAAAATGGACAATAATGCAGTAACGGTGCTTGACAACGGGCTTCCACGAAGTACATGCAGTGGTGGTCCGGCAGGGTCAGGAGTACGGCTGACGTGGTCGTCATCCTCCGAAATCCTTGCACAATCGGAACATGGAACGTGAGAGCGTTGCTACCCATACGGAAGTTAGAAGAGGATTAAATCGAAATGAAGAGACTTAGAATAGATATACTAGGTTTATGCGAAACTAGATGGGGAGATAGTGGTGGTTATTGAAGAGGTGACTACCGAATAATATTTCATGGAGAAAATAAATGTAAAAGAACCACCTTCAAAAATCAAAAAATAACTTCTTTTAAAATGGTAGGTTAAAATATCGTAGGACGCCGACTTCAGTTGGACTGACCTATGACCTAACATTTTACAAGAAATTATTTTTTGCTTTTTGAAGGCAGTTTTTTGTTTTATTATACATTTATTTTATTTTATACTTTTTAGTGTTTATAATTATGCTGCTATGAAGTCCCACTTCTCAATTAAAAATAAACTATAGAATATTTCAATCACGCCGCAAGCAACGCCTTGGAAAACTCATAGTCATATATTTAAACCTAAATATGCTTCGTCATAGTCGCTCAACTATCTTAATCAAAATGTCGCCATCTTTGAAATATATACCGTTTAGGAGTTTCGGTTGCCATCTGCGGTCTTCATCATCAGTCCCACTTCACCAAATGGTGCTTTTCAAGAGCAAATACGCGAGTTAGAGTGTGCGTATAAATTTTGAAGAATTCCGTCGATTCCTCAAGGATTCCATCATCAGATCTTCATTTTGGGACCAAACGGGAAGGGCCAGCTTTCAAATAACAAAGAATCATCAAAATCGATTCACCCGGTCGAAAGTACTGAAGAACATAAAAAAAACAGACGAATTGAGAAACTCCTCGTTTTTTGAAGTCTTTTAAAACACAAGGCGCTAATAGCACTGCAATCGATTTAAATAAGAAATGGGGCATGCAAGTGTAAAACACGATACATTTTAATGACATACTTACAGCTATAAAAAAAACGCAAACTAGACACCTCATCGTAGTACCTATGCGAACTGGTGCCCTCTGACGATGAAATAGAAGAAATGTATAAACATTTAGATACATAAATATATTCAGTACAGTATAAAGACGACTACACTACATAATTCCGAAGAGTCATACTTCGGAACGCTAATTTTTGACAGGAGACTTAACTTTTGCTATTGCTAAAAAATAGAACCTTTTTTTCAGAGGGGAAATTCTTTCCGAATTCCACCGGGCTTGGGTGAACGCTGTTGTCGTATGGGACTCTTCCCCCGATCTTTCCCACTAATGGGTTAAACTCCTCAGCTGGTCCTCACCCGCTTAAAATGTTGGCCGCCGTGGGTGTCGGAGTGGATTCTTTCAAAAGAATGGCCAAAGCTGCCCTTGACATTAAAACCGGAGCTCGTCTCGCCTAAGGCTGGGGGTGTCATGAACGAACGACATCCCCGATGGCACGTGAGATCGTGCAATGCGGGCTACAGTTGCCCATCTCTGCCCACTTCTCACAATGAGTCATGGCTCGCGCCCTGCTTCTTATTACGTGTTTATGATTCCATCTCCTGTGGAGAACTTCTGCAGGCCTCCTGCGGTGCAGCCCATTGTGGGGGCACCGACTTGCTCCTCTTTCGAGGAGGTCTGCAGCGTTTTCCGCCCATGACATGTCCTACCCGTCTTTTTGCTAGGGCGCTCACCGCACAGGGTGGTTAAGCCATGCAGCCGACGGACATGTGTCCCTCTTCGCCACATCGGGCACAAACCGTACCCCGGTCAACTTGAGATGGGCATGCACCTCGTATGTGGCCTAGGCCCGAGCTGATGACCAGCCCACCAAAAGTCTTCCTGCCGCAGCCAGAACTTTTCAATTTGTTAGAAAGAGGATCATTTTGGTGTCACATTACAATACGAAACGTCACGTGATCTACCATTGACATTTGTAGGTTAATGCATCCTTTTCTATAATAAACTACCTGACGTTGTTTTAAAGTTACCATTTCCAGTACTTAAAACTTACTTGAAAAAGTCGTTGATGTCTAAAGCTTACTATAGGGTCGAGGA
The DNA here is from genome assembly GCA_927399475.2 of Acleris emargana. Lineage (NCBI taxonomy): Eukaryota > Metazoa > Arthropoda > Insecta > Lepidoptera > Tortricidae > Acleris > Acleris emargana. Next base: position 415,357 of record OV656846.1, read on the forward strand.
CTATCTAACAGATAAAAATGCTTGGCCTAAACTAAACACCTAAATAACTTAATAATAACTTAGACATAAAAAATATGAAAACATTGTATATTGCCTGGGGGACACGGTTTCTATGTGAGAATGTGTCGAGGCTTTTTATGTGGGTTGACTTGCACCGTCATAGTAAGTGTAATTTCTAAAATTTCAATATTTTTATATTTTTTATTACTACTTACTACTTATTAGTTCTTGTGAGTTTTGACACATTTTCCTGCTCAACTGCGCATGGATGTATTTATTTTTTGTTTTATGTGAGACTCATTGCTTTATATAATGCTAGGTTAAGTTTATTATTATAAAAGCAATATTTAAAAAACGACTAACTGTTGAGTTTCTTCCGGCGTTTCTTCTCAGCAGTGGTCTCTTGTGAAGCGCTGGTAGATTTTTTATGTGTCTTTGAGGCCTACTTACTGAATATACATCTTTTTTTTTAAAACATATTCTGAAGAAAAACAACCCGCTGTATATTACGGCTCAAAAGATAGAGCACTTTAAAGTAAGGACGGAAGGACGGACGGACAGCGGAGGCGTATTAACAGGGTCCCTTCGGGCACGGAACCCTAAAAACCAGGCAAAGGTTTGACCATGCGTAGTATAGGAACACGTAAGTATAGGGCTCCGTAACAAGACAAAAACCTATATATATATATTAATTTATTCATGGCCCTGATGTTAATTATTAAAATATTTTCCTTTGTTTATTGTGCATACATAGTGCCCCTTTATATCGCTGTTTTTCTCTATTCTAATGGAATGGCTAATCTAAAAAATATTAGTATTTATTATCAGAACGTGAGGGGTCTTAGAACTAAATCGCATTATTTTTTCACGAATGTACTCACGTCTGACTATGGCATTAATTGTTTAACCTGGATCACTGATGATTTCAGCAGTGAAGAATTTTTCTATCATAATTATGATGTGTATCGGGCTATATCGGCGTGATCGGCCAGCGGCGGCGGCGTGCTGGCGGCGGTGACCTCTGCAGCACTGCCCACTCCGAGGAGATATGGGTGTCTCTGCCCCTTGCTGCCTCGGAGTCGTCCTCTGCAGTGTCAGAGCGTGCTCGTTGTCTTCGCATAGCCTGTGCATATTTTCCGCATAATCGTAATCATGCTGAGTCATATTTTTTTTTAAAAATGTTAACAACATTTTGCTGTGTTACCAGAGTGACGCTTACCTGCTGCTCGGTGATTTTAATATTTCTCCTGCAGTTTGGCACCTTGATCGTTTCTCGAACTTAAATCTTTATATTAATAATAATCCTTTAGCTACTGTCTTATCAGATTTCCTTTCTCTCGCTGGATTACAACAGTATAATGGGTGTGTTAATGTGTATGACCGTATTTTGGATCTCGTGATTAGTAACTTTAAATGTGATGTGTCAGCCTGTTCATCCCCACTTACACCAGAGGATTTACATCATAAATCCTTGGTGATTACCTTCTGTTTGTCATTATTTAAAAGATTAAATTCTACCTATCATTATGGGAACCTATAGGTTACAAAGCTAACTTTAAGGACTTTCGACAAGGCCTGTCCAATATTAATTGGTCTTTTATTGATGATATGGAAATCGAAGCGGCCACCAGTTGTTTTTATTAAATTCTTAATGATTTAATTAATACATTTGTACCGAAAAGTAAAGTTTGTACCACCAGTCGGTACCCGCCCTGGTACCTTTAATTAAAATTATAAAAAACAAATTAAAAGCACACGCTAGATGGAAAAAGTACAACAACAAACTAGATTATGATGAATTTAGCCTCTTAAGATCAGGGATAGCGAAAAGAAAATTACAACCTCTCCCAAATACTTTTGGAGCTTCATAAAATCTAAAATATCTGTCAATGATGTACCCTCTATTATGTATTTCGAAGGAAATTCTTCGTCTGACGGTGTGGTTATTTGTGATCTTTTTAATGATTATTTTAGTTCTGTTTTTGTTACTGGCGGCGTGAGGTCACAGGTTACTTCGTCCCAGTCTACGTATATAGATATTTCTAGTGTTGACATTACGAATGATCTGGTGTATAGGCATCTAAAATTTATATGCGTTGATAAGTGGGCAGGTTTTGATGGCATCCATCCCTATCTTATTTCTTAAGTTTAAGCTGAGGTTACTGTTCCATTGGCTAAGCTTTTTAATAAGTCCCTTTGCGTAGGTATCACCCCCAGTATATGGAAACGGGCAATCATTACTCCTGTACATAAGGGGGGTGATAAGCACAACATTAGATTATACCGACCGATTTCCAAGCTTTGTGTGTTCGCTAAGAGTTTCGAAAAAAATGTTACTAATGTAATTACTGGTGTTGTATCGCGTCATATATCTGTCCACCAGCATGGTTTTTCCCGGGGCAGGAGCGTCGATACCAATCTGGTCACGTATTATACTGACTACATAATCAACGCTTTAGACTCTGGTTATCAGGTGGATGCCGTTTATACCGATTTCTCCAAGTGCATAAAATTGATCATTCCATCTTACTTCAGAAACTCTTTGAGATCGGTATACATGGGGACCTACTTAGATGGTTAGAGCCGTATATTATTAATAGGAGTCAGGCTGTTGCACTTAAGGGCTACAGATCTAGGTTCTTACCTATTCCGTCCGGGGTTCCCCAGGGCTCGCACTTGGGTCCCCTATTATTTGTTTTGTATGTCAACGACATTCAAAGCTCTTTTCTAACTTCTTCGCACATACTTTATGCGGATGACACTAAAATTTACAAATTAATCAAGAACGTCGATTATTGTGTTTCTTTACAATCTGACTTGTCTCGTTTTGAGGACTATTGTCAGCTGAATAAGCTTGTCCTGAATACCAATAAATGCTACGTTATCACTTTTTCCCGTAAGTCCAGTCCGGTAGTTCATGATTATTGTTTAGCTGGTGGTAGTATCTCGCGTGTGTCGACGATTAGAGACTTAGGCGTTACTTTGGATGCCAAACTGTCTTTCAATGAGCATATTGATAATGTCGTTTCTAAAGCGTATAGTAAATTAGGTATGATTCTTCGTCTTACAAAACCGTTCAAAAACACTTTTACTTTAAAAGTTTTGTATTATTCTTTCGTCCGGAGTGTATTAGAATTCGGAAGCGTTGTATGGAGCCCGCGGTATGATATTTATAAGTTTCGGGTCGAAAGAATTCAAAAGTTTTTTTGTAGATCTCTAGATTATAGAACCGGTTTTTATAACTATGACTACCTCTCGTCTGCAGCCACGCACGGTCTTCACCCTCTTGAAAGGAGAAGAATTTATCGAGATACAATATTTTTGTTTGAAATTATTAGAAATGATATTGACTCAAGCGTGCTACTAGACCGCATATCCTTCAAAGCTTCTCGTTTCCGCTCACGTTCTAAACCTACCTTTCATATTTCCCCTTGCGGCACTAATTATGCGCAAAATTCGTTTCTAAGGCGCTCGTGTAAGGCGTTCAATGATTCGCTTAATGATATTGACATCTTTGCGAATAGTTTATCTATGTTTAAAACTAAGATTCGACAACTTCTTTTTTAGATTATTAGTACCTACCGTTCGTAAATTCTAGTTTTCTAATTAGTTTTGGTTGTTTTGTTTCTATATTAGTATAACGACTTAATTTTTGTAACCTAGCAATATATGGAACTTTAGGCCTTATTCTTATCAATATTTGTATGTATTACTTTGTACACGGCTGTTTGCTTTCCTTAATAAATTTAATATATATATATATATATATATATATATGGTAAGCTTCGGATAAGTACAAAGGAGAGGTCGCATTTTGAGTGTCACGTTGGCTGGTGTTCGCCAGGTACCTGCTGCTGTACGAGAGGGCCCTGCAGATCCACACAGATGCCACCACCACGGTCGAGAGGATCTTCCAGTTGAACCGCGGGGGATTCAAGTCGTTGACAAATGAAAACGAAGCAGCCGAGGAACACAGAGCTAAACAGAGAAAGCACAAGATGTTAGGAACAGGACATTAACCTGTCGGGTGTTCTAATAATCATAAAAAAAAAAAAAAAAAAAACGAAAATTTCATCGATCTATAAAATAAAAACCACAATGGAACAATATCAACGCACACGCTCTCGAACTCGGGAGAAATGTGAGTGACATGAGGGCGTTGTGACGCTCAATCTGTCAAAAAATGCAAATGGTGGCGTTATTAATGATCAATTTAAAATTCACTACGTTTGCTATATTTGCCAGGTGACAGGATAGTACTTGATTTAGTCGAGTTATATGCTTGGACGTTTCTTTATGTTGGTAACACATGTTTGTAACCCTTGCTTCTTTAGGTCTTTTATAGAACACGTTTCCAATTGAAGTAAATTTAATAAACACAAATAAAAAAAGCAATGTAAATATTTACGAATATGACTAAAAGAACTACTTACTGACATAGATCATAACGTTAATTTAATATTTACTCTCAAATAATAGTGGTCAAAAAAGACGTTTTAGAGCAATGTTTTTGTATAACCATTATGTTGCGTGTAACGTGCCGTGCCCAATAAAATACTTTTATTTGGTTCTGTATCATGCTAAAATAAATGAACTATAGCAGCCACCGGCCCGCCACTGCAATGGGACAACATTCAGAGAAGAACATGCAAAACTGATGAAAAAATGGCAGCATTTAAATCTTGTCTTGAAACTGATTTTTTTGTCTAAAACGTACTATTTTCTTACTTTTTTTCTTTTTTACACTAACTGGACTTAATCTCAAAATTAAATGATAATTATTAATAATGCAATAATATTGCTAGTGTACCAACGCAGCATTGTGATCAACAACGCATCGCCGACGAAGCAAAGCACAGGCAACGCTCGTGCGGAATTTTGAGATGTTATTATATTCCGATGGGACAACTTTACGCCACCTAAAAAAATACGGACGTAACGTAGTCTAATAACGGCAAAGCATGCAAAATGGATGCCTGTTTGCGTGCACACGCACACAATACTCGTGCTCTGGCTCGGCGCGTTGTCTTACCTGGTGTATAACGAACGAAAGTGCCGACCTTGCATTCTTCACACCTTTTTAGTGCAACGTTATGTCCGTATTTTTGTTAGGTCCGTGCTCGCACCCCGATGTCGTTTAGCTTAGTAAATGTTTTCTATGGCCGAATCACACAAAGACATCGGACGTGTTGGGAACGAGCACGGCGCAGGTCGGGTGTCGACACGTCGCGTTTCAATTGTGTGTTTCGGCCTGAATCGCCGGTTAGTAATTCGTGGCTTGGAGGGCCGCCCGCGACCGTCTCGAGATGATAAGGAAATACACAATAAAATAAAATAAAACATTAATTAACACAAATAATTTTGAACACATGCACAGTTTGTCACGAAATGGTCACAACTCAGCGTGATATGCTCTGGTGCTAGTCATTTCACCGGCTGTGTTACCCTATAGTCCCTATACCAATACACGACGGTGCGAACACTGCTGCTTGGCAACATGTTAGGCGGTATGGGGTCATCCATAAAGTACATCACACGTAAAGGGGGGGGGGGAGGGGGTCGACAAAGTGTGACATGGTGTGACAAGGGGTGGGAGGGGTCCTAAGTTTCGTGACATCACATTTCAAAATCTAATATACTGTCACGTCCTACCGGGTGGCAAGAAAAACTCGATAACAATTTAAAGAATTTATTTAAAAAGAACTCCGGTAGTGTGATCAGAAGAGGGTAGTAGGTTCGTAGGGTGTGGTCTGATTCTGTGAAGTGGATAGCACTTCCCTCGTAGTTAGAGTGGCGCGGAGCGGCGGTGGAGGTAACCCGTCGGCAGCCCGACGGTGTACGATGCCAGGATCCTGGCGTAAGGGGGATAGCACCCGGTGTGTAGCACCGGACCCCACTCGACGATCCTGGTCCCGGAAATAGACGCCGCGCCGGCCAAGTAGGTGAGTAGAGGAGGAGTAGATGGGTAGCAGCGTTGGTGTACTCTTAGCGGTGAACGCTCCCAGGGAGGTGAACGGTGATCCCTGAACGGTGAACGGTGATCCCTGAACGGTGAACCCCGATTTGGGGATTTGCACCGATTTTATAGATAGGTATTAAGTACCTATACGAACGTTAATACTAGTGTTCGAAGTGTAGTAGCTGAGGCGGTAAAGAGGACGAATGAAATGAGCGCGGCCCTTTTATAACCTTTCGCCCATTTCGGTTAATTTTGAATATGAGTAGGGCGAACAAAGAAATGCTAGAAAGCCAATTCGCGTCATGAGTGAAAATATCGGTTCATGTAGGTAAGACACCAACATACCTTCCATTATTTTCTCATGCGCTGAATCGGATAAGAAAGAATACATTATTTAATGATTTTATTAACGAGTAACAATTAAAAGGTTATTTATATTTATGTTGAAGTTAATTTTATTAAAAGATTTAAATATAAGTAAAGTTACACAGAATGGCTAGTAACGCCATCTGTTGGATAAGTGTCGTCAACACTTGACAAAGATCGATTTGTGGTTAACGCAACTCAAATAATCTATGGAATTGAGCTGTCTGTTTGACAGTTATTAGTAAACAATTCATAAAGATGTTTACAATACGAATTTAAATGAAAATGAAGTTAAATTGAAGTGAATTAAGCGGGTCCATATTGGGTTTGCTAAAGTTCATTACCCGAAATTGATTTTCCTAACGATTTGTACTGCTAATGATCATTGTTCCTAAAGTTTTGTTTGCTAAAGTTTTCGTTGCTACATTTTTTTTTACTATTAACGTAGTCCATAACACTCAGTTTCCCGAAAATTTTAGTTAATAACATCACTGTTGAAACTTTATCTAAACTCCTACTTTTTTTTTTCATGACATTCTTCATCATAAAGTTTTTTTTTATAATATTATTACTCATAATAATAATAAGTAGTGCCGTTTTAAAAATCATTCAATATTTCAATTTGCTCAGATAATGTACAGGTAATAAATTGGTGTCTTTTTATAGATTTCTAATATGTTTCGGGCTATTTTTTCCTTTTTTTGGTAATTTGAAAAGAAGTGTACGAACAAGTCGACGGAGCTCCGCTGTGCGGAGCTCCTATTCCGCGTAGTTCTGGCGCTTCGCGCCTTGACACAACTCTAACCTAACCTAACCTATCATGCCTATCGGTTAGGTATTTTTATGAATAAAAACGAATCTACATAAAAAAGATATGATGATGAATAATAGTGTAAAAGAAGGTTATGTTGAGAAAATATAGGAAAACAAATAGTAGTATGATAGATGTTTATTGCAACGGACATTATAAAGTTGAATCATTAGTCATTCAGAACATTAGGAACAGAGTAGTTATGAGTAGTGATTATTAGGATGTAAATTTTTAGGTACAAAATTTTCGATATTGCGATAATCGACATTAAAAATTTAGTTCAACTTTGGCGCACCCGAATTAAGCTTGTTTGTATGTTAAAATGCAGCACAGGTAAACAGAGTAACAACTGCATTGTTACAATATCTAGAGGTATTCATTTGAAATAAGTACTACTACTACAAAAAAGTACTTAATTTAAATGGAAATAAAACTAATTTCGGAACTGCTGTTTTAATTTAATAATTTTTCGATGTGAAATTTGCCAAACATGTGATGTCACACAAGGGAGGGGGGGGGGTCTCATAAATGTGACCACCTGTGATAAGGACGGGGGGGGGCTCAAAAAATCATGAAATTCGTGTGACGTACTTTATGGATGACCCCTATGATGTATGTAGGGCTTCCAATCTCGGTTGATTTTTTCAGTCCGCCCACAGCGGGATTGGAAGGGGGAGACCCCGCGGAATTTGCGATTATTTTATTTATATACGAAATAATTAGGCTGTTACGTTGTGGTTTTGCAAAAACATTTGAAATATGCCGACTTGACACACTGGACTCTAACAAAAATTAGCGCTTTATATTTCATAAACAGATACCTTTATCGAAAAATTATTTCGCACAAAACCGCAATATTTTTGAAATACCTATCCGTCGACACCACGCACTATATGGGGTATACCTGGTTTACGGGCCGCACCGCATGCTTTTGCTTTACAATACAAATTCCGCCATGTTAGGACGGGGTAATTAAATTGAAAAATAGGCCAACCTTGCATGAATTAAGAACAGCTATTTTTTCATTAAATGTGTACGGTACAGAAAGGGGAGGGGAGTGTATGAAGTCGTATCCTGCGAGAAGTTTACCCCCGCGCATGCATTTTTTTCAAAGAAATTATGTTTATTAATCTTTTTTATTGGAACGCACATGCGGTTCGCGTCATTTTTACAGCATTACAAAAAGTTTTCATTCCAAGTTTTACTTGTCTGTTTCAGCGCCCGCTTTTGGCGCCATCCATTGAATACGTTTTGCTGTAGTTACTTTATTAAGTTTGATCTTTTATTTAGTAGGTTGAATCGCAAAGTATGAGAATAGATAAAGTAGTGTATGAAACTGCACATAACTAGGTATTAAAACACTCGTGTGATACTATTAAAAACCTCGCCCGGCGGCTCGGTTCTTAAACACACACTCTTGTTTTAATACCCCTCATTATGCAACAATTTTATAAACTACCACAGATCCCTCGTAGTAGTAGGTAAGTCAGTAGGTAGTAGTAGTAGTAGGTAAGTCAGGAGGTAGTAGTAGTAGGTAAGTCAGTAGGTAGTAGTAGTAGGTAAGTCAGTAGGTAGTAGTAGTTGGTAAGTCAGTAGGTAGTGGTAGTAGGTAAGTCAGTAGGTAGTAGTAGTAATATTTATTCATAAATATTGCTGCTTTTGGAATTAATGGTCGATGAAATTTTCGAATAATGCAACACGCTGTGAAACCGTTTTCACATTCACGGTCCTTGCTGGGAGTCTTGTCCAATGACAAGATTCTACTACCTACTGACTTACCTACTACTGCTACCTACTGTCTTACCTACTACTGCTACCTACTGACTTGCCTACTACTACTACCTAGTGACTTACCTACTACTACTACCTACTCACTTACCTACTACTACTACCTACTCACTTACCTACTACTACTACTACCTACTGACTTACCTACTACTACGAGGGATCTGTGGTAGTTTATAAAATTGTTGCATAATGAGGGGTATTAAAACACGAGTATGTGTTTAAGAACCGAGCCGCCGGGTGAGGTTTTTAATAGTATCACACGAGTGTTTTAATACCTAGTTATGTGCAGTTTCATACACTACTTTATCTATTCTCATACTTTGCGATTCAACCTACTAAATAAAAGATCAAACTTAATAAAGTAACTACAGCAAAACGTATTCAATGGATGGCGCCAAAAGCGGGCGCTGAAACAGACAAGTAAAACTTGGAATGAAAACTTTTTGTAATGCTGTAAAAATGACGCGAACCGCATGTGCGTTCCATTATAAAAGATTAATAAACATAATTTCTTTGAAAAAAATGCATGCGCGGGGGTTAACTTCTCGCAGGATACGACTTCATACACTCCCCTCCCCTTTCTGTACCGTACACATTTAATGAAAAAATAGCTGTTCTTAATTTATGCAAGGTGTATTGTGAAGCAAAAGCATGCGGTGCGGCCCGTAAACCAGGTATACCCCATATAGTGTGTGGTGTCGACGGATAGGTATTTCAAAAATATTGCGGTTTTGTGCGAAATAATTTTTTGATAAAGGTATCTGTTTATGAAATATAAAGCGCTAATTTTTGTTAGAGTCCAGTGTGTCAAGTCGGCATATCGCAAATGTTTTTGCAAAACCACAACGTAACAGCCTAATTATTTCGTATATAAATAAAATAATCGCAAATTCCGCGGGGTCTCCCCCTTCCAATCCCGCTGTGGGCGGACTGAAAAAATCAACCGAGATTGGAAGCCCTACATACATCATACCGCCTCACCTGTTGCCAAGCAGCAGTGTTCGCACCGTCGTGTATTGGTATAGGGACTATAGGGTAACACAGCCGGTGAAATGACTAGCACCAGAGCATATCACGCTGAGTTGTGACCATTTCGTGACAAACTGTTCATGTGTTCAAAATTCTTTGTGTTAATTAATGTTTATTTTTATTTAATTGTGTATTTCCTTATCATTTTGGTCCCGCGGGTCAGAGAGCTCCTCGAGCCACCACCTCCGAGCCACCACCATACCAGTTAGGCAATACTCTTTAAATACCTCTAATTTTTCTATTCGTTGACGAATTACTAACCGGCGATTCAGGCCGAAACACACAATTGAAACGCGACGTGTTGACACCCGACCTGCGCCGTGCTCGTTCCCAACACGTCCGATGTTCTTTGTGTGATTCGGCCATAGAAAACATTTACTAAGCTAAACGACATCGGGGTGCGAGCACGGACCTAACAAAAATACGGACGTAACGTTGCACTAAAAAGGTGTGAAGAATGCAAGGTCGGCACTTTCGTTCGTTATACAACAGGTAAGACAACGCGCCGAGCCAGAGCACGAGTACTTGTGTGCGTGTGCACGCAAACAGGCATCCATTTTGCATGCTTTGCCGTTATTAGACCACGTTACGTCCGTATTTTTTTTAGGTGGCGTAAAGTTGTCCCATCGGAATATAATAACATCTCAAAATTCCGCACGAGCGTTGCCTGTGCTTTGCTTCGTCGGCGATGCGTTGTTGATCACAATGCTGCGTTGGTACACTAGCAATATTATTGCATTATTAATTATTATCATTTAATTTTGAGATTAAGTCCAGTTAGTGTAAAAAAGAAAGAAAGCAAGAAAATACCTAGTAAGTTTTAGACAAAAAAATCAGTTTCAAGACAAGATTTAAATGCTGCCATTTTTTCATCAGTTTTGTATGTTCTACTCTGAATGTCGTCCCATTGCAGTGGCTATAGTTCATTTATTTTTGGATGATACAGAACCAAATAAAATTATTTTATTGGGCTCTAAAACGTCTTTTTTGACTACTATTATTTGAGAGTAAATATTAAATTAACGTTATAATCTATTGCAGTAGTTATTTTAGTCATATTCGTAAATATTTACATTGCTTTTTTTATTTGTGGTTATTAAATTTACTTCAATTGGAAACGAGTTCTATAAAAGACCTAAAGAAGCAGGGGTTACAAACATGTGTTACCATCATAAAGAAACGTCCAAGCATATAACTCGACTAAATCAAGTACTATCCTGTCACCTAGCAAATATAGCGAACGTAGTGAATTTTAAATTGATCATTAATAACGCCACCATTTGCATTTTTTGACAGACTGAGCGTCACAACGCCCTTATGTCACTCACATTTCTCCCAAATTCGAGAGCGTGTGCGTTGATATTGTTCAATTGCGGTTTTTATTTTATAGGTTTAAGGGCATTTTCATCTATTCAGAATATCAGCCCTACCTTCGACTTCTATGTTCACCTAAAAAACTGTTCAGTACAAAAGAAAACCCGCTTGTGGCTGTCTCCCGGGGCAGTTGCTCGTTAAGTCTACATCTCTAATCTCTGCCCTAACACCGCACTATTTAGCGGAGAAACGAGGACACTTTTTATCCTAAACATTCAGTCCCAAATTAGGTAAATCAATTAAGTATATCAGTTAGAAAGCACTATATACGTATTTAAATATTTTTATGGTAAAATTTTGATATAATATCGAAACCCAATGTATTGTCCAACAATCAAATATTAACGACACATGCACAGATACAATACATTGAGTACTTACATAGATTTTAATTAATTCTGTCAGCGTTTATTAGAGTTGACGATCACTGCTTCTTTTTTTTTCTCATCCTAAAATAAATGAACTATAGACTTAACCTAAACTGACACGTCAAGTTCAATGAAAACTTGATAAAACGGGAATATAACACAACACAGAAATAGAAAATGCAGAATAGGCGAAAGGATGAGAAATGCATAAATGGCGCATTCGGGGCGATGCGGTTTCGATGCAATGAAAATGGAACTATATCTTGCTTCCGCCCGCTGGCCGGCGCGGGCAGGTCTCAATTTATCTTTTTGACAGCGTTTCCCCGCTGAGTAGTAAATATTCGGATTTCCAACTAGGTATTTATGGTGTGTGAACGTTTCTACTATTTTTACCGGTTTCACGCTTGTCGGGCAAAAGTCAACTACAATAGCTATGGCAAAGTTCGGATGTGGGTATATCAGCCCTATGGACCCTGACCCACCATAGAACGGTGTCACAGTGACATTGCAAAACAATTTATAAATAAAATAAATAAATAAATATCAGGGGATAATATCACACCAATTGACCTAGTCCCAATTTAAGCTCTAGGTTTGTATTATGGGTATATGGGGACAACGATATAAATACTTATATAGAGAAATATATACTTAAATACATAGTAAACATCCATGACTCAGGAACAAATACTCGCGCTCATCACACAAATATCTGCCCTTACCGGGATTTGAACCCAGGACCGCTAGCTTCGTAGGCAGGGTCACTACCAACTAGGCCAGCGCGTCTTCACTTTGTTTGACAATTCTCACGATTTGAATCATAACGTCACTGTGATACCGTTCTATGGTGGTTCAGGGCTCCATTGGGCCGGTGACCACCCCGGCCACTAGGTACCGTAGGTACTTTTCTGCTTGGTCTTGACAGAGTCGACAAATAAGACCAGAATAAGCGCGCAAGGAGGGGGAGGGGAGGGGGGAGGAAGGGGGGGGGGGTCCGGAAAGCCTTAAGAGATTGTGAGGGCACGCTTAAATTGGGTAGCTGTCAAAGACTGTCCATACAAATGTAGTAAAGTAATGTAATAAATGTAGTATGAATGAATGAATGAATGAATTTTATTGCGTATAGATGACGGTTACCGTTTGCAGGTACATTCGCTATTAATTATGTTTCACTTAACCCACGCCTTACAAAAAGTAAAACTATAACAAACAATAAAACATAAATCGAATGACATTAAATTATAAATTTAAACCACATACAATTGTAATTATTATATACATACATACACATACATAAACTCACGCCTTCATTCCCAAAGTGGGGTAGGCAGAGCTGAAGAATTACCAACAATTTTAAAACTTGTTGATAATTCTATAACCACACTTTGCACAATTAGGCTAAGATATTGACCAGCGTATTAGTGACAGGTTGCAAGCCTTTCGCCTAACAGTACTACAAGCCTTTATTCTATTGGTCGCCTCTTACGACATCCACGGGAAGACATGGAGTGGTACTATTCTAACCCGGCAACCAAACGGGGATTATTATATTATATTATTTTTATCTGATTAGGTATATTAGCATTAATATTTTCTTAACATGTACATACATGCATACATTAAATCACGCCTGTTTCCCAGAGGGGTAGGCAGAGACCACTTCTTTCCACTTGCTACGATCTTGACAAATTTATTTCGCTTCTTCCACATTCATACATGTAAATAAAAAAATATTATTCTATATTATAAATTATCACAAAGAAAGTCTCTCACCCTGTAATAGCACTTATCTATCAACAATTTGTTTGGTCAAATTACTAAATCGCTTGAGGCTCTTCTCTTTAAATGCGTCCGGCAGTTTATTAAATATGTCTATACACATCAGATAAGTATTGGGGGTACTTAGTAGTAGGTAAAGTTATTCTTTTATGTGGCTCACTTCCGAGAGTTCAGGATGACGTATGAAATAGCTTCTTTTAAGCGCGGTTTTTTTTATGGAATAGGTAGGCAAACGAGCACACAGGCCACCTGATGGTAAGTGAAAACTGTGACCCGTAGACATTCGCATTCACAGGACTGCAAATGCACTGCCAACCCTGAGGACCAAGATGGAATGCCTCTATGCTAATCATTTATCCGGCTGTCTTATCCCCAAACCGGAACACAACAAAGCGAACACTGCTGCTTGGCGGTTGGTTAATGGATAAGATGGTGGTACCAACCCGGACGGACCCTGCGCAAGGTCCTCCCACAAGTAAGTTATTACGAGAGAAGCACGATAGTTTGTATTTGTCGGCGTTATTTCAGACGAAGACTTCGCGCCACTGAACTACTCCTTGGAGAGCAGGTTTCATCCTGCTACGAGCGTTTACCGAAATAAAATAATAAATTGCACATAAGTACCCAAAGAGGTGCGAGTCGGGTTGTTCTGGGGTTTCCGTATACCCGGGCTATTCAGTTCCCGACAATTGTTTTTTTCTCGATCCCAGGATTAGAATTCGCGGCCCGTTGCAGTGCGTGACTCCTCTAACCCCTTCCGCACCTTCTAGCTAAATAATCCAAGCTGGTCCAAGATGACGGTTCTATAGGTACTCGATTGAATACAAAAAGGAAACGAAAACGTGACTCAACCAGTGTAACCTTACTCGTACCAGAGTGTCGTATAAACGTAACGCTTGTGGAGGTTCAATATCGTACATCGTTTTATTTGGGCGGAAAAGTTTGTGTTTGGTGCGGTTTCTCAGTCAGCATTAGTACCTAACTTATGTGATAAAAAACCTGCCTTCAAAAACTCTAAAAATAACGCTTTTGAAACGATATGGTTTTTACGTTTTTAGGGTTCCGTAGTCAACCTAGGAACCCTTACAGTTTCGCCATGTCCGTCCGTCCGTCTGTATAATTAAAGCTGTAATTTGGCATAAATCTACATATTAGTCACGAAGACAAAGTGGTAAAACAAAACCTGGGAAAAAAATAATTGTGTACTTCCTCCGCGTAACTTGCGGATGGTTTTTTTCTCGTCCACCCCATAGTGTTGGGTGACGTAGGATACGGCTTTAAAAAAAAAAATTTTTTTAATAATTTTTGTTATATTCAATTGTCGTCGTCCCCCTACAGCCAAAACAACAAATACTGAAAATCAGAAAAATATCTTAAATAGAAGCACATAATAATGAATTTAATAGAAAAACTATCACTACTAACGGGTGATAACAAAAAAATGAGAATCATTTTCAGTAGTCTTAAAAAAAATATGTATTGCCATAGGCATAAAAGTTGTTCAAGAAGTTATTTTTACCTCTTTTGACATTCTTGATTTTCATTTGTTTTATTTTCTCAATCATTTATTATTGTCAAAATGACGTCGTAACAAGAAGCTCTGCGAATACGCGTTGTACATTTTTATAATAAAAATATAAACATGGGGAAAAAGTACACAGTAGATCATTTTACCAAAGAAAATGTATCAGAAATGTATGCAAGAAGGTAAGGGCATCGGAATACACCGATCAGCAAAAATTTTACATTGTGTCACAATGCCGCTAGATGGTTAGAAATTACGAAGGAAAATCATTTATTTTGGATGGTGAAAGTATTTCCCTTTGAGCAAAACCCCTATACCTGGAAATGATCGGTACCATACCTGCAACATTTCAACAACACCAGACAATATAAAACACGTCAAGTATGAGCACAAGTTTGAGCAGAAAGTTATGATAAATGTGGCTTTTTCCGTTAAAGGTGTGTCAAAACTGAGGTTCAAACCTAGTGGTTCAGCAGTTAATCAAAAAGTATATGAGAGTGAATGCTTGAAAAAAATACTTATACCATTTATTCGCCAACATCATCCTGATGGAGAATATGGTTTTGGCCAGATAAGGCATCGTCGCATTACGCCAAAAAATCATTGCAATTCCTGGACTCCAAGGACTCTCTTTACACCCTTGCAAATTTAAAAATAATTCAAATTCAAAATTATTTCTTTCAGAAATTACATTTCCATATTGCACAACAAATTGAAATAAACATTAAAATTTAAATCAAAATTAAAGTAAAAAATAGAATTATAAATTCATAAAAAAATACACAAAAACCAACCAACCTAACCTAACCTGACCTAACCTAATAATTCTCATTTTTTTGTTATCACCCGTTAGGTAGACTTCAGTGGTTCTTGAGTTACAAACGGTTTATGCCTACCGACAACTTATTTGTGGTGTTGGTAATCTGACAGCGACCTATATCGATGTATGGGGATAACAGTTTTCCAACAGCAAAGTTAAGTTTGTCGCGAGGTCAAGTTTTGTAGTAATGGCTTCGGAACCTACACTGAGAATGGTCCGACATGCTCTAGCCCGGATTTGATTATGGGTTTATATTTCATTATTTAATACTTTTTAGTGATGATAATAATATCATGCTATTATGTCGACAAGTGGGAACTTGTCAATTAATAAGAAACTATAGGACATTAATAAGAAACTCGCCGCGAGCAACGCTGTGACAAAATCATAGTGTGTACTTAAACCATTTGAATGTGCTTCGTCATAGTCGTTCAACTATCTTTATCGAGAAATCTTATCGCCGACCTGGAAATGGGGACCCACTTCACCAAATAGTGCGTTCCAAGAGCATCTTTCTAATTCTAATTTTAATTAACGGCTTTCACTCCTGTTAAGGTGTATTTCGCCAATCTCGAATTATTTTTATAGACACTCCCTTGGACTTATTACAGAAATAAGTCCATGGACACCACACGTAAAGACAATTCAAATAAATAAATAAATATCAGGGGACAATGTCACACCAATTGACCTAGTCCCAATTTAAGCTCTAGGCTTGTATTATGGGTACTAGACAACGATATAAATACTTATATAGAGAAATATATACTTAAATACATAGTAAACATCCATGACTCAGGAACAAATATTCGCGCTCATCACACAAATATCTGCCCTTATACCGGGATTTGAACCCAGGACCGCTAGCTTCGTAGGCAGGGTCACTATCAACTAGGCCAGCGCGCGTTGTTCGGGAGAGCATTCCAAGATTCCATCAATTAATCCTAACGTGATGACATGGGACCAACTTGAACGTATACCTACCCTTTGACAGACATGTTATATTTAATATTGTCATAGTTATCAGAGCTCTTATTTACTTAACAGTTTTTCTAAATGACGAGGGTTTGCAAATCGTAGAAAAGGCAGTTTTCCTAGGCATAACAATAGATAAAAATTTGCAATGGAGTCCCCATATAGCTGTACTGGCAGGTAAACTAAGTTCGGCAGCTTACGCCGTTAGGAAAATTAGACAACTAACCAATGCTGAGACAGCTCGTTTAGTTTATTATACTTATTTCCATAGTGTCATGTCGTACAGTATTCTGGTTTGGGGTAAGGCAGCTGCATACGAACTATATGTATGTTACAAACAAGGGTCATTCGTTCTATTTACAACTTAAATTCCCGTAACTCCTTAAGATAACTTTTTAAGGAAATAAATTTATTTTATTTATTTATTTATTTTAAGAACACATACAGTCGTATATTATATTATACACAGGTGAACCAGAAACAATATTAAGACCTTGAGTTTCATAAAAAATAAGTAATAGGTACTAAAGGTTATAACAAACTAATGCCACGTAAGTCAATTAAATGTGAACAATAATATCTTAACAATAGAGCTCAATTTAAATAAATGAATCCAAATTTTTAATAACTTAAATACATAATTTAAATACTAGAAATAAAAATAAAATCGCTATTCAAAAATTCTGCGTCCGTAAGTATATACTTACATCATTTGTTGGTCAATGCATTCATTTCTAAAATAAATTAACTGAGGTAGTTTTAAAGTTACCCTTTCCAGCACTTAAGCATTACTTGATCAAGTCGTTAATGTGTAAAGCGTATTATAGGATCGAGGACTATATAATAAACAAAAATGCTTGGCCTAAACCCGAAACTTAATCAATAATTATTATTTTTTCAAATTCAAAAGGTTTATCTTGTCTAGGAGACACCGTTGATGTAGGAAAAAATATCAATGTTATAATATGTGGTCGTCTTTCGTATTTTTTTTCCTTTTATCTCTCTATCTCTATCTTAAGATTTTGGTGTGTTTTCCTGCAGAAACTACGCAGGTTATTTGAAATTTCTTTAATTTAATATTTATAGATTTATATAATGCTAGTCTAAGTAGTACAGTCAGCGTCAAAAGAAACTGATCACTTAAATACCTTGTCACTTTACTCTCACATAAGCAATGTCAAACAAGATTGTCTAATGTGTTAATGCGATAAAGTACAAAAGTAGCTTGAAGTGACCAGTTACTTTTGACGCTGACTGTACCATTGTAATCTTCTATATAATAAAAATGAATCGCTAAATGTGTTGGTAAGCGCAAAACTCGAGAACGGCTGAACCGATTTGGCTGATTTCTTTTTTGTTGTGTTTGTCAATGTCAGGACAAGGTTTTTATGAAAGAAAATAATTGAAAAATCCACCGGGAAAGTCAGAAATTTGCAGCGGGGCGAAGCCGCTGGCGGGCCGCTAGTATTAAATATATTTTAAAAATGACTGACTGCTGAGTTTCTTGCGGCGTTTCTTCTCAGCAGTCGTCTCCTCTTGTGAAGCGCTGGTAGATTCTTCACGTGTAAAAGTGCCCGTGCGGCCTATTTACTGAATAAATGTCTTTATCTTTATCAGTAATGGCGGACGGGTTAAAAATAACACGATAATATGTCAAAACCAATTAAGTTTACCCGAGGAGAACAGAAACCAATGACACGAAAAGTCACGTGATCTACCAGTGACGCCATTGGTTTAAAAACGGATCGTATAGAAACGCTAGTAATGCGTCCTGGCAAGGGCCTCAGAGCCCCCGTTTCTCGTGGTCCCCTGACTTGTCCCATCAATGGGACCACGAGGAAAACTTATTTCTCGTAGTCCCATTCAGTTAAATTTAAAGTATCTTGAACCTCCTGTATAAAATGCATGACAGTAAAGAAATGACAGAAAGTACAACCGAGTGCTGAAGTCGTTTATTTACGACGTGTAAAACATGTGTTTTAAAAAAATATTTTCAAGATACTATATTTTAGTTCTGATGAATATTATTTTTACTATAAGGTAAACGTCCCTGGGGCGTTGTAGTTGCTGGTGCTGGCATGATTATGGTATGAATATTATAACATCCTTATTTGAAATTAAGTTACAAGGGTGCATGGATTTATCTAAGTTTTTTAGTGGCAGATGGGCAATGCTTCACACAGACCAATTCACGACGAGTATTTGTGCAACTTTTACAAAGTGTTTCCTTACCAAGACGGCAGATTAAACTCCTGCCTGGATCCTGTGACCCTCGGAGAAAGTTCTAAACGCTTGTTTTTATGCGCTGGCGGCGACGAGCGCAACAAAAAGCTCAGCGGAGCTTCCAATTGAGGAAACTTTGATTTAAATTAAAAGTTACGGTAGACTCAAGAGTAGTTTGATTGCGAGTATTTATGTAAGGACCGTCCGAGCTCGAATAGGATAGTGGGGATCCCCTTGAATCGCCGGTACTTTGATCGAATGTATCAATTCATCGAAAGGTAATTTCTGCTGAAACCGTATTGTTTTTAGGTTATATTAAGCATCGGTATGTAGGAAAGGTTAGGTTAGAGGTGTGCCACCAATTTTGTTTACGCTCGCCTATCGATGAAATGAAAATTAGGTGTAGTAATTCTATGAAATTATAGTCGGTGATTCAGAGGTTAAAACTGATCAAGGTCAATGGCAAAATAATGAACCAAATATTATGTAGCCATCCAGCTTGTCTCCTCCTTCTGTACACATGTAGTTACGTACCTACATACATACATAAACTCACGCCTTCATTCTCAGAGTGGGGTAGGCAGAGCTAAAGAATTACCAAAAAGTCTTAAAAATTTATTTCCTTAACTTTAACTTTCATTCTGGCAAATATTTAGTAATGAGTGCAACTTAATTTCAACACTTTCAAATAATAAAAATGATTCACTGATGTTTGATGGCCTATGTCCAGCAGTGGACGTCTTTCGGCTGACATGATGATGATGATGATGACTGATGTTTTACCGAAAATTGATTCGCAAATGTTCATTGTGAAACAATATAATTGTAACAGATTAAAATACGCCGTTTAACAACTAACCATATAGCAAATAGTACACTTAACTCATCCTTAAGCAAACGGTTTATTTTACATACTGGTAGTACACAAAGTAACATGCATTACATCTTCCTAATACGTCAAATAAATCATTTAAATTAGGAAAAAAAAAGAAAGTGTGTGTGTGCGTGCTTCAACATCATCATAACTTAGGGTTTTTAACCAATCCATCAAAGTCTTTCTACAGGTCAATAATTGTAACGGGAAAATGTTTTTTTTTAAATTATATTTATTATAACGTTATGAATCATTTATTAAACCTGTAGATGCATAACGGCGATATGCCATATCACCCTTTTGCCGAACATTACTTGTGAAATGAAAATTTGCCAATTGATTGTCGATAAGATGATAGGATACCAATAAAAGTATTAATAACTTATGTTTTTGTTTAAAAATAAAGTCATATGTCCTCTCTATGAAAAGCATACATAGCTTCCTTTTACTAGTTCTCATATTATTGGTATAATATCACTTAAAAAAACACCTCTCATCTCGTGTAAAATCTGTTCAATCTTACCCCAACATACCTTAATACTATACATACTTACAACGTACTTTAAATGTCCTTGATGAAATTAGACAAAGATTTTATCAAAGGCCATTACGAGTAGGTATGTTATAGTGATCATGCTGATCATACTGATCATACTAAACACAGTGAGTAGGTAGATTAACTCTTGATACCTACTTGCACTCTCCCATAAACATATCAAAACCTCAGAGCACATGAAAATATGAGTTTTCCTGCAATAACGCGTGTAGTTCAGACAGCCCGCCCCGATAAACAACCTGGCTACGCGATATATCTTGCCGTCCTTTTGTTCCCCCGCTCGCCCCTTCCACTCCGCTAAGGAGGGAAATTGGATCCGTAGCGTACTTCTCTGAGCCTCAAGTGTATTCGTTGTGATAAAAGTGTAGCTTTGTGAGCCCCAGGCTAAACCAACCTTCCGCTATTGTCTGAGAGTTGGTATCGTAATAGTGGCGGGTGTGAGGTGCAGATGACGTCATCGGTCGTTAATTACGTCACGTCTGCGGCGGATGGGTCGCGGATGCGCCGGAGTGGCGGCGGCGGTAAATAATCAGCTGTCACGCCCGCTGCTGGGCGCAGGCCGTCGTTATGATGACGTATGCAGCCGGGTGTGGCGCTTGTTCAAGATCCTTGGCAAATGTTTTAACAAAAGTGACGCAAAAATGAGCCTTCGTGCATGCCTTAATCCCCGTAACGTGTAAAGTGTATTTCTATGGAACTTGCTAACTATGTAAACAAAAGCCTAAACTTTGTTTTGTCACTGTTTCTCCTTGAATTTTCACACCACCTCATCAAACACCATTGAAAACATACACTATTGAAACGGTCGTTAGGTACTGTAAAATACAAAATCACCAAATATATATATAACTCTATCTTGGATATTTCATTAAAAGTTTAAATGGTTTCATAAGTTAGGTTATTAGGACCTGATGGAAAGACGTTTTTGTTTCTTTTAAATTCTACAATTGTCTATGATAGATAGTGTTGTGGCTAAAGTTGGCGATATATTAAGGCCCCTACACATTACCCAACTCACGCTGATCACACTCACAGATGATATAACGGCACCTTTTATAATAAATACTGGTGATATATCATCTTCAAGTACCGATTTTTCTTCAGATCGTGATTAATCAAATTACAAATAAGTAACTACTTGTTTTTTCACTTTCGGTATTTATTTTATTATTCGATATGGTTTGTCATAAGTAAAGGAGTATTGCCAATCACTAGTAAATTCATCATTCAGAGACAATTTCAATATGGCGGTTTGTTTACATAGTTAGCAAGTTCCATAGAATTAGACCTTAGTGTTATCGTATCATCAGCGTTATGTTAGCTCTTATTTACTTGATAGTAAAGGCGGTCGAATAACATGTAAACGATTATATTTCATTTCATTATTACATTACCCAGGAGAATAGAGGCCCAGGGGACCGATTTTTGACTTTCGAGCGCTCGAAAGTTTCTCTCGAAACTGACAAAAAACTATGAAATGGTATTTTTGACTTGCGAGCGATAGAAAATATGAACAAGAGTGGTCCGTGGCATTCGTTTTGTATTCTATCAATAGAAAGTATCGTTTGACATAAGTATTTCAAACCTGTTGGGTATGTATGCCGGGAAGTACACGAAGCATAAACAAACCTAGCACGATGCCATAAACAAAGAGAAAGAAAATCATTTTTCCTACATTTATAACCAGTCAAGAATTTGTAAATAAAGCGTTAAAAAATCTTATTGGCACTGAAATATTAAATTGCTTGTTATGATTTCATCTTTTGTTAGTTTCACACATTTATTCGCAATTAAAATATGAATAAAAAATACCGGTAAAACATCGAATTCGTATAATGAAACAAGTTCCAACTTAACAATATTAGTCAATTCCTCACTTTCGAGTCAAAATCTAATAAATATGGAATTTGAGACCATTCGAAAATAAATAGTGAAAGATTTTCGCATTCGAATATTTTCTACCGCTCGGATTTGAAATCGAGCGCTCGAAAGTCAAAAATCGGTCCCCTGATGTAGTACATATTGGACGAATACCTCCTTGACACTAGATACTTTTGGCGTATCGTACGGAGAAGCTATAGAACCAACTCTTATCGCTGATCTTTCAAAAAATAAACCTTAATATTCCTTAAAGGGCTAAAAAGGACCGCATCTTGAGGAGCTGCCTACTTCCCACCAGGTATCCATCCTGCTCGTTTGTCTCCTGCTCATAAATAGTAAAGTGCACCAGTCAACAATATATTTAACGAAAGTGATAATAGTACATTATTACCTAGTCAGTGAAGCAGGCAATTGCCGTTCTTGCCGAGGCATATATAGTGCTTTTCTCAATAATCGTAAGATACAAATCGCATATATTCAAAAAGAAGCTTCACGTGAAAAAACTATTACTCTTTACCGCCTTTATGTTTATGACAAAGAGAAACGCAAGCTTATGTAGAAAAAAAATCTTCTTTTCCAGACACAGATAAGAAAGTTACGTTTCGAATAAAATATGGATGTATAAGACTTGTGCCCTCATTTTATTATGGCCGTTTTCACTTTTTAAAAAGTTTCAAACTAGATAACAATGAAATTTGTATGCAACATTGCGGGTTTGTGTAGCGAGCACGCAATGTATTTTTTTTTTAAATTTGGGAATTGTCTGTAAACTATGTACTTCGCGTCTCAGTATGGAGCTAGGAATGTCAACTTTTTCGGTAATTTTTGAGAAAAAGAGAGATTCAACCACAGTACAGCTACACGTCTTTATGAGTCACAACCATATTAAAACGGAAACTTGAAGCTCAATGCTTCCCAGTTCGCGTCTCCACGTACTCTCCGCCCGACTGAACCACAAGCTCGCAACGCTCCTTCACGTTCCAACTGCGACACGTGTCTCAGTACTCGTATGTCATGCACTATCGTTTTAAACTAAAGAGTAGATACGAACCTCCGTGCAACTGCAACTTTACACCCTTGTGATAAGTTACGTAATGGTGAGACCTCGCGCAGCGCACGTTGCATATTCATGCGCTGCATAATGCGGCGCGCCGTGCGGCGGCACACGGGGCATGTTTAAACATTATAGCGCACTGATTGCTCTACGCGGTGTCTACAAGAAATGTAAGCTAACAAATGATGAGAACAAAAGTATCACTGTGAATCTTTAGTTTAAAATGAAATATTTTCAAAGGTTTTCTAAAGAAAAGAGCTTTCATTTCACAACCGGGTATCTAAGTCGCAAGGACCTGTTTTCCAATTTAGTTATTTTAATTATCGTTCCTGACGTAGAGACCTCGTCATGTTGTTCTCCTAATCATTATTTTTAACTTTATTTTATTGACTTTACATTTGTAAGGATTTTATTTGTGTTCGTTTTTAAAAATAATTATTTATTACTTTATTACCTTGTAATGTAACTTACTTTGAAGTATTATTGTACCTAATTAATAATTGAAAAAATTACCTTCTGCTGAAGTTTCTTGCGGCGCTTCTTCTCCGCAATGATGGTCTTGTCCGAAAAGCTAGTAGATTCACTCCATATTACCGACGTGTAAAAGAGCCCTCATGTGGCCAATTTACTGAATAAATATTTTGAATTTTGAATTTCTAACCTAACCTGTCAAGATGAGATTGACTTTGTTTTCAAGTTCAATTCAAGTGGTTAGTTTCATAATTACATTACCGACCTGCGGGCCTGGCACGGCGGCGTCTTCATCGCGCGTCAGATGTGGATACAACATCCGTCACTCTCGTACTTATTTACGTGTCAGAAGGTGACGGGTGCCTTGTCCAAACTTTGTCAAGCGATAAACGCACCCATTAGAGCCCCAGATTTGTAAATTTTCGGAATCATAATGGTCTTAAAAAAGAAAATTCGGAATTGTCAACATTCGTAAATATAATATTCGGAAAAACGTTTTTGTGTTTATAATACTCGGTAGTATAAAATTCGAGATTTTGATAATTTGGCCTTATATTTACTCGGTATTTTAAAAATTCGGAAAAATTAAATTAAATTAAATTAAATTCGGAATTAATTAATTAATTAATTTTTTTTTTTTTTTAGGTGTTTCCACCCACAATGTCACACCGTGGACGAATCCTAGCGTAAACGCTGCGTCTATTGTAAGCTTCGGTGTGTTCAATCCTTTATAGTTGTCAATTTGTAACTACTGGGCTTGAGGTTCATCAATATAGGTAGGTATTAACACCATTACATTAAATTAAATATGGTACCTACGTTCTGATATGCATTTCATTATAAGTAAATTAACAATTATAATTCAACATTAACATAGCCATAGAATTAATTGAACATTTATTTGCTTTCTACTTATAACCAGATAGATAGATAGATATTTGTTTTGTTATATCTACTTATACTTATATGTAATTTCTGTTACCGCTTTGATTTCGCCTAAATCAGGTTTGAGGAAGGCACGTGTTTACGGAGAAAGTGAACAATGTTGAGAAGGGGAATAAAAGGTAAAGAATTGTTCGTTTTCATAAACTTACATACAAAACAAAATTTAAACCACTACAAATGCGATTCCGCGAACCTGCCCCGAGTACCATCTCCATTGCGTCTGCCGAAGAAACAATGTGGAACATAGAAGCTTAATAGCTACCCCTTCCTGCCAACCTCTCAGTCAACCAATCAACGTAAGACCTCGTCGAGCAGCAGCGATATATTTTATTTTTCTCAAAGATGACAGGAAAAGTTGACATTGCTAGCTCCATACTGAGACGCGAAGTACATAGTTTACAGACAGTTCCCAAATTAAAAATAAATACATTGCGTGCTCGCTACACAAGCCCACAATGTTGCATACAAATTTCATTGTTATCTAGTTTGAAACTTTTTAAAAAGTGAAAACGGCCATAATAAAATGAGGGCACAAGTCTTATACATCCATATTTTATTCGAAACGTATCTTTTTTATCTGTGTCTGGAATAGCTTTAGTTATTTTTTCTAAAAAAAGCTTACTTTTTTCCTTGTCATAAACATAAAGGCGGTAAATAGTGATGTTATTTCACGTGAAGTTTATTTTTAAATATATGCGATTTGTATCTTGCGATTTTTGAGAAAAGCACTATATATGCCTTGCCGGAACGGCAATTGCCAATTGCCTGCTTCACTGCCTAGGCAATAATGTACTGTTGTTTTCGCATTAACAAGTCGGCGGCAACTTTTCGTAAGTTATTAAAGTGCGGTGAGTCTTCATCAAGCTCGGCGCGGGCGTTCCCGAGCTGGGTACAAGTTCCGGATCATTACATTATAAACGAGGATCCTAAGAACACATTGATTATGTAAGAAAGTAAATCAAGCACGATGAAACACGGGAATGTCAAAAATTTAATTGACGACGCGTTTAGCCTAATTGGTAGTGACCTCTCTGCGAAGCTAGCGGTCTCGGGTTTGATTCCCCGTATGGGTTAATGTTTGTGTAATGAGCGAGATTATTTGTTCCTGAGTCTTGGATGTTTTCTATATATTTAAGTACATGTTTTTCTTTAGTAAGTTTTTATCGTAGCGTAAATTACAAGCCTAGAGCTTACTTTGGGATTAAATTTTACACACATATATACATACCTTCATACCTGAAATCCCAGAATGGTGTAAGTAGAGGTAAAGAATTACTTACAACTTTAAAAACTTGTTGATAGTTCAGTAACTACATTTTTCACAAATAGGCTAAGATGTTTAGTGTAGTGTACCAGCGTATTAGTATCAGGTCGCCAGCCCATCGCCCAACAGTACTACGAGCCTGTATTCCTATACTTATGTACTTATTTATTATTCGGTAAAATGGTCTTAAAGTACAAATCGAAGCGCTCGTAGATATCATCCACTATGCCAGGCCTCTATTCGGTTTTAGTTCAAACCCATCTTGTTTTTGAAAATATTGCTTTTTAATTATACTGCCGTTGTTAATGTCAAGTAAATAAGACCTGGTTTCCATAACGTTCATTATAAATAACTTAATAACGATATATGGTTACGGACAAAGTGTATAATAGACGCCCTGAATAATTTTGTACATGTGAACGCGCCTTTTATTAGCCTTTGTTCTAGTCAGTCAGTTGTTGGAGTTGGAGTACTGCACAATGATTACATGTATTTCTGCGAGCACAGAATCGAGGAAACGTGTACGAAAAAGATTTGATACAAAAATAGAAACGAATCAAACTAGTCTATTCCGACCGACTGACAGTACATAACTAAAACGCAACACAGTCTAACAGTCCCTCGATTGAGAGATGTAGAACAGACAGTATCAGTTTCTGGTACGCTGCTGGACCAAAAATCTTTGGAAACTCAGCAGAAGACAACTCCAATATATTATCGGAGTGTTTACCAGGCACTTTGGGGTTAAACATCTCCTAGCAAAGATGGGCCTTTATGACAACTGAGATTGTAGAATAAAGGGCGAAGAGGTTGAGATAATAAACCCCTTAGTGTGTGGATGTGATGCCCTCGCCGGAGTAAGAGTAAAAATCCTCGGTTATGGCTACCCAGAACCGTACAATTTCAAGGCATTGCAATTGCACTCCACTATCCGCTTTTTGGAAGGGGTGCAATGGAATAAGCGCTAAAACCGGTAGTTATACAAAAGATCCCATAGGGTCAAAGTGTATCCGTAAGGACCCCACCAAGGAGATAAGATTAGATCAGTTTAAGTTAAGGTTTCAAACATTTGTTTATATATTTAGGTTTGACTGTCAGGTGGGCCTCTATTCTAAGCGTGAAAAACCATTGCTCTCAACTCGGCCACCATTACCTAATGTTAAGTAGGTAAATTAGGAGTGGTTTGGTATTTACTGTAAATTCACTGTGTTCGTTATAGTTAAATAAACAAATAAGAGCCATCAAAATGTTGACAATACGATAACATAACAGATCAAAGACGATGTGGTTTTTTTCGCTTGTATTATGACTATGTGCTACGACATAAAATTTAGACTATATATACGTCTGAGGTACCAAATATATATCATACATCTTATCTTAGTTATAACCTAACAAGAAAAGTCGGTAGGCACCGTAAATCTAAAAATAGTAAACCAAAGGCGTAAAAAGGAAATTTCATTAAGTTCACGCCGCGAGGGGATTGGGGGTTGGGGGTGGTCGTTACAGGACGCCGCATTGTACCGTGCCGCGGAATGCCCCGCGCTGTTCGACACGTCCGGTGTTTCCACAACAGGAGCTGCAGTTTGCGAAACAAACGAAAATAGCTAAAGGAAGCACTTGAAGGATTGGAGTGGGAACCCGTCGCAGCAGTGAATGGCCACCCACTCACTAGTATTTTCTACGGAAACCATGATGTTTTCATGATGTCTTAAACATTAACACGTTCACGGACATCGAAACCACTAAAACTGTACAAGATATTTCATTCGCGGCTTTTTCCTTAGCTGCTCTGGCCTCATTTTTTTTTATTATGTGTAAATTGTAAATATCTTCGGTTATATTGCCTTCTATGTAACCTACGCACGTATAACACTGGTCTTTCCTGGGTTTAAAAATAAAAAAAAATCTCTCCTCCAACTTTTCTATAAATAATTTACGCGTCACAGCATTTAAATTATTCTCCTTACACCAAAGTGTTTTCACTTTCTGCATATGGGTCTTAGAGTGAAAAGTGTCCTCAACATATGTCCTATTACTATCTCCTCTACAATAATGACTTGACTAGGCACAACGGGTACTTGTTCAAGCCACAGCTCCACAGATCTTGATTTTAGAACTCGAGGTGCTGGCACTATACATCTATTCATCGGCTTTTTCCCATAGCATTTATAGGAAGCACGGACTCTGTGCCGTTTTAGGCTTTAACGCAAGCCGCTAGTGTCACAGCACAAAAGCTCTCGGGCAACCTCAACCTTATGCACTACGCTAACAGGGGAACGACGCGTGTTGTGACACATCACGGCTGTGGACGTAACGGCCGTGGACGAGCTTCCACAATGGGTAAGATTCTTATTATACGAAATTACATACATATATTGTCCGTCATAAAGTGGGACAATGTTTGACACAACGTTAAATGTGACATTTCGTCCATGGCCGTAGAAAATGTTGTATGAGATTTATTTGTACCATACTCGTATCATGCAATTTCGAGGATGGTGCGGTGTCCGTGAACGTGTTAATTATGTATGTTAAAGTTTAGGCTACTGATTACCAAAATAAACTCATGTGGCAAGAAATGCATTTCGATGAAATGAAAATTGTGCGATAGATAGGTTTGATGAAGGGTGATTTAATAAAATCCTAGGTTAGGTTAGGTTAGGCAGGGGGTTCATTACGCAAACCTTTTTTTTTATGGCATAGGGAAGGCAAACGAGCGCACAGACCACCTGATGGTACGTGGAAACTGTGACCCATAGACATTCGTATTCACAAGACCGCAACCCTAAGACTACAAATGCGTTGCCAACCCTGAGGAATAAGATGAAATTCCTCTATGCTAATCATTTCACCGGCTGTCTTATCCCCAAACCGGAACACAACAATGCAATCCCTGCTGTTTGGCGGTAGGTTAATGGATACGATGGAGGTACCAACCCGGACGGACCCTGCACAAGGTCCTCCCATCCGAATACCTATACCTATATTTTACGATTATACTGTATAACTAGAAATTAACCATTTAAGATTTTTCCATTGCTGCGGGAGGACAGAATAGTTCTGTGTGCGGGACTTTGCTTAGTATGTTTGCCAAATTTCATGATTTCAAGTTAACGGGATGTACCCCTTACTATACGTACGTATACGTAACGTAACGTAACGTTTTGATTTTATTTGCAAGTGTCAACATACGCGGCATCAACTTTTTGATTGCGTTGACTTAGTCAGAAGCTTATTAACCTAACCTAACTTGACACTTCCACGCGTTCAAATCAAATCAAATATATAATGTGCTAGCAAATTAGTCACGGATATTTTAATCATCGATTCTAGAGCCTATTTGTAGTAAATAATGTGGTATAACATGTAGTCCAATAACGCATAATTACCGAGATTTTCATTATTAAAAAAACAACTCAATAGTTATTTTAATTTGAACTTTGCTACCTATACTTAAAGCATTATTCACTAAGAAATTGATTGAACTTATTTATGTTATACGTTGATGATTTTGCTACTTACAACATGAATCTTCCTTAGTAAATAATGCTTTAGGTTAAGGTGACAAAGTTCAAATTAAATTAACTATTGAGTTGTTTTTTAAATAATGAAAATCTCGGTAATTATGCGTTATTATGGACTACCACATTATCCACTCCAAATAGGATCTAGAATCGATGATTAAAATCCGTGACTAATTTTGTCAGCATCTTATATTTATTTCCTTCAAACGTGGTACGGATGATGGTTGTCAGTGCATATATAGTCACACACATTTTACCAATGCCTGGCCGCGTGGCGATGGCGTGCAAAAAAAACATAGAAATAAAAGTTGCTCCACAAAACCTAAACACACTAAGAAACATGTTAGTGATTCCCTGTTAAAACAATGTCAAATGAGCGTTTCTCTTTTTTTTTGCCACTAGTTTTCAAAATTGTCGAAAAACCAAAATATCACTAATCATAAAGTTTATGAACGAAATTCGATAGAATATTTCATAAAGTTTTAGATTTTGTGCAAGTGACCGCTTTTTAATAGGTTTAAATGGTGAAAAATCGTAAAATATTGAGGGTAAGTAGAATATTGGTTCTTATTGTGTTACTTTTGCTTTGATTAATATCATAAAAAGGTGCACAATTTATCCCTTAATGTTGGTGTTTTATAAAAAAATACTATAAAAGTAATGTAATCGTGTGAAAATATTCTATCAAATTATAAATTATCTTTGAAAATTTTGTACAGATTCTTTTTCTGTGTTACCTTGACCTAAAATTGCCCTTATAGTTTCGTTTCTTTGTAAAGTAAGCATATCTGAATAAGTTTTTGTATATTATATTACAATAGCGTTTTTATGTTTTTTATTAGTGGCCGAATTATTTATTTTTATGTAATATAAATGAAATAAAACGAAAATAATGACGGTAAAAATGTTGGGACAGTAACAAAGAAAACCATTGGTAACAAAGGAAGAAATGTAAGGCTATGTGTATAATGTACCTCAATATTAAGTTTTAAACAATTATTTTATCTAGAAATAATTTATATAAGAAACTTTGAAAAATCATACGAATTATTAGGCAACTGTACTAAATTTCGGTTAGAAACATTTCTTTTGGAAGTCATACTTAAGTATTACATAAGATTCACTTCGTTGCTTGTAATGTTTATTAAAATATAAAGGGTGAAATCTAAGTCGTGATATACCTACAAATGATCACCTCTGTGTTCTACCCACGAATATGAACATACTTTCACTATGGGAGCACTCTGAAATCAGGAAAAAACATCAGCTGCTTCATATAGACCTACATTTTGATCGAGTACGTATTGAACTTTTCTATGAAACAGCATATCATATTCAAGCTTTTCTGGATTTTTGTTTTTAACCGTTCTCTGTAGCGTCCCATCTTTTTAGCCCCAGAAATCTTAGTAGGTTGCTCTGACATTTTTTTAGCCCTGTACAACAATGAAATCTAGCCTTTATTATTTTCCTCTTAGTGTAACTTAGCTTTCCTTTGATATGTTACCACGCAAAAGTAACACAAAAATAAGTCACACAACACGTGTTCAATGTTTTAAAAAATATATTGTGGGCTAGTTTTATGGAGAATGTTCTATGACTTTATATCAAACTGTTCGTAATAATACTAACTATGCTATAAGTAACCAAATATAAGTAAATTATTTAAGTTATCTCGTAAAATCACATGTACACAATAGGAAAAGATATTGGTCACAACTCCTACGCACGTGCTCTCTTAAGTTTTTTTTAATAACAACTTACCGCAACAACATTGTCGCGTGGGAAGTGACATTTGTTTGTGTTGCCCATCGCAAATAATAAGTCTTGGTAGTTTTTATTTTTATATTAAGCTAGTAAAATGGGGAACACAATAGGAAATTACTTTTGGAACATTTCCTGGGACAAGAGTTAAAAATTAAATTCTACCATATTACTGGTGTTAACTCGACAAAGTAGACGAAAAATGAATCTTAATACTACTAAGCATAGATTAAAATTCAAAAGTTCATATAGGTTTATTGACCATCATGAAGATATTTCAATGTAAAGTTATGGATTTGAAGATGGAACAGTCGTTCTATCATACTTTGAAAAAGTAGAGGTTTCGTTTTTAATTAATTTTAAATACATGCCAAGCTTTTTATTTATTGTAAAAACATTTTTAGTGTGCAAATAAAACGATGAATAAGTAAAAAATTCAAACTCCTTAACTTAAATACATTAAGTATTTTATTTTTAAATGCAAAGTCATGGGACACAGCAAAATGTGCTAGTGGCAAAAAAAAAAGAAACGCTCAAATATGACACGATTGAAATTTGAAATATTTTAACAACATAAAAGAAGTTAAATTAACTTTAGTAACATTGACTTGTTAATTAGGAGTCTTAATTTAAGATAGTTAGTTATTTAGTATACGCATTTTTCTTTTACCTTTATCTCTTAGATCATAAGCTTGCAAAATCAAATTACTATTATGATTATTATTTTTCACGTCAATTTGTCAACATTGGGCAAATGTGTATTTAACTTTAAGTGGAAACTGCTTCGGCTAACTGTGCTATATTTTGTTTCTGTTTATTATGTGAATTTATGTACGCTGTTTGTTTCCCAATAAAAAAAATTATATAAAAAATCTTAATCGAACCAGCAAATCTTACAGTACGTGCAACTGAAAAAATAGGTACTTTTTTATAATATTCAATTTTAAAATGCTTTTGAAATGCAACTGGTGATCCAGCGATCCTCTCATAATTTAAACAACACTTCCACAGCTCGACGTTAAACCCAGTTGTACAGAAACTCGGCCGCGACTCAACCCGTGCAAAGTCAAAGTGGTAAAATGTACCGTAAAGCCGACAACTAAATAATAACCGACGGAGGCCGTCGTGACGCGTGTGTGTGTGACCGCATACGCAGAACTTCGCCGAGGGCTTTCATATTTTTGATGTTATTTATTTATTTAAACTTATTTGCACTAAATACAAAAAAGTACAAATGGTGGACTTAATGCCCAATGGCATTATCTACCAGTCAACCAGTAGGTGAAACAGAAAAAGAAGATCGGTGCGAAGAAAAAAAAACTGTTTAAATAAAATATATACAAGATACGGGTATATCAAATCAAATATAAATATACATACACACATACATACATACATACGTAATATACCTAAATATAATAATACATAAAAATATATAAATAAACAGATATGGCGATGTGTGTTAAATCGATTAATATTAATTAATTAATTACTAACTTGCTTGGGGCTTGTCTGATGCTCAGTGGGAGCTCATTCCAGAGACGGATCGCCTGATGTTAAGAGGCCTCTGGCGGGGGAGGACAGTGAGTTGATCATTTCGCATTGTTACCTTCTTCTTGATTATGACGTAATTGATTGAAATGCCCAGTGTATTTGAAACTGGGCTCCATAAAATAATACCATTCCATAAATTTAATTGAGTTAGTGTTCCGTTACGTTTCATGTTCGGGCCTGCGCTAGATGCTCCGCATTCACACTTGTATATCCCCTACCATAGACAATCTAAGCTATGCTAGGCTATTGGCAAACCGGTAGCACCGTTCAAGCCTATGATGAGCATTTGCATGTTCCTGTGAAGGTGCTTCCCGTGGATGTCGTAAGAGGCGACTAAGGGAATAAAGGCTTGTAGTACTGTTAGACGATAGGCTTGCTACCTGTCACTAATACGCTGGTAAACATCTTAGCCTAATTGTGCAAATTGAGGTTACAGAGTTATCTACAAGTTTTTTAGAGTTGTTGGTAATTCTGTAGCTCTGCCTACCCCACTCTGGGAATGAAGGCGTGAAGGTATGTAAATGTATGTATGTAAAAACCCTAATGTAACTTAGGTAAACGCCTACTTTCAGAGTTAATAACTGGTGAGACTTAAACGGCCCCTCGGATTTTCATAAACCTAACCGCGATTAAACAAGCCTTATATTAGATAAGATAAGAAAAGATAGGATATACGACGCATACAAATATAAACAGAGGCTCGCGTCAAACTTACAACGTCCTCTGCTGTCAGCAGTTGGAAAAGGTTATTTTAAATCTATTCGATTTTGTGTAATCTGTCATCATTGTCTATATTTAACTGTTAAATATAGAAAAGAGATGAATACAGTAATATCATCGCCCGAAACAGCAAAAACAATAATTTAATATTAGCCGGCGACGTGTCACTTCAACTCTCGTAATCATTTCATCCCTGAAAACGCTTGCCCTTCGCGTCCAGGCTGAAACAGCACTTATCACGACCGAGTAGGACTCAGTTCAGGGCGACACGGCGCGGGCGAAGTGATTCCTAGTACGCTCACGTACAACAGCGCTACATTGAATTTATTTTTATTTATCCCGCGAGGCTCGATGCCGGCGCCAGTACCAGTGTTTTCATAAGCATTTTAGCTTCTTCCAACTCTTGAGGAGGACTTTTGGAATATTCTTATGTTTTTACTAAAACAATGAGATGTGTATTTAGTTTCATTGGTTTATTTATTTTTATCCGACTGCGGCAAAGCCCATGATGAGGGTTATGTGTTTGAAGTGTATATATGTCAGACTCACTCGTAACTAATACACGGCTAAACCGATTTTAATAAGTTATACGTGATTATAAGTTATTCGTATTAACAACTGGAGTGTCATAGGCTATTAAAATGATTTAAATGTGAAATTGGCGAAATTATAAACATATACATTATAAGTAACATTACTTTGACGACTTTATTTAAACAGCAGTTGGGTTTTTCCATCACTTTCTTTTTGCTTGTTCGATTCCCGATTAGGACAAATATTCGTGTCTATTAAGTAATAACCTATGTAAATATACATCTCATTTAACATAAACATTTATATTAAACGAGTGGAAGACAGATATTCAGACAAACTTTTTTAGCCTAAGTATCCTATGCTGCCCTCCTAAGGAGAAAAGGCGTATCTACTATATGTCTTGTGAATGCGAATGTCTATGGGTCTCAGTTTCCACTTACCATCAGGTGGCCTGTGTGCTCGTTTGCCTTCCTATGCGATAAAAAAAAACTTTCGACCTCCTCTATTGAACCTACCTACCAACCCGAACCCGAAAACGAGAAGGCGAGAAACACATCACATTCGCGTGTCGGGCGTCCTCGGTGCTTCTCGGCGTGAGTCTCGGCTTATTAAAGTGACGTGTACGAGATATTTCTAATTTGCATAAGCGTTCCTCGGCAAGGCTTAGACAGATCCACGAGTACATACCGCGCAGACGTGCGCAGATTGTGAACGGAAGAGGCACGTGGGCCGCTGGGCTGCTTATTTAGTTTAGTTTATTTATTCATCAATGTAATATTACAATATAAATTGCATTGCATGTCAAAAAATACGAAATTACATTGAGATCGTCAAAACATAAATACTTATAATCAAAAATACAAGAATAATTAATAATAAAGAATTAACACAACAACAATTAAATATCGAATAATGGTCACTCGTCCGATGTCAATCAAAAATCAAAATCAAAATCAAAATATTTTATTGTTTAACAGTAGGTACAATATGAGAGATGATAAAAAATATGCGAGTTAATTCTGCTACAGTCTACCATAAAATGGTGTACAATATTTATCATAAGTACTTACATATTTAAAATAGTAGTACTTTTAATTACTTATACCAATAAAACTAAAAATAAACAACAAATTAAAAATTAAAAACTACTACATTACTTTTTCAAATTAATATTTAAGTATTACATTATTCCGGCATTTTCTAAAAAGTCTTGTATATTGTAGAAAAGTTTACTTAATAGCCAGTTATGAATTACACATTTAAATTTATCACAATTATACAATTTGAACGCGTCTGGGATTTTATTATAAATTTGTGCAGCCATCCAGAACATACTTTTCGCAAATGTTGTTGTGCGGTGAGAGAGAAGTGACTAATAATTTATGTTTATTTCGAATATTAAAATTATGCTTGGCTGTTTCAAATAAATGAGGGTGTTTTTTTACAAATATGGAAATTTCTTTAATATATCGCTCATCCAATAGAATAATGACATAATTGCATTTTTAGCATGCATGTTATGTCATTGTTCCACACGATAGACCTGACCTTTAGAACACTTATGACGGTAAAATCTCAAAACCCGATTTTTTGCAATTATGTCATTATTCTATTGGATGAGCGACATATACAAGGAAGAGGCAGTATTCTATATTCTTCAAACAGCTTACGACAAGAATCTCTTTGAGAAATTCCACCAAGTGCCCTTAAGCAAGGCTTTTGCATTCTAAATGGTTTAATAAAGTCGGTAGAATTTCCCCAAAATATAGCTTAATCTAGATTGCACAAACCCGTAATAAGTCATCAATCCTGCTTCCAATGAAGAATTATTTATTATACGTCTCAAAGGAAAAACGTATCGTGATAACTTACTACAGAGATCTTCTATATGCGATTTCCAATTACAGTTACTGTCAAGAACAAGTCCAAGAAATTTTACCTGTTTGACTTCTTCTACATTTGTGAATTTATGACGAATATTTAAGTGCAATGGGGTCCTTTGTGAAGTATGGTCTTTGACAAATTAATGTTTAAATCGTTGTTATCAAGCCAATCTACAATATTATCAAGTGTACTGTTAATGTTAATTTCAAGTTGATCTGGTAATTTACACTTAACTATTGCGGTGCTGTCATCGGCATACAAAAGCATTTTCTCTTCATTATATCCAGGGAGATCATTTATGTAAAACAGAAATAAAAGTAGTCCTAAGATACTACCTTGTGGTACTCCTCTATCATTAGTTCTAAATTCTGATCTATATAATTTTAATTCTTTACTATTGCTACAAAAATTGCTTAGATCTGTACATTGTTTTCTGTCAACCAAATACGATTTGAACCAATCTATAGTAACACCCCTTACACCATATAATTCAAGTTTGTGAAGTAAAATGTTATGGTTTACACAGTCAAATGCCTTTGACATATCTGTAAATAACGTAGATACATGAACTTTTTTATCAATACAATCGTATATGGTTTGAAGTAATTGATAAATTGCATAGTTAGTAGACCTATTCTTACGAAATCCATTTTGTTAATTTACTATGATAGAATGCTTGTCAGAGAATTTAACTAATCTTGCAAACATTACGCGCTCAAAAATCTTTGAGAATATTGGAATCAGAGTTACTGGTCTGTAATTATTTAGGTTATCTTTTTCTGATTTTTTGTAAACAGGTTTTATTATTGATAATTTAAGGTTTTCTGGAAAGATGCCATTTTCTAATGATAAATTAATGATATTAGTCAGTGGAGGTGCTAAATCGGACGCGGTTTCTTTAATTATTCTGGTTAATATCTCATCGTATCCTACAGATGTTGTATTCCTTAGACTTTTTATTTCTTTTAATATCTCTTCTGGAGTAACTGGATCAATATAAATAGATGGGCATAGGCGATGAATTTTATTTGAAGATTTTGGAAATTGATGTTTAGATTTTGGTAAAGACTCTATAAAGAAATCATTAAAGATTCTTGCTATTTCTTGAGGATCTTTGATAACTTGACTGTTAGTGGATATAAATTTGATTGCTTCTGGTATTTTATTTAACCCTGTTTGTTTGTTTATGATTTTCCACATACATTTACATTTATTGTTGGAATTTTCAATTATTTTCTGGTTTGAATTTTTTAGAGATATTTGTATGCATTTTTTTTAAAGTTTTGAGTAAGATTCGTATGGTTTCTGTTTTAATTTATTTCCTTGGTATCGAAACGATATGTATAAATTCCTTTTTGTTTTACTTGATACTATTATCCCTTTTGTTATCCATCTATTTTTATTAACACTATTAATTTTTTTACGTTCCTTCGGAAAACAAAGTTCATAGAAAAGCTTATATAAATCAATAAATTTGCTGTATGCCACGTTAGTATCTTTTTCCTTTATAATTTCACTAAATGATAGGCTACAATGATCAATACATACAATGATTAATAAAAACATGTCCAAAGGTATGGTAAAGGTTGGAATGAGGCATTTTAAACCCCTAATTCACTGGATGGTTCATACGGAAGACCGAATGGCTCTAACGACAGCATAACGGTGAGTTGGAACTATTCGGTGACAAGAGACCTTTTGTCTATATCAGTATTATGTTCCATTTTTTGGTTGTCCGTTTGTCACGATATTTTTTTCATTCTTGCCTAATTGTGACTAATTTGGTCTTACAAATTAAACTTAATTTAAAATTAAACTTAGAGCTTAGATTGGGAATAAATTTATTAGTGTGCGATTGTCCTCTGATATTTATTAATACGTTATTAAATATAATAATCTGTGTTTAAATTTAGGCTACTCGTTTAAAAAGGATTATTGGCATTGTTTGTCGACATTTATTTTATTGATAACTGCTCAGATTTTTCAGCTGGTCGCTCTTTTAGGCGCAGGAGTTAATATGTATGATAAACATAAGTCTTACCTACCTACGAACTCAGGTTCAAGGTCAGCCTGAAAACTTAATCCGATTAGGATAAAATTACAGTTACGGTCTTATTAATAAGGTGCATTTTGCTCCTTATTAAAAATGTTACTTACGCAGTTTAAAAGTTTCACCGACGGTATAACATTTTAATATTATGTTCGTGTGGCAAACGAGCATGTAACGTTACCTGATAGTTTGTCGTTAAAGGGTCATACACAGATTTAGGTTACCGTCTTTCCTGTGGACATACCCAAAGTTAACGTTTTCAAGGCCTAATTTTCTGGCTGGACCCACATCCTCATAAGCGCCGTCAGGTCTACTTTAGTCCTAGCCAATAAAAACATAACTTATATGCACACAAGCCTTTAACTATTGACCACAGGAGAGACAACTTTTGTTTTTGCGAGTGTGTATGACCCTAAAGCAAGGCATACCGGTTTCAAAGCTACTAAGCCACAGACAAACATAGACGTAAATTTTACAACAATTCCGCTCTTAAAACGATTCAAACTAACTAATAACCCCTCCCTTACCATTACTCAGCGCTCCCTTTAAAATTAGTTCAGCTTTTAATTAGTCACTTCGGCTCCACAAAAACCCTTTTCTGCTAATAAATAATTAAGCAGAATGGCGCTCCGGCGGACAGCCCGGTCCCGTCGCGGCCGCGAAGCCCGTTTTTGCTGGACATGATTATAGTGGTAACGCGCTTGACTAATTTGAATATTCATTGTTGCATTCGGCCCCCATTCTGCCCTCCTAAGGAGAAAAGGCGTATCTACTATATTAATTGTATCGAAAATCCAACCTTATTATAACCCTTGAGAGTTCAATATGCTTCTATGAATTAATTGCACAGGCGCCTTTTCTCCGTGGGAGGGCAGCGCTATATGGTTGCCTTTATCGCGGTAGATAAATGTGGATACAACGTCGCCCCCTCTCGACCTTACGTAATAGTCAGTAAGTAACAATGTGTATCCAAGTTAATAACATCGACAAACATACCGCAACAGCCCGCTGGACGTAGTTAACTACCGACTGGGGTAATTGGGATAAACCAAAAAAAATAAGAATAGGTAATTTTAAGAGAACAATTTCATTAATTTTGTTTTTGACCCAATAGTTTTGCTTTAATATCTTTATTTATTTTTATTTAGCCTTAGTCGAGAATAAACATTTCTGACATTTTATGGATGACATAACTATTTTAAAATTGGGTTGGCATATTGCAAATAATTACAACAATTAAATCGCTCATTGAATACAAAACGGACACATCCCAAAATATTTTTCTCTTGCATTGAAAATCTTATACGAACAGCTTCTAATTTTAAAATGCAACCCTGACTGATTATGGAATGTGTCCGTTTTGTATTCAAGGAACGAAATGATATCTAATTAAAAAGTGATTGTAATTAATAGTGTATACTATTTCAAGCGGTTTTCGTCTAATCCGAAATATATGCCTAGGAGGGCTTCAAGCCAATAACGCAAGTCAAACTAAGATCAAATATACTTTTGTCGAAATGTCTGAAATAGATAAATATTTCAAAAGCTTAATCATGCAGGACGGCTTTAAAACTCTCTTTTAAATATATTCCTCGAAATGGTTTTCAAATTAGAGTAATTTACATACATACATACATAAACTCACGCCTTCATTCCCAGAGTTGGGTAGGCAGAGCTAAAGAATTACCAACAAGTCTTAAAACTTCTTGATAATTCTGTAACCACATTTTGCAGTAGTAATTAGAGTAATTTAATAGTACATTATTGCCTAGGCAGGGAAGCAGGCAATTGCGGGCCGAGAATTGGTTTAAACGGACGAGCTTGCGAGTCCGTTTAAAAATACGAGGCCCGCAATTGCGATTCCTGCCGAGGCATATATAGTGCTTTTCTCAAAAATCGCAAGAAAAAAATCGCATATAAACAGAAACTTCACGTGAAATAACCTAACTCTTTACCGCTATTATTTTTATGACAAGGAGAAACGCAAGCTTTTTTTAGAAAAAAAAACTCAAAAGCTATTCCAGACACAGATAAAAAAGTTACGTTTCGAATAAAATATGGATGTATAAGACTTGCGCCCTCATTTTATTATGGCCATTTTCACTTTTTAAAAAGTTTACAAACTAGATAACAATGAAATTTGTATGCAACATTGCGGGCTTGTGTAGCGAGCACGCAATATATTTATTTTTAATTTGGGAACTGTCTGTAAACTATGTACTTCGCGTCTCAGTATGGAGTTAGTAATGTCAACTTTTCCGGTCATTTTTGAGAAAAAAATATGAACAATCCCAATTGGTCACGGGTGTTTTTTGAACGATTCGGATCAATTCAATTGGGAATATTCAAAACTTCCTCTCACAGCTTCAATAAAAACTGATTCATCTTACAAACAGTTAAGAAATAACACCCCTCTTTTTTACGTCAGGGGTTAAAAAATTGTTTGTCTGTAAAGCCGGTTTACGGATGATAATTTTACGTTATAACGTAAACGATGCGTCACAAGCCGAATACTTACGCCGATCGTGCCTCTCTATCGCTTGTTCCGCGCTCTCCCTCGCACACTCGGCTCAGGTGGAACGTGACAATGAGTCACGCTTTTTCGTACGTGCAGCCGGCGTTCATCGATTTATAGGACGTTATCACCACAAAATTATTTCTTGAATACCTGTAAAAATATACCAAGATGTAAGCCAACAAAGATTTGGTGTCGAACCTTATACATAAATAGTTATTCTTGGTCCTAATGCATAATGATCAACAATTAGTCCTAATTCTACACCGTGTTTTTTTTGATTTACGATAACTTCGGCATATTACTAGGTACATCCATAGAAACCAAGTGGTAGACTAGACTTATAAATATTGCAAAAAAATTTTTTTTTTCTGTTTAGAACAAAGTAATTAAATGTTGTATCTTAAGGTCATTTTAAAAGGGCCTTTAGTGTTAACTCATAGACAGTGTCAAATACGTCAATGTTGGCGTGATATACACAGACAGTTAAGAGCCTTTTAGACCAGTTCAACGTGATTAACTGACTAAATTTAAAAATTAAATATCTTTAAAAAGGTTACAGTTAACACTTGTCTGTCTTCGAGAAATTAACTTTATTTGACCTAAAGAACGTTCCCTTAAAGTTATCGTAAATCAAAAAAAACACGGTGTATATCATTTGGCATTATACATAATACAAAATTATTTGACACGATGAAGATCCAATTTACTCTGAAAATCATGGTTTCCTTTATTAGGAAAACAGCAGCCTGCTGAAATCTCCTACCTCTTTCCCACCCGTTGGGTTGGGAGCGAGACGGATTGCATGATAAACATGACGAAGCGATGCCATCGCTCCTGCCTGCGCGAACAAGTTTGGCTCGCGACTTAACGAGATGAATCTCTTTAGAACTTCGTCCGCGGTTCGATCGTTTCTTCGGTCGCAGCGTTTTCCCTCCAAGAATAAACGTAGAATATTGAACTATTTACATATCGCAGTAATAAT
Organism: Acleris emargana; assembly: GCA_927399475.2. Classification (NCBI taxonomy): domain Eukaryota; kingdom Metazoa; phylum Arthropoda; class Insecta; order Lepidoptera; family Tortricidae; genus Acleris; species Acleris emargana. Next base: position 456,949 of record OV656846.1, read on the forward strand.
ATATTCCGTCACTTTATGGAAGGCACACCACTATACACACTAAAGGAAGTTATGTATCTCATTAGTGTTATATGCACGTGACTTGATTAGTCCATGTGCATCGTTCATCCGATTATCGTTTATCCTAAAGCAAATCCTCTGTAAATTATTTGACTTTTCTTTTTTCTTTTAATACAACGCTAACCTGCCTTGCCCGCTGGTACTTTTATAAATCCTAAAATATTTGCCGTCATTTAAGACGAAAGTAATTTTAGAACAAGTAATGAACTCCCATAATATCTCAAATGTAGGATAGCGTACCAGTAGTCCAAGCTATGTCCAGCGCTGACGTCGCCGGCCGCGCTATATATTAATAATTTGCTTTGTTGATATTATTTTATCGAGGCTGATAGTTTCACAGTAATGGCAATATAATTAAACAAAACGTCCATCTATATCAAAAAAGGTCGTCAACGTAACACAGATTGTTAAAAACTCATCAAAAGTTATAAAAGTGCCTTACAACATTCCGTGTCTAGAAATTCCAATATTCCTAGAAAAAACAACTTAAGAAATAGTTAAGCCTCCACTTGAGAAATACTTCAAATTCGAGTATTCCTGGAAAATTACGGGTCAATTACCCTGTCAGGCAATAACCAGCCTTAGTGGAATACATCCGGATCGTCGGATTTCGAACTGCCGCCGGAAAAATAATGGAGTAATAACTTTAACGTGTCTTTCACTGTGTGTGTGTTTAGCTGGTTGATGAAAATCGGTCGAGTCGTTTAAGTGATATAAGTCATTTTACTTGTAACCAGGGATGTGTTTTTTGCAAACGATTCCAATTTCAATTTAGTTTATTTTATAAACACTAAACATAGTGTTTGAAAACAAATCTTACTAGCTACCACCGTTTTTTAAGCAGTGGTGTGGGCGTATATTGAATAAATCCACATGTAACCATCGTCCTTAGTGACACGATTAAATAATCATTATGGACGAAGAGGCCGACGTCCCCATCACTAAAGGCGACCCCCGTGAATTTAAATTTGCTGGATAAAATAGGCTTGCGCTCCCGACATTAAAAGACCCAAACCAACATTAACTGGTTAAAGAATTTAATACTATAGTAGCGCTCTGACACCAAAAAACGCCTTACTCTGCGGTCGAACACATTTGGATTTTTATCATATTGCAGATTAATAAAAAAACTAAAAGGGACAAATAACGTTATTTGTAACGTTGCTAGTCGTTTCTGTCTTTTTTCATCAGTTTCATATTTTTCTAGAGGTATCTCTAAATCAGTGATATAGAGACAAGCCTACCTCTGTGCGGCCACGTAGACCTTATATGATCACTGCTTAAGTCAGGGAGGTCAGTGAAGATGAGGGATAAACGAGTAAGGAACAACAAAGCTGCCACCGTCAATTTGCACCGCATTCACGCCTCACGGCTCACGGCTCGCACCTCACGGCTCACGGCTCGCTCCGCGCTTACATCACCGAATCATATTTACGAGTATAATACGTAAAAATGAAACGACAATTTCCTCCCTACATTACACGCATACGAAATTACATTCACTGACAGTTTTACCTTTATAAAGGCTTCGGAGCAAAATTATTAGCTTCGCTGGAGGAACTGTCCGACGGGCGGCATACTTTTTTTTTTATGGCATGGGAAGGCAAACGAGCACACAGGCCACTTGATGGTAAGTGGAAACTGTGACCCATAGACATTCGCATTCACAAGACTGCAAATGCGTTGCCAACCCTGAGCACTAAGATGGAATGCCTCCTGCTGCTTGGCGGTAGGTTAATGGATAAGATGGTGGTACCAACCCGGACGGACCCTGCACAAGGTCCTCCCACAAGTAATACACCCCACCCACCCACTTAAATAATATTGTTGCCATTTGCGTGGGACCGGGGAGCTTTCGTTTTATTATTATATTTTCTTATTACCATTAGGATCGTTAAGTCTTTTAAGATATTAAGGATTGAGCTCTGGGTATTTTGTGCGATCATCTTTTATTGAATACTTTTGCTTATTCATTATATTTTTTGCTGGCCAGTGTGATGAGTTTTACACAAATTGGATGTTAAAATACCTAACGTAGGTATACTCGTACTTGTAGTATAGATACACTCATCGAATTTCAATCGAGAACATTGATTTGTTTTCGTGTTCTCTGAATGAATTCACAAAGGCTGCATTGTTGATATTATGTTATAGGAGTAAGGATAGAGATTAGAGTTTGTGCTGCACCAAAAAGTAGTTACACTATTGTTTTAGGGTAAGCCCTGTAAAATAGTTGTAAGTGTGGGAAATAAATAAATAAATTAGTCAATCCAACAAAGTGGTAAAATAAAATCATGTTTTTTTTTTGCACGCGGATCGTGCGGATGTATTTTTGTATGTCAATGTATGGAAATAACAGTTTTCTAACGGCGAAGTTAAGTTTGTCGCGAGGTCTAATTTGGTTCGGGACCCTACACTGAGCATGGTCCAACATGCTCTTGCCCGGTTTTTAATCTTTATATTCAACACCAAATAATGACTTATACACGGTGCCCGTGAGCATTGCGAGACATTTTAACAGCATATTCCTGACCACATTTTAAGTTAAAAATGTTAATTAACGTCTGCTGAATTCGGCTCGGTTTTAGAGATATTTCGATTTTTGTGTAAAAATGTTGTAATGAAATCTCCAGTATGAAACACCTTTATGATTGCGACGTTGCAAGACTTCACCATCTAATTTGACTGTAAAAGTCTAATCATTCTGTAAAAAAGGTTACTAGTAACGGTTTTGAATAGATTCTGCTTGTTAATAATTTATGGCTATTACGCAAATATCTTCTTAATCATGATAGGGGTTTGTCTCTTTCTTCCACTTGACTTTTCTAACATTACTGGTTAGAAAAGGAAACAAAATAACATTCATTCAATGTCAAGGGTACCCCATAATACATAAGAAATGGAGGAAAAAGCGTTGCCAGCCCGTCCTAAAGCATTGTTTCACTAGAGAAGCGAAAATAGTTGATTTATTTTGTATGAAAAATCGAAAAATTAAAGAGTTTGAATTGGACCTAGGTTCATCCAACATTTATTACTCCTTATGACCTCAGGAATGCGTGGTTAAAATCTCTCGCAATGCTCACGGGCACCGTGTATTTATACTTAAATACTTACTTTTATACTTATAGACAAAATAATTACAACGATTTTTGTATCGAGACAGAAACTCGACCTTCACTTAGATTTCATATTCAATCAAATAAACTCTGCAACATCCCTGTGTTTTCCCAACGTTGCGAGTATAACAATAACGTCAAAATGAAACTCTCCCGAACAGGAAACCTTTTCACAAAGATTGAGTGAATTCAAAAAAACCATTGCAAATTGCGATAACGAGCCAAACAAGGAAACCATTATTCCTTCATTACTTCGCGTGCGATTCCCTCGATAAGACTCGCTGTAAACTGTTATCACTGCGAATTTAATGTCATGATAAAACATTTAATTACCTTGCAATTTCACACAAAACTGTTGAATTGAATAAAGAGTGTTTCTCCTCAAAGACATGTATGTTTTCTATGTTTTATTGCTGGTAGACCTGTCGAGATGCATAGATATGACTGGAGAAGTCGGAGTTCGGCTGGACGTGCCTGGCGATAAGGACGGGAGTTGGCTTCAAGAGGTCCACAGGAGGCAAGGGAAGGGGTTTGAGGATCTGGTCTTCGAAATGCACCCCATCGAGGGCAGCATACGCCGACGGAGGGCCTCGTCGTCCGCCGAGAAGGCCAAGTCTCTCAGCAAGCTGTGCACCTACCAGTATCCCCAGAAAAAACAGGTAGACGCGCTGCTGAGCAACATGATGAACGAGCTGACTAAGGTAAGGTCGATGTCTAGGTTCTTTAGATTCAGTACTCGAACAAGAAACTAATTCAGTAGCCTTTATACTTGTATTTATTTTAAAGAGTAGGTAGTTATGAGATGACTATTAAAAACACGTCAGTCGTAAACAATTGGACTTACAGACCACTCTTGAAGGCTCCATCGTTGTCATTATCAGCCTATGGCAGTTCACTGAGAACAATTATTCCCGGCGTCCCTAATCCAGCAACTAGCAGCCTCCCTGCGGAGATTATTGCTCGGACTCATCTGAGAGTATCTTACTTGGCGTTCACCAATTTGCAGTGTGCACTCAAGAACACGTTTATGCCAATCGTTGAGTGTGATCAGCCATTTGCGATAATAGTTATGCGATAACGTTGGTTCTCTGTGGAAATACCTCATTCCTAATTCTTTTCTTTAGAAAAGACTTAATCAGCTCTAGGCTTAGGGCAGGCTTGGAGGCAACAAATGGTTCATAATATCTTAAATTAACAGGCCCTCGATATCTAAATACTACACGATCAGTTGTGGTAAGAACTTTACCTCTATCCCACTAGTACCATTGCGTTGTCCCATCATGGGACGATATACATATTAACTGAACGATATAAATATTAGTGTCACTTGTCCCCTGTGACGAAAAAGTCTCAGTTGTCCCATAATAGGACAACTCCATGGGACTAGTGCAATATACAAACTTTTCAAGAATTAAACATATCAGGAGACCGTTAATACGATGTGGTGGGAGAAGGCAACTGGTGAAATTACTGCATAGAGGCATTCAACCTAGATGCTCAGGATTGGTAACGCATTCGCAGTCTTACGATTTAAATCTTGTGATTATAGTCTTGAGACGTATGTCTATGGGTCTCAGGTCCCACGTACCATCAGGTGGCCTGCGAGCTCGTTTGACTTCTTGCCATAAGAAAATACTTGAAGCTTGGCAGGTTTTAGGGATTTGCTACACTTATGTCTCCATCGGAATGAAAAATTATGATAAAGTTAAAGACATTAACATTTAAAAATTATATATTAAAAGTATCAATTAAAGGAAACCGCCCAGCTATACTACTGTTATCTCTGTCCCTTTTCCAGCCTGGAAACAGAAGTCGTATCACCTTAAATTACAACTTCGGTTCTGCTCCTGCTTTGACTTTACATAACCATCCTTATTGTAGATCTTCGTGCGCGCGCGCGAGGTGCTAGAGCTGGAGACCGCGGCCACGGTGCGCGCGGACCTCAGGGAGGGCTCCGGGGAGGGGAAGCGAGAGGGCAAAAAGAGCAAGCTCAGCTCACGCTTCCACGTCGTGTCTTCCAAGAACTCAGCTTACTTCGATGTTATTTACTCTAACATGGCCGAGGAGTACAGGTAACAGAATTTTAAGTAGATAGGTACTCTGTAGCAGCACGACCTGAGCCGGTGCGAAATGTATTTCATCATCATCATCATCATGTCAGCCGAAAGACGTCCACTGCTGGACATAGGCCTCCCCCAAGGCTCTACACTCAGACCGGTCTTGTGCTTTTCGCATCCACCGCGTTCCCGCGATCCTTACAAGGTCGTCACTCCATCTTGTTGGAGGCCTACCCACAGCTCGTGTCCCGGTCCGCGGACGCCACAAAAAATTTATTTAGTGTAAAACAACTCACAAGGAAAGGGACCCAACTGTCCAGCTCCGATTTGTTTCATTTTGGTATATGTTAGATATAGTAGTCTAAAATAACGGACACGTATTTTGTTAGGTTCCCGTTCTCAACCTATTGGGAAAAATCGTCCTCCAAAGTACTGAAAATTTACTAAACCCTCTAACTTCTGTAGAGTTTTGTTCAAGCACATTGCTAGTTAATTACCGGGTTGATATTATTGTCTTGAAAATCAAGAGTACATGTATTGTTCTAAAAAAATGAAAAATTAAGCAAAGTGTATGTGCAACGATGAAAAATATTAACTTTGAAGGGCGTTTTTTTTGGGAAAATATGATTTTAAGCCGATGTTAAAAAACACGTGCTCATTATTTTTTCATATTGTCAATCGCTTTGGTTATTTGAATGGTACCATCAGTGTGTTTTTTAGTCTTCTAATACTTATTTTCCGTTAGATAATCGTTTACATTTTTGCCTATTAACCTTGGAGCTTTATGTATTATCATAATCTTTTTAGAAAGCTATGCGCCGAGGCTACTCTCGGAAAAACCGCCCTGCGTACGAAACCGGACCCCTGCAAGAACCAGGCGGAGATCAAGGAGATGTGGCAGGAGCTGTTGGACAGCTCGCTGGCCACCCTCAAGAAGGCCTCCCTGCGCTGCGTGAAGCTGTACCGTCGGACCGTGGGAAGGTCCCAAGACTCCAAGGCCAAGAACAAGCTGGGAGTGTTCCTCCTCAAGGAGTTCCGCAAACTGCGCTCTTACCAGCTCGACACACTCTGCGACCTGTTCAGGATGTGCTACAAGGAACTTTTGGAAGATAAAGTTAAAATCACCTATAAAAAAGGAAATTCTTAGTAGATTTTACTTATTTAATATTTATGTACTTACAGCGATTATAATATAAATTGTTTACAAGTAAAAATGTAAATAGGCAGTAACCGATGCTATTCTTAATACTTTTGCTATACCTACGTATAACGGAAAACCCAGAAATCGAGTGTACAGTCGGTAATCTGACGACTGGACAAGACCTACATTGACAACAACCCACAACCCCTAACGTCCTGGGGGGTTACCGTGACATACTAAATCAGTTCAGTTTAAGTTGGGAGAAAGGGACGAAGCTTTAGTAGTTATACAGCTCTGTGCCTCTCTCTTCACTTACACTGAAACTGCTTTAGTATGTAATTTTAACTCCCCTGGACGTGGGTGGGGTGAAGCGCTGCCACGGCGACTCGGGGCATTATTTATAGTAACCCTCCATTTTATCGAAATTCACTTCATTGGTTGTATCACATTAACGTAATTCATTGCATCGAACACTGTTTTATGCTAAACCCATGGCGCTTTCAGGATAACTGAAATATCAGTTACGTACAATATGATCATACAATAATCATACAATATGATCGTTAAAAGGTGATTCTATCAAATAATAGGTAGGTACCCATTCTTTACACATGTCAAAAGTTTGATGCCGCCACCGCCACTAATCGTTCAAAGTCGTAGCCGAATAACAATAATTCCTCTGTTTTTCACTTAAAAATGCTTTGACAATTGAGTCAGCTATTATTTTCTCTTATGCCAGAAACTTAAGGGCAACTTCCATAAAACTTAATCGACCTCTGTGGCCTAACAGAATCAGTCAGCGTCTTCACTCTCCTGCACCTCTGCTTCATCCTGGTACTCCTGGAGCACGCGCAGGTGGAACCAGCGGAGCTGATCCATCATGTACTTTAGCTCCTCAGCGGGGTGCAGAATCGTGGTGCGGAAGTGCAACGTGCCAGGCGCCTGACCAAACCCCGATCCTGGCACCACGCAGATGCCTACAAACGTGAAACAGTTCCGTCAGTTATTTTACCACGTAATAACAGCAGTGTCACTGTATCCATAAGGTCTTAACACTCCTTTACAAACTACACCGCTAAGTGGTTTTGACATTGGGAAGGCAAATTCATTCATGCAACTTGATAGTTTTTAGAACCATTGTAAGATTGTGCAGGCTGCCAACCTAGGCTGCGAATTACGATCGAATGCATGGTAGTGCAAAAATATTAATGTTAAGCCCGATTTACAGTGGTCAAGGATGGTGGCAAGTTGAGATCACATGAGACCAGAATCAAGTAGTTAAAGCGACCTAAACGGACCTTGGGTATTCTAGTTTGGTTAAGCCTATCTTTCTTAAATATCGTAATCATATTGTTAACGTTATGACAGTTTAGTCACTTGACAGAGACAGAACTGTCATAAAGTTAACAGTGTAATTACAAGAGAGAAGAGAGGTTATACAATATGGAATCGAGGACTATCACATAATATTTGGCATGAGAATCCCAACGCACCTGTCTCCTCGAGCAGCCGTATGCAGTAGAACTCGTCGGGCGCCAGCCCCGCCGCGCGCGCCGCCGCCAGCGCACGCGGCGGCAGCGAGAACCGCGGGAACGCGAACATCGACGCCTGCGCATACAAGTAACCGCTACATCATCGAGACAAGCTATTATGTAGGCTAAACAATTCAAGCCTTTAAAATAGTTTGAAGTGTCAAACAAATTAAATAAATAAACTTCAGGGGACAAGTTTATACAATTTGACCTAATCCCAAACTTATATAGTAGAGAAATACATAGTTAAATATTTTTCTTCTCGCGTACTATAAATCGCTAATATTGATATCGTTAACGGTATCAGAATACCACCTACAGCGTTACCGAAGCGGGAAAACAGTTCTATAATTAGCGTTGCAATTGTAATAACAGTTCTGTAATAATAATTATTATAGAACTGCATTATTTTTTGCTCTTAAGGTACTCGTGCCCGTAGTTAGAGCGCTCGCATACGCTCGCTCTAACTTCGGCACTCGTACCTTAAGAAGCTTAATTACATACCCGTTAAAGCTGTAACGAGCGAGCGACCCGCCTTTGGTAAGCTTCGGTTTATGTGGGTTTTCTACACCCATACTAAATTATCTAACTGATAGTGAAAATCGCATAAAAAAAAACTAATTAGTCGTTTTTGAGATTATCGCGAACATTACAGACAGATGTGGCGGGGGAGTTTGTTCTATAATATATCGTACCTTCGGTAGAACAAGGGCACAATGTACTATATGACAAGGAGAGCAATTGTGCCCTTGTTGTACTGAAGATGCGATATAGTGATTGAATGAGTAAGTAGCGTGTCTCACGTCGATGGGGTTGCAGGAGAAGGTGGGTATGTCGTTGAGCGCGGCGTGCGCGGCGGCCGTGCGCTCGCGCAGCACCCGCCGCACCGTCGCCAGCTCGCGCGCGAACCGCTCGTGCGACGCCTCGCCCGGCGCGGGCGGCTTCATCTAGCAAGGAAGAGAATTAGGGGGCTACCATATGTATATGTGGGATCGGTTTATTTGAGCAAAAGCATGTGTGACAAACGTACTCGTATCTTTTTAAAAACTTTCATTTCGGAATAACGTGTTCGTGCGTAAAACACTACATATCACATAGGTTACTTGGGCTTACTAAATAAATGACTTAAGTTAGGTTAAGAGATTTGATCACATACAATTGTAAAATAATGCGACGGAAATCATTTTAAATTTTTCTTTGTCTTTGAAAGTATATCTTGGCGAAAAGAAAAATGATATAGGCCGTTGCCAAATGATGATATGATGAACCTACACATATGGAACTCAGTTTACAATGAGAAAAAAAACGCAGGTATAACAGCTAACCTCTGCTCTATGGCTCTTTCCCTTACACTCGTTGTTAGCTGAACTATTTGCTACCTATGTCATGGTAATTCCCCAGGGCAGTTATCTTATTAATGCTCATCAGTGCCTACATACAATGTTGACTAAATATCATAACATGTGCATTTTTTTCTTCATCATACAAATTATGTATTTACTATTTAAAAATAATGTAAACATACACACTCACACGCCTGCACGCACACACAAACACACATATATAGGTACACATACATACACGCAATAATTCAGAAGTCTCTTGTTCAGAACAATTGTCAATAATTTAGTTTAAGCATTACTCTTAATAAATGGTAGTGAGATGGATTGGGAGCACTCTCCCCTCTCTTCAATCCGGTGGCCCTGAACACCAGCGTCAAGGCTAGTAAGCCTGACACCATGCTGAGTGGCAACCTTTTCGGTGTTCATTTTAGATTAAGCACCTCTAAGTTTGTATCACTTTACTTTTTTATTTTAGCACCGAATACATACATACATAAACTCACGCCTTCGTTCCCGGAGAGAGGTAGGCAGAGCTACAGAATTACCTACAACTCTAAAAACTTGTTGATAATTCTGTAATCACATTTTGCACCGAATATACCATTTCTATATTTCTATTCCGCCGTTGCCGTGTGGTTGCCGGCTTAGAATTGTGCCACTCCATGTCTTCCCGTGGAGGTCGTAAGAGGCGACTAAGGGAATAAAGGCTTATAGTACTGTTAGGCGATGGGCTTGCTACCTGTCACTAATATACACTGTTAAACATCTTAGCCTGTTTGTGCAAATTGTGGTTACAGAGTTGTCAACAAGTTTTTAGAGTTGTTGGTAATTCTGTAGCTCTGCCTACCCCATTCTGGGAACGAAGGCGTGAAGGTATGTATGTTTGTATATTTCTATTCTATTTTATTCTAAACATTTCACTTACACGGATAAAATCAGCAATTAATCCTACAGAAATAATCCAGGGGAGGGAATGTTGGTTGGATTGGGGGGGAGGTTGTTACCTAGTTTGTTTTCTATTGAGAAGTGTTGAGTGGTGAGTGTTACACTTTTGGGTAGAGTTCAAATGATCATTTCGTGATCCAATGACCTACTCACCACACAATCCAACGCGCACTGCCCCAGCAGGTTGGGGCACTGCGCGACGGCGCGCGAGGCGGCGAGGGCGGCGCGCGCGCCGGGCGCCAGGCGCGGCAGCTCCGCCAGGCCGGCGCGCGCGCCGCACTCCGCCGCCCAGCCCTTGGACGCCGTGATGAAGCTGGCCAGTTCCAGCGAGCTGAAAGGCTCGCCCATCTCGGCTATCACCTGCAATAATAGCCACTGGTTCAATAAGGTACTTACTTAAATAGGGATCCCGTTGAATCACCGACACCCATTTGATCGAATTTCATTTCATCGAAAGCTAATTTCTGCTGAACCCTAATTACCCTATTTACAATAACGTAAGCATGGATTACGCAGGTTAGGTTAGGTTAGGTTTCAAATAAGAAACATTTAGTACGGGCAAATGTCAAATTTTAACCCGAAGTAAGCCTTATCTATCCGCGGTTTGAATATAAGGTTTGGCTGGTGCTCGAATGAGCATCCCCATCTGCGGGCTCCCAGGAGGGTGGGACGCCGAGGTGAATGAAACCTTTTTTCTAACCAAAACCATGGATAAAAAGAGTGGAAACCAACCCAAAAACATAAACCAGCAGCAGGCCGCTGCTTCTAACGAAGCGCCCTGCAATAACCAACCAAGTCCCCAACCCGGTCTTTTGCAGGCCGGTGATCAGCAGTGGGCGGCTAACACACGGAAGCGCAATCCATCAAACAAGCGCAAAAAGGATAAACGCACGGCCAAACGTGCAGTACACTTTGCCCAGGCAGGCTCGGAAAGAAGGCAACCTCCCGCCGCAAGGCAGGAAGAAGCCAAAGGGTTGGCAACGACCCCCGTCGCCTCAGTAGGCGCAAAGCAGACGAACCGCCTCGGCGAAAGCCAAGGTGGGACGAAGCTGAGCGCCTAAAAGGCATTCCGTCCCAGCCAAGGTGCGAAGGACAAGGCCGACGCACCTCAGGCGGCAAAAAGGAAGCGCGGTGGTAGAGGCAGGAAAGGGAAACCTGAACCCAAAAGTGGTAGCCAGATAGTACCTAAGCGCTCTCGCCCCGACGACACACAATCGCCGATAGGCAGTATTGCGAAGCGCACCAAGGCCTCCACTAGTCTGGTGAACCCAGCCGTCACCTACGCTGACACTGTGGTCCTAAATGACCTATTTGTCGCAGTGATGGCGGAACCCTTCACCGACCTAACACCTGTCCAAGTGGAGGGCATCAAGAGGACACTGGAGACTAGCATCGAGGACATTGCCGATGCTCCAGGTGCCTCCAACACAATCCCGTACTGGCCCTCCTTCCGTGGCAAACCTTTCCACAGCGAGGGTGTGCTCAAATTGCAGTGCGAGGACGTAAAAGACATAGAATGGCTTAAAAACACCGTAGCCAATTTTGTGTCACCAAGTCCCGGGACCAAGCTGGTGGTAAGGCGACAAACGGACATCCCCAGACGGGTGAAGTCCGCTGTCCTGTTACCGACTTGTGCTGACGAGCCTAAGATGATTCAACGCATCTTGGCTGGTCAGAACAGGTGGTATCAGGTTAGCAGGTGGTCGCTTTACAATATCGAGCGCCATGAGGGTAATCCTTCGGGTACCTTTCTGGTGCTGGGTATTCCAGAGGACCAAATTCCCGGGATCTTAGCGAGGGGGCGCAGACTCTGCTACAAGCTGGGTAACGCCTACATCCGTTTCTTCGGGAGCTCGGGAAGGCTGCAGGATATGCCGCCAGACCCTGCTGAGACTGCGACTGCACCCAAAGTCACCAGCAACTCCTCCGCTGAAAAGCAGAGTGAGCACGCTGACCATGACCAGGGAGCAGGCGCGTCTACGTCTGTGGATAGCAGGCCGAACTCCGCCGCAAGGCAGAGAGAAGCTAGCGAACCAGTGGTCACCCAACACTCTTCCGCCGAAAGGCAGAAGCAGGATGGGAAATCAGCTTGCTCGCAGACTACCTCCACCGTGGACGCCGCTCTCGGCGACCTGGAGGAGGATGTCGCGCAGCTGATGGACCAGGACGTCTCGCTGGGAACGGACGAGGAAGTGAGCAGTCCCATTCGCTCCTCCTCCCCTCTCTAACGTCGTCCAAGCTAACCTCCAGCATAAACAAGCCGCGGTGGCTACCCTGCGAAGAATGCTGGAGGTAAACAACAAGACCGTTGCCCTTATCCAGGAGCCGTGGATAAGGAAGGACAGGATATGCGGTCTAAACAACATCGGGGGTAAGATTCTACTCGATACCACTGTGACTAATCCACGCACATGCATCTATGTACCAAAATCTATCAATGCAGTTTTAATGAATGAATTCTGTTCCAGAGACCTGACTACGGTCAGACTCCAAAACAACTGCCCTAGCATCCCGGAGGTTATAATAGCATCGGCCTACCTGGCGGGCGATGTGGACATACCGACGGTTGAGCTGGCCAATCTCATCAGGCACTGCGAAAACAACAAGCTTGAGCTGATCATCTCGGCGGACGCAAACGCGCACCACACCCTGTGGGGCAGCGGATCTTCCAATAAACGAGGTGAGGACCTAGTTGAATTTTTATTCTCCACTAATCTCAGGCTTATAAACAGGGGGTCAGAACCTACTTTTGTTACCTCCAGATTCCAAACTATAATCGACATCACACTTGCTACGGAAAGGGTATCGGAGGTGATCTCCGACTGGCATGTGTCGAAATACCTGTCATGCTCCGACCATAGATGGGTAAGATTCAAACTAAACGTGGACTCTAAACAGCCAGAACTTTGGCGAAATCCCAGACGGACCGACCGTGCAAAGTTCAACAGACTGATATCTGCAAACCTGGCTCCTGCCACAATCCCGATGAGGTACAAAGAGCCTGCAGACATAGAGAAACATGTAAATAAACTGACGGAAACGCTAATAGACTCATTTACGAAAGCTTGTTCACCAACAACGCCCTCGACGAAAGCCACCAATCGTAATGGCTGGTGGGGACCGGAACTCGAGAAAATGCGATGCAAACTACGCAAACTGTTTAACAGAGCGAGCAACACAAGGAAGGTAACAGACTGGGACGCCTACAAGCGGATCCAGCTACAGTATAAAAAACGGATCCGTGAGAGGAAACGTGATTGCTGGAGAACCTTCTGCACTAACATTGAATCAAACTCTCAGGCAGCCAGGATAAAAACCATCTTATCCAGCGAACCGAATTGGAACCTAGGCTCACTGAAAAAACCGGACAACAACTACACAACCACAAATAGTGAGATGTGCGAGTTGTTGCTTGATACACACTTCCCAGGATGTACAGTTACGGAAGACTTGCCTAGATGGCATATTTCCGGGACTCTTGCAATGGTGCCAGGATACTGTGGCACCCCACCTAGTCAAGATTTACCAGGCATGTCTCTGGCACCGCTATGTCCCCACAAAATGGAGAGAAGTTAAAGTGGTATTTATACCCAAACCAGGTAAGAGTGATTATACGCAGCCCAAATCATATAGACCAATAAGCCTTACGTCATTCCTACTGAAAACTCTGGAACGACTCTGTGACCGAGATCTCAGAGACGGGGCTCTGGCGCATTATCCTCTTCATCACCAACAGCATGCCTACTGTTCAGGTAAATCAACAGAATCAGCACTACACAGCGTCATTTCACCTATAGAAAATGCACTATCAACACAATCATCAGCTCTTGCAACCTTCATCGACATCGAGGGGGCTTTTGACAAGACGCAATTCAACAGCATAAGCCACGCCCTACTTAGCCATGGCGCCGACCAAACCGTCTCGGGATGGATCGACAACATGCTTAGACAAAGGGCGGTACAGGTAACAGTCAATAGTACCACACGAGCCATTGTATCGAAAAGCTGTCCGCAGGGAGGAGTCGTCTCACCGCTCCTGTGGAACCTCGTGGTGGATGACCTAATCCGCTCACTAAACGAGGCTGGCTTCTACACTGTAGGCTATGCAGACGATGTAGCTATCCTCGTAAGGGGAAAGTTTGAGTCAGTCCTATGCGACCTCATGCAGGGGGCTCTCAAAATCGTCGAACGATGGTGCTCCGAACATGGTTTGTCAGTAAATCCATCAAAAACCGAACTAGTACTTTTCACAAAGAAACGGGTCATTAATAACCTAAGTTTACCGAAACTCCTAGGCACGACCTTGACTCTCTCCAAAGAGGTCAAGTATTTAGGAGTCATCCTGGATGACAAACTGCTATGGAACAAACACTTAGATAACAAACTAGAAAAGGCCTGTGTCATATTCTGGCAGTGTAAAAGGTTACTTGGCAGAACCTGGGGTATACACCCAAGAATTGCCATGTGGCTATACACGGCAGTGATCAGACCTGTTATCACCTATGGTGCTGTGGTCTGGTGGCCCAGAACTAAACTGACCACAGCCAAGAATAAACTGCAACAATTTCAAAGACTAGCTTGCGTAGCTATTACAGGTTGCATGAAAACTACACCCACAGCGGCGCTGGAGATACTGCTGGGTCTACCGCCCCTAAACCTTTTCATCCAACAGGAGGCGGCGGTAGCAGCCATCAGATTAAAATCCCTCAACCTCTGGGGTGTTACAAACGGAACCCATACCGAAGTCCTTCAGGAAGCAATCACATATCAACCTCTGATAGCTGCTCCTAATGACAAGGTACCCAAACAACACAACTTCAACAAAAGCTACACCATCCAGCTTGCTGAGGAACCCACTGACCAGTCCAGTATACATGAACTACGCATCTATACGGATGGATCAAAGACTGAAAAGGGAACAGGTGCAGGAGTGTACTCACCCGAAATTAACATCAACATATCAACAGCCTTAGGCAAATACAGCTCCATCTACCAATGTGAATGTACTGCCATACTACAGGCTGCCAAGGCAGTGGCTAGGCGGGGTATCAAAGACCAAAAAATACGAATTGTTTCCGACAGCGCTGCGGTACTACGAGCCCTAGACAACAAAATAATACAATCCGGGCTCACACTAGAGTGCCACTCAGCATTGGAAGTGATAGGTTTAATAACCAACTCACGCTACAATGGATAAAGGGGCACAGTGGATCTCTAGGTAACGATGCAGCTGACCAGCTGGCTAGGAGAGGATCGGACCGCCCAGCGGTCGGTCCCGCTCCAATGCTTCCATTAGCATTTAACCAGCTAAGATCATGGTTACGTCACAGAACACTCGAACAACATGCCAATCAATGGGCAAATACCAGTACATGTAGACAATCAAGGGAAACTGTGCCACACCCGGACACGCGTCTAACAAAGCGTCTCCTATCACTAGATAGACATGCCCTACGAATAATTGTAGGAAACATTACTGGACATTGCTCGCTTAACAAACATTTGTATGTTCTAGGTATGACCGACAGCCCCCTATGCAGGGGATGCCTGTCGGCCGACGAAACAGCCCCCCACGTAATCCTGGAATGCGTAGGTGTAGCCGCTCAACGGACTGAAATCCTCAAGACACCGAGGTCACTCCGAGAAGCCTGTGGAGATACCAGGAGGATCCTGCGCTTCTGGTCGGAGTTAGGCTGGCTAGACTACTAGCTGGTACCCCTACGCACAATGGCCCGACATACACGGGCTAAGTGCGGAAAAAGGAGTCCATCACCATAACCATAACCATATAAGGTTTGGCCGTTAGAACACAACACCGAAGCTAAGGTACCAAATAAATTTCTGGGCCACTATGGTAATTACTCAGAATTGTGAGTTGTAGGTAATTCTGTAGCTCTGCCTACCCCTCTCTGGGGACGAAGGTGTGAGTTTATGTATGTAAGTGTGGTACTTTATCCAAAAGACGGGATAAATGTTATAATAAAAATTGTCCTAAGATTATGTCATTATAAAAGCGGTCCAGAATTCAATTTGCTTCTCCCTCCAAACAACACAGTGACCACACAACACAGTGGATGATTAACTGACCTTCTTAAAAGAGAAGAAAGGTTTTGAGACGATGTTCTCCTGGTAGACCTCGTCAGCCAGCAGGAACAGCTTGCGCGCGTGCGCGAACCTGATGATTTCTTCCATGTTCTCCCGTGTCAACACCTAAAACGATAAATAACGATAACGATAAGCGCAGTAACCAAAGCGGTTATATAGCAATGGATTCTTCTTATAACTGCGTAGGACAGTTTGGGTGGTAGAAGCTTCTGCAGTATCTATCGCTACCACCATCTTACTAAGGCGAGGTGCTCCTGTGTAATTACCACCATTAGGGTAATACATATTCCTCAAGGTTGGCAACGCATTTGTAATCTAGAAATTGCAGGTATCTCTTGGTCTGAGCGCTGACTTACTATTGGGAGGCCCGTGTGCTCAGTTCCCTACGCGTCATACAATAAATCAACAACGTATCAGAGAGCCACATGAACATGAATGACTCCGGCGCCTGCCTGATGTCAAGTACATTTACATTCGACAAGCAATGACAAGCATTATGTGGTCATTTTGCACCGTCTTATATACACATAAGTAGGTGTTCTTTTTTCCTTTTCTCTCTTTATCTCTCTCTTAAGATTTTGGTGTGTTTTCCTGCGGAAACTACGCAGGATATTTGAAATATTTTTTAATTTGCTATTTATAGATTTATATAATGCTAGACTAAGTAGTACCATTGTAATATTATATTTAAAAAAATGTCTGACTGCTGAGTTTCTTGCGGCGTTTCTTCTCAGCAGTGGTCTCCTCTTGTGAAGCGCTGGTAGATTCTTCACGTGTAAAAGTGCCCGTGCGGCCTACTTACTGAATAAATGTCTTTATCTTTATCTTTCATCATGAGTAAGTAAAATTCAAATTCAAAATTCAAATCATTTATTCTGTAAGTAGGCCCTGTAGGCACTTTTACAAGTCTGAATCTAACATCTACCAGAGCTACGAGTACATAAATGAACTCCGAGTACAACATGGCGGAATAGTCGTGTCAAGCGCTTTTGTCAATTCCAATAACTTTGTCAAATTCCAATACCAAATCGTATGCCGTAGCGTTAAGCATTATCTAGGGCTTCTAGTCGGAGGATTTTACCTATACCTCTCATAAAAAAGTAGGCTACCTGTCCAGTAGGGTTCCCAGGGTTGATGACGACGAGCGCGCGCACGGCGCAGTATTGGCTGGCGACGGCCCAGGCCCGCTCGAGCTCGCCCACGGACAGCGCCCAGCCGCGCGCCTCGTCCAGCAAGTACGGCGCCTGCTGCACGCCCAGCTCCGCCAGCGTGCCGGAGAACACCGGGTACTGCGGGATCGGGATCATCACCGCTGGGGAGAACATGCTAGTTGAGTCCTTATCCATTAACCTACCGGCAAGCAGCAGTGTTCGCATTGTTGTGGGGATCAGACAGCCGGTGAAATGACTAGAATAGTGGCATTCCATCTTACGAAAAAGGTGTCACGAAGTGGAGGAAGACAATTTAAACAAAATTTGAAGTAATTATTAAAATAAAGATGATTTTTCACCATATTGCGTTTTGTATTGTGCATTTAGCCCATTTACTGGCTGGATCTACTGACCGAATAAAACCACCATTTTAGATTGAAACCGTAAGAATTGTCAGGAACTGGAGAAGTTTTTATGATGTTGGAAGATCTGAGGAGCTTCTAAAATTTTTTTTATTGTGTCGTAAAGTTGACCGTGACGATTTTTTTATTTTCTGTCCTTCACACTTTGTTGGCTAATATTTTTTTATTTGTTTACTATATGAATAAAAATAACATTTCATAAGAATGCGCAAACATTAGAGATAAAAAAACTACAAATACTTTTGTGCTGTCACATTTAAAAAAAAGATATGTGAACATGAATATTCCGAGATTTTTTCAAAAAATATATAAAAAAAACACCGTGGGTAGGATGAGTGTTAATTGGCCCAAAACGTGTTGCAAGTGACCTTAGCTACCCACCCTATTCATTTGGCACACGACTTGCAATACACCCTGTATAACCGAATAAATTATAATAAACAAATGTGTGAAACTACAGGCTTTCTCCCTAAATATTCTCCACAAATAAAGAGGTTAGCATTCTGCGCGGGCTACCTGCGGGCTTGCCGCGCACGGGCCCCGCGAAGAGCGCCAGCACGGCGCGCACCAGGTCGGTGGCGCCGGCGCCGAGGTACACGTGCTCGGGGCGCGCGGGCACGCCGTCGCGCGCGCACAGCCAGCGCGCCGCGCGCGCGCGCACCACGCCCAGGCCCTGCGAGGGCGAGTACGCGCCCACCGAGCCCAACCTGACAACATATTACAAAAATGATAATTTCATTAAAACTTAACTAGTCACAGTAAAAATGAATTGACCCAGTCCCAAACTATGTAAGCTATTGGCTTGTACGATGGGTACTACGAGTAGTCAACGTTGAAAATTCTTACAGTATAGAGAAATAGAGAGACGAGATGTAGGTAGGCCTCCAACAAGATGAAGTGACGACCTAGTAAGGATCGCGAGAATTCGGTGGATGCAAAAAGCACAAGACCGGTCTGAGTGGAGAGCCTTGGGGAAGACCTATGTCCAGCAGTATACGTCTTTCGGCTGACATGATAATAGAGAAATACATAGAAAGTACTCCTATATAGTGCTATTTTTTTATTTTATTAAAACTTCCAAGACTCAGTAACAAATTTGAATCCGGGACCGCTAGCTTCGTAGGCAGGGTTACTTCCGACAAGAGTAACGTATCATCAAAGGCAAGGCGTGGTTCATTGAAATTAAAGAAATTAAATTTTAACCAAATATCTTATCTATCTATCTATAAAATTTTACGATTCTTGTTCTGCCTTTCGGCATACAATAGGGTAAAGTCACCAGTAGTCGACCTTATATGAGTACGAAGAGTGGCAAATATATCTTTCATACTCTTCCCACTCATATAAAGTAGAGGCAGAGGCCGACTACAGGTTTCTGGCCGACCACTGGTGACATTACCCTACAAAAGAGTTTTAACACCGGTCCCAAAAAACATTGCGTTAGCTTACTCTTTAATCTCGCACTCTTTTACATACATATATCGTCAGTCACACATTAAAAATATATGAACGCTAGTAAATCATATTGTCATTTAGCTTGAGACCCTCTAGTGGATTTCCATATCCCTAACGACTCGAAAGCTAAAGGTTCCCCGTGCCGCTATTCAAACAATCCCGTAAATCTACGTAACCCGCTAACACGCAACTAATTGCGTGAGCGTTTAGCGTGCGTGCGCGCGGCGTGCGCGCATCGTCCGTGTTTTTTCCCCAAATGCGTTTATAATTGCGGTTTCTTTTGGGAGGCTGTTTCGAGCATTTACGAGTAACACGAAAAACAACGAGGGAACGGGAGCAAGGTATTTTCGGGTATTTATGGTGCTTTTACATTACATTAAATCACGCCAGTTTCCCAGAGGGGTAGGCAGAGACCACTTATTTTCACTCGCTACGATGTTGACAAATTTCTTTCGCTTCTTCAACATTCATACATCGAGTCATGCACGCGCGTCGGTTACGGGTACTTAAGATTCGGCCCTTTTCCAGTATTTCTCCTATTTGATTAGAAAAAGTACGCCTAGGGCGGCCCCTTCCGACCCTTCCACTCACTTTCGATCTGTATATCTCTTTAGTTTGTGGTGCTTTAGTTTTAAAAAACAGCAGCTACCCAGCTAGGAAGCTGTAGGAATATTTACTAATGATTTTGGGCGCGTCTGTGAGGCTGGACAAGTTGCTTAGCGCTAACGTAAACGATTCTCGAAAACGGACCTAAAAAGAATAGAATTGACGTACAGTCTGTGAGCACTTAGAAGAGGCTTTGGCTTAATACTTCTCTCTCACTCGCTCTCGTACGATCTTATTAAGAGTGAGTGAGAGAGAAGTACTAAGTGCTCACAGACTGTACTCACGTCAATCCTTTACATTTTGGATAACGATAATGAACGCAAAATGCATCTTGTCCAGGGGTTCTATAGTAGTGTAGTAGTTTAGGCGCGCTCCTCTCAAACTGTTCGATATTCGGAGTATTTTTTATTTGATGGGGACGCGGAGCGTTGAGCGGCGCGTCGTGCGGCGCAACCGCGCTGGAAATGTAAACATACACAACAATAATTCCTTCGAAGGCAGTCATAGGTCGCCCTCTCAATGGCTTTTTAAGATTCTATATTTGAGATTTATTAAAGATACTAGCTTTTGCCCGCGACTCCGTCCGCATTTCCTCCACCCTTTTAACCCCTTTTCTCGCAATCAAAAGTAGCCTATGTCCTTTTTCAGGCTCTAGACTATCTGCGTACCAAATTTCATTTAAATTGGTTCAGTAGTTGTAGCGTGAAAGCGAGACAGACAGACAGACAGACAAAGTTACTTTCGCATTTATAATATGAGTTAGGATCTGTATGTAGTAGTACGCCGCGACTCCCCAAAATATTTAGTTCTAGATACCAGGATAACATAAGTCCTCACGTGCAGTCGGCGAGGATCTCCCTCGCGCGCTCCTTCACGTCCTCGGGGATGTCGGGGCTGGCCATCAGCTGCGGGCACGCACACAGCGCCTGCACCTGTGGACCGAAGGGCTCAATGACGCTCGACAGACCTGACGTTTCTTGTTTATTTAAATTTAATAAACTTCAAGAATACCTATTTATTACATAGCTTGCTAAATTCAAATACCAGTCATAATTGTGTTAGCCATCATTACCTACGTTTAAAATAAGTTTATGTCAATCGTTATTGCAACAATTTTTTGTTGTTTGTAGCTGAAAGCTGTACCCTCGGGAGCCGGAGGTAGAGGTAGAGGTGGACTGACCTGGCGGATGAAAGTAAAGGGGTGCTGGCCGAGTGGGTGGTAGTCCCCGATTGTACCAGGATCAGCAGGAACTAGAGGTAGAGGTTGACTAGCCTGGCAGAAGAAGGTGAAGGAGCGCTGGCCGAGTGGGTAGCAGTTCCCACTGTTAGGCGCACAGCTTTACCAGGATACCTTCGGGAGCTGGAGCTGGAGGTAGAGGTGGACTTACCTGGCGGATGAAAGTGAAGGGGCGCTGGCCGAGCGCGTGGCAGTCCCCGATGTTGGCACGGACCACGCGGGTGAACGGCTTCTTCACACCCTGCAGAAACACTTATGGTTAACAATGGACAATAAATCATGTTCCGGCTTGAGATCCGTCTTTATTTTACTTTCCAGGACTTAATAATAGTCACATCAACGTCTGCGTAAAACAGCTGTGACATAGACAGATATTCTTACAAACAAACGAAAAGCATAGTTACAGAGATGTATCCTTTGAACCGTAATAGCTAAACATCACGGTTCAAAGGATCAGAAGGATCATCATCATGTTGGCATCCTTTTGGTACGTAACTCACGGATTCCTAATAATAAAATTATTCAATAATTGAGTACCCAGAACCACCCACTATTACTTTGCATATTGATTAAATAAATGGTAATTACGTGATAGTAAAATAGTAGTAGTAGTACAGATAAACTGTAACCTCGTGAGATAAATGTTACTCCAACATTGTGGTAGTTTAATTGATGCCATTAATCGACTTTATTAGTTCTTCCGGGGAACCCTGGCGATAGCCCAAGCGGTCGGACTTGACCTAGGATACCGCGGGGTGAACCAAACAACATAGGTACCTACTCAAATAGATTCCGCCACTTGTTCACTTTATAATCACACAGAACACTGACAAAGTCATGTTGTACGTCCATTTCGTATTTTTTTTGATTCGCCAAATAGCATAAACGTTAAATAAGTACGAACTACGTAAAACCACAAATACGATTTGCTAATCAATTATATGTTACTCCATGCTTGTAGTTGGGTGGTTAGCCAGCAGCCTATCATTCAACCACCTAAAAGTTGTATGATCCAACCAAATTCTTTTTTTGAGCGACATTTATTTGGTTTAGTATCATTTGCTAAAATTTTCATGGCCATAATTTGTATTACTTGCTATAATATTCCTTTTCTCTCAAACCGTGAACTATTCTGAATTTATAAAAAGATTTTTTTTCCTATTGGGCTGTATACCGAATGGTTAAAACATTATATTGTATTTAGGTACAGGCACCCGTGTGGTTGCCGGGTTAGAATAGTACCACTCCATGTCTTCCCGTAGATGTCTTGCAGTACTGTTAGGCGATGGGCTTTCCACCTGTCTCTAATACACTGGGAAACATCTTGGCCTGCTTGTGCAAAGTGTGGTTACAGAGTTGTCAAGAAGTTTTAGGACTTGTTGGTAATTCTTTAGCTCTGCCTACCCCACTCTGGGAATGAAGGCGTGAGTTTATGTATGATATACATATACGAGTCTTCTAATTTGGAAGAAGTGTAACACACAGTTCACAGTTTTTCTGATATCCTACTGTTAGTATTTCCTGCTTCCTTCCGTCAAAACTCGAGATAGAAACACATTATTTACCCACATTTATGTAAATGAACGCTATACATACTGTACTTTCACAGTTAATTAATCACATATCAGAATCAAAATCCCATAAAATAACAAAAAAAAAACGCAATAACATTTCCGCGTTGGTTTCTTATCGCATTACCCCGCTGCATTTTCCGAATGTGCTCGACAACACAGATTTTTTACGACTTCTTTTAAACCTCAGGCTTGACGCAATGATTGCTACACTGCGTTTTTCCTTGAGGAAAATTGCAGCGAAGAAATGCCGTGCGGTTTCACAGTTTCGAATGCAAATTGTAATATTACCTGACGACGGACCGGTCGGCCCAGCCACGCCGGACATGGCGGGCTCAATCGCCATGAAAGGACTTAAATTATTCTTAAACTGAGCCCAGATTCTAGCCGGTAAAAACTATTATCGTCTCCGATCTGTTATGGTAGAGTAATGTGGGGTAACTGTGCGCAGGGGGTAAGTGTGCGCAACCCCTTTGTTTAGGAATGGGGAGGGAGAAGTTTGTGATTTGTGTCGACAAATTAAAGTTATGTTGGTAGAGAATTAGTTTATGCGAGAAAAACCCAGATGGTGTCATTAGTTCACTTGAAAGAGAAAATATTCAGAATCCGAAGCTGTAAAGGTAAAATTTGTGAAAATTGACACGAGTAAATGATCTTTATATCTGTTAAAAATGTATTTAAGCCTTTTATTTTGCATATCATTTGAAGCTATATTATGTCTCAATACAATGAGGTAAGTTTGATCAAAATCAGTCTGCTAACAATATTAAAAAAACCACAAAGTTCTCTTAACTGCGTACACTTACCCGCAGTATGGGGTAAGTGTGCGCATTTTGAGCTGGTTGAATTAAGGTGATTTTTCTTCGAAGTGGCAAAGTTTTATTGATAATTTCTTGATTAAATCATTACCTAAATAAATACTGTGCTAGATACATATTTTCATTTTTCTTTCATGCTTATAATTTGATTTTGATACTAGCTTGAAAAAAAAGTGCGCACACTTGCCCCACACGACTCTACAGCGGCCGAGTTAAAGATAATAATGACAGGTCAAGGACGATATTACTAATTTACTTTGTGTATGTGTATATTTATATGTAGTTTATATTTGTGTAAGTAGTTTTTACAATAACAGAAGTGTTTCTTGTAGTTTAGTTTGAGTTCTGAATAAGTTAGTTTACACTGCCTGCCATGTATTTTTGTTTTTATTGTTTCTCTGTCCAAGGTTGTCTGGAAGAGATCGCTATTTAGCGGTAAGACCGCCTTTTGTATACCTATAGTTAAAATGTACTGTTCCGTGTTTTGTTTTCTTTTGGTGCTCAATAAAGAGTATTTGTATTGTATTGTATTATGGATCTTACCGCCTAGAATAGGGGCCTTGTACTTTAACGGGTTTTAATTGTCATTAAAACATTGTATTTGATTACGTTTACTTCGTTTTTTACCGCTAACAATTACTTTTTGACGACGCGCTGGCCTAGTTGTTAGTGACCCTGCCTACGAAGCTAGCGGTCCTGGGTTCAAATCCCAGTAAGAGCAGATATTTGTGTGATGAGCGCGAATATTTGCTCCTGAGTCATGGATGTTTTATATGTATTTAAATATATATTTCTCTATATAAGTATTTATATCGTTGTCTAGTACCCATAGTACAAGCCTAGAGCTTAGTTTGGTACTAGGTCAATTGGTGTGACATTGTCCCCTGTTTTTTTTTTCTATGATTATGACGTCAGCCGCCATTAATGTCAAGAAAACAAGAGCTATCAAAACGGTGACAATACTATAACTGCTCTATCATGATAATGGTTTTCACCGTGTTGAATAGAGGCCTTGGCCCGGTATTCTACGCGGTTAAATCGATTTGTTAGATCATTCTCCCGAACTCATTATTTCTTCGTAGTAATTTTTCCATTCGCATTTTTCCCCGAACGCGATATTACCAGTCGGTTTGTGAAATCATTCTCCCGAACTCATTATTTCTTTGTATTAAATTTTACGTTCGCATTTTTCCCCGAACGCGATATTACCTAATTTTATTTTTCACCATTCGATTTTATTACAGTCGCTTTTTTTGTTGTTCGACTTTTTTTCCAGTCGGTTTTTTTCCCGTTCGATTTCTATCTCAGTCGCACTTTTCCCAAAAGTATTTACATCGTAATTCGTAGGTAGGTTTAGGTAATGTTAGTTTTACATCAGGCCCGGAGGGCCCAACCACCCAGAAATAGGAGCTCCGCGGTAGCGGAGCTCCGTCGACTCTGTATCTTCGACAAATTGGAACGGGAAAAACACGACCGTGAAAATATGGTGGTAGGAAAAGAAGCGACTGGATAAAACTCGCAAGGGTAAAAACACGAATGTGAAAATAAACCGCCGGAAAAAAAGCGACTATTAATTATCACTTTCGGGAAAAAACGCGAAAATAAAATTATCTTCAAAGAAAAAATGCGTTTGGGAAAGTCATCTAACAAATCCTGCTGAGAAAAATCGCCGCAAGAAACTCGGCTAAGCTTGATGATACTGACCTAACATAACAAAGAAAGGATCCGGAAGACAGGGTCTAACACTTATTCGTAAACGGTCAGTTAAAGGTTCCCCGCGAGGTTGTGGTCAAACTCGCATATCCCCGCAACGTTCGAGGAAGTCGATAACGGCACTGATAATGAGTGCATGTCTAAATGACATAATATTATTACACAGATATGCAATACATATTAAGATAACGATTTATAATAATAAACTTGTTTCTGGGCAAGTGTGTCCACAGCAATAGTTTTAATTATCATGCTTTACACCTTGGGTACATAGGTACAGCTTAAAAAGATGTTTCCGAATATTTGCTCCGTCGCAGTTTTGTGCTACTACTTTCCTTTCCTGAAATAGAGTTGGACATAACGGGTGTCCTTTGTTTTGTCGACAAACTTTGCGTCGAATTTCATTTCATCGAAAACGTTTCAAGTAACATTTAATTCACGAATTAATGTTTGGTGTAATTTTATTTCATGACCAGATCGTTCCAATTTTCATTATTTCATAGAATAACTGTTCAGGGAACATTATTTGGCAAATTATTCATTTTGTATATATTTTAAATGGCACTACAACACAACAACGAATTTCATTTGTTCGAAATTTTATTACAACATTACAAAATAATCAAAAACACTTGTAACAATAAAACACGAAACGTTTTCCATGTCATAATTCAACTATTTATTGAATCATCCGACAAGTAAAAATACACGATTTAAAATTACTTGTAATGACCATTCCACGAACTGAATTGCCGACGAAATGAAAATACATGAAATGTTGACTTTGAAGTGAATTTCGACGAAGCAAGTGAGTGGCGACAATTTGATGATAAACCCTGAAATAGAGTAGGACATAACAAAGAAAATATAAGCTCAACCTAAAATTACTCTACAAGGACCTCTGTTTCACATTGTCGTTGCCCTTAATGGTATTGATAAGTTTACGTTATGATAAAATACAATGCGATATGGTTATAAGTAAGGCCCTGAAACTGCACACGTCAGAAATCAAAAAACCGTCTAGTCCGTGGCGATATTTCAGGGGTACGTGTCGCCCGCGCGGGCAGGGGGGGATATGGGGAGTTTAGGGAGGGGGGGAGCACAAACAGCGCCATAAATCAGCCTTATAGCCAACAACTAACATAACTTACGCACTCCCAGCGGTACAGAGGCCGGGGCAGATGGCTCACGATAGTTTTATCAAGTTTTCCTGGGTCTCTATTCTTATTAGTTATTGTGTCAACGTTATACTTAACTTTAATTTATTACCTACTCAGCAATGGCGGCGGAGTTAAGAATAATACAATAACTAAATAAATTTTAATTTCGACTGAATAGGGAATATGCAAAATATGAAAATACCGTAAAAGAGATCACCAAAACGGAAATTAAAATTAAAATCGGTCAAGAAATACGGAAGTTATAAGCATTTCAAACTTCTAATTAGACAGAGAGATCCGATGTGCACCGTGACGTCATTGTGCACTGCGGCCATATAAACTCCATGTAAAATTCCGTTTTTCCAGAAAGAGATAGGAACAAATCTTTGTTGGCTTATATCTTGGTTATTTTTATAGTTATTCAAAAAATGATTTTTGTGATGTGTTTGTTACATGAATCAGCTTCAATTGAAGCTGTAAAAAAAAAACATGCATATTCCCTATTGTCTTTATTTCCAACTGTTAGATCAAAACGGTCTCAATTCAAAAATTGTTACATACTTTTGTTTCAACTTCATAGAGATTGAACATGATTTTAACTACCATATAACAAAACTTGCCATTAGAATATGCACCTATTGTAAATACAACAGAGCCAATTTTCTAATTTAACTGTCTGGCATAAAAAGGAGGATTCCACTTTATCTCCTTTGCAATGGATCTTTATAATCAAAGGCTTTAAATGAAACAAATATTGCTCTTACGAGGTTAAAATACACTTGTATTTCGTGTTAATACTCGCACTGCTTTGATCTAGCAGTGTGATGAAACGACAGCAATAAACACGACCACCCCAGACGCCCTAGCAGAGATACAAACACTACTACATGTTTCCTTTACTATCACTAAAAATGTACGGGATAACATTCTCGTGCTTATCGATAAACCAGGTGGTCAACTGACAATGACCCCAAACATTTTGAGTGTTGTAAAAATAACGCTACGTTTCTAATAGGCTTCGGTCCCTGCAGCCTAGTTCGGACTAGGCTAGTATTTTAGTTTAGTAGCGAGTAATTTAGTAGCTAAATGTGTGTGAACACTAACAATTTAGTCGAGTAGATTAGTGAGTAATTAAGTCGAGTATATAGGCTTGTAGTACTGTTAGGCGATGGGCTTGCAACCTGTCACTAATACGCTGGTAATCTTAGCCTATTTGTGCAAATTGTGGTTACTGAATTGTCAACAACTTTTTGAAGTTGTAATTCTGTACCTCTGCCTACCCCACTCTGGGATAACAGGCGTGAAGGTATGTATGTATGTATGTATGTAAGTCGAGTCAATCCATTTTATTCTATTTTATCACGGCGAGTAGCATGCCCCACCACGCGTCCGTGCTCACTGGTTCACCGGCTAAACAAGTCCGAACCTGTCAAATTAGTTTCGCTGGAGCGAAGAAAAAACTTTAAAATTTGTTTTCAAATATGTAGACCACGAGTGCTAGTGGAATATAGTTCCCGTATTATAAAAAAAAATAGCCGTTACGATTAGCTTAATCAGATTATTTATTTTATTGCGTTGTAGGCTGTTTATCTTGCAAAACACCGCTCACTTATAAACTGTACTCGATCGTAATGCGAACGATTTTCGGGCAGCTGTGAATAGTTTAGCTACTAAATTACTCGCTACTAAACTAAGGTGTGTGAGCACCTAGATGAGGCTTCGGTTTCGTACTTCTCTCTCACTCGCTCTCATACGATCTTATTAAGAGCGAGTGAGAGAGAAGTACTAAACCGAAGCCTCTTCTACTTAAGTGCTCACAGACTGTAAAATACTACCCTAGTCCGAACTAGGCTTTAGGGCCTGTCGGGCGCAAGTGAGGCAGCCGCCGGCAGCTGCGCCCGCGACGAGAGTATGTTTTTACTGCCGCCCGGGTTAGAGCGGCCGCGCGACTTCCTCCACCGTCCGCTGCCGAGATAATGCTCTCGTACTTGCGTTTTCTTACCTCTCTTTTTTTTATGGCATAGCAAGGCAATCGAGCACACAGGCCACCTGATGGTAAGTGGAAACTGTGACCCACAGCCATTCGCATTCACAAGACTGCAAATGCACTGCCAACCCTGAGGACTAAGATGGAATGCCTCTATGCTAGTCATTTCACCGGCTGTCTTATCCCCAAACCAGAACACAACAATGCGAACATTGCTGCTTGGCGGTAGGTTAATGGATAAGATGGTGGTACCAACCCGGACGGACCCTGCACAAAGTCCTCCCACAAGTACCGGGCGACTTCAAATTGGTGATTCAAAACCAATGTGTGACAGAATTTCCCTAAAGTAAACCCCTCTCCTAAGTCTCTGGCTGCTATTTAATTTAATTAAAAGTATTAATTTATCGCATTTTTGACAGCAATGACAGTTAGGTAAAATGTGTATTTTAGGTTAAACGCAGGGTAAACACACTTTTTAGGACTTTAATTATTAGTTTTATTTGACTCGCGACTCCGTCGGCATTCCCCCAACTTACAACCCTTTTTCGAAATCAAAAGTAGCCTATGTCTTTTCTCGGGCTCTAGACTATCTGTGTACCAAATTTCATTTAAATCGGTTCAGTAGTTTAACCGTGAAAGCGAGACAGACAGACGGACGGACAGAGTTACTTATACAGAATAGTTATGAATAGCTAATGGGATAGAGATAGGATTAGGATTAGGATTAACGATAAGTAAAACAAGTGAATTACTCGCAACGTAATACACTGTTCGTCATTAACTGAGCCACAATTAAGGGTTTCGGATTACCAATTTTAAGTCACTCTGTCTGTGTAGTAGGTACTTAAATGACACTATGCATGTGCACACCGAGGGCTGCGGGCTGGGCGCGTGGCACGTTACGGGCTTGCATTCGACCGTCTCCGTTGCCGTTAGGGAATGAAAATAACCGGTAATAACCGGTAATAACCGGTTATAACCGGTTATTACCGGTTATAACCGGTTATTTTCATACAAAATCGGTTAATAACCGGTTAAATTGCATTCCCGGCAACTATGCCGTAAAAAGGCTACGGTCAATCTCGATCAATAATATTAAAATTAGTCTACATACCGAGGCGACAGGGTTCTAAGTACGCTCAACATTTTTTTTTTGGCTGGCCTTTGTTGGATACCGTTTTCCGGAGTTCGTATAACCTACTTTTTGGTGGGCGGGGCACATCACACGCAGTACTGATGGCCGATGGGGTCAGAAGGTGGAGTGACGACCTTGTAAGGATCTCGGGAAAGCGGTGGATGCGAAAAGCACAAGACCGGTCTGAGTGGAGAGCCTTGGGGGAGGCCTATGTCCAGCAGTGGACGTCTTTCGGCTGACATGATGATGATGACTTTTTGGATTTAAATTACGCATTATGCTTACGCTTTATGCCCAGCTCTTATACTCTTCAGGCGGCACGACTTTGGAACGACCTTCCTCTTGAAATCAAGCAAGCTCCGAACCAGTTAGCCTTTAAAAAATAAAGTTCGCGAATTTATTTGCAGGGAGAATTGACATCATCTTGATTTTTTGATTGTTTTATTATTTTGTGGCTGTTTTCATTTATTAGTGCAATTAAATTATATATATAATACATTATATACATTTATATTACTTTGAGCACCTATTCGGTTTATTAGTTTAGTATTTTTTTAATTATTAGTGTTATGATCTGTGCAAACTTGTACGAGTCCAACCCTATGCATTGTCCTAACTCATTAACTTCAGGGTTAGCTGGAAGAGATCCCATTTAGGGATTAGTTCGCCTTTGTACATTACTTTAATATTTATATTGTAATATTTATATTTTTTGTGCAATAAAGAGTTTACATACATACATAATATAATACATTGATATGTCGCGAGTACAGGGCATTCTCTATAAGGTGACGTACCCGCCTCGTATGAGCTCGCTCGTCGATCAACAACTTCGACACGTCTCTATTATTAGAGTACAGAGCGTGACAGATATTATTGAGAGGCATGATGAATAATATATTTTTGCTGGAGACTGTACCTACAGCTAAAAGTAAGTCCTCTTCTATGAGTAAATGAGGTTATACAGGCCGTGTTTATATCCTCCGATGGCTGAATAGCTCTTAATTATTCTGTAATTGGGTCACCCGAATTATTCTTTGAAAATATGTTGAAAGGACTTCAAACATCGCCAAATAACCGTGTCAAGATTTTTTATCTGTTTCATGTAATTATCATCTATTTTACAACTTCATTAAATAAGACTAACTCTAAATATATAAATTAACTAAAACATTAAAGATATATAATATATACTCGTATATACATATATTTGTTAGTCTTATTTAGTTATGGTTGTTGTATTATTTTATGTCGTTTTACAATAAAGTAATTTATCACTTCATTAAATAAAACATCTTAGCCTACTTGTGCAAAATGTGGTTACAGAAATATCAAGAAGTTTTAACTTGTTGGTAATTCTTTAGCTCTGCTTACCCCACTCTGGGAATAAAGGCGTGAGTTTATGTATGTATGTAACCATTAAATAAGGGAGACTATACTTTCGGGGAACACCTAATATTGAATATGTTTTTTCCCCTAATCAGACGTGACGCCAAAATCACGTGAATATTTTAATGACAATTATGTTTGAAAAAAATACCTTTGAAAGATTTCTGTAAAAGTATCTCGTACATATATATATCGTATATACAGATTGTCTCAGATTCTCAACATATCAGTACTGTTTGACACATAACCTCAATATTTCTGCAAACGAGTTTTGATTCAAAGAAACGTATAGTTAATAGAGTTAGGTAATTAATCTTAAACAGAATGTAAAAGTAACAATCAAGCGTGTACATAATTAAATATACGTGATTATGGTGTAATAATAGTAAATAGGTCCGGTTGTTTTGTTTTTATGGCATGGGACGGCAAACGAGCTCACAGGCCACCTGATAGTAAGTGGAAACTGTGACCCATAGACATTCGCATTCACAAGACTGCAATGCAATGCACTGCCAACCCTGAGGATTAAGATGGAATGCCTCTATGCATTCACCGGCTATTTTATCCCCAAACCGGAAAACAACAGTGCAAACACTGCTGCTTGGCGGTAGGTCAATGGATAAGATGGTGGTACCAACCCGGACGGATCCTGGCATAAGGTCCTCCCACAAGTTACATCTTTGGTCATTTCTACTGTCCCCGAATATACCTACTCTATACGTACGACATCCTCAGTGCGCGAGTGTGACTCGCATTTGACCGGGTTTTTTTATATGTAATGTTTTTAACTAAGTAACATAAATATAATTGATAAATAATAATCAAATTAATCAGGGAGGTAATTTAATATCCACTTGTGTTCTTTTAATCAGTGTGATAAAAAATAAATAAGAGCAGTATATTTTCTTGCAAAATTCAAGCTCATTTCCCGATTTTTACAGCAATTTCTTACAAAGGTGTACCTTTGCACGGCCCTGGCTTCACCGGTAAGAAAATAAAACCTTATAACATATTAACGAAAGGCGGCATTACCCTAATGGGGTGCATTTAGGGTCCGAAAGGGTCCCGAGGGTCCAAAGGGTGCACCCTTTTACCTAAAATATAAACCATTGAAAAAAACCTTCATCTAAGTAACGCATACAATCGGAACTTCGATACATTTTCTTTTGCAATAAAGGATACCTACCTATAATACGACGTACCTATATGACGACGCGCTGGCCTAGTTGGTAGTGACCCTGCCTACGAAGCTAGAGGTCCTGGGTTCAAATCCCGATAAGGCCAGATATATGTGTGATGTGCGAATATTTGTTTCTGAGTCATGGATGTTTTCTATGTATTTAAGTATACATAATAATATATTTCTCTATAAAAGTATCGTTGTCTATAATTACTAGGCATCGGAGTTTTTGTCGCACGGTAATACTAATAGCAAGCTATGGAGTCGTCATTTGTCATAAATCTAAACTCTTATTCATATTCATACTCATTTAATTATTTAATTATTCAGGTTTTTTTTATAATCAAGGATAACAACGTTGATGAGTTTAGAAACGATTATTTAATGATATATTTGGAAAATAAATATTACAATGAAAAATAATTACCGTTTTTATACTGATTTAATTACGATAATTTATAAACAAACAAAAGATACATTAAAACACGGCATAAGGGAATGTTTTAGTCCACACTATTGGCGAATTGTATGTTAAAATAGTTCAAGTTATGAATTTATACTCTAATAGAAAAAATATTTTTTTATATAGTTGACTAAGATAATTATACACGACCGACCTATATAGAGGCATTTTAAGATAAATTAAATAAATGAGTATGAATATAAATAAGAGTTTATATTTATGGCAAATGACGCCTCCATAGCTTGCTATTAGTCTTACCGTGCGACAAAAACTCCGATGCCTAATAATTACCCATAGTACAAGCCTAGAGCTTAGTTTGGGACTAGGTCAATTGGGGTGACATTGTCCGCTGATTTAATTATTTAATTATTTATTTAATACAGTATCTCTAGTTAATTCATATCAATGCCTTTATACTACTGTAAGAATATGGTTTTACCATATTAAGTATAAACTCGGCCGCCATTCTGTCAACTTAATACGAGCATTCGTAACGTTGATAATACGATAACAGGTCAAAGGCGATATGGTTTCTCCGAGTAGAATGGAGGCCCTGCTCTATGTTGAAGGTACAGTCGAGTTCATAAATATACAGGGTTATTGGTTATTGCTTACATTCCCGTTAAGGGGTTATAGGGGAGGTCATTTGCAGTAATTTTGACCCTATAATGTATTATGCAAAAGTGAACCATTTTCGAGATAATTCACTTTTAAGTTTTTTTCAAAAAAAGTCAGATAAGCAACTTTAAAAAATTATTTAAAAAAAAGTAATCACTTAAATCATTTTTTTTCTTTTGTTTTACTTACACGACATACCAGTCATTTATTATCAGCATTAAACCTAGAATTATCTGTACAAGTTTAAGAATAAGAGACAGAAATGTTATTAATTTACGTATTTTTTCACAACTAGTTCCACAGAAATGGTTCAAAAACAAAAAAAACCGATGACATCTGGCAGGCAGATTATGTACAAAACATCGACGTTTTTCTAGCTTTCAAAAGAGGTATTATAACTACGAATTAGTAACACAGTTACTGAAAAAATTTCATCACAAAGAGAGCAGGCAGAAAATCATAGATCTTGATTAATTGTTGTGACAATTTCATGAAATGGTAGTTTAAACATGACATTAAATAGACATGGTAGGTGGGTCAAACGCACACAAAAAACAAAAGTTGTCTCTCCTGTGGTCAATAGTTAAAGGTTTGTTGTGTGCATATAAGATATGTTTTTATCTGATCGGGCCAAAGTAGACCTGACGCCGTATATGCGGATATGGGTTCAGCTAGAAAATTAGGCCTTAAAGCGTTAACTTCGGGTATGTCCACAGGAAAGACGCGAACCTAACTCTGCGTATGACCCAGGTACTAAAATGTATACATATTTATGAACTAAGCTGTACTTGACTGCAAATGTGTTAGTTCAATTATATTAACTAGAGCGTTGGCTGAACAGCCAACACGTGGTGAGTTGGGACCGCTTCGCAACAACTATTTAGCTTTTTGTTAAAAAAGTGTGCGTTTTGAATATAGTAGATTGTACAACAAGTGCATAAAACGTACCATTTTACCCGAGACGTGCATATAGCCACCCGAGCCGGTACGGCGAGGGTGGATGGTCACGTAGAGGGTAAAATGGGTTTTATGCTCGAGTTTTACACTCTGCTTTTCACTTCGATTGCAAGGAAATAAAACAACGATTAAGCATATACAAGAAAATTTTATTATTTTTTATAATGTAATTAATATGTTCTATTACGCATAAAATGTAATTTCTTCGACAGTTCGTAAAATTAGCTTAAAAAAACACACTCCGCAAACGTGTTTACGCTTTTTTGGTTCCTCCAAATCATAAAACTTTCGTATGTGCTGCGATAGATTTTCTTCGATTTAGGCGGCAATATCTGCTCAATTACATTTTTCGCACTTCTGTCCATTAAAGTCTCAGGAGAAATCATTTCTTGATCGTCACTATCACTACTTGAAGACATTGTTCAATTACTTACGAATAATTTATTGAATTTTCAACCGCAACACAACAAATTTAGTTAGTTTTTAATTTTGTTTGACCAATAATTAGCTTCCCGCTACACAATTTTTCTTATTATTTTTTTTTAAGCTAATTTGACGAACTGTCGATGAAATTACATTTTATGCGTGATAGAACATATTAATTACATTATAAAAATTAATTAATTTTTCTTGTTTATGCTTAATCGTTGTTTTATTTCCTTGCGATCGAAGTGAAAAGCAGAGTGAAAAACTCGAGCATAAAACCCATTTTACCCTCGACGTGACCATCCACCCTCGCCGTACCGGCTCGGGTGGCTATATGCACGTCTCGGGTAAAATGGTACGTTTTATGCACTTGTTGTACAATCTACTATTTTTGCTATATTACCGAGTTTTTTATACTTTTATATTGGCTTTCAGATATTTACAGGCATCTTTTGGAAATGATTACCTATTAGGTAGTATCTTAAACGCGAAAACATACTTGACTGGGATTATTAAGAAATCGAGCGGTATTTTTTTTGATTTGACTAAACTGGTCAATTTTCACACATATCTGTACACACTACACATAACGTTAAATTATTCAGTTTTTAGGGTTCCGTAGTGATACTATAGGAACCCTTATGGTCGATGTCCGTCCGTCAGTCCGTCCGCAGCCTAGCTCAGAGATTTAGTTCTAGGAAGCTGTTATTTGGCATGAATATACATATTTTTAGTCACACTCACAAAGTGATTAAATAACATACATACATAAATTCACGCCTTGGTTCCCAGAGTGGGGTAGGCAGAGCTACAGAATTACCAACAACTCTAAAAATTTGTTGATAACTCTGTAACCACATTTTGCACAATTAGGCTAAGATGTTAAACAGTGTATATTAGTGACAGGTTGCAAGCCCATCGCCTAACAGTACAAGCTTTTATTCCCTTAGTCGCCTCTTACGACTTCCACAGGAAGACATGGAGTGGCACAATTCTAAGCCGGCAACCACACGGCAATTAAATAAAATGTGTTTATTGTGTGATTAAATAAAATCTTGATATAGTACATTGTTGCAGAGGATAGAAAGTACGAGATTTTTGGACGAGTCATATAGAGGGCCGAAACGTAGTTGAGGACCTCTAGTGTACGAGTCCATAAATTTCACTTTCTACCGAGGCAGACATAGTGCTTTTCACAACTACTGAGAGGAAATAAAATAAAAATTCATATTCAAAACTCAAATTTTAATTCATGTTAATGTGAATAGTATTAGTCAAATGGCGTCGGTTTTTCAAAAGTTGAATAGAAGCTGTATGTATTATCGCCAATTTTACCATAGATAACTTTTTTTTTAATCTGGACCCCTATTCTCGTGGCTTTCGAGATTAATAAACTAACATTCGAGATGAATATGTCAACTCCATATAAAATTGTATTTGTTTCGCCTTATCTCCCATGTAATTTTATCTCTAGTGGTTCGAGATTAGGGGCCAAGTTTGAATTACATAAAAAAAAGCAGTGACATAGTTTTTAGTCTGTGTATCTTTTAGCAAAAATACACCTAATATTTTACGAAACAAAATGGTGTGTTATGATTGGTCGATTCCAATTTTTCATTTTAAGGAGCTATGACACAAAAATTGATTGATTGATTTTCATTGGTTATTAAAGTTGGACAACAATGTTCTCGATCAATCAGCAAATGCCGACAAAAACATTCTTGGTCTGTCCTTATAAGTGACGTTTTGTGACCCCAAACAAGAGCATCTATGGCCATATTTCCGAGCAGTGTTGTGAAAAATATTTTTTTTAGGGAACCTCCCATACACGTAACGTGGGGATGTCTTGTTTTCTCGTCTACCCCATGGCGTGAGGTTGGAAAGGTCTTTCAAAAATAAAATAATGCAGGTTTGTGAAAACAATTTTTCGATAAGGGATCCTTACGTGAAAATATGTTAAGATTTAAAGTGCTCATTATTGTTATAGTCAAGTGTGTGTGTGTGTGTGTCCCTCCCTTACAGCCAAACAACAAATACTAAACTAGCTGTTCCCGTGCCCACTTCGTTGGACGATAAACTTTTTTTTTAATAATATTATAGCCTCTGGCACTCACAAATAAAGTGGCTTTCTATTGGCAAAATCATTTTGAAAATCGGTCCTGTAGGTCTAGAGCTTACCCCTTAAAACGTCACAAACTTAACCTCTTTATAATATTATAGTATATATATGTAGTAGGTATAGATATGTCGAAATTTCCATATTAATCGCGTGAAGCGTAATAAAATTCGAAAAACATACGTGGTCACAGGCCTTTCTGGTTCAAAAGTTGAAATACTCCACATAAGTCACGTCAGGGACGTCGTGTTAGTTAAGTTTCCCAACAAACTTGGTTGGTTGCGATTGCCTATTTTACAAACGCTAACACCACGAGATTAATTTCACTTTACCTTTTCAAGTTCCCTCTCGATCTGGATAGCTCGTTCCACGATAGGTCCTCGGACCGCATACTGGATATTCAGCAGGTTCTGGTTGACCTGCTCGCTGGGAGAACCACTTTCTAGCTTCATAGCGGTAACACGCGGCAATACTAGCGCTATCGGCTCTCTAATGACCTACTCCACGCGAGACCTAACTTTATATCACATCGCCACTACCTAACCATTTCCCTAGGAATTGTGCATTCATGCAATTTACATCTTTATTTGTTGACCGCTACGTGTGACTACACCTCGCTGCATTTGTCGACACTAAGATTATTCCCCTGGTATCCGATGGCGGTGATTCCCTGCATGTTTCCTCAATGATATCTGAATTCGCGGGTCATAGTTTAGTGATTGTGCTTGCAATGTTAATAAGTCGGTAAAGTACGCATACCTTTGACATAATTGGGTAGGTATGGTGAGGCACCCACTTTACAAAAAAAATATACCGGACAAGTGCGAGATGAACTCGCGTGGAGAGGAAATTCCGTAAATACTTTTTTTTTATAGTAATCTACAAGCAATAAACTAAATTTGAGGCTTAGTAGTTTCGGAGTTATTTCATGAATAAAATCAAAACCATTTATTTTACAATAGTAACAAAATGTAATTGAGATCCTCGCGAGCCCTTTCCTTTGATATATGCCACAGTAAGGTTTGTAATTATTATTTTTTAATTTCCTAATTTGTCCCCCCAAAAATTACCCTAATTAAAAACAAAAATAACGTTGCACATTTGTGTTTGAGTCATAGGATTACACCATTCTAGTAAATTTCACCTGATTTGGTCCAGTAGATTTGGAGAAAATTGGCTGTGACAGATGGACGGACAGACAGACAGACAGACGGACGAGTGATCCTATAGGGGCTCCGTTTTTCATTTTTTGTACCCCCTTTCTAGGAAAAAGGGTAGTTTTACATGGTTGTAAAAGTTTTTAATCATCTACCAAACAACATTAATTTTTTTAGATTTTCTGGTTTAAAACCAGCTCTATAGTTAGTCTCTGAGCATAACAAAAAATTATATAAGTACTGTTAATGACTGAGGCATGAGCATACTCTCCAGTTTGACTTACATAGCATAAAGTACATACAATTTTTTTTAAAACTTGAAGTAGTTATGTAGAGGCGTTAATCTGTGACCTGAGATTTGTTTATATTATTTTATCAAAACATTAAAACGAACGTATTACTACGCAGAATTATCATTTCATCGAAACGCATTAACTACTCGTAGGTACTCGCCGCATGAGTTTTTTTTTGTTTTCAGTAGTCTTACGTAACTCTATTATAAAATCTAGTTTTGCCTCTTTGTTCCACAAATAAAACCTCGTTCAGCCATAATTTTATAAATTTATACGACGACACATATTCAATAATGTGTACAGTAAAATGGGGTTAGATTGATTAATTTTTAAAATCAATCTTCTGTAACTCCCGCATTGAATCGTTAAATAAATTATTAAAAATATCATATTAGCGACTACTTATTTGGAGTAACTTGAAGCAGCTTGAGGCAGACTACGGTAGACGGCTTAGTAGGAAAAAAACATTACGCAGCCTAAAATCTTGTTTCTTAAAATGGGGCTACTTTGATTATCCCTGTGTTTATATCACAATATCAATGTCACCCCTGAAGCATGCCAAAAATTAGTGGTTTTTTGTTTCGAAGTTTTTAAATACAAATTGTCTGAAAATACTTCAACTATTAACATTTTGCGCTCTCAAATGAGACATATTAAAGTAATGTCGCGAAAGAGCTAAGTAATAACTTAGACATGGCACAAAATCGCCGATTAAAAAAATTATCAAAGTTGCCCCGCGTTTCTTACGTCACGCCATTTTACGGTACAACAAATTGGGACTCCATAACAAAAGTACACACGAATACAAAACCACTATCACAAAGTGGCTACTATCTCTCAGCTGTGATGAAGCCGAAATCCTCTTACACCTCCTGAAATAAATAAATATACTAAGTCTGTTCCACAGTTATGCACTCTCCCTTTCTTTCTTTCTTGTACACACACTCGCGTACTCGCATATTTACATACAAATACACACATACGCAAACACACGAACACATTCACACATGCATGATTGTAACAAGCACTACTGAATTGTAAGAAATGTTGTTAACTGGTACCTACCTTCCCTTTACTGTTGGGATTTTCGTTTAAAAAGTGACATAATGGAAGACTGCCGATGCTTATATTATAGCACAGGACTCATCTCCTATTTATAAGCACTGGCTGTACCTAATAAGGATTAAGTTATCCTAACACCATGGTTTAGCAGAAAACAGCGCCGGATGAACTTATACGTTCCATGAAGTGGAATGGGATACAATAATGGGTTCCCGAAGCGTCAACTATTATTAATGGTTGACTTTCCTGATTGTTTGAGATGATCTTACTGCCGCCGCACTCAGAGACGACAATAAAATGTAATGCTTATTTAGTGACGTGTTGTTTTATTCTATTGCTATAGCAGAGAAAGTGACAGCAGC
The DNA here is from genome assembly GCA_927399475.2 of Acleris emargana. Lineage (NCBI taxonomy): Eukaryota > Metazoa > Arthropoda > Insecta > Lepidoptera > Tortricidae > Acleris > Acleris emargana. Next base: position 496,526 of record OV656846.1, read on the forward strand.
AACTTTAATCACGCATTAAAAATTGACGTTTCTGAGTGCGGCAGTTATACGATTACAAACGATGTTGTGTTCCGGGTTGGGGATAAGACAGCCGGTGAAATGACTAACATAGAGGTATTCCATCTTAGTCCTCAGGGTTGGCAGTGCATTCGCAGTCTTGTGAATGCGAATGTCTGTAGGTCACAGTTTCCACTTACCATCAGGTGGTCTGTGTGCTCGATGCCTTACTATGCCACAAAAAAAAAGACGAATAAGATCGTCGCAACCAGCCGGTGCCTATCCCGCATGCAATAATAACACTGCACTATTAATGCAGCTATACTCCGCACATACGAGTATAACTGCACATCTGTCTGTACAAGTTTTACAAACCTATAAACCCCTTTCTCCAATAAACGGTTTTTTAGCGTTCCGTAGTCAACAAGGAACCCATAGTCGCCACGTCCGCGTCTTCGTCTGTCTACGATTTAACTCAGGGACCCTTGTTACTACGAGTACAAAGGTGCAATTTAGCATAGTTATACTACATTAGAATTACAATAAGTTTTCTTTTTTTATTATTATAAATCAATTTTTAGATTTGGACGACCGTTTAGGAATGATTGATCTCAGAAAATGAAAAAGTTCTATAGTTGCGTTGTACCCCCTCACACAGCCAATACCGCACCACATGAAAATCTGAAAAATACCTTCAATGAAAGACTAGACTTATTGTTTCCTGAGATATAGGCGGCCAAAGTGTTTATAACTATGTACTAAAAATCATGTAAGACATCACTAAATTACTTTGAAAATTACGGGACCTATAATACGGACGTAACCTCGTCTAATCACGAGTGAAGAATGCAAAATGGCTGTCTGTGTGTCGTCGACTGTCATTCGTGCTGTGGGTCGGTGCGTTGTCTTACCTAACGTATCTGTGCGTGCGGTAAGTTGTGTATAACGAATGAAAGCAGCGCAGCGTTACGTCCGTATCTTTTTTAGGTCCGTTCTTTAAATAGATTATTATCATTTCAGCCGAAAGACGTCCACTGCTGAACATATTGGCCTCCCCCTAGGTTTGCCACAAGGACCGCTCCTGCTTGAATTCATCAGTTTCCCGCAACGCAACCTTAACCACGTCGTCAGACCCACGCCTAAAAGATAAAAAAAATGGTTGATAAAATACCGTCAGTTTCAAATAGAACTTTTATACACATTAGCCAACCCAGCGCTATTAAACTGGGAGTATTGATAAAGGTAAGATAAAAATAAAGACATTTATTCAGTAAGTAGGCCGCACGGGCACTTTTACACGTCAAGAATCTACCAGCGCTTCACAAGAGGAGACCACTGCTGAGAAGAAACACCGCCAGAAACTTGGCAGTCAGTCATTTTTTAAATATATTTAATGTTACAATGGTATACTTAGACTAGCATAGTATAAATCTATAAATATTAAATTAAAAAATATATCAAATAACCTGCGTAGTCTCACAGTTGAACTCATATTGCAATTGAACATTTTTGTCCCTTGTCGCAGTCACGTATTAAAGTGAAACAAGTTTGAATTTAGTATGTCAATAGTTGCCACGAGGTACTAAAATGTAACAGCTTCTCTGAGTCCAACCGGCGGAGGTACCTACCTTTAAGCACAATGCAAACCTGGCCTATCATGGAACCGTAGGCCTATGACGACGCGCTGGCCTAGTTGGTAGTGACCCTGTCTACAAATCTAGCGGTCCTGGGTTCAAATCCCAGTAAGGTCAGATATTTGTGTGATGAGTTCGAATATTTGTTCCTTAGTCATGGATGTTTACTGTATTGTATTTAAGTCTATATTTCTCTATATAAGTATTTATATCGTTGTCTAGTACCCATAATACAAGCCTAGAGCTTAAATTAGGTCAATTGGTGTGACATTGTCCCCTGATATTTATTATTATTATATTATTATAGAACCGTGTGACAGTGAGATTATGAAACAATGTCTTTGCCACTTCTTACGACTTCAATCATAACGTAACTGTGACGCAGTTATATGGTGGGTCAGATCCAATGTGCTGATAGTACATGACAACTGATATTCTCAGATAGTCTCACATTGTCTTTGATTTTATTCTCGTTATTTTTACTTAGGTATGTTCTGTTTATCTCTCGTACCAAAGACTTGACAGTGTTTTTGAAAGAATAATCCAGCGGAAAATGCCGATATTGGAGCAACTGACGTCGGTGACGAGTTTCGTGTCGAGGTGAACACGTATTCCAAACGATGCAGTAATTATGCACCCGTATCCTTTAATTATCTCCAATTGTAGCCATACCAAGTCACTCTTGCCTAGCACCTACAAATGAGTGTGTATGTCAAGTGAGTCAGCCTCACGTACCGAGGGATCCGCTTCCACTTCTCATTTGTTTGATAAATTTAGAAGCCCATTAAAGTCCTGTAGCCGCTAGTTTAATTTAAAAACTAGATGTATCTAGAGCTCCTTTAAGTACATAGACAAATACTGTACCTACCCTACTTGCACCTGCCCTCTACCTTTATTGTATCTGTTCTGTTTGTTTTTACCGATAGACTATTTTAAAAACCGCAATACAAAAATAGCTATGCGACCACTTTTATTTTTCTTGAAAACTACAAGTGTTAAATATTTTCAATTCTCTTATTTTTAATGACGAGGCTTCGTGCAGACCCCTTAACACGATATTTACTCGATTTTTTAGCACAATAGCTTTAGTCATTCCAGAGAGAAAGGGACGTGACAGACCGACGGACGAACGATAACAAAGTAAATTTATCCTATAGGTCTTTTTTTATTTGGGACGGAACCATAAAAACAATTAAATGGATGAAAACCCCGACATAATTGTGACCCCCACTTACTACCAGTGAGCTGATAACACGTATTTTTACAATAACGCATGCAATTGCAATGTTTAAAAAAATATCCATGATGAGCTAAGTGCGCGTCAGCTAAAATGGCATCATGGACGTTTGCGGACAGGCTAGTTAGATTGCCTTTACATGGGTCACTGAAGACGGCTGTACATGTGAACAGTACCCGAAAATAGTAGGGCTGCGCCGAGCATCCGCAGGAGCCCCTCATTACTGTTATCGTGTTTTCTAATAGACTATGTACAGTATTGCCTTGTATCTAACGATGGTTTTATGTTGTATGTACAAATGAATACACATGTATAAGTATAGCATAATGGTTTTTTTTTCTACTAAACTTCAAGTCCAACTAACTCTGCAACATTTTACATCCCTATTCTACGAAGGCAGTCGGGATGTCACAAATGTCAAAACTAAGCTTTTATTTGACTTATTATTCCAAAAAAAATCTTGAAGACAAACAAGCAGACGGCCAAGTTAACGCCGGCTTCGGAGTAGACTAAACATCTCTAGCACGAGCGAACACTTCAATCATACTTACGATACGTTTAAAAAATCGTGTTTTTGTCTTTTTTGTATGGCATAAGAAGGCACGTGCTCACACAGGCCACCTGATGGTAAGTGGAAACTGTGACCCATACACATTCGCATTCACAAGACTGCAAATGCACTGCCAACCCTGAGGACTAAGATGGAATGCATCTATGCTAGTCATTTCACTGGCTGTCTTATCAATGAACACAACAATGCAAACACTGCTTTTTTTTATGTACAGTCCAGGGCAAGAACGGTCGACCACCTCTATGGCGATATTCGTTTGCAAGCTCGACGCGTAACGACCCGAACGCTTGGTTCCAGCAACCAATCAGAAAGCGGCTTTCGTTCCTACCTGCGCTCTTTGAGTGTGTGCGATTTTGCAACAAGTTTTTTTCACATGCGCTCGGCGCGCTCCTTATGAATTACTTGTTCTTATGTTATTTTCCTGTTAATCCTTGTTCTTGTTAGTTACCTGTGTGGTCACCGGGTTAGAATAGTGCCACTCCATGTCTTCCCGTGGATGTCGTAAGAGGCGACTAAGGGAATATAGGCTTGTAGTACTGTTGGGCGATGGGCTTGCAACCTGTCACTAATATACACTGTTAAACATCTTAGCCTAATTGTGCAAATTGTGGTTACAGAATTATCAACAAGTTTTTAGAGTTGTTTGTAATTCTGTAGCTCTGCCTACCCCACTCTGGGATTACAGGCGTGAAGGTATGTATGTATGTATGTTATTTTAATGTTTTCCTATGGGCAATGCAACTATTGTAGAGGCCACTATTATTTATCAGGTGTTAAGCTATATTATACTTATACAAATATATTATTTAAATAGTTTCTAATATAATAGAATGTTATTTTATTGTCAAGTGTTTGGAAACAAAATACTTTCTTACACGGTACCTTGCTTACACGTAACGTGGTGATGTATTTTTTTCGCCTACCCCATAGTGTGGGGTGTCGCTGGGGAGGTCTTTCGAAAATATTGCGGATTTGCGTTAACAATGTTTCGATTAAGGTATCCGTTTAAGAAATATTAAGCTTTAAAGCGCAAATTGTTGATAGAGTTAAGTGTCCTAAACAAAGAAGCCAAAACTACGAATACTAAACATCTGAAAAGTATCTTAAATGAAAGCACATATGAATTTAATAGGAAAACTAGCACTACTAATGCCCGGTTCCTATATTCAAGAAACGTATCGTTTCCCTTACGGGCATAGCGTTATGACATTTGCTACATACAAAATGTGTCAAATTTTAACGAGACGTCACAACTCTAACAACGGTTTTGAATATAGGAACGCACCATAAGTAGACTTCAGTGGTTCTTGAGTTACAAACGGTTTAAATGTTTATACCTACCGAAAACTTATTTGCGGTGTTGGTAAACTGACCGCGACCTACGTCGATGTATGGGGATAACAGTTTTCCAACGACAAAGTTAAGTTTGTCGCGAGGTCTAATTTGTTTCGGAACCCTACACTGAGCACGGCCTGACCTTCTCTAGCCCGGTTTTTATGTTATCGTATTGTCAACGTTTTGATAATCCTTATTTACTGCACAGTAATGGCGGCTAACTTCAAAACAATACCATATAACAGGTCAAATACGATTTGGTTACCACGAATCACTAAATTCGAAACATCGGATGCCCCATCCGCCTCACTCATCATTCTCAACCACACCTTCTTCTTCTTTCGTGTCGGCAAGAACTCGGGCTAAATCTTACTTGCCCAGAAAGCGGCTACCGTGGTAGCCCTCTGGTTACTGAAAAGTAAGTCCTCACGCGAGCAGGTGGTCGGGCACGCGGGACAGTTAGTGAGGTGTAACATGGTCTGCAGGGGTTCTCCACATTCACAGCTAGCGTCTGCGCTACTTGAGTACCCCCACCGACACAGGTTATCTTTGCTTCGGCCAACCTGGGTCCTCAGCCTATTTAGACTTCTCCAGGTGGGCCAAGGTTCCTTATAGCCTGGAGGCAGATTTTCGTTGGGGGGGTACAGTGAATGTGGATACTCGCTTGCCCAAAGCCTGCACCTCACGTCAGTAGGGTTTTCGTCGGTAGGCTGCGTAGATCGCAGGAAGCTTTTGCGGCTTCGCAAACGACCTGCGGTGGGGGAGAGCCGGTAGAGTGGGTATCTCGGGTCACTTTCCTGTTTTTGTTTTTCAAGCGAACATGTCACTTCTCTACGGACTCTGGGTGGAGCTATTCCCGCAAGAGGAAACAGCATACCGACCGGGGTTGGCTTAAGACAGCCAGTCACTATGCGGCAGGTGTTGTTCAGCTCTGTGTCTACCTCTCTAGTATGTGCTGACCTAGCCCACACGGGCACGCATACTCTCCTGCTGAGAAACACAAAGCTAGTCCTGTAGTGCGCATAACCGTTGGGTTTGCTCCCCAGTTAGTGGAGGAGAGACGGCGCAGTAGGTTATTGCGGGAACTAACTTTTTGTTTTGTGTTTCTGCAGTGGGTCTTGTAAGTCAGAGAGCGGTCCAGTGTCCACAACGAGAGAAACGGATTGAGCAAACGTAACTTCAATCGCTAACACATTACTCGATGACACGTTGACGTTACGATAGATGGAGTAAGTTCGTGGTCGATTTACTAACCGTACCAGTCTGTGAGCACGTAGATGCTTCGGGTTTGTACTTCTCTCTCACTCGCTCTTAATAAGATCGTTTGAGAGTGATTGAGAGACAAGTACTAACCCGAAGCACCTTCTAATAGCTAAGTATCTCACCGTACTCGTTTGCCTCCATGAGATCACATAACTCACAATTGTTTTCCTGACGGGCCAGTATACACGACTATTAAATGACATCTTTGATATCAGTTCCTTTTCCTGGTTGCATTAATGTTAAGTATCTTATATTTTCCTACTAACTTCTGCCTTCAACCTTGTAGGCGTGGATTTCGATCATCAATATTTCCTCACAAACTATGAAATTTCCGGGATGAAAATCATTACAATTTTCATTGTACTCCGTCCAGCCGTTGCAAAGTGAAGGAATAACAAACTAACACAAACTTTCACATTTAGGTATATTATAGTAGGATAATGAATATGAATATTCACGTTTGACGGGTGTCCGCTTTCTGTGACTGGGTGTGGCGCTTCGACTACCTACACCGAAAAGCATAAACTACGCTTACGCTGCTGCGTCGAAATCGCAAAAAGTTATGAAAACCGATCACCGTAATTGGCAGAGTGCAAAGCGGGTGGAGGGGGTAGCCTAAACGATCACAGCGCTCGCTACGGCTAAAATTGACATTTTTGTCGCTGACTTGAGCTGTCAAATCCATATTGCAGTAAACATTTTCTAATCGTTTTTGAGATAAAAATATGGTGAATTACTATGTTACAGTCCCGATTGTGTAATATAGTAAAATAACACAAGATTTAATTAATATTTTTCATAATATTTACTTACTTCTTGTTTGACAGCGGTGACAATATTGTCCATAATGGCCGCCTGTCACGTGGCGCTGTCGTCGCGCTCGGTCCCAGGCAGAGTGCAAAGCGGGTGGAGGGGGTAGCCTAAACGATCACAGCGCTCGCTACGGCTAAAATTGTCATTTTTGTCGCTGACTTGAGCTGTCAAATCCATATTGCAGTAAACATTTTCTAATCGTTTTTGAGATAAAAATATGGTGAATTACTATGTTAAAGTCCCGATTGTGTAATATAGTAAAATAACACAAGATTTAATTAATATTTTCCATAATATTTACTTACCTCTTGTTTGACAGCGGTGACAATATTGTCCATAATGGCCACCTGTCACGTGGCGCTGTCGTCGCGCTCGACCCGTTCAGGCTAATAGATTAATATCCCAAAAAAAAAAACTGACTTTAATTTCCCAATATTTTCCGATCCGGATTTTTACTTGTCACTTTTCCTACTTATATTAGGTCGAAATACTCGTACTTAGGTAGGTAGGTAGGTTCTAGTCATGTTTAGGTTATGTTAGTCTTGCAGCAGACCCGAAGGGCCAAAGCACCCAGAAATAGGAGCTTCGTCAATACTGTTCAATTAATGTCTTGAATGGTGAAAAATGCTATAGGAACAAACGCTTCAAAGCAAAAACACCACTGTAAAAACTTAACGATTGAATAACAATTTAGGAAAATAATCTACGTAACAAATTACATGACCTGGATATGATTATATTTCATAATAGTTTTCTTTTTATTTACCTACTATCAATCAATAGCTGTATAAGTTGTTGCGAATAGACAAGTCTATGGCGAATATCGGGGTTGCATCAAAACTAGAATGCCTACCCACTAGCGACATCTTAAAACGTGTTAGGGCAGCCGTTAAAACTGAGATCCATGAAGCAAAGCTACATAACCGTTGCAAATTAGTATCCATTAGTATATGTATATCTATATAAATCAATTACTTTCGTTAATGAGAGCCATAAGGTCCAATAAACTTAATAGTGGAGTTATTGAAATAATGTACATTAGCGACATCTAGTATTAGGGGTTGTTGACTACGACTTAGTTCACGCTTTTCCCGGTAGAGGTCGGCTTCACGACAACATGGCCGCTCGATTACCTTACCTTAAGGCGACGGGGCGGGCAATTGACCTTGCTCATTCGGCCAGACGAGTAAAGTTTTAATTCGCGCGCCATCTAACAAGTAAGCTCTGCGATCGACCGCATAATGCTGTTTGTCAAACAGTCAGGCATGCATTTACCGTTAGATGGCGCTTGATTTGATCGACCAATATGATACACTTGTGTTTTTCTAAATACTATCTCAAATTCAGTAACGAATGTCCAAAATAGCTTTAAAACAAATAAGTAAATACATAAATAGTTAATTATTTAACACGTAAAGGTTTTTTCATGAATAGCTGGCACGAATAGATCAATGAAAACTTTGGTCTACTAGGATTGTGTGAGTGCTATCAGTTACAGTTTATATTTCGAACCAAAAATTTAATTAATAATAAAGCATAGGGATTAAATTGTTACAATAATACTACTTTAAATGTACTTATTAAATTTTGACGTGGTCTACGACAAGGCGGCGATTCGTCGAGAATAGGGAATATGCATGTTTTTTTTACAGCTTCAATTGAAGCTGATTCATGTAACAAACAGATCACAAAAATCATTTTTTGAATAACTATAAAAATAACCAAGATATAAGCCAACAAAGATTTGTTCCTATCACTTTCTAGAAAAACGGAATTTTACATGGAGTTTATATGGCCGCAGTGCACAATGACGTCACGGTGCACATCGGATCTCTCTGTCTAATTAGAAGTTTGAAATGCTTAAATTCCGTATTTCTTGACCGATTTTAATTTTAATTTCCGTTTTGGTGATCTCTTTTACGGTATTTTCATATTTTGATGAGAAATGCGATTTTTAAAATCCATGCATAGGTATTCCCTATTTCGGGTTGGCAAAGGGGGCGCAAGACTTAATTTTGTTTTGATGGAAGTGGTGTCATTATAACACCTATTTTTTATGATGCTATCGTATAGAAGACGCTTAAATAAGCGTGTTTTGTATAGGCAACTTTTCTCTAAACTTGATATTTACCGAGATATTAGGGGTTCAAATGTCAGTCATTTTGAAGGGATCTGGGACTTAAAAAAATTTTGGAGTAGTGAAATTGATGTCAATATAACCCTCATTTTTGTTAATACATACATACATAAACTCACGCCTTCATTCCCAGAGTGGGGTAGGCAGAGCTACAGAATTACCAACCACTCTAAAAATTTGTTGATAATTCTGTAACCACATTTTGCACAATTAGGCTAAGATGTTTACCAGTGTATTAGTGACAGGTTGCAAGCCCATCGCCTAACAGTACGTTTGTTAATAATTATTTTTGTTAATAAATCCTATAAAACATGGTAAAATAAGCATGTTTTGTTATATAAACTTTTTTTCTCCGACCAATATTTACCGAGATATTGGGGTTCAAAGGTCAGTAATTTTGAAGGGCTAAAATTTTGGAGTCGTGTAATTGATGTCAATATAACCCCTCATTTTTGTTAATAAATCCTATAAAACATGGTAAAATAAGCATGTTTTTTTGGTTATATAAACTTTTTTTCTCCGACCAATATTTACCAAGATATTTTGGGGTTTGAGTGAAGTGGTGTTATTATAACACGAAGTTTTTATGATGCTATCGTATAGAGGACGCAAAAATATTGATCATTACCGAGATATTGGCTCCTAAATGGACATTTCCACACAAGTCCGAATTTAGGGCTCTCGCTGGTTAGGACGCGTGCCGACACTGCGCGCCCTAGAGTGTTTTTATAGAGCCGGAGATACGGAAAATATGGATCGTAGGAAAAAAAGTGAGAGAGCAAAATATGTTTCTTTTAGCATGATTTACTGGATTCATTCATAAAAATGTAGTGTTATATTGACCTAAATTTCGCGACACAGAAAATTTTCTCAGTGAAAAAAAAAAATTTTTTTACTTTCTCGAAACCACCCCCCCCTATCACCCCCAACACCCCCTCCCCCCTCCCCCCTCCCCCCCAAATACCTATATATAGTTGCGCCCCCTTTGCTATACTCGTATAACCGTATAACCGTATCTCACCGCATAAAACACGAAGTTCAATGTCAATAACAATAGGTAACAGGATATTATAATAACAAAACAAATAATTAACAGAACAGAAACAAAACAACAACGCCAAGGCCGAATTATAAAACTACTGCAGTAGGTAGTTACTTGTTCGCACGGAATAGTAGAAACGCAACTGATTCAATTCAACTGAAATGACAGTGACTGACCGTTGGGTGGGGGGACCGGAACCGCTTAGCGCGAAAGGGGTTTTTGATATGCTTTTTGATAGACTTGTTGTTACAAACCCCAAGGATGCGCTTAGCTTATCGTCGACTTAGCTCAAAGAAAGGGCAACCCAACGATACGGTTAATTCGACTAAGCGCTAAGCCTATTCCAATACCCTATTGTCTGTCACCTTATTCAAGCTTATTCGAACGGTTTCAAACTGGTTTCACCTCTATGCGCAAGAGTTTAGACGTATTATTGAATTACCTAACAATTGATAGGGTGGCGGCAGGCAGTAGCCGCTTAAGCGAGACGGCTAGAGTTCGCCCGAATGCGCAAAAAAGAGAGAGGCGATCGATGGGGTAATACCCAGTCAATGCTAAGCGCTTAAATATTACACTACCGAAACCCTAATGAACCGGGTAAGCTCTTTGGATGCGGTTAATCACATCAAAGGGGTTCGCCCTAACGTTAAGGTGACTCAATCATAGCTAAGCACATCGATTGGCTAACCGAATGATAGGCTAAGCCTATTGATAGGGTTAATCAAAAGAAGGGGTTTTCCGGTCCCGGGAGTCAAAACAAAGTTCGAAACATTCGAACTATCAACAGTATCAACCAAACCAACCCAACGGTCTGGCAACGCCGCGGTCGACCGCCACACGCCAAAACCCAAACCGAGCACGCAACGTCGCTTTCATCGCTCTGTAGTTTTGAGTACCTACCTAGTTATAACTACACAACTTTTATGATTTTTTACTGATCCAACGTGAATGCAAGTTCAAATCCATTATCTAACACTAAAATCAACTTTTATTCGAAACAATTTGTTTTTTTTCTTTATATAGTTTTGTTTATTTTTTGAGTATTTTAAATTCTTATTTTAGTTTGTGTATATTTTTTTGGCCACATTCAACAAAAAACCTTCAAAACGCCTAGTCATAGTTTAAGAGCAAACATTTAGTTCATCGTTTCACTAGGAGCACATAGGTTTTGAGTCTATAATCTGTAAATTCTTATTAAAGCTAATATATTCAAGTTGACGCTACACATTAAATCCGTAAAAAGAAGTGTGGAAAGTTTGGCTGCAAACTAAATCGCCCAGCCGGAATAAAACGAATACGAACTTTTTAAAAATGGTTCATTTAAAGTGGTATATAGAGCTTACTATCAGTTAGATAACTATATTTATGAGTCAGAGCAAGACTTGAGGATATGTCTTCAGATTATCATCATTTAAAACTGCCACTTCCTATATTTTTCCCAATAAATTTATCCAAAAACACCTCGATTTCGTAATGTTGCCCTACCCTTCGCCTTAAAGGTTTGTCAAGTTCATTTCAGTTGACGTACGACTCGTTAGATAGCGCGTTACCCAGTATGTAAAGAGTTGGAGAACATAACAGGTGCGCCGCCATTTACGTAAAAGCGTCACATTTGTGCAAGGTGCATCCCTTCGTTCCTTGCTCAATACTCGTAAAGCGGTAGGTATCCTTACTTTTTAACAAATCATTATTTGACAAGATATATCATTTTTTCGCAAAAATGTGTATGTTCTGAAACCATTACATATTATATTACCTACATAGCGACGGTTAAACTGCAAAACCGCGTAAGTAACATTTTAAATAAGGAGCAATATGCACCTTTTTAATAAGTGGGTAGGGTTTATTTTGCTCCATCATAAATTTGTTAGTTACGCTTTTTTGCAGTAACACCGACGCTAGGTTATATGGGCTTGTTAAATAAGTTAGATAAGTTAAATAAGTTAGACTTGACCACAAAACATTTTTAAATAATGCGGCGGGAAATATCTCTTAGCGAAATTAAAGTTTGTAAAAAGATAGTTTGTCAAATGATTTCGTAAAACATTGGTCAACCCCGCAAAGCACGTTTGATAGAAACAGCATCCCCAAGCAAATAAAACAAAATAATTTGCCATCTTTCTTTATTACACGTCAACAACGATTTATAATTCTACATTAGTATAGTACTGATACCAGAACCAACCACTCCAGAGGCTAATAAATAGTCTCACGTTTGAAAACATCGATATCGACGTGTTAGCGGGACACTCAGTGTTGCATTTGTTATTTGCGCGAGGCCCCGACTGTATTGAGTGACTGATTCTGATATTCTTAACGACTTTAATGTGATCCCTGAACTAACAGATTGAAATGCAAAAGCACCCCAGCCAGTATAATACAGAGCATTCAGAGTTAAAAGAACTTCGATATATTGAATGTTTGACCAGAGAATTCATAGTGCGAAGAAAACAATTTGCGAGAAAACTTTATTAAAAATAGATTATTGTCTAAGACATTGGTCGCACATGGCACGCCGACTAGACAGATTATCATTAAAGCGAAAAAATATCGACGAATCGGACTGAGCTTAGCTCAAAAGTAACATTTAGTTCCCCCAAAGTCAATGACCAACATTAATAACGAAAACGTTCGCAGAGATACATATCTTTAAGTCTACTAGTTGCCTCCTGTCTCGTTTCAATTTGAAATTTATAATTTTTAAGGTATAAATAAAGCTAAAAAGGAATTCAAATCAATATGCCATTTTAAGAAGTTGAGGTTTCTTGCAAAATAGATCAAGTACATCCAAAAGTAATTCATAAATCCTCATGCAGTAACACAGTCATCATGTTCTATCCGTAATAACAACATTGCTTTTATTTCTAACATCTAGGTATTTAACTAGCTAATTTCCGCCATAATTTGGACTTTCCTAAACCTACAAAAAATAATTATAACAAAACAGTTTTCATACAAAAAAGACGGGCGGTCGCACGTCCACTTCTTTTGCTAAGTACCTTTAAAATAAAATAACATAAAAAGGGTAAATACTGTGATAGATAAACAGAAACCGAAGTCGAAACTAACAACAAAATCAAAAGCAAAATATAAAATGATCAGAAAACTGCGACGCTACAAACCCTAATAATATATTCAAGACCTAAATGATTTGATACAACTTAAGCTACCGTCTTTTACCACTTTGATCACTTTACAAGACCGCTGCAACGGCCGCCACCACACAAAATTTTATTATAATATTTATAATATACATAGATGATTTAAGGCCGATTTTTCAAATCCCCAGAAAAACGTTGCTGACATTTCAAAGTTATGACTTATGAGTTAAGTATCACTTTCTTTTTGTTTTCCATACGCAAGAAAGGGACAGAAACAAAATTTATTTGACAGATTCAACTTGAGATTGAAAAATCCGCGCTTTTGTGTTGATATTACCGCTGTAATAAATAATTTTGAACAAATATATAACCTTATAAACAATTACAATCTAATATACATACATGATCACAATGACATGATACATGAAATATCCATTGTCGGACCTACTCAACAGGCATAATTTAACCAATCTAATATACATACACGATTATAATATCTACAAATGTAAGAGGCATAAAGTTCGAACTAGTTTGTGGCCTACATGGCTCTAACAACCTCTGGTCTGTTGGGTCTAATTTGAAACAATCGTAGCTAAAATACTCCGAGCTTATTCTCCGTGCGGTAAAATTGGGTAAAATTAAATGCTGATTAAATAATTGAAGTGCTTCACTACTTTAGCGATTCTTGTTTCAAATTGGGTTCCTTGCATTAAGCTAGGGTTTGATCTTAAAACCATTTTGGAGTTGTTTGGTGACTTATTGCATTAACTTATTGTAAAATTATACAGCGTGCATGTTTGTCAAATCAAAAAGTTTACACTTGACTTTTTACACATTTATAATCGCTCGATCGAATTAAGATTAGAACTATAACATTATTTTATTATGACCGGTCCAGCACCGCACAACTCCAAACGGGTACCTACACTTCCATCGCCGAAGTACGTTTCATAGATCCATTCGTTTCGCACAATTTAAACAGAAGTATTTATTGTCTGATCTGTTTGTCCGCTATTTAACAAGTTTTTTCTATTATAAATTTTTTTTCAAGCCTCTATTGACTAAGAAGCCGGAATTTTCGTGGCACTTTTGGGCAGCCGTAGTGAGTTCTTATTTATCGACTTTCAATATCGATATACTAAACTTCAAAATTATTCGTTAGTAACTTATCGTGTCGTGCGGGTAATCCGTAATTAGAACGAAGCGGTTTGCTGCCATCATTTCAGAAATCGCATAGCGTTCACTCGCTTAGCTTAAGCCGCGAGTTCCCTCCAAGAGCGCCACTTAAAATGGAAATTTCGGCACTTTTTCAATCTTTCCCATTGAAAGTCTATAGGAACAGATTTCCGGTGACTATTCTTCCGTGGTATGTCCGATATTCAATTTTATTTCTGTAAACCTTCTATAGCGAGACATCGTATTACGTAATTTGATCTTGATATCTCTAATAGGTAGCGAGGAGTAGTAAGTACAAACGAAAATACGAACCGTTGAAGAAATGAAAAAAAAAACTATTTATAAAAATAGAATATTCATTTTCAGCTTCCTATCAAAAGTTATTTAGAAAAGATCGCTCTTTAGCTGCAAGTCCGCCTGTTTTCTTCTACCTTTAATCTTCTTTTGAAGTTTTTGTTCTATCGATATATACGTACATGAATGGTACACGGAAGTCGATAAATGAACTCACTAGGTTTATTGAAAAGTGCCACGAAAGTTCCGGACTATCTGCATTGTCTATGATGCCATTAAATTCTGATACCGGCTCGTAATTTGCGGAAACTTAGTGAGGTTAAGGTGACTACAAAGTGAATCTAAATGAGTGCGAATCGAAGCAACGTATCGTCCGGCGACCGGCGGGTGGGCAAGTCTTACTCGAACTCCTTGGTGAACTTGTCGTGGAACTCCTTGAAGACGTCGAGCATCTCCTGCAGCAGCGCGGGCTGCGGCAGGATGGTGGTGCGGAAGTGGAACGTGCCCGGCCGCTGCCCGAAGCCCGAGCCCGCCACCACGCAGATGCCTGCCGGGACAGGGGCGACCATTATACTTTCTTTTTACGGCATAGGAATGCAGACGAGCACACAGACCACCTGATGGTAAGTGGAAACTGTGACCTATAGACATTCGCATTCACAAGACTGCAAATGCACTGCCAACCCTGAGGACTAAGACGGAATGCCTCTGTGCTAGTAATTTCACTGGCTGTCTTATCCCCAAACTGGAACACAACAATGCACTGCTGTTTGCCTGTAGGTTAATGGATAAGATGGTGGTACCAACCCGGACGGACCCTGCACAAGGTCCTCCCACAAGTACTCGAGTACTTTCTCTAGTGAAAAGGATGGGTTCAACGCCGCCAAGCTGACGCTGGAAGACCTCGACATGATACTGCTCAAGATGAAAAAATCCTTCAGTGTTTCCGGACAGACGGCACTACTTCGACTAGAATTGTGGTTAACCGGCTTGGTATGTCTCAGTGGAAGGCGTGGTTTACACTGCACTCAGCTTGGCAGTACCCGTGTCATTACACTCCAGTACACGCTATTGAAGAGGGAGACCCAGCGAGAAGGATCTCGTCGAAGTAGTGCCGTCTGTCCGGAAACACTGAAGGATTTCTTCATCTTGAGCAGTATCATGTCGAGGTCTTCCAGCGTCAGCTTGGCGGCGTTGAACCCATCCTCTTTCCCGAATAAGATGGTACGGTGAACCAAACACGCTTGCGTGAGGTAAACGGCGGTTAGGGTAACGACTTTGGTATTCCCTTCTAGCTGCAGCCGCGTCTCCATCGCAGAATCCGTAACAATAAATGATATCCGCGTATTCTTCGAATTGGCACGCAGGCATTTGAGAAAGAAGCTTAGTTATCAATATCGTCCGAAATGGAAAGAAAGTTGAAAGTAACTGATTACGTAGGTCACTCAAAAAGTTTTGAGATGCTCGAAATTTCAAAATGGAACGCACTTTGTTTTTAAAAAGCAAATTTATTTAAAAATAGTACACCATTAGGTGAATTTAAGAAGGAGAACGATGTTCTATTCATTTTACTACAACACTTCCCGTGTTTTTCGGTTAAAAATAGAACGCACTTAATGTTTTAAAAAAACAAATTTAAAAGAACACGATTAGCTGAATTTATAAACGATAACGATCCCGCGTTTTTTGGTTGAAACGATGGAACTTTTCTGCTATTATTATTAATTGTACATTTTTAAATAAAAAATAATTTTAAAATGTCATAAATTATACCTTTTTAGAAAGCTAATGAATTGAGCAAACTATTCCTGTCATTTGTACGCGAAGTGTCATACTTTTTTTTTTAGTTATGCTTTAAAATGTTATAAAATTTGGAAATTAATTACTAGAACTTTCAACTTCAAATCCTTTTATTTGAAAAACTTTACATTTCTTTGGCATTTTTTATTATTTTTCGTAATCAATAATTCATTGGCTATTTGAAAAATGCTTTTTTTTATTTCTAAATGACGAAGTTTTTAAGCAATGACTAGTTTTAGGTCGAAAGGCGGGTATTTTTAAAAAAATCTAAAAACTTGAATAACTCGATAACCAATGAGTTTTGACCCCTGGTTCACTGGACTTAAATCGTTACAAATGAGCTGTAAAATAACCCCTATCAAGGAATACGGCGAATTTCCAGTCACCCTGTATATAAAAGTAAAATTAATATTATTATTATTAAGTATATTTTTCACATGGCAAATGTTACACTAGGCCGAAAAACTCTTAAAACAAAGAAGAAATGAGTTTAGTAAAATGCGTCACATATCCACAGAGACCGGTTAGGTACGACGACGAGCGTAGCAGAGGAGTGTTAGGTAGAGCTGCGACCCTACAGCACCGACTTTTTTTTGTATATTATTCTAAGTGAACCATTTGGCTATTTCGGCGGACAATGTCTCCTTTGCAATTTACCTACTTCCCATAATGTACACTTTATTTATGTCACTGCATTTTACAATGTCTAATACTCAAAAGGTGCACTCCAGATTTTGTATACTATCCGAAAATGTCTGATTCCCAAAATGTACACTCTCCCTGAATGTAAACTTCAGGTGTAGGTAAATAAGGTATTTCTTTTCTCCCGTAGACCCCCTTTTAACCGTGGTCTCACTGCAGTGCTATAACGCTTATAACCTACTTGACAGCGGTGGGACCACGGGTAAAAGAGAGTATTGTTTCAATCACTTCCAATTACCCCTAGTTCCATTCCCGTGCAGTGGATCTACAGGGAAACAAAATTACCCACCAGTGGAGCATAGGGGTGGGACCGGGATTAATACTCGTATACCGGTATTTTTGTGTATTCGGTATCAAAATGGTTTTGACGGGAAAAATAGTTTTTTGGGAAGTAGTCTTGTCGGGAAAGATAGCTTTTTGGGAAGTGGTCGAACTGGGGAGTGAACGTTATGGCCAGTAGTCATTTTGGGAATACATATTTCGGGCAAGTGTACATTATGGGAAGTAGGTAAATTGCAAAGGAGACATTGTCCGCCGAAAGGTGTGAAAATGTCATTTTAATAAATGTCCACATAAAATAAAACCAAACGTTGAGTTGGCAATCGTGAAGTTGGGAAATGAAACTAATCATTTTAACAAGTTGCCATATTATTATGATGATTCGGCAAAATGAAATTCGGCCAAACGTTGGTTGGGAAATGAAATTCGGCAATAAAATTGTCGGCGATACAATAGAGAACCCTTGTTCGCAGACGGAGTCGCGAGCAAATACTAAAGAATGTAAATGTTATACCTGTCTCCTCGAGCAGGCGGAAGGCGTAGAACACGTCGGGCGCCTGGCCGGCGGCCTTCGCGGCCTGGATGGCTTTCGGCGGCATCTCGATGCGCGGGAACGCGTACATCGCTCCCTGGAACACAGCACGGAGCATTCATTGAGGGTAATGCTAAGGAGACTTTAAAGGAGACTTCTGTATTTTTTTTACTGGGCTTAGAAAACCGTTTCCTATTCCCAGTTCGACGGTGGTACCTGCACGACGTTGCAGCTGAAGCCCTTCATGGAGTTGAAGGTGTCGACGATCATGGAGGCGCGCTGGTTGAGCGAGGCCAGCACGGCCGTCTTCTCCTTCAGCCACAGCGGGTACGACGGCTCGCCCTCCACCGGTGGCTTAGCCTGACAATCGAATCGGTACTTAGTTGTTCCTCCCGGTCTATTTTTTTTTTCCTAACCAAAGGGCAAAGGCCATCTCCATGAGTCCCTATCCCATGAGGCCTCTTCCGGCCAGTTGCCGGCTCAGTCACATTTCCCAGGGACAAATTTAAATTCAACGAAAATGATTTTAACCCAGCTAAGTTTTAAGCTAAACCTACATCTCTTTTTTACAAATAAGTGATATACAGTTTATTTTAAGAGATTAACATGTTTTAACTAATTATAGTTTTTGATCGTAATAAATTCTGACTACTTATAGAGAACGTGATAGTAAATTAAATTAGAGATTATGTAATTATAGAATTTGATTTTAGCGCTGTCTGTCGCGTCTCAGAGATTGACAGTAAACAAAATTAAATAATCAGAAACTTACCACTAAATCCACGGCGGTCTGCCCGATGACGGTCGGGCACAGCATGGCGGATATACACTGAAATCATAAGTTTATTAAGCTGTCAAAATTTACCTTTTATTAAAAACAATCATATTAATCGCATCCTTTCTTCTTACTTCGATTGAAACTGCTTTAGACTGGAAATATGAGTACAGTTAGTGATAAAACTAAGTAAATAAATAAATAAATATCAGGGGACCATGTCACACCAATTGACCTAGTCCCAAACTAAGCTCTAGGCTTGTACTATGGGTACTAGACAACGATATACATACTTATATAGAGAAATATATATTTAAATACATAGAAAACCTCCATGACTCAGGAACAAATATTCGCGCTCATCACACAAATATCAGCCCTTACCGGGATTTGAACTCAGGACCGCTAGCTTCGTAAGCAGGGTCACTACAAACTAGGCCAGCGCGTCGTCAAAAGCTTCTTTTCTAGTTGTGTAGTTGTATGGTATGGTACAATCTCAAGATCGCAATTGTAAGATTTCAAATGGATTCGGCACCCCACTAAGATGGAATACAGCTATGCAAATAATTTCACTGGTTTTTAACCCTTTTCCAGGCCTTGCTAAAGTAAGGATACAAGCAAGTAATGGAATAGAGCCACAAATTCGTAATTTCCTGAAGGATATTGATCCATGAAGTCGTATTTCAGGAAAGTTCAATTAAATTTGTGTCATAAAATGTAGGTTGTTAAGTTCAATTTTGAGCGACATGAATGTGGTCGTTGAATTAATGTACTATGCCTGGAAAAGGGTATCCCACACCAGAATACAACGCGAGTACCGCTTCTTGGGGCGGTGCGGTGGGTTATTATAAGATGGTAGCGTACCGATCCAGACGCACCATGGACAAGATCCTACCACCACTTAGACCATTGCTGTAATTGATATTTAAATTCCCGCGGGGAACTTCATCTGCCGAGCTCAAAGCGTGCATATCCTACCTAACAATCACACAGAAAAACCGTTCTAATTGTACAAGTCGAGTCATATCTTAGTCGTTAGTGAGTGGCAGGTGACTGACGTGCTCCTGGAGGCCGATTTTTGACTTTCGAGCGCTCGAAAGTGACAAAAAACAATGAAATGATATTTTTGACTTGCGAGCGATAGAAAATATGAACACGAGTGGGCCGTGGCATTCGTTATGAATTCTATCAATAGAAAGTATCAGTTGACATCTTTCAAACCTGTTGGGTATGTATGCCGGGAAGTACACGAAGCATAAACAAACCTAGCACAGTGCCATAGACATCGACAGACGAGAAAGCGTTTCATTTTTCCTATATTTATAAAAAGTCAAGAATTTGTAAAATAAGCGTAAAAAAATCTTATTCGCACTGAAATATTAAATTGCTTGTTATGATTTCATCTTTTGTTAGCTCTACAAATTTATTCGCAATTAAAATATGAATAAAAAAACCGGTAAAACATCGACTTTCTGCGTATAATGAAACAAGTTCCAACTTAACAATACTATTTAGTCAATCCCTCGGTGAGTGAAAATCTCAAAAATATGGAATTTGGGACCATTCGAAAATAAATCGCGAAAGATTTTCGCATTCGAATATTTTCTACAGCTTGGTTCTGAAATGGAACACTCGAATGTCAAAAATGTTTCCCTTGGCAGATCACCGACCTTGTAGAGGTGCGCCT
Source organism: Acleris emargana (assembly GCA_927399475.2). Classification (NCBI taxonomy): domain Eukaryota; kingdom Metazoa; phylum Arthropoda; class Insecta; order Lepidoptera; family Tortricidae; genus Acleris; species Acleris emargana. The sequence goes on from OV656846.1 coordinate 516,901, forward strand.
GCACGTCCTTGTCGAAGTTGACGAGCTCCATCCAGCCGCCGCGCAGCCCGCACTCGCCCATGTAGCCCTTGCTGATGGACATGAACGACACCAGCTCCAGCTCCTGCGAGTACGGCGCGCCCATGTCCATCATCACCTGCGGACGACCGTACACGCGTCACCACAGGGTTGCTGTTATATTGTTAAGGAGCATTCACCAACTCAAGAAGAGTTGTCGGTCCATCGCCAGTCAATTAGGGAAATGAAAGCTCTTTTCTTTAAGGCACCCATGTCATAACTGGTTGGAAATAGTGTGAAATTTAAGTCTGGAAAGTTTTAGTGGAAAGGTCGACAAGGACAGCGAAATAAATCACGTCATCGGGTAACAAACAAAAATGGTCGATGATATTGACACGAGCTTACGTTTACGTTGTCTTTACTGGTGGATTTGTACAAAATAATAAGTGTCAATTTAACCATAACAAGTTAATAAAAAGTCAGTATTTTCGTAATTACTTTAAACAATTCTCTTATGGACTAGTAATGAGTTAAAAACGAGCACTCAGAGACGTCAATTAAATTTAATGTTGAATACGTCAATTAAATTTAATGCTGGTTAAGCAGCAGCAACTTTAATCAAGCATTGCCTCCACTTCTTTTTTTAAATAGCTGTGATGTGAAAAGGATGATTAATGTTTGTCTATCGTGAATACGCGATAAATAATGGAAATGTCATTTAATACAGTTGATCAAAAAGTTGTTTGCAAACACGCACGCACGCACGCACGCACGCACGCACGCACCCACGCACGTACGTACGCACACACTTTTTTAAAATCGAAAACAACGTGGTCACGATATGAGTAACTACAAGTGTTTACAAAGACTGCTAAGTGTGTGGTGTGTGACCTTCTTGAAGGAGTGGAAGGCGCTGCCGGGCGCGTACACGTTGTCCTGGTACACCTCGTCGGCGAACAGCACCAGCCGGTGCTTGTGCGCGAACCGCACGATCGTCTCGATGTTGTCGCGCGTCAGCACCTGCAGGACAGTGCACTTCATTATGCACCATAACTATACAAATGCACAACATGAGCATCTCATGCTCACTCATACTCGTCATACTGGTGCTGGGTGCTGTTTGTGGGGTCCGGTCTGTTCACTCTTGCAAGGACCTGTTTTCCAGTTAGTTATTTTAAGTATCGTTCCTGACGTAGAGACCTCGTCATGTATGTTCTCCTAGTTTTTTTTTATTTAACGTTATTGATCGTACATTTGTAATGATTTTATTTTTGTTCGTTTTGAAATAATTATTTATTACTTTATTACCATGTAATATTGTATTTTACGATTGGAAAAATGACTTTCAATTATGGTCTCGTCCGAAGCGATGGTAGATTGGCTCCATATTACCGACGTGTAAAAGAGCCCTCATGTGGCCAATTTACTGAATAAATATTTTGAATTTGATTTTGAATTTTGATTGATATTCGAGAAATGCCATTCGAAACAAGCTACAATGCAATAAATGCGTGTGGTTACTGGGGAAAAATGCGAATTAGAATAGTGTATCTATAGAGTCCCTGGGCTGATCACGGTGCGTTATACCTGTCCGGTGGGGTTCCCCGGGTTGATGACGACGAGCGCGCGCACGTTGCAGTCCGTGGCGTCGTGCAGCGCGCGCTCCAGCTCTGCCTCGGCGAGCCCCCAGGCGCGGTCCTCGTCCAGGTAGTAGCCCACCTGCGCCAGCCCGTACTCGGCCAGCGACGCCGAGTACAGCGGGTACTGCGGGATGGGGATCAGGATGCCTGCAACCGGCAACAGTTGCTCTTATTACCACTGATATGCAGTGATGGTCACATAATTAGGCACGCTTGCGTTTTCCGCATACATACATACATACCTTCACGCCTTCATTCCCAGAGTGGGGTAGGCAGAGCTACAGAATTACCAACAACTCCAAAAACTTGTTGATAACTCTGTAACCACAATTTGCACAATTAGGCTAAGATATTTAACAGTGTATATTAGTGACAGGTAGCAAGCCCATCGCCTAACAGTACTACAAGCATTTATTCCCTTACTCTTACGTCGCTCGCCTCTTACTACTTCCACGAGAAGACATGGAGTGGCACAATTCTAAGGCAATTCCGGCAACCACACGGCATCAATACAATTGCCTATATGACTTTTCAATTTTGACAACCGATCAAACAGTTCTGAACCAATTTTATTGTTAGTTACCCTCATCATCGACTTATAAACAAACGTTTAAACATGTAAAAATCATGAAAAAAAAAAAAAAAAATATCTTTCTTTTCAATCTTGTGATGCGTCTGCACTTAGTTTTTAAATACCGACAAAATATGTTTGAGGTCCGTACTTAGTAGTAGTTCACTATACATCAGTTTAAGCGTCAGTTAATGATATAAAGCAAACTTGAATTACTTATTAAAATTTAAATAGCGGAAAAAAAAAAGTAGGTATATGGAAAAAACGCTAGTGTCCCTAATTACAGTACCGGCCAATAATATATCAATCACCTTTGTACAGTCAGCGTCAAAAGTAACTGGTCACTTCAAGCTACTTTTGTACTTTATCGCATTAACTCATTAGATAATCTTGTTTGACATTGCTTATGTGACAGTACAGTGACAAGGTATTTAAGTGATCAGTTTATTTTGACGCTGACTGTACTTACATCTCATACGATTACCTACAAATATTAATTACCAAAATTGACTACCAATCAAGAACTAGTTGACCAATTGTATTGCTATTATTCAATTCGTTAGCTGAAAATGGTTTATAATCAATGTTTACATATCGCAGTTTAAACAAGTTTAGTATTTAAAAAACCATCGGCGACGTGTTCGTACTAAATTTACGAGATTTGTATGACCACGTCAGAAATGTTTTTTTAATACGATACTTTTTTTTAAAACTATATCGTCGGTGAAACTGCAAAATCGCGTAAGTAACATTTTAAATAAGGAGCAAAATGCACCTTTTTAATAAGATGGCAAGGTTTATTTTGCTCTATCATAAACTTGTTAGTTACGCGGTTTTGCAGTATCACCGACGATATGTTACAAACCATTTTGAACCTTATATAATCAGCTAACGAATTGAATAATAGCAATGCAGTTGGTCAACTAGTTCTTGATTGGTTGTTAATTTTGGAAAGTAAGTAATAAAATAACTGTAATTAGATGTAAGTACAAAGGTGATATATTATTTGCCGGTACTTTAAATGGCCACCACTGTATGTATGTATGTACGAAGATTTCTTATGTTGGAAATTCGGTCAGACACATGTGATTTTTTGTTTTATGTGAGATTAATTGTTTTATATAATGCTAGGTTAAGTTCATTATTGTATAATACCTTAAGCAATATTTAAAAAACGACTGACTGTTGAGTTTCTTGCGGCGTTTCTTCTCAGCAGTGGTCTGTTACGAAGCGCTGGTAGATTTATTTTTTATCTTTTATCCGTGTAGGGTCCGTCGCCGTTATTACAAAGGCTAACACCAAAAGCTATGTCGTAAAGAGAAAAATAATAAAACTAGACTATGATTTAAGGACAAAGTGCTGGTTGGGAAAGTGATGGTTGTTGTCCCTGCGGGCACTGACCGGACTTCTTGCCGCCGAGGTCGTGGCACAGCAACTGCAGCACGCTCTTGATCCCGCTGGAGGCGCCCCCGCACAGCACCACGTCCTGCCAGCTGGCCGCGTGCCCGTCGCGCTGCAGGATGTACTCCGCGACGTGCCGCCGGATCAGCTCGATGCCGTGCGACGCTGTGTACGACCCCACAGAATTACCGCTGGAATAACAGACGTATTCTTTTGGAATGACTCGATAAGGGCTAGCGGCTAGGTCCCTTTGTTAACTTTGGGAAGTAACAGGTGCCACTGTGGAGCATTTCGAAAATCTAAACGCATTAAGACCTAGATTTATTGGTTGATAGCCCGCATGCTTGTAGAAATCCATTGCCGAGTTGTCTTAATTGCGCTGGGAGGTATTGCAGCGACGCAATGCACCAAAGCATGCGTCATAATCACCATCATGTCAGCCGAAAGACGTCCACTGCTGGACATAGGCCTCGCCCAAGGCTCTCCACTCAGACCCGTCTTGTGCTTTTCGCATCTACCGCTTTCCCGCGATCCTTACAAGGTCGACACTCCATCTTGTTGGAGGCCTACCCACAGCTCGTGTCCCGGTCCGCGGACGCCAAGAACGCTCAAGAACCTTCTGACCCCATCGGCCATCAGTCCTGCGAGCGATGTGCCCCGCCCACTGCCACTTCAGTTTAGCTATTCTTCGGGCTATGTCGGTAACCTTAATTCTCCTGCTGATATCATTATTTCTGATTCTATCACGCAGAGAAACACCGAGCATAGCTTTCTCCATAGCCCTCTGAGTGACCTTGAGCTTTCTTATGAGGCCCAAGAAGCATGCGTGCTATGGACCAATGAAACTGAGCCCTTAGTTTTTTTGCTGCCGTTTTCTCCAGCCAGCACAAATTGCTAAGGCACAGCCGAACATTACGTTCGTCTTGTTGCCGACGGTTCTTATGTTAGCAAGATTCTCCGGTTATCAAGACTTATTAACTAGTAAGTTTTCGTTAAGTATTACAGTGATACTACTGTTGCCACTTTTAAATTCCATCATTAAAAAATAGCTCTTAAATACCATAATATTACGTTGTCATCGGGTTTATATACAAGAACATAGACATAGACTTTCAAATGAGACACATACTAAGGCCATTTTAATAAAAGCTTGTAAAATTAAACCGTCTTCAAATGAATAAAGGTTAATTTTAAAGATGAAATCCTATATAAATTCCCGTTCTTCTTAGACAATAGTATTTTTTGAAACAAGTTCGGTATCGAAATATTGTAAATTGCTACCACGGGTCTGAATTTTTTTATAACGGTATTCATGAAGATTTTAAGTCCCTTCCATTATTAACAAGTTTAAATCAAAGTAGCATCTTCGGCTTAACATTAACATATTTTATTACACAAATGACCTATTTCCTCTATAAACTAGAATATTTATCCTCATTGATAACAATAATGTCACTGGTATTTAGCATGATACTTCGTCGTACAGGAATAATAAACAAACACCACTTAATTGTACCATTATGAAAGCAAATAAATGAATTCAAATTTGAATCGTCGAATATAAATACAATCAATTTGAAAAGTTGTACAGAATGCAGACTACCAGTGATCCAGACAAACTTCCTTCGCTCCCTCCACACTCATGTCTCATCAACAGACAGGATTCTTTGGGGCAAATTTTCTTGACAGATAGGGACTTCCTATATCGATAAACTGAATCATCGATAGTAGTTCTACATACTATCACTCAGAGGTTTGCTTGTAAAAATGTTTTTATTAAAAGTGTAATAATCAAATGAAATAATAACTAACTCTCTTCTTTTTTCAAAACGATTTTAAAATTTTACTCGTTAAACTAAATGACCCGAATTGGTTCTATATTTTCGAGCGTTAAGCGGCTCCGTCATGGCTGATAAATCCATTTTCGGTGGCTAAATGACTTTCAATTGAAATATGAAATTTCAAAATGACTTCATCTTTTTGTAGCATACTTATTTTTTCATAGTGTCGTACCCGAATTTTTTTTTTACTTCTATGTATTTATCTAAAGAAGTTGAGATAATATTAACAATTTTATAGTGCAATGGGTATTATGCCTTAGCTTTATAATAGCCTATCGATTATTTAAAAAATGCAAAAATTATGTTGAACAAAAGTTACAAAAACACACAATGTTAGGGGCGATCACTAGTATATAGAACTACTATCGATGATTCAGTTTATCGATATAGGAAGTCCCTACCTGTCAAGACAATTTGCCCCAAAGGATCCTATGTCTGCTCATCAATCATCATACTCGTGCGTCGTGGTCTCCTGACCTGGCCCCTTGGCCTTCCGCTTCCAACAATCACATTTACTCTGGCCTCATGTACAAAATACGATTAGTGTACATTTCGGGAGGTGGACGGGCACTCGGGCTCACTCACCCGCATGCCTCGAGGATGTCGGCGGCGCGCGCTCGCACGTCCGCCGGGAACCCCACCTTGGCGACCAGCTCCGGGTGCGTCACGCACGCAAGCACCTGTGGCAAACACCCACCAATATACTACTAGCTATATACATTATATAGGTTACTAAGTAGGATAAAACCACCACGCAGGCTGAACATAACCGTACCGTAACGATGCGGCATCGACTATATTTTAAGTAAATAAAGGTGATACAATCTTTAGGTGGCAATGGCCGTTATTTTAGATACCAAAAAACAGAGAGTTTAAGATGAACCCAAATTGGGCATTGTTCATAAAGCATTAAAAAGGTCTATTTTTAGGGTTCAGTACCCAAAGGGTAAAAACGGGACCCTATTACTAAGTCTGTCACCAGGCTGTATCTCACGAACCGTGAGAGCTAGACTGTTGAAATTTTCACAGATGATGTATTTCTGTTGCCGCTATAACAACAAATTCTAAAAACAGTATATCTATAAATATTTAAGGCGTCTCCCATACAACATTGTGATTTCTTGCCATTAAAGTTATATCGATAATGGCACGGAACCATTCGTGCGCCAGTGCGACTCGCACTTGGCCGGTTTTTCTACTTTACTACTCCCGAAGTGTTTTCAGTTCACAACACTAATAAAATAAATTAAAAAGCATAAGGCTGAGCGGAGACCATTAATTTTGGCCCTCATATTTTTTTAGGTTAAGATATTTTTAAGTTTGTAAACTGATTTTTTATGTGGCAAATAAACTATTTCTCATTTTAATTTTTCATTTTCAAAAGTTAAAAGGGTCATCCAAGAATGGTCAGATCTTCGTGTGAACTTCTAACCACTACGTTGTTGAAGATGTCTTAATATGCATTTGATAGGACCATAAATATTTGGAGTGCACCGCGTAAAAATCAAGTACAGAAGGGGGGGATACTTTGTCTACTGACTGTAACGATATCACAATCAATCGTTAAGTTTTCCAAATACGAAACGGGATAGGTCACAGCAGCTAGTTTGAATTAGGTATAATAATAAAATAACAATGCATTGAATGCGCTCATAAACGCGGGTTATTCAACGCCAATGGACGCCGCGACCGCAAATTACACTCACCTTGACACGGCTGCGTAATATTATACAGGGCTTTGATCAATTGGCTACTTGACAGTTGTAACAATTAAATATAAAAAGTGTTGAATATGGTAGTTTACACAAAAAAATTAATTGCACATATTTTTATTTGCAATAAAATATATGATAAGTACTTTATTTTTGGAAAATAACATCGTCGTTTTTTACCTGTGGCTCCAATGAACGCAAACGCTAGCGGCTATGACTGATTTACGTGTGACGTCACTGCAGCCTAAATACAAAGTTGTCAAATATCTCCGTAGTAAAAATAAACGACTCGAAAGCTTACCATAATTGTATTCGTGAGAAGTTGCACTAAAAGGAGGCGGGATATTTAAAGGCAGATAGTGCAAATCTGCCAAAAGTGGACATATGTTAACTTCGAATCTCGACGTGCCACTGCCAACTGCAACCACTTCTTTCGACGTTGAGGATTTTTAGGAACGTGTATAAATAATTTTTCAGGAGTTTTGATCGTCGTACTTCTACACATTGGTACGGCACACGTCTTATAATTTGACATTTTCACAAAATATATTTTTAAAACTATCCTTTCGCTTAAGTTGGCTTTATAATAATTCGGTTCGTTGTTTTATGTGTAGTGACGTCACCAACGACAAAAGTCACGTGACCTACCGTTTACGCGCGTATTTCAAGTTAATTTCGTTATTATAAACGTGTTTTTTCTAATAATTAACATTTTTTCTAGAAAAAAAATATTGTGAGATGTATAAAATAAGCAAACGCACATTTTAAAATACTTTTCTGAAAACTGTCAAGTAGCCAATTGACGTACCAGAGCTCGATTACAGCAAAAAAATATGTAATAACATATCCAACATTAACTTTCAGAAATTTGACAGTAGTGGTAGCCGAATTAAAAACACATAACAGGTCAAAGACGATAATATGGTATTTCGTCAGTGATACTGCTAAAAAAACATACCTAACAAATTTATGATAGAGCAAAATAAACCTTACTGTCTTATTAAAAAGGTGCATTTTGCTCATTATTACGCGGTTACTTACGCGGTTTTGCAGTTGCACCGACGATTTACAGCCTAGAATAGAGGCCCTGACATGTAGCAGATATGACAAAGAACTTACCAGGTGACTGAAATAAAATAAAAAGTTGAGTAACTAAAACTGGCCACGTTTTTTTAATAATTGTCTTTTTAAGGAAACCCTTTTTTTAATAGGTACCTGTTTCATTTCTGCAAATGATCTCAATTCGCGTCTGAATTATCACTTTGGATTATACTATAAATCCCACGATTAGACTAAAATTATCCTGTAATTACCTATATTCTATGTTTATTACCGTGTGGTTGCCGGGTTAGAATAGTGCCACTCCATGTCTTCCCGTGGATGTCGTAAGAGGCGACTAAGGGAATAAAGGCTTGTAGTACTGTTAGGCGATGGGCTTGCCACCTGTCACTAATACACTTGGAAACATATTAGCCTACTTGTGCAAAATGTGGTTACAGAATTATCAAGAAGTTTTAAGACTTGTTGGTAATTCTTTAGCTCTGCCTACCCCACTCTGGGAATGACGGCGTGAGTTTATGTATGTATTATTAATATGATTATAATTACTATTTTGTTGTTCGTCACTATGCGTAATATTAGTGTAACTTTCCGTGACTTCACAGAGTGGGCCTGACGGAAAACCAACATTAGCTTAACAGTCAGCACGCGTCGAGTTGGGACTGTTTCACAACCAATTGACATTCCAATGTCACACAGACGTTTTTTTAAAGTGTAAAAACGGGACCCTATTACTAAGACTCCGCTGTCCGTTTGTCCGTCTGTCTATCACCGGGCTGTAGCTCACGAACCGTGATAGCTAGACAGTTGAAATTTTCACAGATGATGTATTTCTGGTGCCGCTATAATAACAAATACTAAAAACAGAATAAAATAAATATTTAAGGGCCCCCCTTAACCCATACAACAAACGTGATTTTTTGCCGTTTCATATTGTTATATCTTATCTGTCTATGTTAGCCTACTTGTGCAAAATGTGGTTACAGAATTATCAAGAAGTTTTAAGACTTGTTGGTAATTCTTTAGCTCTGCCTACCCCACTCTGGGAATGAAGGCGTGAGTTTATGTATGTATGTATGTATGTGTCTTATGTTATATAGATAATGGCAAGGGACCCTTCGTGCGCGAGACCGACTCGCACTTGGTTAATTGATTCCTTCTACATTCTTATCTCGTAATACAAAGCTCATGAAACAAAAAAAATGAAGGTTAGCTTTTGAATATTTGAATAATGGCAGTTAAGTTTCATAAATCCATAAAGAAACAAGATTAAATATTTGTATTGAAAATAAACAACAGCAAATAACATGATGAATTGTTTGTTATGAGTTAAATATTAACGTATAGAGTCTGACCAACCAGTCGTGTCACAAGCATTTTTTTCAAATTATTCACATGGCAACAATTTTACCTATGAAACAATCTGTCACATTATGAGTACCTATGCAGTCGTTATGCATTTCGTGTTACCAGCTAATGATATTTTTATTTTGCCGCCGTTTTTTTGTGTCACCACTCACTGGTGTCTACCCTTTACCCTTTGCCAATGAGCTTGCCCTGTCATAAAACTGGTTTAATCTTGAAAACGCGTTTAAATAACATCATGTTCATATGGGAGATATTTCTGAATGAGGGAGCTTTTTGATTTTTATGCTAAACATGATAGAGTTAACATTGGGAACCAGTTTTGCTTTTTATTGTGAAGCACGACATAATCTGCAAATAAGTAGTATCCCAAAATAAATGACCAAAGCAGTTTTAATTCTCTTCTATTAGTAATAAGGTTGATATTGCTACAGGAGTTTTATCTGACTTACTGCGTATTAGCTTAGGAGGGCAGTAATATAATAAGAGGGTCGGACATAAAACAGCGCGTGACCTTCAGTCTGCAGCTGCTTAGTGTTTAAAAAAAAGGAGTACGTAGCCTTTATTACGACTGCATTAATCGACACTATCTACGAACTACGCTAACTCGATTTTGGGTGATTTTTACTTTTTAATGCCAAAGATCTTAAAAGTTCATTCTTTACATAATCCTATCTTTATATTTCAATTATCGATAAAAATAACAAAGTTACGAAACGTGAACAGCGCTAAGTTTAAGAATAATTTGAAACCGAACGACGTACGCCCCGCCAACTGTGATAGCCGCTCGTACGGGGGGAGCGGGAGGGGCTCTAGTTAACATGGGATAAAGTTATGTTGTTACGATTGTTTTGTTTAGTTTAATGTAAATTAGAATCATGGCACGAAATAGAGCACGACATTTAGTAGATTTAAGTAAAAATAACCGTTTTGGTAATGAAGAAACAAACAAGAATCACATTTATTTCAAGGAAAGCAATGGAAACGGTAAGTAAATATTTTTTTAATTAGTGTTAGATTATAGTTAATAATGTTACGTAATTAAAACCCAGCCATTTATAACTTTTCATTCAAGTACCAACTGCTAGTTTATTTTTTCAAAGGTCCGACCAAGCCAACGCTAAGTCTGAGTTAGCGTAATATACGGTCAAGGTACTCACAAGAGGATAACAACAATATTAATGACTTTAGAGTGTCGTGCCTGATTTACCTAAAACGGAACCCCCGTTATAGGTGTACCATTGGTTGTGTGTTTGTATATTTGTCTGTATGTCCCCATGTGTAAAGATTATATTAAAAAAGTAAAATTTTAAAGGTCAGCTTAGACAGGGATTAGGTACCTCTCTATAATAGTCAATTTATTTAGCAAATATGTACCGGATTAAAAAAAAAGATTCTGGGTTTGTCCCGTATGTATTTATGCTTGTTTAAATGTAGGTATAGTGTTTGTGTATGTAGGTATTCATGTAAGTATGTTGGTATCATAGTGATTATCGTAAAAACGTGCGAGCCCGTGTGATTTTAAAATGCGTTATTTTTACTTTTTCTAGAGTCGGTTTATTTTTATTAAAAGATTTAATTATGTAGGTAGCATTATTTGATAATTATTTTGTTTTTGATTTATAGAGTCACCGTTACCATCTGGAGCGAACTTCATTCCGCAGTTCATGGATTTGTTTCAATCCGTTTTTGAAGAACCAATCCAAACCACTGTGCCTTTAACAGAAACGAATGAAAACCCCTTTAACAACGACTCTCTCACACGTCATTATACATTCAATCCCGAGGACACCATCAATTCCGTAAATAATGATCCAAATCTAAATTATGTAAATGCAGAACCACCTACATCCTAGCTTCGCCAGCAGCGGTGTCACAAGCTCAATAAATGTAGAGAATTCGTCCCCTATTACTGACTTCTCTCCCCGCAAACAGCCGATATTTTCTCCAGTACCGTCCATCAAAAGTACGAGTAGTCACTTACTGCAAGATATCAGTTCAGAAAGATCTACACCTGTACCTCCACAATTATGTGATTTTGATAATAATATAACTTTAACGAATGAGTTAAGTGATACTACCATGGTTGGTACTGACGACGATATTACTCTGACATCTAAATATTTGATTTCAGTTGATCTCAAAATATTATTTTTAAGTTGATCTCAAATTAAGAACCCTCTCTAAGAAAAGCAGAACTGGTCACGTCATGTTTTCGTTTTTTTTTGTTGTGAAATTGATTATTTTTTATTATAAAATGGTGCAACAGAATATACAAACACATCTTAACAAAATATTGCATTAAGTACACATATTTAGATACACCAGAATTCTGAAGTCGAGAGTAAATACGAGGGCGGGATGATAAGTAACTAGCCTACACAATTTAAAAAGGTTGAATTTAAATAAATTCCACCTCAATTTAAAAATGGGGTTTCTGGCTGCCTGTGTTCTAAATTTGAATTCGATGGCGTCCATATTTTTTTGTTTACTGTCATTTGAAAAAGATACTCTGGCGAGTTTTTCCAACATGGGTAAAATTGAACAAAGAGCTGTGATTAAGTTTCTTCATATGAAAGGTATGAAAGGGACGGGTATTCATAACGACTTGAAAAATGTTTTGGGTAAATGTGCTCTCTCTTATGCTACGGTTAAAAACGGTGGCTGAGATTAAACGAGGACGTACAAGTGTCCAAGATGAACTCCGTCCCGGACGTCCAAAAAGCGTCACGACGTCAGAAATGGTCTCCAAAGTGCACGATATGGTTTTGGCAGATCGACGGTTGAAGCTATCCAAGATAGCTGATAATACGGGTATTTCAAAAGAACGGGTACATCATATACTTAGTGAAGAATTGAATATGAAAAAGCTGTCCGCCCGTTGGCTGCCGCGATTGCTTACACTCGATCAAAAAAGAATTCGAATGCAAAACTCTCAACACTGTTTGGACCGTTTTCAAAGAAATTAATCGGATTTAATACGATGATTTGTAACAACGGATGAAACTTGGGTTCATCACTACACACCAGAATCCAAAATGCAATCAAAACAGTGGACAGAATCCGGGTGCTCGGCTCCGAAGAAAGCTAAAGCCGTGAAATCAGCTGGAAAAGTGATGGCATCGGTCTTTTGGGATTCGAACGGAATTTTGATGATAGACTACCTCCCAAAAGGTCAAACTATAAACAGGGAATACTACGCTAATCTATTAGATAAGCTGCAGGAATGCATTGATCTAAAAAGACCCGATTTGGCACGAAAAAAAATATTTTTTCATCAAGACAATGCAAGAGTTCACACTTGCCTCAAGGCCATGGCCAAAATTAACGAATTGCATTATGATTTGTTGCCCCACCCACCTTATTCACCTGATCTTGCACCGTCTGACTTCCATCTATTCCCCAAAACTAAAAACTTTTTTGGGGGGACAGAAATTTAAAACAAATGAAGAGATCATAGCTGCTGTAGAGGAGTATTTTAATGGCCTTGAGAAAAGCCATTTTATGGACGGCATAACAGCATTGGAGCGAAGGTGGACTAAGTGCGTAGAGCTTAATGGAGATTATGTTGAAAAATAAAATCATTTTTTTACGCTAACTGCAGTATTTATTTGTTAGGCCAGGTACTTATCATCCCGCCCTCGTAGATTATATTTGAACTTACTTTTATTTTAACAATCAAGAAAACGGACGTTGACAGCACGCCTTTTGAAGATTAAACTTACTAAAGAGTTTTTATTTTGTTTTTTAATAAGTAAAAAGGAAGTGGTACGTTACTTTATTATTTTTTTAATATTTTAACTATTATGATTAAGATTTTGTTTTGTTCTTTTTTTTATAAATGTGTGGTTGCCGGGTAAGAATAGTGCCACTCCATGTCTTCCCGTGGATGTCGTAAGAGGCGACTAAGGGAATGAAGGCTTGTAGTACTGTTAGGCGATGGGCTTGCCACCTGTCACTAATACACTGGGAAACAACTTAGCCTACTTGTGCAAAGTGTGGTTACAGAATTATCAACAAGTTTTAAGACTTGTTGGTAATTCTTTAGCTCTGCCTACCCCACTCTGGGAATGAAGGCGTGATTTAATGTATGTGTATGTATGTATTTTTTTTATAATCTCTTGATCTCAGAATAATTAAGCTTCTAGTAATGTTTTATTTATTTTTATTTAGTGGTTTGATATTATATGTGTTACATAATGTGAAAACTGTTTTTTGCCCTGAATCATGTTCATTTTAAATAAATCTAAGAATTAAATGTTTTTTATTTATTTATAAATTAGCTTCGGCCCATGACTTCGTCCGCGTATAATTAGAAGGTAAGTCCCCAAGACGCCAACCAAGGGATAGGTACTACTTACTTACGCGTTAGGGATATTAGCTACCAAAGTTTCAAATTTAATCCAAATGAGTCTTGTCTTTTTCAGTGTAAAGGAGTAATAAAAATTACTAAAACACCCACACATCAACTTTGGCATTTATTATATTAGTTTGATTAAATGTAAAAGGTTCATGGCTTGATTAAAATTACTTTTTCATAGTTTTTTAGTGAATAAAAAGCTAAGTATCAGTATCGGCAATCGTACAACCAGCTATGTGCTAAATAGCGTAGTTTAGAATGGAGCGATGAAAACGTCTATCAGGTGTATATTACGCTTTACGCTAAGTCATAGATTTCACTTTTTTACCATTGTTTGATTGTGTTTGTACTTAATTCTGACTATTTATAGCTCACCTCACTTTCTACAAGTGGGAAGCATAGATTTGTGGACAATAAAACGAATATTTTCATCATAAACTGTAGCGAGATATATTAGGCTAAGTGTTACTTGGCGTATTATTCATTGGAGTTTTTAATGATATAAATTAAATATAAAACGCTAAGTCGTCATAAATCCAAAACGAACAAGATATTAGTGGGTTAATATATACCAATAAATAAAGAAACTATTAAGCTATTTCTATTCCAAATTTCAAAGGCAAATGTCAAAAATCCAGGGAGTTATAAACCTTTTCCATTACAACACGTCTCCTGTAAAGTAGCGAAAATCGAGTTAGCGTAGTGTTCGTAGATAGTGTCGATTTCATAATGCCTTTGATCTTCATTTGGACTATATTCACATTGTCTCATTTATAAAATACCACGTTTTATTGACCTTGTCCCAAATCGTCTGATTCCCAAAATGGCTGAATTCTGATACAACTGAATCTTAGACTGACTTAAATCCCAAACATCTGAACGGTAATGTCTAATCTCAAAATGCGTTATAAATAATTAATTAACAGGATCAACTTGTTCCAAGTGTTTGGGTCCCCCCTAAATAATATCCCCTAAGGCCGGGATTTAGAGCGGACTTTATGTACACATCCATAAAGTCCGCTCGACTCCATTGATGGATCCTGCCAATGGATCCTAGTAGAAAGTTTAACCTTTTGAACGCCGTACGTCAAATAAAAAATGCGTCACTCACACGCCAAACATGTTTGCTATGCTAAGCAAATTACAACTTAATCCATACGAAACAAAGTCTCTTTTAATCTCTAACTTGTGTCGGCTGTGGCCGTCGATGGCGTCAGTGGCACGACTTTCAGTTGTCGGCCAGAGCCGACTGTGGCGTTCAAAAGGTTAACAAATCTCTCTCAAAACAGTTAACCTTTGAGGTTAAAGGGATTCATACCTATTTGTACATACCTTTTGTGTTTCTGTTTATTGTGTCATTTGTTATTTTCCTGTTAGTACAATGTAGAGTTTTTTACATACATACCTTCATACTAATTATGGAAGTTGGCTTACCTGTCTAATGAAAGTGATCGGTTTCTGCCCCATCGCGTGCGCATCTCCGATGTTTGCCTTGATCACCCTCTTGAACGGTTTCACCGCCCCCTGCAACCAATATTACACCTTAATAAAATAATTGCATAAACATACATCGTATATCGTCGAATATTTTAATAGGAAAGTAGTCTATATATACTTTGGAACATGAGTGTTTTTTCTATTTTACTATTCGATCAGATAAGAGGTTGAAATAGAAAAGGGACAATATGCTTGGAAAAGCTCGTATTTACTTTGCTTTCTGTCGACCAGAATCCATCGATAAGATTATTGAGGAAGCAAGACGTTTACTAAGTTACAACTAAAGTACTCGCTAGCGAGTCGAATGCTCTGTCCCTCTCAGACCTCGTAGTATTCTTGTAGAGTGCGAGGGACAGAGCATTCGACTCGCTAGCGAGTATGGTAATTGTAACTCATGGCAAGGGTGTAGGTACGCTGCCGCTGGTACGCACTAATAACTAACTTGAAATAGATCTGGTTTAATTACGGAATAAAAACTAATTGAAGAGTATCTTATTATCGATCTCCAAGTACATAGGTAAGTAAGGGGTTCAAAACATTATTGCATATGAGTGAAGCCACAGGACAAAGTGAGTTTAGCCAGTATTATATTACCGCCAAGTTTTAGACGTTTTACAACTAGGTATTTCCATCCGTCCAAACGAGACGAAGCAAACAACATTATGTCATTAGTAGTCATCACACTTCCAAGATGCAGGAAAAGAAAACAATCCTGCACATTACCTACTCAGCAAATATTATTGTGAATTCTAGTGATGTATGGCCTTCTTATAAATAATTATAAAATAGATACATTAAATCACGCCTGTTTCACAGTGGGGTAGGCAGAGACCACTTCTTTCCACTTGCTACGATCTTGACAAAGGCCGTGCCAGGATAAGCTAAGAGATTTTGCCCTCCTTGAGTTTGGGCTTGTAATTTTTATAGATTGTGTGGCTCTGCATTAGTAATTGTTTTGCCAAATTTGAGCACCCTAAATATAATAGTTTTCGTTTAAAAAAAAAACTATATTAAATTTTTCTTTGATATTTTTTTTTCCTGTTAACCAATTTTAATGAGCTTGGCATATAATGTACATTTAACCAATATGATCAAATGGCCATAATTATATTTTCATTATGCCATAGAAAAAAAAATAAAAAAACCCATTCAAACTTTTCTTTTTGTTGTCTTTTTTTTTACTTTTTTAAAAAGTTGAAATGTAAGTGGCCAGTAAGTATTTCATATGCAACATGTACGTTCCTCTAAAGAGGTTGCAATCATTCCGATTTAAATTATAACGGTTCTAGGAAATGTATGTAAAGAATTTCATGTCAAGATAACTCCATGTTCTCCCTTAGCAAAAAATTTGAAAAAAATACATATTATAGGACGTTAGTGGGAGATTTACCAGTGAAAAAATTAGAGCGGTCTCTAACATGGAAGTGATAAAAAAAAAACTGAAAAGTTTGAATGGGTTTTTTTATTTTTTTTTCTATAGCATAATGAAAATATAATTATGGAAATTTGATCATCTTGGTTAAATGTACATTATATGCCAAGCTCATTAAAATTGGTTAACAGGAAAAAAAAATATCAAAGAAAAATTAAATATAGTTTTTTTTTTTTTAACGAAAACTATTATATTTTGGGTGCTCAAATTTGGCAAAACAATTACTAATGCAGAGCCACACAATCTATAAAAATTACAAGCCCAAACTCAAGGGAGGCAAAATCTCTTAGCTTATCCTGGCACGGCCTTTCTTTCGCTTCTTCAACATTCATACATCGAGTCATGCACGCACGTCGGTTTTGGGTACTTAAGATTCGGCCCTTTTCCAGTATTTCTCCGATTTTATTCGAAAAAGTACGCCTAGGGCGGCCCCTTCCGACCCTTTCACTCACTTTCGATCTGTATATCTCTTTCGTCAATCTTCTTCCATCCATCCTTTCCAAATGACCGAACCATCGAAGCATGCCCTTTTCAATCTTAGTCACTACATCTTCTTTTATTCCACATTTCTCTCTGCTTTATATAAAATAGATAAATCCCGTGATAGCATGGCGTCTCCGACTTTCAGAGATGGAAGGTATATCGTAAAAGGCCATGAAACCTAATAAAGACCGATTCCATTTTGAACTAGGAATCTTTCTATAAAAAAAACGATGGTTTTATGTGCAAATCACCCTCAGGACAGAATTTATACGTGTCCAGTAACTTCGTTTGTCTGTTTGTTTCGATTTCACAGCTAAAACGGTAAATCGATTCCCGATGGGAAATCTAGAGATAAATACCACGCAGTTGACTTAAAAAAAATCTCCGTTAGTTCGATCTAATAAGCATCAAAGAAAATAAAGCACTGAAGAACAAGGACGATTTATTGAACGATTCATGATTGGCTTGCTATCAATAGTAAATTTCATAAGCCAAAGTGTTACCTTCAAACACTTCAAACGAATTCTTGCTTCTATATCCCCCCTAAAGTAGCTAGGTAGTAACAACTAACAGTATAAGTGGCAATTGTCGGCACTTATCTCGACACGATAGCGATAGTGCTCGCAATAGGCTCGGATCTGCGCGAGATTGCTTTATCGTTCGCCAAATACGGGCATGCGTCTACTGATGGTCGATTAGCTTATTAGAACTTTCACGGACATGATTAACCAACTATCTTATCTGTGTGTCTGACACGTCAGCATGATGCTGAGCCAGGGTCCGATTCGCTACGACGAGGAGACACTCCGTGCTATTTCTGTCACATTGATTTTATCATTGGCTATTTGTTTGGCTTCTGTGTTATGAACCGATTTTTCCATGGTTAGTTTATTCCTACATACATACACATACATACCTTCACGCCTTCATTCCCAGAGTGGGGTAGGCAGAGCTACAGAATTACCAACAACTCTAAAAACTTGTTGATAACTCTGTAACCACAATTTGCACAATTAGGCTAAGATGTTTAACAGTGTATATTAGTGACAGGTAGCAAGCCCATCGCCAAACATTACTACAAGCCTTTATTCCCTTAGTCGCCTCTTACGACTTCCACGGGAAGACATGGAGTGGCACTATTCTAACCCGGCAACCACACGGCCTATTCCTATTCACGGTTAAAATAAACTTATGAGGTGAGAAGCTTCTTTCGCAATCCACGGATGTTAATGGAGCAAACTTAAGTAGATTAATATGAATGGCCACTCTCATGTCTGTGTATTTTTTTTTTTTATCTACTGTCCTGCGAAGCATCAACATTATTTTTAGGGTAGGTAATCGTTATCAATTAAAGTACGTACCTACCTAATTTAACTTGTTTAATTAATATCTTTGGAGTCACATTATTGTGAGTAATGACGCCCATTTGTCCGATCTCTGGTAATGAATAAGATTTTCTTCTTCTTCTTCGTCTTCTAAGTAATTAACCTTTTTAACGGCAAGGTCGAGTACCAGTTACCGTACCTACAGTACCGCCCCGCAAGGACGACATGACGACGCTACTCTTAAAAAATAAAAATAAAAATAAATAAATATCAGGGGACAATCTCACACCAATTGACCTAGTCCCAAACTAAGCTCTAGGCTTGTACTATGGGTACTAGACAACGATATAAATACTTATATAGAGAAATAAATACTTAACTACATAGAAAACATCCATGACTCAGGAACAAATATTCGCGCTCATCACACAAATATCTGCCCTTACCGGGATTTGAACCCAGGACCGCTTGCTTCGTAGGCAGGGTCACTACCAACTAGGCCAGCGCGTCGTCAAAAGCGTGAAAACTATCAGATAATAATTGACAACAGGAACTTTTTTTAAAGATGTTCTGTAAAAGTCATGCTGATAGTGGTTTACCTCAAAAGCATTTATTTTAATTGTTCAAAATTTACTTAAAACATTAATAAACAAATTTCTGCTATGGCTAAAGAGCTTAAACGCCACGTAGTCTTTTCTACGTCACAGCTAGAGCTAAATTTAAAAAACAAAACGCTGTTACAAACAAGCTTAGCGAACATTGATAATATTCAATTCAGTAAATAAAATGCTTTCAAACATGATAAGCATGATTTTTATCATAAAACCTTTTAACATACATACATACATACATAAACTCACGCCTTCATTCCCAGAGTGGGGTAGGCAGAGCTACAGAATTACCAACAACTCTAAAAACTTGTTGATAATTCTGTAACCACATTTTGCAAAATCAGGCTAAGATGTTTACCAGCGTATTAGTGATAGGTTGCAAGCCCATCGCCTAACATTACTACAAGCCTATATTCCCTTAGTCGCCTCTTACGACATCCACGGGAAGAAATGGAGTGGCACTATTCTATCCCGGTAACCCTTAAACCTTTTAAAAGACACTTAAACAAGAACGATATGCATTCATCACACGTCACTCTGCTCCCCAATTAAATTGTTTTATACTGGCTTTTGTCTGTTCAAGGAATCAAATATTATTCCTTATCAGATCAAGTTTTAGAGATAAAAGATTACTGTAAAATCTAGAACATAAGAATAGTGCCACTCCATGTCTTCCCGTGGATGTCGTGAGAGGCGACTAAGGGAATAAAGGCTGGTAGTACTGTTAGGCGATGGGCTTGCCACCTGTCAGTAAAACACTGGTAAACATCTAAGCCTAGTTGTGCAAAATGTAGTTACAGAATTATCAACCAATTATTAGAGTAGTTGGACATTCTGTTGCTCTACCTACCCCACTGGGAATGAAGGCGTGAGTATATTTCTGTGCCTCCTGTGACAAGTGATACAACTCGAAAAACACGATTTTACAGGAGAGCAAAAACAAGTTTAAAAAAAATACTGCTTTTAAACGAATACGTTTTTTTGAACATTTCTTTCGATTTTTATAACATGTAATATCACTTTATTAACTGGTTTGACAAAAATAATGATACTAGTTATAGATTTTAAGATATTTGAAGAAACGTCCGAAATGTATCATTTTACATTTCAGATTAATCTATTTAACTCGTGTATGATGATACAACTCGAATTGTATTACTTAACACAAAAAAGTGTAATCAAGGAGCTCTGGTGATCACTGATACAACTTTTTTTTTAAAGCTTAATTTTTCTATTATTTCTTGAGTTAGAGGTCTAACCTTTATACACAAGTTGTAGGGAATTGAATAAGTAATCTTTCTGAAAACGAACGGGCGTAATATTTAAGATTTTAGTGAGTTGCATCATTAATCACAAAAAATAATCTTAATTTAAACCGTGACTAATGTTACATATCGAGTTATTGTTAGGTCTGGTAACGAAAAAACTTGTGTCAAATAATACAAGTAATTGATCAAAACAAACGATTGCAATTATGATAATTTTGTTTTTTTAAATATAAGGAATAAAGGAACTAAACATGAAATTAAATCACTGAGGAAACAAATTAACTTATACTCCTTCATTTCAAAGCAAAATTACGATGTTGCAACAATACAGGAGGTAAATTAACCAGTGCATATTGCCATCCAAAACAAAAACTAAATAGGCACCTACACAAAAAAACAAATTTCAATTCTCAATCATCAGCATAATCTAATCACCTACAAAACATGAAAATAATGATAACTAAAACTCAGGTAGGTAAGATATGAAGAAAGTTAAATTAAGCTTGCCGTCAGTCGAAGTAGTGAGTACGAATAGGTAGTTAAGTGACATAGCGCATGGTCCACCTGAATTTCATCTTACTGAATTTGATACAATAATTTAAGTCACCACAGAACGGTAGCATTTACTAACCTGCCACTTCACAAAATAAAACGTGTTGGTTGGTAAATAACTATTTCTTTCCGTCGCGAGATTTTTACCGTTTTTATCTTCTGTCATAATATTTTACACAAATAACTAGTTCCATACACATGTAGATCATAATATTGTATCGCAGCCATAAAAGGATATTAACATTAAGTTACCTACAATAGAAATCATGCTTACGCGTCGGTTCAGGCCACAGCGAGCGTGTGCTCCCACCCTCGATGACAGGGTGACCATAGCTATGAAGAAAGAGACCAGACTCATTTTTCGGAACATGAGTTAGCTATGCCATCGTAAACTAGATTTTTTAAACTATGTTATGTTGAAAGCGACCTATTTTAGCACGTCAATTCACTAAATTATACATAAACTTATGTATAAAACCGCCAATAACGAAATGTGCGTTCTATAATGTCGAACGCAGCCAAAGTACTTGATTTAGTCTATTTTTTCCGTTAAAAGATGATACTTTTAATCTGCAGAACACAGCCAATCGTCAATTAGTCGGAATATACAATATTTCTATATAAATACTATAATCTACTATTTGTAATTAGCATGAGACAACTAGGGTAATAGCATATAGCACTTTTTATAACAATACAAGAATTCAATTAATGTATGATAGTGAATCTTGGGAATGGCAGAAGAAGAACGCAAGCCGGAGTAATGCAGTTGAAATTAGAGCTCTAAGAAGTATGTGTGGTGTTAGGATGATAGATAGAGAAAGAAATAACGAGATCCGAGAACGATGTGGATTGAAAGAAGATGTAGTGACTAAAATCGAAAAGGGTATGCTAAGATGGTTTGGTCATTTAGAAAGGATGGATGAAAGAAGGGTAAGGGTAGGGTATATGGCGAGCGAGAGTGAGTGGATATGTCGGTAGGGGACGTCCTACACGGACGTACGGTGATCAGATTCGCGATGTTCTGAATAAGGGCCAAATAAAAAGCACCCGAAACTGACGTACGTGCATGAAGAGATTGATGAATGTAGAGGAAGCGAAAGTTGTATGTTTAGATCGGTGCACCTGGCGTTCCGTAGTCTTTGCCTACCCCATTGGGAGACAGACGTGAAGTTATGTATGTTATGTATGTATGTATGTAAGAATTTAATATTGTAATCGTTATAAATTGGCTAAAGAAATTGTCACTTTCGTAAAATTACAATTGAAAGGAGGATAGCAAATATTATAATTAGTTGTATATAAAACATCCAACTACATTGTTTTTTAAAAAACCTACGAATACTCCAGTTAATTTGTTTAAAATGTGCTTAATACACTGCATTATACTTAGTTTTAACAATTAGGGTTTTTATAAGAAAACATACTAGGAAGTAATAAATATATTTTTTTCCTAAAAACGGCTGTATCTCGATACCGATTTTTTATTATTGGTCTCTTTTGCGTAACTATTAGAGATAAACCATTTTATTCTCAACCTATAAAAACTCAGTCACAAGGTAATATTAGTAGACCTGTCGATTTAAATATTACACTGTATTATGACACGGTTCTATGGTAAGTATCAATAAATTTGTTTAGATATATTTTTAAGATTTGTATGTATATATGTATGTAAACACTTTATTGTACAACAGAAAAACCATTGCAATACAATTAATATAAAAATATGTACAATATGTTTATATTTTTCTATATAAGTATTTATATCGTTGTACTAGACAACGATATAAATACTATAACCAAAGTACAAGCCTAGAGCTTAGTTTGGGACTAGGCCAATTTGTGTGGGATTCTCCCCTGATATTTTTATTTTTATTTTATAGTAATTGTATCACTATGCACCAAACTTTACAAGTTCTAAATGGTCGTAATATTCTCACATTTTTGATACAACTGACTTATACATTTGCAAAGATTAGGAAATATTTGAAAACATTTGATATAAATCGAGTTGTATCAATTAACACAAACCAAAAGAAGCAAAAACAGGTTTAATTTTTGATCTAACTCAAGTTGTAACTTTCGAAATACGCAAAACTCTGGTGATAAATGATATAACTCAAGTTATATCAAAAGACACAGAAAATTTTAAAGGTATAAGAACCGTGATTTATGATACATTTTGAGACATATCATCTGGCACGAGAAAAAAAATATCTCATGGTTTTTTGACGTGGTTTAACTAGAGAAATAGCATTAAACACGGAAAATCAGAAAAAAAAGGGTCAATTGTATCATTTTACACGAAAGTATCTTTGAAACTAGAAGGCCTAGGAACACGGGAGTTGGAGCAAACGATGCGTTATTTTTTTTTAAGGTGTTTCATGAAAGAAAACGAAAACTCCTATAACTCGAGTTGTATCACTTGTCACAGGAGGCACAGATTTAAGTTGAACGAAACCTAGGTAGTTGGTAAAATTCATGCTACCACATGTAGGTACCGACCAATGTTATTTCTAGCACGCGCAAAGCTGTAAAATTACCATAATTTTCCAATGCCGCTAACCTCCACCGGCCCATTAACTCATGCTCTAAAAATAGCCCGAGTGTGGACATTACCATCAACATAATGCATTAACTCTATCAGCGATAATAATAATGAAGTGGTCAACAAATAAGTGTGATCTATTAATATGCAACATCATGGGGATTATCATTAATCTAATCACCTCACATCATGGAATAAATTCAGGGATCTCGACACTTATCGACCTTATCGTGTATGTATACATAAGTAGATAGGCATAAAAATTGTTTGACTCGGTGACAGGTGGAACTAGATAATTTAAGAAGACCGTCATAAAGGATTAATTAAGCTGCCAGCAGCGTCAACTGTTTTATGTTGCCAAGCAAGCCCCGGTAATCTAGAGTATTTGCCAGCACTCAGGTCTTTAAACCTCTTTAGGGTACCCATGAGGTACCAATGTCTAACTGTCTGTCTGCTAAACACTTGAAATGTTCACAGAGTATTACTACAGCCGGGTCTACCTACACACAAGAAATGTTTTTTTTTTGGAGTAAGACGCCATTTACTTGCGAGTCCAATTCGCACTTGGCTGGTTTTTTAATGAATAGTAGATCTGCTTCACTATAGGCTACTTCAAGGTCTCTGCTATCTAATTTGTTACTTATCGCTTTTGATAGCCATGCTCTCGAAAATTCATTAGCTCTCCATTTATTTTTTACCCGACTGCGTCAGAAGGAGGGTTATTTATTTTTAAATCCATA
The DNA here is from genome assembly GCA_927399475.2 of Acleris emargana. Taxonomy (NCBI): domain Eukaryota; kingdom Metazoa; phylum Arthropoda; class Insecta; order Lepidoptera; family Tortricidae; genus Acleris; species Acleris emargana. The sequence goes on from OV656846.1 coordinate 541,306, forward strand.
ATGGGTTTGCGTTTGACCTCAGTCTCACCTGATGTTAAGTGACGACGAGGTCGAAGGTGGTACACGCTTACCCAGAAAATGCCTATGCACTCTTGCCTTGAAAACACCAAGGTTATATGATTCCGGGAATACAGACGCAGGGAGAGCGTTCCACTCCCTAGCAGTGCGAATAAGAACCGAGGCAGCAAACCGCTGCGTGCGAACCATTGGGTATTCTACTACATGTGGATGGAAGCCCTCCCGGCGTCTAGAAGACCGTAATAAATGTAAAATTTTCAGTAAAATACTCCAAAGATTGCTTTTAAAAACACCCCTCTATTCAGTGACAGATTTCGTGACACGCACCTCGGACACTGAATAATTTACAACAAATCTGTACAGCTGTTAATTTGTGTTATTATTATATTTTGTGTTTTTTTTTTGTCAAATGTATTAGTAATTATTTTGATAAATTAAGTAACTAAGTTAAGTTCCACATTCAGACACAAAGTAATTTGTTAATGGATTAAATAAATGAAATGATAAGCATATTTTGACCGACTGTACGTACAGACGATGCAAACAGTAGGTATCCATTTCACCACGTTATCGGGGCCCGCGACAGCAGGCCTTGTGCTGCCCGAGTCGATTGCCATTAGTAATGGTACATTAGTGGGCTAGATAGAGCGTTCTCAATGCGAATGCATTAGCCAGTGCAAATAAGGTGAACCTTTGTTGGGTAGAACAAGGCTTTGTGTTGATGAATTCTATCTGATATTTATCTAACTACATTGATATAAAACATATTTACGAGTACATTATAAATAAGTTAAATAACCAAAGCTACCAGTTGCTTCTGCCCTTTTGAATCTAGGTACGTATGCATATGTGGCGTCATACCTTAAATTACCACTCGGATAGTGGTTGGGCTAATAAATACACTTAGGAGCAAAAAAACGGGTCAGAGTGCGTTTTTCATACTAAAGAGGTTATTTCCAAGTCTTATTTCCTCGCCAGGGGATGCTTTTAGTGAAGTCTGATGATGGACACCCCGAAACAGGACTTCCAGAGTGCTTAGAATACCCAACTGATTGAATCTGCGGCTAACGCCGGAATTGTGCATGTTCAGAAAAACATCGAAAATGGCAATAAAATGTAAGGAAATCCAAATGCTGACCCAAACTCTCTTACTGTGGTGTTATCTGATTGTGCGATAAGATAGGTATCTTAAGAACTTTTGACCTCCTCTATTGAACCTCAAAGTATCCATCAATAAACCTCACTCAAAACAACCCCTGGCAAGGAACCAAGACTTCGAAATAGCCTCGTATGTATGCAAAACGCACTCTGACCCGTTATTTTTGCCAGTGAGTGTATTATGAAAATAAAGTGTGAAATTTACCAGCTACGCTTTATTTCGGATTTTTTTACGTATTCAACGGAATTATACCGAGTTAGTAATTACAGGCTTTCAAAAATTACCATTGTAATTCCTTACTCCTACGGCCTACTATTACATTTGAAGAATATCGCTTTTTCTTCGGAAACTTCGATTTTCCTATTCCAAATAGGTATCACGTCGATCTATTGAGGCGTTGAAAGAAAGACACAGTTTCGGTCTAATTATATTAATTAAGATAATAGGCCATTAAATGTGACATTATTACATTATAAAATTTAATAAACTAGAGTACAGTTCCTGATGGTAAAGCAACAAGTGGTAGGAATACTAAACCATGCTAAACAAAGTCATTTAGCACGCCTGCATTAATTGGCGTTGCATAAGCAGCGGCAAACCACACGCAGCTTGCGGTGAGTATGCCCTTGTCAGTGTTCATTTTAATATTTAATTCATTAAAAAAAAAAAAAAAAAACTTGATTGACAGTTTAATGTACACTAAATATGTTTTTTCGGTTTTATTTTAACGGGATCTGAGACAGACATTTTCATTCTCAATACTAGAATCATATCATAACACTAAGCTCAAAACTAAAAATCCCACTTTTAAAAAGTTGAAAAAAAATATACAAGATTTTTGAAACCCAATTGAATGTTATGTTCGTGAAATATTTTAAATTGGCCTTATTATTAATAAGATATTACAATATGGGTTTGGATACTTGCCAAACTCTTTGTCAACTTCCTTTGTGTACTTTTCTCTCACTTTGATTGCCATCGACCTGCTAGGCGGGTCCATTTTGTATGAAAATTAGAGCCCTTGGCAATGAAAGTGTTAAGAACTTCGTTTTTACAATCCAAAACTTTGTTTAAAACAACGCTAGTGTAAACTTTTTTAGGAACAAACGAAGGGAACCAAAAGTAATGATTTATCTCCACGACCCAACAAGAAGACAAATTAAAGCTTTGTCTGTCTGTCTGTCACTGCCCAGGGCCTGTGTGATATACCATTCTCAATAGGAATTTACCTTTTTCAAGTTTGTTTCACAGGGTTCCAGACTACCTATAGATAGGCCCCATAGCCAATCAAGATTCATGAGTTTTTTAATAAATTGTATTACCTATTGTGTAAGCAGTTTTTATTTGGATATATTAGTATACTAACATGGTTGGCTATGTACTGGTATGTACCAGATTATTTATAGATACCTACAATAGAAAAATATGATATGCTCTATAAACCTGTGAGAGGTTTATAATTATGCAGCAGAAATGAAATCGCCTCACTCACAACATAAATGGACCTAAAAATCATATATACATCATATTAGCCAATGGTGGCACTAACATAAATCTAATAGAATACCTCCTTTATCAACATAATATAAAGAAACATTTTATCAGAAAGAAGAAACAGAAGACACATTAAAAAATTATATGTTGAAAAAATAATTCATAGCAACCGTTCCTGCTGGGCGGGCCTGTTTTGTATGGACATTTAGAGCATCTGGCATTTAAGGCTGGTAAGAAAGCCAGTATTTTTTTAAACTTTGTTTATTTCAACACAATTACAAACACTCGATCCTTATCATTTGATGTCGTCATGACTACTCCAACTACTGATATAGGTACATATACAATATTATAAAACTTGTACTTTAGATAAGTAATGTTTATTGTTGTTCATTATGTCATAAAAAAGATAGCAAGTTTATGCAATATTATTAGGGATGCATATATTTATTTAAAAGTCAAGCTTCATAATCAAGAGCAATCTAACATGGTCATACGCTGCAAGGCTTTACTAACTAGAGAGTTCCTGTGACTAATTTCCTACTTCAGGGGGGTTACCATGACATACAAAAGCAGTTCAGTTTAGGCTGAGAGAAAGGGACGGAGCTATATAACTGGTATAGCTCTGTCCCTTTCTCTCGATCTAAACTGACCTGCTTTAGCATGTCATGGTAACCCCCCAGCACTAGATTTAGAACTAGATAGAACTTCAAGACACAACACTATACATATCAATCAGTGCAACAAGTCTTAATATATCCTTCGGGTTTGTTTTTTCCTGTCAGCCACAGTGGCCAGTGACTCTCGTACCTTCATTTTCAATTCGGATAAAGTGCAAATGATCCTTTTAACACCAACTATAATTTAAGGTTAATACCTAACTTCTATGTGGAATTGGATTAAAGTTAACCGTATACTGTTATCTTATCAAATATACCCAGAGACCACAAGCTTTTTTAAAGGTTCTGTAATATTTTATACACTTCAATTTCCAATTTGCATACAAAATTTCAAAATTCTTAATTGTATTGTATTTCAAAATTTACTTCCATTATACCCATAGACAGGTGATTTTATTATTTAGTGTAGTTGTGAATATTGTTCTATAAAATAAAATGCAAGTGTATGTTTGGCTATCATTCCTTGACATCAACGTGAGACAACAGTTGAAATAATAGTTTGGAAAAATCAGATAGTCCAAAAGTGATAACAGCTAGCCTAGAAATGTTTTTTTTTTTAAAACCATGTTACAGTTAAAAGGATTATATTATAGAAAACTCAACTGTTTCAATGTGATCGTACCGCACTGTGTTTAAAGAGGAAGCCACAAATTTAACTGATAGGTCCAAGACTAGTGTGTAAAGAATTTCAAATCATTGTCAGGGCCACACACAGTTGTAATTTATTGCTAGGCAACTGCATGATACTGAATAATTAAAACGAGTTTGCGGTAATAAACAGAGCGGCCTTGCGATTTTAATTGGCCCCTTTCACTAAGGCAATGTCAAACATTTTGAAAAATAATACACTTGGTTTTAAAATGCAGTGTATATTACCGCCAAATTATTTTTTAATTCAAATTTGTACCTTTTCGAGCTCCTTTTCGATTTCCGCCGCTCGGATGACCAGCGGCCCGCGGACGGCATATTCCAGTTTGACAATGTTAGGGTTGACATTCTCTAATGTGATCGCTTTCGACGACATCCTGAGTTGTATCCTGTGATTCCTCGGCGGTAGCACGCCGTTAACAGTCTCCAAATGTGCCGCCGCGCCGGACAACAATCGACTGCGGCTTATCAGCCTCAACCCCGACATGATTTGCTGCAATCAGTCACACTACTTTCAACACGTCACTACCTAACAACTCAGCGCACGGCACGCTAAACACTGGTATAAAAAACAAAAGAATTTAAGGCACTGTTTTCTTTATTTATCTTCTTTAGATGAGAATTTTCTCAGTGAACATCGCAATGCAAGCAAAGACTGAACAAGATTTCGATCGATCGATATAATTTGCTTCGTACGTTCGGTCGTGTATATTATTACAAAACAACTAGTGAAATAGATGTCGGAACGATTGTATTATTTTACTTCATTTAATAATTTAGTGATTGTCTTATCAAGAGTCAAGTTATAAGGTTATGGTTATCTGATTACTGCAAATAATACTGAAATAACAAGGACCGTAAAGATAACTGAACTATTTCGTTATCACGCAATTGAAATGGAACTACTAATACGTAAAAAAGGAAAAGAAAATTCAAAAACAAGTACTTGCGGTATTACGTAAATTATGTAATTTGAAGAAATGAATGTACTGACTGAATGCATTCTGTCTGTGATTCTGTGTTTGTTTGGAAAAATGGAAAAGCTATAGAATGGCATGGCAACATTCTTCGATCAGATGTTTTTGACATAACTAAGTAGACGTAGGTATTACCTAGTCACGCACCCGCGCAGTTTTTTTTTGATGCTGTTGTATTACTATTATAAATATACGTAGTTTTTGTAGATATTAGGACTATTAGGAGTCATTCTGGCTTTCGAGACTGAAATTCTGGGAGTTAAACATCCTAATCATATAAGAACGCCCAAAAAAAGAGTGACGTGTGCGTGTCTTAGCTTAGGACTTAGGTATTATGTAATTTCGCGTTCACGTCACGTGATGTACCTACAGCTCGCCAAAAAAAAATAGTTCTAGCTAAGGTCTAATTCTATGGAACTTGCTAACTATGTAAACAAACCGCCATATTGAAATTGTCTCTGAATGATGAATCTACTAGTGATGGGCAATACTCCTTTACTTATGTCAAACCATATCGAATATTAAAATACCGAAAGTAAAAAACAAGTAGTTACTTATTTCTAATTTGTTTAATGACGATCTGAAGAAAAATCGGTACTTGAAGATGATAAATCACCAGTATTTATTACAAAAGGTGCCGTTATATCATCTGTGAGTGTGATCAGCGTGAGTTAGGGAATGTGTAGGGGCCTTAATATATCGCCAACTTTAGCCACAACACTACCCATCATAGACAATAAAATTGTAGATTTTAAAAGAAACAAAAACGTCATCCCATCTCCTAATAACCTAACTTATGAAACTATTTAAACTTTTAATGAAATATCCAAGTTAGAGTTATATATTTGGTGATTTTGTATTTTAAAGTAACGATCGTTTCAATAGTTTATGGTTTCAATGGTGTTTGATGAGGTGGTGTGAAAATTCAAGGAGAAACAGTGACAAAACAAAGTTAAGTCTTTTGTTTACATAGTTAGCAAGTTCCATAGAAATACACTATACGTAGTTATATTTAAAGTCATGAATACACGTCCCGAAGACGGAAAAAATGTCTACACGCCCCTACCTAAGCCATGCCACTAACAATAAGGTCGATCTATGCTTATATTTGGCGCGGTGGCTGTGTGATATTAATGCTTTCGACTGTAGGTACCTAATTTAAATATAGAACTACAGTATTCTTAAGTGATTAACCACCACATGACATCAAACTGCAGTTTTTATGGATTTATAAAATTGGATCATGTTTCCAATTATATTCCGAAGAGCGCCCACATTTTAACAAAATCTATTTTGCCAAGCAGGGGATACATTATCTCTATCCCTTTCTCTCGACTAAGCCTTGATTCATGATGAGGCATGATAGGGACCAAGAATCCAGATTCTAATTTAGCGCTTCATAGTAAACATCTGGATGCCCACTTTGAAAATTGAAGATCGAAGTAACTTAAGAGTTTAGCTACATCCCTTTCTCTCGATTTACTCTACAATGACGAGTAAAAGGGATGGGGCATCCAAAGTTTTGAATTTAATGATCCATCCGTACTAAATTAAGAGAAAGGGATTGACCTAACGTAACATCGAATTTGCGATTTTCAAACTAGGACTATTCCGTCTACTACTGCTGATAGGCTAAAACAACCTGCCATGCAGCCGCTCATAATTACTATAGCATTCAAGCTATAATAATTAGGTACCAGCGATCTATGTTTTTGATACAAAATCGGAAAGTTTTAACTTTCAAAAATCACACTACTAAACACAAACTGTACCAACTGAAAATCGTACCTTCCATTATGATTCAGATTAGGCTTTCCTGCCATGAAAGGATATTTATTTAATTTGTCTTACAACCACAGAAAATAAGTAATTAGTCAAGTATTTTTTATTTACTCTTGGTTGAATACACTTTGAACTATTTCGTAACTAGTTGGTTTTTTAATATTTGTTAATTAGCAAAAAACTAAAATACAACGGTATAATTTTGACACCTTCAGATATATTTTAATAATGTCACCATGTCATAAATTATTGATTATGATCCTCACAGATTATAAGGGTCATTGAGGCATCATGGAGTACTTATTGAACTTCTACGTCTGCTACAGACATCACCAGCATGGGATAATACTGTGCCACCAGGCAGTGCACATTGCAGTTGCATTTTAGATTGTGTAAATTTACGCAATCTAGGTGTTTATAGCTAAGCCAAAGTTTATAATAAAAGCGGAAATAACATTAATAAGTTTTTTTTTTGCCCGCAACACTTTGTCCACAGAGTACAGTCATTCAACTGACGTACTATAAACACACGAAATTAATAGGACATGAGACGTATTCCAAATTATTTTTATTTGCGCGCCATCTAGCCTATAATACTTCAACTAAATTGTGTTGGTATAATACAACGCCGATGCGTAGATTTAGACCATAATCAATCATTCAATTTGGTTGGTGTACCTGACTTAAGTAGACTAATCTTTGCGAAATGCACTATGAGATATCACATGCGTAGGTTTTCAGGGTTATATAATGAACTTGCTAGTACCAGTAACACTGTGACATCTAGTGGCGTAGTGCGGAACTTGATCGTCAAGTCCAAAGTGTCAAGCTATCAAGCCGTCGGCAAGGGAAAAAATAATGCGAGTGCACGTTGCTAGATGTCGTGTGCAACTTGAGTTTAATTTATCAATAGGCTTGTTTAAAACAAGATAGCAACTAGCAAACAGACTAGGCACTGGTCCCACCGCCGGCGAGTGAGATATGAACTATCGACTTTTTTCTAGCCCAAGAAACGAACAAAAGATAATCGCATCCGTGTAAATAAAAGAGAGAGATATATATTTATAGTTCATCGCTCGCTGTTCACACTGCCGGCGAGGACACTCTCCCAACACCCGGCGAGTAAGCTATAATTCTATAGAATTTTTACTAGCCTCCCGCCGATTGTCAACTGTTTCTAGTACATAATTTTACTAGTTGCTCGCCGAGCTCGCCAATATCTGGCGGTGGGACCGCTGTTTACTAGTTGACCGCAGCGATAAAATCTATCGACTATAAAACTAGCTCAGCGGTACTCAGCTTTATAGCTGAGCGTCAAAACTATCAAAACTTTGCTCGCTTCTCGCCTCTCGCCCACTCTTTTGTAGTTTATAGTTCTAGTAGCTTATAATCTGTAGCCGGCGGTGGGACCAGTGCCTAAATGAAGGCCAATTGGATTATCCATTTTATCATAACGTGACGTGACGTGACATGCAATTGCGGGTGGATGTAGAGACGTAACGGGTCCACGCACGACGTCACAACAATTAACAGGAACTTTTTTGTGTGTTTGTCGTGAATTGGGTTTCTTTTGCCCTTTGTGTACGGAAACCTAGAGGGCACGGAATCTTGAAACGTGTGAAACAGCTTCATTGAGGCTTTAACCTACAACAATAATCTTAATTATGGTGGTCAGTACAGAGAGTAACTGTTTTTTTGCTGATGATCACCCAATACACCGGCCTAGTGCGGGTCGGGCTCGCACACGAAGGGATACGTCCATAAACTGAATAAACACATTTTATCTTTTTTTTAATCAATACAATACAATATTTCGATGAATGTTTTTTGTTGTAGCAGTTGTTATAGTGGCAGTAGAAATATATCATCATTTCAGTAAGAATGTCAACGGTCTATCAGTTACGATTCATGATATACGAGTACAGCCAGGGCCCTATTTCACGAATCTACAAGTCTACGGATTTACTGGTTACCAGTCACCAGTGTTACAATTACAAGTTCTAGTAAATCCTGTTTCACTATTACCTCTTATTAGACTTGTGGAATCCTGTTTCTCAAAAGCTATCAGACTAGTATTACTATTCTATGGACTATTATTTTTCACTAGCTTGTAAGATTACGTTTCACAAATTACAATATTAATTTACCAGTTACTAGTCGCCAACTAGTAAATACTGGCTAAATTTCACCATGGTAAACTGCTTTTTGTTTCACGAAAGTTAAAAATAATAAATACACTTGTTAATTACAAACCTAAACCTACCAAGGTCGGAAGCTTTGTAAAAATTACAAGTTGAATTTACCTTTGTCAAAAATATCGATTTTATTGTGAAAATTGTTGTCTTGTCAATTTTAAGTGTATTGTGAAGTTCTTAAAGCAATGTGGACTGATTTCGACAGCAGCGATGAAGAAATCGTTATTATCCGTCGGCGTCGAGTATTTCTTCCAAGAAATCAGTTAAGGGGCCTGACGACTTGAAAAAAAAATCAAAAAATCGCGGGCCGTTTTTGATGTTTGTTACATTTTATCCCACAGATAGGCAAAGGGTTTAAGACATACTTCCAAGTCTTGTGTCGATTACCATTAAAATTGCAACAAGTTTTTACACGCTTAATAATTAATACGATACTAAACAATAATTAATTAACCTAATTAGATCCGGCACCTCAAAATAATGTGTGCTCGACTCTCACTTGACTGATTCTTTGAATAAAAAATTTAGGTACCTAATTCAGCCTTTGATAATAGCGTAAACAGCCATTCGGTAACTAGTATTTTTAGTCTGTGCACCGCTACTAGCTACAAGTCTTGTAAAAAAAGTAATGAAACGTGATTTACCAAGACTTGTACTTATTAACTAGTTACTACTAACTAGTAAAGCCGTATATTTGTAGATTCGAGAAACGTACACTAGTAACCCTAGTATTTACAATTTTACAAAGAAGTAACTAGTAACTTACAATTGTAGCTTGTTGAAACCCACAATAGGGAATATGCATGGATTTTAAAAATCGCATTTCTCATCAAAATATGAAAATACCGTAAAAGAGATCACCAAAACGGAAATTAAAATTAAAATCGGTCAAGAAATACGGAAGTTATAAGCATTTCAAACTTCTAATTAGACAGAGAGATCCGATGTGCACCGTGACGTCATTGTGCACTGCGGCCATATAAACTCCATGTAAAATTCCGTTTTTCTAGAAAGAGATAGGAACAAATCTTTGTTGGCTTATATCTTGGTTATTTTTATAGTTATTCAAAAAATGATTTTTGTGATCTGTTTGTTACATGAATCAGCTTCAATTGAAGCTGTAAAAAAAAAACATGCATATTCCCTATTGTTAACTTGTACAAAATATAAGTCCATGGACGGGTATTACTAGCCTAGTACCTTTCGTGAAATAGGGCCCAGCTGACAGATTAACGGATGGACGGACGGAAAGACAGCGGAGGGTTAGTAATGGGTACGGAACCCTAAAAACCTCATGCAGCTAGTTTAAAATAATAAACCAGTTTTAACCAAATTGTCTTTATTTCAAACATCATAAACTCCAAAAGCGTACACTTTCAACAACGGCTGAATTACAAATACAAACATTCGTCTCGCAGAATTTTCGCTTCTTAGCAACTCTACATTGCCATTCCTGCAAGTAAAATTTGACCCACTTCCTGTTAACGGAATGGGCTGAAATTTGGACTATATAAGTAAACCCGATGACAATGCAATATTATGGTTTCTGAAAGCTGATCTGATGATGGAGTCAAAAGGTGGCGACAGGATCTCCGCTATTCTTAACGTAGAGCCACCGTTTTAGGACTCAATAGAATGGTCTTGATAAGCAGATGAAGATTTTGCAAATAAGAGTACAGTCGGCAGCAAAAACTGAGAGCAAAAAAAAATATTGACAGAAACTTTTTACAAATATGTTTAACAATGTCCTTATATGAATTGTAAATAGGTTTAAAGCCTACAAAGCACATGTAGCTATGGTAAATGTGATAATAAACTTTGGCGTTTCACGGCGACCTCAACGCTGACTCTACGTCCTCTCGTTGCGAATTTCGGGCCATAAAGCATAAAAGCCAGAGCCAGAAAGCATGAGTAAAGGTGCAAGTAGCGAAGATGAAAGTGAGATTAGTATGAGTGAAATCATGAAAGCATTAAAAAGTATGAAAGCGGGAAAATCAGCAGGTTGTGATAGAGTGTCGATAGAAATGCTGAGGAGAGGAGATGGCCTGGTGGGTAGTCTGTTGTACCGCCTTTTCAATGCATGTTGGAGTAGCGGCCGAGTCCCGGAAGATTGGGTCAAGGCCGTTATCGTCCCACTGTATATGGTGGATCACAGAAAAGTTCTTGGCTGTCAACCAAAAGGTTTTCTGTGCTTTTGTGGACCTGGAAAAGGCCTATGATAGGGTAGATAGAAAGGAGTTGTGGACGGTGTTGTCTATGTATGGAGTGAGCAGCAACCTGGTGCAGGCTTTGAGGTCACTTTATGAGGGCTCCAGAGCCTGTGTCAGGATCAATGGGGCATACTCGGCCTGGTTTAACATCTCTAAAGGTGTTAGACAGGGCTGTGTTGCCTCACCATGGCTGTTCAATCTATTCATGGACAGTTGTATGTGGGATTTGAAAGAGTATGATAAGGGTTTGCGTGTGCAAGAGTTGCTAATCAAATGCCTCTTATATGCCGATGATCAAGTTATACTTGCCCCATCGGTACTTGAGTTGCAGGAGATGGTGACAGTGATGAATGAGGGATTTAAGCAAAAGGGGATGAAAGTAAATGTTGCCAAGACCAAGATCATGGTGATAGAGAAGGATGAAGAGATGACTGAGTGCGTGATAAATATAAATGGTGAATTAGTAGAACAAGTGAGCGAATTTGTATACCTGGGAAGTGTGTTTACAAGAGATGGTAAGTGTGAGAAGGATATCGAGAGGAGGGTAAATGCGGGGAATCAAATTAATGGGGCCCTGTACTCCTTTGTGAGCAGACAGGGCGTTTCACAAAAAGCCCGGCTGGCTGTTCACAATGGAGTGCTGGCCCCTACCCTGATGTATGCTAGTGAATGTTGGGTGTGGCAGGACAAGCATGTAAGTCGTGTAAATGCAGTTGAAATGCGCTCTTTGCGTAGTATGTGTGGTGTGAAACTTATTGATAGAGTTAGAAATGAAAAAATCAGAGAGAAGTGTGGAATAAAAGAAGATGTAGTGACTAAGATTGAAAAGGGCATGCTTCGATGGTTCGGTCATTTGGAAAGGATGGATGAGGGAAGATTGACGAAAGAGATATACAGATCGAAAGTGTGTGGAAGGGTCGGAAGGGGCCGCCCTAGGCGTACTTTTTCGAATCAAATCGGAGAAATACTGGAAAAGGGCCGAATCTTAAGTACCCGAAACCGACGTGCGTGCATGACTCGATGTATGAATGTTGAAGAAGCGAAGGAAATTTGTCAGGATCGTAGCAAGTGGAAAGAAGTGGTCTCTGCCTACCCCTCTGGGAAACAGGCGTGATTTAATGTATGTATGTATGTATGTAAGCATAAAAGCGGGTTCGCCATACTTTATAGGTATATGTGTAGCTGGGTCAATCAACTTTTCTTTGTTGCTCGTTGCCATGGTGACGTCTCCTGGGTCACTCTTTAAAACTATGATTTCAAAGGATATAAGTCCACTAAAACACACCCATTCTTTTATGGCCTTTCTCCTGAGTGTGCTGGAAGTATATATTATAACATTTTTTCTAAGAAACTCTATCACTGTTGTCTCCTGGCTTACGGGACAGAATAACAACAACAAAAAGTTGATCCACCCAGCTGTAGTTTCTTGTCGTCTCTGAGTGCGTAGCTGTCGTCGCCGCGACCAGCGACGCCGTAGTGTGCGTGTCCATACGTGTTACAACTACAAGCATAGCAAGCCCGCCATCGTGAGATAAAACAACTGTAACCTCCTGGGACCCCCGATCCATGCTTGAGGACATAACAATAAATATAAAAGGCACCCTATAGTTGTTTGACAAGGTTGCAAATTACAATGTTACCGCGAGCACCCAGAGCACCCCAGGTCCCGGGAGGGTATATATAGCTGCTTAAAGTATATTGCATAAATTTAATTTGCTTAGAGAAATGGTCTCTGCCTACCCCTCTGGGAAACAGGCGTGATTTAGTGTATGTATGTAAGTTTATTGCGTATAGTATCTCAATAATTGAGCGCAGTATAAAAGGTCGACGCTGATTGGATGCAGGTGAATCGTGACGATGACTCGTCCGAGTCGGCCCTTTAAGCTGGACACTTATAGCCTGTGGATTCACAATGGATATTTACGCGCAATAATATAACTCCTATAATTCGCGAGGTGTTTACAATTTCGAATTAATTATTTCCGAATATTCAATTTGTCCGAATTTAAGATTGAATGCATAATGTAATTGCTATGTGTTGATTAGGTTATGTTTGATTTATAATATAATCGATATCAAACAATAAAGTATTTTATCAAAACATTGCATTCTAAATATTGATCGATTCGGAATTATGACTTCGGAATGATGTAGTGTACCCATCGCGAGGTAAATCCTACCGCTGCTTCTGATTTGTCTAGACATCTATTGCGAAATGATGTAGTTATTTTATCGTAGGCAATTCTCAATGTCAATTTAACTTCAGGCTTAGTTTCAGCCAATACAAAGGCAACTTAAGCTCTAAACCCTGCGGCAAAACGAATTTTCTGCGAAACGGAGATAAACTACACCTTAGCACAAAAGTAAACTGCCGTTTACTTAAACTCCTTGTTGAACTTTGCGTGGAAGTCCTTGAAGATTGTGAGCATTTCCTGGAGCAGGTCGGGCTGCGGCAGGATGGTGGTGCGGAAGTGGTAGGTGCCGGGCCGCTGCCGGAACCCGGACCCCGCCACCACGCAGATCCCTGCGAAACAACATCCAGCAGTCATCATCATCATCATCATGAGCCAGTTGCAGTCCACTGCTGGACACAGGCCTCTTCCAAGGAACGCCACAGAGTTTAGTTTAGTTTTATGGCATAGGAAGGCAAACGAGCACACAGGCCACCTGATGGTAAGTGGAAACTGTGACCCATAGACATTCGCATTCACAAGACCGCAATCCTAGGACTACAAATGCGTTGCCAACCCTGAGGACTAAGATGGAATGTCTCTATGCTAGTCATTTCACCGGCTGTCTTATCCCCAAAACGGAACACGACAATGCAAAAACTGCTACTTGGCCGTAGGTTAATGGATAAGATGGTGGTACCAACCCGGACGGACCCTGCACAAGGTCCTCCCACAAGTAACAGAAGCAGTAAGTACAGAGCCCGGTTTAATGCTTTATGCATCCAGTTGCTGCTGGCCCTCTTATGCAAGTCATCCCGCCATCTGGCCAGAGGGCGTCCCACGCAGCAGCAGTGCTCTTTAATAACCCGTGATATCAACATTATTATTACACGAAGGAGTGACTACACCAATGTTAAAAATATGAGGGCACGGAATCGCAGTGACGTGCCGTAAACGTCACGGCAGCTGGGTGGAGAGCATACGGTAAAGCCGAATTTACATTGGTCAAGGACAGTGGACAGAACAGTAATGTAAACTGGCCGGACAGTACCGAGTCAAGTTGCCTTGCCAGTAAGCAAGGAAGCAAATAAATAAAATAGCTTTCTATTTTTTTACTCCCACTGTACTTGCCACTGTCCTTGACCAATGTAAATCGAGCTTAATGTCGCGTCACCACTTCGACTCCGTACCGTCACCGTATTTTGAGCAGCGGTGTGGAGGGCATGCGATAAAATCGTGACGCTCACGGTACGTCGCTGCGATTACGGCGGCGCGGATATGCGCCAATATGCATTCGGGAAACGTTATCATAACCGACAATGTTTAGGATGCGGACGTGCGCGTCGACAGCTTAAGTATGTTAATTCTGTAAATTTTGTCAGGGTTTCATATAAAAGTCCTTTGTCATGGCGACGCAAAATCAGCCGGACTGTATATACCAGAAATTACGCGACCCGAATATCAAAAGAATACGCTCGTTTGTCTTCACCCTTAATTACGTGTTTATTTAACGAGATAAGTTTTGTCATCCCCCCCTGCCCCTGAATTCTGGAGCTGTTCTACTTCTAACAGATACCCGCGCACTGTTGGATTGAAACAATGGACCCGATTCTACAGTGGCCTCTAAACTTCCTAATTTTATTTAGGTCTCGCTAAAACACTTGCTATTCTATGAGCAGCTGTCATAATCAAATGACAGCGCCATGACAGTGCTAATTTGGATCTGACGCGTCTTATTTTAGGCGGTCTTATACATTGTCAGCTTGACATTGGACCCGATTCTACGTGTACATCGCTTAAATAGCCTAAGACTAACTAAAACTAAATTGCCTAATTTTAAGACATAGTTTAGATGGCAGATTTAATCAGTGCTATTCCAGAATGAAAGTGAAAATGTATAAGACCGCCTAAAATAAGAAGCGTCAGATTCAAATTAGCGCTGTCATTTGATTATGACAGCTGCTCATAGAATAGCAATGTGTTTTAGCGTCACCTAAATAAAATTAGGAAGTTTAGAGTCGGTTAAATCTGCCGTCTAAACTATTTCTTAAAATTAGACAATTTAGTTTTAGGCTATTTAAGCGATGTGCACGTAGAATCGAGCCCAGTATCAACTCAAAATCCTTGCTAGTTTTGGTTCAAATTTATACAAGTAGTATTAAAGTTGATTATAAAATACAGATGTATTTGAAGTTACTACTGTTTTGATACAGCAGTGCAACATGCGCAAGGCATGCCAATGCTGTACCTGTCTCCTCGAGCAGTTTGAAGGCGTAGAACACGTCGGGCGCCTTGCCGGCGGCCTTCGCGGCCTTGATGGCTTTCGGCGAGAGATCGAAGCGCGGAAACGCGTACATCGCGCCCTGGAATGTACATTATCATCACAGCTGCATTTTCGATGGTGGGACGACGGCGACCACATTGGAACGATACATAAGAATAATTTACTTTGTATATCATCATCATCATCATCATGTCAGCCGAAAGACGTCCACTGCTGAACATAGGCCTCCCCCAAGGCTCTCCACTCAGACCGGTCTTGTGCTTTTTGCATCCACCGCGTCCCGCGATCCTTACAAGGTCGTCACTCCGTCTTGTTGGAGGCCTAGAGCTCGTCTCCCGGTCCGCAGGGCCAGTGGCAGTAGGCGGAGCACATCGCTCGCAAGACTGATGGCCGATGGGGCCAGAAGTTTCTTGACTTTGTACATGATTTGTAAAAAAAATTTTACAGGGTAGCATAAATTACGGTGATGATGATGATAATGACGATAATGACGATGACGATGACGATGACGGTGGCGATGACGATAGTGCCTAAACAATGGAAAAGAGGCCCGCTGACCTGCACCGTGTTGCACTTGAACCCCTCCATGGCGTTGAAGGAGTCTGCGAGCATGATGGCGCGCTGCTTCAACGACGCTAGAACACTATCTTTCTCTTTCTTCCACAGCGAGTACGACTCATCGTTTTCCGAAGGTGGCTTGGCCTGGAACAGGTTTTATAATGATAGAGAAGGCAAACGAGCACAAGGCCACCTGATGATAAGTGGACCTAAAACTTTTTTTTTTTATTGCATTGGAAGGCAATCTAGCACACTGCTAGGCCACCTGATGGTAAGTGGAAACTGTGACGCATTCACAAGACTGCAAATGAGTTGCCAAGCCTGAGGGCTAAGATGGAATGCCTCTATGCTAGTCATTTCACCGGCTGTCTTATCCCCAAACCGGAACACAACAATGCGAACACTGCTGCTTGTCGGCAGGTTAATGGATAAGATGGTGGTACCAACCCGGACGGACCCTGCACAAGGTCCTCCCACAAGTAAAACTGCAAATGCGTTGCCAACTGTGAGGACTAAATGTTGGCGCAGACATAACCGCTCGACACATGCTCTGTCCCTCACACTCAGTTATGAGAGTGCGAGGGACAGAGCATTCGGCTCGCTAGCGAATACGGTAATAGTAACTCATGGTAAGGGTGGTGGGGTTAACGGGAATTCCCAACCAACACATCGTCCCGCTCACACCTATACGCTCTTTAAGCTCCAAGGTGGCCACTGGCAATCACACTTCGGCCCGATTAAAGCGAGTCACATTACGCAGATACGATAATATTTTATCTGCGTACAAAAACATCATTACCTACTGCGTACGCTTTACGTTAAAATTTAAATTATCTGCGCAGTGTGCCTTGCTCAATGAATTTAATATAGACAGCGATATTGAAACATATGCGACTATGCGTCCAGATACAGATATCTTATCGTATCTGCGTACTTAGTATGTGAGTCGCTTTACACATGTGCTGTCAAGCAAGTGGCAAGTATGAATGATGTAGCAAATGTATGAACTTCGCACTAGCACTTCGCGAAGTGTAAAATAAGCATTACACTAATCCATCCATAATGGCATCTCTAGCTAGACCCAGCGGTTTAGGCAGTGCGTTGTTAAGTTGTTATGCCAGTCAGTTTCTTCTTTTATATATAATGTACTCTGGATTATGTACGGAGGTTACTAAAGTCTCATATACAGAGGCGAAGCGACGGCGAGTCGCAAGCTGTCAAATGATGGGAAAGACGATTCTTAAAAAAACGCCTCAGTGAACATATCGCTGGTGATACAATACCGCGTAAGTAACAAATTAAATAAGCTGCAAAATACAACTTAGCAAGCAGGTCAGTAAGGTACATTTTGCAACTTATTGAATTTGTTAGTTGCAGTATCACCGACGATAATTATTTAACAAACAATACTCACTACGCAATCCATCACGCACTGCCCCAAGACGTTCGGACAGAGAGACGCCGATATTGTCTGAAATATATGAATAACACATAACACCTCGGGCATGTTTTAGAAAGCTATAAAAAAAAAAAAAAAAAAAAGGTCTAAACTAGCAACACTGCTCAAACGGCTGGTTGTCATTGGACGAGTTGTAACCTGTAAATTGTAATTTGTAGCTTTATAAAACAGGCCCCTGTGTCTCCTTTGACGGGTGCAGAGTGGCGTCAATTTCGACGTCACAGACGGACACAGAATCACCATGGCAAAAATATGCTACAATTGCATTTTATTTATTCCTTTCCTTCTTTATTGTTTAATTTTCATTTCTGTGTTGCCATTCTTTGTTTCTTTCTACTATGCCAAATTTCAAGACAATCGAACAATAAGAAGTATTTGATTACATCGTTTGTTATTTTGTTAAACTGTTTGAATATCGACTCGTTTATTCAAAATTACGTTTCTTAAATGTTATTTTCAGTCATACATACAACATCATACATACATGGAAATCCTTATTTTCCGAAAAGAAGACATAAAAATTTAATAAGAATTTGAGAAATCTATTGCCTTGAAAAGTTCCGCCTGCACTTCCTTGTTGAAGTTGACCAGCTCCATGTAGCCGCTGCGCAGGCCGCACTCGCCCATGTAGCACTTGCTAATGGACATGAACGAGGCCAGCTCCAGCTCGCTCTTGATGGGGTCACCCATGTTCATCATCACCTGACGAACAATCATCAAACAGTAAACAGCTATAAAGTATTTTATCTACTCTAATATCGTAAAGTTCGAATTAAAAACTTCAAAACGAATTTATATTGGAATACTTACTTCATAAACACAATACCAAAATAAAATAAAAAAACACTTTATAACATTATTTCTCTAACAAAATAATATTATAAAGTAATTTTTTTACCATTACGATACAAGTTAAGTTAATCCAAAAAGTTAATGTCACCAACGAGGTTAAATATCTATTTTTTTTTATAGTGAGACGCACATGCGGTTTGCGTCATTTTATTAGCATTACAAAAAGTTTTCATTCCAATTTTTACTTGTCTGTGACAGCGCCCGCTTTAACGCATGCGCGGTGATGTGCTAGGTTTTGGCGCCATTCATCTAATACGTTTTGCTGTAGTTACTTTATCAACTTTGATATTTTATTTAGTAGGTTGAATCGCAATTCGCAATGTATGAGAGTAGATAAAGTAGTGTATGAAACTGCACATAACTAGGTATTAAAACACTCGTGTGATACTATTAAAAACCTCGCCTAGCGGCTCGGTTCTTAAACACACACTAGTGTTTTAATACCCCTCATTATGCAACAATTTTATAAACTACTATACATACACACATATAAGTACTACATCACTAAACGAACGAATTTGAAATTTAAATTGTCATATTGTAGGAAGACGATCACGTCGCGTCGGGGTCACCAATGTAGGAAGAGAGGACAATAGAGAGATCTCTCTCAAGGCGGGTGTTATGCCTGGGGACCGAAGTCCATTGGAATGAAGTTGGAAGTGGTATATATTTCAGCCGACTAGAAACTTCGTTAGCGCGATGTAGAACACTTAGTTCCGCTGTCTGACGTTGGTGGCGCTAGCGAGTTGGTTGATACAAGTTGCCGTTAGATGTCGCTAGGTCGCCACAATATGATAACATTTTAAACTTGAATTCTTTACGGGTACATTACGTAACACGCAATATAACTAAATACCTAAAGCACCGACGTAAAATTTCATTTTTTTTAAATAGCTCACAATGCTCTGTATCTATCCACACAGCAAAATTGAAAACTTTTAAAGGGGTGATAGACGGTCAAGTAAGTACGCTTACTTAAAGCTAGACGACCTTTTTCGCCTGTGTTTACCTTTAGGGCAGGTACGCAGTATGCGGCTGACCGTATACGGCCAGCCACAGCTTATTAAAACGTATGAAACCGCACGCACTGAGCGGTTAATAGCCGCAACCGCATTCGGCTAGCCGCTTCAAAATCTTAAGGCTAAGTTCACATGAACGCGCAGCGACACGCGGTACGATAATGGAGGATGAGGTATCTATTGATAGCGCAACCCCACAAGAAAATTGCCTCCTCCACGTCCATTCTTACTGAATGTTCACGCTAGACTGCCGCGCGCAAGCCGCCGTCCGGTAAGTGCAGAAAGTGACCCCCACTGCTCAACTGATCAAAATCTGTATCTTAAATATGAGGCAGGTTTAGGTTTCGTTAGATCTTCAGCTGCCCGAGGGGCCAATACACTTAGAAACAGGAGCTCCGCGATAGCGGATCTCCGTCGACGCTGTTAAATTTGATTTTGATATAGATATCAATGGTCGGTGGGGAAGAAGTCATACAGAACCCTTGGTTGATTAGGAGTACCTTCTTGAAGGAGTGGAAGTCGCGGCCGGACACGTACGTGTTGTCCTGGTACACCTCGTCGGCCAGCAGCAGCAGCTTGTGCTTGTGGGCGAACTTCAGGATCTCCTGGATGTTCTCTTGCAAGAGGACCTGCCATGGGGTACTCACATCAGTCCGATTTACACCTTATAGATACTACACGTAACATGAACCTGTAAAACCTGAAAGTCGATTTTTAGTTGCCACAGGTATTCAAACTCAGTCCTGACGCTGCAGGCAACTAAGGCTGCGCGGATTGGTGTCTGCTATGTTGTCTTGTACAGTCACATCACTTATTTTGACCCTGTAATGCAAGGCTCAGGGCGACTTTGTCCACAGTACTATTTCGTCACCTTCTTAACTCGTTCTCAATGCCATATGGCCCACTATTCCAATTCGTCGCCTCCTCACTCCCCTCCTAACTCGTCCACATTCCTATTATGGTCAATAGTGCTAACTGGTCCACATTCCTATAGTCCTGAGTACTCTTCACAAATGATGATGCGATGTCGCGGGTATGTTACGAACTCGTCCTTTTGTATATACGACGTTATCACGGGAGCAAAAATGACTATTATGTAAAAATAAGTAAAATACTTTTGTAGAAATTTGGTTCGGGTATTGACTTTTAACCGCTTTAGTTCACGTTTGAGTCATGTGGACGAGTTAATATTGTGGAATATATAGAAATGTGGACCAATTACCAACGTCGACGATATAGGAATGTGGACGAATTAGGAAGGTGACAATTTAGGATTACATGCTGACGATATAGCATTGTGGACGAGTTAAGAAGGTGACGAAATAAGACTGGACAAAATTGCAAATTGCCCTGAGCCTAATGCAAATCGGGTTAAGTCGGTTGTACTCGTATATCCAGACAAGGATAGTCACACGACTACGTATAATAGAAAAAAAATGACATCGTGTGTTTGACACGCGTGAAATGCCATTTCTGAGAGCCAGAACTATGAAAGCAAGTGACTAGGTACCTACAAGCAAATTGAACCAATTGCAGATCTAGCAACCGTAACCGTGACCTAGCGACGTTTAACCTTTCGGTACCCAGAGGAGCCAGTAACAAAAAGTATTTACATACATATATAAACTCACGCCTTAATTCCCAAAGTGGGGTAGGCAGAGCTAAAGAATTACCCACAACTTTTAAAACTTTTTGATAAATGTGTAACCACACTTTGCACAATTAGGTTAAGATGTTTACCAGCGTATTAGTGACAGGTTGCAAGCCCATCGCCTAGCAGTACTACAAGCTTTTTTCCCTTAGTCGCCTCTTACGACATCCACGGGATGAAATGGAGTGGTACTATTCTAACCCGGCAACCACACGGGGAAAAAGTATTTTCTCAAACATGCAATGAAATGTTGGCGTTATGTTAGTTATTTTAGGCTTCAAAGTATCACGTTCCGGGCGGAGCAACTCGAGAGAGCTGTAAAGGAATACTTATCATACAAAATTGAAGGCCTAGGTCGGGAAATATATTTTTTTAATTTTTATGTTAACTTGACATGGCGGCTGTGTTTATGAACAGCCTAGAATAGCATTTTTTTTTCAGTCGCTTTGTAGTTATCGGACCAAAAATATCCGCGCTAATGCATAATACACACATGTGTTTTTTATTTCATTGCTTATGTTTGAGAAAAGCACTATACATACCTCGCCGTGAAAAGGGGTTGCCAGCCTCGTAACTATCCGCTCGGCCGTCTATATAACTCTGCCGGCAACCCCCTACTTCCCGGCCTCTATAGTAATGTACTATGGAATTCTAATTTAAGACATTAATTACTGTTTTGTTTTTTCGCTATATGTATCGGGTTTCGAAAGGTTAAGCTTAGCGATGGTAAAGAGAAATTATGTTTGGCCGCTTTGACATCGGACAAACTCGGAGCCCACGCTTTTACCCGAACGGTAAAAGCGTGGGTCTCTTTACGAGTCTTTAGTCATTGTTATAACGTAATGGGGGGTGATGGTCACTATGGTTACGTTTAAACAACAGCCACTATTCTGCCCTCCTTGTACAAACAGTATCCCAAAATCAATAACCAAAGCAGTTTTAGTTCTGTTCTCTTAGTAATAAGGTTGATATTGCTACAAGAATTTTATCTGACATACTGCGTATTAGCTTAGGAGGGTAGTATTGGCATAAGAATAATAGTACATTACTACAAATGCCGGGAAGTAGGGGGTTGCCGGCAGAGTTATATAGACGGATAGTTACGAGGCTGGCAACCCCTTTTCACGGCGAGGTATGTATAGTGCTTTTCTCAAACATATGCAATGAAACAAAAAAAACATGTGTGTAATAGGCATTAGCGCGGATATTTTTGGTCCGATAACCATAAAACCACAAAAAAAAAAAATGCTATTAGGCTGTTCATAAACACAGCGGCCACTTAAAACTTAAAAAAAAATTACTTCCCTGCCTAGGCATTCAATTTTGTATGATATTATATTCCTTTACAGTTCTCTCGAGTTGCTCCGCCCGGAACGTGACACTTTGAAGCCTAAAATAACTAACATAACGCTAACATTTCATTGCATGTTTGAGAATAGTACATTACTACAGACGCCGGGAAGTAGGTGGTTGCAGGCCGAGTTCATATAGACGGCCGAGCGAAGCGAGGTCGGATAGTTACGAGGCTGGCAACCCCTTTTCACGGCGAGGTATGTATAGTGCTTTTCTCAAACATATGCAATGAAAAAAAAAAAAAAACATCACTCAAAAAACATTTGTGTAATAGGCATTAACGCGGATATTTTTGGTCCGAACCACACAGATACAAAAAAAAAACGATTTTCAGCTATTCAGCCTGTTCATAAAACCAGCTGTCATGGCCATATTAAAATTAAAAAAAAATTACTTCCCGGCCTAGGCCTTCAATTTTGTATGAAATTCCTTTACAGTTCTCTCGAGTTGTTCCGTCGGGAACGTGGCACTTTGAAGCCTAAAATAACTAACATAACGCCGACATTACATAGCATGTTTGAGAAAAAATATTTATTTATTCTGAACCATTTCGTCTTGTGACCGCACCTGTCCCGTGGGGTTCCCAGGGTTGATGACGACTAGCGCGCGCACGTTGCAGTTCTCCGCCTTCTGCAGCGAATCCTCGAGGGTCTTCAGGTCCAGGCTCCAGTCGTGGTCCTCGTCCAGGTAGTACGGGACGGACCCCAGCCCGTACTCCGCCAGGGTGGCGGAGTACAGCGGGTACTGCGGGATGGGAATCATGACGCCTGTGGGTGGAAGCTATCCCTCTTTCAGGTGTCAAACAGGTAACCTCACAAACTTACATAAACTCACGGCTTCGTTCCCAGAGGGAGGGGGAGACAGTGCTACCGAATTACGTATAACTCTTAAAACTTGTTTTGCACATTTTGCATTATCGGCTGAGATCACTTCATTGTTTCTTAATTTGATTTGAATTTCTCAACTTTGAGTAAACTTCGCGAACTGACACTATGCTGTCTATTATATAGTATGAATCTTCTCAAATGAACTTTTCGCTTCGAGCCCTAATCTTCCAAACAAAGGCCATTGTTTCTATTATCGCAAAACCGCTAGCTACCGAGTTAGCACGTGCTACTACAACATTGATATTGAAAAACAAACGGTATCGTCATAGTATTAAGGTTCAAATTGAATGTCACTGACATTCTAGATGTTACGTTTTGGTATTTGCCGTATTGCCTCGGGGCGGTATCGTCCTACACTACCAAAACGTAACATCTAGAATGTCAGTGACATTCAATTTGAACCTTAATACTATGACGATACCGTTTGTTTTTCAATATCAATGTTGTAGTAGCACGTGCTAACTCGGTAGCTAGCGGTTTTGCGATAATAGAAACAATGGCCTTTGTTTGGAAGATTAGGGCTCGAAGCGAAAAGTTCATTTGAGAAGATTCATACTATACACCGTGTTTTTTTATTAACGATAACTTCGACTTATTACTAGGTACATCCATAGAAACTAAGTGGTACATTAGATTTTAAAATATTGCAAAAAAAACTGTTTAGAACAACGTAATTAAAAGTTGTACCTCTGGACATTCTAAAAGGGCCTTTAGACTTAACTAATAGTCAGTGTCAAGTACGTCAATGTGGGCGTGACATACACACACAAGTAAGAGCCTTTTACACCAGTTCAACGTGATTAACTGATTAAATTTAAAAATTTAATATCTTTAAAACCGTAAGTTATTATTTGTCTGTCTTCGGGAAATTAACTTTATTTGACCTAAAGAACGTTCCCTTAAAGTTATCGTAAATTAAAAAAAACACGGTGTATAATGTAAACCCTAATAAGTATCAAAGGATACTACATACAAATAAATACAAAAAAAAAATAAGCAAGACCTTTCACTTAAGGGAAACCTAAATAGCTAAAGCTCAGATCGTCAGCAGTACATTGTCCCCTGATATTTATTTATTTAGTAAATTGATATCCCTCTCTTATTGCCTAACCGAATATAAGGGTAACCCTTATAAATTGCGCTTAAAAAGCCTATCGAACGGCTTTTTTTTTCAAGTTAAACTGAAATTGGTACCACTCAAAATATAGCGCTTTATAAAATCAAAATCGAACAAGACTGGACGGATTTGGATAGTTAATCCTTTCCAAATACCCATTCCAAACCCTAAGGGTAACCTTTATATATAGCGTTTTAAAAAGCAAATCGAACGGCATTCAAGTGATACGGCTTTTCTAAATAAATCCTTATAAATAAACCCATTCGAAACCCCTTGAATGGGATAGCGGGCGCCCTGCATCTGAAATTCTTTATTAATTCAACCTAGGGTTAACCTAGGGTTAAATTGACTTCGGGGGGCACCCAGTGGTGGCATAGTCATCAGCATACCCCGGCCGGCGAGAGCAAAAATGCTTCTGCTCCTAGTGCAAGTGCAAGATAGAATAGTCGACATTTAATTAAGCACAATTATTATTTTTAAGCTTATATACTATTTCAATCAACTGATTACAATTATAATCAATTTATCATTCTCACGGGAATGTTCGTAATAGATAGAGTGAGTGACAGTTGTAAATAGATACTTTTCACATACTCGTAACTAATAGACCTCTTTCATATCATATGTGTATATCGCGATAATAAACAACTGCTATTTGACATTGACTCAAATCAATCGGTGTCAATCGTAGAAATTACATTGAGACAAATTAATTTACCATCATTTAATTCATTTATATTATCGACCCGCCATGCCACGCAAGAAGAAACAGTGTACTTGGATAGCCGATTACGCGGAATATATAGAAGATCGAGGTGAACATTTATTTTGTAAAAAATGTGAAATCACAATGTTAAATTCCAAATCTTAATACTGAATAAATACAATCACTTGGTTTTAATTTTGTTTACAACAATAATTAATACTTCTGCATATCATAACGGTGGTCCAGTACATCGTGTTGTTTTTATCGACATCGACCAAAGTGTGTGTCCTCGCACTATTAAGCTGTCAACGCATTTTTGCTCTCGCCGGCCGGGGTATGGTCATCAGCCCATGGTGCCCCCGTTAACAGCCCTTTGGAGGTTAACACCGGAGTGGTTTTAGACGGTAGGCTGCTCTCTCTACTCTGCTGAGAGTGGACGGGAGGGGAGAGTCCGTCATACCCCCCCCTATAGCATGGCCAACCCTAGGCCGGGGGATGATGCGTAGAGCATTTCCACTCCGAAAAAAAAAAGTGTTATAGTATGAATCTTCCCGACGATAGACAGGAGTGCCGTATTGCCTCGGGCGGTCTATCGTCCTACACTACCAAAACGTAATATCTAGAATATCAGTGACATTAAATTTGAACCTTTATGCTATGCAGTTTGTGTGAGAGCACTGACCGGATAGCTTGCCGTCTATTGTCTTGCACAGCATCTCCAGGACGTTCTTGATGGCTGTGGAGGCGCCGGTGGACAGCACGATGTTCTCCCAGTTCGACGGATGGTTGTCCCGCTTCTGGATGAACTCGGCCGCGTGCCGCCGGATCATCTCGATGCCGTACGACACTGAATACGAACCGACAGATTTGCCACTGAAAAATATAATGCTGATTTTTGATTTCCGGGGGTTTAGTTCAATGAACTCTTTAGTTTGAAATTGCAATCATTTATTTAAGACCATACCATCGATCCATAATTGTGTTAGTTATACGAAATACTTAAGAACTATAAGGTTAGTACGATACAAATTCTTACAAAGAAAGACAGAAAAAAAAAAAAAACAAGTGCCAGCGCAACAGCCCAGACTACCCTAAACTCCCCGCACGTGCAGGCGCACCCAATGCCTCTGGTAGTCTGAAAGTTTAAGTTTTATTTCAGTGGTGGTGGTTTCATGTTCAGTTCCAATGTCACCTGGAAGGTTAGCCTCGAAGAAGCTTAGTGTGCTCTGGAGAGCGGGGTGGTTTCTGGCCGGCTCATCATCACCTTCTTTACAAGGCACAAGTACGGCTTCACATGGAATACTGCTACCATATTTAGGCCGAAGCACCCCAGCATCAACTTCTTCCACTTGACCGCATTCAGACAATTGCGTCAACAACCGGGGGCTTCTCAAAAATTTCGATCCACCGGCCCTGCGAAGGGTTGCTGCTTCCCTCTGTACCTTTTACCGCATTTATGTGCAGGTTCGGAGTGTCCATAGCACGGTAAGACGAATGAGGGCTGTGGAGTCGACTTTAGCATTAAGTCAACTCTTATTCATACTTATACTCATTCATTTATTTATTTCCAAAATGCAGGATTACAATATTAGTATAAACAAAATAAATAAAACTATTATATTACAAACAAACCAAAGTACCATAGTTAAAATCGTTATAACTTCATAGCTCAAATTCGTGTTTAATCTATCTATCTATCTATCTATATATATAAAAATTACGTGTCACGTTGTTTGTCCGCGATGAACTCCTAAACTACTGAACCGATTTTAAATTTGATTTGCACACCGTGTGCAATTCGACCCAACTTGAAAGATAGGATAGCTTACATTTCAATTTATAGTCGCAATATTATTTTATTGCAAATTATTTGTCTTTATTATTTGTCTTTATAAGGCAAAACAACGTTTGCCGCGTCAACTAGTTTAATATAAAAACATTTTGGAATTAAATAAAAAAAATTGTATGAGTAAGAGTAAAAGTTGACTTTTAATGCTAATGTCGACTCCACAGCTCTGTCGTCTTACCTTGCTATGAAAACTCCGAACCCTCTTTATGTGTATAGATGATGATGGAAGTGTGTATACAACAGGTTACCTGCAGTCCCAAGTCTGTCAGGCCAAAACCTTCTTCCTCGTCTTTGATTAATACGATGCACTAACAGGCCATACGACTATGTCGGCCGATGGACATAAGGCTAACAGTAGATATGTGGGCCCCTTACGGCCAAACCCTATATTCAATCCGCGGACAGATAGGCTTACTTCGGATTAAAATTTGACACATTTTGTATGGGCAAATGTCAAATTTTAACCCGAGGTAAGCCTTATCTATCCTCGGTTTGAATATAGGGTTCGGCCGTTAACGTGCCGTGCAAGAGGGATGTGTCTGAGTTGCTTTATTGTTGCTTTTCCATGCGCCGCAATATAACCAACAGTTTCCCGGTGTGCTCGGATGCCATCTCCATGCTAATTACCAAAGGCCGGAATTCTCGTAGCATTTTTGAACTGTCATAGGGACTTCTCGTTTATCGACTTTCCATATACATATCGTCGTTGCTTTGAAAAAACCTCGTATCTCATATCTGTTGACGTACGGTTTTGAACTTAAAAACGAAGAGAATTAAGTTCAAACTCATACATCTCGAAATATCAGATACGAGTTTTATTATAGATAAAAATTCAAAATATTTATTCAGTAAATTGGCCACATGAGGGCTGTTTTACACGTCGGTAATATGTAGTGAATTTACCAGCGCTTCGGACAAGACCATCATTGCGGAGAGAAGCGCCGCAAGAAACTCCAGCAGAAGGTAATTTTTTCAATTATTAATTACGATCAATAATACTTAAAAGTAAGTTACATTACAAGGTAATAAAGTAATAAATAATTATTCTTAAAAATATACACAAATAAAATCCTAACAAATGTAAGGTCAATAAAATAAAGTTAAAAATAATGATTAGGAGAACAACATGACAAGGTCTCTACGTCAGGAACGAAATTGGAAAAACAGGTCCTTGCAAGCGTGAACAGACCGGACCCCACAAACAGTACCCGTTCACGAGTATGACGCGAATCTCAGCCATCGCCTCCCTCAACCATGTGTTCGGGAAGGTGGCGGCCCGATATTTTATCGATACATTAGAGAACACATCATATTAATAAAGATTAAAAGGAGAGGTAAACAGCAGGAGTTATAATCGTTAAAGAGCAGTTTCTTTAAGATAACTTTTGAGTAATTGGAAATGTGAAATAGAGATTTGCAATGAAAACAATGAAAGTTAATAGTTAACAATTTCACATTTAATCAGTTCAGTTCAGTGTTTTATCATTTATGAACTTCATGTTAAATGTCTGTTTTAGTGCTAACAAGTGTTTCATCTTTATTTTTTCCTCCTTAGCGATAAAACCGCCAGTTATTTACCTCTACTTTTAATCTTCTTTAATATGTTGTGTTCGATAAAATATGTATATCCTAAGTCGATAAACGAGAAGTCCCTATGACAGCTCTAAAATGCTACGAAAATTCCGGCCTCTGCTAATTGAAGGGTCCACGGAAAGAACATGTCTAAGTAGTCACTTTTTTTTGAAAATGAGTTTTGAATCTCAAAATGTAGAGGACGAAATGAACCTACCACTCAGATTCAGATATAAATCTTCATGTAACTTGTATCTTTTCACTCTTAAAAAAACGTCTACTTACACGAAAATTACGTAAGTACAAAATGACATGGTTCCTAACTTTCAAATCGCGATATCTCAAAAAGTTACTAATGTGACTAGACATGTTCTCTCCGTGGACCCTTCAATTACAGTGGCACTACACTCACCCGCAGGCGTTGAGGAGTTCGCCGGCACGCTGCTTGACGTCCGACGGGAAATTGTAGTCCTCTATCAGCTTAGGGTAGGTCACGGCCGCCAATACCTACCACGAAACTATTAGCTTAACCCTGCTCTACACGGTTGGAACCATCTGCAAGTCAATCATGATCAGACCTAGGAATATACGGGGCAAAATTAAATGACGGCTAGGGATTGCCTATATCGATAAATTCAACTATCGATGCTTTTCCCGTATACTAGTGATCGCACCAAGTTTTATTCGTAAAAATATTTTTTTATTGAAAGTATGAAAATAAAACCAAATAGCAACATAATTCTGGTTATTCTTTATTTTAAAAGTATTTTTGAACCTTCACCATTGTTTTTATTTTTGTCCTCATTGTTTATTTCAGAATTACTGTCCCATTTACTATTGTTAAAGTAAACGATCAGAATTTGTTCCAAATTTTCGGGCGTTAATTTTCCCGGCAATGAATCCATTTCGGGTGACTAAAGGACTGCAATTTCTGTGGAAGTGGTAGGGGCAAAACAAATTTAAAAAAAAAAGAGCACTTACAAAATTTGTGGGGGGCGATCACTATCATATGAGAAAAGCATCGATAATTGAGTTTATCGATATAGGCAATCTCTAACTGTCATTTAATTTCGCCCCGTATATTCCTAGGTCTGATCATGATCAAGTGGGGATTGATCGAGTTGGACGAAACATCGATCGCTAGCGAGTCGAATGCTCCGTCCCTCGCACTCTCATAACTGTGAGTGTGATGGACAGAGCATGTGTCGAGCGGTTATGTCTGCGCCAATATTTAGTCCTCACAGTTGGCAACGCATTTGCAGTTTTACTTGTGGGAGGACCTTGTGCAGGGTCCGTCCGGGTTGGTACCTACCATTAACCTACCGCCAAGCAGTAGTGTTTGCATTGTTATGTTCCGGTTTGGGGATAAGACAGCCGGTGAAATGACTAGCATAGAGGCATTCCATCTTAGTCCTCAGGTTGGCAGTGCATTTGCAGTCTTGTGAATGCGAATGTCTATGGGTCACAGTTTCCACTTACCATCAGGTGGTCTGTGAGCACGTTTGCCTTCCTATGCCATAAAAATAAAACTTGGACAACTTGACCTCGGTAGAGTTGCTTGGTTGTTCCGACTGTGTCGACCAGATATTCCTCTGGAAACAACTCTACAAGCAATTATTAAGGCGAAGGGTAGGGCAAAATTACGAAATCGAGGTGTTTTTGGATAAATTTATTGGGAAAAATATAGGAAGTGGTAGTTTTAAATGATGATAATCTGAAGACATATATCCTCAAGTCTTGCTCTGACTCATTAATATAGTTATCTAACTGATAGTAAGCTCTATATACCACTTTAAATGAACCGTTTTTAAAAAGTTTATATTCGTTTTATTCCGGCTGGGCGATTTAGTTTGCAGCTAAACTTTCCAAACTTCTTTTTACGGATTTAATGTGTTGCGTCAACTTGAATATATTAGCTTTAATAAGAATTTACAGATTATAGACTCAACACCTATGTGCTCCTAGTGAAACGATGAACTAAATGTTTGCTCTTAAACTATGACTAGGCGTTTTGAAGGTTTTTTGTTAAATGTGGCCAAAAAAATATACACAAACTAAAATAAGAATTTAAAATACTCAAAAAATAAACAAAACTATATAAAGAAAAAAAACAAATTGTTTTGAATAAAAGTTGATTTTAGTGTTAGATAATGGATTTGAACTTGCATTCACGTTGGATCAGTAAAAAATCGTAAAAGTTATAGTTATAACGAGGTAGGTACCTACTCAAAACTACAGAGCGATGAAAGCGACGTTGCGTGCTCGGTTTGGGTTTTGGCGTGTGGCGGCCGGCCGCGGCGTTGCCAGACCGTTGGGTTGGTTTGGTTGACAGTTCGAATGTTTCGAACTTTGTTTTGACTCCCACCCAAAACGGTCAGTCACTGTCATTTCAGTTGAATTGAATCAGTTGCGTTTCTACTATTCCGTGCGAACAATTAACTACCTACTGCAGTTGTTTTATAATTTGGCCTTGGCGTTGTTGTTTTGTTTCTGTTGTGTTAATTATTTGTTTTGTTATTATATCTGTTATTGTTATTGACATTGAACAAGAAAATATAAAAATAGACCGCTGTGGGTTGTTTATTGACCCAGATGTACCATACCTTGGTGCAACACCTGATGGTTTGGTGGAGGATAAAGACATGATAGTTGAAATAAAATGCCCTACAACTTCATTCAACATCGGCTTTGATAAAGCGATAGAAAATAAAAAACTACCAATTTTCAAAAGAAGTAGAGATGGGTCTCTAGTTTTCTACATACATACATACCTTCACACCTTCATTCCCAGAGTGGGGTAGGCAGAGCTACAGAATTACCAACAACTCTAAAAACTTGTTGATAACTCTGTAACCACAGTTTGCACAATTAGGTCTCTAATTATAAATAAAGGACATGATTGGTACCTTCAAGTGCAAGGCCAGCTCCACGTCACAAGAAAACAACATGTATTTACTTATTTGTTTAAAAGCTATTTTTGACATTCGTTACTGAATTTGAGATAGTATTTAGAAAAACACAAGTGTATCATATTTTTCGATCTAATCAAGCGCCATCTAACGGTAAATGCATGCCGGACTGTTTGACAAACAGCATTATGCGGTCGATCGCAGAGTTGACTTGATAGATGGCGCGCGAATTAAAACTTTACTCGTCTGGCCGAATGAGCAAGGTCAATTGCCCGCCGTCGCCTTAATGGATGAGAGCAACACTATCGGCCGTTTGTGGCTCACCCACATATAATAATTAAAAGTACCTAGAGGTAAAAATTATCACTTTATGGTGATCGCAAACCACAACGCTGCGGCATCAGATCAGTACCGCCTTAGCTCCAAGTGATACGTTGAAAAGTGAGCTTTGACTCGTGTTAGTACGATACATTTTTCAAGTTAAAGTAAAAACAATTGCCGGGGTGCGCGCCTCGCGACGTCCAATGAAAAACGTATCGTATTAACACATGTTAAAGCAAACTTTTTAATCCCTTGTTCTTCGTACATAACTGAGTTACATTACTAGCTATGTATAAAGAAAAAAAATTCATCGTACAAAACCTGGTAATGTGCCAAGAAATCCTTGATCTTCGTACATAACTGAGTTACATTACTAGCTATGTACAAAGAAATCGTATTCTTTGTACAAAACCGGGTTATGTACCAAGAAGCTTCGGTTCCTTGCACATTGTCAGTTATGTATAAAAGGTAAGTATTCTTCCTACATGACCTGGTTTTGTCCACTTACTTTGTACTTCTCCAACAACAAAAACTAATAAACTTTTTGTTACTTACATTGTCTCAATTATTTAAAAAATACAATGACTTTCAAAGTGTCATAATGACAATAAGTCAAATTAATTTGGAAGTTCTCGATTAATTAATACAGACCAAGATAATTAAAAACACCAGCAAAATGTCTGATGTCTGCATTGGAAACAACTATTTCGGGATAATGAGGACGCCTGAAGTCGAAGGCATGAGCATATTTCCCGGGTGTCTCCGAAACAAATAAATATAATAAAATAAATATCCGAAGTCGTTTCGGAGACACCCGGGAAATATGCTCATGCCTTCGACTTATTGTCATTATGACACTTTGAAAGTCATTGTATTTTTTAAATAATTGAGACAATGTAAGTAACAAAAAGTTTATTAGTTTTTGTTGTTGGAGAAGTACAAAGTAAGTGGACAAAACCAGGTCATGTAGGAAGAATACTTACCTTTTATACATAACTGACAATGTGCAAGGAACCGAAGCTTCTTGGTACATAACCCGGTTTTGTACAAAGAATACGATTTCTTTGTACATAGCTAGTAATGTAACTCAGTTATGTACGAAGATCAAGGATTTCTTGGCACATTACCAGGTTTTGTACGATGAAATTTTTTTCTTTATACATAGCTAGTAATGTAACTCAGTTATGTAAGAAGAACAAGGGTTTTTAATTCATCACTTGGAATGAGCCGATGACCATTAGTTCGCTTACACATGGGTAGTTATTAGAGAAAACTTGTCAAGTCACGGTTTTGAGTAAGGTACAGTACCTACCTGTCGGATGAAGGTGAGGGGCTTCTGCCCCATCGCGTGCGCATCGCCGATGTTCGCCTTGATCACCTTTTTGAAGGGCTTCGACGCTCCCTAAAACATGTGACACATAAAATAACAGAGTTACTTATATACTCGTACATATTTCAGTATAATCGCTGAATAACCCTCATCTTCTATAAAGAAAAATCAAGTGTATCATTGGTCCTTGTCCAGTCAGCATCATAAATATAGTGGCAGTCAATAGTTCCAAATACACCGCACCATCCAAAATATCCATAAATAAGTACTCATTCCAAGTGATCAAATTGTTTAGGCTATCCACTGTATACAAATATACCGGAGCATCCACAACGCCATATACTTGGTAACATTCAACCCGCTGTTAGTACAGCAACATCCAGAACGCCGAAGGTTTCTAAGCATCCAAAGTAGCCAAAAATACGGGACACATAAGAAAATTGAACCTTATTTACCATTAAGTACGGTTGAATATTCAGTCAAATCATTTTAATAGGTTAGCCAGTAAGCAATTTGTCAAACCACGAAAACAGTACCATACTGTCATGGCATATATCTGTCTCACGTTTTAATTTGACACATTATTGCGTGGACTGCGTGGTTTTAATAGTTATTTGTTCAACAAGAGAGCAAAGTTGGTTTTTGCTGCGAGTGATGATTCAAAGATACGAGACGTAAAAAACTTTGGTCTCGTGTGAGACATACAACTTTTCACCTCAGCAGCGAGAACAACACAGCGTGAAGCTGGTAGGGCCAACGCAGGTCTTCCGTTGTGACCATTTGGTGAATACACGACTAAATAACGACACGATTGCATATGCATCAATCACAAGCATTTTTGCAAAATCCTAATAAAATAAAAAGTGGAAAAAATAAACATGAAACAGAACAGGGTTAGCTGGAAGAGATCCCATTTAGGGATAAGTTCGCCTTTGTACATTACTTTAATATTTATATTGTAATATTTATATTTTTGTGCAATAAAGAGTTTACATACATACATACATAAAACCTGTCACTCAACTTGATAATTTTTTTTTTTTTTTTTTTTTTTATATCATAGGAAGGCAAACGAGCACACAGGCCACCTGATGGTAAGTGGAAACTGTGACCCATAGACATTCGCATTCACAAGACCGCAATCCTAAGACTACAAATGCGTTGCCAACCCTGAGGCCGAAGATGGAATGCCTCTATGCTAGTCATTACACCGGCTGTCTTATCCCCAAACCGGAACACAACAATGCGAACACTGCTGCTTGGCGGTAGGTTAATGGATAAGATGGTGGTACCAACCCGGACGGACCCTGCACAAGGTCCTCCCACCTCCAAAATGCCGTAGTGCAAACACAACTTTATACAGCTTTATGTAGTCTGTGGCTTTAATAAAAACCTAACTAGGCCTTGTCTATGGCTATTGGCTACAATAATCCCGCTATTTTTGAAATGCGTTCTGAAACTGCCCCCGCGGTTTATGTCACGAAATTAAAGATTGTTAAAACGATAACAAAATTGTGTAGATACATGATAAACTTCTTATTTTTCATTAATTTTGTCTTCAAAACATTAAATAAAAAAATGATTGTACCTACTGTATAAAATAGTTATAATAAACACATTTCAAACTTTAACAGATAGTTTTATTTGCAATTTTACGGTTATGTGTGTATCCGAACGTGCGTTTCTTTTTGGGCCTACTATGTGTGGAATTTGAAAATCGAACTTCGAATCAAGTTGTTTCTATCTCTCGCTTTTTTCCTATCGAAGTGAAAGTGACAGAACAAAGTGAAGTTCAATTTTTTCGAATGTTGTGAGTAGCCCCAGCACTGCTCGCGGCATTTAAAAAAAATAATTAAAAAGCTACTTTGCCTCTCGCTCGCAGCAAAATTAAATTTTGCTCACTGTTTTTAAGCAGCAAAACCTGCTTGTTTGAGCTGCTGAGGTGAAAAAGGTTTTGCAATATTGAAGCTGCCAACTTAAACGCAACAATACGTTTCAATATTTCGCTTAGTCAGCCGTTAGTTACGATGGACCAGTAGTTTAGTAGTAACGCTATCGAGACATATTGTGTTCTGGGTTCTAAATTTTGCATTTCTAGGCTATTTGCATTTTTATTTTATATTTTTAAAGTCGTTGTTTTATTTTAATTTGTAATAGCTACTTATACATAAAAGGCCGTATTCCTTTATTACTTGTTTACATAGACGGAAATCACTACAAAACCAATTTAATAAATTTGTTTTGTAGTGATTTCCGTCTATGTAAACGTGTAAATCGTTTGTCAAATTGCTTACTGGCTAACCTATTAAAATGATTTGACTGAATATTCAACCGTACTTACTGGTAAATAAGGTTCAATTTTCTTATGTGTCCCGTATTTTTGGCTACTTTGGATGCTTAGAAACCATTGGCGTTCTGGATGTTGCTGTACTAACAGCGGGTTGAATGTTACCAAGTATATCGCGTTGTGGATGCTCCGGTATATTTGTTTACAGTGGATGGCCTGAACAATTTGATCACTTGGAATGAGTACATATTTATGGATATTTTGGATGGTGCGGTGTATTTGGAACTATTGACTGCCTCTATATTTATGATGCAGACTGGACAAGGACCAATGATACACTTGATTTTTCTTTATACTACCTAATAGATAGCGGGTTGTTTTTAGGGTTCCGCACCTCAACAGGAAAAAACGGCACCCTTATAGGATTACTTTGTTGTCCGTCTGTCTGTCCGTCCGTGTGTCGGTCTGTCAAGATCCATTATCTTCGGAACGTGTGAAGGTATCGAGTTGAAATTAAAACCATAATTGAGCATTTCTAAAAAAGTTTGTACATTTCATTCACGACTTCAATTTGCAAAAAAAAATGCAGGTTGGTAGGGTGAATGAAGCTGAGCCTAAATAACATAGTCTCCCAAAATGTCCTCATACATTTGTATGAAACTTTCCTTTTTTGTTACTAACTTTCTTTGGTTCATAGTAACAAAAAAGGAAAGTTTCATACAAATGTATGAGGACATTTTGGGAGACTATGTTATTTAGGCTCAGCTTCATTCACCCTACCAACCTGCATTTTTTTTTGCAAATCGAAGTCGTGAATGAAATGTACAAACTTTTTTAGAAATGCTCAATTACTCAAGTCTACAGTCCATTGAAGCTGTAAATAAAGTTTGCTACGGCTGTCAAAAAACGAAAATTTCGCCACTCTCAAGGGAATAGAAATTTACGAGTATAGGGTATTTTCCGTTGACCTAGAACCATGTTTGGTTAGTAATACCGTCTAGTAATACCAGTATAGGGAAAAATCTGAAAACTCTACATTTTTAATTAAATCACAATACAAAACAGGGTCTTTATGCAAGGAACGACGGTCCAAATTTGCGGACTCACGGATCATGTGCGGAACCCTCGGTGGGCGAGTACTCGCCCTCGCACAAATCTAAGCGCACGTCAGCGGGAGCGACTTTGTTTGAGTCATCATCATCATCATGTCAGCCGAAAGACGTCCACTGCTGGGCATAGGCGTCCCCCAAGGCTCTCTACTCAGACCGGTCTTGTGCTTTTCGCATTCACCGCGTATGAGAAAGTTAGTAGCGTTTTCATCTTGGCTTAGGGAATAAGGACTCTGATGATCCAACTTTTTACCTGTATGAGCTCCTTTTCGATGGCAAGAGCTCGAGTGACCAGCGGGCCGCGGACGGCGTACTCCAGCTTGATCATGTTGGGGTTCAGGTTGTCCATGGTGACGGCTCGGCCCGCATTTGTCCTGTGTTGTATCGCGTGAGCAGCCCTCAGTTTAGCCGCCCAGCCAGACAACAACAATACCCACATCATTGACTGAAATCACTATCTGGCTGCTCCAGCGTAGAGCACGCTGGATCCTGGTATCATATAGGAACATTACGAAAGGCATTG
Organism: Acleris emargana; assembly: GCA_927399475.2. Lineage (NCBI taxonomy): Eukaryota > Metazoa > Arthropoda > Insecta > Lepidoptera > Tortricidae > Acleris > Acleris emargana. The sequence goes on from OV656846.1 coordinate 578,426, forward strand.
TTTTACCCGACTGCCGAAGAAAGAAGGGGAATGTGTTTATATGCCTATATAGGGTAAAGTCACCAATAGTCAGCCGCAGTAGCAGCTTTATATGAGTGGCAAGAGTATGAAAGATATATTTCCCATTCTTCGCACTCATTATGAGGTCGACTACTGGTCTCTGGCTGACCACTGGTGACTTTACCCTATACATGAATGTATGTATGTATGTTTGTTGCTTTGTGGCGCTCTTTAAGCTGCGGCACCACTGAGGTGGAGACGAGCGGAGTTGAGATGTGCCAATATTATGCGGTCACGTCGAGTTGCTCACGTTAGATTAGATTCTATTGGTTAGTATTGGCACAGCTCCGGTCTACTCCGCTCATTTTCGCCTCACTGGAGCCGCAGGCGCAGCCTTAAACTAAATCCGTGGGCCGATTTTGATTATCCTTATGACCATCGATTTGTGAGAGGTGAGTGTCACTTAAGATATTATAGTAATCAAAATTCAATATGGCGGCAACCAGACGACATATTAAAAAAAGAAAAAGAAAATCGATGAACCATGATAAGTTTCTTTAATATTTTTCATTTTGAATGGTCGTTTAGGATTTATTACGTTTTTAAAGTTAGTTAGCAACAGTTGCGTTCTTAAAGCTTTCCTTTTACATTAAAGTTACATTTACATGAAAGTTGATCACTGATGAGTAGAGTTCTGGTGGGGTGGCATATCGTGGTCTATGGAGTCGCTATTTCCTAATTATTATAATACCACGTAAATTTACGTTGATTTTGACCTTCAGTATGGTAATATTTCAAAACGAACTAAATATATTTTTAGTTCGGTTATTCCATACCTACTAATATTTGATTGTTTGTAATGTAACGCTTTCACAGCAGAGAAATCTTCAATACCAAATTTCATTTACTTTTAGCGGTTTAGACGACGCGCTGGCCTAGTTGGTAGTGACCCTGCCTACGAAGCTAGCGTTCCTGCAGATATTTGTGTGATGAGCGCGAATATTTGTTCCTGAGTCATGGATGTTTACTATGTATTTAAGTATATATTTCTCTATATAAGTATTTATATCGTTGTCTAGTACCCATAATACAAGCCTATACTCGAAAATCTAATTAGATTCCAAAATCTGACAGTTCCCATCTTGATTATTTCTTTATTAAAATATTATTTCATAAACATATCAATGAGAACTCGTGTAACCAGTAATATTAGGGTCAGTTTAATTGATAAAAATACCTACACTTAAACCAAAATCCAGTAATCACAGTGAATGTGCGTCGGTTGAGGTTAGGATTTTGGAATCTAATTACAGTTTCGAGTATAGAGCTTAAATTGGGACTAGGTCAATTGGTGTGACATTGTCCCCTGATATTTATTTATTTTATTTAATGAATAAATTAATTTTGAAATATCAAAATGCTGAAGGTCAAGGTCAAAATGGTATGTATTATAATAATTAGGAAATAACGACTCCATCTATTCTAGAACCACGATATGCCACCAAAAGTCCTAACTCTACTGATGAGTTTCTATCGTAAGTTCACCTAGATGCCTCAAGATATTCCTTCGTACTTACAGCAACCCCGTTAATGACCATTTGTAAGTCTTGTCCACCTCACCTCACCTCACCTTACAATTCAGCGCACCGGTGGTCAGTCAGTACCCACCGCCGTCCTACCAAAGCAGGTGGCTAACTGCATAGTAATAGTATCAGCATTTTAAATTTAATGAGGTGCCAATAGAGCATAGAATGCTTTGACTACTACATTGCAGTTAGTCCATACCATCTGTCACTTTTATAACCTCAAAATACATCGTTTTTGGCTAAAACGGCCGTTTTCTAGTGAACAAAGTTTTTATTTACTCTGTATTCGTCTTGACTTTTAGTGTTATTATTTCACTCTGTTTCTGACGACCTCAATGTAACTGCATATAATTTGACATGCCATGTAATTTATATACTGTGTTATATTGAGGAATAAAATCTGAATCTGAATCATTCCCAGAGTGGTGTAGGCAGAGCTACAGAATTACCAAATACTCCAAAAACTTGGTGATAATTCTGTAACCACCTTAATAGTAATTAATTATATTATACTTATAAACATATAGCGCCACAAGACGCTCAGTGCAGTCTTGTAAGGCTAAAATGTTCAGTAACGAACCGGGATTTTTGAGCCACTTGCCATTGTTCGTAATTTAGCCGTGTATCCAATAACCGATGTCGACGACTGGCTGACAGCTATTCGATTTGCATTACGTGTAGGTATAGCCAAATTAGAAACATGGGTAAGTGGCTCCACAATCTCGTTTCGCGACTGTACATACAAAATGCGCTAACGCTGCTCTCTACTTAAACCCAGTCCGAATTTTTGATTTTTTGAATATGTTATATTATGAATAACTAGGTCTATACGTTTTCATCATAAAGAAAATATCTTTTGAATAGAAATGAAACAAAAACACCAAAAACAGAAACGTACAAACTTAGCTTTGCATAATAACTACAACAAAATAATTCAAAAATCGTGGTACTTACTTGATTTAGGGAGTGAGAAACGTTACCGCCCTCTTAACAATAGTTAACTTACTCACTTATAACATGAATTTTCTGATTTGTATATAACAAAAGTATAATTTAGAATTATTATTTGATGTATTTTGGTGGTCTTAGTTTTGACGTCTTCATGATTTAAGTCACTATTTTATTTAAATTGCCAGAAAGTAGGTGAGTCTATCTTAGAACAATAACTATAGCACTGAAGTCAATATAGAACAAACACTTCAAATGTATATCGGTCGCGTTTATATCAAAGAAGATTGTTAATAAGAGAAGAGAAAGATACAGGTAGCAGCGTTCTTTTGCTTTGATGGGCTGTACGCACACGGGTTGGTTTGACTCGCTATGGCATCATAATTCTACTAAGATAAACACATTAAGATAATATCAGCCTATTACATACAGCTGCGGCGTAAATGCTAGAGTAGGTGCGTGTTTCTCTCATTAGCTAATTTTCCCAATTACCGCTTCCTCTTCTTCTTTTTTTATTAATGGCGGTCCGCAGCGATATTCCGCATTAATTTCGCCAATGTCAATCTGTAGGGTACAGATTCTATATGTTCTTATTCTATGGAGTACAGTGAGAGTACATCAGTTCAGTAAACAAAGCAGTAAACAGAATAAATGAAAAGTTGAAGCCGGATCCCCCAATTCTCTCAGAAAAAGAGTTTGACGTGGTGACAGAGCAATGGAAGAGGTACGACTGCTCGACTGGTACGAGTACATAAAATATTCTCTGCTGGTAACTACCGCATATGCACTTTTTTACTTTCCAAAAAGTCCGTGTTAGTAGAGCCTTGCTGTAGCAAATGCATAAGGTACCTACAGCATCTCTATTCTGCTGGGTAGAACCATATGTGACATGTTATCGGTTGAAATGGTAGTATTTTTTCTTACTTTTTCAGCCGGCTTCAGTCGGTGGATATATCCACCGAATAACTAATTGAGAAATCAAGATGAATACAAACGATGTGACAAAAGACGATGCCGTAGGTATGATTATTCACAAAATTCCTTTAGCTCTACCGAGTTGGATCGCCAGAAGCTGCAGAGTACCAGTGAGTTTTTATAACTTGTGTTCGTGGTAAATAAAATAAACGTTGAGAGGAAACTTGCACAGAACGCAACCTTGCAACATCAGTTTGAGAGGCGGGGCGCGCGTCATTGAAAATGAAAATGAAAAAGTTTATTTAATATAAAAAAACATTTCAGTGGATATAACACGACCCTGCAACCTGGGCTAGGAAACCGTGTGTTACAGGATGCAGTTTCGTTCGGAATCACATTAAAAAAAAAACACTTAAGCTATTTGTACAAGCATGTAGGTATGTATTAGATCATAATATATTACATGCTAAATAAATACCTAGATACGATTCTGCAGTAGTTGCCAACTAAAGTTGTCTCGTGGTAATTGCACAAGAGATCCAGATTGTAGACTGACGCGAGCGGACAATTATGATAAGTGGTCATATTTATTACAGCACGGGTACGGTAGCAGCACCTCGAGTGATCCTATTTGAGGAAGCAGGACTAGATTTTTTATCTAATTGGTAGCACCATGTAGATGGTCCATACCATATTCCTCGCTAACCCGCCGCCAAGCTGCTGTTCACACTGTAATGTTACATCGTGATCCACATGATTCGTGAATATGTAGTTAGAAGTAACCCAGGAGTCTTTAGCGGGATACTTCACTTATTTACGCTGATCCAGTTCACATTTTGGGGTTATTTCCACCTATTTGTTACCACCTGGTAACAGCTGGGATTTTTTTCCCCAGCTGTTACCAGTGGTAACAAATTGGTGGTAGCAGATGGGGATAACCCACATTTTGTCCTTGAGGCAACTACCAGCATAGAAAACCGAGAATTGTTTAACAAAGGGTTCTAAATCTATAACCCCAAGAAGTAGTTTCGCATTGTTGAATTCTGGTGTGGGGAAAAGACCATGTGAAATTAAGCATAGAGGCATTCTATCTTAGTCTGGTGGTCCACGCATTTGCATTCTTACGATTGTAGTCTTGAGAATGGAATTGTCTACGGGTCTCAGATCCCATTTACCATCAGGCGGTGTGTGCTCGTTTGACTTCTCTATGCTATAAAAAATAGCATTCGTTGATCTTAAAAAGGCTTTCAACAGTTTTTCATCAAGTTTTATGACCGTATTTTGACAGGGCAGGCTTTACGTTTAAGTTTTTGCAGTTGTTAAGTCTCTAATGACGAAATGAGTAGAAGCTTATCTGCCAATTACTTAAGACTAAACAGAGTTGACCTGTGACCTATGGAGTCCCACAAGGATGTGTTCTGGTGCTTACTCTGTTTGTTCTGTATTTAACAGAGGTCCGAAATTTGAGGGGTTAACATTAAAATAAAATTCCAGTTCGTTTCATTATTAATTTATTTTTACACAATATTTTCAACTACCGTCAGAAGACCTCTGATAACTATAATAATCCCAATACAAAAATATTTCATCTCTTTTAATTATTCCATAGTATTGACATTTTTTACAATATATATATATTTATGTTTAGGTATATATTCAATTCTCGATAGGCTATTTAGTATATTTATATAATTTATTGTATTCGCCGTGACGTGGCCACGGCGTGCTACATGTATATGGTACATATATGTATAGTAACCCAATGAACTAGGTGACGGAACGCGCCCGCTGCGCATATTTACAATCGTAGAGGCTTTATCAATCAAAACTGATGATAATAATCATTAAAATTAAACAACAGAACCCTTATCTCACACATTATGGCAAATTGTCAATGTCCACAAACAGTTATAATTTTACCATTCCTTTTTAATTATTAGACAATTATAAAACACAACATTGCTATATTTTACATAGTCTTAAATCGAAATAAATAAATTACTCTCTAAAATAGCGTATTGCTTATTGTCAAATAAATTTAATCTTGAGAATTCCCACGGGGGTCGGCGCGGCCACGCCTGCGCTCTATTATGTACTAACTTTACACCTAACCTAACCGCCTCAGGCCCCGACGCTCCGCGCGGCAAACAGGCGTAAGCGCCTCTAACACGCGTGCGCGCACCTACCCGCCCCTGTACGTCTATTTTTCAGCGTAAACTACCGAAAACGCTGCTGGCCTGCGGGGAAGGTAATTCTGGAGGAATAGAGCGAGAGCGGCTCCTCTACGAAGTATATCTGTACCCTTCTCTCTTGGAATGTTGGAGGGGACTCAAGGAATCTTCAAAAATAATCTATTACATTTTTACATCAGTCCTCGAGCCCCGGATAAAGCAGAATAGGAATGTATACAACTTCTATTTAACATACATATACATATAACTATAACAGACATATTTATATCGATATCACGCGATGATATGATTTATTCGGTTTCAAACATTCAACAGAAGTAATAAGAAGTAAAGACGTCATTCACGCATAAATGAATACTGTTATAATATAAGTACGGCCAGAACTCGCTGGAGAGTTAAGAGATAAACAAAACCGAAAAACCAAGTAAACTACCAAGTCAGTGCAAGATCGGAATCAGCACTGACTTGCTACATGCTTAAATTAGAACAGGTAAGAGGCGAAAAGAAGAAATAACATCTAAAAGGCTACGTTACAATTAAATTTGAAATTTCCGCACATAACAACTGGGCAAATTACGTCGAGATTCTTGAAATGATAAACGAAGAGCGCTCGTATTTTGTTTTGCCTACAAGACGAACGGAGTTCACTCCGGCAGCGCAAAATTAAAAGCTTCACAAATATTAAGTCAACATTGCACTGACGGCGTATCGCTCATTACGACTCCAAACAACCCTAAATCTATAATCCTTGTCAAGAAACTATAAACACTAAAAAAAATAACTGAAAATAAAGTCAATCTACAATGTCATTACTCGTTTAATTCAAAAAAATAACCACCGTCTCGTCTCTCATCGTCTCCAACACGGTTAACAAAGTTTACAAATCGATTCGTTATCGCTTAAACTGCAAACCCACTGACACGGCAGACGGTCCTTTGATACAACTTCCGCGCCGCACCGCAACTGCTGTCAATAAATTTGCAGTTTTAGACAAGCAGCTCAAGCGAACGAAGACAGCGGCGCCATCTATGTAACAGTGCCCGAGTTGGACACGAGTTAGTTCCACTTTCAACCACCGTCTTTCTTTCGCTCGCGTGCTCATGACGACCGTGTCGACGTCCTGTATCTCTCTCTACTAACTAGGGGTAATGGGTCGCGACGCAGGCCGCGCTCGGGCCGGGCCGCGGCAGCGCGCTAGCACTCGCGGTCCTCCCGCACGAGCTGCGCGGTGTCGGCGCCGGTGTCGGCCGCCGGGTCCAGCGCGCGCGGCCGCTTGGCGCCGCGCGTCTCGGTCGACGACGGCGAGATCACTGCTGATACCACTTTGTCTTTCACATCGTCAGGAACCTCGTAGATGCCCGCTGGGGAATTTAATTAAAATATATTTTTAAGTGTTCTGTATTTATGACGTAAGGCCGCATTTAAATGTGCAAGTTATTGCTGTTCGTTTTGAGATGCAGCTATGGGTAACAGTGAATGGACAATATCGGCATTTCTGTTTTGCATATAGCTTTGTTTCAAAACTTACATCAGTAAATTGCAAATGTAAATGCGGCCTATGTGCTTTATTTTAAGAAGTATAGACGAAGGTTCTACTCGCAGCTCAATTTTGAATCTTTACAACGCATTGTGTGTCTATAGGTTTCATTACCTATAGTAATTTATTCCTATTTATAAAATCTTAGAAGTACCTATCTATAATAAAAGCAGATCCTATTTTTTAGACCACCCTAAATTGTAATTCTAATAAATAAGATCCACCATTTGTAAAACCCCCTAAAAGTAAGATCCAAATGTACCATGTACATAAATTTTCAACTAGAGCCATGCATTATTCTGCCCTCCTTAGAAGGACGTATAAAGGCGTATGTCTCATAGAACCGCGTATGTATTAATTACCTTATTTCTTAAGACGTGGGGCTAAATTTACTATGACTATCAAATTGCGCATGAATCGTTTTTATCAAGGAGGACGGTATTGATGTGCGCGATGAGGGTACTCACGCGCAGGCTCGGAGGCGGGCGCCGGCGCGGCGCGCACGGCGTCGTACATGGGGTTAGAGAAGTCGCGGCCCTTCCGGCGCGCGTCCTCCAGGCTGTAGGCCGGCTCCGCCACGCCGAACTCCACGTTGGAGCCCGGCCGGAACGACACGCTGGCAGACGACGCCAGGCTGCCGAGGCCGCCGCCTTTGCCGCTGTTATTAAAAAATAATACGTATTATCTACAGTGACACTAGTGATTGAAATCGCCATCAGCGTCAACGCCAGGGTACTCGAAACCAACGCCATACCTGTGGCGACCCGCGATACGGTGCCCTCTATCCCCGTTTGTTTAGGTACTTAAAAAAGTGCAAACAATCCAAACCACATGGCATTGTAAAGCAGCCGATCTGTTTTATCGATATTTGACGTATCAGTGTTCTGCTTCTCATCATGTCAGCCGAAAGACGTCCGCTGTTGGACGTAGGCCTCCTCCGAGGCTGTCCACTCGGACCGGTCTCGTGCTTTTCGCATCCACCGCTTTCCCGCGATCCTTACAAGGTCGTCACTCCATTTTGTTGGAGGCCATCAGTCCTGCGGGCGATGTTCTGTTTCTATTGGCTGACAAACTATGTCACAACCGGAGTATAGAGGATAGTGTACTCACAAGGGTCTCTTCTTGATGACGAACCACGCGGCCGCGCCGGCGATGGCGAGCAGCAGCACGAGCAGCACGGGCACCAGCACGGCGGCGGGCGCGGCGCGCGGCGGGGCGGCCCGCGCGGCGCAGTACGGCGGCAGCAGCGGCGCGCGGCACACGCACTCCAGCGCGCCGGCCGCGCTCTCCGCGCACACGCCGCCGTTCTGGCACGGGCACACGCGCGGCAGCGGCCGGGGCACCTCCGCGGCTGAGGGGGGGGGACGGTGCTGTTAGTGAGGTGCAGGGAACAATCGAGAAGCTCGACGAATCAGTTAACTTTCCGAAACTATAGCTGACGACATATTATGCTGATGTGTATGTAGATCGGTTTTTATGGACAGTGGGGTGGCGGCGGCATATAGTTAAAATCAATCATTCTTCCATATCTTAACAATTTACAAAGACAAAGAGATGAGAAATTGGACTTTTGTCTGTCAATAACGTGTTTACGAAGCACATTTTGATGAAATTCGACACGCATCATAATCTAGAATAACGCGGCTTTATATACCAGATTGTATGGAACCGGAAATAATGCTGAAAGAGTTCTAAGCGAAATAAGTCGATGGCAAATAATAATATATGTACAGGACGAACCTCAGCTAACGTTTGACCTTATTCTCGTCTGATGTGGGTCATCGACTACTATTGGTTTACCCTGGTATACGCTTTAAAAAATGATAGAACCTATACACAAATCCACGTCCTTATTATTCCTTGTTTGATGACTACTATCACATTATAAAATCCCGTCGTCTTTCTCTCGAGCACACCGCAGACGGGGAGCGTATACGTACCGGCGTCGCAGGCCTGCTCGTGCGCGAGCCCCTTGGGCGGCGGCGCGGCCGAGTCGGGGCAGGCGCAGCGCCGGCCGCCCGGCACGGCGAGGCACAGGTGGCTGCAGCGCGCGCCCGCGCAGCCGCCCGCCACCGACGTGTTGTAGCGCCGCGCGTGGTACACTGCAACAACAGAGCTCGCTTACTGCATCACGCGACAGGGCGGTCTGAACTAGCCAATGGGCCAAGTCAAAATGCATGGAATAAGGAACCGACACGACCGAACGGAAGCTTAACTTAGTCCTATAAAACTTATTTTTGTCTAGACTGACAGCTCTGAGGCCTCAACTAATGATTATGTTTTGATTCTTGTTGAATAAAAAATCTGATTTAATTGGGACTCACGTTACTTCATAACATCAAGAGAACTCATTTTCTTGAAAAATATGTGCATTTCATGCTCTCCTCCACTTTACTAACCTTTAACAGCCGAAGGGTTGACTAGATCCTTAGACAGCACGAAAGGCACGCCGCGACCGAACTTGTCCTGGCGCACCAGCTCCCCTGACTCGCGCGTCACCCAGAACAGCGAGGACTCAAACACGTCCAAAGACACGGGGTGCTTCAGCTGGTCTCCCTTCAGCACGGTCTTCCGCTGGCTCCCGTCTGGACGCATCATCTCGATCGTGTTCAGCTTCGTATCCGCCCAGTAGATCGTGTGGTCCATCGCCTGATCGATCGCTAGACCTGTTGGGTGTCGGATGTTTTCCGTAATAAGCGGGCGGCGTTGCGAGCCATCCATCCAAGCCGTTTCAATCTTTGGCGCTGAACCAGCATCAGCCCAGTACATTTTACCGGATTGTGGATCGACTACAACTGAGGTAGGGCTTTCGATTCCAACAGTGACTAGCGCTCGTCTGTATCTGCCGTCGGTCCTGGCGACCATGACTCGCCCGCGTGGCTTAGAGCCGGTCCGATCAGTTTCTGTCCAGAAGAGGTTGTCTCCGATGTAGTCGACTGCTAGAGCCGTCGGTTTCGAGCTGCCTTTCATGTTCAGGTCCTGTGCAAATCCGCTCTGCACTTCTCCTTGCCGCGCGTTAACCATGTAGGACCGCTTGATGGTCTTGTCATAGCTGTCGGCCCAGAAGACCATCTCGAGTTTGGGGTCGTAGTCGATGGCTTCGATGCGCTTCTCCGAGGAGATGACGTCGTATTCCTCGTTCTTGTTCTGCACGAAGGCGCGTATTTCTGGTCCGTTGGCGAACATCAAGACCACCTCGTCTTCAGTCGCTTTGCAGACGCCGGAGAGATTGTCAGCCAATCTAAAAATATATTAAGGGTTCTTATAATCTTGAGCATTCTGATAAATACTAAACGTGCTACGTTACAATTTATTATCTATTGGAAATTATATGCATTGGCACACGCAATGTAGGATTGACACCCACAATGAGAACGTACGTGTCTATATAGTACAATGCAGCACGGGTAGAAAGGGCTACTCACTTGAATCCTTCTCTGCAGGTGCAGCTAAAGCTGCCGTTGAGGTTGTCGCAGAGCTGCGAGCAGTGGTGGTTGCCGCTGGCGCACTCGTCCACGTCCTCGCAGCGCTTGGGGTCGGCGTGCGCGATGATCCAGCCCTGGTAGCACGAGCAGATGTATCCACCTGCGCCGCCGTTCGCCATTGTCAGGTTTGTGCAGAAGTGCTCGCACCCACCTGTACACCAAATGACATGTTTAGGTATCCAAGAACATTTCTCAAAAATAGTGAAACAGACTTCACACATAATATTCAATTCGCCTTAGATTTTTATCGAAATATACGTAGTGAATTAGAAATTCAATTCCGTATAATGTCAGTAAAATTTCAGGAACGCGGTGCAAGCCTGTTTTGTACCCTCCGCAATCTGATTTATAAGCGTACCACAGAATAAATAAATAAAAATTATACACATTTCGTTCAAATTAAATTCCACATTACGTAACTAACCAGGCGATAAACTCCGTCTACTTCCCTAAACCAAAAATAAGTTTATTTTTAAAGAAAACGTGAAGATAGGTAAGAATAACTTAAAGTTCACAAAACTATTTATGTGTAACCTATTTGCACTTTTAGGTCCCATGAAATTAATCATAGATTTTTGGCTAAAGATGGTAATAAAATAGTGGTACGAGTAAAAATAAACACAAGGCCTATGCATAGATAACAGTAATATTACGTTACCTTTAGTACTCAAGTCGCAGGTGTTAACATGGTGGCAACCGCGCTCGTCGGACGCATCGCCGCAGTCGTCGGCCAGGTCGCACAGCTGCGTGCGCGCCACGCAGCGCCGGTTGGCGCATTGGAACTGCGCGTACGGGTCGCACGGCTTGGCGCGCGCCGCGCACAGCGTCATGTTGTTCTCGTCGGAGCCGTCGCCGCAGTTGTCCACGCCGTCGCACACTTGGTACCTGGGCAACAGTGAAGTTAGAAACACTGCTACAACTAGTACTATGAGTTCTGAAAGGGGTGTGAGGAATTGTATATGATTGAGCAAGAGAGCAGTAAAGTGTAAGACGGGCCGAAAAAAACAAACGTTTTGAGATGGTAATATTCAATGATAGAACAAAGGCATATAAATGAATAAGGGTAAAAAAATAAGCTTTAATGCATTGGACAACAGCAAATGTGAAGGTTGGCCCAAGGTCAGACGCAGTAATTGCTTAGAATAATCAAAGTGTACTCCGCGGAGCTGTAAGGCTTCGGCAAACCCCAGTGAAATGTAAAGATACATTTTATTTTGTAAAATGTTTGCGAACTTAAGTTTACAGAGCATCCAGTATTTCCTATATAGTACCCACCTTGGCACGCAGCGATGGTTGGAACAGTGGAACCGGCGCAGTGTGTCGCAGTTGAAGTTGGTGCAGAGCGCGGGCGCCTCGTCGGAGCCGTCGCCGCAGTCGTCGGCGCCGTCGCACAGGTCCGACTGCGACACGCACAGGTTGTTGGCGCACTGGAACCTGGGAGAACAGTGTACTTTTAGAGCCAGAGTTTCGGAGGTTTCAAATATGGATGCGGTACTTCTGTATCTGTACCGTATTTATGAGACAGAAAGAGGATATGAATTTGGCGATTGGTGGCCGAGTTGTCAATGCATTTTTAGTTTTGAAGTATTACTCTTATATGGCTTGACACTAGGCCACTAGGACTGCATTAAAGATGAGTGGATTATCTTACCTGCTCTCCGGGCAGTATCTGCCGCCAGGGAAGCGAGGCGGGCAGCCGATCTCGTCAGACAGGTCGCGGCAGTCGCGGTCGCCGTCGCAACGGAAGTAAGCAGCGATGCAATGCCCGGACTTGCACTGGAATGTTCCGTTCTTGCACTGGAATCCGCCACACTGCATCTCGTCAGAGTTGTCGCCGCAATCGTCCTCGTGATCGCAACGCCACCTCGACGATATACATTTCCCGTTTCCACATTTAAATTCGGACTCCGAGCATTCTCGGTATTGGTGGCGGCAAACACTTTCCGCTTCATCACTGCCGTCTCCACAATCATCAGTAAAATCGCAAAGCCATTGTTTTGGTATGCAACGCTTGTTTTCGCATGTGAAGTCAGAGTCAGTGTTGCAATTCGGGCAGTTCTCTGGGAGCTCGTCGGAGTTGTCGCGGCAATCGTCCTTGCCGTCGCAGAACAGCCACTTGGGTATGCACCTGTAGTTGGACTGGCCGGGGCAGCGCCGCCAGCCGGTCGTGCAGTTCTTCTGTCGGCACATGTACGCTGGTTCATCCGAGTCATCACCGCAGTCGTTGTCGAAATCGCACATCCAGAGTTTCGGGATGCAGCGGCCATTTTTGCAGGAGAACTCAGTGTCGGGGTTACAAGTTCGATTATGGCACATGATAGGGTCTTCATCGCTGTTGTCTTTGCAGTCAGTGTCACCATCACACTTCCAACTGTCGAGAATGCAACGTCCGCTGGATTTACATTTGAATTCAAGAAGCGGACACTCGTGTGCGCACTCGGCTTCATCGCTTCCGTCTCCACAGTCGTCAGTACCGTCGCAGATGGTCGCAGCAGGTGTACAGTTGGTGTTCTTACACTGGAAGGAACCAGCTCTGCAGTGGCGTACAGGACACGTATCAGGCTCATCAGAGCCATCCATGCAATCCTTTTCTCCATCACACTTCCAGAACCATGGAATACACTTTTCGTCGCGCCCGTTACACCTGTGCTGTCCATCCGTACAGTTAGCAATACAGGTCTTCATGTCTCTTGCGAGGTAGTACTGGTTTGGACACGCGCACTTGAATGTAGTCGCACCTTCCTCGCCGTAACCTTCGATGTTCAAGTAGCTGGATTCGTGAGGGGGTGCAATAAGGCAAAGGTGCGAACATCCCCCGTTGTTGGTTCCGCAAGGGTTATGGTACGGCAGCTGTCTCAACGGATGCACCACATGGATATCATAAGGTCTGTGCGTTGTGTTCCTCAAAACAGTCAGGTTCTCTCCAGAATGTTTGTTAGCTTTGCTTATAGCCTTGAGGTTCCAATCAGTCCAGTAAATTTGGTCATCGAATAAGCTGATAGCGAAAACGTGAGGTACTTTCTCTCCAGATAGCACGACGTGTCTGCGCTTGCCTTCAAGATCAGCTGATCCAATATAATCCAAGTGGGCATCGGCCCAGTAGATGCGGTCCGTGAAATAGTCGATGGTAAGCGCATTCGGCCACGCGATGTCATCTTCCCAGGTCAAAATGGCGGTATAATTGGAACCGTCCATACCCATTTTGCCGATGTAAGCCTGCAAGTGCCAAGATGTGAAGTATAGGTAGCCGGTGCCGGGGTGAACGATGATTGCTCGAGGATCAGCGATGCCAGTTTTCAGTGTCTTTCTCCGAGTACCATCTAATTCTGACACGTCAAGATTCTTCGAATGTCTGTCCAGCCAGTAAAGTTTCCTTCCGATCCAGTCGACGGCTATTCCTTCAAGACCATGCGAGTCATGCCTGATGACGACTTCTTTCGTAGGATTTGGGTCAGTAAAGTCTGAACGATAGATCGTTTTGGCTGAAACATCAGCGAAATACATTTTATTTTCCTTGAAGTCAAAATCAATAGCTACCACGTTCATGAGGTCTTGATGAACGAGATTGTAGAGCGAAGCGTCAGTCGACATGTTTCTAACGTAGTATTTGTTGGTGAATATGACCCAGGCGGTCGTGTTGTCTTTTCTTTTGCATGTATGCTCGTCAGCCTCTCTCTCGTAATACTGGTCGTTGCATTTGCAGTAGTATGAGCCTGGCGTATTCGAACAGTATTGCGAGCATACTCCAGGAGTTTCTAAGCATTCGTCGATATCCGCACAAGCTTTGCCATCCAACAGCAGTTTGTAGCCCTGGTTGCAGTCGCAATAGAAGCCTGTTAACGTGTCAATACATTTATGTCCACACTGGTTGCTTTCCAACTTAGCGCACTCGTCTACATTGCAGTGTGACGATTCGTCCGATTCGTCCGAACAGTCCGATACCTTGTTACACACGAGTCTGTTGTCGATGCATTGGTCGTTGTTGCATTTGAACTGTCCAGAAGGACACGTCTTGTTCTGTTTATTGCAGCCGACTTCGTCAGAGTGATCGCCGCAGTCATCTTCTCCGTCGCATCGGAAGTGATCACGGATGCATTTAAAGTTCTGGCACTTGAATTCTTGACTGGAGCACTGCTTGTATTGCGCGTTGCAGTGTTTGCCCTCGTCAGAGCCATCGCCGCAGTCGTTATCGTGGTCGCAGACCCAGCCGCGGTTGACGCAACGCCCGTTGGTGCACTGGAACTGGTCGTCGGAGCACGGAGCCGGCGTAGCGCAGTGGTGCAGCGTGGCGTTCTCGTCTGCACCATCGATGCAGTCGGGGTCTCCGTCACACAGCCATTTTCGTGGAATGCACTGAGCGCGGTTCCAAAGTTTATTCTCAGCACAGGTGTACTCGGTTTCTGCGTCGCACTTGCGCTCATTGCACTGGTGGCGGTCGTCCTCGTCGCTGTTATCGAGGCAGTCGTTATCACCATCGCAGATGTAAATACGTGGGATACAATTGCCGTTATCGCAGGTGAATAGATCCCCAAAGCATGTGCGGCCTTCAGAGCGGCAGTACTCAGGAGGTTCATCAGCACCGTCACCGCAATCGTCGTCGCCGTCGCAGTACCAAGTGGCTGGGATACACCGGTGGTTGGGGCAGCGGAAGCTGTTCTGCGGACACGTGCGCTGTGCGCAATGTAGCGGGTCCTCATCTGAGTTGTCGCCGCAATCGTTGTCACCGTCGCACAACCAGTACGGCTCCACGCAGATATTGGTCTTCTCACACTTAAGGTGGAAGTCGGGACAGGTGGTATTACGTGGGCATCGTTCATGTGTCTCATCGGACGTTACATTATCCTTGCAGTCGTTGATACCGTTGCAGACTTGTGCTTGCGGTATGCAACGCGAGTTGGCGCACGTAAACTCACCATCAGCACAGGGTGCGTAAACACAACCTTCTTCATCAGATCCATCTTTGCAGTCGTTCTCGTGATCACACTTCCAAGATTTGAATATACAACGTCCGTTGTTGCAGCGGAACTCGTGTGACGAACAAGCGTGGTAGGCGCAGTAGTCTTGCTGTTCATCGGAGCGGTCGCCGCAGTCGTCGTCGCCGTCGCAGGCCCACATGCGACTGATGCATTTGCCGTTTGCACAAGCGAATTTGCCTAAATCACAAGTGACGTTACGCGAGACGCACATGCGGAAATCATTTACTAATTTGGAAGCATCATCGCACTTACACTCCACGGTGCCGTTAGGCGCAGGGTGGCAAGATTGCGCGCAGCCGCCGTTGTGTAGCAAGCACGGACTAACGTGACAGGCTTGACGCGCCGGACTGTACACGTGGATATCTCGCGGAGAATCCTCCAACCTCTTTACCATCTCCACCATATTAGCACCCGTATGTTTCTCTGCTCGATACACACCACGCAACTGCAGATCGGTCCAGTACATGTAGTTTCGGAAAACCGTGATGGCGAAAGGATAAATAGTGGCAGAGATTAGGACCTCGCGGTCGGAACCATCCATTTTAGATCTTTCAATCGTCTCTCGCACGGCGTCAGTCCAGTATAACATCGATTCGTCAAAATCTATTGTTAAACCGCTCGGTTGCGATAGGTCCTTATCAATGATGGCTTTCTTCAAGGAACCAGCCATTGTAGTTCTATAGATTTTGCCAGAAGTTCCGAAGCGACCCCAGTCAGTGTAGTAGAGAGTTCCGTTGCAGGGGTCCACTACGATGGCGCGCGGGCGTTCGACTCTAGCGATCATCACTATAGAGGAACCGTCGAGGTTCATAGCATAAATAGAGTTGTTGGAACTATCAGTCCAATAGATCTTCTTCTGTGTCCAGTCGTAAGCAATTCCTTCTGGATTAATGTTCTTTTCTAGAATGCTTTGCATACCAGAAAGATCTGGATTATTCGACGGCATCCATGCGATTTTCGCCCAGGGTCTGATCTGAGTGAAGAACAGTTTGTTGTCAGCATAGTCGAACTCGACGCCGACGACGTTGGTGAGGTTGACGACGGGCTTGAAGGGCGTACCGGTGGACTTGGGGTCGAGGTTGACGGCGCGGATCTCGGTCCTGGTGGTAAACACCAGGTATTCGTCCACCACATCGCACTTGCTGGGGTTGCTCTTGGAAACCTGTCCCGTGGCGCACTCACAGCGGTGCGAGTTGCCTTTGTTGGCATCTGGTGGGTAACTGAAGCAAAGCTGTTCGCAGCCTCCGTTGCCTAACTTTCTGCACGGGTTATTTTCATCAGTAGGTTGGTTGTTAATGTCGAAGATGACAATATCTCGTAGTTTGGGCAAATTGGTCCTCATTTTCTCAGGCATTGTCAAGTTTCCGGGTAATTTGGAAGCTCTGTAAATTGTTTGTAGATTCCTATCGACCCAATAAACGTTGTTGGTGTGGATAGCGATGCCCATCGGATTTGGCAAGTTGGAGCGAATCACTTGTCTGTTCCCACCGTTGTAAGATATCTTCTGAATTTGGTCTAATTTGGAATCGACCCAGTAAACATCGTGAGACAGCATGTCGATGGTCAAGTCTCTGGGGTTGGAGATACCAGAGCTCACAACCGTCTCCCATTTCGATCCATCAAGGTACGATTTGCCAATGCGTGGGTACTGTCCGTAATCGATCCAGTATAAAAGTCGCTTCAGCGGATTGACAGCTAGCTCACGCGGGGCGTCTACGGTCTTCTTGACTAGTACCTTTCTATGCGACCCATCTAACCAGCACATTTCTACGTAATTCTCGTGCGGGAACACGTTTGTGAAGTACAAGTTGCCAGCTACCCAGTCCACGGCCAGTCCTCGGATACCATTGCTGCCGATGCCGTCCTTGACGACATGCTGCAAGTCAGCACCGTTGGGTCGGATGCGGAAGATGCCGTTCCATTGCCCTCTATTAAATTCAACCCAGTAGATGTAGTTTTCGGCGAAATGGACATCCACGTGGAGAATGTGATGCCCCAAGCCGGTGATCGGAACCATGGCTTCTGCGCTGTGGTCCAAACTATAGCCGCGAATCAGGTCAAGCTGTGAGACTACAGCGAAGGTTTTATAGGGCAAGCAGTTGATCTCATTTTCCTTTTTATAACCGACGGAGCAGGCGCAAACGCGAGAGCCGCCTTCTCCAGGGATGCAGATTTGATCGCAGCCTCCGTTGTTCTGCATGCACGGGTGGTGAATCATTTTCCTTTTCTGGAATATCGTGAAGGATTTTAAATCACTTTCGTTGTCCAAGATAGTCTTGATGTTCTCGCCGTTAGGGAGGTCAGCCTTGATAATCTTTTCGTGTCTTCGGTCGAGCACGTACAGGCGTGAGTCCAGGACGGCAATGGCCTTGGGGTAGGAGATATCGTTGGTCTCGGAGAGCACGGTGCGGCGGTCGCTGCCGTCGGTGTTCACGCTGCTGACGCTGGCGGGGTACTGCGTGCTAAAGGGAAAAGGTAATAGTAAATTAAAGGTGTACAAAAATTAACGATCATATACAAGAGAATTCACGTTAAGACAGGTAAACTCATTTGGAGATAAAGTGAAGCTATAGAATCTATCATGACTTTAACGTCTATCTACCGAGAGATTACATGTTGAATCTCATGTTACGAAGCTGACGAACCTGTAGTAAACGATCTTCTTCTCCACGTCGATGGTGATGGCCTCGGGTCTCTCGATGTCGTCAACGAGCACCACCGGGTTGCTTCCGTCCATGTTGGCGCGGGCGATCTTGGCTGGCACGCCGAAGCCACCCTCGTCCGACCAGAACATTTTGCTAAAAAATAACATGACATATGAACATAATATATTGAAATAAACATTCAAGTTGTACGCCTTATTCTGTTTATACTTTAACTTTCCGATGTTACTCGTTTCTGAGGTTACTCGTATCAAAGATCCTCCTTAGCCTAGTTTGGGAACCTCAGTTCATTTGCCTTACTTTTATTCTGTGCGAGCACTTACTTTGCATGTCATGTAATGATATCTACTTAGTACCTACTTTAAACAAACGTTTTATTATTGTTATATTATAATAATTTTAAACGTTAATTAATTTGTCATTAGTGCTAATTTTTGTTATATACAATAGAATCTATAAATGTTTATAAAATGTCGAAAGATATTCCATTTCCAGGCTTAAAGGTAGTAGACATTTCTCTTTGAATATGTAACGGTTTTGGTGCGAAAAGAGCGCTAACGCACATCTACCTAGTGGGTTATAATTTTAAACTACACTCTCGGTCACACAATACGGGTCAGAGTGCGTTTTTCATACAAACGAGGCTATTTCGAAGCATTGGTTCCTGGCCAGGGGTAGTTTTGAGTGAGTTTTAATGGTGGATACTTCAAGGTTAAATAGAGTAGGTCAAAAGTGCTTAAGATACATAACTAATCGCATAATCAGTTAACACCACAGCGAGAGAGTTTGGGTCAGCATTTGGATTTGCTTACATTTTATTGCCATTTTAGATGTTTTTCTGAATATGCACCATTGCGGCGTTAACCGCGGATTCAATCAGTTGGGTATCTTAGGAATTTTGGAAGTCCTGTACCGATGCTCGGGGTGTCTATCGTCAGATTTCACTCAAAGCGTCCCCTGTCGAGGAACCAATGCTGCGAAATAGCCTCTGTAGTATGAAAAACGCACTCTGACCCGTATTATTTGACCGCGAGTGTACTCCAAACTATTTTTTTTTAAATATTTTTTGTTTTTGGGTAGTACTTGTGGGAGGACCTTGTGCAGGGTCCGTCCGGGTTGGTACCACCATCTTATCCATTAACCTACCGCCAAACAGCAGTGTTCGCATTGTTGTGTTCCGGTTTGTGGATAAGACAGCCGGTGAAATGACTAGTATAGAGGCATTTCATCTTAGTCCTCAGGGTTGGCAGTGCATTTGCAGTTTAGTGAATGCGAATGTGTATGGGTCACAGTTTCCACTTACCAACAGGTGGCCTGTGTGTTCGTTTGCCTTCCTATGCCATAAAAAAAAAGTTAGTGAGCTTACCCTTCAGTAGGGTCCAAACATAGCCCTTTGGGGCGCGCGACCGACAGCCTGCTGCCATTGTTGGCTATGACAATGCTCCTATACTTGATCTTCCCGTCGACTCTGACCATCTCGATGTTGCTGGCGACTCGGTTGGCCATGTACAGGTTGCGGCCTAGCCAGTCGAAGGCGATAGCCGAGGGCGCGCCGACGATGCCCGTGTCTTCCCCGAAAAAGTCCGTCTTATCTCCACCGCCGTAGGGCATAGTGAAGATTGTACAGTTCTCGTTGTCTTCGCTGTCGCCGGAGACGGATTGCAACCAGTATAACATGTGGCCTTGGCGGTCATAGTCAATTTGTACACCACCTGGAAATGATACATGAGAATTGATATGGCAAATTTTAAAATTTATAATTCTTCTGATGCTAAAGAGAAAGAAATGAAGAGAGATTTAATAAGATTGAAACAAGAATAATGAAAATACCTTGAACATCAACAACAGGCGCCAGTTGGTTTGCTTTGCCGGAGCCGTCCGGTGACAAGTCAATTATTTGAGATCCCTTCAGCACCATTAGATACGCACTCTCCTCTGTAAAAAAACAAATATGTATAAAACAAGGCTTAATACCTCTGATCAAGTTAAATTGTCAAGTTGTCGAAATGTGCTGATTGTTGATTATCTTTAGAGTATAACGCGGCCCTATAGAACGGCCTCCTATTATCTGCAAATGTATGTCTATAACTACCTTCTACGCATTTTCCATCCGGCAGCAGCTTAAACCCTGGCTTGCACATGCAGGAGTACCCTTTCGTCTGCTTGGGGCTCAACAGGCACAGATGCTGGCAGGAGTCAGGCTTGCAGGGCGATGGGTGTGCAGGCTGTAGCGACGGGTGGTGCACGTGGATCGACAGAGGCTGGGAGATCAGGTGAGACACCACCGTTTGGTTCGACCCCCTGAATTTATGAGCTGACAACACCCTGTTTAGCTGACGATCGGTCCAGTACAACGTATCTTCAAACAGCGTTAAAGAATGCGGATGTAGTAGATAATGGCTTCCAGCGAGCACTTGTTGTCTGCCAGTTCCATTGTAATTGCAGAAGTCGATGAAATCTAGCTTAGAATCGGCGAAGTAGATGCGTTGCGTGGCCGTGTCTAAGGTTAGACCGTTCGGCCAGTAGATTTTGGTGGTGATAATGGCTAGGCGTTCTGAACCATCCATTCCTACCCGCTCTATGCGAGGATTCTCACCCCAGTCCGTCCAGAATAGCCACTTCGCGCTCGGCGCGGGATCCAGACACATGCCTCTAGGTTGAGTGATGTTTCCACTCAGCAACGTAGTTCGCGCGCTTCCGTCCTCTTTCGCTACTTCTATAGTATTCAACTTGCTGTCCAACCAGTAAATATTACCTCCGACCCAATCGTACGCTAAACCTTCAACCAAATCCAATCCGGTTTCTACTAAGAACTTCGGCTCGCTGCCACGATCTAACCTGGAGATAGTTTTTAATTTCATGTCCGACCAGAATATAGTTCCTGTGTGCATGTTTGAATCCGTAGCGACCACGTTTTGGACGGTGATCGGAACTCTTTCCAAGCCCTGCTCGTTCAAGTCGGCGACTAATATGGAATGTCTATTAGAAATGATAAGGAAAGCGCTAGAGTGGTTGTTGGCTTTACACATGTGTTTGTCGGTACCGAGCTGGTAGCCATCGACGCAGTAACAGTGGTAGGAGCCCTTTATATTGATACAGCCCTGGGAGCAGAGGCCGGGAGGCGAACACTCGTCAATATCTTTGCAGCGGAAACCATCACTCTCCAGTTCTTCTCCACGTGGGCACAGACATAGCGGCCCGTTTGGAGTCTGTTTGCACTCGTTGGAACATAACCCTGCTTGATGCTGACACTCAGCAAAATCGCAACTCGGTCCTGGAAATTTAAACAAGGGTTAGAACTTTCTCCGCACTGTTATTTGGAACTTTGGACACGGTAATAGTTTAAAAGGTTACCTTCATCCGCTCCGTTAGGGCAGTCAAATTTGCGGTCGCAGACTTGCGTGAGGTTGACACAGCGGCCAGTGATGCCGGGACACTGCCACTGTCCGGGTGGACATCTGTAAATAGCAACGAGGTAATTCATGTGGTGTTCTTTACAGCTAAGGAGTTTTATTATGACAGGACATAATGTCCACGCTGTCTAATAAAAGGTTCAAAGGGGCCAGGAGTCCTGGACGTACCTGAAGGGCGGGGGCGTGCAGGCGTGCGCGGCGCCCTCGTCGGAGCCGTCGCCGCAGTCGTCGCGGCCGTCGCAGACGTACGCCTGGTACACGCAGCGCCCCGACGCGCACTTGAAGTGGTTCGGCGCGCACGCCGCCGCGCCGCACGACGCCGGCTCGTCGGACAAGTCCTCGCAGTCGGGGGACCCTGGCGGGGGATGACACAAGTGAGACAAAATGGGTATATCAAAGTCAAAGTCAAAGTTCTTTATTCTTCAATTTAGGCAGGGTTACGAGTATAATGCACCTATGTATGACAAAAGGCGTTACCATTTACCAAGAAAAGTTAACATTGGGATGGAAGACCGCATATTTGGCCTATTTTTCAGGTCGATTCACAGGAGCTTAGCTTAAGAGAGTATTATGTCCGTGTGATAGTAAAAAGTTGTTCTTTTAAATGTATAGTCGAGTTTATAAAGATGTTTACATTTTAGTACCTTGTCTATTTAATGTCATGTTCAAACTGCCATATACGAATTATCACAGTGATTAAAGTGACAAGGTACTAAAGTGAGTCATGAACTCGACTGTACTTAGTAAAAAAATACCTGATTTTACCAAACACATAATAATAGTACATTGTTATTTTTAAACAGTTGAATTATTATTTTCTAGTTTATTCGCTTATTAAATCCATTTTGTGGTAGCTCTTGCGAATAGATCGTACCGTTAGCTAGCTTAGCTTTAGAAGAGGTGCCGGTGCTGCAAATGGGAATGACTGCAATAATCTAAGTATATTTATTTATTTATTTATAATGTCCGTTCGCTTAGGTCAATTCCACACAATATTACAGATTTCTGCACTTTAAAAATGAAACGTGTCTCACCTTGCGTTAATGAGTACGAACTAGTCGCCGAGCAAAATATCTCGATATTTTAAAATATGCTATCCTGATTTTATTATTATCGCCCCGCTGCAAATTTCTGACTTCCCCGGTGGATTTTTCAATTATTTTCTTTCATACAAACCTTGTCCTGACAATGACATACACAACAAAAAAGAAATCAGCCAAATCGGTTCAGCCGTTCTTGAATTTTGCGCTCAGCAACACATTTAGCGATTCATTTTTGTTAAAAAAACAACAAGCAGCAAGACTCGTATGAGAACTAATAAATAACTAATTAAGTCGAAGCAAGTTGTCAAAACAAAACAATAACGAATCATAAAATCATCTTTCGAATTATTACAAGGAATCACATTTAAAACAGTCGTCAAAATAAGCGTTTTTGTTACATAAACAACTAACGATTTAACAAATAACAGTTACCATTACGACGTTTTATGTTCGAAGTGACAACTGGCTCCGACATATAGATAGATGGATTGACATGTTCAAATTATAATATGCCTTTTTTTTAAGAATATGTTTGGATAAATATCTCACCGTCACAATACCACGTCCTCGGTATGCAGATGCCGGAGCTCTGGCACTGGAACTGCTTGTCTGGCGAGCACTGGTGCGGCGCGAGCGACGGGCAGCCGGCCTCGTCGCTGCCGTCGTTGCAGTCCGGGATGCCGTCGCACTTGTAGGCCTCCTGCACGCACTGCTTCAGGTCCGCGCACTTGAACTGCGAGGCCAGGCACGACACGGGCGGGCAGTCCGCCTCGTCCTGCTTGTCGAAGCAGTCGTCGTCCCCGTCGCACACCCACGACGCGGGGATGCAGTGGCCCGTGCGGGGGCACGTGAACTGAAACACCAGGACAATGTTGGTTACATACCAAGAAATCCCGGTAACGGCAGATATTCGTGTGATGAACGCGAATATTTCTGCCCTCATAAGCCAAAAGGTGGTATCTCAAATTCAATAGCCAAAGCATATTCAATCTTCTCCCGTTAGTAATGAGGTTCCAATTGCTACAGGAGTTTTGCCTGAGATATCGCCATTTACCTTAGCAGGGCAGATTTGTTCCTGAGTCATGGATGTTTACTATGTATTTAAGCATATATTTCTGTATATAAGTATTTATATCGTTGTCTAGTACCCATAGTACAAGCCTAGAGCTTAATTTGGGACTAGGTCAATTGGTGTGACATTGTCCCCCGATATTTATTTATTTATTATTATTATTATTTATAACTTGCTCTGCTCACAGTAGGGACAACGGCCCGGACTTGAAAGGTTAACGTGAAAAGAGGCTTGAACAAGGTCAAAATTTTACCTATAATTGAGAACTAAAAAACAAAAGATACATCCATACCTTCACTTTACTACACCTTCACGCCTGTCTCCTAATAATGTAGGCAGAGACTAAGGAACGACAGGTGAACTTTCGCTTTCTCTCCACTCATCCACCTCTTCATGCACGTACGTCGGTATTGGGTGCATTTGATTCAGTTCTAGCTTTCGCTTGCTATGCCGTCCGAGTAGAAGTCATTTATCGCTGCCCCGTAGGGAACTGTCTAATTTTCCGGGATAAAAACTATCCTATGTCCTATTCCAGGACCTAACCAATATGTGTGCCAAGTTTAATCTCGATCCGTTCTGTGGTTGAAGCGTGAAAGACGGACAAACATACACACTTTCACATTTATAATATTATAAAATGGATGTGTGTTTAGGACATACCTTACCGACATCTCCACTCACTCTTGCTCGCCATTCCTCTTTCGTAACTCTTCTTTCATCCATCCTTTCTAAATGACCAAATCTCTCTATACATCTTTTTTCAATTGACATCGGTCTCGGATCTCGCTATTTCTAACTCTATCTATCATCTTAACCCCACACATACTTCTCAGAGCTCTCATTTCAACAGCGTTAATTCTGCTTTCATTCTTCTTCTATGTACCATACCCATTAATAACTACTTACTTATTAAACTCAAGATCTTTAGGTCAAAATCAGACCGGTGTGCACAATGCTAACCAAAAAAAGAGGTTGAGCAATTAGTAGACAATAGCCAGAAACACACAATGGGCCTCATAAGGAAGCTCAAATTCACTCAGAGGGCTATGGAGAGGGCTATGCTCGGGGTTTCTCTGCGTGATAGAACCAGAAATGATGATATCCGCAGTAGAACTAAGGTTACCGACATAGCCCGAAGAATAGCTAAACTGAAGTGGCAGTGGGCGGGGCACATCGCTCGCAGGACTGATGGCCGATGAGATCAGAAGGTTTTTGAGTGGCGTCCGCAGACCGGGAGACGAGAAGTAGGTCGCGGGAACGCGGTGGATGCAAAAAGCACAAGACCGGTCTGAGTAGAGAGCCTTGGGGGAGGCCTATGTCCAGCAGTGGATATGATGATGATGATGATGATGAGCCAGAAACACCTCTAAATGGTTTTTTTTTATGTCCTAGGAAGGCAAACGTGCACACAGGCCACCTGATGGTAAGTGGAAACTGTGACCCATAGACATTCGCATTCACAAGTCCGCAATCCTGAGACTGCTAATGCGTTGCCAACCCTGAGAACTAAGATGGTATGCCTCTTTGCTAGTCATCATACATGCATGTAGGCATTGTTGCATCAAGTGTACAAGCATCTGAAGCCCTCACCTGGAAGTAAGCACAAGTCTTCTCCGCACAATGCGTTCCCTCGTCTGATCCATCGCCACAGTCGTTCTCGGAGTCGCACTTCCAGGTGCTGGGCACGCAGCGGCCGTTGTCGCACTGGAACTGCGACGCGGAGCAGGTCGCGTTAACGCAGCCGCTCTCGTCGGAGAAGTCGCCGCAGTCGTTCTCGCTGTCGCACTTGAACGTCGCCGGGATGCAGCGGCCGGACTTGCACATGAACTCAGTCGCGCTGCAGGTCGTTTCTGAAATATATTATCAGTCTGGTGAGTTAGGGTTGCCTAAACTGAATGATTATTGAAGGCAAACGAGCACACAGACCACCTGATGGTAAGTGAAACTGTGCCCCATAGATATTCGCATTCACACTGCAAATGCACTGCCAACCCTGAGGACTAAGATGGAATGCCTCTATGCTCGTCATTTCCCCGGCTGTCTTATCCCCAAACCGGAACACAACAATGCGAACACTGCTGCTTGGCGGTAGGTTAATGGATAAGATGGTGGTACCAACCCGGACGGACCCTGCACAAGGTCTTCCCTCAAGTTTTTATACATTTGTTACTACACTGAGAGGTTGGCTTTTTAATTTCAGCAAAAACATCATGCAACAGGTCACTATGCCCTAACATCGTTTCGCCTACGACTTCGCCGCTAAAAACGTTTTATGGTCGTTATTCTTTGGGACCAAAACCTATCTTCTTTAATCAATGTCGTGTCGGTGTAGTGCGCAACAGATAGACCAACGGAGATACTATCGAAAATATTTAACTAAAAGTTATATTGCATAACAGACTTACTTGTGCAATTCTGTTCCTCATCGCTGTTATCCAAGCAGTCATCATCGCCGTCGCAGACCCAACTCTTAGGTATGCAGCGCTGGTTGTTGCACGTGAAGTCCCAGGAGTTAGGGCAGGCCTGGACCGGAGGCTCTTTGTTTGGATCCGGAATACACGTGGTCCCATCATTGTCTAGTTTCTCTCCATAAGGACACCCGCATCTTACTGTCAGTAGCTCTGTGTTGTTTCTTGGCACCGCAAAGCATAACTTTTGGCAGTTACCATTATTCCTCGAACACGGCTGATTGGAATATATTTTCTGGATATCTTCGCTGTAAACTTTGACGCCGTATAACCTGTTTGTTTGCGGTTCCCGCACCATAATGTCCTCCTGTTCGCCGGTTAACTTATGTAGTCTAACAATAGCGTCCAATCTCCAGTCCGTAACATACATGAATTCTTTATAAATAACGATTGAGAACGGATGTCTAATGAGTCTAGAGTTTACTGTCTTTACGTCCGTACCATCAAGTTTTGCATGCTGGACGTGATCTAACAACGCATCGCACCAGTAGACCCGGTCTGCATCAAAATCGATGGAGAGACCGTTCGGCCATCCGAGGGTAACGTTCTCGAAGACCAGTAGCCCGGTGCCGTCGGTGTTCGCTCGACTGATGTTGGCTGGGCGGTCCCATTCCGAAAAGAATATGTAACCTTTGTTCGGATGCACAACTATGGCTCTCGGCCTTTTCAAATCTTTCAGTAGAGTCCTTTTATAAGCAACGTTTCTCGTCGATAAAACATTTAGAGTACCTTTTCTAGAGTCAATATAATACAAGTTCTTCGAAGCCCAGTCGACGGCTAAACCTTCGACGCCTTCGTTTTGTGAAGCTAACACTATTTCTCTGGTCGTACCGTTTCTGTGAATTCTGTATATAACATCTTGTAAAACATCCGAGTAGTAAATATGTTCATCTCTCGAGTCGAAGTCTAAGCCAACGAATCTCGCTCTCCTTGAAACAACGGGTAGTATAGCTTCACTGAAGCCTTCTATCACAGGGTTTAGGACCTTGCCCTTGATGAATCTCTGCTGCGAGTACATGAGGAACTCCGAGACAACATCACAGTTTCTTAAATCAGTTTCTAACCTAAAACCTATGTGACACGCGCATCTGTATCCTAGACCACCATTCAGTAAAGCAGTCACAATGCACATATGCGCACATCCGCCATTGTCTACTCCGCAGGGGTTATTGACTGAGGTCTGTTTTAACGAATGTATGACGGTGACAGCTTTCGGGTCTCTGATGTCTTTCATCTTGTAAATAGCTTGTATGCTGGTGGAGCCTTGGAATTTGTTAACGGAGCTGATGCCTTGTTTGGTAGCGTCGGACCAGTAGACTCTGTCTTCGAAAAGGGCAAGTCTCGAAGGGCTGGGCACTTGCTGGCCGCGCAGCACGAGGAAACGATGGTTGCCCTCGTAATCGACGGTCTCGATGTAGTCCAGCAAAGAGTCACACCAGAACACGCGGCGCGCGATGATGTCCACGGCGATACCAGACGCTTTGTAAGCTGCTTCGGAGACTATGGATTTGGCGTGCGTGCCGTCCATGTTTGCACGTATGATCTGAAAGAAGAAATTAGATTATGTTAGTCAAATGAATAACATATCGTAAAGATATATGAATATATAAAGGTCATGATTGAAGCCGTACTAAATTTTAGTCCAATCTCACCTGACTGCTATCAGCCACAAACATAAGCCCCAACGTAGGATCCAGTGCAATATCCGAGGGGCTGGTCAGGTTGGAGCCGAGCACCACGGCGTGCCAGCGGCCGTCGAGCTCGAACACGTCGATCTTCTGGCCCACGCCGTCGGCCACGTACAGCTTGTCGCCCACCCAGTCCACGGCCAGCGCCACGGGCGCCCACGACCCCGCCACGGAGATGTCGGCGCCGTACGAGGAGCTGCCGGCCGGCGCGCTCAGCTGCTGCGAGTGGATCTGAAGCAAACATGATCTCTTATAGTTACTGAGACAAGAAGACCGTTGAGGTTAAGGGTAACTATGAAACTGCAAATTAGTAGGTAACTAAAGTTGAATAGAATAGGACTTGATAGTGTAATTGTTTTTATACTAATGTAGTTTTTGTCAAAAGCTTCATGCATGTGACAAAACCCAAAGTAAACAATTTATTTTTATTTTTTAATAATAAGGCTATATTATTAAACTGAACTACGAGTAAAACGAGGTTTTCAACTTACCATACATTTAACAACTGTCATCTCTAAAGCGTTTTGAGACTAAACCAGACCTTTCAATTAAATGTGGGGGTGGCTTCACACTTCGAAGAGTTATCAAAAGCATAATGTATCTAGTTTCCTGGTTTTTTTCTCCACCTCGTGATACCTGAATTATGTTATGTTTATAAGCTATATTATTAAAAAAAAAACCCTTTCTTCTCTATCATTGTCAATTGACTTGCTAGACCCACCTTTCTAGTTTTAAGATCGGACCAGAACAGCAGGTTCCGCTTGTAGTGGAAGTCGAGGCCGGCGGCGGCGGTGGCGTTGGCGAGCGTGGCGGGCGCGCGGCCGTGCATGTCCATGCGCAGGATGGCCCTCTCGTACGCGAGCAGCAGCGCCGGCGCCGCCGCCGGGCCCGCCATGCAGCGCGCGCCGTCCACCAGCGTGTAGCCGGGCGCGCACGAACATCTAAATGCTGGAAAAATAACGTTTTTACATATTATTAAATTATCCTCGGCCAGAAATGTTTAGCTTCACAATCCTCTTAAACCTAGAAATAGAAACCAATCGCATCTTCTAAAATTAATCAATAACAATAAAAATAAGATATAATTCATGAATCATATACGAGTTATTCCTTGAAAATAAACGAGGTTTAGTTTTTTTATTTTATTTCAATTTCTGGTACAGCGTCTACCACCCCACTCGTCGTCACTTAAAATCAGGGGAGACTGAGTTCAAAGGCAAACCCACAATACTGAAAAAAGGGAGTTTTTTGTAACTGGGACTTTGAATCTACAATCAAGGGAATAAAGTTCAATTGCGATTGTCCGAAAATGCCATTTTCAGTTTATGAACATACGAAATTAAACCTTATATGATTGCAACAGAGTTCAAAATAAATTGCTTTGACACTGGGCCTTACAAGGATAATAGTATAATTATAATAAAAAATCACTTCACTGTCCTTAGCACTGTACTTGCCACTGCCCTTGACCAATGTATATAGGGCTTTAGATTAGAGTAACAAGTAACTTACATCCAGGGGTATTAACACACAGCTGGTGGCAGAAGCCCCACGCCTTGCACTCGTCGCGGTCGACGCAGG
Organism: Acleris emargana; assembly: GCA_927399475.2. Lineage (NCBI taxonomy): Eukaryota > Metazoa > Arthropoda > Insecta > Lepidoptera > Tortricidae > Acleris > Acleris emargana. Next base: position 607,993 of record OV656846.1, read on the forward strand.
TCTTGTTGTCGGGCGCGAGCGCCAGCCCGCCTGCGCACGCGCAGGTGCCGCCCGACGGCGACGCCACGCACTTGTACTCGCAGCCCAGCGCTGGGCACGACGCCGTCGCTGGAAGGATACACATATTAGTTAGGTTTACGGTCAAAGACTTAAAGTGACCCCTTACAAGTCAATCTGATATCCTACCTGCTGTAGGTTGAGTTTTCTATTATAGTATCCGCAAAATTAAGTGGCGAGTCGGGCAATAAACCTCAGTTGGGTCGTTCTTCTTTTTTACCGACCATAGCCGTCTCTCATCTTATTAAGCGTCTCATTAGAGTATGGATAATTATGTTTTTCGTGTTTAATATACGTCCATACTATTATTTATGTAAGAGTACCAAATAATTGTGCTCTTTCTTTGACCCACGTTTTTTTTTATAATATGGTTTTCCGTAGAATGCCGTGACAGAGTGGTCATCTAATACTTGGTCTCGGCTGAAAACGGCCACTCTGTCAGTGTTTCTGGTAAACCATATTAAAAAGAATAAAATATTAATGCAGGACAGGAAGCATTAATTAATTTTAATAAAGAATAAATGCATTTTTTTTGAAATCGAACACTGAAATAGTTATTGATAGTTCAAAAATCTAAAAAACCGAAAATTTACGGTTTATTGTCGGTAAAAAAGAAGAACGACCCAGTTACCTTCCTTTTTGTGTCTAACGCTACCTGCACTATTGTTGCACGGCCCGCTCCATAAGGCCGTGCTAGTGCGAAAGAGATAGCATGATTCCGATGATTTATGACTCGACTCGTCACTTAATTTTGCGGATAGTATAGTTACAAATGATTTGGCATCTCTATTGACAATGACGACATGAAGCGATATTTTCTGAGGAATTTTCCCAAGTAACTATCACAGGTCGAAATCTGACTCATAAGGCCTTATGAGGGTAACCCGATTATATAGTTTATTTAAACCCGGTAATGTAGTTTGGATGGCCGTATAAGAATTCACCCATCTGTTATTTGTTGCAGTCTTCTACATATCTTACAGCTGGATCTTGAAATAGTCAGTGGCGGCTTTTCCAAGCACTCACGTGAACAAATCATTTATTTTATTCAAATAGGGATGAAGATCCCACAAAACTGAACAAGTGTACTTAATTCGAAAAAAATGTACCGACTTTCTTCGTAAAAGTTGCCAATTTCTGACTACGAAAGTTTACATAGAGCGCAGTATTTTAAGAAGACAACAAAGACCGTGCCGTGTGGTTGCCGGCTTAGAATTGTGCCACTCCATGTCTTCCCGTGGAAGTCGTTAGAGGCGACTAAGGGAATAAAGGCTTGTAGTGCTGTTAGGCGATGGGCTTGCTACCTGACACTAATATACACTGTTAAACATCTTAGCCTAATTGTGCAAATTGTGGTTACAGATTTATCACAAAGTTTTTAGAGTTGTTGGTAATTCTGTAGCTCTGCCTGCCCCACTCTGGGAATGAAGGCGTGAAGGTATGTATGTATGTTTTCTCAAAAATGACCGGAAAAGTTGACATTACTAACTCCATACTGAAACGCGAAGTACATAGTTAACAGAGAGTTCCCAAATAAATAAATAAATACATTGCGGGCTTGTGTAGCATACAAATTTCATTGTTATCTAGTTTGTAACTTTTAAAAAAGTGAAAACGGCCATAATAAAATGAGGGCACAAGTCTTATACGTCCATATTTTATTCGAAACGTAACTTTTTTATCTGTGTCTGGAATAGATTGAGTTTTTTTTTCTAAAAAAACTACTCGCAAGGTCTCTTTTTAAACCAATACTCGCCCCGCAATTGCCTGCTTCACTGCCTAGGCAATAATGTACTAATGTACAACAAAGACTACTCACAACAAGCAGCATCCTCATCAGCGTTATCCTCGCAGTCCTTCTTCCCGTCGCACAGCTGGCTCCTGGCTATGCACTTGTGGTGCCCGCCGGGGGCGCCTCGCGGGCAGAGGTACTTGTTGTCGGGGCAGGCGATGGCCGTGCAGTTGGCTTCGTCCGAGCCGTCGCGGCAGTCCTTGTAGCCGTCGCAGTGGAAGGTGGCCGGGATGCACAGGGCGTTGCTGCAGCGGAACTGACCGATGTGGCAGGGGGGGAAACCTGAGGAGGTAAAGGGTTGAGTTGTCGATGATATCGTAGAATTAGAACAAATAAATCAATTCCTTGATTGATGGATTGAACTATATTAGCTCGGTAAAACAGCTTCCAAAAACATGCACGTAATAAGGTATTGGGTTTATGATAATGGAGTACCATTAAAATGGTTTAAAATCTCCAACATAGTAGCAACCTCTCACTTCAAAGCTGATTGCTCTTCACCGGTTCACCGATTTTTAATAAAGCCATTGCAATTAAATTAGCGTAAAATTTTAAAAACGCATTTTAAATGTACCTTTTGGAAGCTACGAAAACAGCTAGACATACAATCCTCTTTTCGGGTGGGAGAAATGGGGGGAAAATTAAGCATAATAATGGGGAAGAGGTCTCTTTGCCTTCCCCAACCAACATTCATCTCATTTCATCTCATCTCACATCTGTTATGCCGTGGGTCGGTCGCGAATTGTTGAACTGCAACTATATAGAGGTACTTGGTTTACCCTGGTTTCACCGTATCACTTTGCAGAATTTTCGTTTAATTGAAAGCCATTTTCTGCTGGATCCGTTTCGATTTCAGGTTACTTTAAATATGATATGATTCACGTAGGTTAGGTTAGGTTAGACTTGTAACTATCACAAGATAAACTGAAATCAACACGGGTCCAGCAGAAAATAGCTTTTCGAAAATTCTGAGTAGCTGATACGTTTGCGGGTGGGAGGACCTTGTGCAGGGTCTGTCCGGGTTGGTACCACTACCACCATCTTATCCATTAATCTACCGCCAAACAGTAGTGTTAGCATTGTTGTGTTCCGGTTTGGGGATAAGACAGCCGGTGAAATGACTAGCATAGAGGCATTCTATCTTAGTCCTCAGGTTGGCAGTCTTGTGAATGCGAATGTCTGTGGGTCACAGTGTCCACTTACCATCAGGTGGCCTGTGTGCTCGTTTGCCTTCCAATGCCATAAAAACAAAGTTATATGAAATGCGTGTCGCTGAAACAAGTGGACACCAATATACTTACTGCAGTGCGCTTCATCCGAGTTGTCGCCGCAGTCGTTCTCGTGGTTGCACTTGGCCGACATGTTGACGCACTTGGTGCCGGACTCGCAGCGGAACTGGTCCAGCCGGCACAGCGTGCCGTTGGTGTTCGCGCAGCCCTCCTCGTCCTTGCCCGTCCTGCAGTCTAGGTAACTGGAGAGAACGAGACAAATAGTGAGATTACAGGCTATTAAATACAGGCAGGGTCTAAACGCATCGTCATAAGTACTATCGATTACAAAGAGATGTATCCACTTTTTGCCCTAGGTATTGCAGAGTAATAAGGTTCAAAATGAATACATCTCTGTACTCTACTACAAAATAATAATAAAATATCTTTCACGGCGTCCACTTTTATTAGATCGTTTGTTAGCCGATGCTTAATTTAGCGCCCGTCATTGTTTTCCACTGGATGAAATACATTTGTAATTTTGATTATGTATAGAGACGTGGGCGCTAACAATGAGCCTCATAAGGAAGCTCAAAGTCACTCAGAGGGCTATGGAGAGGGCTATGCTCGGGGTTTCTCTGCGTGGTAGAATCAGAAATGATGATATCCGCAGTAGAACTAAGGCTACTGACATAGCCCGAAGAATAGCATGGTTGTGGGCGGGGCACATCGCTCGCAGGACTGATGGCCGATGGGGTCAGAAGGTACTTGAGTGGCGTCCGCGGACCGGGACACGAGCTGTGGGTAGGCCTCCAACAAGATGGAGTGACGACCTTGTAAGGATCGTGGGAACGCGGTGGATGCGAAAAGCATAAGACCGGTCTGAGTGGAGAGCCTTGGGGGAGGCCTGTGTCCAGCAGTGGACGTCTTTCGGCTTACATGATGATATTGATGATTATGTATACAAGGCTTCCTACCCGAAATTGCTTTATACATTTCTGCTCCAACCTCCAACCCAATTTCAGGCAATCGTCTAATCAACGTCAAATTTCATCAATCTTAACGAGATAACATTACAGACCGATTCAAATAGCCGGTAACTCGATAAAGCTATTTTCGTATTGAGCCTCCGTCAGGTGCCCGCTCGGTCCGTATCGGTTGACGAATTGGATTAAAACCTGTATGGGAACAGATGAGGACTTGACGGTAATCGGGTAACGTGGAACGCTTTGTGTTGGACATATAGCGCGTGTAAAGTGTCGCGTGACATAAAAGTTTGTCAGTCAACATTTTACCTAAAAACGCGTAAATTTATTTAAATCTAGACCGATCAAAAAACTACAGATCAGGCGGGGCTATTCCGACCTAGGGGTACTGCGTCATCACCGACTATTTACAATAAATTACCTGATAGTATAAGAAATTCAGACATTGATAATTTTAAAAGGAAAATATTGAGTTTATTAATTGACAAATGTTATTATTGTGTGCATGACTTTTTAATGGATAATTTTCAATAATAAGATTTAATTTTCAACATTTGTACGCCAGCTGGCAGTTTATAATGATACTTTGAATATTTGTACAACCTTTTATGATTATTATGACCTATAAATACAAATAAATTGATTGATTGATTGATTGATTGATATATTTTTTTCAAAAGTAAATATGCAACGATTCAAAACTATTTTTGGTTAGTTTAAGTACCAAATTTTCATTAGGATCGAGCTAAAATACTTTTAGAACGTTTTATTCCTTTTAAATCTTACAATGACGCTTTTACCCCTCTGTCGGAATAGCTCCGTCGAACCAGTAAAATTCCAACAAAAGATTTTTTTCCGCATTCTTAAGAAACAAATCTGCTATCTCTCATTCTTGAAACAAGACCGAAACATCGTTGGAAGCACACCCTCATGGGTCATAAAATAAACTTAACCCACAAATCATGACCTCGTAAATGTAGTAGTAATAATCACCATCCACAGGCACAACAAAGCTCACAGTATCACGTACCCATCACATTTCTTCTCCTTAGGTATGCAGGGTCCCTGCAACGCTATCTTGCCCGACACGGCCTGCTCCACCCCGCACTGGAAGTCATCTGGCTGACACTTGCGGTATACTGCAACAAAAAAAACAATGCTCAATGTCCTATTGATGTGGAGAAGTATAAACATTTGTTGAACATGTTGAACATGTTGAAAATTGATTGGGCGATTGAGAACAGTAAGAACCCGCGTGTCATCGGTCCCACGTACTACGAGCGTCTACCCGCTCAACTTAAAAATGTACAATCCGACGAAGCATTTAAACATCAGCTAAGAAACCTTTTATTGGATAATCCATTATACTCCGTGGATGAATATATGGAGCTGGACATGTATATTTATTATTGTGTTGAAATTTATTAAACATTGTATGTATTGACATCGGACGAGTGACCATTATTCGATATTTAATTCTTGTTGTTTTAATTAATTATAATTAATTATTCCTGTATTTTTTGTGTGGTTGCCGGGTTAGAATAGTGCCACTCCATGTCTTCTCGTGGATGTCGTAAGAGGCGACTAAGGGAATAATAAAGGCTTCTAGTACTCTTAGGCGATGGGCTTGCAACCTGTCACTAATACACTGGTAAACATCTTAGCCTGATTGTGCAAAACGTGGTTACAGAATTATCAACAACTTATTTAAGAGTGCTTGATCCTGATGTGCGTGCTTTGGGAATGAAGGCGTGAGTTTATGTATGTATGTGTATGTAGTATTTATGTTTTGACGATCTCAATGTCATTAGTCATTTCGTATTTTTGACATGCAATGCAATTTATATTGTAATGTTACATTGACGAATAAATAAACTAAACTAAACTAAACTAATATAACAAAAAGATAGGACGCCCAACGCCCATAGATATTTTTTGAACTCATGATTACAATATTACGATGTCAATTTTAAGACAGCAGATGCGTTGCCAACCCTAAGGGGTAATATGGAATGCTTTTATGCTAGTCACTTCATCATCGGTTGGTCTATTCCCACTGGTTTCATTATCATTTCCAGTGATGGAACTAGTGGGATTTTTTATTCCCACTAGTTCCATTGTTTAAGGGACTCCAGATAATGGAAATAGTGGGAATGTTTTTTTCCAAATAGTACCATTTTATTACAAACAATTAAAAACTTTACGAATATTGTTTATACTATTATTAAATGCTTTTTTTTCCTTGACTGTTTTAGTGAGACTAAATTATTCTTAATATAATGGAACTAGTGGGAATATTATTTCTTAACTCGCCACCGATACACAACAATAATGAAAAAAAAAAAGTGATACTATGGTACAAGCAAATAACGAGCTAGGAAGAAAGCTGGGCCTGTAATCAACACTTTATAAACTACATACTGTTTTTCAATGTCTTTTTCTTAAATACAGTTAAATGGTAAAGAGGTTGTAGTATAAGAAACATTTTTTTAATATAATATTCTTACATCGTACAAACGATAAAACATAGCGTGAAATTTGGCATGATATAAATATAGTTAAATGGTAAAGGGGTTGTAGTATAAGAAAGTTTTTTTAATATAATTTTCTTACATCGTAAAAACGCTAAAAAATAGCGTGAAATTTGGCATGATTTAATTACAAACCCTGAAGAAAAACAACAAATACTAATAAAAGGTCGAGTGTGAGTTGAGCTCGCACTGTTTTTTTTTTTATGGCATAGGATGGCAAACGAGCACACAGGCCACCTGATGGTAAGTGGAAACTGTGACCCATAGACATTCGCATTCACAAGACCGCAAATGCACTGCCAACCCTGAGGATTAAGATGGAATGCCTCTATGCTATTTCACCGGCTGTCTTATCCCTAAACCGGAACACAACAATGCGAACACTGCTGCTTGGCGGTAGGTTAATGGATAAGATGGTGGTACCAACCCGGACGGATCCTGCACGAAGTCCTCCCACAAGTAAATTTGATTCGATACCTACTGTCCGACGGTTCGGAACCAGAGCGCTAGTCCGACTCACACTTGACCAGTTTTTAAGATGTGTATGCAAATAAAGTGTTCGTGTTGCGCGATACATCTCGAGCGAGTCCGCCCGCGTGTTAAATTTCCCCAGAGCCCCGCCTCACTAGCGGTATTCTAATTAAGGTAAACGTATTGCTATCACGGTCGGACAGAGCGACGGAATTTGCCGGGATATTAAATTGCGTAACCTGATAATTTTGGTCTTGGTCGTGGCGCTGCCGTGCACCTAAGATTAGAATTATTAATTAATTAAAAATAACATTGAATTAAGGTCAGGTAGGTTAAAGTCACCAGTGGTCAGCCAGAGACCAGTAGTCGACCTTATGTGAGTGCCAAGAGTGGGAAATATAAATTTCGTACTTTTCCCAGTCATACAAAGTATAGGCAGAGACCGACTACAGGTCGATGGTGGATCTCTGACCACTGGTGTCTTTACCCTAGTGTAAGTGCGTCAACGGAGTAAGTGTGACAAACCATATATTTTTTATGAGATAATTATCCTAAAGTAAAATTGTAAAGTTATGTGGAACGATTTTCCACAACAACCCATTCGAAGACTGTTCAATTTGTTTAATATGGCGACACTCTCGGCCATATCTTAAATGTGAAATCATCATCAACTAAATTAACTAAAAGCACTGCAATTGATAAGCACACAAAATTAACTTAAGCTTAAACGCGTTTCCAACTTCGCTTTAAAGTACACAAACTTAATAAAGAACGATACATAATTTTAGCGAATTAATTCGACACGCTGAACAAATTTAAACCTCATTACTGTGGCTTAACATCATTACCGTGGCCGATCTCATTACCGTGGCTAGCCGGCGGAGCTCGCGGTAACGTTGTTTCCATGTAACATACATCATGTTGAAAGGCTCTGGCCGCCTTTGTGCCGATAACTCAAAGAGGTTAGATAATGCAGAGTAGGTTATCTTTGTAACGTGCTTAATGTAACCTTACGACGTGTTAACCTGCTCGCTTTGTTGTTAAACAACTAGAAAGAACTCACTCCACTCACGCCTTTAGGTAAATTACACTTGGTGCGGTCCTATATTCAAAACCGTTGGTAGAGTTGTGACGTCTCGTTAAAATTTGACATATTTTGTACGTAGCAAATGCCATAACACTACTACCCGTAAGAGAAACGAATCGTTTCTTTAATATAGGAACCGGGCATCTAAGGTTTGCAAACAACAATCATTAATCAATTATTTCATGTCAGACCCACCATACCCCTAGCTATACCCCTGGGGGTAGGGTGGGACTGAACCATACCACCGTAGTGCTGTGCACTATAATATGCTTTCAGGTTTTAATGTTTTAAAATCCAATTTAACAGAGTCGACGGAGCTACTATTCATGAGTGTTTTGGCCCTTCGGGCCGGCTGAAAATCTAATATAACCTAAACCTACCTCATATCCAGCACTTCTACGGTGGTATGGTTCTGTCCCACCCTACCACCAGGCTATGGCTAGGTGGGTCTGCACCCAATTATTTTATGATCAGATTTAATAAATAAAATAAACTATAGAATACCTTTTATTTTTATAACATTTTTTTTATCTCTAGCTTAATTATTATTATTGCATTTACTTTAGTGTTTACCTTTCGTTGTGAATAAACAAAAAGATAAAAATATCCAATATAAATTGCAACCTTTTCTTTTAGAGCTAATTTCCCTTAAACGGTATAAAACCTATTTTTATGAACCCTGGCTAAAAAATCCATCCAAAGAAGTGGGGCTAGAGAAGTTGCCATCGAATACAAACGCTAGCGTTTGGTGATCAATAGACCTAGATATTTTCCTAGCACGAACGACGTGTCGTTAGTGCTTGACACAATAAAAACATCGACAATCCTGTTATCGATAATTACCACTTCAATATCATAGAGCGATTTTCACTGATTTATGTAAAAACCTGTCACTAATACGCTGGTAAACATCTTAGCCTGATTTTGCAAAATGTGGTTACAGAATTATCAACAAGTTTTTAGAGTTGTTGGTAATTCTGTAGCTCTGCCTACCCCACTCTGGGAATGAAAGCGTGAGTTTATGTATGTATGTAACGACAGTGCTGTCACTACTGATGCCGCGTGTATGTATGTGTGTATGTACCGTGCGGGACACGCCTCATTCGACACGAAACAACCCATTAATCTATGCACAGCTGAGCACGGCACAGAACACAACAGCGGGGCACTTGTCCACAATAGCACTATTTAATCAATAAAAAATCATATTTGCAAAAGTTACAACATACTTATAATAGAAATAAATGCAAAATTTGCTTATATCATTAAATTCACAAAACATGCATATACATATACATATACATATTTTTTATGGCATAGGAAGGCAAACGAGCACACAGGCCACCTGATGGTAAGTGGAAACTGTGACCCATAGACATTCGCATTCACAAGACTGCAAATGCACTGCCAACCCTGAGGCCTAAGATGGAATGCCTCTATGCTAATCATTTCACCGGCTGTCTTATCCCCAAACCGGAACACAACAATGCAAACACTGCTGCTTGGCGGTAGGTTAATGGATAAGATGGTAGTACTAACCAGGACGGACCCTGCACAAGGTCCTCCCACAAGTGAATACTTACTTAATCTAGGTATTTCCACTATATCTACCTACCTACGAATAATTAAATGCATTCTAAGAATATGTTGGAAAGGGAAGCGCTTTGTATCACATGATTATTTTTGGTCCGAATGTTTGTTATTCATAACCATTGCAATTCATAGAGTGTTTTTACTGAAAATATTTTTATTTTAGGACTTTTGGAATATCTAGATGGTAAATGCGGTTAGGTTAGGTTAGGTTTCTTTTATAAAAACCCTGAAAACAAAAACCGTTTCAGTAAAATACACTTTATGACTTGCGATGGTTATCAAAAACAATACATTTTTTTATGTGAGTCAATCTGTTGGAAAGTGCTAAACGAAACAAATGAAATTTGGCATGGGAATAGCTTACTTTTAATTCTTGGAAAAGAACACCATAAAAGTTGATAGTTTTAAAGGTAGAACTAAACAGGTCTTACATGAAACGAAGTCGCAAATCGAAATCTGTTCTAACAATACTTACTGCCAATATATTTTTTTGTTAAGTATTTAGGTATATACTGATCAGCACTGATTAATCCATAATATCAAAGTACCTAACAGATTACAACTTTATCTTGCTGAAACGTATCGTAATGATAATCATAATGATCATGACCAGAAGAACATCATAATGATCAAGCTGCTCCAATCTGCGGCGCTTGTCCGCAGCTAAATTACCCATTACCTTACAAACGGAATGGTGAATGTTTGCTAACGAACTGTTATTCACTTAATGCCGGTTGCCGTGCTGTTTTGCCTCCTAATTTCACATTGAATAATCATTATTTTTAACCTTGCATTAGTAAGTATTATCATGTTAGTCCGCGGGTTCATGGGGGAAGATTTACACAAACAAACACACACACACACAGGTACCCTTAATAAATAGTCGTGGGATGGATTGGAAGCGCTCGTCTCTCTCTTCAATCCGGTCCTGAAAACCAGCGCCAAGGCTAGTAAGCCTGACACCATGCTGAGTGGCAACCTTTTCGGTGTTAATTTTAGATAAGTACTCTAAGTTTGTATTACTCAACTTTTTAAAATGTTTTTGTTTTCGTTGTTGTTTATTGTTGTTGTATTATATTCTATTCGTTATTTCTTGACTTCCACAATTGATAGTATTCACTGTCTATTTCTATTTCGTTGTGCTACAGTGACGTACTACATATAATGGTTTTCTATCATATAATGCTTACTAGCTTTTGGCCGCGAATTCGTTGTTCGCTATTCCCGCTTTTAACATCGATCGAGTGAAACATTGTGCCATATAAAGAGAGCAACAAACGAACAAACTAAACGTAGCATTTTAAGGATAAGGATAAGTATTTAAAACATTATAAATATGGAAAAAAGCGAGTTTTTGAGCCCTAAGATATTTGTATCTTGTCAAAAAAACGCGAAGACACCTCGCATCAAGAGGAGACCACTACCACAAAATTCGTCGTTTTTAAAATATTACGAATATTTGACACTGCAAATGCCTCTAGTCTATGCTAGTAGGTACATACTTTGACCGGTTACAAGTGTGCCTGATATAGTTTCTTAAATAATCCTCACGTGGTGCACCTCTGCTTATAATTCTAGTTTTAAATCGTAATAATACAACTTTGTGCACATACGAAACAAAGAATCAACTTTAACTAGTCTGAAAAACGTAGAGAATTAACTTAGCAGGGCGGGGACGTCATATACGAAACATAAGTAATAACAAAAACCACTCACACTAATATTCTCTCACAAAAGAGCACAATACATGCACCTCCATCACTAGATTAAATGCAAATTTAGCCCAAACACTACTATTTTTATGCCTTTGGTCACACAAAGAGGGAACCAGCTCGTGAGACCCCTGCACGTCCGTGTAACTGGCTGTTTTCTTATCAAAATCGCGAGTCGGAGAGGTCAGGGTGGGCTGGTGGGGAGCACGCGCAGAACTGAGTCAATCCGGTGAGCCGCGGGCTTAGCGCCCGCCGCTTGTCAAAGGATTCCCACCTCTAATATATGCGGACTACAGAAGGCTATTTGCGAGGCTGTTTTTGATGCAAGAGTTGCTAGGGTACTGCAATATCTATAGATGAAAGTACGATGAACAGAAACCCTAATTCTTATAAAATATGTAAGTAGGTAAAGGGTTCACTAACTTTAACAAAACAAATGTTTCTATACAATCGCGGAAATTGGCTTTTCAATCTAAATTCCAAGGTCAACAGCAGCTAATATCAAGCGAGAAATAAATGGATTCCCGAAAAAACAAAGGGGATTGCTTCCTCCATTGCAGATGAAGTCGTTTCCAAACAAATGGAAGGCGAAAAACATTGGAGGCAAATCCCGGAGAGAACAGCTCCGGGGATGGAACGGCCGGGGATGGATAGCCCGATACATCTTTAATTCTATGCCGATTGGTTCCCGCGTAAACTGAACAACCACAAAACTTTTATCTTACCACAGATTACAACCAACGATTGAAAGTGTTGCCTATTGCCGACATCAATTTTCTTTTTGTTTATTTTTCTGCATTTTGTTGTTTGATATTTAAAAACCGCGACAAGCTTTGAGTAGTTTTAAAATAGTTAGAGAAAATGAGATTGTACCTATACAACAAAATATAATTAAATTTTATTTTGTAGAGGGTGATATTAAGATAAAGATAAAGATAAAGACATTTATTTAGTAAGTAGGCCGCACGGGCACTTTTACATGTCAACAATCTACCAGCGCTTCACAAGAGGAGACCACTGCTGAGAAGAAACTCAGCAGTCAGTTTTTTTTTAATATGTTTAATATTTCAATGGTACTACCTAGTGTAACGGTTTATAAATCTATAAATATTACATTAAAAAATATATCAAATAACATGCATCGTTTCCGCAGGAAAACACCAAAATCTAACGAGAGAGATAGAAGGAGAAAAAAAATAGAAATAAAATATTAAGTACCTACCTATATGGCCGTAGTAACAGTCGACTAATGTAAATCACATCGTATTAGAATTAGACTTTTTAATATTATTCTGGTTATAATAAACCTAACCGCGGAATGCAGTTATCCCACGATCATATCGATTGCAACGTCATTGAAATATCGGGAACTTAAAAAAACATTTAACCGCGTTAAAAACCATTAATATCAGTGGCGTAACAGACATGTTACGATTGTTTTAGCAGCTATCATTAAGTGAATTTGGGACTATATGAATGAACGTTCTATGCCTCAAGATATTATTAAATAAAGAAACATCAACTATAGTTCAGGAAATATGAATTGAACGTTTGTAATCTTCACTAAGATCTTTTTGTAAATATCAAACAATAGACGTAAAATATACCACGTTCTTCGAACAACACAGCAGCGGATTGAAAAGTTTTACTTGCATCACAATCACAATTGCACATGACAATTTTAAATGTAAAAGAACAGTAAAATTTAAAATGTCCAAAAATAATGACACTGGTTTTTATCAGTAAAAATGTCATATCACACAAAAAAAAAAGTTTTACTTAGGTTATTATGTTATTTCAATTATTTAGATTACAGTCTGCCTGCACCCAAGTGAAGAAGAAAAAACAAAAAGTATCAATGTTTTTCAATCCATGAGTAGTAGCCCGAGTGTCGAAGCGACTCATAAATAGGCACATGTTTGCACCATTCAAGGCTATACGACGATTACAATAAGCAGTATAAACGCGTGTAAAAAAAAAACTTGTGTCACTCCGGCTCTCAGGTAAGGATTAGTGTTGTTGTTAACAATAGTTACGCGTGCGCGGCTCCTCATTGTCCGGTAAGTGTTTACAACGAACAAAAGATCGCAAAGTAGATAAGAAGTGAAGAAGTGAGTTTATATTTCCTAAACTATACGTACAAAGTGTTTCAATCAACTCGACAACTTCCGAGACCCGCTATAATTGTACGCTATTAAAAGTTGGTCTCCTCCGTACGGACGGACAAGTTCCGCAACATTTCCAATTGAAAAAATGCACACGCAAGCTTATTGAGCATTGGAACAGGTGAAATATATCTTACTTCAAAGAGAAATGTGTCTCTTTACGAAATGGTAAGTTGTAGTCGTTTCTGCAAATACTTAAAAATATAGGTAGACGCCATTTTGGTATTTCATATGAATAGTATAAATTGTGTGTTAGTCTTTGAGTTTTTAAATTTCATCATAGGACCGTCGTGACGTGTGACCGTAATTTTAACGTGATTTTTGTGCCATAGTTATTTTACAATAACTATCATGACCGGTCATTTAAAGAATTTGAGAGACTCATCTCTCATAAAAAATGGCGTATGTGACCAATAACATCGCCATTTTTTTCAAGTTATTCAACTGGGGTTTGTTCCACTCGATAAAATCATATTGCTTTTGTTTGACATGTAATCCTATTGTTTTTAACTGTCACAATTACTGCTAGTAAATAAAAGCTTTCATATTTATAATAACATGTCAAAAGCAATCTGGTTTTACCGAGTAGAATAGAAAAACAGGACTGCCTTTAGTTCGTCGGAAACAATTTTCTTCTCTCCGATAAACAAAGTTCGCGCCTCCATTGAATCACGACACGAAAACAGGACATCACGATACGAAAGACGAAAGTAAAGAAAAACGCAATCTCTACTGCGTTAAAACTTGTCTACTTGTTGAAGACCATCCATTTTGTACAGAACTGTGTGAATACAAGCGTTCTGCTTGACAAGGGAGTATTTTAGGGAGGTAAAGGGTTCAAGTTTGAATGGTGGAAGTTGACACTTCGCCACGTCGAGTTCTCTTTTAAAATAGGTCAGTATTTTGTCGTGTTTGCTTAAAAACACGGCCCGGAATGATCGCATGCGTCTGGGCTGCGGTAACGATGGAAGTAAACGTTTGCGGCTGGAAACTTTTAATACGCTCCCAATACAGACCCAACTCGGGCAGGATTTGCGCTAGTTTATAAGCGTTTGTGATTGATGATTCGATTTAATCGTTTAGTGGCTTAAGAGGATTATACAAGTTAGTTGGGGAAGTGGTTCTATCGTTGAATAAGCCACAGTGGGCTTTATCTCCCGCGTGGATCGAGGTGAAAGGGCACGCGATGTAGAAAGTTGACGGATTGCTTATCACAACGTGTCTTAAGACGGCGACTGAGGTCAGTGTACAGTTATTGTTTACTGCACGATGGGCACATGCGTGAGACGTCGTAAAAGAAATGTAATTGATTGAGGTACGTTTATGAATGGGGTTAACTAGTTGTGTATTGTAGAAAATGTATCTGTGGTTTGGTCATGTAGAGAGAATGGATGAAGTGAGATTAACAAAACAAATGTATGAGGCAAGAGTAAGAGGGAATGTTGGAAGGGGAAGGCCAACGCGAACGATCCACGATCAGATCGGGGAAGTATTAAGAAAGGGCCAGGTCAGGAGACCACGACGCACGTGTATGAAGAGACTTATGAGTGTGGAGGAAGCGAGGCAAGTTTGTCTGGATTGTAGCAAGTGGAACGAAATGGTCTCTGCCTACCCTACGGGAAAGAGGCGCGATTGTATGTATGTATGTTCATTGTGGATTACTTGGATTGATCAATAGTTTTTTATGGCATGGAGAAGGCAAACGAGTACACATAAATGGACATTTACAATCTCAAAGCTGCATTGCCAACCATGGGGACTAGAAGGGGACGCTTCTATTTATACCAAAACATTAGGTGACTCACAAAAAATTGTGGGATTTTTACTTTTTTTATTATTTCAAAAAAAAGGACTATCTAGGTAATGTACACCTGATGACAATGCAATACTTATTATGGTATCTAAGAGCTGATCTGATGAAGGAGCAAAACAGCAGTGTTCGCATTGTTGTGTTCCGGTTTAGGGGTAAGACAGCCGGTGAAATGATTAGCATAGAGGCATTCCATCTTAGTCCTCAGGGTTGCGAGTACATTTGCAGTCTTCGGATTGCAGTCTTGTAAATGCGAATGTCTATGGGTCCCAGTTTCCACTTACCATCAGGTGGCCTCGTGTGCTCGTTTGCGTTCTCTAAGCCATAAAAAAAAACTAAGAGTGGACCCACCGTGTTGAGAATCATTAGTCTGGTCCTGATAAGAGGATAATGACTTTATGACAATCCTGTAGGGAAAGGCTTGTCCTGAACATGAAACTTTTGTTGGAAACTTAGAATAAAAACCTACCTTGGATTTTTCGATTCGATTTCGGTTCGACTGTGATAGTCGTAATATCAATTACTAGTAAATAATACTCTAACTCGTTCCCAGCTCACGCGGCCCGCGGTAAGATTAAAAAACAAACTTTCTATGCCGAAAGGACAATGCAATAACTTCTGTGGCTTCTGAGAGCAGACCGAGGAAGTTGAAGTTAAATTGATAGTCTTTGTTTTGTATTTAAGATATAAACCTGTACATGTGTGGTTGCCGGGTTAGAATAGTGCTACTCCATGTCTTCCCGTGGATGTCGTAAGAGGCGACTAAGGGAATATAGGCTTGTAGTAGGTACTGTTAGGCGATGGGCTTGCAACCTGTCACTAATACGCTGGTAAACATCTTAGCCTATTTGTGCAAATTGTGGTTACTGAATTGTCAACAACTTTTTGAAGTTGTAATTCTGTAGCTCTGCCTAGCCCACTCTGGGATTACAGGCGTGACGGTATGTATGTATGTGTATGTGAAATAAGTAGTATGAGATGTAGTTTCTCTT
This sequence comes from Acleris emargana, assembly GCA_927399475.2. Classification (NCBI taxonomy): domain Eukaryota; kingdom Metazoa; phylum Arthropoda; class Insecta; order Lepidoptera; family Tortricidae; genus Acleris; species Acleris emargana. The sequence continues at coordinate 624,397 of OV656846.1, forward strand.
TCTATCATTTTGAACATTTTGTTATTTTGATTTGCGTACATTATACATAAGATAATGTATTCCGAATGGGTAATAATAATAAATATGATATACGGTAGGTGAAGATTCTAAATCCGCCGCTAGTTCATTACACTTAATTCAATATTATGCTCTTCAAATAATGATCCTACTTTCTATGTGAAAATAATTGGCCTTTTATATTTATCAAATTAGATGCATTACCATTATACAGGGTGTCCCAGAAACCGACGTCCACCCGCCTGAAGGGCTGATAGAGCAGCTCATAAGCTATCGATTTAACCCCCATGTATGTTCAGCAATTGTTATTCGTTTCCGAGATATTGATCATTTAAAACAGAGTTTTTGCCATTTTTCCTGATGTCCGTGGTACGAAAAAACCCTAAATTCATGTAATAATTCATGTTTTTTTTAGTGTTTTCTTGCATGATTGGGATCACTGTGAAATAAGGAAGTTTTTAAAGCTACATGCCAATTCCTTTTTTATTACAAATGTTTGAGTAAACGCACAGAGTTACTTTCTCCATACTAAGAGAACCCCGCGTTTGTTTTTCACCTAGTATGGAAATGAAAAAAAAATTGGCATGTAGCTTTAAAAACTTCCTTATTTTACAGTGATTCAAATCATGCAAGAAAACACTGAAAAAAAAGTGAATTAATACATGAATTTAGGGATTTTTCGTAGCATGGACATAAGGAAAAATTTCAAAAATTCCGATTAAAATGATCAATATCTCGGAAACTAATAACAATTGCTGAACATACATGGGGGTTAAATCGATAGCTTATGAGCTGCTCTATCAGCCCTAGGCGGGTTGACGTCGGTTTCTGGGACACCCTGTATAAACTGGTTATATTCTGAATTTAATAAATAAAATTTATAATATAAATGAGCAGGAATCATGACACACTTAAAAAAAGTCGAATAAAGCTACTGATCTAGATTTAAAAAACACACGCGTCAACAATGTGCAAAGATAAAAGATATCCTTGCATTTTTTATCCCTAGAGAATTCTCGAGGGGGTTAATTTTTTTTTGATAAATGTTTGTGATATTTAGGTGCACTTACTGCAGTCCGCCTCGTCGGTGCCGTCCATGCAGTCGACGTGCATGTCGCAGCGGTAGTGCGCGGAGTAGCAGTAGGTCTTGTTCCAGGCGTACTGCCCGCAGGACTGCTCGTCCGGCGCGCAGTCGGGGGGGGCTGTGGATAGATTACACAGGTAAGGTCTAGTTCTAAAGTTACCCTTTCCAGCACTTAACAATTACTTGAAAAAGTCGTTAATGTCTAAAGCATATTATAGGATAATTTACTTGTCGGAGGACCTTGTGCAGGGTCCGTCCGGGTTGGTACCACCATCTTATCCATTAACCTACCGCCAAGCAGCAGTGTTCGCAATGTTGTATTCCGGTTTGGGGATAAGACAGCCGGTGAAATGACTAGCATAGAGGTATTCCATCTTAGTCCTCAGGGTTAGCAACGCATTTGCAGTCTTGTGAATGCGAATGTTTTTGGGTCACAGTTTCCACTTAACATCAGGTGGCCTGTGTGCTCGTTTGCCATCCCATGACATAAAAAAAAAAGGATCGAGGACTATCTAATAGACAAAAATGCTTGGCCTAAACCCGAAACTTAATCAATAATTTAAAAAAAACAACGCATTATCTTGTCTAGGGGACACAGTTGATGTAGGAAAACATATCAATCTTATGTGGTCGTCTTGCACCGTCTTATATACACATAAGTAGGTGTTCATTTTTCCTTTTCTCTCTCTATCTCTGCCGTAAGATTTTGGTGTGTTTGCCTGCGCTTGTGAAGATTAAGTATTTTAGATAATAATTTATAGCTAGAAAACATACTCGTAATTACTTAAATACTCTTAAATGTTATAGTGGCGCCCGTGGCACCATTCGGATTGATCCCACGGCTGTTAGCTACAAAGGCTTCCGTAACCACTGACCCTTCAATCAATGGGCCCCGAGGTCCGGTGGCGTGGACAGATTTCAGGTATCTATTACACAAATTAGGTAATGCTGGCACAAGTATTTTTGGAACGGAAATACTTATTATTTTTGTTGTGATAATTAAAATACTCGATTCTAGCTCGATATACTTGATATTATACATACAGTAAAGATAAAATGTGACTGAATATGTATTTAAATAAGGTTTAAAAGTGTATACAGTAGTTGTATTGCTCTTAGAAGTTGTTTGGGGTTTGTACTTGTCTCTCACTCGCTCTCATACGCTCTTATCAAGAGAGAGGGAGAGAGAAGTACAAACCCAAATATCTTTGAACTCAACTACTAACTTGTTATATTGTGCTTATGAAAGTACACTTTTGAGGTTTGACTGCACGTTTTACTGCAAATTATGTAATAGTACCTATAACGCTTTTTCGTCATATTTGTACATGTAATAACGCCATATGAAGCTAGTGGTCCCGGGTTCGATCTCCAGTAAAGTAAATATTTACGTGACGAGCGCGGTATTAGGATTCTTGAAATGTTTTTTATGTATTTAAGCTTGTGCTTCTCCATATATATAAGTATATTTATCATTCAGTTATCTACTGCAGTTCATAAATATGTGTACACTTTAGTACCTTGTCTATTTAATGTCACGTTTAAACTGCCATATATGAATTGTCACAGCGATTAAAGTGACAAGATACTAAAGTCTACGAATATTTGTGAACCCGACTGTACAAGCCTTGAGCAAATTTTTGAACTAGTTAATTTGAGCGGCTGTAAACTAGATGACTTTTCATTTCTTTAAAATAAATGAGTGGAAGGGTCGGAAGGGGCCGCCCTAGGCGTACTTTTTCGAATCAAATCGGAGAAATACTGGAAAAGGGCCGAATCTTAAGTACCCGAAACCGACGTGCGTGCATGACTCGATGTATGAATTTTGAAGAAGCGAAAGTTTGTCAAGATCGTAGCAAGTGGAAAGAAGTGGTCTCTGCCTACCCCTCTGGGAAACAGGCGTGATTTAATGTATGTATGTAAAATCCACCGTTAAAATACTCTTTGGTATGTTCCTGTTATTCCCTGTTCCAGCCCTCGCGGTGCTCGGAGGATGCAGCGAGCGTGAGACGCGGCGAGGTGTGAGGGCCGGGAGGACTGCGTTAAGACCACGTGTTTCGTATTAAATGATTTTGTTGGGAATGTGCTTCTAAAGAATAAAGGCTGTCCGGTTGTTTTTGATCCCCTGTGGCCGCCAAACAATGATACAGTATTATTGTTTCTATAACAGTTAATGAGTAAATTAATTTCAAAATAATTACATACATACATTACATCACGCCTGTTTCCCAGAGAGGTAGGCAGAGACCACTTCTTTCCACTTGCTACGATCTTGACAAATTTCTTTCGCTTCTTCAACATTCATACATCGAGTCAAATTATTCAGTAAATTGGCCGTTGGCAATAAGAAAACAGGTCAAAGGCGATATAGTTTTTTTATACTCGTCGATTAAAATCTGTGTATTAAGATTTCATAGAGAATACTGCAACGTCACTCTTTTCATCGTTGTTACTTCCGAAACAATCGAAATAACTATTTCGATACGCTCTAGACAACCGAAAAAAATTTGAAAATAGAACTTCGGATATCCATATATGTGTCCTTGTTTAAGGAGACTCGATCCGATACAAAATTGCCAATCTGTGGCGTTTCGCAACGTAGCAGCGTCGCGGCATCTGTCAAAAATCTACTATTCAATTATCTTGTGTCAAAGAAGTCGGATAGTAGAACACTTACGATATTTAGATTTCTTGTATACTCGTATTAATGACTTAAATTATTAATTTTAATGAACTCGTACAAAAAGTATTGTTCACAATAGTGTCATAATTAAGCTTTTTAATCTCGTACCTTACTTAGGCCACTCAGCAAGCTTCGTGGCCTAAACACGGTACTCGACTAAAAAGCTCTCTATTATAACACGATTGTGAAAAATACTATTATAGGTCTTGTCCGAAGCGCTAGATTCACTCCATATTACCGACGTGTAAAAGAGCCCTCATGTGGCTTATTTACTGAATAAATATATTTTAATACAGTTGCTCATAAATTGATACTATTCGTAGCTGTATATCGTGCTGAAAGTTGGATTTTTTCGAACTAGAGTTTTTTTACTTTTCTTATTCGCACTAGTGAGTTTTACTTTTCCATTTTTTTTTAATATACTGTGCATGCTTGCAGCTCTAGCCAGGACACCTCGGGACTCGTGCAAAATGACATACTTTCTGCACTTCTATCAAAATGTACAGTCAACAGCATAAATAAGTGATCATTTATGTACCTTATCACTTTAACGTTGTGTTTGAAATGTTATAAAAAATTGTGAAACGATTGAAAGCGACAAGGTATAGAAATGATCACTTATTTATGCTGTTGACTGTACTATTGAAATTTGTTTCTTTTTTTTGTATTAAAAAACGAAGATAATTTTTTCAACAAGAGATATGAAATTATGTTCAATAGAGCTTTACTTTCAGCCCTAAAAATAGACACACACTAGGCACAGTGAAAGGATGTTATAATACGACCCGTTAATTGGTTTTTGAGCTATGTAGATGAACCCCAAAATTCTAAGGACGCATATCACCCAGTTCCGTAGACGTCAAATGCAATTGTTCGGAAACTTAACCCTACACGTGCCGCTATTATTCAACCAAAGACAATGCGAGCCCTTCGAGCCGACGACACGCGGTGATTTGTGGCAGGCGCACGGTTATTAGCGCTCTTACTAAAAGGGACTAGGTGAGATTAGTGATGGGCGGCTTGTAAGTTTCAAAAGTGAAACTTTCACTTTAATTTCTGCAATATTCTGAAACTTTCAAAAAAGAAACATTCACCTAAAATTTCATGCGACATTCTGAAAGTTACTAAAATGAAATCGTTTAATTTCTGTAAATTACTAAAGTTTTATAATGTAACGTACGTAACGAAAACTTTTCATGAAATTTAAATGAAATTTACTTGTGTCACAATCATTTCCATCTAATTATGTAACTTTCAGAAGCTGCAATTTTCGCAATTAAGGTAAGTTACTACACTAGGTGAGATGTCGTCAGTGATACTCCAAACCACGTAACTAACAAATTTATGATAAAGCAAAATAAACCTTACTGCGTTATTAAAGGGGTGCATTTTTCTCCTTATTTAAAAAGTTACTTACGCGGTTTTCCAGTTTAACCGACGATATGTAAGCTTGGGTATCAGTGTAAATAGTGTTTCAGAGGACGCAACTGGTAATATGGCTATTAGAACTCTTCAAAAACAATGTCTTAGGACCTAACGTAAAAGTACCTGCCGTTTTATTTAGACAAGATACAAGACTCGCACATGTTGTCTCAATACTGTCATTATACGGAATGTTATATCTTATCTGTGTGGTCACCGGGTTAGAATAGTGCCCATGTCTTCTCGTGGATGTCGTAAGAGGCGACTAAGGGAATATATAAAGTTTTCTAGTACTCTTAAGCGATGGGCTTGCAACCTGTCACTAAAACACTGGTAAACATCTTAGCCTGATCGTGCAAAACGTGGTTACAGAATTATCAACAACTTATTTAAGAGTGCTTGGTAATTCTGTAGCTCTGCCTACCCCACTCTGGGAATGAAGGCGTGAGTTTATGTATTTATGTTATATCTTAATTTTATAAACGTTCAATGATTGTTTATTTTTAATATTATACAGGGTGTATTGCAAGTCGTGTGCGAAATGAATATGGTGTGTAGCTAAGGTCACTTGCAACACGTTTTGGGCCAATTAACACTCATCCTACCCACGGTGTTTTTTTTATATTTTTTTTAAAAAAATCTCGGAATCTTTCAAAAGTTAACCATTTTGTTCACCTATCTTTTTTTTTTTATGTGACAGCACAAAAGTACTTATTGTTTTTTTTATCTTTAATGTTTGCGCATTCGAATGAAATGTTAATTTTATTCATATAGTAAACAAATAAAAAAATATTAGCCAACAAAGTGTGAAGGACAGAAAAATAAAATCTTTACGGTCAACTTTACGGCACAATAAAAAAAAAAGTAGAAGCTCCTCAAATCTTCCAACATCATAAAAACTTCTCCAGTTCCTGACAAATCTTACGGTATACCACATGTCTAGAATCACGTTCAGTTTTTCGTCAAAATATGGTTTCAATCTAAAATGGTGGTTTTATTCGGTCAGTAGATCCAGCCAGTTAAATGGGCTAAATGCACAATACAAAACGCAATATGGTTAAAAATCATCTTTATTTTAATAATTACTTCAAATTTTGTTCAAATTGTCTTCCTCCACGATTGCACTATGGTCCCGCTCATAGGTCATAAGTCCAAATAATCAACAATAGCCGAGCTATGATTTGTACTTCTCTGATAACACATTCATTACCAGCCTACTTAAAACTATAAATAGTTTTGAAGTAATCAGTCGGGATCATTGTTTTTCAGACCTCCGAAGTGAACACACTTAAACCGCGTAATTAGTCTTATCAATAGATCATTAAAGTGAAAGTTGTTTGTTGACGGATTTCTAAAAACTTGTTGTGATAAACTCTATTGAATCATCATAGAAATTAATGACAAAGGTATGTGTTTTAATAATAATATTTTTACTAGCTATTTTTACTATACATTTTATATTTATTTGAGAGCTACGAGACACCTAATTTTATAAAAATATTTAAATTGTTTGTGTATTACCATTGAGTTTTATCAATGACGCCATGCTGTACCATTAATAATTTTGATTGTTTAAAAAGCGTATAAAAGTCTAGTTATTGTGCCAATAGTCATCTTCTGCTAGATTTTGCTAGATGTTTTATTAATTCGTCCTCTACGCTGTTCGTAGAAGATGCTACGATATTTGTCAATTTCTAATGTATTTTGTTTTCTTTCTAACAGGTTCTTTTTTGCAAGTTCAGTTTACAAGAATGCACATATTTGAACTATGGCATCTTGCTAAAGGATCACAGATGGAAAAATATCGAGTTTTGGAAATGGTCCCGGAAGCTGAAAACGTTGAAATCGAAGTTCTAAGTAAACGCGTTAATTGCATAATCCAAAGGATCGCAGATTACTGGAAAAAAGCAGAAAGTAATAAATATGAACTAGTCAGAAAACATGGAAAATGGTTAAATTTCCTTGAAACTATAGATATAGCAAAGAATGAGTCGGTATCTGCGAGAGAAAATTAGTTTACTGGTCAAGAAATGACATCAAATCTCGGTCGACCGAAGAAAGATTTTGAGTCTTGCAGTAAACGAACTCAGCGAAGGAGATTAGTGGACCTCTCAAAAATTGATAACTCAGCCGTCAATGCTTTGATAAATACTTCGTCAACCTCGAGTAGTGGGCCAAATGATAGTCATAAATGTGAAGTGAATCCAAGTGAGATCCTATCGCTAATCACAGAAGCAAAATTAACAAAACACCAATACCTTTTGATTAAAGAGTTCATTAATAGTAAACAATATCCAGTTTTGCCTTCGTATCATAAGGTTTTAAAAGCCAAGAAACAGTGTTACCCTGAAAAATTAACTATTACTGAAAAAAGTGCCGAAGTAGAGTTACAAAATATGTTGAACCACACGGTTAAAAGAATACTGGATTCTCAAAATATACTGTTATCAAGTATCGATCCCGAGACCATAGGTGATGTTATGTTAGTTGGTAAGTGGGGTTTTGACGGTAGTACCGAACACAGTGAGTATAACCAGTGCTTTTCCGATGACCCAATTTAGAAGATGGAAGTTTATTCGTCATAGTTGCAACAACAGGAGAAGAAACAATATTATGGAAGAATCCTCGCCCATCATCAACTAGGTACTGTCGCCCTATTCGCTTCCAATTTGCAAAAGAGACAAAACAATTATCTAAGAACGAAGAAGATTATTTTAAAAAGAATTTAAAAAATAAATTAGGTCTGATAGTGGACAAGCCGCGTAGCGGAGGAAGCGGCAACTCGAATGATGGGAATACAGCACGTAGGTTTTTTGCTAACTCTGCCATTTCTGCTGAAATTACAGGAATTAAGCAAGAGCTTATTGATAGTTGTGGTACAATTCTTAACTGTCTCAATTCCGGTTACAAAATTAATTCTGAGAGATTTAAATCGTTTGCTTTAGACACGGCTCGACAGCTTGTTGAGGAATATCCGTGGTACAATTTGCCAGCGTCCATTCACAAAGTTCTGATTCATGGGTCTGAAGTAATCGATCAGTTCGATCACATGATGGTATCCATAGGAGAACTATCAGAAGAAGCTGCCGAAGCTACAAATAAAAATATAAAAGCGTTTCGGCTCAACAATACTAGAAAAATGTCACGTGTTGCGACGAATACCGATCTTTAAAATCGACTTTTATTAAATTCTGACCCACTAGTTACGGGTCTTAGAAAGCTTCCTAGGAAAAAAAAGTGTTTCATCTAAATCTGTCATTAGTTTATTACATTATTGCTAAGCTCATTAAAGTTTCACTAATGAGTGTTAGATAGTTTAATTATAGTATTTTTAAGATAACAACTCTTTACGTGCGGTTCATTCTACTGCATGAATTGCACATAACGAAAAAACTTAGTAAATATGTTTGCGTTCAATATAAGTTGTTTTTTTTTAAATTAAATAGTATTAAGGTATTGTTTATTATATTTTTAAGTGAAAACATGTTACTTACTATTTATAAGTGTTAATTATACAGTATTGAAATATAGTGAATTTTGAAACGTTTTTAATTGTTTTTTTTTTATTATTATTCAATAATATATACACATAAAATTAATTGTAAGTCCTTTATTTTATCAAATAAATTCATAATTAACAACAATATATGCATTTCTTCCCAATAATGTTGGAAGTTTTGGACAAATCGACTTATGACACTCTCTCCATACACGCTGAACCACAGTGGATTGATACATTCGCGACACCTTTTTCGTATTTCTACAGTAGTTGTTGTACGAAGTGTCATTTCTTGCCGCATTATTGCGAACGCGTCATTAATTTTTGCGATCAGATGCTCTCTGCTCTCTACCTGTGTTGCGTACACTAGCTCTTTGGCCCTTCCCCAGACGTAAAAGTCAAAGACACTTCGTACAATAACTGTAGAAATACGAAAAAGGTGTCGCGAATGTATCAATTGTGGAGGAAGATAATTTGAACAAAATTTGAAGTAATTATTAAAATAAAGATGATTTTTAACCATATTGCGTTTTGTATTGTGCATTTAGCCCATTTAACTGGCTGGATCTACTGACCGAATAAAACCACCATTTTAGATTGAAACCATATTTTGACGAAAAACTGAACGTGATTCTAGACATGTGGTATACCGTAAGAATCGTCAGGAACTGGAGAAGTTTTTATGATCTGAGGAGCTTCTACTTTTTTTTTTAATTCTGCCGTAAAGTTGACCGTGACGATTTTTTATTTTCTGTCCTTCACACTTTGTTGGCTAATATTTTTTTATTTGTTTACTATATGAATAAAAATTACATTTCATTAGAATGCGCAAACATTAAAGATAAAAAAACTACAAATACTTTTGTGCTGTCACATTAAAAAAAAAAGATAGGTGAACAAAATGGTTAACTTTTGGAAGATTCCGAGATTTTTTCAAAAAAAATATTAAAAAAACACCGTGGGTAGGATAAGTGTTAATTGGCCCAAAACGTGTTGCAAGTGACCTTAGCTACCTACCATATTCATTTGGCACACGACTTGCAATACACCCTGTATATCGGTTCAGTTGAACCTGTCGATCTTTTAAAAAAAAATTAAAATGGCACCATCATCAGTGGTATCATCATGATAAACCAAACTATTTGAAGCTGATCGTTATTTATTGAGGTTTTCACCGTAAATACCGAGTGCCTTAACGGTCTCCTTAACCCGCGACTTGCTACGTAATTGTATACATTTCAAAATATAAATCGCTCGGACAAGAAGTCTCGTAGAGATCAAGGGGGTTATTATGACGTAACAAAGCAGTTCAGTTAACGGTGAGCGCAAAGGACAGAGCTATAGCAGTTGTATAACTCTGTCCCTTTCTCACAGCGTAAACTGAATACTGCATAGCTACGTCAGAGCTATCATAAGACCTATTATATCGTGAATAAAAAAAGTGATATAGTGCCTTCTTAGAAAGTTATCGACTGCTGTAATAAAGATTTATTCATACAAAAGGATCTAACCCACAGTTGTCATGAGGGTACTTCAAACACATTAAATTGCTTCGAATGCAATATTGTCTTTACAGAAAAACTTATGGTAAATTACAAACACAATTCCGCATAATTTGCAATTTAATTTAATCAATTCCTGGAATTAGTGCCCTCAAAAAGTGTAAAATTAATTACCCATTACTCCTCTTTTCTTTCCGTTCGCAGTTGATGTTATAATTTTTTTTTGAACCCCTAGCCCTAGGGTAACTTAATAATATAAATATCAAGGTACAATGTCACACACAAACAAAGCTCTAGGCTCGTACTATGGGTACTAGACAAGCTAAGCCTAATAAAATAATATACCCTCCAAACAAGTCCCTATCAGAAGTTGTTTAGGTTGTGCGTTGTCACTCAGTCACGAAATAGTTTTTTTTATTTGTAAACTAATTGGTGATAGCAAAACTGAATGCCCCAGAACTGCAGCTAGCCGGCGATCCATCTCGGTATAGTTGCAGCTGGACAGCAGCCATTTTTAACTCGCCGCGAATCGCCAGTGACAGCGAATTCGGCGCCGTCGTGTCTGCTGCGGATTTATGAGGCTCGGATGATTCAGGGATCATTTACAAGGATATTGACGCGTTTAGTTTTGCCAACCATTGGAACTGACGTGTGCACCCAAGTGCACCCGGGTGCAAGGAACATGAATCGTCTAGTCACCTTAGTAACGTAACGAGTGACTGCGATTCGAAAGTAAGAAATCATGTAGGTTTTCGTTTAATGGTTTTCTTGAAAGCTAATAAAATAAAAGGGTTATCTCACAATAAAAAAAACAGCACAATTTATTTTTGTAAGAAAATTAACTTCTATTATCAATACCAACGATCGAAGTTCACCAACAACTCTACATTTTATAATCACAATATGTAGTGTTTGAGAGCTGATCTGACGATGGAGCTGGAGGGTGATCATGAGATCTTTTCCGCCGAGCTCTTTGAACTTATCAGATTACTTTCGAAGGGCATGTGATGATAACGTAAGAAAAAAGTAGGGTCTACAAAAATAAACAAGTATCCAAAGCAATATTGTGTAAGACTTATTTAATAGCTGGAATAAACGGGCTTACGCAGTCCCCCGCGCTTCTCAGCAATGACCACCATTTTTACACTAATCACCGCGATCAAACTAGGCGACAATAGCCTGGCTAAACTTGAAAATATCGAATAAAACTAAATAGTGACAACTCTAACAAGAAAATCATCCGAAATTGTAGTCTATCGCGTGTGTATAAAGCTCTATATGAAACCAATTTTTGTTGCAAGTTGTTTCTTTTAGTTTGGAACGTCCGACGCAAGTTACTGCTGATCAAAGCAAAAAGGCTGCATGGGTATGGGCTTTGATACTCTCATACTGCTTTTTGCTTTCGGCTATTAGCTACTTTAGTATACTCGCTCAGTCTGGACACGGATGAATCTGTATTGCGCTGGTTTTTTAGAGATATACAAACGCTTCGGGATTGATATATCAAAGCAGGTTATATGGATTGGATAAGTTAACTAATGCGTTTATCTTGTTAATATAGTTTTGGATTTTGTTTTGTTTGAAATAAAGCAGTAACTTACGTAGGTACTTAATTCGTTCTATTTAATTTCACATAACAATGCGGTACTATTTACATAATTCCTAGCAACTAGATTACGAAATTATGAATTTTGCATTAAATAATTTTATATACCCTTTGAAGTTTATAAATTATATAATACTACAAATACGACTAACTTCATAATAACTCATTCAGGCCATTTAGTTAAGTCAGTTACCGAGTATAAACGTCACTATCAAATTCAAATTAAGTTAAATGTTTGTAGTTAGGGCAATCAGAATTCCGGCGAACTTAGTGCAAACAGCGAATATGTCGAGTCAACACGTGGAGCGAGCGGCCAGGGGAACTTCAGGCAAACAGGATTTGTCTCGGCGCAGTTTGCACACTTGAAATACAACAATATTGGTGCTACGACACATTTATTTAAAAATATAAATAAATAAATAACGGGTCCCAAACTAAGCTCTAGTCTCGTAGTATGGGTACTTCCAACGATGTAAATACTTACATAGAGAATTTATTTATTTAATCGTATGGCTTTATTAAGCCGAGTCAAGCACATGCACTATAGTTTTATATCTAAATTCTTCACCCATTGGGCCGCGTTATCAGTAAGGGTGAACAGATCCTGTGGGTCTCCATCATATTTTCGGATAGGGCAATCCTTTATAATGTGGTCCACAGTCTGCACGGGGGCACCGCAGTCACACGCCGGTGAATCTCTCCATCCACATTTGAACAGATAATCGGCGCTTCGCCCGTGTCCCGTTCGCAGTCTGTTCAGCTGGCACCATTCTCTTCTTGGGGCAGAAAAGCCGTTAGGTTTCCTAGTTGGATCATAGCTTGAGAGTGAGGCTATAGGGAATTATAATACTTAAATACATAGAAAGCATCCATGACTCAGGAACATTATTCGCGCTCATCACACAAATATCTGGCCTTCCAACCGGGATTTGAACTCAGGACCGCTAGCTTCGTAGGCAGGGTTACTGCCAACAAGCTTAACGTGTCGTGAATATGGAATGGAGATAGCATACCCTGGATTAACACAAAAGCTAAATATGATCCCGGAAACATTAAAAGTTCACGAGAGAATAACAATAATCGATATCTAAACGGGCGAAGCAGCGGGCAGAAGCTAGTATAAAATAATCAAAACTTATCCCGTACTTAGTCTCGTAGCGCGGCCTGCGCAGCGTCTACGGCGTAGCGCGTTAAGTTCGTAGCACTTCGTTCCCACGTAGCCAGTTTACGAACAAGTCCAATTGAAAGTTTAATTGCGGTTGATTAAAACACGTGTAGTGGTTAAGTGTATGCGAGGTTAGGGTCGGAGTTCGATGCTCGGCCGTGACCTTAGGGTAACCAGGGCCTTCATTTAAGTTAGGTGATATCAAAGGCAAATACTGCCCTGCTAAGGCAAATGGCGATATCTCAGGCAAAACTCTTGTAGCAAAAGGAACCTCATACTAACGGGAGAAGATTGAATGTGCTTTGGCTATTTGAATTTGAGATACCACCTTTTGGCTTATGATGTCATGTAGCTTTAAAAACTTTCTTAGTTCATAGTGATTCTATTCATGCGAGAAAACACGGTTTTTTTTAAATTAATACATGAATTTAGGTGTTTTTCGTAACACGGAAATAAGGAAAAATTACAAGAATTCCGATTAAAATGATCAATAACTCGGAAACTAATAACAATTGCTGAAAATACATGGGGGCAAATCGATAGCTTATGAGCTGTTCTATCACCCCCTTAAAGCTTTGCACTTAGCTACCAAACACCCTGTATAAAATATATAATTCTATGCGTAATAAGAAACTTAGGTAATTGTAATAAAACAGTTCTAAACTAAGACCAAACCTTAGAAATAATATTTATGTAGTTTAAAAAAAAATCACTTCCCGCCGTCTGTACGCTTCGATCTTTCAAACTACGAAACAAATTTTAATGCAAAATTTAATTATTTGTAAACCTCTTTTATTTTTACTTATCGCAACTATAAACAACCACTATCTGACATTGACTTTGGACTCGAGTCACTTTTGACAACCATTGAAATTACATTGAATATCAAATTAATTATAAAAGTACTACAATATTCTTTAGCATTCCGACGAATTGAAAACCTTTTAGTTTTTTTAAGTCGGTTAATAATAAATCGAAAGAAAAAAGATCGTTTATCTTAATGGAAAGCTAATCATTCAGATTTAGAAGATAAAGGTACGACTTAATTTTGCAAGAAATGTAATAACCATATGTCACGAAAAAAGTGGTCGATAAACTTAGTCGATATTTGATGAATCAATAGCACTGGTACATTTTTGCCCCCGTCAATCCGGTGTTTGGTCATAAAACCCACGTTCGATGCGACATATCCACAAAAGCTGCAGTAAATGCAGCGCACCACACAAAAGCTCACGTGGAGGTAAAATCGAAACCGGAAGTACAAAGGCACGGTGTGATTTCCGGCGAACAATGCGCATTGTGGCTGGCCCGATTGTGATTGGGTTGCGACTGACGTGGGCGATTAGAGATCAGTTGGCCTAGAAACTTTTGAGAACATTATATTATTTTTCAAGTAACATTCTTTAAATAGAACAATGCAAAAAGAGTCCAAAATCGACGGATCTTCAGCGTTCGTCTCCATAATCATACCAGCTCAATCGTACCACATTATTGTATTATTAATAACATTGCCTACGTAAGCAGAAAGTTACTTCAATCTGACTATCAAAAGTAATTTAGATAAATACACTCAACGGTAAAATAGGCGGAACGAAAAAAAAGGTGTAATTTGTAACGTAACAATTTTGCTTGATAGAGACTACAATATTTATTTTCCCTACACAAAACTATCTGCTCATTGAGAAGTTAGTCATTTTGAGTAAGGAAAATACATTTTCTTGTTTGTATCACGTAAAATTGTTAGGTTAAAAATTACATCTTTTTTTTTGCGTTCCGCTAATTTTGTCGGTGTGTACAGTTGAAGTCGTGAATCGATAAAGTGACGAGGTTAGTTTTTTACGAGTCATATTTTTATGTCATCTAGAAAGAAGTTAAATGATAATTTACCTCGCAACGTTTTTAAGACTTACGCCCTTCATCTACTGACGTCTCATAAGTGAAGATAGTTACTAGATAAGTGTGTTTAAAATGAATAAAATAATATCGTTTTGTCTGTCTAAACCATCAAAACATTTTTACGGTCCCAGCCTCAGGTCACGTGCTCCCTTTACAGCCCACGTTTATTGCCCACCGCTGGACACTTACACGTTCGCTTGACCACTACCCGTTTTGTGACACCCAACGATCAAGTTGCCACTGTAACACTAATCTTAGATCGGGTAAATCGTCAATATCAGGGCCTCTATAGGGACCGAGCGCGACGACAGCGCCACGTGACAGGCGGCCTTTATGGACAATATTGTCACCGCTGTCAAATAAGAAGTAAGTAAATATTGTGAAAAATATTAATGAAATCTTGTGTTATTTTACTATATTACACAATCGGGACTGTAACATAGTAATTCACCATATATTTTTATCTCAAAAACGATTAGAAAATGTTTACTGCAATATGGATTTGACAGCTCAAGTCAGCGACAAAAATGACAATTTTAGCCGTAGCGAGCGCTGTGATCGTTTAGGCTACCCCCTCCACCCGCTTTGCACTCTGCCAATTCAAAACCATATCGTTTTTGACTTGTTATCGTTGTGATAGCCCTTATTTGATATAAATGGCGGCTTAAAACAATACCAAACAGTATAAGCATTTACCTGTCAACCTCTCTGCCGTACGGATATATGTAAAAGGAATGCCTGCAATATGTGTATTAATAGTACATTACTACAGACGCCGGGAAGTAGGTAGTTGCAGGCCGAGTTCATATAGACGGCCGAGCGAAGCGAGGTCGGATAGTTACGAGGCTGGCAACCCCTTTTCACGGCGAGGTATGTATAGTGCTTTTCTCAAACATATGCAATGAAATAAAAAAAAAACATCACTCAAAAAACATTTGTGTGATAGGCATTAACGCAGATATTTTTGGTCCGAACCACACAGATACAAAAAAAAAACGATTTTCAGCTATTCAGCCTGTTCATAAAACCAGCTGTCATGGCCATATTAAAATATAAAAAAAAATTACTTCCCGGCCTAGGCCTTCAATTTTGTATGAAATTCCTTTACAGTTCTCTCGAGTTGTTCCGTCGGGAACGTGGCACTTTGAAGCCTAAAATAACTAACATAACGCCGACATTACATAGCATGTTTGAGAAAAGTATATAATAGACTTCCTGATAACCTTAAAATTTTGCAGGGTTTGGATTTTGAAACTAAGCTCACACTATTGCAACTTTTGTTCTATAGTGTCAGCGAATATTTGGCCCATAAAGATTGATAAAATTAAAATATGCTGACAGTTAAATAACAACATAGTTTATGACATTAATTTACTAACATATTTATTGATTTTATTTGTCAAACATAGAATTAGGACTCCTATGCATGTATCATATTCTTTGTTTTTGTCCTGCTTTTACGTACCTAAATATTGTAGTGCCCTTTCAGGGGGTCCATGTGGAACTGGCTTAATCTAGAATAACAACACCTTTTCTTTTCAATGTATGTGCCTCTATGTGATAACAATAAATGATTGATTGATTGACAGGTCAAATACAATTTGGATTTTACCGCCCTGAGTAGAGGCGCTAGGGAGGCCATTTGCAACGTTAAAAGATGGCGGACGTGTAATTTGTTTTAGATTTTAATTTTTGGGTAATTAGGAGTTCAAAGTTCTTTTCTGATAGTGATTTGTACTTTTTATGCCTTTGTGTCGCACAGTGATTGAAGACTTGGACTTATTTCGTGTATCTGGCATCTTTCTTCTCGTTTCAAGTGGACTCGCAGTGGTGCAGAGGTTAAAACTATCTTGACCTCTGACCTACAAATCACCGTACAACGTTGCCCCCAATCTTCCTAGAGAAGATTGGATTGTGTTTTATTGCTATATTGATTTATACTTATATATACTTGACACTGGCGAAATCACTTCACGTGGAAACGCCATATCCCCGCGGTGGTAGCTGTTCAAGTCGCCGCGGGGGCAAAGAAAGGAGAATAGAGGCGCTAGGCCGTTTTTCTAGGCAGTAAAATCCAAATCTTCTTTGACCTGTTATTGTATTGTCAACGTTTTAGCTCTTATTTACTTGACAGTAATGGTGGACAAATTAAAAACAATTCCATGACAGGTCAAATACGATATCGTATTATTACCTAGAACAGAGGCCTTGCTACTCGTAGCTTATCTCGCTTTACACAGATCATTGCAAAGTGGCCAGTTACCGGGGGTGGCCAATAATAGGCAGATATTACTTTCCGTACCAGTACCGATATACTGGTATATATTATATGCATACATACATACCTTCACGCCTTCATTCCCAGAGTGGGGTAGGCAGAGCTACAGAATCACCAACAACTCTAAAAACTTATTGATAACTCTGTAACCACAATTAGCTCAATTAGGCTAAGATGTTTAACAGTGTATATTAGTGACAGGTAGCAAGCCCATCGCCTAACAGTACTGCAAGCCTTTATTCCCTTAGTTGCCTCTTACGACTTCCACGGGAAGACATGGATAATAATATGTATTTAGTATGTATTTATCAACTCATTAACTTTGTGTATGTGTGTATTCAGATGTAGTTTATTTGTGTAAGTAGTTTTTAGATTACCAGAAGTGTTTCTTGTAGTTTAGTTTGAGTTCTGAAGAATTTAGTTTACACCGCCTGCCGTGTAATTTTGTCTTTATTATTTCTCTCTCCAAGGTTGTCTGGGAGAGATCGCTATTTAGCGGTAAGACCGCCGGTTGTATACCTATAGTTAAAATGTACTGTTCCGTGTTTTGTTTTTTTGGTGTTAAATAAAGAGTAGAGAGTGTGGTTGCCGGGTTAGAATAGTGCCACTCCATATCTTCCCGTGGATATCGTAAGAGGCGACTAAGGGAATATAGGCTTGTAGTACTGTTAGGCGATGGGTTGCAACCTGTCACTAATACGCTGGTAAACATCTTAGCCTATTTGTGCAAATTGTAGTTACTGAATTGTCAACAACTTTTTGAAGTTGTAATTCTGTAGCTCTGCCTACCCCCCTCTGGGATTACAGGCGTGAAGGTATGTATGTATGTAAATAAAGAGTATTGTATTGTATAATTGTATTTTACTGAAGTGAATGCAGATTGAAATGATAGTAACCCAGGCCTCACTTAATCTTTGGCTGAACCAAAGCACAATCACGAAAGTGGCTACAAGCTCCCCCCCATTCAAATCCCCCCGATTAGTCCCTGAATCAAAGTTATTCTAAATGTAATGAAGGCAACTAAGCTCTGAAACAAGTTGCAGCTGGTTGCTCTGTTGCTGCAATGCACAAATTGTACAGTCACCAAGAATTAATTATGAAGTAATTATTTGCTTTGAAATTATTTGACACTCAAAAAGTTACTGGCTGACTGGGCGGTCATAGCAAGTTTTTTTTTACACCGCCTTCGAAACAAAAACAAACATTTGGAAATGTAGTAAATTAAACCTATCTCTTTACTAACAGAAAAATGGAACAAGGGTTAACATCGTATATTATTATATTAATACTTATCTATCTTCCTATGACAAATAGTTGATATGACAATCAAATATTACCACAGAAAACTAAAAGCACTAAAAGAAATGGATTGCAAAATCTCAATGGGATTTCGGTTAAATTTATAAATAATTTACTGTTCGTACTCTACCTTACTTTCTGTCTTTATTTATTTAAACATTTGCACGATGCAAATGTAAAAAGTACAAATGGCGGACTTAATGCCTAAAGGCATTCTCTACCAGTCAACCTCATGGTTAACAGAGAATACATGGTGCAACTGGAGATCTAATCAGTGTTGAAAACTTAATTAAATACCTACTTGATACTATAAA
Source organism: Acleris emargana (assembly GCA_927399475.2). Taxonomy (NCBI): domain Eukaryota; kingdom Metazoa; phylum Arthropoda; class Insecta; order Lepidoptera; family Tortricidae; genus Acleris; species Acleris emargana. The sequence continues at coordinate 643,163 of OV656846.1, forward strand.
TGAATAGAATACATAAATAATAATCTGTTCATATAATACTCAAATACATACGAAAACAATGTGTGATGAAGATGATGACACTTTACTCAAGTTCTAGCTTGTGTAAATGTTTATATGCGCCTCTCTAAAAAAACTTCATCACCACCTAATTTTCCGAGGGCTCAACTGCCCCCCCCCGGATCTTCAGCGTCGGCTGGGGGGCGGTAGGGAGCAACAATTAAAATAGTCGATAATGTGAACGACTCTATTCTCAAGATCTTAAGTATGTGTTGCAACGTGGGATAGCCGTGGCGGAGATGGGAGAGATGGAGAGAAAGGCGTGCGTCTTCGTTGGTGTATAATTTCAAAGAGAAAGACAAACTTAAGCTACTTCTATTTATAGGTTCCTACACAGCGACCTCTCTGGGTGAAGTGGTGAACTACCTTAAAAGCTAGTTACATAAAATCGATACAACCCTTCCAAGCCATCTAGCGGATACCTCCAGAGTTGTCTAGATGGCGCTGTTCTACAAATGAACAGTATGTATGTGATCTTGGTCGCCTTGTCCGCTTTGCTAATGCGGCTGACTGTACAAGCTAGCCATTACAGTAATTGCTAGGTGCTGGTCACGGCGGTGGTCGCGGTGGTAGGAGCGACTTGTGTACAACTAGGCTAGAACTAGGTGGCAAGTTCATCTAAGTCGTATTTATGATGGTTATTTAGGAATTAGTGTTTTCCATAATAATTTACATGTATTTTTGTACCCCTATCTGTCGTGTTGCAGTGTGTTTTTGTCAAATAAATGGTATAAGGTTTAGTTTAATATATTCCAGTTACTTAACTTAATTATTCGGAACAAGCAAGTGATAATAAAATATACACAATATAGCTATTACGTGGTGACCCTGGTGTTCTAGAGGTCCCGGGTTCGATCCCCGTACGAGCAAATATTTATGTGATGAGCGCGAGTATTTGTTCCTGAGTCTTGGGTGTTTTCTATGTACTTAAGTATGTATTTATCTATATAAGTAAGTTTTTCATTCCCTAGTACCCATAGTACAAGCCTAGAGCTTAGTTTGGGGCTAGATCAATTTATGTGAGAGTGTCCCCCTAATATTATTTATTATTTATTTATTTAATACGATATCGCGTCAAGGCCATAATAATAAATCAAAGCATAATACCTTAAAAAAATAATATAAACATACCATTAAACCCGTTAAATAAAAATGCAACTTTGTAACACACGGCGCGGCGGCAAAGCGCGATGGGAATTAATAATGCCGCATTAACAACCGGCTAATGCTCAATCTGGGAATTCCCGGTCCCGGGGATATTGTGCGGGAATAATTAATAACTACGTCACCGTCATTGCGAGCGTCATCGTAAGGGTGTGTGCACACGCAACACTTGATATTTCTCGTAAGAGCAACTGTGATGACTTGGGCATTTTTGCTAGAAGTTCAAAATTAGATATATGTAAGCGATATAGCAGACAGGTGAGAATTATGTTTCTTTCGGGGTCTTCAGCTGATAGAAACCTCACAAAGCAAATGTTATTTTTTTTTTATCAATTACTCTTCGCAGATTCTAAGTATTTCTTAGACCTATTGCGGTCTTGTGAATGCGAATGTCTATGGGTCACAGTTTCCACTCGTACTCGTTTGTCTTCTCTATGCCATATAAAAAACAAATAAAATTAAGTTGATTAAATGTCGTCGCTAGAAATCAATAATGCTGTAACCCTCAAAAACCAAACTTTACCTATACTAGAGCCAAACTACAAACGCAAAAAAAAAAAAAAAACATAACTTCTAAACGGCAGGAGGCTTTTCGGTCCCATTTTGCAAATATTATTAAAATAAATAGTTTTGTTAAACTGAATACTCAAATTTGATATAAAATGGGTTAAGGGTGATTTTTGCGGGTTACAGCATTTTTTTTCTTTTTTTTCCCCCGAAAGAATGCTGTAACCCATAAGGAAAATGTATGAGGGTGTAATTTAAAAACCAAATGAAAGGGCGTTTTAAATTGCTGTAACTAAATAACAGCCACTACAACAATTTTGGTCCGAAATTACTTACTGATTTAAAAAATTTAGACCAAATTAGTTAGGAAATCAAAAACGCTGTACAATTCCACAGATTAAGTTTCTTACCTTGTATTGCTGTAAGTCTCATTTCGACAAAAAATACCGGAATTTAAGCGGGTTACAACATTTATTTGTTTTCCAATAATCTAAATATCATTAAAAACTTATGCTGTAAAGTTTTTATTTTTCATCGTAGAAACACGAGACATATAAGTAAAAATATGCAAAAAAAACGTTTTTGGTAGGAGGTGCGGGTTACAGCATTATTGCTTTCCAGCGACGGTATCATTAACGCCATGCAAGTACCTAAGTTAAAACTATTGCGATACAAAGTGCATAGCTGCATGGCCCCTATTCTACAGGTTAAAACCATATTGCATTTGACCGGTTATAGTATTGTCATCATTACGATAGCTCTTATTTACTTTACAGTAATGTCAGCCGAGTTAAAGACAATACTATAACATGTAACCCAGTAGAAAAGAGGTCCAGATCAACTCGTTTCCCTCTTTATTTCTCGACCAGCTTCTGCCAGCGAATTCATCGTAGAAGTCGTATTTTTTGAGTTTATTTGTTACAGACTTAAAAAATAAGTTTCGTGCGCGACCTGAGGCCCATGTCAAGATGCATAACACTAATTAATGATTCTATCCATTTCGTTTTTAAACCCATCGCGTCACTGGCAGATGACGTGATACGAAAAGTCACGTTTTTTTTATGGCATGAAGGCAAACGATCACACAGGCCACCTGATGGTAAGTGGAAACTGTGACCCATAGACATTTGCATTCACAAGACTGCAAATGCACTTCTAACCCTGAGGACTAAGACGGAATGCCTCTATGCTAGTCATTTCACCGGTTGTCTTATCCCCAAACAGGAACACAACAATGCAAACACTACTGCTTGGCGGCACGTACCACGTGATCTACCAGTGACGCGATTGGTTTTAAAACGAATCGAATCGAAACGCTAGTTAGCGTAATTCATCTTGGCAAGGGCCTCAGGCGTCACTTGTTTTTCTCTAACCTAACCTAAGACCATTGCTAGCGAAAGATTGCTTTCCTTTCGCAGATGTGAACGCGTCCTAAACATCGCCAGAGTTATCGATGCGGGATCACTGTGCATGGCTTTGTTGAGGATGTTTTGTGGCTTTTCGCGGCTGGGATTGATTTGTCGCGGTTCGGTTAGAGTTAGATAAACCCGGGGAATGCGGGATGATTTGTTCGATGACGCATATGGGTTGACATTGGCACAAGTACACGATGGTGGCAAACGAGCACAAACCCCGGGGCTCTATTATTCCTGGTAAAACTATATTGCTTTTGACATGCTATATAGTATTGTCAACGTTATGATAGCTATTATTGAATTAACTGTTATGGCGGTTAAGTTTAAAATAATAATAATGTATACTTTTGTGTGTGGTTACTTTTTGTGCTAACTTATGTGTCCAACCTCATGCAATGTCCTTTCTCATCTACTTCAGGGTAAGGTGGAAGAGATCCCATTTAGGGCTAAGTACGCATTTGTACATTTGTTTAATATTAATATTGTTTTTTTTTCAATACATGTATAATATTAAGTTTTATTCATTATTGTGTAAAAAGTGTTTATTTTTATACCATTACCATGCGAGCGTTTTGGCTCCTATGAGCGTATTGTGTGTTAAATTGAAATAAATATATAATCAAAACAATACGATAACGTATCAAAAGTTATATACCAGAACACAATAATACGGATACTCTGCTTGGCGGTAGGTATAATAAAAAATATTCTCGTAATTTAGCACGCGTCTTTCCTACAGCAAAAGAATAAGACAACACGTCACTAAACCAGCATTAAATTTAATTGCTGAGTGCGGCAGTAAGAGACGTTGTATAGATATAATATAACATGTGAAACACTAAGTAGGAATGATGTGAAATGGGCAGGGATTGTAAAACCGGTGAAATTGAATACCTGTATATAAATTGTCAAACGATTACCGCTAAAATAATAATACCTATATTCGAGTTACAGGTAATGTTGTCATTCCGCTTTTGTCTTTTTCACTATGTATGCACTATTTACAATATTCTTTACCTCTATTTAATATCGGTATTCGTTGCTCTTGATAGATAAGGTGTCAAGTAGACATTATGACTGAAGCACAACAAATAGGTGTAACATAACTCAATAGCATTGTTGGCTAACACTGGTTGAAATGTCTGCTAGTACTGAACAAATAAATTGATTTGCGACGTATTTCAAATTGTCAATTGTCAATTTGTTTATTCGCCTTTCTGTAATAATTTAATAAAGTAGCAAAAAGCCACACGAAAAAGAAAGATTTCGTATTTATATAAAAATATCTAAAATGGGCCGCGGCCGGAAAAGAAAAAGACAAACCGATCATATGACAGAATGGTAATCTTTTCGTTGATTGTCATAATTCAAAATTAGAAAACTTGCTTGTTTGGACACTGACAGGTATTACCGGTAATGGGTTTATTGGTAAAGTATCAAATAGAGGTAATGTTGTCAATTGTCGAAACCGCTATTACATTTCAATACCGGTTTTGATTATACCGCTTATTAGAGCTTTAGTGATATAAATACCAAAATGCAATTATAACCGGTTATACCTTATTTAAAACCGGTAGTAAGAATACCGGTAACGATCCCTGGAAATGGGCTATAGAGATGTTAGACGACAATACGGACGGACAGTCTTAGAGTGGATACGCTATAAAAGATCTTAATCCTGTCTTATCATCATCATTATCATCATCATCGGCTGCTGCAGCCGCAAGACGTCCACTGCCGGCTATTTTTTTTTTTTTTTTTTTATGGCATGGGAAGGCAAACGAGCACACAGGCCACCTGATGGTAAGTGGAAACTGTGACCCATAGACATTCACATTCACAAGACTGCAAATGCGTTGCCAACCCTGAGGCAATATTTACGATTAATGCACTCACAGCCGGGTCAAAAACCACGTTCAAATGTCCAAAAGTTATCCTCAATACTAACGACAACCTTGCCAACTCATCCCCGAACTCCTACCCTCAAAACATGTTATTTGCGAACAATTTGTCACTTAACGGATATTTGACGTGACGTCCCCGGCGTCGTGACGTCGCCTCGAACACGCCCCGTCATCGCCTGTCACTTGTTTCACTAAGAGACGATGACGTAGTTGAACTCAAGTGAGTTATCAAGTTGTTATTGGATTTGCTCGTGTTGGAGACGGTGTTTCAAACAAGGGGGACGCGTTGTAATTTAACTGAAGCTTGAATTGTGCGTTTCTGGCTTTCCAAGGATTTACATGGAAAGCAACGCGTAAAATAAGGGAAAAGAACAATAACTATGAAGGCTCTGTCATCCTGGCTAATAGACACCTCCTAGAGCTGGTGCTTACCTCTCCCAAAGGATTGGGCTAGCTGTCCAGAGAGGTAATGCAGCCAGTAGTGTCATAGCGACCATGCCGCGAGCGGACCTGCTAGAGGGGGTGTTCTGTTTATAGTGGTGATTATTATTTACATCTTTAATATTTGAGTAGCTTAGTTTAATTTTAATTTTAATAAGTTTAGTTTTAACTTTTAATTGTATAATAATAAATGTAATTACATAACTATAATAACCCGACGTATTTAAAATACTCTAGAGACTCTACTAACATAATACATACATAGGTACAAACAAAGACTAAATTTATAAACTCAATAGAATACAAAACTAGTCCAATAAAACACTTATCGTTTTATGTATTCTTATTCTATCCTCAAATTGCCATTTACATCCCTAGGGAGGAAATTGATTTTGAAAAAATAATTAGTTAGGATACAGTCAACCATATATATTGAACCTTATTCAGCCAATACGAAATAACTCTGACTGTGTTTTAACTCAGTAAAGTAGTGACAAGAATAAAATGACACATGTCACCCACAATTTATTGTTGTGACGACCGAGATGCACTGAGCGACAAGCGAGAAAATACATCTTTATCTTATCTTATCTTACCCGTACCCGTACTTGTGCTTGGGTAGTTAATTGGGATAACATATCGATCACTTTCTCCCCTTGGTCAATAATCTACCAATATAATCCGTAGTGGAAATGACTCTGGTACTCACGGCAGGCCTGGAACTCATCCTCGCCCTTCTCGCAGTCCCGCTGGTAGTTGCACACGCGGGAGTACTCGATGCACGTGCCCTCCGGACACCGGAACATGCCCGGCGGACATATTATGTCGCCTGCAACAATTATTACAATGTTACACACGTGGTTTAATAATGTTACACAAGTGGTTAAATAATGTTACACAATTGGTATTTTTACTAAGTATAAAAAAAAACAAAGATGACTTTTTTTTTCTGCGTATTTGTGAAATGTGAAATGTTTTCTTAATGTTAAAATGTTCTATGTTATGTATGTAATAGGAAGAGTGGATTCCATAGGTTTTACACTAAATATCGGAAAACTACTATAAAACTACAAATAAGTTAACAATCGATTTGTTTATTATTGTTAATAGGGTCATGTTAGTATATAAACAATGAATATAAGTTACGAAAACTAATAACTACAAACACAAATAAAAAAGGAACTATGTAAACAAAAATGCCAAATTTATTTATTCAAAAACCAAGCTTCAGTCCTTCGATCTTCTGACCAACTTCATGTTATCAACTTCAACCTATAAGTATTTAATAAGGAAATATCATGAAATCCAAGTATTCATAATCAAATCAAAACAAAAGCGATAACCGAATTCCTGAAACAACACAGAGATATTCAAACTTCCAGCGCCCGTTTACTTTATTTACAAACAAAGTGTGTCCGATATCTCTGTTAACCAAGTTTTTTGGTAGGGAAATGCGTTAATTGGTTTCAGAAGGAAGTAATAATGCCAAATTAGTTATTGGGAAAGTATCAAGTGAAGCCAAAGGGAAGACTATTACTTAACCAGCAGGGCTATTATGATGTAGCTGTGCAGTTAAGTTTACGCTGAGTGAAAAGGACAGAGCTATATAACTACTATAGCTCTGTCCTTTACGCTCGCCGTAAAAAGAACTGCATAGTTATCTCTTTCGTCTTTTAAAAAAAATGAAGTAAGAGGCCGCGAGTAAAATGTATCTAAATAAATATTATTTTAATATTTTCAATATGGCCTGTGAAAAATATTAAAAATATAGTCAAGAGCAAAACCACAACGCGTGGTCCTTGCGTTTAGAACTTTGGATTAAAGTGTAATTTGAATAAAGCAAGTTAGCTTTCAAGCGGATGCTTCATAACTCATAAGCATCAGCTGGAACAAGCGCAGTCGTAAGTCGATTTAACACACATCGCCATATTTGTTAATTTATATGTTTTATGTTTTATTATATTTATATTACGTATATTTATATTTTATATACCCGTATCCTGTATATATTTTATTTAAACATTTTTTTTTCAACGCTTTTTTTTCTTCGCACCGATTTTCTTTTTCTGTTTCGCCTACTGGTTGACTGGTAGAGAATGCCATTGGGCATTAAGTCCGCCATTTGTGCTTTATTGTATTTAGTGCAAAAGTTTAAATAAATAAATAAAGAATGTCAATCATGCATGACATTCATGACTAGATTATTCTCCTCTATGTAGAGAAAAATGTTATTATTTCCCAACTAACGTGAAATAGTTACTAATTGCCGGGAATATTCCAAACCCGAAACAATAACGCCGTGATTCCCTAATGAAGTCCGGCGCACGCGCTAACGAGGGAATCGAACCCGCGCCTAATGATCTGCAGGCCGCTGGTAACTTACGAACGTTCCTATATCCATCGGGTAATTGAAAAAACATCGTTTTCGTTCCTGCATAGAGCCTGAATTGTATCAAAGGTGGTTTGGTTAAATTCAAATTTTGGTGTATCGAAAATTTAATGAGGATGGATATAGAAAATGCTATTTTGGCTGCATTAGAGATTTTTTTTTAAATTAAAATATGGTAATTATATCGAATTAACTTGACTATTAAAAAAAATAAGGACAGTTGCTGTAGATATCGCTGACCTTAAAACAAGTTTTCACACGTACGTTTTATGTAACTCAACGCGTTTTGGGCTTATAACTACTAAATGCATATCGTCGGTGAAACAGCAAAACCGCATAAGTAACATTTTAAATAAGGAGCAAAATGCACCTTTTTAATAAGACAGTAAGGTTTATTTTGCTCTATCATAAATTTGTTACTTACGCGGTTTCGCAAAATATCTAAACTGCAGAATGCCTAACTTTTTCTTAAAACACCGGAATCTTAATATGGCCAAATTTCAAAATGGCTTAGTCTCATAATGCCTAAAGTTCCAAACACTTTCATGGCAAAACCACAAATGCCTAAACAACCAAATGTCAAAATACCTATATTTGTATTACACGGAGACTGAATTTTTATTTACCGCCGTAGTAACCTAGTAACTTACACTGCCCTCCTAAGCTAATACGCAGTATGTCAGATAAAATTCCTGTAGCAATATCAACCTTATTACTAACAGAAGAGAACTAAAACTGCTTTGGTTATTGATTTTGGGATACTGCATATTTATATTACGAGGGCAGTACAGTCCATTCCAAATATGTAGGGTAGAGCGGGAACGTTGAACAGGAACTATACTAAAAGAGTATAGTAATCATCAGGCATAATATAAAAATCAAATCATGCTCAATTAACCACTCGCGAAAAAAACGGCATTTCTCCATTTAGGTATTTTTGGTTTCAGTTATTTTAATATTTTCTCATTTCCGCCATTCGGTATTTGAAGAAATTTTGCATTTCAATTTATAGGTATAGTCTTTACTATTTGAACTGAGCTGATCTTCTACACAAAGGCCATTGTTTGTAAACAATACCATTGTCTTTCTTTGTGTCCGTAACACCAAGCCGATTACATACAAAAAAGTTAGAACTACATTGAATGTACATTGAATTATCAACCCTACCCTCTTAGTCAGTAGGTTTAAAATGTAAAGTGTCAGGATACAGATATAAGTTTTGTGTAGATGATAGTATTGTGTAAAGAATAAGCACAGTTCAAATAATAAAGACATATCTGTATCCTGACACTTTACATTTTAAACCTACTGACTAAGAGGATAGGGTTGATAATTCAATGTACATTCAATGTAGTTCTAACTTTTTTTTATGTAATCGGCTTGGTGTTACGGACACAAAGAAAGACAATGGTATTGTTTACAAACAATGGCCTTTGTGTAGAAGATCGGCTCAGTAGAAATAATAAAGACTATACCTATTTAGACAATATGACGTTTTAGGTAAAAGTCATGATGAATTTCGTTAATTATACATACATTAAATCACGCCTGTTTCCCAGAGGGGTAGGCAGAGACCGCTTCTTTCCACTTGCTACGATCTTGACAAATTTCTTTCGCTTCTTCAACATTTATACATCGAGTCATGCACACACGTCGGTTTCGGGTACTTAAGATTCGGCCCTTTTCCAGTATTTCCCCGTTAATTTTAAGAGCGGGATAATTTGACATTTGGGTATGCTCATTGTTATTTGAAAATTAAGGTTAACAGTGAATAAGTTATTATGGAATTTAGTGGTTTTAAGCCCAAAATAACGAAGCTTTTCGTTACAAGTCGAAGTGTCCAACACATAACCCTAAAAATCTTTGGTGTCACAGTTTACACGAGGGGGAAAAAACGCCGGCGGATGAATTTAGAATTTTGGTTATTACTTCAAAGGTTCACTTTGTATGCTCCAAATGAAACTGCCATAATTCCTTTTAGGTTTTTCAGGTTTTATAACGTTATTTTTTTAGGAAATTGGCCGCCTTTTCAACGTGGCGCGGCTATTCCTGTCCACAATTTAACTGGGGACCTAGTGAAATAGTAGTTTATGCAACAGTTGTATAAGAGAGGTCAAAAAAGACGAGTGGTGTGGTTACGATGTGAGCCGCAGGCGAACATCGTAAAGCAAGACGCCACGAGTATTTTTTGACTTAGTTATACACCGTTGCATAGAATACTTTTTCTACGACTAGGTATCAAATAAAATGCAAAATTAAATTAATATACCTAGGTTGGAATACGAACGAACGAAGCACAGAACAACAAACGAGCGAGAAACATTCGAAAACAACAAAATATGTGTCTATGGTTAACTTTGTTTTTAAATTTATGTGCACTTGCCGGGTTTCATATTTTTTTTAAAAGTTGCACAATCGATTTAACTTGTGAAATAGGGACTAAAAAACAACTAATGATTTGAGAAATGAATTCTTTTACCTGATTGGTCGATTTTAATATAGCTGCGTTCTGGTTGGTTGATACCAAATAAAATGTTTTTTTTAAAGAGTTAAATTAGTAAAAGAGTTTACATGCCAAAAAGAACCTAACGTTCCGATTGACAGTCAATGTGTATTGTGATTGGTGGTTTAATTTGGTGAAGTATTTTGATTGGTCAAATTAACCTAGGTGTAAGCTTTGGCAGCTAGGCATATCGTTTTGGCTCAAAAAAGCACGTGCTGTTAAGGGGAATAGACTAGATAGACTTTTCTACGGAATGTTCTGCGGACATATTATCTATATTCTTATATTAGTATTCGTGACTATATAAATGACAGATAAAAGTACAGGAGTAGGAAAAAGGGTAAAAGTCTTCCGAAGATCAATTAAAAAAGGGTAAAAGACTAGACTAGTCTAGACTAAGTACGAGTATACTCCGTTCGTATATATACTCATTTTTATTACGGGTTAAGTCAACCTGTACCCTATTCCCCTAGGACCCCAGTTGACCAAGGCAAGAGAGTTGAGTTGTATTATGTTCAAATCTGGTTAAATTACAAGATTTCTGTTATAAGTCAAATATTTAGTGCACTAAAATTAAATCGATTCATGAAAACCCTTACACGGAAATAAATTAGAAATAAGGCGAGATATTCCTTTTTCATCAAGAGACAAATAATTTTGTGAGCACCCTTAAATACATGTCATATAGTTGATAGTAAAGTTCACCCTGTAAAAGTAATATCTGACGAAATAGTTCTTTACTGCGAAACTTTGGTCCAGTGGAGTTTTCTTATAGTTATGACTCGAGGGCAGTTTCGGAACAATTAAGAGCAACAGACCAATTTATGATGCCTGATTTTATTACACATATGTTGATTGGCAACAGTAATAGTACATTATTGCCTAGGCAATGAAGCAGGCAATTGCCGTTCCTGCCGAGGCATATATAGTGCTTTTCTCAAAAATCGCAAGATACAAATCGCATATAAACAGAAACTTCACGTGAAATAACATCACTCTTTACCGCCTTTATGTAAATGACAAGGAGAAACGCAAGCTTTTTTAGAACAAAAAATAAAGCTATTCCAGACACAGATAAAAAAGTTACGTTTCGAATAAAATATGGATGTATAAGACTTGTGCCCTCATTTTATTATGGCCGTTTTCACTTTTAAAAAAGTTACAAACTAGATAACAATGAAATTTGCGTGCTCGCTACACAAGCCCGCAATGCATTTTTTTTTAAATTTGGGAACTATCTGTAATCTATGTACTTCGCGTCTCAGTATGGAGCTAGGAATGTCAACTTTTCCGGTCATTTTTGAGAAAAACGCTTGTACTGCTCTAAAAAGATCTTCAGCCCTTCGTAAACTGTATAATTTCATTGATTTAAATTTCATCGAACTATGATGATGTTTTTAGTATATTTCCAACATTATTATCCAATATGAAAAGCTTTATTAAGGCTCCGTCATCCCGGCTCATAGACACCTCCGGAGATCCTAGAGCTGGTGCTTACCTCCCCCAAAGGGTTGGGCTAGCTATCCAGAGAGGTAATTCAGCTAGTGGCATAGGGACCATGCCGCGAGCGGACCTGCTAGAGGGGGTGTTATTTTTATAGTGGTGATTATTATTAACATCTATAATATTTGAGTAGCTTAGTTTGGTTTTAATTTGAGTAGTTTAGTTTTATTTTAATTTATATAAGATAAGTTTTAACTTTAAATTGTAGTAACATTATTTACGTAGATGAGGTTAACTTAGACTTGTGACTATGAAAGAAAATTAACTCACGCTCAAAATTCCGTGTAATGATGCGTTCGTTGAAAGATGTTTCGATAAAATAATAGGTACTCGCATAGCACAGAATATCATTTATATAAAAAAATACAATGAAAAAGAGGATTTAAAAAAAGTTAAAAAATACATAACTACAGTTAAGACTACTTACCTCCTTTACTCGGCATTAATGTCATGTAGGCCTTATACTTTGATTATTTACTCTCTAGATAGAGTGTGACCCTGTAATCACTACGACAGAAACAGGCCAGTTTTTGTATGCTTGTGTGCGTGACTCCTTTGTCTGACACTCGCAAAACGTCATTCTATTTATCTCTGTGGGCATACATAGGGATGCCAGCTAAAGACATAATTACTAATTTACAGGGAAAACTGATCACAGTAAGGTTTAGTTATTGCGAAGTGTTTGAAAAACTAAAAATATAGGTATCGATTCGAATTGGAATGGGTTGACTTTAATGTTTTCGATTCATAAAATACACTCACCGGCAAATTTTGCCGAACAAAATAAAAGGAAGACATTTGAAAAAGTTATTTTTTGCCCTGAACTGGTGACGACGAGTGCCTGCAATAAAAGTATAATAATTATTTTATAACAATTTGTGATCATTTTTTAACAACTAAGGTAAGTTTTACTTTGCTCGGTATCGTTTCCTTTTTCAATCTCCGACGCTTTTGATTGCTGACAAAATACAAGTCCTTTGTATGGAAATGATCAGAGCATACAACAGTTGTTTTAGTCGGCTTCCAATAATCTTCTCCACGACTGCTTCTTATAATGTCTACCCATCGATTGTGCATTATAGGATCACTAGGTATTCTATAAATAAATAATGTATTGTAAGGCAAATTTATTATTGACCCATGAAATATAATACATTTTCATATCGACTGTACCATTCTCGGCTCGCACTTGACCAATTTCTGCTTATAATATTTATGCATTCTCTTGTTTCAAAATCAAAATAAGTTATGTGTTTACAAAATCGTTTATTATCCACTCATACTTGGCCGTTTTCAATGAGCTATATGTGTAATGACCTGACCCCATGTCAAATTTCCAGTTTGTAAGTCAAAATTTATTTTTATCAATTTCCACTATTCTTGACTTACACTTGGCAGTTTTCTATTATATATTTTTTTCTATTTTGTACATATCCTAACGTAACTTCCATACTTCAATACTCACACCACTAGGGACTAGGGAATTTCGTATTTCAAAACTAGCAACACCAATAATAATGCCAAGATGGAATCGTATTAATTAGACATATTAAACTGATAGATTTTTTCAATAAATACTATGAATTCTGAATTACTTACCGGTGGTAGGTGACTTTGCTGTTTGATTTCATACGTCCTTTGTAATTTCGACAAAAATTAATTACATAACTCGTCATTTTAGTGCCTTTTTAGCAAAAAAATTTTGACACGTAACACGACCGTATCCCTTGACAACACATTTGACACTAAGGAGCGGAAAGCTACTTATAGGCTAACAGTTAGCTGATAATTTTTTCGACGCGTTCATGTCATAGAAGTTCTATCTAGAGAGTAAATAATCAAAGGCCTTATATTATGTTCCTTAAACGGAACATAAAATGAAATTATCGTCAACTCATATTTCGAACACTTTCTCAGAATACCCTCTGAAACGATAACGACCCAATGCGGCCAACATTGAAATATCGCAATTGCACCAATCCCATCTCGTGTCGGCCGCTGATTTAAATTTCGAACAGGTGACTGATTTGTTGGCCGTTACCGATACGAACGTGCCATTATTTTTTATTTTTCGGTCGATGTTTGTGGCCACGAATGGGACCTGTGATTTTGACAATCGTGTTTGATATTAATTTCAATAAAAAAATATGGAATGAATATCGTTAAGGTGGTCATTGATGGTTAGTCCATCGTGTCAGTCGGCGCAGTGTCCTGCCAAATTTGATCGTTAATGTTAAATTTTAGATCATTTCATTAAACTGATAACAATGTCAAAAATCATTTGTTTGATCGTGAGTGGGGAAACCTTGCGTGGGCCGTGGGTCTATGCTGTGCAGCCCGTGAATGGACAAGCCCACATCCATTTGCGAGTTCATCGACCGAGATATTTAAGCCATTGGACTGACATCGTCAGTGGGCTAATTTCGGAGTTTATACGTTTGGTTCACCGCGATTGGACCAGGACCAGTGGACTGAATGTATTTGTTAAAGAAATCACGTTTCTATGTTAATCGAAATGTTGACTTTTTTTAATGTTATAAATAACATTATCTTGACATCACGGCTAACTTGTTGAGTTTGAATTTTAAAACAGCCGCCACTTTTTGCACCTTCCATAATATTTTCATGTAATTATTTATCAGCATTGTTTTAATTATGTAAGTAAATCCATTGAAATGAAGGGGGGTGCGGAATATCCCGGGAGCCCGGGTGCACCTAAGCACCGGTATTCTCTTACTAAATAATTACTCCTCGAGTGGTTCCACGACGGTGCCGTAATCTCGCCTCGACTCGACCTAACAACTGCTGCCAGCTTGTTTCATGTTACCCTGTTTACTTCACAATATAAATGAAGTTTATAATAAACTAGCTACTTGTCGTCGTGTCGCTTTTCTACATAAAAACCATATGTGAAAAATGATCTAATTGATGGTGAAAACGACACGAAAATTCGTTCAAATGTTTTTGAGATTATCGCGAACATACAGTCAGACGCGGCGGGGGACTTTGTTTTATAAAATGTAGTGATAAGAATTAAACACAATTCCACACTCTTGTTCGTCTAACACTGATGAGTGATGATCATAAACATGAGTTAAACGAATCCAAACTTAACTAATCTACTGACAACAATTGAGGAATTATGGCCACCTTCCGTCTCGTTCAATAGTATGGTCATCGACCTCGCAAAGGCTTGCAAAATTTCAGGTCAATCCGATGACTATCAGTAAGTTAAAATTGATTTACTTTTTATTAAATTGTTATTTATAATATGGATGATAGATAGATTAAGAAATAGCGGGATCCGTGAACGATGCGGATTGAAAGAAGATGTAGTGACTAAAATCGAAAAGGGTATGCTAAAATGGTTTGGTCATTTAGAAAGGATGGAAGGTTTACGAAAGATATATGGCGAGCGAGAGTGAGCGGAGATGTCGGTAGGAGACGTCCTAGACGTACTTACGGTGATCAGATTCGCGATGTACTGAATAAGGGCCAAATAAAAAGCTCCCTAAACCGACGTACGTGTATGAAGAGATTGATGAATATAGAGGAAGCGAAAGTTGTATGTTTCGACCGGTGCACCTGGCGTTCCATAGTCTCTGCCTACCCCATTGGGAGACAGGCGTGTAGCGTGTATGAATGTAATTGTATTCCTTGTATTTGTTACTACTCGTAGTAATTTATAAAACAATTATTATACCTACTGTCTTGTATGGATCAGAATGTCGGGCCACGAAAGGGATCTATAAAAGGAAATTGCATGCAGCTGAAATGAGAATGCTAAGAGGAATGTGTGGTGTTACGCGAATGGATAGAATAGGAAATGAGTATATAAGAGGAAGTCTGAAAGTGATACCGGTGTCTGAAAAGTTATGTGGAAATAGGTTGTCATGGTGTGGGGCTGTGATGCGGAGGAATGAGGAAAATATCGGCAGGAAAGTTTTGAGTATGAATGTGGATGACTATACGAGTGGAAGACCAAAGAAACGATGGATGGACTGTGTTAAAGATGATATGGCTAGAAAGGGAGTGACTATCGAGATTACGACTAATAGAGAAGTATGGAAGGAAAATACGAAATAAGTTGTGATAAGGGCAGGAGGATGATGATGACTTGTAATTATTCAGTAAGCTTACATAAATAAATTGAAAGGAAAGTCCAAAAAACCTTTGGACTAGCTGACTGGAAAAGTAGTTTAATATTAAATGTATACCTGTACATGGTTTTTACTTAGACAAAACGGTAACTAAATGTAATTTTATATTATCTTCAAGCTTATAATAAAGCGGAACGTTAAAAGACACTAAAATAACTACCATAAACTAAAGCCTACTAAAGGGTCAACTGAGCCATTCGCACTATACTAAATGAAACAAACAATAGAAAGATTTCTCCTTCACGAATATCCACGGTAATATACACTTTACCACGTCGAGATAAAGCAGATAATATAATCAACGTCAACGAACTGTCGCTCGTCAATCCAAGTCCGTTCATTACATTCGTTCATTCACATTCATTCGTTCATAGAGCGAATGAATAAAAGATGGCAGCTAGGAAGTTAACGAGGTGGGAGAGTTACTCCGTATTAAGGTGTAAATAAGTGAATGAAAGAGCTTCCGAGTCGTTATGTTGGTCACATTGGAGTTATGTGCGATTTGTTTCAAACGAAATAACTCATTTAATGTATTAGAATATGAAGATTTTATTTTATTAACTAACGCAATCAACAGACAACAAAGCAAACATTGTATTGTGGTATTTAGAACTTTTTTTGCAATCACTTTTTTTTTAATAAAGTACTAAGTAGATGTACCGTTTGACACGTCGATTTGTTGACAGAGTTTATAATATTTCAACCTCTAGTACAATAATCACAAAAACATTTTTCTGGGCAACTGTA
Source organism: Acleris emargana (assembly GCA_927399475.2). Lineage (NCBI taxonomy): Eukaryota > Metazoa > Arthropoda > Insecta > Lepidoptera > Tortricidae > Acleris > Acleris emargana. The sequence continues at coordinate 659,953 of OV656846.1, forward strand.
AGAGTGTAAAATTAATGTTTTGTGTTTTAAGTATACTTTATGTAGACTAAAAATTACTACATACGAAGTGTATGGCAGCTAGCAGTGACTACAGGATATGGCGAAATGTATGAAACTACAATCAGTACCCTTGTAGTGGCGTTCTGTGGTTACACTTAGGTATTTCCCTTATCACGTTAATACAAATTTCCCTTTTTTAAATAGTTCTATTAAAATCCGTTATAAAAACCAATTCTCTTGGCATTAAAAAGACCGTCTGTGTTTACGAGGGCGTTAAATTTTATTGGCTGTTTATGTCGCGCCTTCGTCAGCACAATGTGTGCTCCAAGATTTTTCACAGTTTTATTTCTTGCTAGTAGAAAAAACTGGCATCACTTGTTTTACCTTATTAGGCAGTTTTTTTTTCAACTTTTTACTCATGGCGATAATTAATAAAGAAAACATAATATTCCTAATATGTGGATAAGATAAACAGAAACATTATTAAGTATGCCTTCCCGAAAGTTTTTAACACAAGAAAAACAATGGTATCAAAAAAAATACAGTTGTAAGTAAAAACTCAAGTTTCGAATCTTTCAGAGAAACGATCGCGTTTCAGACAATGATTGCGACATCCGATACTGGCCGAAGATAAAAACAGAGAGAAGTCTTCGATGGAAAATATAAAAGTCCATAGCCAACTGTAAGCGCCTTGGGCGGGAAATATAAAAGAAGAAAGAAGTATGTTCATTTGATATTGCGATTGCATTGCATTGCATTGATAAATGATATACTGGAAAATATAGGTTTTTTAAATATCAGGGGACAATCTCACACCAATTGTCCTAGCCCCAAACTAAGCTCTAGGCTTGTACTATGGGTACTAGGCCACGATAAACTTACTTACATAGATAAATACATACTTAAATACATAGAAAACACCCAAGACTTTGGAACAAATACTCGCGCTCATCACACAAATATTTGCCCGTACCGGGGATCGAACCCGGGACCGCTAGCTTCGTAGGCAGGGTCACTACCGACTAGGCTACCGCGTCGTCGAATTTTATAACTGCGGAATAAAAAAGATGAATGAATTCTTTTCCACATTAAATTTAAATAAAACTCTACTATGGCAAAAACTACCTAAAGGGAAAGTTACAAAACTTATCTACTCAAAGGGAAGCCCGTAACCATTTGAAACCATACAATCCCCGCACCTCATCAGGGCAGCCAACATTACACAACAAAATCCCGACCAATTCCGATTAACAGCGTGAACTGCATTCCGGGACCCGGGATATTCCCTGGCGTCCTTTCACGAACGGTAGGGTTACCAGATTCAAACATTATATTTCCTGAAAAATATTGATATGTATGAGTAACTTGACTTTTTCTGACAATATCGACGTTAATCATTCTGTTTTTTTTCTATACAAATAATGAGTTCCTTGAGCTGTAATTATGCATTCTTTCTCCTTTAAAAATCCTTATAAATTGAGTCTTCAATTCCCAACATTACCGGAAAATTCCGGTAATCTGATAACCCTGACTGCGGGCCAGTTTTTACGGGCCATAGCAGGAAAATGTAGGTATTAGCGATACCTCCTCGAGTAGCGTTATGGCCAGTTAATGAAAAAGGAAGTGAGATAGGCTGTGGTGGTGGGGCGGAGTAGGATAGATAAAACTGGAATTTTATGTTGTGTTTTTGCTATATTATCAGGGTGTACCAATTTGGTGAGATTTTTAGAAAAGATTAGATATTGCTAGAATTTTAACGACGATATTCCTTCATCATATCACTACATATTATAAAACAAAGACCCTCGCCGCGTCTGTCTGTTTGTACGTTCGCGATAATCTCAAAAAATAATCAACGGATTTTTATTCGGTTTTCAGCATCAGTTAGATAAAATTTCACGGAAAGTCTCTACGTACCTGGGTCGTTCTTCTTTTTTACCGACAGTAAAACGACAATTTTCTGTTTTTTGGATTTTTGAACTGTCAATAATTATGGATTCAAAGTTCGATTTCAAAAAAATTGCGTTTATTTTTCGTAAGGACTAATTAATGCTTCCTATCCTGCAGAAAGTGTTGTATTATTTTATTGTGGTTTACCAGAAACACAGTGACAGAGTGGCCATTTTCAGCTGAGACCAATTTTTAGATGACCACTCTGTCACGGCATTCTAAGAATAACAATATTATTATAAAAGTACTGGGTTGAAGAAAGAACACGATTATTTAGTACTAATAGCTAAATAAAAATATGGACGTATATTAAACATGAAAAACATAATTATTAATACTCTAATGAGACGCTAACTGACATGAGAGACAGGCTATTGTCGGTAAAAAAGAAGAACGACCCACCTCAGTATAATAAATTCTGTTTTTTTATGAATTTTACAGTTAACTCAAAACTGAAAAGAGAGAGAGAGAGAGACAGAGAAGCAAACGCGACTTTCAAAACTTTTTATTGCGAGTCAGTTTTCAATCATTATTGAGCCGATTGCCAAGACCCAGTTAGTATTTTCGTTTAAATTGACAATATACTCATAATATCATGTAAGGGCCTACGCTAGCTGACGCGGATTATCCGTAACGGACGCCCGTCTAATAAGAAATGGTATGAACACCGCTAACTGGCGCGGGCGCGTGCGACGTACTTTAATCCGCGCGGCGGGCGGCGGGCGTCCGCTCCGTGCGCACGCGGCGGGCACACGCTCGCGGACTTGTTTGTTGTTTCTTGACTTGTGTAGCGCTAAGTTAGGCGTGCGCCCGTCGCGGACGCCCGTCGCGGACTCGCTGGCCCGCGGCGGGTGTCCCGAGCGGGACCCGCGAGCGTGCGCACGCGGCGGGCGTCCGCGTCAGCTAGCGTAGGCCCTAAAAGGCAGCACATTCGAATGCTTCTTGGAACGATCAATGTAATGTTAGTTTATTTGGCTTGTTTATTCTATGTAAACAACAAATAATCGCCCATAATATTAAAGCTTGCTAACACCGCATCATAACAGCCATTTTCTCCCTTTTAACTTCGGTGTAAAAATATTTGTTCAAACCCCACTGAAATACCGGATATATCCGGATGTTAGTCCTTGCATCCGGAAGTTTATCCGTCCGGAAAGCCGCTGCATATTGCGCATCGATTCTGAGGTTCACATTGGACTGGGCGTTGAACCTTAGTCAGCCTTGTAACTCGCTGTTACGGGGTTCTTACTGGAATCTTTAACAGTTTAAAATGCCTGTGTCTTTACACTGTTAAATTGATGTAGGGTTGGTGATGTACTATTTTAAGGTTAGGGTGTGGTTTTTGGTATTATTAGTGTAGAATATCAATGAGAGAAAGATTTGAAAGTTTTTGAAAATTGTAGTTACGGCACCTAGGCCGCAACCCTTGCTAAGTAGACGTATATATTCAAGTTAATCAAAACATTACCAATACGATAACAAATCAAATACGATATGGTTTTACCGTGTTAAATAGACCCCCTGCTCAACTTGTACTTGGTATGTAGCTGAACCTTTTTAAGATACTTCTGTGTATCGCTTTAAAGCCAACATTATTTCCAGTTAAGTGCTCATTTCAAAAAGTGATATCGTTGGTTACCCGGTCAAGTTGAGAGATCGCCTCCAAGCGTCCCCGCGGAGTGGAACGGGCTCCAGCATCTTTCATCTTCTAAGTGCATCGGGACGTTTGCGCCTGAGAGCTTGGATGCTTCTACGAATGACTTACAGCCGTTACTTGTTACCTAGGTACCTTTATTATTATTATTATTTTATGCGTTTATGGTAAACATCTCTTAGCCTTATTGTGCAAAATGTGGTTACACAAATTATCAACAAGTTTTTGAGTTGTTTTTAATCGTGTAGCTCTGCCTACCCCACTCTGGGAATAAAGGCGTGAGTTTATGTATGTATGTATGTATGTATGTATTTTATGCGTTTTGTGCGAATGGCAAGTTTTTATTAAGCAAAATAACATTGTATTCCGATTCAAGTATTACTGATTAATGTGTCATTTGTGGCTGGGAGGGGACATTTTGGCCTAATCGTCCTAATCTTCGTCATAGTCGCTTACCTATCTTAATTGAGATATCTTATTGCCACCCTTGAAATAGGTACCTACCGTTGAGGAAATTCTGGTGGTGGTACCTATGGTATTCTTCATCAGTTCCACATCACTGATATACTTTCTAAATGCAAGTGCTAGACTAGTTACCTTAAAACCAAAATCGCTACACTTGCACTCGGTGACTATATGAACACTTCGAAAGTAGGTATATAAAACAAAAAATAACATAGACACAACAAGGAAAGCACGAATGCCAAATACGAATAGCAATCTCTGAGATAGAATTCTCAAAAAGCGTATCCCATACCTACTCAATAGTCTGCCTGAAGCCATTAGATGTGAAAAAAACAAGAATAACTTCAAGAGACTATTAAAAAAAACATTATTTCGATTTACTTATATAATATTATAAATGTATTTTTAGTATACTTCACAGATTTTTTGGACAGCATAATACTGTTATTTAATTTTAATTTTATTTCATGTTAATGAACGCCTACCTTAGAGACTGCCGTTCCCACAGTCAAGCGGTTACTCCAGTTTTGTGGGGCAATGCTTAATTGTTAGTTTTAATTAAAATTGTACTTATTAAATAAAAATATAATATAATATACATTGAGAACCCTCCTCCTTTGTATTGAAGTCGGCTAAAAAATATTTTATGGTTCGACCACAAACTAGCAGCATTTCTAAGAAATTGAAAATCTTGTAAGCTTATTAGTGCGGTATAGTGACGTGCAGGCGAGCTTACGAGCTTTACGAGCGGCCGGGAGCTTCGTGCGCGAGCGAGTCAAAAGTTGCAATGTTACAAATCCTTTTACGGCATGTTACTATTTAGTTATACAAAGGGAATGGGGATTATTAACGTACGAGACATGTTTAAGAACCCCTTCGGAATGAGTTATTGTAACGCGACCTCTCTTTTAATGCAGTCATATTGCAGTCTGTGATTACGACAGGGATCTACAACGGTACGGGATTAATTTCCTTGACTTTACTAGGTGAAATTTTCCATCTAATTCTTATGGACTTTTCCCTTGTTATTACCAAAACTTAAATATTCAATGAACTTTGATTTCGTAAATTACAATTAGGATAGACCAAAAAAAAACTCACAGTTTTTATATTCCAATTCGAAAGAATAGGTAATTTTAAGAGACCCATTTCGTTAATTTTGTATTTAAACCAAAAGTTTAGTTTTAATATCTTTATGTACCAGACACATTGTATGGATGACTTGATTATTTTAAATTTAGGTTGGCATTTTCTTATAAATTACAACAAAAAAATTGATTGTAATATTGTATTTAAAACATAACTATTTCAAGCGGTTTTCGCCTAACCCGTAAGATATACCTAGAAGGGCTACAAGCCGGAAACGAAAGTCTAACAAAGGTCAAATATACTTTTGCCGAAATATGCGAAATAGATCAATATTTCAAAAACTTAATAATGCAGAACGGCTTTAGACCCCTATTCCTTGAAATGGTTTTCGAATTAGAGTACTTAAATCTAAAAATATGAACAATCCCAATTCGTGTTTTAGACACGGTTTTTATTTTTTGTAGAAAGACTGCATACATGACATGTGTAAGACTGCATACATGACATGTGTAAGACTGCATACATGACATGTGTAAGACTGCATACATGACATGTGTAAGACTGCATACATGACATGTGTAAGACTGCATACATGACATGTGTAAGACTATAATGATTAGGAAAAGAGAGATCGTTTAAGTTTATTGCGCACATTTTCATGTAATGTTTTGAACTAGTTGACCATGGCAACGGGCAAAAATGACGGCTTTCACGCAACAAATTCGTAATAGTACTTCGCTTATCGACACCCTCAGTCATAAGGGCGCACAAGTACATCTTAACACAATCAATCATGTATGTACACGTGTACACCAGCGTGTTCCGACCCGATGAGCACGTGTTGAGCCGAGAGGCGCCGCGGCGCGTTGCATGTCTCCGCCTCCCCGTTGTCGCCTTGGTAGTCAAACGGGGTGTACGACATAATCGTAGGTGTTAAAACCGTGCGTTCTTCCGCAAAATAACATTAAGGTACGGTCATCTTATCCATTAACCTACCGCCAAGCAGCTGTGTTCGAATTGTTGTGTTCCGGTTTGGGGATAAGACAGCCGGTGAAATGACTAGTATAGAAGCATTCCATCGTAGTCCTCAGGGTTGGCAGTGTATTGGCAGTCTTGTGAATGCGAATGTATATGGGTCACAGTTTCCACTTACCATCAGGTGGCCTGTGTGCTCGTTTGCCTTCCTAAGCCATAAAAAAAAAACAATTTGATACACTACAGACTTTGTCAACGTGACGTTGTAAACCAAATCATATTAAGTCTCTTACGTTTTGGTTGCCCAAAAATCAAATAGGTTGACTGTACTTCGTAACTTCCCCTTCTATCGCATAAACGAGTAAATCGCAAAACTCCATTAATGATAATTAGATAATAAATAAATATTTGAAATATATTTCGAATATAATTTTCGATTGAGGCGTTATACTATGCCTTATAAATATGTATACATATTATAAAGATTGGATGAAACTAGTGGCATCTCACTATAATTCGTTGTAACGTCGTGGCGTCTCATCCAACCATAATCGTAGCTATATCTATTTATGTTATGCTAGTAGTTTTTTCTAGATAAAATACTAAAATTAATGATTAAGTATGTGATTGATAACAAGCTCCATACAAAATCCAAATGTAAAAAATGATTTCTTTTTTCACGGCAGAAAAGCGGCATTGTTATAAAATTAACACGTCCACGCCCTCAGGCGGCGCGGCGCGCAGTGGCGGCCATGTTGCCGGAAGGCCGGAAGAGCGGGAAGCGTTACCGCTCTCATTGCGACGCACTTCCGAATAAGTGCTGGCGCAAGGATTAAGCCGAATCTCCGCAATAAATGAAAATAGGTATATCAATGAATTGAAACGATATTATTCATTATTTTTTCTGCTAGTAAGAACTGTTAGCTGTCTGTAACGTTTGTACAGTCGAGTATAAAGACAAATACACACTTAAGTACGTTATTTGAATGGAAGATGAAGAAGTGTGTACATATCCTAACATTACCGCGTATGCCATATTTGTGAAGTTTATTCAACCAAATGCAATGATGATGATGATGATGATGATGATGATGACGATGATGATGATGATGATGATGAATTAAAGTAAGCACAGACCTCCCTCTCTTTCTTTCCCGTATCATCGAATGTCTCCCACTATCGTCTATATCAATCAGAGAGTTAATTTTGCCAAAGTCTAGCGCAACGCCACACCATCTTCAAAAAAAAGCTGGGTATATAGCCTCTGTTCGCCGTCTCTCCTCGCTTGCACCGGCCATGCACCGGTCTGCATCGCTGCAGAGAGGTGCTAATTTATGGCGCTTGTTCCGTCGCCGATTTTGAATTATTTCCACTGGCGATAAATCCCCGCTCGCTAATGAACACAGTTGCAATAACGGTTTAATGAGTGCATGCTGCAATGAGCGATATATTGGTCATATTGCGCAAGGTTGTCAAATAGGAAGTTTTGAAAAAAGTCCGATTTCAAATGTATTTTTCTGTCAATTATATCCTTTTTTCTTTCTATTTGTATCGCTTTGTGTTAGATTGAATGCTGCAGCTGAAGCTTGTCCCTGAAGGAAGGTGTATTTTAGAAAATGATGCAAGAGAAAATTATAAAAACTGTAATTACAGATTCGTCTGATGTAAGCTCGAGTTACTTATTTTTATCAGTAATTTATAGCAAGGCAATGAAGAAATCTTTGTTTCAATCCGGATTGTGTCATAGTTACTATATTCTGAAACTCTAAACAACGTCTAACCAATTTCAACAATTTTCAATTGTCCTTACAACAGAGCCACTGAGCCCAAAACTTCAAACGTGTCTCCATTACTTTTCCAACTGTACAAATCCGCATTACAGACCACTATCCACGCCGTCTTCCTCTAACCCTGGTCTGAGCGTGTGTAGTCGTCACGCTCTCGCAACCTGTGACGAGTGAGTTGGTGTAACGAAATTTAAAAACAATCCCAAGCGAGACGCGCGCAATTTATTTTGTTGTCTGTGAGATTGTTTCAGCACTCTCTTTTGTTCGGGGACACGGTGCCCGGGCGGCAGCGATCTGCGCTTTCTGCCGACCAAATATCGTGTCTATTTTGTCCCAACTTTTTGTTCATTTATAGTGCCCCAAATTTCTCTGGTTACACAATTATCGTCGCATTCGTTACACTAATGTTACAAGAAGCAAAAAATATTTTCTTTTAGGATATCTAGAGATGAGAACATGCAGTTTACTTATTTAAATTAACAACAACCCCGCAATGTATTTCCGATCCCAACGCTACCTAGCATTTAAACATCTGAATCGATGTCCAAAATTACCTGAGGCCCATCCCGAATAAACTAGCTTTCAAATGCTACAAAACGACAAACTAATGATACCAGGGGGCCTACGTTGGCTGCGTTAATTGGGTGACAAAGTGTGGATAAAACCTCCGTCACTTCCTGACGAGTAAATAAGTACGAGAGTGACGGGTGCTTTACATTTTGTCACGCGATAAACGCTACCATACTAGGCTCGCAGGGTTAAAATGGAAAACTTAAAGTGACTGACTTCATACAAATAAGTCCAGCGGGATTTTTTAAAGCTTTGAATGAATGAGAAGAAGATTTTAAAAAAGATGAATAAAATGATGTCCTAAAAATCATACATTTCCATTTTTATCCTGCTTGTCTCTCTACACAAGTTCTTTGCGAACTGCTTCCGAAGAGCCCAGGAAATATATTATCTTGTCGAGTCAAAAAAAGTTTTTAAAGCGATAACACCTGCTATTAAAATAATCATGGCCGGCGGAAGTCCCCAAACTCCCAGATAATGTCTTCTGGCGGCTGGCAAGTTTGAGACACTTTATTCCGAGTTTCATTTCGCATTTCCCGACAAATTATTACAAATTGTGGACTTGAAATTGTTGGAATAAACCGTGGTTCTGCCCTTGTAAGTAGCCTGTAGATCATTGTTTTTTTTTGGACATCGCTTAATAAATAGGAAGAAAAAACTACTTATATTTATACGTTTTTAAACTACTTTAAAAAAATTGTAGGCATTCAAATCGTATCTTTATTTTTTGTAGGTTACTCGATTTCTCCGCCATTTTTAACTAATATAGTATAGTATATATGATGTTTACAATAAAAAATACTAAGGGAATATAGGCTTGTAACATCTTAGCCTATTTGTGCAAATTGTGGTTACTGAATTATCAACAACTTTTTTCAAGTTGTAATTCTGTAGCTCTGCCTAGCCCACTCTGGGATTACAGGCGTGAAGGTATTTATGTATGTACAATAAAAAATGTAACCAACTGATTAAATTGACTAATAAATAAATAAATTGAATTTTTCCCCGCTATCTCCTATCTCCATGCGCTCCCCCTTGCCTCCGCAGAACGAATCATATCTCAGGCTCGTACAATTGGATCCTCGCAGCGCTCCTCGACAGGCGATCGCGGATACCGTGGTGTCCAGCAAAGCCGCACTACCATTGCAATTTCCATCAACGTCAATAATGGCTTTAGCTGTGTCACCCAGTTGATTAGAAATGGTGCTATGATATAAATGTTAAGATTTTGTATCATACCAGTTACGTAAATATTTAAACTTGCACAACGAATTTTTTTATGCTATAGGTAGAGTTGGCAAACGACCTATCTATATACAGTACTCGCTAGCGAGTCGAATGCTCTGTCTCGCTCTGTGTATAATGTGACTCTAAATACTGTGAAGGACAGAGCATTAGACTCGTTAGCGAGTACGGTAATTGTAACTCATAGTAAGGGTACATACAGGTCACCTGAAGGGATCAGCGCCGTTTATGAGCACCCCGTCCGCCCGCCCGCTACACCAGGAGACGTATTGCAGCTGCGTTACAGACAAGTGTATGCTCCTCTCTTGAAGGTCCTCAGGTCGTAGAGGTTCGGAAATACCACCGCAGTAAACTGGTTCTATGATATGGTCGTGTGCGGCAAAAAGGCACAATGGTAAAGTGCCATTCAAATGGCTACAATCAGGATTTAATGATGAGTTCATACTTGGGATTCTGACAAAGTATGCAGAAGCTCACGATCGCAGATTTCATCATCATATTGATGTCGAGGCAATCCAGCTCCTCGACAACACGGACACAGTGAGAAGACAAAAGGACAAAACCTTTAGAGCTCATCTAGTGCATCAGATATAGAGAAAAATAGTGCAGTGACTAGTGATATGTATAAAGAACACAAGAACAAAGTGCCTTCCCCTAAAAAGAGACAGTAATAACAGGTGTTAATATCAGGGGGGGGGCCATCTCAACACAAATTGACCTAGCTCTAGGCTTGTACAGTCAACGTCAAAAGTAAGTGATCAAAATTAACATTTCAAAACATGTTCAAGCACGACGCCCCAGATAAAACAGATTATAACAAAGTGTCATTTTCAACTGAATATTTAATTATTCAAAAGAAAATGATCATAAACGGTGCCATAACTTTCTCTTTACAGAAAATTTCAATAGAGAATATATATTTTTTTACCTAAGTGTCAAGTGTCCAACAAGATAAAATCAAAATGACAAAATCTCCAAATGAAAACTAGGGTAATCACGGCGGTTAAAAAGGATTTATTTTAAATGTTGCAAAAAAAAAACAAAGCGAAGTAGTAGGAACTTATTTCAACCCTTGACGGAAATGAGAGGTATTATAGTTGTTTCGCGTGTTTGTCTTACGAGTATAACCGACATTAACCGAACGACTGACTTGTATTCCGAGGTGGTCTTGAGAAGACATGAAGGCCCAAACATTCATATTCACTTACATGTGATAGTTTGGTAGTATTACTGACTATTGCTATTTTAGAAAATCAGTTTAATTTGAAACCCTCAGTAATGATTTTAACTGTTTGAATGGCATGTCACTTACTTATGACACATTACGAGCTAATTTACTAATGCTAAACTACAATAATCAGATACATCTGTCTTAATTTATTGTATATACTATTTTGAGACCCTATTTCATCAGTTTCTTTTGCTGTTGACTGTACTATGGGTACTAGGCAACGATAAACTTACTTATATAGATAAATACATACTCAAATACATAGAAAACACTCAAGAGTCGCGCTCATCACGCCAATATTTGCCCGTACCGGGGATCTAACCCGGGACCGCTAGCTTCGTAGGCAGGGTCACTACCGACTAGGCTATCGCGTCGTCAAAATAATGGACACATTCTTGGCTTAGTTCAATTATTAGTTTAAGATATAAGAAACTACTTATTAGCCCTATAGGCTAGATTGTAGTAATTTAAGGTGTATGTATTAGGGCTCCTGGTCGTGTCCGTGTTTTGTGTACCCTTAGCCGAATCTCCGTTCCCGAATAACACGGCAACGGAGATCCGGCCCGTTCGACACGTGAAATTCGTCTACGTGTAATTAAGATACGTAGCTCCGTGTTACACGGAGATACGTTTCTTATTTACATGTAGATCCGATCCGCCCGTGACCGTGACGTTTAATTTTAAGCTTTCATTCGATAACCGTGCGGAGCGGAGCCGGAGCCGAGATCCGCAGATACGTAGCCGAACGCAGACACGGATACACAATGAAAAAACCGTGTTACACTTTTGACGATAGAACATAAAGGATACATACATACATACATTAAATCACGCCTGTTTCCCAGAGAGGTAGGCAGAGACCACTTCTTTCCACTTGCTAAGATCTTGACGAATTTCTTTCGCTTCCTCCACATTCATACATCGAGTCATGCACGCACTTCGGTTTCGGGTACTAAAGATTCGGCCCTTTTTCAGTATTTCTCCGATTTTACTCGAAAAAGTACGCCTAGGGCGGCCCCTTTATATAAAGCAAAGATCCAAGAGAGTATATATAGGGACTCCTTACTGTTTTACTTTTGTTTTTTTTACCATTTGTTTGTAAATAAAAAAAAAACAGGAAAATTTCACACCTAGTCTCAAACTAAGCTTTAGGCTTGTAAGATCCTAACACATATTATGTACAAAAATAATCGCCTATCTGTTACGCTCCAAAATATACAGCTCTTGAAGATGAGAACGATGACCAACAAGGCATACTCCCGATTGGCATCCGGGCAGGGAATCCAACGAGAAAAATAATATTTGTTTTGAAGCCTTGTACGTGACTTTTTAAATTAAGTAATGTATTGTATTGGCATTGAAGCCTTTAAGTATTAAACAATAAACGTATTTGATTCTTAAATACAAAAAACATCTCAGACTCAGAAACAAACACTCGTGCTCATCACACTTTTTTTTTTATGGCGTGGTATGGCAAACGAGCACACAGGCCACCTGATGGTAAGTGGAAATTGTGACCCATAGACATTCGCATACTGCTCTTTGGCGAAATTATGAGCCCGGGGCTGCCAGCTTCGGAGGCAGGGTCACTACCATACCAACTAGGCCAACGAGTCGTCGAATAACATCCTAAATACCAAAATGCCTTTGCTCCGATTTCTACATACATGCATACATTAAATCTCGCCTTTTTCCCAGAGCGGTAGACGGAGACCACTTCTTTCAAAAAGATGGCCACAAATAACTCACTCAATTAAATTATTTGAAGCTTTTCCGCTGTGACACGAAAATTAGCCATACAATTGTAGGCATACTTTTCGTTGCACAAAGGAACTTTTTGACTTCTTTCTTTGTATGGTTAACTGCGCTTAACCAAGGTCAAATTTTTTCGTCCTTACCCAAATCTCTTTCGCTTCTCCCACATTCATACATCGAGTCATGCATGCTTGTCTGATTTCTGATTTAGTGATAAACATCGTAGCATAAACTACATCTCCACCAAAATCATGATAGTGTCCTAACTTCCTTTTTTAAATCGCTCCCAAAGTTAACTACGAAAAAGTCAATCCAAGTTGGCGCCTCCACGTAACTTTAACTCGCGCCGACGTGTGTTAAGTCGAGATTGCTTTAACCCACTTTCTCGGGTAGGTTCAGACCCACTTTTTGTCTGTCATATTTCGAGCATCAATTTTGTTCGAAACTTTAAAGGTGCTGGGATTTAGTTTAAACTTTGTTTTTCGGGTGATGTTTAGATTTTTGAAGTAATTCAAATATAGTGTGAAAAATGAGATTTACACAAAACGTGGAAAGTACGTTTAGGACGGAAATAAATACTATACATATACGACGACGCGTTGGCGTAGTATGGTAGTGGCCCTGCCTACGAGGCTGGCAGTCCTGGGCTCAAATCCCGGTAAGGGCAGATATTTGTGCGATGACGACAAATGGTTATTCCTGCGTCATTTATGTTTTTTTATGAATAACTACCTATGTATTTCTCTATCTCAGTAAATTTATTGTTGTCTAGTACCGACACTACAAGCCTAGTCGATTTGTGTGACTTTATACCCTGATATTTATTACATATCAATAATAACAATTACATTTTCAATCATGGAATCCCAATTATATAATAATTGTGAACACTATATTTCCGAAACGACTCGGAATAATCGTAATTGTTCGTTTTCTTTACAAGTTATTTATCGCTATGTCCCTTGGGAACTATTCGATTTTCTTCTATAGTAACACAAGTAGGCCTAGCCAAGTTGTAAACCCTGCTAGCGGTTTTGTTTTTTATCGACTTGAAACGTAATGAAGTTAATAGCGGTCGACACGACTGTGGCGACCTAGCGATATCTAACGGCAACTTGTATCAACCAACTCGCTAGCGCCACCAGCGTTAGACAGCGGAACTAAGGGTTCTACATCGCGCTAACGAAGTTTCTACAGCCGGTTAACATATATACCACTTCCTATTTCATCCCAATGGACTTCGGTCCCCAGGCATAACACCCGCCTGGAGAGAGATCTCTCTAATTGTCCTCCCTTCCTACACGACGTCACGTGTCATTAGGGGCCCTAGAGATACTTAACGCTATCGAAAACGATTTTCGAAACCTGTCAAAGTGTATCGAACTGACATAAGCGCTTAACGCGACCATCTGGCTGCTTACTTCAATCCACGCATCTTGTCTTTAGCCACAGGGTTCTCGGTGTAGATCGATTTTCAAAAAACCTTACCTAATGCACCCCTATAGGGTACCCAAAGAATGTTCCCGCCAAATTTCAAGTCCAGTGATTCAGGCAGTCAGTCAGTAACAAAATGATTTACACATTGTCAATCCTATACATGCTTGATAACGATAAAGATCTCGCCACGCATCTTGTCTATAGCAACATGGTTCTCGGCTAGGGTACCCAACGAATATTCCCGCCAAATTTCAAGTGTGTTCAAATTTCAAAATTTCAGTCAGTAAATTTATGTGTATTTTGTGTTTGTTTTTTCTACATGTATTTGAATTCAGAACATTGCCGAGTGCTTTTGGCAGTGCGCGACGCGGTGACAACGCCGCGGGATTAACGCGGACATTGGCCGGCGCGTGTGGTCACCGTATTAACTGCTTTTAACAACATTTATTTTACACGTGAATATTAATAATGATTATCACCTTGTGGTTTTTATAAGCCAATGGTGTACAGCACTACAGTATGACCATGAAACTGAAAAATATACTCGTTTCTCTAGATATTAGGAGCTTATTGCATATTTAATTCGTGTAAAACTTGGTTAGTATTTTTACGACCGAAAAAATTGAACTCTGACCCACTATAGAACGTTGTCATAGTGCCGTTATAAATCTAATCGTAAGCTGTCAAACAAATTGCGTGATAATGTCACTGTGACATAGTTCTATGGTGGTCAGGGTTACATGAATAGATAACACTAATGTTTACATAACCACATAAGAATTTAAGGCCATAAAATACTTAACATTTTATGTTAAAATTCCACAATGATAAGCAGCGATAAGCAACCTATCGAAAACCAATAAACTGCGATCACCTTTCGAAACCGAATCAAACAGTGATCGGCAACCTTTCGAAGAGCAATAAAAACAACCATCCAATACAAAAACTTGTATTTGAATACTAAAAACATTAGGTTCTTTCGAGCGGGGCAGAATTGGGCCATCCATAAAGGGCTGCTATAACTTGACGCAGCTATTCCTGTCGCTTCGCAAGGGAAAATGGCCATAAAAAGTATTTAAATCACCCTTATATATCTTCACTAGGATTGGTTACCGACTTAATGGAGGAGCGGGGGCGATATATTATTGATATGAAATGCGCTGTCAGAACATTTCAGACGATTCTAAAATATTAGTTCTCTCGCAGCTAGGACATTCTTTTCTAAATTACTCAGTGTTCTAACTAGATAGATTCTGTCATATTTAGCTGTATGTACATTAACAGATTTAAGGTGGCCTGTGTGCTCGTTGGTTTTCTCTATGCCATAAAAAAAAAAAAAAAAAATGTGTTCTTTAGACATTTTGTATAATTATGTAAAGCAACAAACTCACTAAAAGCGAAGTCGGCGCATACGCATCATAGGTACTCATACTAACTAATTAGATAGATTAAAAACCCCGATATAATGGTGACCTTCTTCTTTCAGAGCTTTTATCTCTTAACGGGTCCAACCGATTTCCATGAAACTTAGCTAAAACCCACCGCTAAAAAACCTGCTTCATAATATAAAAAACACATATACCCACACGCGCGCACACACACACACACACATAGCGGACAAAGTTATAACACCTCTTTTTGCGTCCGGGTTAACAAAGCGTTCCTAAAGCGTGACTTAGGCTTTTTTTGAATGGGATCGCGCCGCTTCCGGTCTCGTTGGCGCCTTTTTCCCGAGACTCGCTCCGCTCGTCGTTGCATCTTGAACCCTTCGGAGCGGCTCCCCGATGTTTATCCCCATTATGTATTTATGAACCCCTACCCATCATCCATCAATAACAGCAATGATAAGTAAACACGGACACAACCACTATTCTACACTAAAGGTTGGAATCGACCTACCATCATTATAGATGATTTACTGATGAAATCGCAATAAAATTCGTTTCGTAATTTGACAGATCTAAGCGTACCTATAGTTAAAGTGTACTTTTCCGTGTTTTGTTTTTTTGGTGTTCAATAATAGTACATTGTGTATTAAGGTCGGTAAGTAAGGAATTACGATCGAGGCTCTAGTAGAAGCGGCTTTCTGAGTCGAGGTTCGTAATTCCCGTACCGCCCGTGAAACACAATGTTTTTCATCACATTTGCGAGTAAATAAATATACAAGTCAGCACAACTATTATTACGAATTACTTGAACTTTTTTTAAGCGGATGGCTGGCGGACTCCACAGATTATAAAAATGTTTCGTTCAGAAACGTTAAGGGCAAATACTTACGTAGTTATACATACAGCCCTGAAGGAGTGTAAAAAAAAACGACGTTTTGATAAAGAAAACTATTAAAATCGGTTATTAAGAACATTAATTGAGTATTTAAGTAACATGTAGAGAGATTGCAATGAAATTCCTGTATTTACTGTTTAAATAACATTTTAAGACAATTTTTCAATTGCGTGTAAACTCTTTGCTTGAACTTGCATGACCTGTGCTGTGCCATAAATTAAAAAAAAATACTTACCGACCTTGGGTTTCATGGTAAAAAGAAAGGTCGAGGGTTTTATATGGGGCATTGCGGCCAAGTTAACCTAACGGCAATTGCCGTTCCTGCCGAGGTATATACAGTGCTTTTCTCAAAAATCGCAAGATACAAATCGCATATAAACAGAAACTTCACGTGAAATAACATCACTCTTTACCGCCTTTATGTTTATGACAAGGCGAAACGCAAGCTTTTTTAGAAAAAAATAACTCAAGCTATTCCAGACACAGATAAAAAAGTTACGTTTTGAATAAAATATGGATGTATAAGACTTGTGCCCTCATTTTATTATGGCCGTTTTCACTTTTTAATAAGTTACATACTAGATAACAATGAAATTTGTATGCAACATTGCGGGCTTGTGTAGCGAGCACGCAAGGTATTTTTTTTTTAATTTGGGAACTGTCCGTAATCTACGTACTTCGCGTCTCAGAATGGAGTTAGTAATGTCAACATTTCCGGTCATATTTGAAAAAAGAGTATTTGTATTGTATTGTATTGTACACACAGAGGGACAGAGATGGCGAGAAGCGACTTTGTTTTAAACTATGTAAAGGTGCATGGGAGAGAAACACACAGACAATGAAGTAGATATGGCTATTTTGAATCATTTCTCACAGTTGAAATGGAATACAATTTGAAAATCATTCCTTAAACCCGATTTCCACGCAAAACATTGTCCAAGATCTAGAGCGAGTGTAAAGGACCGAACTATAGATGCTACATAACTCTGTCTCTTTCTATCAGCGTAGACTGAACTGCAAGGCTATGTCATAATAACCCCTGGTGTTAGAGTCGGAAGGTGGAAGAATCTTGGCTGCACTTAACGTAGACATCGAGTTTGGACTCCTTAGTTCGATTGTTTTTTGGGTGGATCAACTTTTTCTTGTTGTTATTCTGTCCCGTAAGCCAGGAGACAACAGTGATAGAGTTTGTTAGAAAAAATGTTATAATATATACTTCCTGCACACTCAGGAGAAAGGCCATAAAAGAATGGGTGTGTAATTGCCAATAAAACAGTTTTTTAGTGGACTTATATCCTTTGAAATCATAGTTTTAAAGAGTGACCCAGGAGACGTCACCATGGCAACGAGCTACAAAGAAAAGAAAAGTTGATTGACCCTTTTACATATCGTCGGTGAAACTGCAAAACCACGTAAGCAAAATTTTAAATATGGAGCAAAATGCACCTTATTAATAAGACAGTAAGGTATATTTTGCTCTATCATAAATTTGTTAGTTACGTGGTTTTGCAGTATCACCGACGATATACAGAACCGTCTTGATCGCGTTTGCGATCGCGTTTCTCATATGAGACGTATCGCAACGGTTTGCCGCTTGCAACTAGCACTCAAGGGGCATATGATGATCTTGTGCCTTCCGATAGCTAGTCCATTGAACCAGATCCTATCATGTAGCTTCTGTTTTTCTAGCTCCGATTCATTTCCATGCTAGATGTACGCTTGTTTACCACATTGTACACCAGGACGAGCTGTGTATTGCACTAATGAAGGGTCTCAGCGGACATCCAATAAGCCTAATTAATTTTCTCTGTATCCACAATCGATCAACACGGGATGCGAACGGACGCAAACATTTGCGGACCCTCGCTCAACCACCGCGTACGCGGAATAATCCACGGCAGGATGTTTTCACGACCTAGTTTTCATCAGTTAGACGAAAATAGAAGCCTATTTTGTAGAAAAGTGATACGTGTATATCTGCAAAGTAATAGTATAACCTTTTGAAATTTATTGTCGTTACCAATAGACTATATCGCACGGTGAGAACAAAAGTGACTCAATTTAAAATTATAGTAAATTGAGTTGAATACGTTGAAGAATAGCTAAACTGAAGTGGCAGTGGGCGGGGCACATCGCACGCAGGACTTACGGCCGATGGGGTCAGAAGGTTCTTAAGTGGCGTCCGCGGACCGGGACACGAGCTGTGGGTAGGCCTCCAACAAGATGGAGTGACGACTGACGACTTTGTAAGGATCGCGGGAAAGCGGTGGATGCGAAAAGCACAAGACCGGTCTGAGTGGAGAGCCTTGGGGGAGGCCTATGTCCAGCAGTGGACGTCTTTCGGCTGAGTTGAATACGTAAAATGACTTAAAAAACATGATATTTTGCTTACTCAATCAAAAACTGACGAATTTGGGCTGGAAAGGGACAAACGTAGATTTCGGGTATCTTCCGTTTCCACGCGCCACGTCCCTCTCGCCATTGCAATAATGACGAATTCTGCTTTGCGTCAGAAGTGTGTGCACGTAATTATAAAGCAGTGACCTAAAACTTAGTGCTTCGTTAGATCACGTGTAAATCTTAAAGTGACCGATGTCCTTTTTGAGTCATTTTATCATTCAAATGTATGCTGTTTGGTCTGACTTAAAACTAGTTGAGTCATTTTCACATATTAAGATGTGCCTAAACAATTACTCTAGTCTTAAGAGACCTAATTCAATATAGGTCATTGATCGGGTCGCCACTTTCCCGATCACATGGTTGAGAGAGGCGATGGCTGAGATACGCGTCATACTCCGGTCTGTTCACGTTTGCAAGGACTTTTTGTTCAATTTATTATCCTAGTTATATGGCTTTTGACGTAGAGACCTCGTCGTGTTGTTCTCATAGTAATTATTTTATTTTATGTTAATGTTTATTGACCTTACATTTAGTAATAATTTTATTTTTGCTAGTTTTAAGAATTTATTGTTTATTACCTTATTACCTTATTATTACTTAATGTAACTTACTTTTAAGTATAATTATGTTTTTATGATTGAAAAAATGACCTTCTGCTGGAGTTTCTTGCGGCGCTTCTTCTCCGCAATGATGGTCTTGTCCGAAGCGCTGGTAGATTCACTCACTGTACATTGCCGACGTGTAAAAGAGCCCGCATGTGGCCAATTTACTGAATAAATTATTTGAATTTTGAATTTTGAATTTGATATTTGTGTCAATTTCTAATGCTACAGTGACTTACTTTTGGAAGGTCTTTTTGGGCAGATTTTAAACGCAAACTAATTATAGCGTAGTGTAAGTTCCTGGCGTTGACTGTAGGTGTGACTTAAGGTTTTTTGACGGTCAAAAAAAAAAAAACATAGGCGTTAATGCAGTTTTTAATTTTAAAATCAGAATGAAAGTGATCAAAGAAAACATTAAAAAAATTGCAATACATAACTAAAAATCAGTTGGTTTAAAAAAATGCTAAATTTATAAATTAAATACAATTTGATTTAAATATAATGATTGCAGATGGTAACAAGAAACCAAAGCTTTTAAAATATTTCCAACGATTTTTAGTGAACTTAATATCTTTGCATTAACCTCTAGGTCTTTATTAAATGTTTATAATTATATTTCTATGAAATATTAAATTACCAACTCGTAAGTACAGTCAACAAAGTCATTAAAAGCGAACACTTTCTCCGAATTATGCTACACAATTCACAACATTCGATAGCTCCCGAATATTCGTAAAACGTTCCAGAATAAGATCTCGTTTTATTTTGCGAGCTTACTGCCGAAAGCCGTCTCTTTCAGCGAAGGCTATTTACAGTATCGACAATGGCGCCCGTTTGTATTCCGACGTATCTTCGGTATAATAGGTAATGAAGTGAGAAAGATGAAGACATTTTTGGGTTTTATTCCTAGATGGTTTTATTTTTGTTAGTTTAAGAATTATTCCCTGCAAAGTTACTATATGGCAGACAGTCACAGAAAGTTTTCTTTGTAAAGACAAAATAAAATAATTTCCGAGGGGGATAAACGACTACTCCCTTGGAAGGAGTTACGGACAAAAGCTAGGTTAGGTTATATTATTATCTCTACCCGTTGGGGTGCAGTTTTATTTTCAATATTTATGCGTCCATAGTCTATGCGTCCAAGGTCTCACGCATCCTCTAGTTTAGTATAGAATTTTGCCTGTGACGTTTTTCGAGAGGATATTCACATACATATATACATAAACTCACGCCTTCATTCCCAGAGTGGGGTAGGCAGAGCTAAAGAATTACCAACAAGTCTTAAAACTTCTTGATATATCTGTAACCACATTTTGCACAAGTAGGCTAAGATGTTTCCCAGTGTATTAGTGACAGGTGGCAAGCCCATCGCCTAACTCCCTTAGTCGCCTCTTACGACATCCACGGGAAGATATGGAGTGGCACTATTCTAACCCGGCAACCACATGGTTATCACAGAGGATATTTATAAGAACAAAGTTCCCTCTCGAGAAATGTGATGTAGAGTTCTAAAACAAAGGAAATCGGTGATTTTCTTAACAGCTACCAGAGTGATTTTTAAACTTACTGTAACATGGGGAAATACTCTTTAATGCGACGAGATTAGACCGCCTTTGATTGTCTATATACGATCCTTATACGATGAAAAAAACCTTCTCTACTCTTTATCTCAATACAGATTGGGTGCTTGTCGTACATGATAATGTATGACGCTCGTATTATTTTAAACTGACAGACATGCTTACTCATTCACTATCAGAATTGCCTACTGTTTTCCATCTCCATGACAAATTACTCTTTTTTACAGCTATCAATCAAATTACGCACAATGAATTTTACTGGGCTATTTTTTGAAAAAGTTTCATTTCGAAACGTCTAGAGCTATGTTCACTGGTGTACTATCATCTACATAATTATATCATTGAATACTTCATACTGGTTTTCGTAGAAAAAAGGACAGCTACATTACTGCTATAGCTCTGTCTATTAAGCGTGCCGTAAAATGAACTGCACTGCTATGTCATAATAACCCCCCGGGATAGTAACATGGCTGATGAGACGTGAAACTAAAGTCTAATGTTTATTTATTATTCCATTTTTTGCTGTTGATTGTTATTCATAATAACTATTTTACTTCCTAAATAAATATATTTTTTTTACTTCGCTAGACGCGCTTAATACACAAAAAGGTGTTCAAAAAAACACATATAACAGAATCCAATGGTTCCATTTAACACTGGTTTAGTGACACAAAAGGCCGGGTGACAAGTAAACAGCACTGGTATCCATATTGATTTCAAGTGACTTTCTAGTTCGGTCTTCTAATCACGACCAATTTCGTACGGAATCGTTATGGTTTTTATTTCGATCCAAGTACATACAATTGAAAAAAAAAACTCGTTTTTTTTATGGCATAGGAAGGCAAACGAGCACACAGGCTTCCTGATGGTAAGCGGAAACTGTGACCCATAGACATTCGCATTCACAAGACTGCAAATGCACTGCCAACCCTGAGGACTAAAATGGAATGCCTCTATGCTGGTCATTTCACCGGCTGTCTTATCCCCAAACCGGAACACAACAATGCAAACACTGCTGCTTGGCGGTAGGTTAATGGAAAAGATGGTGGTACCAACCCGGACGGAACCTGCACAAGGTCCTTCCACTAGTAAATCGTGGATAAATAGGAAAGTCAGGAACATAGATTGACTATAAAATACTTTAAACTACCCGCTATATTAAGAATACAATACGAGAAAAATAAAGAAAACTGTTTAGGTATATACAGGGTGAGCATTCTAAATAGGTCAGCGGTTTTATTCTACTCCGTATGTAACAATTTTGCTTTTGACGTGTTATCATATTGTTAACGTTATAATAACTTTTATTTACTTAACAATAATGGCGGTCGAGTTTAAAAGCATGCTATAACATCAAAAGCAATCTTATTTCCAAGTAGAAAAGAGACCCAGTATGGAATAGCGAAACTATGAGAGATACGAAAATAATGCTGATAGGTATCACACCGTTAATTTAAAATTAAAACAAAACAATATTTTGCAAATTAAGTCTCAGCTAGACCCGGTTATGAAACGCAACAATTATAATCAAATGAAAAGTTGAATTTTTGACTTTTTATTTACAGAGTTCAAAGAGAATAATTCAGAAATAGAATGGTTTAACCTATTGGCA
Source organism: Acleris emargana (assembly GCA_927399475.2). Lineage (NCBI taxonomy): Eukaryota > Metazoa > Arthropoda > Insecta > Lepidoptera > Tortricidae > Acleris > Acleris emargana. The sequence continues at coordinate 682,588 of OV656846.1, forward strand.
AGAATTTAGTTGCAAACTAAAGAGGTTGTTCTCTAAGATCATGATGAAGCTAACACTATAAATTATTATCACAATAAAACTAGGTTTGTTACTTGAGCTCACCCTGTATAACAGTTACTTAAAAAGTCTCATTCACGTCTACAGTTATTATAAAACTCAAAATCACTTACCTTTAAAACTAACCCAAAATACAACAAAAAATAGAGAAAGTCTAAAGAAAATAACACAACAACACTACGGAACACAGCTAGTAGCGCCCTCTACTGACGTACCTTTGAAGCGTATTTTTTTTAAAAAGGGCCTGGGCAGTCGGCTCTTTACTCGGCCCGCTCGTCCTGAAAACACACGGCCCTTCAGAATCGGCGATCGTCAGCGCTAGATTAATTTATGATTACTTAAATCAATTAAAAATTCCGGCGTAATTTCGATCTTTTTCTACTCGTCACATTGAACACATTTCTGATTTCCCCAAAAAAAATCGCTGAAAACTGTTCGAAAAATATAGCTATACGAAAACCTGAGAGTTTGCCAGTTACAAAGCCGAGGACAGAAAGACCAAGGCGTTCAATTTTTGTGTTCTTCTGCTACGAATTATATCTTAGTACCTATACCTTTGTAGTTCGTCAAGGTAACAATGGTAATAATCACTTGGCTGGTACCTCTAACGGGTATTTAAGATGCCAAAAACTTGTTTAAACTATTGTTAAAGGAAGCGATGGCAAAGTTGTGACTCTCGAGTAAGCCCTGCGTCGAAGGATAACTAACGCCCAAAAACCTTTTTTTCGATTGCACTTCCAATGAAATACTGTTTCTGGAATTCAATTATTTCAGCCAATTCAATTAATAGCAATTTATATTGAAATATAACGAAATGGACCACTAGTACGTATTAAGTTTGTATTGAACAAATCAAACTCGCCCACTTTTAGATGTAGATATTAAATATTTCTCAGTGGATTCATTTATTGATGCGTATTTAGAAGGATGGGACAGACAAGTGAAACGGCTCGTGGTTATAAGCGCACTGGCGTGTACTCAGATACCTGCCTATAGCTATCTCTATACCCAATATTTATCATATTTTTTTAAACAATGCGCAGGTATTGAGTTGATTTGTTGCAGCTTGATCTAAAAGGGTCTTTCCTCAATCTTTTTCCATTTTTTTTCTTTTATTAATCGTACCGTAAAATTGAATCAGGTATGTACCGAGCTCCGCGGCACAAAATACTTTTTAGTACGTAAACAGGAATTAGGGCCGTTGGGGATCTGAAGATCTCTAACGATAACGATAAGCAAATAATCTCGCTCAGAGTCCGCTTGCGACTAATAAATATTAATCAGGGATATATCCGCTTATTGTATCACCGCGGGGCCTTGTGATGTCCAAATAACTCATAAATACGGTATAAGATGAGAAACGGAGGATTTAAAAGATTTTTGACCATTTTACTGAACTGAAATTCAGTAGTTTTTTTTCCGTAAACGTACTGTTGAAAACGAAATTTCTTTTTAGACAAATTATTTAAATATAACCATAAGATACAATTTTGGTCGGTTTTTAAATTGACTTCCCTTTCTATAATAATTCATCAAATATTTGGACATCAAAGGGTGTCCAGAAATAACACCTGTATTAATATTATGAATTTGAAATTCAATTCGGCAGACCGAATCCGCATTTGGTTCTCAGTGTGTCTGCTGACTTGGTAATAAATATAAATTTATAGATGCGGTAGCGGTTGTCAAATGTGAAACTGAACGCCGGCACCCTTATAACGTATTTGCGCTACATGTGGATGCATTCAGTTCTAATTAAACGACGCTACTAAGTAATAGATGCGGTCAAATAGGCACAGTCAACTGCCTACAATTTCATAGACCTACAACTTAAAAACCTCGATAAAATCTTTCTCTACAACTTATGTAGCCTTGCGCCCCTAGACAAGATGCATTACGAAAATGTCATCGTTTTCGAAAGAGTTTAAGACTGACGTAAGCTTTCACATTAAGACAGTTTTCGACAATAATTTACGTTAGCATTACGCATCTTGTCTATGGCCACAGTAGGCGTAGGTAAGATGCAAAAACTGCTAACGTTTCTGTTTTCTATTCACTCGAAATGTATGTAGTTGGGGGTCTTGAAACATCGACACTCAATTTCTGCAGAAACCTTTTGTTTTTAGGTTATCCTAAGCATAGGTTACGTAGGTTAGGTAAGGTTAGACCTTTGTCCACAAATTATAACTCCTGCACGAAATGAAAATTCGGCGAAGTAACACATTCTATGAAATGAGTGTCGCTGATTCAATGGTGAGGGGAGTTGACATAAGCGGTCGACACGATGTCATCTGTGTACGTCAATTCTATACATCATGTTGATTTTCGAAAACTCCTAACTTAGCTTTAGCAACTAGACCTTAAGGTCACTTAAGATATGTTAGCCCTAGATGCCAACTAAGTGCTCCTTTGAAGCCACCCGCATCTACCCTCCACCAGGTCTAAGCAGCCGGTCCTCGACATGAATAAAGTGAATATTTCGGGTATCCTGGAGGATTAGCATATCCCGGGGAGCCGCGACCCGCCGCCTCGTTAGCTGTACCTGGAACAAGAGACGGACCGAAGTAAAGCAACTGAGTTCAAGTTTAATACTGTGGTTGATGATTGTTGCGAATTACTGAGTGATATTTATATGATTAGAGCGCAAAATGTTTTGAATAGGGCCCCTAGGGCACCCTGTATATTATACAGGATGCCCGACGGCTATGCCACACGGAGGAAAAGGACTTTATCATACAGGATGAGCTAATTTACTTAATGGAGACTTAATTTTATTTCATTTTCATATGCAACTAACACTGATAAAAGAAAATTAAAGTATTACGAAAATTCAATGACGATTTGATTTATGACATCACTGTGACACAGTTCTAGAGTGGGTTAGGCTCCAATTTTGGGATTGGACGTAAACTTATGAAGTGGGGCGCGAGTCGCGACTTCGGGAATTGATAAACACTACTTAGGTATAAGTATAAAACAGTATTCAAATTTTTATATAAGTAATATATAAAAATTTGAATGTATTACGTTTGTTTACATACATACATACATAAACTCACGCCTTCATTCCCAGAGTGGGGTAGGCAGAGCTAAAGAATTACCAACAAGTCTTAAAACTTGTTGATAATTCTGTAACCACATTTTGCACAAGTAGGCTAAGATGTTTCCCAGTGTATTAGTGACAGGTGGCAAGCCCATCGCCTAACAGTACTGCAAGCCTTTATTCCCTTAGTCGCCTCTTACGACATCCACGGGAAGACATGGAGTGGTACTATTCTAACACGGCAACCACACGGGTCAACACGTTTGTTTATATTAAAATATTATGATTTGCATTGCAATCTCAGAACAAAATAACCTGCATAGTTGTGTAGTTTTGAAATTGCATCAAAAACTCTTGAACAAGTCTAGCCTGCTCCACAATGAGCCAATTTAAACCCTTACTTTGTATTCTGTAATATTAAAAAATCCACAACTGTTTGAATATCGCAGGAAAGTTATAAAAACAGTAACGCAACTTCGAACAACTTAGTACCACAACTTTGGATTACTAAAATTGAAATTATTTTTGTTACATTATGTTAATTGTAAAATTCAAATTAATTGTACTATGATTCATTTCAGTACATATTTTATAATGGAATTAAGTACTCGGTTGTGTTATAAAATATACATTTCTCAGAAACAACGCACACCAATCGTCAGAAAATGAACATTTTGTTCATTAAGTTAAACCAAGTGCAAAATTTATGGAGGAAGAAATTATGGCATATGACACAAAAATAATTGGAGACCTATCTATCTTATAGCCTAATTGTGGAAATTGTGGCTAAAGAATTATATTTTCTTTTTAGGTTTGTTGGTAATTCCGTATCTCTGCCTGCCCCACTCACTCTGGGAATGAAGGCGAGAGTTTATTTATAATTTTCCAAATCATAATGAGCTAGTAAATCAAATTCGTATCAAAACAGATTAAAATAAGAATTGTTACTAGATGTGCTAGTAAATAATACCATTAAATTAAAGGGTAGTCAGCTAAAATGTAGATCAGTGTTTCTATCACTTTATTGTGAGATCCAACAGAGCCCTGGGGTTATTGGTCACCTGCAGTATCGCTTTCAAATTCCATCGATTCAATTATATATTGAAGTCTCCGCGCAGTAATTTTAAGTATAAAAAATAATTATGTATTTCTAATGTCACACATGTAATTTTAACACATAAAGATGAGCGGGGGAAACCGTTTAATCATTGCGTTTAAAAATACTTAATTAGCTTTAGTCTATGATTCGTCAATAGTCGTCATAAAACAAAAGTTATTTAAGGTTTTTAACCGACTTCGGACAAAGGGGAGATTCTTAAATGAGTCGTTATTTTTGTATGTGTATTTTACTCGATTTCTCCGCCAATTGTCAACTGATTTCTATTTTTAACAGTCAAGAATATCATAAAAATAGTCCTTTAATAATATTTATTTGGCATTACTTTATTAAACACTTGATAGAATTTAATATTTCATGTGTGTGTTTCGAATGTACGTTAATAATGCCTTTTTAAATTATATTTCATTGTATTACTGTCGTGAAATGGTTACTGTGCTACATTAGCCGAGTAATGTTTCAGGTAATCCGACTGAGTCGAGCGAGAAAGATAGCAATATAAGAAAACTAAAACGAAAGATATAAACGTAAAAGGTAGTCAAAGTATCATTGAAAACCGCTGAAATGAAAATAAAATACGGCTCGATTCGTAAAAACTCGGCGCGAGCCTTATAAGACCAAATAAAAATTAAGTTTTATTGTCTTTGACGGTTTTATTGTGATTCTTGCCTGTGTTTGCGACTTTAGTCTTGTTTTTCGTCATTCCACCGAAACCTATAAAAACTATATGAAAAATGTCACTTTAAAAATAAATAAATACAATAACAATTAAAAGTGAGTCACTTTTTGTCTTTCTTCGTAAAGGGAATAACTCCTATACTCGTATATGATGAAAAGTGTCATTCTCGTTAAAACGATTTCTTGTCAAACGGTCGATCAAGCGTGCAAAGTCATGAAGTTTTAGGCTACCTAATGCATGCTCTAAAATATTTGTACGCTCTGACGGGACAACTTAAAATGGTCAGTTAATAATTCATCCGTCGACTTGTAAAGCGAGTTGTTCATACAAGGTACATACCGACGGGTCTACAAATAGGCTATCTGTGTCGTTAATATAAAACTAGCTATGTAGCGTGTCTACAAAAATCCAATTCAATCAACAAGCCCACTTCACACGAATTCTCCAACACAGTATCCAGCATTTCCCACAGAGTCCGTCGAATGTATTCGATTCAGAATATCTCAGCTCAAAGTGAGTCCCTAGTGACGATGCATTCTTTTGTTCCTGCATTATTCCAGAGTTTTTTAGCTCCGCGCTGAGCGAATTCAAGCGTGTCTCCCAGGCGGAAATATTTGTCTGGCTTACCACCGACTTTTCTTCGAAATGGAAAATTCGGAGTAGATTTTGCACAAATATTATGTCAATCTGGTGGAAGTAATCACGATAGAAATTGTTGTTTCAGCCATTTTGTATTTTATTTGCAGTTTAATTATGGTTACAGAGTTATCAACAAGTTTTTAGAGTTGTTGGTAATTCTTTAGCTATTCTCTGCCTACCCCACTCTGGGAATGAAGGCGTGAAGGTATGTATGTATGTAAGTATGAAGTTTATTTCAGATATCTTAGAGCTAATCTATGGTTTGCGATTTTAATTTAAGTGTTTATTTTATTTTATAGATACATACATACATATCTTCACGCCTGTAATCCCAGAGTAGGGTAGGCAGAGCTACAGAATTACCTACATCTTTATAAAGTTGTCGATAATTCAGTTACCACATTTTGCACAAATAGGCTAAGATGTTTACCAGCGTATTAGTGACAGGTTAAAAGCCCATCGCCTAAGAGTACTATAAGCCTATATTCCCTTAGTCGCGTCTTACGACATCCACGGGAAGACATGGAGTGGCACTATTCTAACCCGGCAACCACACGGGGTAAACTTTTATTTTAAATAGACGAAAACAAGCATACGATTGAGTAGATACTCTAAACGAGACTCTGAGAAAGAAATTTAAGATGTCAGTTTAGAACAGATTTAACAGGTCTTTGCAGTTCTTAAGTAACTTTTGTAAAGTATAACTTGCCTACGAATTATCAACAACTTTTAGAAGTTGTAGGTAACTCTGTGGCTCTGCCTAGCCCGCTCTGGGATTACAGGCGTGAAGGTATGCCGTGTGGTTGCCGGCTTAGAATTGTGCCACTCAATGTCTTCCCGTGGAAGTCGTAAGAGGCGACTAAGGGAATAAAGGCTTGTAGTACTGTTAGGCGATGGGCTTGCTACCTGTCACTAATATACACTGTTAAACATCTTAGCCTAATTGTGCAAATTGTGGTTACAGAGTTATCAACAAGTTTTTGGAGTTGTTGGTAATTCTGTAGCTCTGCCTATCCCACTCTGGGAATGAAGGCGTGAAGGTATGTATGTATGTAGGTATGTATGTATGTATGTATGTATGTATAACTTGCCTAACCCTCCTAGAAGGCCACACGAGCGTTGCCAGGTGCGATGCGTCGTCGCTGCTGCGTTGTTGTACACATACATTAGAATGACGCACCAAACGATGCGTTCATTCACTTGCGTCGCTCTATGTTGAAATTGAAATCATTGCGTTACGGCGACGGAATGCACCGGCTATTATAAAAACCTTATCGTAATATTCTTGATTTGTAGGTCACCAATGCGGTGCTCGAACCGAAGCCACTGAGTCTATCAAACGACACGTGTTATATCGTGTTATATCAGCCACAAACGTCTGTGTGTTCGGGAGTTAACACAGCAGTTACAAAACTAAATAAAGGCAAGACCCACCCGCATCGTCGCTAAAACTGTTAAAACCACAGACAACAACTTTAACGGCGGCTAATGGCCACTTCCAGCTTTTACTTAAATCTCAATGAAACGGTTAAAGGCGATTTAAATCTGAATGTTCCTTAAATTTTGATTAAACTGTACTCTAAGACAAAAAGTACATTTATTTTCAAGTTATTAAATGGCATTTAGCTATCAACCAAAAGTTAATTATTAATTTAAAACAGTGTCATCAAACAACTCTAGCGGACAAAACCTTCTTTGTAGAAAATGTGAGGCATTACGGGCTTAAAGACAAACAACTACATTTTTATACGCTTTGCAACTACGCCGTCGAACGCGGCTCAAAAGAATTTTAACATAAATTACAGCACGCTTCACAATTTCATGTAAGCGGGAGCAAAAACACACTAGCGCCATCTAGTGCGCACCTCACAAAGCGACAGTGTTTGTTGGCGTCTTTATAGACGGGTCTTGAATGAAAATTACTATGGCGTTGTTGCCGACGCGCGTTTAAAAATTATTTATGAGGTGAAATAAACAAATTACTTTCATGCCTGGATGGAGGAACTTTATGGTGTTAAAACATGCAAGTTTAGAAGTGTTGAGCGTTTTTTACATTACAAGTACTGTTGGCGAACTTTTTATGCAGTTGAAGCAGTGGCGTGCCTAGGGTTTCAGAATAGGGCAAGCCGAGAGATATGTTTTGTAGTTTTTACGGTTATTATGGATAAATTTATCTTGTTACCACATTACTGATCAATCTTCACTTCACTCTGCAGTTGTAGGTATAGGCATTTGCTTACGTGGACGAGCTCACCAAAGCACCCTGAAGGCATGTTACCACTAGATATAATTTTACAGACATATCAGCAATTGCATACTTTCGGTGGCCTTGAAAAAAGCCGCTTGGTTTGTATGAGAGAATAAAATAAAGGTTCAACTTCTTATTTTAACTTTGCTTGCCTAGGGAGAAAGCAATAAGTAGGTACTTACTTTTATTTCAATTACCTATCTAAAAATTACATACATATTACACAACATAGTTAAATTAAATTATTATTTGTATACATCGAATGTGTTTTTCTAAAACGCCATCGTACCTATTTTGAAAGAAGCGACACAAGCTCTAAAAAATTACCCTTATTCAATGAAGTTTTAGACTCATCGTGACCTCTGAAGGGAAGTTCTTGTTGTGCTAAATGACAAACAACATCGACTAATCTTTGAAAAACGCTACTATTGTTATCAACACGCATGTTGTTTTGTAATTTCCTTTGATAATTGGCGCGATAAAGATGTCTCAATTCGCTGTTTACCAAAATCACTAAAATAAATTACCGCGTTCATGTGTTTTCGAGAATTCATGTGTCTTTTAATGGCGCCAGCTAAATTATTTAAATCGTCATAACCAGACCAGATGTATTCCACACGTTTTTGTCGTTAGAAAAGAAAATACAACACCAGCAATGTAACTTATTAGAGTGCGAACAACCAACAATCCAATGAGTTTTGTACACTGACCTGTTAAACTGTCTTTTGTGCGATTTACTACTCTGAGAAATACACAAGTCAGGCGTAGGTTTTGCCGAAGAAATAAGTACCTTTTTCTCTGCAAAGTCCAAACATTTTACCTTTTCGTCGACAAGCAAAGTTTGTGCACACTTTAAAATATCACAGTCACACAGGACTTCCTCCATTGTCAATCTAATTGAATCACAACTCACAACACCACAAAAAAAAACTTATTATTGCACTGACCGCGCCGCGCCGCTCAACGCCTAAACAAACTATTCAACACGTGAATAAAAGCATTTGTCAACAAATAGCAATAAAGTGAAGTTGGCCGCTAACGCGGCTCAACGCGCGCTCCGCGCCTGCGCGAAGCTAATTTCGCATTTACTATGGACTCGTGTACAACTTCATACGCAATCAGGGCTTTTTACTCTCATACTATTTGCCATATTAATACACGACCAGTCGTGTTTGGGCATATGCCGTTTCGGTGGGTAAGACAGAGAATATGAAAGCCCGATTGCAAGCCAATACGTGCGAGCGAGATACGAGCTAGCCGCGTCATGAATAGTTCGACTGGTTGCCGCACAGCGCTGAGCGCTGTGCTGCGTAGGTGGCGGCCGGCGGTGTGCGGTAAAATTTAGTAGTTACTACTGTTGCATGTAATTTGATTTGAAGAATTTAGTGAGAGCGCGCGGCGCGCGAAGGTGAAATACCTATCTAATACATTACGTGCATTTAATGAATAGTTATTTTTGTAAGGCAAGGCAAGCCCGGCTTTTGGGCTTATATGGCAGTACCGCCACTGAGTTGAAGTCCCATTTTAAGGGACTTTATTTATGGCGAGGGGGAAGCAAACGAGTACTCGGTCCACCTGATGGTAAATGGGCACTGAATTTCATGGACATTTGAAAACTCAAGCCTGCAAGGCTTTACCAATTCTAGTTTATTAAATTTACATTAGTCAAACAATGGTATGACAGCGTAAGTACACTGACGAGTTGGTTTTCACGTTTGAGGCGAGAGCTATTGTAACGACGCGATGTATTTCTACTGGCATGCTTTTGCTGTAACTCGCCATAAGGATCGAGATTGATTTTGAGTTATCTGGCGTTCTCAAGGACGAGTAAAACGTAAACCATCTAACTCCGACGACTGGAATGACACATAAACCAGAGGCGATGCTAGAGACTTAACGACACGCTCGCAACACGTCACGCGTACGTTGCCGGCGCGTTATGCTCCACGTCGATTAGGGCAGACTCACATTGTGAGCTAGTTTTTTTTTAACTGTACAATATTAATTAGTAAGTGGTAAAGCCTAATGCTTGTTCCAAATCCCTTCCTCGATCTTACTCGTCAACTGCTGTATTTCTTAATAATGTGATAGTTTCGGCACGCTAATCGCTTACAATGATTTTTCACTGAATTCTCTAAAATGGAATATCACGTAGACTATTTTAATGTTCAACTGCCTGCATACGATAGAGAATGCGATTTAACCGGTTATTAAAATCGGTTATAACCGGTTAAAATCGGTTATAACCGGTTAAAATCGGTTATAACCGGTTATTTGCATTCCCTAATACGAACATCAATTATTTAACAATATAAACATGGCTCTTTTTGTCGTGAGAGCAACAAAAACTAAACGTTGCTATCGCAAATCTGCAACCTGACCTTAGTCGGTTAGAATTGACACATGGCGAATTCTAAAACCAAATATTTATACCGACTTATGTGTAACGTCCCTAACCGTGCGTTTCGTTCCGTGGCGCAGCGCTGCGCGGTTTACGAGCGAGCTCGTGCGTTTCGTTACTCAGGCTGTTAGGCCTTGCGTTCCGCTGATGACAACGAATTAAAATGTCATTTGAACACCCGTACTGCGCATATCATGTAAAGTTTAACAAGGCTTCTCATTGTCATCCTTGTGTTCTCGCTAGTTGTATAAAAAGTCATAGTCAAAGTTCTTTATTCTTCATTTTAGGCATAATAAAATACGTCTAGTACCATAAATATGGTGTATTCTGTTGCAACTATAAAAATAATGACCAGCTGATTCCCTAAACTAATACCTACGACCATCAGGCTTGCAAGCAACTTAAGTCCCAGATAGCGGGCGAGTAAGTACGCGTACTTAAAGCTCCTCGACCTGTTCCGCCCGTGTTTACCTGTAGAAGTTCGCGTACTTAGGGTGACACACGGGCGAGTACCTAAGGTCGCCGAGCCATAAGTACGGCGTACTTACTCGCACGTCTATCTGGGACTTTATAGACCTTATCACACACACACACACACACATACACTTACGCCTTCATTCCCAGAGTGGGGTAGGCAGAGCTAAAGAATTGCCAACAACTAAAAAACTAGTTGATAATTCTGTAACCACATTTTGCACAATTAGGCTAAGATCTTTACCAGCGTATTAGTGACAGGTTGCAAGCCGTTCGCGTAACAATACTACAAGCCTTTATTCCCTTAGTCGCCTCTTACGACATCTACGGGAAGACATGGGGTGGCACTATTCTAACCCGGCAACCACACGGGGATCTAAGACCTTATCAAATAAGCTAATATACTCTTGCGCTTACGTACCAAAGTATTACTTACAAGGGTTAAGTTATGTTAGTACGTTTCAGAGCTCTTCAATGACCTCGCAAAAATGTTGAATGTCATTTCACGTAGTTAAATTTAAAGTGCATATACCCGTGTGGTTGCCGGGTTAGAATAGTGCCACTCCATGTCTTCCCGTGGATGTCGTAAGAGGCGACTAAGGGAATATAGGCTTATAGTACTGTTAGGCGATGGGCTTGCAACCTGTCACTAATATGCTGGTAAACATATTAGCCTATTTATGCAAATTGTGGTTACTGAATTATAAACAACTTTTTAAAGTTGTAATTCTGTAGCTCTGCCTACCCCACTCTGGGATTACGGGCGTGAAGGTATGTAGATATGTATGTAAATGTAAAATTATGTGAACGAACACTTTGTGCATGTTTGTGTTTTTTAGTAACCACATTATCTAATTCATTACCATGCATGTAGGTCGTAATGAATGACGCTAAAAATAGAGTTCAACTATTTGTTGTACTACCCTGAGGGAAATAACTGTAAAACTAAACGTGAAGGTAAAATGACAGCAGTTCCTGTTACAGCAGAAGATGCAGTAAAAACGTTGAGACAGAAATGTCTTTTTTTAACGGCATGCTTAAAATGTACTGGGTATTAAAGTTTTATTTGTAATAGTAATGAAGAAACGTATTACCCACTTTCTTAGATGGCAAATGAATGTACAATGTAGTGAAGACAAAACGATACGGCCCTTAAGGTTTAAACTGTTTTTTTATGGCTGTTACTGCATTTCTCATTAGAGCTACCTACTACTTTCCCGTTACAATAATTAAATAAAATAAATACCTACATACACATTATCATCATCTAAATCACCATCATCTACATAAAGGCGCCTCTATCTATAATGATAATTTTAATAAATAGTTCTCGAAATGTTGACACCGATGATATCACTTCCCATGTTTTAAAAAAAATGACTGCGCCACCTGATATACTCGTAAATACTACGGAAAGAAATCTCTCAAACAAAAGAAAAATACTCACTTGCAAAACAACAAAAAATGGAAAAACAACCCAAGCATTCAGAATCTCAAAATTTATGCACAAACTTTTAATGTTGACAAAAAAATCACTTCCATGGAGAATATTCCGAAATCCGCATCAAGAGGACGTTTTAGAGGGAATAAATAAGAACTTGGTGAAACACACACGGAGCGGGACAAAAAATAACGGCGCATTCGCTATAATTAGCATAATATCTTCGTCTCGCTCTCGCGCATTTGCATTTTTATGAGAGTGCACCGAACGCAAATTAAACCCCACCGAATAAAGTGGGCCCTAAAACCCACCGACTGGGCATAATGTAGTCTGAAAACGTAATTTCTGCGTATAACGCCCGAAGGTTTAGCGCACCTGGATTACGTTATTAAATTCACAAAAAGGTTCGTTAAACCTGGATTATTTTCTCAGATGCTTATATCCTTTACTAATAGTTTGTGCTTGAGGTAACTTTTTCCTTCTATCGAGTAGGTAACATCAACGTCGATGGAAAAATGTGTGAGGCGATCGGTATGAGCGCCCATGGCCGTATTTAATACTAATTTATGTATGGAAACGTGAGTCTGTTTTAGGGGTTGATGCTAAGGAAAGAAATACAATATTATTTCGAAAAGTAAAGGCAAACTTTGATTCAAATGGTTGTGCTAGAGAAGGACAATCGGGTTTGCGCTGTTCTCTCGCTCGCTCTCATACGCTTTCAGTTTACCCATTACTGAAAGACTTTTTAAGAGTTATTGCACTTTACGTATGTGCAAAGTCTTCATCAAATGTATAAACAGCATGCATAGTACTCATAAATATCTGAACTTTATATTAGTTTAGTTTAAATATTTTTGAGCTCGGTAGACATTTTGATCAATAGGCTACTACTACTAAATAAACATCTTTTGCCTTTTCAATCACTTTTACTTGTGGGAGGACCTTGTGCAGGGTCCGTCCGGGTTGGTACCACCATCTTATCCATTAACCTACCGCCAAGCAGCAGTGTTCGCATTGTTGTGTTCCGGTTTGGGGATAAGACAGCCGGGGAAATGACTAGCATAGAGGCATTCCATCTTAGTCCTCAGGGTTGGCAACGCATTCGCAGTCTTGTGAATGCGAATGTCTATGGGTCACAGTTTCCACTTACCATCAGGTGGCCTGTGTGCTCGTTTGCCTTCCCATGCCATAAAAAATAAAATAAAAAAATCAATCAATCAATCAATCAATCAATCAATCAATTAATCAATCAATCAATCATTTATAGTTATCACATAGAGGCACATACATTGAAAAGAAAAGGTGTTGTAATTCTAGATTAAGCCAGTTCCACATGGACGCCCTGCAAGGGCACTACAATATTTAGGTAATTAAAAGCAAGACAAAAACAGAGAATATGATACGCATAGAAGTCCTAATTCTGTTTGACAAATAAAATCAATAAATATGTTAGTACATTAATGTCAAAACTTATAGTTAATGAATTGATTGCTCAACGTGACTGACTGTACTTGAGTGATTTTACTACATAAAATAACATAACATAACATACAAAGGATCTAAAAACGTATATAAGGTATTTGGATTAAGAAATCCGGCTCTATTCTTTTGAAATCAATTTCCCGAAGGAAAACAGGGATTAGTTCGATCCGGACCCGTGTCTAATAGGGTTGGGGCGGAAGCCGAGGGTCCCGGGGGTACCTGGAGGACCCTGGGACCTGGCGCCGGGTCCCGGAGACTAGTGTTGTTGGAATGGTGATACTGGGCCCGTCCGACCGACCAACCGAGATAATCGATACAGAAACTAAAAGTTTTGGACTAAATACATTACTTACATACCTTCACGCCTGTAATCCCAGAGTGGGCTAGGCAGAGCTACAGAATTACAACTTTAAAAAGTTACATACATACATAAACTCACGCCTTCATTCCCAGAGTGGGGTAGGCAGAGCTAAAGAATTACCAACAACTTTTAAAACTTGTTGATAATTCTATAACCTCACTTTGCACAATTAGGCTAAGATGTTTACCAGCGTATTACAATACAATACAATACAATACAAATACTCTTTATTGAACACCAAAAAAAAAACAAAACACGGAACAGTACATTTTTTATTAGTGATAGGTTGCAAGCTCATCGCCTAACAGTACTGCAAGCCTTTATTCCCTTAGTCGCCTCTTACGACATCCACGGGAAGACATGGAGTGGCACTATTCTAACCCGGCAACCACACGGGACTAAAAAGTTGTTGATTTAATTTGAAAATTAAATATTATAATAAACTATAGGACGCCCGCGACTTTGTAATCCTTTCTTAATGCACACTTGCATCATGAAAGGAGCCCCTGTACCAAATTTCATGTTTCCAGATTCATTAGTTTCGACTGTGCGTTTATATATAAGTCAGTGAGTCAGGTTTGCCTTTTCACCCTCACTTCAGGTCACCCTTAACATTTAGGAGAGTGAAAAATAAATGTTGTCCTATTCGCAGACCTAACCGATACGCACACAAAATTTCAAGAAAATCGGTCGAGCCATGTCGGAGGAGTTTAATTCAAAACACCGTGACACAATAATTTTATATATTACAAAGATATAGATGCAATTTAATGTACACTGCAATAAAATTAAAAAAAATGGCCGAGATTCCAGGCGGCAAGAACCATATCGTGTTTGAGCTGTTATGTATGTATGTATGTAAACTCTTTATTGTACAAACAGAAAATAACAAATCAAAAATAAACAGAAACAAAAAAGGTATGTACAAAGGCGAACTTATCCCTATAAGGGATCTCTTCCAGTTAACCTTTGAGCGATTGAGAGAAGAATAAAAACAACGGATGGCTAAACGTACAACGTATTAAAGATACAGAAGATTAAAATAAAAATAGCAAATAAATATGTAGGTATAATAAATATATATATTAAATAGGATAAATAAATAAATATATACATTGTATGTGTATATATATATATATATATATATATATATATATATATATATAAATAATATATATAAGTATATGAAAGGAAGAAAGGACATACAGTCTTAAATCAGGAACAAAAGTCAAGTCAGTACCTCTTCAGCCTAGATCTAAGTGAAGCAACAGATTGTGATTGCCTGATATCAGTTGGAAGGCTATTCCATAAACGAACAGAATGTACCGAGAAGGATTTAGAGTAAGATTTGGATTTGCTAGCAGGAAAAGCCAGGAGTAGGTTGGCACTCGAGCGTAAGCGGTTCTGGGACCCGGTAGCCAAGAAAGAGAACCGTTCGACAAGGTAAGGTAAGGTATTGTCACCGTTTTGATAGCTCTTATTTACTTGACAGTAATGGCGACTGGCCGCTGACGTCAAAACATAACAATACCATAACAGGTCAGACGATACGGCCATTATCACTTAGAATAGAGTATTCTAGGCGGTATAAATGATATCGTAGCTAACCTGTAATGGTATTGTTACGTCAGTCGCCATTACTGTCAAGTAAATAAGAGCTATCAAAACGGTGACCATACGATAACAGCTCAAACACGATATGGTTTTTACTGTGTTGAATAGAGGCTAGGATGATTCGTCTCGCGCACCTAAGGTAGGTAAGATGGAGTGACGACCTTGTAAGGATCGCGGGAACGCGGTGGATACGAAAAGCACAAGACCGGTCTGAGTGGAGAGCCTTGGGGGAGGAAGTCCAGCAGTGGACGTCTTTCGGCTGACATGATGGTGATGATGACCTAAGGTTCTGTACCATGCGACTCACACTTCATCATGTCAGCCGAAAGACGTCCACTGCTGGACATAGGCCTCCCCCAAGGCTCTCCACTCAGACCGGTCTTGTGCTTTTTGCATTCACCGCGTTCCCGCGATCCTTACAAGGTCGTCACTCCATCTTGTTGGAGGCCTACCTACAGCTCGTCTCCCGGTCCGCGGACGCCACTCAAGAACCTTCTGACCCCTGACTCACATTTGGCCGATTTTTATTATTTTGCTGTGTTTCGCGAGTTTCAGTGGATTTTTATTTATTTACCAAAAAAAAGGGTAAATATAACTTTATGATTTAAGCAGTACTTTAAATAAAGTATACAAATAAGTAAAATAAACAGGTATAAAGTTTTTCCATTAAACTGAGTTATGTTTAGGCTGTTTGGACAATATTCCACCGCTCGCTGGATTTAAACAAGTTGTAAATTCTCTTAATTATCCGAACGTCATGGAGATAAGATGGAGTTAATTACACCTAAACCGTACCGCCATTTTGGAAATGCCCAGCACAAATTTATACCAAATTTTACTTGTTTTTAACATAACCTAACAATATTTTTTGCACAAATTGACCAGGTCTCAAACTAAACTCTAGGCTTGCACTTTTAGTAAACAACAATAAATAGGTATATATAGAGAAATACATACTAGACTCGAAAACCAATACTCGCTCGTCACATAAATATCTGCCCTTACTGGGATTTGAACCTAGGACCACTAGCTTTGTAGGTAGGGTCACTACCAAGTAGGCTCACGTGTCGTAAAACATTTTTTATATACATACATACATACATACATAAACTCACGCCTTCATTCCCAGAGTGGGGTAGGCAGAGCTAAAGAATGACCAACAAGTCTTAAAACTTCTTGATAATTGTTTAACCACAATTTACACAAGTAGGCTAAGATGTTTCCCAGTGTATTAGTGACAGGTGGCAAGCCCATCGCCTAACAGTACTAAAAGCCTTTATTCCCTTAGTCGCCTCTTAAGACTTCCACGGGAAGACATAGAGTGGCACTATTCTAACCCGGCAACCACACGGCCCCTTTATATATCTAAAAATAAAAAGTCGGTAATAACAGGTAGGGCAGATGGAAGTCAAACGAGTAGGTATGTACCATAAGGACGTACCGACAGCGTAAGCTTATAGTAATACGGTCCTATTGCCACCGTTTGTATACTTCTTACGCAACCCTAAAAACATAATATTACATAAAAACTTAACTTAACTTAACCACCCTTCATTCTTCGCACCATTCTCGTCGCTAACACCCTCATTTAAGATCCAACTTGCTTCGCCACGAATTTTAATAGAACTAAGAGTCTAAGATAGTTTAATTTCATTCCAGGAGTCCATAAGACCGTAGTGCTCTCAGTTAATAGAGGTACGTGATTATACTGGGTAATATTACAGAATTAACTGTTTCTCTGAGCAGTTTCATCAGTTTATAAGACGTTGAGTTGCCCGCGCTCGATGGCGGACCAGTGTAACTTGATTTGGCATGCAACGGTCATGCTACAGCGCAGTGACTTGTAAATAAGCGAGTTTAGTGGCGGCTAAAGTCTCCCGCTCTGAAACCAAAATATTGTTCGAAAGGGGACATAATTTATGGCAGGTTGAGAATGTAGGTTTATTGGCTCAAAGGTATTTTCCCCCCTTAATGCAAATGCAATTTGAGAGTCGCCGGTGACGTAAGTGGCGCGGGCGCCGACGTGAATTGAAAACAAACATATAAACATACAGGGTGTCCGGGATATAGTGGACTACCTTACAGGGCTGGATAGCTCAGCTCAAGAGTGGCCAAAATGTGATAAATTATGTTTAGTAAAAGTCGCACCAAAAACGAGATATCTCAACTTCTAAAAATTTTGGAAATGCGGTACGCTGGTTCACCATTTTCGATGCCGCGGCCACATTTATTAGAATTTTTCTGTTTCGTTTGCTGTGAAAGATAGCTATTTAAATTTGCTATAAGACCCTGTCAACGGAATTAATAAAAGTTTAGCAGTTTTTTTAGTTTTTCAAATTAAATTTAAAGTTTAGGAATCTGAGTTTAACTTGCGACAAGTTTAACATCGCACGGTGTAAAAAAAATGTACTAAGATTTGTAGTGCTGCTTTCCTAAAAATTCCATCCATATTTTGGCCACTCCTGAGCTGTGCTATCCAGCCCTGTAAGGTAGTCCACTATATCCCGGACACCCTGTATACAAAAAGAACAACGAGCATACAGGCCAGCTGATGGGAGATCTGTGACCAATAGACATTTGCATTATCTAAACTTTATCTTAAGAACGACACCGCGTTCCAACACTGATAATAAAGCTGGAATGGTTGCCTTATCCCACATCGGAACATAACAGTGCGAACACACAGTAGGTTAAAGGTTGAAATGGTGGTAGTGGTCCGTACGGACCTTGCACAAGGTCACCACCACTAAGGTTAAATTGACAAAATATTCTTTGGCAATAGGAAGAACCCACCATTTCTTCCTTTAATTCTACACGCACCGCCGCCAACTTTAAAATTAATAAATGTTTTAACCTTTTACTTCTTTCACAGAAACTAATTAACACAGCTACAGTAAAATGGCCGCCCGATCGGTAATTAAAAAATTAAACGAGCATTTAAAATGAACTGGAAAATAGCGCGTACCTTGACACCGCAGAGCGCAGGGTTGCCACACGATTTTTTTGTAAAAATAAAAGCTATTTAAATAAAATAGTACATTTGGAAGTAGGAACATCTGTTTGGATAAACAAGTAGTAACAGTGTTTGGGCTGTTGTGTTTCGGTGTAAGAGTAAGACAACCCAGATGACTAGCATAGAAGTATGCCATCTAAGTCGTCCGGGTTAGCACCGCATCTTTTTGCTGACGTAGTTTTTGCACAGAATGTTGGATAGCGCAAAGCAATCTTCAAATTATCCAATAGCACACCTTTTCCTGTTCTGTGAATGTTAAATATAGTACATAAAATAAAAATGACCGTTCAAAAAGTTAGGTCATTATTTGGGCGTTTCAACCGCCTCACTTTCGTGGTCACATTTTTGTAGAAGTGACTTCAGATTTCGATTTTGTTTTAGGTATCTAAGTTTACCGGACATCTATCAAATATCCAAAAATGCTATCAAAATATACGCCCAATTCTTCAAAAACATGTCCACGAAAGTGAGGCGGTTGAAACGCTCGAATAATGACCCAATTATGCATTGTTTCCTGTCCTTTCTTTTTCTTTGCACCATGTTTGCTAATGTCTATATGATTATTTGGTTGACTGGTAGAGAATACCGTTAAGCATTAAATCTGCCGTTTGTTCTTTCTTTTTTGTGCAATAAACGTTACACAAATATATAAATAACGATGAAATAAGTCATACAACAAATGATAAAATCACGTGCCAACCCTACACGAAACATGCAAATTTGATCAGGAGCGATGGAATTACCCTGTGAGTGGCAATACTGGCGCGGGTTCGATTCCGGATGGAGCCACGGTGTGTACTCATTCACACCCTCACTACCTTTACCATGAGCTACAATTGGGATAGGGGTGTTTTTCAAAAAAAGTGTACTTTTTTTTTTTTTTCAGAATTCGTTTTTTTATTGTTTTTCTTACTCAGAATCGTTGATACTATCGATCCTCATACAAGAAAAAAAGTGTCCTAAATATTCCGTTCCAAATCGTCACATTTTTGAATGCAGTCTTTTTTTATTTATATGGATGTGACGCACTGGAAGAAAAAACTTACATAGTAAAATCTGGGACACTTTTTTTCTTGCATGAGGATCGATAGTATCAACGATACTGAGTAAGGAAAACCAAAAAAAAACTAATTCTGGAAAAAAAAGTTAATGTACACTTTTTTTGAAAAACACCCATAGACCAAAAAAAGAACTCCAACATATGCAATGAAATAATAAAAACATGTGTGTAATAGGCATTGGCGCGGATATTTTTGGTCCGATAACCATAAAGCACTGAAAAAAAAAAATTTAGCTATTAGGCTGTTCATAAACACAGCCGCCATGTTAGCATAAAAATAAAAAATAAAATACTTCCCGGCCTAGGCCTTCAATTTTGTATGATATTCCTTTACAGCTCTCTCGGAACGTGATACTTTGAAGCCTAAAATAACTAACATAACGCCAACATTTCATTGCATGTTTGAGAAAAGAAAATTACTTAGTTTTTACATTATAGTTCGAAAGAATAAGTAATTTTGAGAGATTTTTTTTATTTAACCCAATAATTTTATTTTAATATCTTTATTTATTTAGCAGACATTTTATGGATGACATGATTATTTTAAATTTGGGTTGGCATTTTTTAACAAATTACAACAATTATATGATATCTAATGATAAAAAGTCGTTGTAATAGTGCATTAAATTAAAACATACTATTTTAAGTAATTTTCGCCTAATCCGTATGATACACCTAGGAGGGCCTAAAACGAAAGTCAAACAAAGGTTAAATATACTTTTGTTGAAATATCCGAAATAGATAAACATTTCGATGGCCCCTAAGTAAATCATCGAAAGTCAATTAAGGTACTTTTCAGTACGGCGTTTTAAAGCTTAGTTTCGATTTTATTCTTAAATTAAAAGAAATACATAAATACTGTTATAATTAAAAATAATAATAAATTAAGCATTATACGTACGTTATACTAATTTAGAGAAATTTATGCTAGTTTTCTGAATATTAGAGTTTCGATAGTATACGTCGCGGTAATAACGAAGTTTCATATCGAAACTGACAGTTTCAATTATTTACGTCGCATATGTGTTTTTATTTTTTAACGAAACTGGTAGTTTCCATGGTTTACTCCGGACGTATTATTTAAATTACTAACGAAACTGGCAGTTCTCTTAGTTTTCTCCGGAAGTATTAATTAATTTAGTAACGAAACTGGTCATGTTGTTAGTACACGTTGACAAAAAAACGATTAATTACACTTTTAACACGGGTAGAGTAATGAAAAATAAATTGAAATATTATGAAAGTTTTTTATTAATTGTTTTGTATAACCTAATTATCACAATCGGTTTGAATCAGTCTTGGAAATTAGGAGTACCTTAATAAGACAAGTAACAATAAGTAAATCTGGCGTAGTGAACTACTTTCCTTTTAAGCGGCACCGGCCAAGCCAGTACGATTATTATTATTAACTAATACACATAAATCAAAATAAACAAAAAACCTATTAGAGTCATCAGACAGACTCACGACAAAAAAAAATACACTGCCGAGCAAGCATAATATTTCTTACGAAGTGGTAAGCGTGAAATCTTACCTGAAAAGTTACCGATTATTTTTGCTCGATACTATATATTAACAAAAAAATAACTTCTTAAAGACAACAAAAATTGCACCATACAATATTTTCTTTTAATATTAGTCAGACTTTGACATTAAACATGTAATAATATAAAGAAAAAACACCTTAAAGGTTTAACAATAATTGTACAAGATTGTATAATCTTTTCTTATAAGTACTTAATATCAGTTAGACTTTCACATTAAAAATTATATAAAAATATCAACATGTATAATTTTATAAAACGTTTAATCTGAATCTGAATCAATTTGAGCATCGCTACCGTGTTTAATATTTTCGTAAAACCTGTGATATTCCTTTAGAATCACCCCGGTCTTACACAAGGAAATTAAATCTTTGAACTTGGCGTCTGATATTGGTAGAGTATCTGTATATGCCAGTTTTAACTCTTTATTGGTATTTATTATTTGACCACGCCTTCTAGTTCCAATGACAGTATTTAAGCAACATTGCTCACCTTTTAAGTCGTACTTAAAGAAAAGGTAGTTAGGTACATCTTTATCTACCCTAATCTCTTTGATTTTGTTCCACGAGATATTAGCGTTATTTGAGTCTTTTTTCCAATTTCGGTCATCGAGTAGCGGCTTGTAATCGAAGATATCTTGCTGAGTCACTTCAATTACATTGTACTGCTTTCCAGAAGTTTTAGCCCATCTGACTAACGCAAACCACTGGTCAGGAGTATAAATCGACTTCCCTTTCGACTCTTTCTCGATGAGAGCATGAACGCTGTCACCCTCATTTTGGGTGTGACCGCTTTCCAAAAACCGGTGAGTAATATTGACACCGTATTGCTTCGACAAAGCCATGTACATAGAATATACGACTCTATTTCTATTTTGGCCTGAGCAATTATCAGACCAAAATAAAAATTGTCTTGCACCTTTGTCGAATAACGTCTTCACAAATAGCGTCAAGCAACTACTTACTTCGTTAGCTCCTCGATTTCCTGTGCACTCTGTCCACATGTAGCAAAAGCCTTCTTTTTGAGCTAAATCAAACACCGTGAAATTGAAAACTGACAATTTTCGCTTGTAATAAAGCAAGCCAATGTCTGCATGTGGAGAATTTAATATTTTTTGGAAGTCGAATGTAGCACACACAACCTCCTGACTACTTTGAGCTAATTGTTTATCAATTAGCTTGAATTCTCTGGCAATTTTCTTGTGTTCTAAATGCTGATGATGATCATTTGCCTCTTGCTCCGTTGGGTTCTTATTATTTGAAAATGAATGACATTTGTCACATATGTCTTTCTTTGGAATAAAGAATGAAATGTTCATATTGTCGTTTACTATGTCAGTATACTGACGCACTGTGAGAGCTGGACTATCATAATTAGGAAGTTGGTCCCATTCTTTATACAGAGAAAACATCTTGGCCATGGATAAATTATTATCGAGGTAGAGTTTTGCGGAGGTCTTGCGTGCATAATGTGACTCGACTGGCTGAAAGGAAGCGACGTGATCACAAACACTCCTTATCATTTCGGCAGTTTGTACCACTGGATGATTTGGATGTTTTCCTCTGTCGTCGGATAAAGTAACTCCAGTTTGATTTAATTTACCATGAGCAGTTCGAACAATTTGGTCTGTGATACATAAAGTATTTAAGAAAGTTTTCAGGCAAACTTTTTCACGTTCAAAGGATGGATCTTGTTGATTACTCCTAGAGCCAGAAGGACGAGGTAAGAAATATTTTGTAGTATAATTTCTCCGAGAAGAACCCTCAGTAGTGACGCTTTTCTTGTTATTTCTTACAGTAAATTTATTAATATACTCCCACTGTTTAGTATGATCTGACAGTTTCCAGTAATGTATTAGTATCTGTTGGCGGGTAGCAGTGTCGAATTTCTCATAACATTTGAGTTTACATGTTTGAGGGCAGACCGGGCGTATTTTTTTTTCCTTTTTAACTTTACCGCTTCTTGTAACATATTCTTGGCCAGAATTCAGTATTTTTTTCTTATATTATCTATCCACTTGTCTTCACATCGTTTTCTTTTTTTACCAGGGTTTGATTTGAAAGTAGATTTTCTTGATTTGTTTAAGTTATTGCTGGAACTCGGGGAGTCACATTCTGAAATAGTTATGAGAGATTCGACACTGGCTATTGGCATTGGACTATTGATTGGAGTAAGCTGCTTATCGTGGGTGGTTGGGTTATTGTTTGGTTGTGCATAATCACCAATTTGTTTTTCTTGGTCAGTCTGCAGCTGTCCAGATGGAGAAGATGAGCTAACGCCTGGGTCGGAATTTCGGATTTGATCTGCTACTGGAGACTCAAAATCTGTAGGAGAAGGTACAGGCGTATTTACTAAACTGTCTTCAATACACGACTCTTCGTTACTGGGCGATCTGGGATGTGTGTTTTCCAACAAATTTGTTGACGGCCAAACAGTATCTGATGACAGTTCTTCATCTATTATTCCCTCAAGAGCAGCCCATTCCGAATCTCCAAAGGTGCATGATGCAGGTAATGGCGATTCTAAAACAATAAACAATTATCACACTATAATGTCAATAATGTTTAAAAATAAATGAACCGACTAATTTACATGCATACCATCTTAGATACAAGCATATATATACATGAGACAAACACCCAACCTTTTTTTTTGTGTGT
Source organism: Acleris emargana (assembly GCA_927399475.2). Taxonomy (NCBI): domain Eukaryota; kingdom Metazoa; phylum Arthropoda; class Insecta; order Lepidoptera; family Tortricidae; genus Acleris; species Acleris emargana. The sequence goes on from OV656846.1 coordinate 706,421, forward strand.
TCAAAATAAGAACGAAATTTGGATCATATAAAAATATTACACTGAATAAAAACATCGAAAGTGAGAAAAAAAGTGTCGTAAAGCATCGAAAGTAGCAGATTCGATTTAAAATTAAATTTACATTCCGTGGTAAAAAAATGAAAGTGTCAGTTTCGTTAGACAGATATCCAAGTAAATGATCGAATCTCCTAGTTTCGATGTAAAATGAATGTGGAATTTCGTAGTAAAATATCGAATCTGTAACTTTAGATAGTTTACGCTGTTACGATGTTAAGAGTTCATTATGTGCTAAATAAAAACTAAATATTGCACAATATGTTAATAAATAAGCGTTAAATACATTGAAAATATAATTATGGATATTTCAAAACTTATACATACCTGGTTTAGCTATTTCCTTATCAACCACTCGCTGCATGGAATTATCTGGAATATCTAGATTCACTAATTCAATCATTTTCCTACATCTAGAGGCAGTTAACTTGGAGCCATTCATTGTTAAATTAACTGTAATTTAATATGCAAAGTGAAGATAGTCGCCGACTGCACATGCTGCTACCACAGCCGTTCGGAGCACACTGACGACGCCGCTGCTACGTAAACTATCGATAGTGGTAGTTTCGTCTCTTTCACACATCGCCCGCCGCCGCGTAAATAATCGTATCTCGACTTTCGATAAACTACTTCGGAAATATAACGTTATTTTCGATGTTTTACGAATGAAATTTACGTTAAAATATAGATATATTATTTTTTGTTTAAGTGGTCGTAAAATATAGCCGAAAATAACCCGATTGCACAAATAAAAAAAAAACGCCATTTTTGACTTTCGATAATTTACGTAGGGGCCATCGATTTCTAAAAAATAATGATCCAGAACGGCTTTAAAACCCAATTCTTCGAAATGGTTTTCGAATTAGAGTAATTGTAAAAATATGAAAAATTCCAATTACTGTACTCGCTTGTGAGTCGAACGCTCTGTCCCTCGCACTCTATAAGAATAGCGTGAGGGACAGAGCATTTGACTTGCTCGCGAGTATGGTAATTGTATCTCCTGGTAAGGGTACAGTTCCAATTACAGATGTCACTTGGTAAACTAGTTCTTGTTAAATACTAGCTGGTTCCAATCTTAAACTGTTTTCCTGTCTGAGCTTAGTCAAGATGTGTAATGCTAAGTTATCTATATTTAAAAAAAATACGTGTGCCGTGTGGTTGCCGGCTTAGAATAGTGCCACTCCATGTCTTCCCGTGGAAGTCGTAAGAGGCGACTAAGGGAATAAAGGCTTGTAGTACTGTTAGGCGATGGGCTTGCCACCTGTCACTAATATACACTGTTAAACATCTTAGCCTAATTGTGCAAATTGTGGTTACAGAGTTATCAACTAGTTTTTAGAGTTGTTGGTAATTCTGTAGCTCTGCCTACCCCACTCTGGGAATGAAGGCGTGAAGGTATGTATGTATGTAAAAAAAATACGTCGAGCGCTTAAGTCCTCCATACATTCCTAGTCGATAGAAAATAGAAATGTTAGCGTTTGCGTCTTGGCTAGGCTTCTGAAGATGTAATTAAATTGAAACCAAGTCATTGTCTGATAATGGGTAACAAAGGCTCTTAGGATTATTTAACATAGATTCTTCTTCTTCGTAAATTTCCAGTATAAATACATTATTATTATAATTACTATAGATCTCTGTGGTTTTCCTGACATGTTTTACGTCATCATCACTTGTGGGTTTTTTTTAAGTGTCGGTTCCTACTGACGTCTGGTCTTTTTTTTTTTTTTTTTTTTTATAGCATGGCAAGGCAAACGAGCACACAGGCCACCTGATGGTAAGTGGATACTGTGACCCATAGACATTTAGTCTTTTGCTGTTATGCTGTTCTTGGAATAAATAGTTAAAAAAATGTTTAATTTCCCGCCTAAAATGGTGATGTGGTTGGATATCTTTAAATAGAGATATGACGCGAAAAACGCACGGGTCTATTCTACTCGGTAAAACCATATGATTTTGTCATTTTATCGTATTCCGTCCATGCATTTAGGAGCTACGATTGCACAGACATACACACACCCTCTTTTTTATTCGGGGGTTAAAAACGAAAAAAAGTGGACATATAAATAGTGGAAAGAACATGACATGTCTAGTCAATTTTTTTTGAAAATGAGTTTTGAATCTCAAAATGTAGAGGACGAAATGAACTATTACCTACCACTCAGATTCAGATATAAATCATCTTTTCACTCTTAAAAAAACGCCTACACGAAAATTACGTACAAAATGACATCGTTCCTAACTTTCAAATCGCGATATCTCAAAAAGTTACTAATGTGACTAGACATGTTCTTTCATTGGACCCTTCATATGTGATGTACACTGCCAAATTTAAGGGTAACAATGAAATAATTCTTAAAAAATAAACTTTTTTACGCGCTTCTAGGTTTGTTTAAGCAAAACAACACCACAAGCAAGTCGTTGTTTCCAATAGTTACATTTCACATTGCCTATAGAAATTCCATTCCAAAGTTCTTCTAGCGGAATATTCGTGTCAAAGGAGCAAGCGCTGAAAGTGGAGCGGTTTATCGAAACGTAATCGTAAAAATCGCAATTGATAAACTTCAGATAAAAAACAGTTTCCGTTCGAATTCAATTGCAAATAAGTTTGCTGTTGATTCGTTCATTTATATTAGCGAATTTCAACCCGATATTGTGTTTAACTTTATTAAATCCGTTCCCGTAGAGTAGTTCTGTTGTTTTTTCTTTGGGACTGGGTCTCTGTTCTACTCGGGAAAACCATAATGCTTTTGACCTGTTATCGTATTGTTAACGTTACGCTCTTATTTACTTGAAAGTAATGGCGGCTGATAGATGGCTGGTAGATGGAGTGAAGACCTTGTAAGGATCGCAGGAAAGCGGTGGATGCGAAAAGCACAAGACCGGTCTGAGTGGAGAGCCTTGGGGGAGGCCTATGTCCAGCAGTGGACGTCTTTCGGCTGACATGATGATGATGATGAATGGCGACTGAGTTAAAAATAATACCATAACATGATAAAAGCAATATGGTTTTACGGTAGAAAAGAGGCGCTGATCAAACGATTAGAATCTAGAATCTTACTTGAATAGTCATTCTCCAATTATTTGTTTATTTTATATGAAAAACCAACAGTATTACTAACAGTTTTAGTTAGGTCATAATATGCAACTGTATGTGTGGCTAGTTACAGGACATCATAGATAATTTAGAGTTAAATAGAAAATGACTACAAAGAAACTAAGAAGGAAACAGGCGTTTCAAAGTAAAATAAGACAAACAAATTACTCACAGGTAACTGCCCAAGAAAAGTCAGTAATGTTTTTTGGATTATTAATTAATACGATATTAGATTTAGATTTTGATGTTTTATTTCACAATATAAGTTGCGGTTATATTGCACACATGTAAATTAAACAGAATTCATATTAAGATTGACAAACAGGTAAAACCAAAAAAAAAATGTAGCAAAAGCCAATGTCAAAAATGTATGGACAAATTCATGGAAATTAGCTCTCGTAATACGAAATCATAGTTTAGGTTTGTACCAGTTTAAAATCAGAGACTAAAGTCTTAAAAAATCATAGTTTAGGTCTTAAAATTAAAATATCTTAAAATAATCTGATTACAGTAAGAGCCCTTTCACACTAGCGTTTTTGCCGGCGGTTTCTCGGCGGAGCGGGGACGCGGTGTACACGCGACGTGCACGCGGCGTGCATGAGGCGAGCACGCTGCGATATCTTCGCGATTAAATGCCGCCAGCGTGCCGTCGCGGTAACGCCAACAGTAGTGACCGTACGTGGCTTGATCGCCGCGTCTACGCGATATAATCGCAAAGATATCGCAGCGTGCTCGCCGCATGCACGCCGCGTGCACGTCGCGTTCCCGCTCCGCCGAGAAACCGCCGGCAAAAACGCTAGTGTGAAAGGGCTCTAAAGACCTACGTCAAAGCTAATGGGGTAAAAATTGTGAAACTCATAAAATTTCATATTTTCCACACGAACAAATCAGAAATGTGTTATTAGAGTTGGAAGTACTGCGATGAACAAAAACATCCAATATCAGTTAATATCTGATATTGTAAGAACTTAATATCCTGCGACGAAATCATTTTAACAATCTGAAGATTTTTTTTTTGATTCGTTGGTATTGAGTGTCAAGACATCTTTATTTAATAAGAGTAGAGCGATTTGTATTTGATTTAACTTAATGTATGTGATGCGGCTAGCTTCGTTCGTGACCCTGCCTACAAAACTGGGTTGTCCCAGGTTCGATTCTATGTAAATAAGTATTTGTATCGTTGTGTTTTAAGAATCCATCCCATAAAACAACGTTAGAGCATGGCCATAGAATATTTATAAATCATAACCAAAACCAGTGTGACATTGTGTTCGTCTCAATCAGGAAATAAATATCAGGAAATAGCAGTAAACAATCGGCTTGTACTATGGGTAGTTACTAGACAACGATAAACATAATTAGGTATATAGAGAAATATATACTTAAATACATAGAAAACACCCATGACTCGGGAACAAATATTCGCGCTCATCATAAATATCTGCCCTTACCGGGATTTGAACTTAGGACTGCTAGCTTCGTAGGCAGGGTCACTACCAACTGGGCCAACGCGTCGTCAACCATCGAGACATTTATTTCTATTTTTATTTTCAGTTAGAAAGTTAGTACACATTTGCAGTACTTAAAGCCCAGTCGAAAGCATTAATATGTATACATAGACCTTATTGCTGGTGCCATAGGGGCCTTTAAATCTTTTCAGCGTCTTGGAAACGTACGGCATTAATGATGTTCTTACATACATTGAAGTTGTACAGTTGCCGGAAAACGTTTACCTAACCACCGAATGAGTCCAAAAGTCCTAATTTCAGAAGCGCCCGCAAACTCGCGAGACATAAATCAAGACGAGTGTACTTGAGACTGGGAGCGGTACAGTCGGCAGGGGTTATTAATTGCGGTGGCGTATTTTTCAACTTTATTCACTGTAAATTTAACCATTGCAAGTATTATCAAGTCGTCTAAATCGAAAATGGTCTACTTAACATTTGGTCGGAAACGCAGATGGTCTAAGAAGCATTAAGTCTAAATTCCAAATGACCAAAACACAGATGGTAGATTAGGTTCGTTAGGTATCGTCAGGTCACCGAAGGGCAAACCACCCAGAAATAGGAGCCCCGCATCAACTTATTGAATAAGAGAGGAAATTTGAAAGTAAATAGGGCACTTAGACCACCTGCTACTTATCCCAGGCGCGTTTAGACCGCTTGCTACATAAGACTAGCTGCGTTTTAATCTACTTGCTACTTAGACCAGGTGCTTTTTAGACGAGATGATACTAACCCCGTTATCGAGAAGGTTCGGGTTGAGGTAAGCGACCGGACAAGCGCTTAAGTCACTTACATTTTGACAGCTTTCGAAAACTATTTACGTTGCGTTATATATCTTGTCTGTCTATAGAATCTCTGTCCCAACCAAAAAAGGGGCGTCTTACAAGTTTGTTGCATATGTCAGTATGTCAGTCTGTATGTCTCTCAATTCGTAGCTTTCAAATAGATTGACAGATTGTAACCCAGTTTCTTTTCATTGTAAACCAGCCATTGGATTTGCCGTATGTTAGAAAATAACTATTGTAAAATAGCTTTTGACATGCTATTGTATTGTCATCGTTACGATATCTCTTATTTAATATATAGTAATGGAGACCTGCGCCTCCATTCTAGGCGGAACAATATCGTATTTGACTTGTTATGGTATTGTTTTAACTTGGACGTCATTACTGTCAAGTAAATAGGAGCTATCAAAACGTTGACTATACCATTACAAGTCAAAAACGATATGGTTGTAACTGCCTAGAATACCGGCCTTGGTTAAAAACAAAACGATAACACGTCAAAAGCTACACTCGCGGTCAAATAATACGGGTCAGAGTGCGTTTTTCATACTAAAGAGGCTATTTCGAAGCGTTGGTTCCTCGCCAGGGGATGCTTTTAATGAAATCTGATGATGGACACCCCGAGCATCGATACAAGACTTTCAGAGTAGCTAGGATACCCAACTGATTGAATCTGCGGTTAACGCCGGAATTGTGTATGTTCAGTAAAACATCTAAAATGGCAATATAATGTAAAGAAATCCGAATGCTGAGCCAAACTCTCTCGCTGTGGTGTTACCTGATTGTGCGATCAGTTAGGTATCTTAAGCACTTTTGACCTCCTCTATTGAACCTCAGAGTATCCACTATTAAACCTCACTCAAAACAACCAATGCCCTAGAACCAAGGCTTCAAAATAACCTCGTTTGTATGAAAAACGCACTCTGATCCGTATTATTTGACCGAGTGTATATTACAAAACAGAATACAGCCAACATTAAAATTCACTCACTAAATTAAACTTTATTAAGGCTCAGTCATCCCGGCTCATAGACACCCCCGAAGATCCTAGAGCTGGTGCTTACCTCTCGCAAAGGATTGGGCTAGCTATCCAGAGAGGTAATGCAGCCAGTGTCATAGGGACCATGCCGCGAGCGGACCTGCTGGAGGGAGTGTTCTTTTTATAGTGGTGGTCTTTAATATTTGAGTAGCTTAGTTTTATTTTAATTTAAATAAGTTAGTAAGTACCATGGATCGGAAATTCGGATCGATATTTACCTAAAGTTGGCAAAATCCCGGAAAAAGATAGGTAAACACGGCTTCTTAAAAATATTATTTTAATAATTTAAGTTCTGGGATTTTGGGATTCTACAAAACGTTAATATAATAATTATTACTTTACATGTAGGATAAAACGTTCTGTTTTGCTCCTATAAATTCGTTAGGTTAATAAGTTACAGGTAAATTAAATAACATTTGGTTAAACATATACATGGAAAATAACTTCAAACAGTTAATATAAATAAATAATTATGAATTAATGCCGGTGTAATTTATTTATTTTGAACTCCCGGAAATTTTATATGAATTATATGATTGAGTCCACCTCCATACAACTGAACAACAAAGCCGGCGCTAAAGTATAGGTAAATATCGATCCCTGGTAAGTACCTTCTCATAAATAAATTGATATTTTGTATTTATTGTCAAGAAATATATTTCTCACTAAATTGTCGTTAAACGATCTGACGGGACAACTCAGGCTCGCCGATTAGTAATTCATCAACGAATGAAGAGGCGAGTTGTTCAAAGGAATAACCTACCAACTCCTGTCTTAGGTATAACCTTGGTAAGGACGCTGGAATTCATTCCCTAATGCACCGCCGGGGGACACTGATTTATGAGCCTCGAAAACTTCAGCTCTAAACATGCAGACGTGGTCGTTTGTCGCGGGATGTTTATAGACTCCAATTGTATTTTCAACTATAGTTATTAATGGAGTACATATGTGTACATATTTAAATATAGGGATTGCAAATAATCGGTTATTACCGGTTTTAACCGGTTAATTTCAGACAAAAATTGTTCATAACCGGTTTAATTGCACTCCCTACTAAGGGGGCTTCTAAACGACAGAGAAGAGTAAGAGTAAGACAGCACTAGTTACCGGCCACAAATTGCAGCAAAACATGGCCCGTATAGAAGCCCCATAATGGTTTACGAATTTATCATGGATGGATGGAACCATGAACTATAGTAGAACGGTATCACAGTGAGTGACCATTTGTGACATAACGTCACTGTGACAGGGTTCTATGGTGGGTCAGGATTCCATTGGGCTGATAGTACATATTACAGGCATCATAACATCATAATCGTTCATTTTTAATTTTTTTTATTGTTTTCTTAATCTACGTTAAATTATGAGGAACTACTCGGTAAACCCATATTGCTTTTGTATAGTATTGTGAATGTTATGGTTTTTATTTAATTGACTGTCATGGCGGTGGAGTTAAAAACAATGCGATAACAATGTCATAGCAATATGTTTTTACTGAGTACAATACATAACTCCGAATTTGCATAATTCTAAATGCACTAGAAGCCTTTTTTGAAAATTCGGAAAAATGAATATTCTGAATTTTTGGGTGTTCCCGGTTTTCCCAAGTATAAATAAAGCTCCATAAATCATACCAATACAGGTTTCAGCCGCCCTTCCACAAAGTACATACCTGTAAAAAACAAAACACGTTATAGAATTTAAACTTTTAAACATTTAAAAAACATTAAAAATGCACACAACGGTTCAGAACGTCCAAATTCAAACGTTTTTAAAAAGGCTCGCAGCGCGCGATAAATCCTGGCCGGTGTGAAAACGTCAGAAAAAGATAATTTACAGCGGAGGGCTTTGTTCGTGACGTCACTTGTCATGGATACCGACACGCGCGACAGGAAATACCTTTTTGAAACGTTACTGGACATATTCAATGTGGATATAAATACCTTTCAATATGGAATTATTTCGTAAGCCAAGACAAGTCATTTTCTTTTAATAGACAATACGCTGTACGGAATTACATTATCAACTTTTTCAATGTTAGATCGTTTTTAAGTATAGTTGGATTCTATTATTTTACAAGTTACTTATAAAATATACAAACAATACCATATTAATAATTAAATTTAGGAAAACCGAAGACTGGCGGTATTTTTTTCTCATAAAAGAACTACAAGTTTAAAAAAACAATTTTAATGAATGAAGAACGTGCATGAATTCTGAAATGTAGTTAGTACATAAAAGAAAAAAGAATTTGAAAGTTACAAATTAATCCTAGGTACAGCCTATAAGCCTCGAATATCGCGAGTATTCGAGGCAGAAATTAATAATATTTCGCCCACTTCGTTAAAGAAAACAAGTTTGTTTTAGGTGCCAATATTGAAGAGCTCTCCGGGAGGACAACATCGTTAACTATCTTAAAATAACTTGACCCGGTGGTCCATAGTTGGGTTCTGCTGATGGTATACAAATTTATAATTTGGCTAACCGTATTTGACGAAATTACAACGAAAGTTGGTATTAAAATATTTGCCGTGTGGTTGCCGGCATAGAATTGTGCCACTCCATGTCTTCCCGTGGAAGTCGTAAGAGGCGACTAAGGGAATAAAGGCTTGTAGTACTGTTAGGCGATGGGCTTGCTACCTGTCACTAATACGCTGGGAAACATCTTAGCCTCGTTGTGAAAATTGTGGTTACAGAGTTATCAACAAGTTTTTAGAGTTGTTGGTAATTCTGTAGCTCTGCCTACCCCACTCTGGGAATGAAGGCGTGAAGGTATGTGCGAGTATGTATGTATGTACAACGAAAGTTAAGTGACGACGCGGTTACCTGTAGTACCCTGCCTATGAAGTTAGCGGTCCAGGGTTGGGATGAACAACATCAATGATAAAGGACAAGTCCTCTCAGAAGTTGTTTATCAGTATTCCCATGGGAAATGTTAGATTTTTCGGGTATCGAAAGACACCAAAATCGTACATCTTGCTCTAGAACTGGAGTTAAAGTAAGACAGCTATCAACTTCTGCAAATATCTATTGCCAGTCTATTCAGCGCAATTAACTAACCGGTGCGCCGGCGAAGACTAGTTGGGTTTGTTAGATCATTTTCACATTTTTTAATAGTAGCGAATTCTCACATTGCGTTTTTTTATGATAGCAAATACAATCATTCGTATTTCTTCATATACCGTTTTTTCGTATAGCGTTAATTAATTTTCGGTGACATTGACGGTGACAGTTTCTTGCGGCGCTTCTTCTCCGCAATGATGGTCTTGTCCGAAGCGCTGGTAGATTCACTGTACCTTTCCGACGTGTAAAAGAGCCCGCATGTGGCCAATTTACTGAATAAATATTTTGATTTGATTTGATTTGATTTATAACAGGCCCGGAGGGACAAAATAACCCAGAAATAGGAGCTCCGCTGGTTGGAAAAAAATGCAACTAACAAAACCATATATCCTGGTAAATTTAGCGATTAAAATAAGCGTGAACATTAAATAACGCTAAATGAAGAAAGACTAATAAAATATTTGCGATCATGAAAGAACGCGATGTGAAAATTCCCTACTATGACATAATGCTTTTGAGAAAATAATAACAAGAGTCTTGCATGTTTTCTATGTATTTCTGTATATAAATATTTATATCGTTGTCTAGTACCCATAGTAGTTGTGTAGGATCGTCCCTTGATATTATTATTAATCAGAGACAATAATATAGTCATTTAACAGACTTGGACTGCGGACGCGTATCTTAAATAAAAACCCTGTTAGGTTTCTACGTGACCTAGACCGACACAGAGCCTCTAGAGGAAAAACAAAAGGTTACCTGCTCGTCAAACATGCCTCATATCTTTTGTCTATCAATGCGCCCTTTTCTTAGAGCATGAAGAAAGAAACACACACATGCACAAAACAATTCTTTGGCTTGTTTGATAAGCCTTACAAAAGTTCCAGAAGTAAGAAAGATGTCCGTTAAGAATGTTCTAGTTTTTTCACACCTCTCTGTCAGCCGATAAATCGTGTTACGATGTATGTGTGTATGTAACTAAACTCTGTATTGCACAATCATAAAATAACAAACTAAAAAAGAACCAGAAAAACTAAAGGCGAACTCTTCCAATTAATTTTTGAGCGATTGAGAGATGGATAAAAACAACAATATTTACAATTTTAAGATACAAGTTGAAAATAAAAATAGAAAATGATGAATGATGAAATGATGTTCTCTCGAGTACGGTTTTAGTATGGCATAATAAGATTGACAGACATTGAAATACATTTTTTTCTCCAATTACTTAGAGCTAAAGTATGCCGCTGCTAAAGCTATTAAAAACCTCTTCTCAGTATAAGGAAACCAATCACAATTTCTGCAGAAAGTGCGCTCTAAAACTGTAAGCATTGAATTAAAATAAAATCCGGCTAAATGAAAGTCGGCCTGGGCACTTCGGGTTCCGTATAGTATTATACCGAAGAATCTCACATTATGAAACTTTCTTATAGGAAATTCTCGGTAATTTCCAGTAATATTGTTTATTTAGTTTGTTTAGTTTATTTAAACACCAAAACAAATCAACTTATGACTAACTTTAGAAATGATATACTTATCTTTGTTTTTATCAATGTTTTTATGTCAACACCTAACTACCTAGTGAGCCTGTAACACTCCAAGAATAAATACAAATTCAACGTTACACCGCATATTAAACTCATATGCCCTTATTAATAAACGTGGAGTAACCGTCGACTAGCTAAACCATGCTTTGTCCTTATCTGTCATATTCAAATGTCACAATGACAGATAAGGATAAAACATGGTTTAGCTACCCCACAGTTACTCCACGTTTATTAATAAGGGCAACAAAGATGGATACATCCATACGTACACTCAAAAAAACATTACCCTCTTTCTTGGGCACTCAGATAAACCATACCATATCCATAACTATTGTGTATCGTTCGAAAACAAAAAAACCACCAACCAATGTTTTCCTATCTTACCAAGGACCCCTAAACTGCAAACAGTCGCTACAAGGGCCTGCGCCCATAAAAAAATATTTTACTCAGCACAATAAAAAAGCTAGGCAAGATATTTTATTAGGCCGTCACGTCGGGCTGCCGTTATCTGGCCGTGTGTCCCGAGAAGCGTGCTCATTATATCTGTGATATCTTTTAAAATGTTTTTGTAAACATGTTTTGTTAGTGGGGTAATGTTTCTCGAATTAGGGCGAAGACGGAACATTTTGTACCTTATCTTAAAGGCTGGACATTCACGGTCACTCTTTTTAAACATAAATGGACCGAGTCCATTTGTACCTAGTCAATAAAATGGAATGACGCCAATATCTAAACCCACTCACGTCCTATGGCGTCTCTATCAGCGATCCGGCGAAAGTCAGTTGGTCCATTCGCGGGTTGTGCGTGCTAATATCATAGCTATTTCACTTTAACTAACTTAAAAAGAGGAGGTTCTCAATTAATCTGTTTACTCGATTTCAGCGGAAATAGGTAACTGATTTTAATGATTCTTGTTTTTCACCAGAAAATGTTTAAAAGGTACCACTCCTGTAATGTAGAGTACATTTATGTCAACTAAGAGAAAATCTCCCAAGGTCGACTCTCAAGTTTGTAAATCTTTATTTTCAAACAGTTTTCTTTTGCAGATTACAAAATTTATTCTTAAGCCGTGAACGTGCCTAATTGACATCATCCCACTTTGTTCTACGTTGAATGGATACTTTATCTCTATATAGTTCTGCGACGTTACTTCAACATAAATAAAGGCAATATAAAGTTCTTTAGCACTTTCATATTAAAGCAATTCTTTGCCGGAACGTTTTATCGCCGCTGTTACTTGTTTCTGAGACTTGCAATATCTATGTGTACACTAGTGTACAGGTGTTAGACTGTTTTTATTAAAAGATAAGAAATGTTATGAACCGTACGTTCTAAGGATTATTGAATATAGATTATGTACGTTTTACAAACAGAGATATATCGACTAAACTCTCCAGAAATCTTGAGAAGGGCTAATATCTCTGTTCCCACATTTAGGTACAGTAACGAAGTATTGTATAATTTTTTAGCGTTTGTCTCAATCCCATAAGTCATCACTGGCAAAACAGACTGGACATCCGACTGGAGACACTGCGCACGTGTAGGTATTGCGTAGTCTCCTTAACGCTGGCCAGCCGGATCACCCAAACCGATAGCAAACGGCGCAGTACAGGTCCTTGTGGCAAACCATGGGGGCTATGATATTGAGCCGGGGAAGTCTATGGAATAGCACTTAAAAACGTACTTTTTTTTTCAAATTCAAAAGCTCTTGTCTAGGGGACACCGTTGACGTAGAAAAACATATCGATCTTATGTGGTCATCTTGCACCGTCTTATATACACATAAGTAGAAGACGAATAAATGAACATCCTCAGATAACGGCTCCATTTTGGATGGAGATAAAGTGCCGGGCATTGAAAATGTAGAATATTTGAGGGGAAAAGTCGTACTGACAGTGAGATGGAAAGTTTGAGGTTGGAAAATTTATAACCAGCTGCTATTATTGTCAAAACTTGAATATATTCGTATGCAAAATATAAAGTTTTCCGGTGTGTCTTGTTTGAGTTGTAATAGAAACAGTTTTCTCAAACGTTTCTGTTTTAAGTTTCGTTGCAATATAATGTATTTTCGCCGGCCAATTTGCGGAAACTACCGATATCATATTTAGGTATTTTGGGAGTTTGTTGTGTTTTGCAATCACGTAAGGTATACAATATTGGCAACCAGACAGTTTATAATACAACACTTTTCATAATGTAATTTCAATCAATATAATATCACCTGGTATAAAATAAATAAATAAACAAATATCAGGGGAGAATCTCTCACCAATTTACCTCCAGGCAAAACCTTAGGCCTGTACTATGGGTACAAAGAATCGAATATTCGTACATACCAAGAATCAAACCAACTTGGCTCACCGCATCGTCAACAACAAAAACTACGTTTGACATACATACCTACATACATAAATACATAAACTCACGCCTTCACTCCCAAAGTGGGGTAGGCAGAGCTAAAAAATTACCAACAAGTCTTAAAACTTCTTGATAATTCTGTAACCACATTTTGCACAAGTAGGCTAAGATGTTTCCCAGTGTATTAGTGACAGGTGGCAAGCCCATCGCCTAACAGTACTACAAGCCTTTATTCCCTTAGTCGCCCTTTACGACATCCACGGGAAGAAATGGAGTGTTACTTTCAAACCCGGCAACCACACAGGGAACATACATACCTTCACGCCTATAATCCCAGAGTGGGCTAGGCAGAGCTACAGAATTACAACTTGAAAAAAGTTGTTGATAATTCAGTAACCACAATTTGCACAAATAGGCTAAGATTAACGAAAAAAACATTTTAAATAAACTCACACCCTCATATGACTCAGTCGGATATATTTTCGTCGACATCGACGACGCGCTGGCCTAGTTGGTAGTGACCCTGCCTACGAAGCTAGCGGTCCTGAGTTCAAATCCCGGTAAGGGCAGATATTTGTGTGATGAGCGCGAATATTTGTTCCTGAGTCATGGATGTTTTCTATGTATTTAAGTATATATTTCTCTATATAAGTATTTATATCTTTGTCTAGTACCCATAATAAAAGCCTAGAGCTTAAATTGGGACTAGGTCAATTGGTGTGACATTGTCCCCTGAAAATTTATTTATTTATTTATCGGCCCGGCTACTGGACGGTACAGCCAGCAACAAAAGCCGGTTCATTAGGATTCCGCAGCCACTCGCCCATGGCCCGCACCGGAGGGTTCTCATTGTGATTCCGCAGGGTTCCGTTTACTTGACGTTTAGCGAGTAGCCGGTAAGAATGGGGAAAGTCGCTTGGGATTTATGTTGAACTAGTGCGGACACGCGCGACGTTTCTTCCCGATAGAGGCTCATTTTCTAAAAATCATTTATAAGTGAACCCGTTGGTACAGTCGAGTTCATAAAGATGTAAACACTTTAGTACCTTGTCACTTTAATCGCGGTGATAATTCGTATATGGCAGTTTGAACATGACTTTAAATAGACAAGGTACTAAAGTGTATACATATCTATGAACTCGACTGTACCTACCTATGAATTCTTCGCTGTATTTTTTTGAGTTTTGATAAATAATAAAACTTAAAAAACTTAACTTGAAAAGGCTCCGAAAACTGCTTTTAAATTCCTCTTACAATCAACTTTTTTTTACCTCTCCTTATAGAAATATCTACTTATTAAAAAGAAAGAATCACTTTACACTCAGTATAATTCATTTTACGAAATTTAAACCGTTTTTGAGACGAAACTGCGAGTAACTTGAACGGTGTGAACCGGCTTTATCGAGCTAGTAGCTGTCACCGACTCTCATTTTGAATTTCGAACGGCAAGTCAAGTGGACTAGACGGTTAGGTCATTGATACGCGCGACAGAACTATTCTTAGAATCATCAGGCATGCATTTAGAATAAGTATTTGCATTCAGAAGGCTGCAAAGTTAGTTCATTGATAGAATGCCTATTTAAAAATAATGTGATGGTTTTAGTAACTGGCAACTGTTTAAGTTTTGGTGTACCTAGTTCAAGTGGTGTATTAGGTTTAAGTACGTAACTGATACATATTTTAATTTTCATTCAATACGAATATTTATACATCAACAAATGTTATTTTTTAAATCAGAGACAAACGATTGAAGTCCCTATTGTCAAGTATGTCGAGATCAAATGTCTTGCGGTTTATATTAAATAAAATGAGTTGACGTTTCCAGTCGACAACAGTTTTAATATCTATGAATGCTAGAATAGAGACCCTCTTGAGTTTTGACAGCTGTTCCAAAGGCCGTGCCAGGATAAGCTAAGAGATTTTGCCCCCCTTGAGTTTGGGCTTGTAATTTTTATAGATTGTGTGGCTCTGCATTAGTAATGGTTTTGCCAAATTTGAGTACCCTAAATATCATAGTTTTCATTAAAAAAAAAAAAAACTATATTTAATTTTTCTTTGATATTTTTTTTTCCTGTTAACCAATTTTAATGAGCTTGGCATATAATGTACATTTAACCAAGATGATCAAATGGCCATAATTATATTTTCATTATGCCATAGAAAAAAAATAAAAAAAACCCATTCAAACTTTTCAGTTTTTTTTTTTTATCACTTCCATGTTAGAGACCGCTCTAATTTTTTCACTGGTAAAACTCCCACTAACATCCTATAATATGTATTTTTTTCAAAATTTTTGCTGAGGGAGAACATGGGTTTATCTTGACATGAAATTCTTTACATACATTTCCTAGAAACGCTATAATTTAAATCGGAATGATTGCAACCTCTTTAGAGGAACGTACATGTTGCATTGCATATGAAATACTTACTGGCCACTTACATTTCAACTTTTTAAAAAAGTAAAGAAAAAGACAACAAAAAGAACTCCTTTCAATAAAATTGTCGTGCGTTGGTAACATAATATAAACCATTCCATTATGAATTCATTATCAAGAACAACTGCAATACAACGCGTTTTCCGTAAAAAATTAAAACGCTGTATTGTCTCGCAATGAAAACAATTCTGCAAAGTATAAACGAACAATACGATTTCTTTAATAATACACTTCCAATTTTTGATCAGGTAAATGTCACAAAGGCATATTGTGACATTAATGGGTACTTAATTTTAAATAGGTAGTTTAAATATTTAGTACCTAGTAGAAGTAGTAGTAGTAGTATTAAAACTCTTTACTGTACGTACAAACAAATAATTACCTATGTTTTTTTGATCATTTAGATTGAAGACATGCGTGTTAAGTTATACTACCTGAGACTCCCAAATTACATATCCGTGGATAAACATAGGTAATTATTTGTTTGTACGTACAATAAAGAGTTTTACTACTACTACTACTTCTACTAGGTACTAATTATTTAAACTACCTATTTAAAATTAAGTACCCATTAATTACTATACAAATGCACAATATGCCTTTGTGACATTTACCTGATCAAAAATTGGAAGTGTATTACTAAGGAAATCGTATTGTTCGTTTATACTTTGCAGAATTGTTTTCATTGCGAGACAATACAGCGTTTTAACTTTTTTACGGAAAACGCGTTGTATTTCAGTTGTTTTTGATAATGAATTCATATTGGAATGGTTTATATTATGTTACCAATGCACGACAATTTTATTGAAAGGAGTTCTTTTTGTTGTCTTTTTTTTTACTTTTTAAAAAAGTTGAAATGTAAGTGGCCAGTAAGTATTTCATATGCAACATGTACGTTCCTCTAAAGAGGTTGCAATCATTCCGATTTAAATTATAGCGGTTCTAGGAAATGTATGTAAAGAATTTCATGTCAAGATAACTCCATGTTCTCCCTTAGCAAAAATTTTGAAAAAAATACGTATTATAGGATGTTAGTGGGAGTTTTACCAGTGAAAAAATTAGAGCGGTCTCTAACATGGAAGTGATAAAAAAAAAAAACTGAAAAGTTTGAATGGGTTTTTTTTATTTTTTTTCTATGGCATAATGAAAATATAATTATGGCCATTTGATCATCTTGGTTAAATGTACATTATATGCCAAGCTCATTAAAATTGGTTAACAGGAAAAAAAAATATCAAAGAAAAATTAAATATAGTTTTTTTTTTGTAAACGAAAACTATGATATTTAGGGTGCTCAAATTTGGCAAAACCATTACTAATGCAGAGCCACACAATCTATAAAAATTACAAGCCCAAACTCAAGGGGGGCAAAATCTCTTAGCTTATCCTGGCACGGCCTTTAAACTCATAACCTTACCAAAATATATACTGTAATAACATAACAGTACAGATTTTACCTACTACCACAGACAAGAAAGTTCTCATAGTAAAATTCATTGCAATAATGCTGGTAATTTCCTATGGGTTTTGTTTTGATATAATAACATATTATATCTCCGCTAGCAAAAATATTGACTATTATATAATAACTTTTGATCTAAATATTAAATACAACGTACATTGCTGCTATAGTATTTGGAAATGATTATTTTAAAAGCTAAGCTTACTTGCATAAGGTACTGCGGCTGTATTACTAAGCCCTCTAATTCGTTATTTTTAAAAGAATCTTGGGTACAGTACAGTATTCAAATCAAACAGAGTTTTTAAATTCCGTAACGTAAACCAGGCAAGCGTAGATGTTAGTCAAGTAAGGTTAAAACATTTTTGCATTATTTCGTTCAACTTTTCGCCGGACTATTCAGAATACAGTCAGCGCTAGAAAAAAATGTAATCTCGAAAATCTTGTTCAGTTATTTCTGGTTGCTGAATTTATTTTATGTACAATATCGTATTTCACAGTAATTGTGAAAAATATGAACGATATATTTTATTTTTTATTCATTAGACACAGTAACACACTCCAAACACATTTAACATTGTACAGATGGGTTATTATGACATAGCTATGCAATTAATTTCACGTTGAGCGTAAAGGACAGAGCTATAGCAGTTATAGCTCTGTCCTTTTCTCTCAGCATAAACAGAACTGCATTGCTGTCATAATAACGTCAGGTACTCAGAAATTATTTTATTATGCCAGCAAACATAATAATAGTAAAAACATTTATTGATCTGTGATTTTCCTTTGACAAAATGTAAAGAACAGATGGGTATTATGACATAACTATGCAGTTCACTTTATGCTGAGAGAAAAGGACAGAGCTATATAAGTGCTATAGCTCTGTCCTTTACTCTCCTCCGTACATCTATAAGTTTTTCTTAACAAAGGTTCTCGGCATAGGTACATGTAGTAATAATTTTCAACATGAATATAAAGTAAAATATACAAGTCCTTTTACATTTTCTCATAATTTTGAAAAGGCCGCGTTTGAACCCGACATGAAAAGAGCCCTATCTCAGGACGAAACTAGAATACTAATTAAAGCTATTGTCAGATCAAGGCTTTCGAATCCCCCCGGACTTACCCCTTGCTGTGATACATTGCAAATTGCCCCTAAAGCTCCGAGTGTGTATCGGTTAACATACCAACTAAACGCTTCAGACGTATCTCACAAAAACTTCCTAACCCAAAAACAACACTGCTACTCTCATAATAAAGTTCAGATTAAATGTTATTGGTCTGCGAATAATTTTTACGATAACCATTTATTCGTAAAACTAACCGGAAGGGAATAGAATCCTTAAAAGATTCGTACGTGGGTGAAATATAGAATATCAATTCGTGAAGGAAATATCGGATTTGTTTAACTCTCTTGCGAAGAACAAAACGGGGTTTTTTACTAAGCCTAATTTGATTTGAATATATTCTTGTAAGTATTATTATTTAGGCTGACCATTGTCTGTCTGTCAATCTATACTAAATCTTTTTATATACATATAAGTTCACTTCTTTAGGCCCCGACTTCGGGCGGAAGCGGTGGTCGAGGAGCGGTATAAAGAAATGCATGTGCAAATGCAATGTGATTTCCATATAGCTGTTTTTTTTCGCTTACTGCCCGAGAAACGCACTGCTGGAAGCCTATGGTCGTTGCCAAGCCAATAATAAAAACAACAAAACACATTAATAACATAAGCATTGTATAATATGCATACATACATAAACTCACGCCTTCGTTCCCGGAGAGGGATAGGCAGAGCTACAGAATTACCTACAACTCTACAAACTGGTTGATAATTCTGTAACCACATTTTGCACAACTACGCTAAGTTGTTTAGCATTGTATTAATGACAGGTTGCAAGCCCATCGCCTAACAGAACTACAAGCCTTTATTCCCTTAGTAGCCTCTTACGACATCCACGGGAAGACATGGAGTGGCACCATTCTAACCCGGCAACCAGTGGAACCACACTATAATAATAATAATTTTGTATAATATCATAAACAATATTTAAAAAACGACTGACTGTTTCTTCTCAGCTTTGGTCTCTTGCGAAGCGCTGGTAGATTTCTGACGTGTATAATGAATTGCCCGTGCGGCCTACTTACTGAATAAAAGTCTTTTATCTTTTATCTTTTTTTCAACAACACACAGTTATAAAAACCGTACCATACACTTAATTATAATGTTTTGTTTCCCGGTACTATTACATAAAATGTCTAAAACAGAAAAGTATTTTGCTAACAGAAATATAAAAATACTCGTGTTGTAAAAATTGAGGTAAAAATAAAGGCGAAAACCGCGTTAATAAAACCCATAAACTGTGAAGTTGGGCGAATTAATGGCAAAGCAATGCGCGGCAAATTTATTTATTATCTTGACCCCAGTTTGCTTTCGTAACTTGGGCTCTGAAATCGCAATTTAATCCACAACTTGTGATTTGCATGTTTTTTTTTTGCGGTTAGAGCGAATACTACAGTAAATTTAGTACTTTCTTGGAGAGAATTTGTCGGTTAGATTCTCCCATTATCACCCAAAGCTATAAGTTTAAATAAAACCTGGGCGGAGGCGGGCAGTTATTTTTTAATTACTTTTAGTAATAAAGGGAAGAAATGGAAATATTAACCTACTAATATTATTTTATAACGTTTCTTCAAAAGTTATTGTACAATATATTAAAAAAGTAAAACCCTTCATACCGTTATGATTTTGGATGACAACAGGCTCAGAGTGTATGCAGGACAGTATGTATGTACGTCAGTATACTCTTTATTATACCTACGTACGTATAAAGATAATAAAATAAATATAAAACACAGGCAATGTTTTATATGTATATGTATAAGTTCTTCCAATAATTAATATCAATTCTTATTATTGCTATACCATCCTCTCCTTCTCCTGATCATTGCATTATTTTATCTAAACATTGCGTTTTACAATTATATTTAAATAACAGATGCATAAGCCCTGTTTTTTTTTAGATAAGATAAGAAGTAACTGTTCATCATCACTTTGAACAGTCTTAACCAGTAAAATGCGAGTAAAAACCCACCGTAAAGTATATCTCCGCTTGTCTCGTGACACGCGTGACCGCGGACACTTAAAACTTAATCAGGCTTTAAAGCGCACAAAGTTGCGATGAACTCTGAAGCCGCAAAAACTGCCAAGTTCAGTCTTTGTGCACAGCCCCGGTTCATACCTTTTTTTTAATTACTATGGCGAGCTTAGGTACCTCAGCCATTTTATATAAATCCTAGTGGTGCAGGGTATTGGATTCTAGAAATAAAAGGCGTTTCTAATCGGCTGAAACTTTTGATTTAGACATGTAAGTAAATTTACATTGTAACCCAACTAGCAAAATAACCTTATAACATCAAGGTTATATTGCCAAAACCCTTGTAATTGTTTTATAAAAGCATAATTTGTTGCTCAAGAGATGTATGTATGTTAAACTCTTTTTCACAACACTGCTGCAGATGCTCTTGTTTGGGGTCACAAAACGTCACTTATAAGGACAGACCAAGAATGTTTTTGTCGGCATTTGCTGATTGGTCGAGAATCAATCAATTTTTGTGTCATAGCTCCTTAAAATGAAAAATTGGAATCGACACACCATTTTGTTTCGTAAAATATTAGGTGTATTTTTGCTAAAAGATACACAGACTAAAAACTATGTCACTGCTTTTTTGTTATGTAATTCAAACTTGGTCCCTAATCTCGAACCACTAGAGATAAAATTACATGGGAGATAAGGCGAAACAAATACAATTTTATATGGAGTTGACATATTCATCTCGAATGTTAGTTTATTAATCTCGAAAGCCACGAGAATAGGGGTCCAGATTTAAAAAAAGTTATCTATGGTAAAATTGGCGATAATACATACAGCTTCTATTCTATTCTACTTTTGAAAAACCGTCGCCATTTGACTAACACTATTCACATTAACATGAATTAAAATTTGAGTTTTGAATATGAATTTTTATTTTATTTCCTCTCAGTAGTTGTGAAAAGCACTATGTCTGCCTCGGTAGAAAGTGCAATTTATGGATTCGTACACTACTCGTACACACTCAACTACGTTTCGGCCCTCTATATGACTCGTCCAAAAATCTCGTACTTTATATCCTCTGCAATAATGTACTATATTGCACATAAACAATTACAGGACATGTTTGCATCAAAATAAATGTACATAGGCGAACTTATCCCATATGGGATCTCTTCCAGTTAACCTTGGAGTAGAATGAGCAAGGACAATGCCGAAGGATAGACAAATTAACAAAATTTCAGGAAATAACAAATAGTACATACAACAGAGAAATAGGAAGAAAATAGAGAGATTTTGGCTAATACAGCTTTTATTCTTATAATTTAGGTTGGATAAAGGCTAACATGACCGGGTAATATGACCACAGTAAGAATTCCTCTTGTAAGATTAGTTTATAAGAGATTTTAGCGTTCACAATATGGATACCGTAAAACTTCTCCTTATAATGGTTGAATATTTTGCTTTATAGCCATATAACTTTAAAAGCTGTATAAAGGCTTTTGTGAGAAGATTGTCCTTATAACGGATGCCGACAAAACTTTTATAAGAATAAAGCCCTTGTGAACGTTTTTAATGTGATATTAATAAGTAAATATAATACACTGCTCTTATAAACAACTTGTATGATGTAATTATAAGTGTAGTATACTTGATACTAACAACAATAAAACTTGTTTAAGGGTTAGCTTTCAATAAAGCATTAATATGGCAAGTATAAAGTTTAAGCTCTTATAGTTTGTGCCCAAATGCAGTCTTATAGATGATAATATGACTTTTACAAGAACACATTTTATGGTCACATTAGCCGTTATAAGATATGTTTTTGCTAGTTGGGAATCTAAATAGTCCTGTACTAAGGTAAATATTTAATTGTCTATACCGCCTTTGCACAGGCTTGCATTATAATAATGTTTATTGGTAATGCAACGTTATACGCCTCATCCTCGTTAACTTTTTAAAATTATTATTAGATAGTACATAGTTACTTGTGGGAGGACCTTGTGCAGGGTCCGTCCGCGTTGGTACGACCATCTTATCCATTAACCTACCGCCAAGCAGCAGTGTTCGCATTGTTGTGTTCCGGTTTGGGGATAAGACAGCCGGTGAAATGACTGGCAGTGCATTTGCAGTCTTAGGATTGCGGTCTTGTGAATGCTTATGTGTATGGGTCACAGTTTCACTTACCATCAGGTGGTCTGTGTGCTCGTTTGTCTTCTCTATGACATGAAAAAATAAATAGATGCAGAAACAAAGATGAGTCTTTCACACCCGTATTATAACCTTACTGATTGAACCTGTGATGAAGCTTTGTGGGAAGGAGTGTACCCACTAGGCCGCCCGACGGTGATGACGTCGATCAATTGTTATAATGTCCTCATGTTTATACAAAGAACTGCAGTGTATTTATCTTGTACGCCGTTAACGTAACATATCGCATGTAAACGGTTTATTATGGGCCGTAATGGCGTCTGTTTGATCAATGATCGAGGGTTCCGCGTCTTCACGCTTTTATCGTGCTAGCCAATGACCCCTAACCGAGTCGCTTGGTTGAAAGAATATCCTTTATTTGGATTTTTTACTTGGCACTTGGGGTGTCTTCTTGGTTAAACACATTATTGAGCATAACTAAAAAAGTTTGTACATTTCATTCACGACTTCAATTTGCAAAAAAAAATGCAGGTTGGTAGGGTGAATGAAGCTGAGCCTAAATAACATAGTCTCCCGAAATGTCCTCATACATTTGTATGAAACTTTCCTTTTTTGTTACTAACTGTTCATGGTAACAAAAAAGGAAAGTTTCATACAAATGTATGAGGACATTTTGGGAGACTATGTTATTTAGGCTCAGCTTCATTGACTCTACCGACCTGCAATTTTTTTTGCAAATTGAAGTCGTGAATGAAATGTACAAACTTTTTTAGAAATGCTCTATTACGCTTTGAAAATGCATTGAAGTGGTGGCGGGGCGGGTTACCTTAGGATGTTTTTTTTTTAGAAAATTGGGCAAACAATCCCAATATTTTCCCGATATGTTAAAAGTGTGAAATGTCAATTCGATTCAAACGAAAGCGTTTAATTATACACCGTGGTTTTTTTGATTTACGGTAACTTTAAGGGAACGTTTTTTAGGTCAAATAAAGTTAATTTCCCGAAGACAGGCAATGATAACTCTTACGATTTTAAAGATTTTAAAGAAGTTAATCACGTTGAACTGGTGTAAATGGCTCTTAATGGTGTGTGTATGTCACGCCAACATTGACGTATTTGACACTCACTATTATTTAACTCTAAAGGCCCTTTTAGAACGACCAAAGATACAGCATTAAATTACTTTTCACTAAACAGTTTTTTTTTTTTTAATATTTAAAAATCCTATCTACTAATTAGTTTCTATGGATGTACCTAGTAATAAGCCGAAGTTATCGTAAATCAAAAAAACACGGTGTCTAATGTGTCGCCCTAACGTACAGCTGCTTGCATAGCTCATCTGCCCGCTGCGGCAAGCCCGCATCGATTGCATTCGGTGCTGACTGTACACAAGCTGTAGTACAGTCGGTGCTATTTTTCTCCGCTGAAGCCATGCTCATCAGAGTGTAATGGCGGCGCCGGCGCGCGTAATTGGCGGTCGCGTGCTGCCCTCTGTGCGTCGTTATTAGCAACGGATACTAGCTTGTACTTATGCTTTAGGCATGGAAAAGTTGCATTTAATCTAATCGTGTAACATCGAGAAACATGTCCAGAATGGCTAACAAGTTGCCAGTACCAATGTTACCTCGTCTGTTTTAAATATCCTTTTAAAGTCTACCAACGCTTTCCAGAAGCGCTGCAAGAAGCCGTCAGTTTTTTTTCAAAAATCATAATTATATCTTATTACAATAATATATCTCTACAGAAAACCGTTTTTTTTTTATTTAGCCTGAGGCTCTTCTTAGCACGTCATCTATACTAGTGACGCGATTGTTATTGGAAAGCGCCAGAAACGCCAATAACATACAGTTGTAAATAGGCAATAAGCTCTCGATTGAACAAGGTTCAATACAATTTGAATTTTGGCATGTGATACGTCAGACGACTTAATCTCTCTAGTAAACTCTTTCAGTACCTCGAGTAAGTAACGTTTTTAACGTATTGTTGTCGATGGAAAATGTATGGTACCTAGTTAGTAGCTGTTTCAATAAACAGCGCAAAAAAAACAGAATTGATATAGGTAGTAGCCGTTGCTAATGACTTCGAAGTAACTACAGACAACCTTAGATAGCTCCATGAAATTTATCGCGTTTTATTTATACACGGTGAATTCTAAATGGTAATACAAATGATCACTTCTGTGTTCTACCCACGAATATGAACAACTTTCACTATGGGTACAACTCTGAAATCACGAAAAAAAAAACAGCTGCTTCATACATTTTGGTTGTTTTTTTCGTGATTTCAGAGTTGTACCCATAGTGAAAGTTGATCATATTCGTGGGTGAAACACAGAAGTGATCATTTGTATTACCATTTAGAGCTTACCCTGCAGTATAAATAGTTTTAACGACAGGTAGCAATTCTGTATAGCAATTCTTCTTCCACAAATGCCTTCACACAGCACCCGTGTTGTTATAAATGTCTTCCAAACACAATATGTGACACTAAGCGGTCCCCCGCTATATTTCTCCCGAGGGACGGACCCGCGATCAATCAATTACTTAACAGTTACTTGACTGACGGTGAATACATTAGTGATACTATTTATTCCGTTGGCTTTTGCTACCTTTTCTCAATTTTTTCTATGGTGAGCAAAAAAAATATAGCTCTGGAAATTTTGCCGTCACAATTTTCTTAAAAAAAAACGTCAGGAAATGCGAATGGAAAATAGGATTCTTGCTCGATTGCTTGATCTAAACTAAGTATTTTGATTTTGATACATACGTACATACATTAAATCACGCCTGTTTCCCAGAGGGGTAGCCAGAGACCACTTCTTTCCACTTGCTACAATCTTTGCAAAAATTGATCATGCAGTCAATACCAAATAGGAAACATTAGTTTTTTGTGGACACAATGAACTCAGTCCACGAGAAAATGTCGTCGAAGTCATGACGTATTGACTAGTCGCGACGCATTATCCGTTTTATTTAAGTTGACGTGTAAGAAGGTACTGATGAGCTGATCGTCTGATAAGACTGAAACTGCGTGATGAGCTGTTGAGGGAAGCTGATTGGACGCCGATCGTCTTTATGTAGATGTTCTAATGGCATGCCGCATCTATAGTCGGTAGTCGCAGCTAGCAGCTCGTTAGATGCCAGACAGTTAGGAAACTTGGTAAGTACTTACGGATAATTTTGTTTGTTAAGTCAAATTACGCTCGAAAAATCATTAATTTATATTATGATATCGAATTAATACCAAAAGTTTAGCTGTAGCAAACCGTACACTCACGTGTTGTTTTCAGAATCTGCCTGACTCGCTTGTTTTTTTAATCCCCACATCAATCAATATAAAAAAAGAAATAGGCCCTATAGTATAGGCTTATGTGATTAAAAAGCCAATATACAGCTAGATTCTGCTTCAGACATATATCATTCAGCATGACAATATTTAAAAAAGGTCTGACTGGTGAGTTTCTTGCGGCGTTTCTTCTCAGCAGTGGTCTTCTCTTGTAAAGCGCTGGTAGATTCTTGACGTGTAAAAGTGCCCGTGCGGCCTACTTACTGAAAAAATGTCTTTATTTTTATCTTTATCTTTGACATAGCTTCATGGAAGCAGTTCAAAATTTATCACTTTAATTCTATGTTATTACCAGACTCTTCGAGTTTTGACTATCATTCTAATGTTATATCATAAACACACTTTTCTCCGTACCCGGTTAATCCCGGACTATGCATTTTGCAGTCCGATCGCTGATTGTCCCGCTCACTTTGAGCAATTTGCCGAGGGGAGGCGGAAACACCCGAGCACTCGCGAACAGCCGAGCGCTTTGAATACCCTTTTATAAGGCGCTGACTATCTCGGGGTGCTATCGTAAGAATGCAATGTACTTAAGATTTGTACCTAGCAAGATATATGGACCAGTATGTAACCGATAAATGGTTTTGTTATTAAAAGTTTTTATTGGTAACATTTATTTGGTTTTTCCGTGTGGTTGCCGGGTTAGAATAGTGCCACTCCATGTCTTCCCGTGGATGTCGTAAGAGGCGACTAAGGGAATACAGGCTTGTAGTACTGTTAGGCGATGGGCTTGCCACCTGTCACTAATACACTGGGAAACATCTTAGCCTATTTTGTGCAAAATGTGTTTACTGAATTATCAACAAGTTTTTAAAGTTGTAGGTAATTTTGTAGCTCTGCCTACCCCACTCTGGGATTACAGGCGTGAAGGTATGTATGTATGTATTTATTTGTTTTCTTCAGAGCGAAGATGTACCGAAACCTATAATACAAGCTATAATACATATACTATGCAACATTGGGCGCATAAAATATCTGACATGTCTTTATTGGTGTCCCCTTGTTTTACAGACTGAAAAATTAAAGAATTTTGTTTCACAGAAAATGTTTCATATATTATTTGGTCCTTGTATTTTTGCTTCGTATATTATTATTTTTTAACTATTTACTTGAAAGAAACAAATTCGACAGAAAATCAATTCAATGAATTTTGTAATTTTATTTTTTCATTACACAAACTTATCAAACAATATAATTATTTTTCAACGAATATTGGTTGGTCAGTGTATTTTTTCATACTCACTCAAAACTCATTAGAAACTCATTAACGTACAACCTATAAATATGAGTGAGCGAGTAAGACCTCTCTGGGCAGAACCGACTTGAATAGGTTAGGTTAGAAGGCTATGGCGGCAGCGAAGCGAAGCAAGCTCCCGCCTTAGCCTTCGAGGTTATTTTTTTTTATATCCCTTGAATAAGCTATGCGATATAATTTGATTGTAAATCAAATAATATGAGAACAAAGAATATTTAATTTGCTATTCTATGATATGAAAAAAGTAAAATTGAATTTTATTTGAAATAAAAAACGATGATTTAAATGTCTTCAAAGTAATTATTCTACATATTGATTATTCTATGAAATGATAATACGAGAAAAAATTTCTATGAAATGAAATTCTAAACAACTTCAGTCTGTAAAATAACGTACAACCGTCTTTATTACTAGAGGTATTAAGAGCGTGTCAGATATTTTTGCGCCCAAATTTGGATAATATATTATTGCTGGTGATTTACGGTCTATCTCACAAGTGCCTTGACGCAGCTATTTCTACCTATATATGAAATTGAATGAAACCACTCTCATAATACGTTACTGCGATACTACTTCTATCAAAATTGAGACTGTACCTTCTGATAGTACCAGGCCTGTCTTAATCATATCGTTTGGATATTGTTAACGGTGTGGAACCTCTTTTACACTTAACAGTTATAGGCAGCTATTATGACTTGAAACGTTTGTTTTGTTTTGTTAGTGAGAATGCCAGAGGCTAATTCTTTCCATTCGCGTTACTCCCTTGCTGCTCTCTTCTCCATTATAATACATTTTATTATTTTAACAATCCTAATTGTGAAGTTTGAATCGCCCGGGCATGCATATCTGCGACTCATGCGCTCCTGTTAACTTGTTATAAAAATATGCAAGATTGCGGATGAGTACCTACGACACAAAATATGAAGTTTTAAATTTAAGAAGTATTTTAACATCTATCTTGTTATTGCTCGTGATAAGTCTGCTCCACCTACTGTATGAAATGTATTAATTTGACACCTTGTCCCTACTAAGGTTGTATGGAAGAGATCGCTAATCAACGATAAGACCGCCTGCTGTTTACTTGTATTGTTTTTAATTGTGCTCCATCTCTGTTATGTTTTGGTTTTGTGTACAATAAAGTGTTTTGTATTGTATTGTATACTGTGTAAGATTTAATTTTCCACAAATAAATTTATTTTAGGCAATGCAAAGAATCTTTATGCTAATCTCGTACATTCCACCGCCAAGTGCAGTGTCCTAGATATTAAAATCCTACACAAAACGTACGTGTTTCATGAAAGCTAAATTGAAAATTTCATAACCGCTATCCTTTTCACGCTTCAGTCAAGGCAGAGTTGCAGGATAGTGACAGAACTTGTAATTTCAAACTTTGAACCTGTTAACGCGCTGTTAGTTAACTCCACGAAGTTTGATGAACCGAGCGTGTTATAACTTAAACACATTTGGTACCAGGAACACCTTATTGGGTCAAATTTGTATGTAAATCAGGGAGTTTGGGACGGAATGGGTTAACTTTGTTTGATGCAGTTGACAGACGTTACCTTGGCAAAAGCAAGCACGATCAGATCCAGACGGTCAAGTTAGCGTAAACTTGGACCTCGTTGAGGGTAGACTTGCACATTATTAGATGCAACGTCCTCATACGTACAGGGCATAATTATATTGGGTCCAAATTGCAACTTCTAAAATCTTTACATATCTAGCTGTTTTGTTATAATGAACTCAGTAAAAATATGAACTCATGTAAGAAACACGACTTATATCTAAAGCCCAATTTTTTTTAATAGTATTCTTATATGAACAATAATCATTGAACAATATTTTTAACTCCTTGCTCGCAATTTGATTGACGATGAGTTGTAAGACTGAATCTGAATCTGACAAGATAAAGATAAAGACAAAGACATTTATTCATGACGTAGTAGGCCGGACGGGCACTTTTACAATTCAAGAATATATGTTACATAAAAATATATCAAATAACCTGCGTAGTTTCCGCAGGAAAACGCATCGAAATCTTACGAGAGAGATAGAGGGAGACAGGCACAAAAAAAGGAAGTTGCAAGATGTGTGTAACACGACTAAATAAAGAAAATAGCCAAGTGGCTCAACATGCACTTCATTGTATAGTCGAGTATAAAGAGATGTATCCACTTTTTACCTTATTACAATGTAAATCAAGTTCAAAAGTATCCACATGTTATACTATACCTTTCTATACTCGACTGTACTGTACACCAGTGACATCATCAATCACTCCTTGGTTCCTTCAAGATTTATATACTCACAACTTCTCCACGAATCCCTATATTCTAAAAACATACCGCAACCCCATCTAGTGGCCGTGAGCGTCGATCAAGTTGAAGCATTACCTGGAACAGAGGGCGCTGTTAGCTTTATAAGGACCATAAACAACGCGGATCGCGGCCGGGGGAGTCGTTAGCGAGACGGATTGGCGGACCGAGCGATTGTTAAAATCGACAAAAATACAAGATACTCGTAAATACAGTATTTAGTCCTCAGGGTTGGCAACGCATTTGCAGTCTTAGGATTGCATTGCAGTCTTGTGAATGCGAATGTCTATGGGTCACAGTTTCCACTTACCATCAGGTGGCCTGTGTGCTCGTTTGTCTTCTCTATGCCATAAAAAAATAAAAAAATAAAAAAAATAGACTTGATGTTTAGTATGTAAGCATTTTAAAATGACTATACCTAACTTAGGTGTATATAACTCATAAAGTATGATTCGAGGCATTATTCATTTTGTTTTTTTACACTTATGAGAATAACCTATGTGTGTTATGCAAAATGAAATTAGACTATTTGTCTTTATAGTTTTATACTAAACATTACACACCACACCCCAGCAAAAGACAAAGAATATAAACTTGTTAACTTTTCTTCTTTAAAGATGATGCAGGCGATGTTAATAAACATGCCTCACAGGATCACAGTGATAGGTAAGTCTGCGACTTTCTTAAGTGAAATGCTTGCCTACTTTGACCTTTTATGCTACGCGACTGGAGAAGGACATCTCACTCAAGAGCTGTTCCTAATACGGTCCCTATATACCTTTCTTAAAACAAGTAAAAATCATCTTCATTGTTCTCACGTCCGTGAAGTTTCCAGCATTACTAGTCGAGGCACAGCGAAGTCCCGCGCCGCAAATTGTATTATAGTTGGGAGAAACTTATAATTATTTTTGTCAAGTTTAATGAGCCGACGCGTCCGCTCCGTGACTTCGACACTGCACTGTCTCTTTCACTCAATTTTATAAAGTCTTAAGAAGAAGAAGGATAAAAGCTTTTGGTAAAATAATGAAAACAAAACGGTGAGATACAGTATGATGTGTTATTCGGTTACTTGACAATTAGATTTTGGACAGGGACAGGGACATTAGTTTGCCATAATAAAGTCTATTGGATTCTGATAAAAACGATAAGTTCGATAGAAAGAGTCATTATAAAATAATAAACTAAAGTTAAAACTCGCGTAGAAATATTGTTTTAATTCCGTATTGTACCAGTTAGAGCGCATAGGTACTTAAACTTCTACCAGGAAAATTGCAGATAGTTGAACGTAAGTATGAAGGTACGAAAAGCACCATTTCCTAATAGTTTGTATTTTTATTTAAAAAAAGGTTAAATTTGGCTTTTATTTCATTAATGAAAATTTGTTCCCATTTTAATACAAAAAAATGGATCGATTTTCCTATCACGGAGAAGCAGGAATGTTTTTAAACAATACCTTCTACAATAGTAAGGTATTTTTATCAAAAAAGGTGAAATGTCAAGATCTTTTAATTTCACTTTTTCCATAAAATCATTTAATTCATATTTGACAAGCTTCATTATAATGCAAGGTTATTTTTCTTCTCAAGAAAAGTACTTGTCTTTGAACGGTCCGAAAGTTACAAAAAATTCAGGCGTTATTGTATTCTAAGAAAAGAGTTTTTATTGCTTCAAAGCAGTTCAAGACTTGGACACCGTCTTTAAAAGGTTTTCTTTTGTAAACATTCGCGATACTTTTGAGTAATATTTTCATACTTTATCAAATTGTCGTTTTATTATTTCTATAGATTGTAATAAAGTTATTTTAGCGAGAAATATTTGTTGGAATATTTACTAATCGTATTTGAATTGTGTCCGAAACCGACGTGCGTGCATGACTCGATGTATGAA
Organism: Acleris emargana; assembly: GCA_927399475.2. Classification (NCBI taxonomy): domain Eukaryota; kingdom Metazoa; phylum Arthropoda; class Insecta; order Lepidoptera; family Tortricidae; genus Acleris; species Acleris emargana. The sequence continues at coordinate 737,806 of OV656846.1, forward strand.
TGTGGAAGAAGCGAAATAAATTTGTCAAGATCGTAGCAAGTGGAAAGAAGTGGTCTCTGCCTACCCCTCTGGGAAACAGGCGTGATTTAATGTATGTATGTATTTATTTGAATTGATAATTCCAGTAAATATGTCAAACAATCAATGCACGGATAACTTTAAACTGTTTTAAAACAATCATCACATTCAACTATTTTCAAACAATAACTTTGCTACTAACAATTCCGGAACATTTTAAAATCAAATTAGTGCAAACAGGTGACAACTGCAAACAATATTCAAATTTCAAATCAAACGCCAATTGCGGATTCAAAGGACGGCCGAGTTGGCGGTGAGTTGGCGGGCGAGTTGGCGGACGAGTTGGCGGTCGAGTAACTCGAAACTAGTTCGAGAAACTTGCTCTGCTTATGAGAATCTGGTAATAAAATTGCCTTTGTGAGGATAATTAAGAAGATTTTTAATTGAGAAGTGAACTGGATTTGTTTTTAGGAAATTAATTCGCGATGTTTGTCAGTGTGTTTGCATGTATGTATGTATGGATCTTTGTTCCCATGTAAACGCTGAACGAATGGACCGATTTCGACAAGCGAGGTGTCATTAGATTAAAAAAAAAAAAGTCTCGTGTGTCATTTTTGACTTATTATTATTGTACGTAGACCTCGGCAAGTTGTCGACGAGCTGGAACGGTTTATAGAGTATGCGGGATACCTGCACCCGCACAAGTTTAGATTGCCGCAACATTTTACAGCACAAGTTAATTAGTTATTTGGTGATTTCTACCTGGGACGGGGCAAGTTTAGACGTGTTTAGACATGTTTAGACTTTACTGCAACCGCCTTGAGGTGCTTAAGAGGGTTTAGATTGTTTGCACTTTATTTGGTCTGTGTGTTTGTTTTCTACTTTATAACAACTTTTGTGTCGGAAAAAACGTATATTTCGACACTCGCAAGGGAATCAAAATTTAAAGGGTATTTTCCGTTGACCTAGAACTATGAAATTTGGCAATAAATTCCGTCTTATACTACCAATATAGGGAAAAATCAGAAAACTATACATTTTCAACAAGGTCCCAATTTTGAATTGAGTTAACCGCGTCATGTGCGGAACCATCTGTTGGCCAGTCCGGCTCGCACTTGTCCGGTTTTTATTTGTCCTATTCTTCTACTGTACGTAAACTATATTCGCATTTTACTTTGTAAGTGACCAAAAAACTCCTAAAGTTTACCAATTTTCTACTCTATTTATATAACATTAAGGTACGAAAGTAGTGAAGGACTTTTTTGTTCAACTCTAAAAGTTAGACTAGACTAGACTATACTACATACATACATACTTTCACGCCTGTAATCCCAGAGAGTGGGGTAGGCAGAGCTACAGAATTACAACTTCAAAAAATTGTTGACAATTCAGTAACCACAATTTGCACAAATAGGCTAAGATGTTTACCAGCGTATTAGTGACAGGTTGCAAGCCCATCATCGCCTTAGACTATACTAGTTAGTTATATATTCATCAAAGTTAAAAGCAGAAATCTAAGGAAGTAAATTTGGCGCACATCAAAACGTCCCAACATAACCTAACCTTGCATGTCTCAGACAGATAAGAGCATCATTATTCCATTTCTTCGTACTTACATCAACAGTGCGTTTACAAGATAATCTGCAGAAAGTCGGCCGGTAGCTTCCCATGACGACTCCATTCAATTCTAGCCGCTATTCCATTGTGTTATGGTTCAAGGGTACTTTATGCGTGTTTGGCGTGAGCTAGGAATACAATGGATGTCATTAGACGAATTGTAGGGATAATGAATGGCAGATGTGTGGAAACACGGGGAAATGTCTGACCCACATAAGATTTCCTGCATATGGAATCTATGTCATGTTCAAGCAAAGATAATGATGCTGGTCGTTTCGGGCAGTTGTTTGAGGGAATAAGGACTTTGTGGGTCTGTTTATGTGACTAGATTAACACATAGCTGGGAACACGGGTCAACCAAAATAATACTAGAATATCCCACTAGACACGTGTTCAATTAGCCTGAAACAAGTGTACCTAAGATTACTAGAATGCTTAAACGTTTATATACATATTAGTCAAAAGTTGCATGCTGTGGATACCTATAATTGAGTGAGCATTATGTGTTTGCTAGAATGTATCACTTGTTGGAAACCACCGAAGAATGAAAAAATAAAGTTATTTCTTGTGCTGATAACGCATAGAATGATTTACTTACCAGTAACCAACACCTTTTTACAATTTCTTAAAAACATCAATAGGTTAGTTTACAAGTTACAAGTCATTCACGTCAGAAGGCAAATTTAATATCATTCTAACAACTTTCAGAATCATAGAAAGATATATGGCGAGCGAGAGTGAGCGGAGATGTTGGTAGTGGACGTCCTAGACGGACAGACGACGCGATCAGATTCGCGATGTACTGAATAAGGGCCAACTAAATACACCCGATACCGACGTACGTGCATGAAGAGACTGACCCCATCGGCCATCAGTCCATGACTCTACTGGTTATATATAATTTGAAACCCTATTTAGAATAGTCGAAAGATAGATCTCCCTAATCAGCGTCTGACGTAAGCCCCACGCTGAGCTCGAGTCGATTATCGGATCTAATGGAGCAGTAGTTGAAGAACGATCATTAATCTCTTCTTTAAAAGCATTTGAATAGTAATAGTAAATCGATTCACCATAACTTGGGAGGGGGGCGTCGCTCGCCGCGACTTATTCGACGTTGAGAGCATTTCTTTCTAACAAGGATCTAAGGAAAAGGACGCACTAAGTAACAGGCAAAAAATATTAAGATGTGCTAGACAAAATGATGCCGCTTTTTATAGTATCGGGCAGTCAGTGTACTAAGGGCCGTATTTATAATTTGCAGGTAGATTCACCGTATATTACCGACGTGTAAAAGTGACCTATACATATAAACATACATTAAATTACGCCTATTTCCCGGAGTGGTAGGCAGAGACCACTTCTTTCCACTTGCTACGATCTTAACAAATTTCTTTCGCTTCTTCAACATTCATACATCGAGTCATGCAACGCACGTCGGTTTCGGGTACTTAAGATTCGGCCCTTTTCCAGTATTTCTCATTCATTCTGAATTTGTTTTTTTTGCTAAAATACGTAGCAGCAATTGTTTTTATGTATTAAGTATAGTTTTAATTTAGATTGTAATGTGTTGGGTTTATCTGTAAAATACAATTCTATAATAAATAAATATAAGTAAACTTCAAGTCATAGAAAGCTGTAATTTTTGACGAAATTTGAGACGGGCATATCGTTCTTTATTAATACGGTATTTAGAGTTAGTTTATTCTTTAGTTCCACCATCATCATCATCACCATTTGTACGTTAGATAATTTTAGTGAGGTTTTTTTTATATTTCTTTATTTATCTTCCGAAATACAAATAAAACTTTACACCAAAATATTTTATAGACTCCTATGTAAACAAAACGCCGAGAATTTCCAAGGCGCATGACTCTCAAACACAAGATACGAATCTCTGAAAGGTCCTCTACAATGCTGTTTGCCTGCACCTGCGAAATGAAATGCAAATGCAGCGGTGCAGCGGTGCAGCGGGCCCATTGCAACACGGTGAGACAGTTCAATCAGTTTTATATTTGCTTTAAGAGCTTATATCCTTCTAATATGAATGATAAAGTTTGGGAGGATTTGTGCAATAGCTTTTATAATGATCTTCCAGATTGTATTTTTTAACCCCTCTGGCACAAGTAAACTCTTCATTGCAAAAATAGTTATTTGTTATACAAGGGGGAAAGTTGAATTTTACCTGCGAGTGTTTATTTGAAACACGAGCTAGCGAAAGGATTCTATGATTGACCACGAGCGAAGCGAGTGGTTCAAAAATAGAATCCTGAGCGTAGCGAGTAAGATGAAAAAAAGTGGTTTACATTATGCTCTTATTAATAATCTCAGAGCACCAGAGCGGGCTGCGGGCGGCAGAGGACCGATCGTTGAGAAAAACCTTGGGGAAGGCCTTTGTCCAGCAGTGGACGTCTTGCGGCTGATAATGATGATGATTATATTCCCCGTATGGTTGCCGGGTTAGAATAGTACCACTCCATGTCTTCCCGCGGATGTCGTAAGAGGCGACTGAGGGAATAAAGGCTTGTATTACTGTTAGGCAAATGGGCTTGCAACCTGTCACTAATACGCAGGTAAACATTTTAGCCTACTTGTGCAAAGTGTGCTTACAGAATTATCAACAAGTTTTAAAAGTTGTTGGTAATTCTTTAGCTCTGCCTACCCTACTTTGGGAATGAAGGCTTGAGTTTATGTATGTATGTATGTATGTATGATTATATTACTATGTACAAAGGTGAACTTATGCCTCCAATATTACATGTTGGTGAAATTGCAGTAATGTTGATACTTTTAAGTCACTTGGCACACAGCCTATAATATGTTACACGGTAATCTATATGAGATTACTGACAAGACTTTTAGTTTCGACAAGTTAGTTCCTCAGGAAATAAACTTGCAAAAGCTAGTTTAAACTTAAGTAATGCTCCTTTCCTCCTAAAACTTGGTAAGTTTATTAAAATTACGGAGGAGGGGCGCATCGTTTTTATCTTAGACACGCGCTTGAAAGATAAGACACGCAGTAAGCCGGTTCAGTATCATGATTAGCTGAAGGCATGTCACACGGTACGGCGCTGCGGCGCCGCTGCGTTATTTTTTTTCAAAAGACTGGCCAACGTAACGTTTTACTTCTATCTCACCTGATGGTAAGTGACTATCGACTCAGTTGTAGAGTTTGCTAGTTCATTACAAGCCTACTCTCTCTTGTTTTATGACACCCAAAATATATATGTCTCAGGAAATACAGATGAACAAAACGCATCCCAAAAAGAAGTAGCCGAGCTTTGTGAGCGGAAAGTACTCCAAGACCTGATTGTTGGGTCTGTTCGCCTGGTGGTGAGATCATGACGGAATAAAGTTATGTATTTGCTTCGTACATTTATGTACGGACTAGTACGCATGCCACGATTTTTTTTTATAGGACGCAGCAGCGACGCCGCAGAAGTAACGTATTGACGCCGCGACGCGCTGTGTGGTGTCGCCTTAATGTACTATCAGCCCTATAGAACCCTGAATCACCATAGAACTGTGTCACAGTGACATTACGATGCAAGTCGTAAGTGTCCAATAAATTATTTTGTAATGTCACCGTGACAAAGTTCTTTGGTGGTTCAGGATTCCTGGGCTGATAGTACCTACGCCGGACATTAAACCGAAATATGCCCGATGAAATTATCAATGAGTAGTTGGTTTGCGGTTGCGAGAGTTGCTTTATACGTCGAGGGTCCGAATTCAGTGAGGGGAAATCTTTTCAAGTTTGATCTTTAGAGCATAACTTTGCAAATTATTAGAGCGCGAGTGTTGATACCGGGACTTTCATTATTTAGCCATCTTTATATATATAAATTTGCATCGTTGTTGAGAATAGAAAACCTTAGTTTTAAATTTTCAGAGCAATCTTATGTCCGAAATATTACATATTTTGAAGTAAAAGTAAGGAAAAAAACACCATCCAAGAGGCTGTCGATTCGTGTATCAAGGTAGAAACGTAGCACAATGTGAACACTATAAAATACATCGGGGAGTTTGAAGCCAGCAGTCTTAAGGTTGAAGTCTTGAATATCCAAATGTCTATGGATGTCAGTTCCCAATACCATCAGCGGACTGTTGGCCTTTTGCCTTCCCCAGGCCAAAAATACAAACGCAATTCTACTTTCAAAAATAACTTACAAACTTGACCATATGAATAGACCAGAATAACGACCACGCGACGAAAGCCACTGGTCAAAGCTAGCGTTGAATACGTACTAGTCTAGCTCCCGGCATCACGCCCGGTCCACTGGTTAATGCTAAGAGCGCGGGCGCATACATTTTCATATTACTAATTATTTATGCGCTCTCCGTCTGTCTGTCGGGACTTGCTTAAGTGCAGTTTAAAGCAAATTATTCCAGGTTCTAGACTAGCTTCTATCTAGCTACTTTGGATTTGCGTCTCCGAATTTAGACAGGATTTAGACGGAAAATAAGTTAGAAGCTATCCTCTGTACCTACTCTACCCTCTTAGTTAATTCAGTTAGAACTGCAGCTGTTTTTATATTTATTAATAATTATTTAAGTATACAAATAATGTCCCGTGTGGTTGCCGGGTTAGAATAGTGCCACTCCATGTCTTCCCGTGGAGGTCGTAAGAAGCGACCAAGGGAATAAAGGCTTGTAGTGCTGTTAGGCGATGGGCTTACAACCTGTCACTAATACGCGGGTAAACATCTAAGCCTATTTGTGCAAAATGTGGTTACAGAATTATAAACAAGTTTTTAAAGTTGTACTTAATTCTGTAGCTCTGCCTACCCCACTCTGGGATTGCAGGCGTAAAGGTATGTATGTATGAACAAATAATAACAAGGTGGGTCAAACATTTTCAACCCGACACCTTACATCTTGTTATCATATCATATTGTACCTAGTTACTTTTGATTTTCGCTGTTTCAAATCAATAACACGTACTCACATACGCAGGCTTGAAACAACTCCTAATCCATATATAATGACATTTTATTAGCAATGATGGATGTGTCACAAAATGACGGTTCCGCAAACAGTCGATCCGTCATGTCATGGCCGTTAATGAGGAGAAACCCATGATCCAAGAGTTTCATTTTTAACTTGCTCGCTACACTCGCTTGAACTTGAGCTACTTACTCAAGAACTCCTTATGAGGCGGTATTGTCAACGTTTTGACAGCTCTTATTTACTTGACAGTAATGCCACCCGAGTTAAAAATTACATGGATTCTCTTGGGGTTTTAGACAAGATGGTGTCGCTTTCTTAATTGTTTTTTTTTTGCTTATTTTGTTGTTTAATGGATAGCAATGATGTATTAATATGCAATAAATTAAGATTCAAATGTGCAGTACAATGAAGAATTCAAGTTTGAACACGTATCGCCTTTGGAAGGATTTCTCCAAGAAAATCCCATCTGGTCTTCGTAAATCGTTTTTTTTTTGATATGTAAATGTGAAATATAAACTTGACATAGACAGAAATGGTTGCTCGATATTGCGGCCGGTTGCCATTAAATAAATAAATAATTATTGCCGTGTGGTTGCCGGGTTAGAATAGTGCCACTCCATGTCTTCCCGTGGAAGTAGTAAGAGGCGACTAAGGGAACAAAGGCTTGTAGTACTGTTAGGCGACGGGCTTGCCACCTGTCACTAATACACTGGGAAACATCTTAGCCTATTTGTGCAAAATGTGGTTACAGAATGATCAAGAAGTTTTAAGACTTGTTGGTAATTCTTTAGCTCTGCCTACCCCACTCTGGGAATAAGGGCGTGAGTTTATGTATGTGTGTGTGTATGTAATAATAATAATAAAAGTTACATTGAGATTTTTCAATTTCTGTATTTTATTATGTTGTGAATAGAATGCTAATGGCCTAGATAAACCTAGTATTTACGTATAGCATTATTGTAAAATTGTAAAAAGTATTCAGTTAAAGTCCAACCAATATTTTAATTATCAAACCACGGGATACCCAGCGGTTTTCGCACTAATATATTCCATGTTATTCCGGTTCGCGGACAGAATAACGGTTTACGGTAAATAAATATGCCCGTCACGCGATCCTTTAGTAGGTATAAAACTATACATTATAGTTTTTATAATGACGCGATTTATTTATCTTTTGAGGTACAAAATAAGGTATAGAACAACCAAAAGAAGGCTAGAGTTATGCGATTTTGATGACATACTAAATAAATAAATATCAGGGGACAATGTCACACCAATTGACCTAGTATCAAACCAAGCTCTAGGCTTGTACTATGGGTACTAGACAAAGATATAAATACTTAAATACATAGAAAACATCCACGACTCAGGAACAAATATTCGCGCTCATCACACAAATATCTGCCCTTACCGGGATTTGAACCCAGGACCGCTAGCTTCGTAAGCAGGGTCACTACCAGGCCAGCGCGTAGCCAAATAAAACACAACAATAGTTGTGGTACCATCGAGTTGATACAGTCAGCTGCAGAGAAAAGGATACCTCCCCTCCTGGTAAGGATTGATTTTTATCGAAAACCTGTGGTTAGATTTAAATGATTTTGAGTTTATGTGTAGACAATGGTAAAATCTTCAATTCACCGAAAAATCATATAAATTTAACCACAGGTTTTTGGAAAACAAACTGATCCTTACCAGGAGGGGGGGTATCCTTTTCTCTGCAGCTGACTATACAATGATGGAGAAGGAAGGGCCATAGGAACATGCTCAATGGTTAATAGTAGATCGTCAGTTCTGGACTACTTCGACACGCCTGTCATTAAATATTGTTCGTTGTCGTCAGGAAATCTGTTTTTTTTTTATTTCACTACAGAGGTTTTTTATTTTATATTTATTTTATAAACAGTAGGCTTTTGCAGCAGAACTGGGTCAAACAAGGCACACCGCTAAAACCATAGCGATCCATCATGTGGGGATCTTATTACACGATAACCAAAATATACTCCACCAAATTAGCCAACTTGCCAACTTTTGAAGGACTTGAAAAACAATTGGAGAAAATTCATGGATAAACAAATAGGGTAGATAAGTAATTAAATTCTTAAAAAAAATGCAATATAGGTACGTACTGACGACCATTCCCGTGTGGTTGCCGGGTTAGAATAGTGCCACTCCATGTCTTCCCGTGGATGTCGTAAGAGGCGACTAAGGGAATAAAGGCTTGTAATACTGTTAGGCGATGGGCTTGCCACCTGTCACTAATACACTGGGAAACATCTTAGCCTACTTGTGCAAAATGTGGTTACAGAATTATCAAGAAGTTTTAAGACTTGTTGGTAATTCTTGAGCTCTGCCTATTCCACTCTGGGAATGAAGGCGTGAGTTTATGTATGTATGTACTTACGACCACGTTATTCAATCTATTTCAGTCCCTGTTTTGTATCCTTTGAAAATATTATACCAGCAATATCAGAAAATATCTTAAACTTTACTAAAATGTGTTGCTTTTACACCGCGTGCACCGTTTACTTGGTTTAAAACGATACCGCGCCCACCTAACCACCTTACTGTATCTAATATCCTGCAAACACGGCCCCAAAAAAACAAAAAGACACAACCGACACTCACTTAACATGGCAAACATCACTCTAAACGTACCAACATAAGGTTGGTATTGAAGGGCCTGTGTGGAGTGTTTATGGCTATTATTCTGTATAAAATACTGATGTACGGAGTACGGAATAGCCAAGATAGTTGCACCACTGCATTTTGTGTCTTATTTTTATTGGCTGCATTATGGCCGTAACTGCGCGTTTAAGTGTTACAGTAACAAAGATGATACGTGATAATTATATTACTAAGATGACTTTTAAAGCACTATCTAGCAACGTTCTTATAAAATGTCGATATGATCCTATACACAGCACTCATCTTTGCTAACTTTTGCATCGTTATAACCAGAGGGCGGAATTTTCATAGCAAAAATCTTAGCACGGCACGTTTACCAGTGTTACAATTAATTATGTTGACGACTCTATAATCTGTAAAGGGTCGACTGTTAAATTTATCAAATAAATACTTTCCTATTTACTAAAAATAATGGGACAAAATATTATATCGTCATGTTTTTTTATGGGATAGAGAAGGCAAACTAGCACACAGGCCAAAACACAAACAAGTGAAAACTGTGACCCATAGATATTCGCATTCACAAGACTGCAATTCTAAGACCGCAAATGCACATGCTAGTCATTTTTGGCGGTAGATTAATGGATAAGATAGTGGTAGCGATCCGGGTGGAGCCTGCACAAGGTCCTACCACCCGCAAATTAACGAATGATGTAATATATCATTCATTGATGTGGTCAAGCAGCCATGCTACATAAAGCTATAAGCCACCGACGCACCTAAAGTGGATATGCAATGTTTTATTTTGCGTGAAAGGAGCAAGTACTACTATATTTTTTTGACTTTTTCAGCTATGGATAAGTTTAATCTCCTTCTATATTACTGACTTTTAACAGTAACCTCTATGTTAAAGTTCCATCGCTATTAAAAGTATATCGCATGGTAGTTAACTGGCATTTCTGCCGCTAGTCTTTATTCAACTAATTCAAGTATGTTAAAAATGGTTAATCAAAGGGGACATCAATAAATAAATTCATAAAGAAGTATCTTTTTCTTACTTACAAGAAAAATAATTCAACAATATATATTGCTTTACATTAAAGTTTAATTTAAAGCAACTTGAAAAATATTGCGTTGAGATTCACATAACGAGTAAACACTTTCACGTGAGTTTAAAGCGGTAAAGAACGGTAGTACTTTTTATCTAGATTTGATTATATTTCTACTTTTTGCAACATCCCATGGAAAAGTATTAGCAATCTACAATTCCGTATTTGATGAAAAAACTATTTTTCATTATAAGTAATTTGAGGGCTATTTTTGTTAATACATAAATAAAGATACGCTTCGTAAAAATTACTTATCGATAGTCGATAAAATTCAGTTCCAACTCTATTGACGTTTGATTTTTGCCATGAAAATTCCGCGCTATAGTAACAAGCGTTATAACTGTTGAGTTCCGGTGTAGGAGGAAAAGCAGCAGCTAAAATGGTACAGTCAGCGTCAAAAGAAACTGATCACTTAAATACCTTGTCACTTTACTGTCACATAAGCAATGTCAAACAAGATTGTCTAATGTGTTAATGCGATAAAGTACAAAAGTAGCTTGAAGTGACCAGTTACTTTTGACGCTGACTGTACTATCAGGTACAGGACTGACTGCGTGCTAGATTACCTTATCCATGCCTTAAACCTAAACATTTTAAGTTGCTTTTCTACCGGCGAGAACAAGAAAGGATTATAGAAAAGATAACTTAACATTTTTTATTGACACGGTGGCTCGCGAAGACCAATTTTGATGGAAATGGAGGGCGAGATATCAATTCTCGTCTTGCATTGTATCGCCGATAGAAAACTACCTTTGTATCTCTACTATACTTCTTTAATTTAGTGAAGCGAAGAAAACGTTTATCTACTTACGTCTAACACAAGTCCAAATGAACAAATTAACAGCCAGACGGAGCAAAATGATTTTTACTCAGCTCAGCATCTTACTGGTTTTTAAGCCAGAGCTGGTCTTCCACTTGAAAGCGTGGAGCAAAGAAGAAATTGGTCATTAGCCAATTAGATGTCTTATTTTTATGAACTAAGGAGTACCTGACATTGATCATAGTGCTCAAAACTTTACATAATCTCCTTTTGTTTGCCATCACTCGATCCTCTCCTTTTGAGTGTAAACGCACCTTAAGCATACCCGGTATCCATTGTAACAAAATCCTCGGCTCTGGCAAGCGATCACGTTCCCAGGAAAACGTCTTATATAATGGAGGTGTTAAAGCTACACGTCCGCAAACTCCGCGGAAACGGCAAACTTGTAGTGAAAAGTACATGTTTAAATTGCACTTCCAACTTTCATAGAACAACGCTCGTTTGCTCAAAACCCGTTAATAGGGAAGCGGCTTAGGATTAGTTTCTTGTAAACAACTTTTAAATATTTACTTTTAAAATTCGTATTTATTTCAGTGTTACTGCTTATGCTGTTACGAACATGTTCGAAATAACTTTTGAATATATAACAAGGCCCGAAAGAGAGACACACACATCCTCAGAGACCCACGTTTACTTATGGGTCATTCTAATTTTCAGTGTACATTTTTGGTTATAGTCCGATAAAAAGTATACCAAATTATGAATCCGCGTCTAAATAAATAACATAAACTTAGAATGTTTAAGTTTGACGGTTTCCAAAAAAACAACTCTTAAATTACTCAATTATCGTTAAAGAATCTTGGTAACTCAGTGGTAAATTGCACTCTTTCCATAGAAAAGGCGGGGACATCAACATCCACTGCGTTACTGACATTATAGTTATTACAAATAACTTTTTATGTATTAGGATAATTCTAAATACAAGCTTATTTACGTCCCTCTTCGAGTTTCAAGTTAAAAAACGGTGCAATTCACCGTTTTTGAAATAAAAATTGTTTAGTGCAAATGTGACTAAAAATTTATGTACAACGAAAAGTAGAATGGCCCTTATGACACTGTTTTGTAGGGACTCAAATACTATAATAATAATAATAATAATAATTTGCAGAAAATTAAATAAATATCTAAATAATAATAATAAATATCAGGGGACAATCTCACACCAATTGACCTAGTCCCAAACTAAGCTCTAGGCTTGTACTATGGGTACTAGACAACGATATAAATACTTATATAGAGAAATAAATACTTAAATACATAGAAAACATCCATGACTCAGGAACAAATATTCGCGCTCATCACACAAATATCTGCCCTTACCGGGATTTGAACCCAGGACCGCTCGCTTCGTAGGCAGGGTCACTACCAACTAGGCCAGCGCGTCGTCTAACACGTATATCATTTGATTATTCACTACATGCAACCCTATTCTACTGGTAAAAACATATTGTCCTTTGACGAGTCATGATAAGACAAGATAATTTATTGGTTAAAATAATAATTTACCAAGCTGCCACCCATAGCGTAACCGAAGCGGGAAAACAATTATATAATGATGGTTGCCATAACAATAACAGTTCTATAATATTTTTATAGCATTGTTATAATCGGCTTAGAATAGTTAGAATAGTGCCACTCCATGTCTTCCCGCGGATGTCGTAAGATGCGACTAAGGGAATGGAGGCTTGTAGTACTGTTAGGCGATGGGCTTGCAACCTGTCACTAATACACTCGTAAAAATTCTTAGCCTAATTGTGCAAAATGTGGTTACAGAATCGTCAACAAGTTCTTAGAGTTGTTGGTTATTCTGTAGCTCTGCCTTCCCCACACACTTTGGAATAAAGGCGTGAGTTTATGTATGTATGTTATAATCGGCTACGGTCATTCCGGATATCAGTCTTGGCGTTTAGTGAACTCTTGACATCCCAATTTGTATAATAAACCGTTAAAAACATTCAAACACCAATTACAATTAGAGTTACGTATATTATAAACAAAATAAATTTTGAGGCCAATTATGTGTTTCATTATGGTATTAATCTCAACACGGCCGCCATTATTATTTAAATAAGAGCTATTAAAACGTTGACAATGCGGAAACGAGTCAAAAGCAATACAGTTTTACTGTGTAGAACGTCACGGCTGTGCCCGATATTATAAACACTATATTGTGATAAAAGTATTAGTAGTCAAGTTGAGATTTGGGCAGTAAGTGAAGGTTTGTGCGTCACAATGGACGGCTCCCAAGGAAGGGTACTTCACACGCCGCCGCTAAGTAGTTTTTTATAACATTTCGTAGTATGTAGTACGAATACCTGTTTATTCAAAGCAAAAGATAAAACTAAAACTGGAAGCACAATATGAATAACATACGTCGATTTAAAAAATGTTCTGTGTTTTAAGCGCAATCGCGATATCTATGCTGTCAGCATTACGATTGATATAATATTATACAAATGTAATGTACATTATATGTAGTGATTTCGCCTACTAACTAAATTTATGTACAGGTTTAGTTTCAAATGGAATTGTGAGAAACTAGCTCAATTAAAATAACAGTTACTACAGGTTCCTATGGCGTTAATCTATATTATAATTCCTTACCAATATCACAAATGTGGAAGTGACTCTGGTTGTTTGTAAGCTTCCACAGCTAAACCACTAAACCCATTTTAATGAAATTTGGTATGGAGATAGCTTGAACGCCGTCGATAGATATAGGGTACATTTATCTCGGAAATTTTGTCGATTTCCGAGGGAATTATGATAACCGATTATTTTTTTATGGCATAGAGAAGACAAACTAGCACACAGGCCACCTGATGGTAAGTGGAAACTATGACCCATAGACATTCGCATTCACAAGACTGCAATCCTAAGACTGCAAATGCGTTGCGTTGCGTTGCCTCTATGCTAGTCATTTCACCGGCTGTCTTATCCCCAAACCGAAACACAACAATGCGAACACTGCTGTTTGGCGGTAGGTTAATGGATAAGATGGTGGTAGCGATACGGACGGACCCTGCACAAGGTCCTACCACCCGCAAAAGACTTCTAGACTAAATTCAATTTAATTTATTCACCAAATTGGCCACTAGTGCGAACTTTTACATATCGGTAATACAAGACCATCACTGCGGAGGAGCGCCGCAAGACGGGCGAAGGGTTACAGCTACTTTTAAATAAACAAGCCTAACCCTACCTTTACCCATTTGCCAAATGCCACCAGTGAGAGTAACCCATCCCCACTCCTCGTACAAAACGGAATAATCCATCGAATTATAATATTTGTTTGAAGCATCCTCGAAAACGGCTGGTAAGGGATCCGGGAATCGAACTGCAAATAATTCCATGTAAATAACCCAAAAATCATGCGGAGTAATGCTTGAGCTAAAAATAACCCACTCTCTTCAAAGGAAAATATTTTCAGGATTCCGTTTTCTTTCCGAATTTTTGGAACGCGCCGCAATAATAGTGATAAATTCAACATAATCTATTTTCTGTCTATCAAATATCGAAGAATATGGAGAAAGTAATGCTAAAGAGGGTTGGTTTCGTTTAATTGGGTTAACTCCTCTATCGATTGACGTTTAAATCGAACGATTATGAGTAGGCAATGCAAATGACCGGTTATAACCGGTTATAACCAGTTATTTTCATACAAAAATGGTTAATAATCGGTTAAGTTACATTCCCTAGTTGTGAGTAGTTGTTGAATCCCGGAAAATGAAACAGTTCCCAAGCAAATATTGATAAAATAAAGTGGCAACTAAAGTAACTAACTATGTAGTAGTAACTGTGGAATCAGCTTCCGTTGTCCTTAAGACAATCCCCTTCTGTAGTATCTCTAGAGAGAAATTTAAAAATGTTGTTGCTGAATGAGTAGTGAACCCAAGTTCCTATAATGATTATAGTTATATTATAAGTGTATTTATATATGTAAGTTTATATTAGTTTGAGTACTGGTTTATTTGTTTAATATTTATGTATTTATAAGTATTATCATCTGTTTTTGGTACTTTTTGTGCAAACTTGTATGTGTCCAACCCCATGTGTTTTCCTTACTCATCTACTTCAGGGTTAGCTGGAAGAGCTCCCATTTTTTTTTATTGCATAGGAAGGCAAAAGAGGACACAGGCCACCTGATGGTAAGTTGAAACTGTGACCTATAGACATTCGCATTCTCAAGACTGCAAATGCACTGCCAACCCTGAGGACTAAGATGGAATGCCTCTATGCTAGTAGTAGTAGTTTTATATTAATATTGTAATATTTATATTTTTGTGCAATAAATAGTTTACATACATACATAAAGTATAGAGGGTCGTCACAGATGATACTTATTAAAGGACGTAGTGTAGTGCCCAACAGTATGATGATGTATGTTATGAAGACTGGTTTCCTGCGTAGTACTTAGAAGGTAAATTAAACAATGTCGAAGCCGGCGCCATGTTGGAGCACGCCGCCCTAATCCACATTCCTAATTAAACAATTTACATTTATATTACGCTGGCTGAACCGCGGGGACAAATTAATTAAACAATAAATAAATAACGCAATTTTAATTTTAACATCAAAAATAACCCTTCACTTTGAACCTTTTAGTAATTAACGAAAGCGAAAAATTAATCCGTTGGAATCCTCCGAAACAAGTCAAAGAAGCTGCGGGAGTTGGTTTTTACGCGTTGTATGGAATTTTCCATGAACGTTCCGTCGGAGAGACGGACATTTAATGTCAATTTTGATTTCCCGGAATCAAAATTCGTTCGAAATTGTGAACACGTAGCTGCGATTCAAAAAAAAAGATGGTAGTTTCAGCGTTTTGCAACTGCAGTCTATTTTGGGAAGTTTGCTTTTCTCTGGGTATTCTTATGGTAGACCTTGTGCAAGGTTCGACAAGAGGTATTTATATTTACATATTTATAATTTTCATGATTTTTTTAAAGGCATAGGAAGGCAAACGAGCACACAGGTCACCTGATGGTAATTGGAAACTGTGACTCATAGACATTCACATTCACAAGACTGCAAATGCACTGCCAACCCTGAGGACTAAGATGGAATGCCTCTATGCTAGTCATATCACCGGCTGTCTTATCCCAAAACCGGAACACAACAATGCGGACCTTGCACAAGGTCCTCCCACAAGTAATTATGTCGTATCCCTTCCTCTGCTTGACAGTTGGCTTTGGCAATTCAAACCAAGTTCTCATTGTGACCAAGCTTCATGGATCCCAGCACTCACTTACCACCACCCGTGGTGTATGTTTGCAGCTAGCTTACCTAAAAAAAAAGAAAACATGGTTAATATTGATTTTGCAACAAAAAATTATCCATTTAATTCGTCGACAACAACAAGGAAACATCAGTTGTAGTTATTTGACGAACAAAAACACCGGAGATCGTTTATAATAGTATATAATTAGTGGGAAATTAGCTAATTTAGGATGCAAGTCTGGCGATCCATCGATCAAGGATTATTCTAAGCCAGGGCGGCTGATCCATGCACCCAACCAATCAATTCTGCTCTGCTTAGTAAAAGGACACATATGTGCCGGAATACGTAAGGTCAAATCGACTCTTTTGACAAAGAGAAAAGACATATTTTTGCCTGTGAACTTGTAAAGTTTTTGTTTAAGTAAGGTAGAAATGAAGTTTGTTATTGAGGCCAGCAGACCAGGACTGTGTGATGAAGTTATTGATTTGCCACATGATTACATTGATTGAGAGGCCAGAGTTATCCAATACAGTTTTACACATGCTTTCCCAGCGGCTAAGTCCAAGTGTCCAAGTAGATTTCATATTCAAAACAGAGCTTTTGATAAAAGCACGTTTTTAAAAACTGACTGCATTTTTTGATATTGTCGTTGAAATAATGTTAAAAAAATGAACCACCCTTCTCATTACTTGGATTAAAACATTATAGCTTATATCCGTCCCACAACCAAGACGAATCTAACGACTGTTAAAAAGCATATCAAATTCATTTATTTCATTACCTGTAGACATAAAGTCCAGACTACACGTAGACATACATACATACAAACAAACAAGCACTTGAAAAACATACCGCACCTTCTGACGCAGCCGGGTAATTTTTTGATACCAGTTCCGAATATTTACGGTAAATTAATTTCTTCACTCTTTGTTTTTCTCAAAACAAAAATAACGTAACACCTAATCCAACCATTCCGAATTAAAAGATTACATGAACGTTTGGTCAAACGCTAACCTGTACACACACGCAAGTCGCATGTCCCTAACCATTTATAACCAAATTTCAACCCTATTCTCTACTTTCCAAGGGTTGATTTCCTAACTCCACGTTTGAGTATTATTAGAGTTTGATATAGTAAACATGTGCTCTTTGAATATGTATGAAGCCTGATTGATTAAATGATTATCAACGCCGTAATAAAATGTGATTTATGGCTTTCATTCAGGGTTTTAATTTGAACGACACCAGGGTATTATTAGTGACCTTGACCTTCAAGATTTATAACATAATTTGACTTGAAGAGCACATTTTCAAGGACATATAAATTGACTAAATAAATATCGTTATGTGTGTCAATTCTGGACAAGGATTCTTATTAAGAATTTACGACTAAATTACCTAGATGGTGTGCAAACGAAGTTCTGACACCTTTATGTCCATTGCTGGAAATAACGCAGTAGACAAAATCTAGATCTGGGCCGAGATTCCAGGCGGTAAAACCAATATCGTCTTTGACCTGCTGGCCTAATGTCTAACGCACTCGCAATCGCAATCGGCTTCAAAGCGGAACAATTGACAACAATTCATTTTGTGCTAAGGTAGTAAAATAAAATACCGTTTCTAGATTTTACACTGCTGATTACAGTAAAAATATCTTTGGATTTTTTTATGAAGTAGTTTTTTTATATTTAGGAAAAACAGTAAAAAAAGTTGGATTGTGAATGTTAGGAATACACTTATAGTGCCCTTAGTCCATTTATTACCAAAGGAATTGAAATATACAACTGTCACGTTCATTTTTTATCTGTCTGACGAAAGAAACTCAAAGCAGATGCAAAGCAGTAAACGCAAAATAGTTTATTTAAGTATTCTAATGGCGTCTACAAATTATGTAAGTAATTAATTAAATTATGCAAAATAACCAATTTGTGAACGAACGGCAGCGAATGATTGACAAGTGACATGGACATGACATTCAGTTCTGTTTCTGTTTAAAGTTACTTTTTTATTTTATATCAGGCTAAGATCACGACATCAGTATTCCTAACTTTGTATATACGGTCTTTTTAATGACTATTTCTTTAATAAATTATTAACGACGAATTTAAGTTAAATAAAGAAAAACCGAGAAATACGGGTAGTCTATTTTTTAACCAGCTATTATAAACGCGAAAAAACAATAACTTTTTTTTTTTAATGTTGTCAATTGTTTTCATTTTGTATGCAGACACGCCTTCGATTTCCAAAATGAAAACGATTGCGTTTGCGAGTGCGTTAGGCAATAGTCCCTCTGTCATCAATGTCATCATATTGAAAACGTTTTGATAGCTCTGATTTACTTGACAGTAACGGCTCTGGCAATGGACGGTAAATAAATGAGTTGAAAACAATACCATAACAGATCAAAGACGATATGGTTTCTACCGCCTGGAATAGAGGCCAGTAGGTTAATTAATTAATACATTTTTGAATGACTGTCTTACGTTTTTTTTTTCAATATGTCTATTAGTACTATCACGTCACACGTCACGTAAAAAAAATTGGTAATTAACTTGATAACAATATACACCGTGTTTTTTTTTATTTACGATAACTTTAAGGGAACGTTCTTTAGGCCAAATAAAGTTAATTTCCCGAAGACAGACAAATGATAACTGTAACGGTTTTAAAGATATTTAATTTTTAATAATCAGTTAATCACGTTGAACTGGTCTAAAAGGCTCTTAACTGTCTGTGTATGTCACGTCAACATTGACGTATTTGACACTGACTATGAGTTAACTCTAAAAGCCCTTTTAGAATGACCAAAGATACAACACTTAATTACTTTGTTCTAAACAGCTTTTTTTTTTTGCAATATTTAAAAATCTAATCTACCACTTAGTTTCTATGGATGTACAGTCAGCTGCAGAGAAAAGGTACCCCCCCCCCCTGGTAAGGATCGATTTTTTTCAAAAACCTGTGGTTCAATTTATATGATTTTTCGGTGAATTGAAGGTTTTACTATTGTCTACACATTAACTCAAAATCATTATAATCTAACCATAGGTATTCGAAAAAAAACAATCCTTATCATGAGGGGGGGGTACCTTTTCTCTGCAGCTGACTGTACCTAGTAATATGCCGAAGTTATCGTAAATCAAAAAAAACACGGTGTATTTCAAACTGATCAATCAGGTTCTAAGTATGCTTAACATTCTTATTGGGTGACTCTATACGATCGTCATTCATTCAACCGTTGGACAAGTACAAG
This sequence comes from Acleris emargana, assembly GCA_927399475.2. NCBI lineage: Eukaryota > Metazoa > Arthropoda > Insecta > Lepidoptera > Tortricidae > Acleris > Acleris emargana. The sequence goes on from OV656846.1 coordinate 757,410, forward strand.
CATATAGAATCATACTAATAAATATTTCCCCACATAAAACTGTAATGCGACTCGTACACAATACCCCACACTTAAAGCACACGTAAAGTTTTTATGCTGGAATCGAACTTAGCTCCCGGGAACATCGGTGAATCGTAAAATTTTAAGGGTTTACCTCAAGAGGCGCTTTCCAACCCTTATTTATGCCAAAAAATATTCCTACTACAAGAACACGTGCATAAAAATCATTTTCAACCTTATACTTAAGCTTATAAAGGTGAGGTAGACAACTTTGTTGCTTACGGTATTAAATGTTTGCCAACGATTTTTGTTTGGTGTGTGTAATAACTCCAAAACAAATTTTGTGGAGGAATATGGAACAGGGAGACTCCAATAGGTTGTCGGCATTCAAACAAAATCAAATATTGATTCGTCTTTACCGAGGAGGGTAAATTATTTACGCTGCCAGCTTTAGAGGTCATGTTTTCCAATGATCACATAAATATTTAATAGATCTGCATTGGAAATCCCAAGGTGTATACATGGTGTGAAAAAGGAGGCAGACGAGCAAGCTAGTTTACTTGTGGGAGGACCTTGTGCAGGGCCCGTCCGGGTTGGTACCACCATTTTATGCATTAACCTACCGCCAAACAGCACTGTTTGCATTGTTGTGTTCCGGTTTGGGGATAAGACAGCCGGTGAAATGAGTAGCATAGAGGCATTCCATCTTAGTCCTCAGGGTTGGCAGTGCATTTGCAGTCTTGTGAATGTGAATGTCTATGGGTCACAGTTTCCAATCACCATCAGGTGGCCTGTGTGCTCGTTTGCCTTCCTACGCCATAAAATAAAACCTGACGGTAAGTAATCATTGCGACCCATAAAGAACCCCAGCATAAAGTCAAAAATGAAGTCAAAGTAAGTATATTATCGTTTATCCTACTGTAATTTTCAAACTCAATCTGATCTAAACGGAGGATCTATGGGCAGGCTGACCGGTTGTACTACATAGAACTGTGTCACAGTGACGTGATGATTCAAGTCGTAATAAGTATCAAACAAATTGTTTTATAATGTCAATGTGACACCGTTCTATGGTGGGTCGGGGTTTCAGTGGGCTGATAGTATTAGTCACTGGATGAAAAGGTTCGTCACTTTTGGACCTTAACAGCATTTAAATAGAGTCGGAAAGTGAAGAAACTTTTAAAACCGTGACACCGGCTTGCACCTCCGGCACCAACTATGAAATAGAAAGGAAGGCTCAGAGTAGGCACGATCGACGGTTCGCTGATTTGTTATAGTGCTGCCACACTAGCCGTTGTAAATGTTAGATACCGTTATGTCCATCTATTTCCGAAGATCGATAGTTTCAGAAAGAAAAACAATATAAGCATTGTAGTTAGCAAGTCAACCTGCACAATTCATTCCAAATCGTACATGACATTTTAACCTAAAAATAAATTACAATGATTTCTTCACAGTAAATTAAACTACCCCAGTTACTCACATTACAAAAGGGTTGTCTCGGCGTCGGCGACGGTTACGTTCGTCCCCTAAACCCTGGATCACGGGCTTATCCCCTGGCCTCGCATATTAAAAAATCGCCAGAAAACAAAGGCGGTGTGAAACCATAATTTTTGGGTTTAAGACTGCTTGATACTCGTAGCCACCGTTTAAGCTTTTTAACTGGTGGTTTTCAAAACGGTTAACTCATATTTTCAGGAATGGTGGCAGGTTGTCTTCAAAAATAACTAAATTTATTTAACGGGTTATATATTTTGTTATCGCGAGAACGGGGTGGATGCACAAGACCGGTCTGAGTGGAGAGCCTTGGGGAGGCCTATGTCCAGCAGTGGACGTCTTTCGGATGATATGAATGAATGAATGAATATTTTGCTAAATGCTACGTTATTTTGGCTGGTTGTATAGGTATCTATACTAGAGATCAAGAAAATACACGGTTTACCAAAAATACACATTTTTCCACGACATTAATTTAAATCAATTGAACCAAAGCTTGCGCAAGACATCCTGTTTTAATCACGTACACACAAACATGCTTACAAACAAACATACATACCTGCTCTTAAATTTACCCTTATTTTGGGTTCGGGTACATATAATAAATCCAACAAGGATCGAACAACAAACAGTTCTGCACTACAAAGATGCAAATAACTCATAATCAGAATTGCATACGTTGCATATTGCATATTCCAGGAATGAACCAAATACTGTCAAACCAAACAAAAGTGCAACTAACGAAAACTACACAAGCAACTTGCAAATTGGCTGAAACTGCAGCTTCCGGTGTTCTTAAATTTCTCGTACGTTTCATTCGAGTCTCTACCTTATTGCAATGCAATAAAGGCGTGCAGTATCTAGTAATATTTAAGAAATTTGAGTTTTGTACTCTCCGTGTAAGGATGGAGTTAAGTTGGTATGTACTTGTTAAGTTTTTATTTATAACGAGAACGTCGTTGAGTCAATACAAGTTTTAACGACTCGCAAGACCAAGTTACCATTTTTCTTAAGGTTTTTTTGCTGTCAAAGTAGATAATGCAGGTCATGTCAGGTGGTGACTGCTGAGTTACTTGCGGCGTTTCTTCTCAGCAGTGGTCTCCTCTTGGGAAGCGCTGGTAGACTCTTGACGTGTATAAGTGCCCGTGCGGCCTACTTACTGCATAAATATCTATTATATTTTTAAACTACTTCAAAAAAGGAGGAGGTTAATTCGTCTGTATTTTTTTCACCTTTATCTTGAATCCATAGCATCCAAAAAAGCAATGTAACGACGAGAATCTTCTCAAATAGTAAACTTTCCTAAAAGAAAATTCTAAACATTCTCAATGATTAATTATACTTTTTACATTTGTATTGTGCAATAAACTTTATTGCACAATACAAATGTAAAAAGTAATAATGGCGGACTTAATGCCTAAAGGCAATTTCTATTCTCTACCAGTCAACCTCATGGTTAACAGAGAATACATGGTGCAAACAGTGTTAAAATATTAATCAAAATAACTACTTGATACTATAAATCTATCTATAGAATAGGTACATACATAAACAATGTTCTCATATGTTTTCGAGAATGTTCTTAGTACTTTCTGGTGAAGATTTCCAACATTTTGGCAATTTTCTGCATTTTGGACTTTGCTAGTCGAACCTGCCCGTTCCTATACGGTGGGTTTACTGAATCATACACACAGGCTTGACTAAGGAGTAAGGGTTAAATATGTACGTTAGTTATCGAACCAACCCCCAAGGCATCCCCTGCAGCATATTGCTTAATGGAATTATGCCCCCCGACTACGATCTGCTATTCAAGCCTAAGCCTAGCCTGCAGGAAAATTATTTTGTGCTATTTGAGACTAAGACATAAATTCACGAATCTGACAATTGCAGGTGATAAATAACCATTCGATTTTGATTGCGTAGCTTGAATAGAGCCCAGTGAGTAAGAAACTCGTTGGCTGTGTAATGTATAACGAATTTTTAGCTGTCACAGGCAGGTTTGTGAAAAAAGCTGGTAAATTGTAGAGACGTAAATAATACTTTACTTTCTCGTTTTCAAATTATTTCTGATTAGTGCCTTTATTTTAGGTTTATTTTGTAAATTCTGTAAACGTCTTTAAGACTAATTAGTAAGAAATAAATTTATACCTAGAGAATATTTCGTAATTACTATTTGCAAACCCTTTCAGCTAACATTTCTCCTTACAAACCTTTACAATGGTTTCACCAAATTAGCAAGCCTAAAACATGACGTATTCGTAATGAAAGTACCTAACCAAAATGACAAAAAGATATCGCGACCACTTTCTCGTTAATTAGGAGCAGAGACGGGAAAATTCTGGGAACAAATGACTTAAAATCCACGAAGCAGAATGCCAACGGGTAATTTTACAGACTCTTCATGGAAAATGTATCGTCTTAAGTCTTTGCCGGAACGGAGGCGGCGCCACGTGACGGTTTTAATGAATTACCCAATTCTTAAGAAACAATATTTTTATGAGGTAAGGCTGTGATTACACGTGCGACTCTTCATTATCACACGTGTACATATTGTGACAGTACATGCATTATTTTTTTTTTGCTTGTAACCTTTGCTCGGAGTGGACGTGCGTTTGGTTGATTATTTGAGTTTTATATTTGTGAATAGTTTTTAATACATTCTAAATTTTCAAAGTATCGGTGCCTCCTTGTCTTTCTTGTGATTTCTTGCATATGAGCCGTCGGCCATATTGATTTGTGTCGGACCTTTCACTTTGTTTCTGTGTTGTGTTGGTGATCTTTTTGTGTTTTTGTTGCGTCTCACTGGATTTGAACTCCGGTTCGCTGCTTGGGAGGCGCGCGCCCCACCGCTGAGCCACGAGTTGATAAGCGCTTGCGGCCGAACTTAGTCATCGCTAGGATAGTGGCAAACATCGCTGCGGCAGCGCCCGGAATTTCGACCTTATCACATTCAATTTAAGACTCAGTATATACTTTGAGAGATGTCTTGCCAGGCTTGCAATAGACCCATTGAAGATACTACACTATTAAAATGCGTTGGGTGTAATGGGACGTATCATTTCTTCTGTGTTAATTATACGGCTGCGCAGTTTGCAGAGAACAAAAACCAGGATTGGTGGTGTACATTTTGTACATCCGTAAATTCGCGCCGTCGAAGGAACGACAACACTCCTGCCCAGCGTAACCCTAGAGATATAACTCTAGATGACTCTGTCATGTCATATTGCGACGACACGCTGGACGAATCGAAGCTCGCGGTGGAAGCTCCTTCTACATCAGCGATAGTCAACAGTACGTTGCCAGTGACTCCACCTAATTTGTACCAGCCTTCTAATGCGATTAACAGCTCTCAATTTGCCGAGTATCCGGGGGACATATTGAGAGATATATTGGGTAAGATAACAGCTTTACAGTCTCAATTCGCGTCTTTTCAAACCATCCAATCAGACCTGACGCAAGTCAAAACTGACTTAGCCGAAATGAGGGGCAGCTTGGATACTAAATTGGATGAATTGGCAGGAAAAATTAACACTATTGAGTCTCGGGTTGTCGCGTTGGAGGACAGCAGAGCGGAGTTGGAAGAGGTCAAGAGTGTTATCAGCAACATAACTAGAGATTTTAGGAGAAATGAGCAGTGGGTTAGGCGCTCTAACATCCAGATAAACGGTGTCCCCGAAACTAAAGGTGAAAATCTATTTACCGTTATTAAGGCGCTCGCTGACCGAAGCGGCTACTCGCTTAACACCAACTCGGACATCGATTTTGTGACGCGGGTGGCAGTAAGGAACGACGTGGATACCGCGAAGCCTAAACCCATAGTGTTAAAAATGCAGGCTCGTTACAAGAAGGACGACTTTATGTCATCTTTACGCAAGCTGAAGAACCTGAAGGCTTCCGATGTAGGATACTCCAACAGTCCGAATAGGATATACATAAATGACCACCTGTCAGGTTACAATAAGTTTCTTCTGAAGGAAGCGAAACAAAGAGCCAATCAAAGACAGTACCAATTTTGCTGGGTTCGCAACTGCACCATCATGGTCCGTCGCAACGAAAAATCTCCCGTGTTGTACATCACCTCTGAGGAGGCTTTAAACAAAATTATATAAGAACAGATTTTTACGCTTTACACTTTACACTCATTGTCGCTTTCATAAATGAATTATTTTGTTGCTATTTAATAATCGTCCAAGTCAAAATCAAATCTGATTGCGGTAATGTATCATGTTCCTTCCCTTATTTGAACGCTCAAATAATTGTTATTTTATTGTTATGCACTCGCATACTATTCTCTGCATATCCTGTTAAGTGTATAGATTTAAAGGAACTATTAGAATTACGTATCGTTGTCATATTGTTAAAGTTAACGCCACTGAGAGTATTTTTCATGCATTTTATCGGTCTAAAATCGTTTCATCAAGATAGATATTAAATTTTATTATCAAAATGCACGGGGATTACGTTCAAAAACAAATGAATTTCTACGCAACTTACTGCTATTCGACTATGATGTCATTTGTATTACCGAGACCTGGTTGTTGCCGGGCATCTTTAATACCGAGCTATTCGATTCTCGCTACCACGTTTATCGCACTGATCGCGATTACGGCAGAACTAACATGACACGCGGCGGAGGCACCCTGGTGGCCGCGCGCCGCGAGTACAGGGTAGACGAACGCGACATACGTTCAATCATGGTTTTGCCGGACGCGGAGGTAACCTGGATCGATATGCACTTTTCTCGAGGCTCCATAGTTAAAAAATTAAGGGTATTTACTTGCTATTTTCCACATGGTATAAATCAAAAGGATTCACAACATACCTTTTTTGAACATTTATCAGATATTTATACCGATTTCCCTGATGATTTATACGTAGTATTAGGTGATTTTAATATTAGCGAAGCCACTTGGATACCTTCAGCTCCAGGCCAGAATAACTTTAAAATCGAAAATCCCAACCATAATGCTTTGACCAACCAACTATACGAGTTCATGAGTTTTACTAATTGGCACCAATTTAATAATATTCCCAACAAAAACAACCGACACCTAGATTTGGTTTTATCAAACAACTATTGTAATCTGTTCTCGGTTGATCCAATAGTGCCTGTCGATGGTCATCACCCAGTCTTCTGCGTAAAGACTGATGTAGGGTCGATAGACCACAACTTAAAATCCGCTTGTCATGTTGTACGACGCTTTTTCGTAGCGGACTACGACATCATAAATGCAGAACTTGCAAAAGTTGATTGGGAACAATGTATCTCACACGATAATATTGAAAATGCGGTAGATAACTTTTATAAAATTCTGAATAGTATCATAGACGATTTAGTTCCAACAAAAAACATTAATTCTAATAAAAACAAATATCCCTTGTGGTATTCGCCGCTATTAATAAAAATAATTTCTAAAAAGTTAAAAATACATAAAAAGTGGAAAATATATAAAAGAGAAGCAGACTACAATAAATATTCTAAACTACGAGCTAAAATTAAAATTATGGAGGCGTCTCACTACACATTATTTATAGCAAGAACTGAAACTAATATACGTCACAACTCCAAATCATTCTGGTCATTTTTAAAATCAAAAATGAGTAACAGTGGCATACCTGGTACCCTTTACCTAGATAACAACATTGGTAGTAATGGTCAAGATATAGCGGACTTATTTAATATCTTTTTTCAATCGGTTTTTGTTCAGGATACTGTAACTAAACACGATCATTCCAAAAACTGTTTTAATGGTGTACTAATCAGTGACGTGAAGATAACTCCATCTGGAGTTGAAGACTATCTTGGAAAACTTGCAGAATGTAAGGGCTGCGGTCCCGATGGTGTGCACCCTATTTTTCTAAAAAAATGTCGCTCTACATTGGCTTTTCCCATTAGCTTATTATTTAACCTTTCTCTAAAAACAGGCATTTTACCAACTTGTTGGAAACGCTCAAGTGTTGTGCCTATTTACAAGAACGGGGATAAACATGACGTCAAAAATTATCGCGGTATTTCTAAATTATCTGCCATTCCTAAATTGTTTGAAAAAATTATATACGACACCCTTTATCCTACTGTTAGACCAATGTTAATAAAAGAGCAACATGGATTTTTAAACAAGCGCTCCACTGAGTCTAACCTTTGTGAATTGTTGAACTATACTCTCGAGGCAATGGATAATGGCTTCCAGGTCGATGCCGTTTATACAGATTATTCAAAAGCCTTTGATAAAATTTCACATTCCTTACTAATTAAAAAAATAGAATCGTTTGGCATACACGGCAATCTTCTTAGATGGCTTACTTCGTACTTGCGCGATAGAACGCAAGCAGTCGCGGTTAAAGGACATACGTCCAGTTTTGTTCCAGTCTCCTCGGGGGTCCCCCAGGGCTCTCACTTGGGTCCTTTATTGTTTAACATGTTTATTAATGATGTTATTGACTGTTTCCATCATTCACATACGTTGCTATATGCTGACGACACTAAAATATTCAATATCATCAAATCCGAGGAGGATTGCGCTAACCTACAAGCCGATTTAAACAGATTGAGTGAGTATTGTGTCAGTAATAGGCTTTATCTGAATGTAGAAAAATGTTGCTACATTTCATACTCGCGTAAACGTACTCCCATCACTTATACATATTCACTTAATAACCAAAATCTTAAAAAAGTAACAGAGATTAAGGACCTTGGTGTGTTTATAGATAATAAGGTACAATTAACTTCTCACATTAATAGGATTACATCTAAAGCTTATAGAATGCTGGGATTCATATTTCGTCAAAGTCAGGATTTTAAAGATCCCAACACTATGTTAATGTTGTATCATTCCTTTGTCAGATCTCAGTTAGAATATGCATCTACAGTTTGGAATCCTAACTATGCAGTACATATCAATGCAATAGAAAACATTCAAAATAAATTCATTAGGCGAATGAAGTATAAGTTCAAAACCTTTAAAGCGGATTCTATTGAAACTCTTAAGACGCGTCGGGAAATTAGAGATCAAATCTTTCTTTTCAAAATCCTAAACGGCTCGATAGACTCTCAAAATCTTCTCTCTTGTATCTCGTTGCGATGCCCTAATAGGAGAACTCGTTCCTTGAATCTTTTTTCAGTTCCATTTTCTAGTACGGTATATGCAAAGAATAGATTTCTAGTCAGAGCGTGTAAGAATCATAATGAGAGGTTTATAGACACTGACATTTTCCACATGCCTCTGCATAAATTTGTTTATGCAATAAAAAACAGCAATAAAAAATAACATTTTTTTTTTTAAATAAGAATGAGGAGTAAAAGAACATCGCAAGGAAAAAAAATTTTTTTTTTTTAAATGTAAATAAGTATTATAAGATTTATGTAAATAAGTATTAAAGTAAGATTTATTATCTCGGAAGAATGCTAGAGTGTAACTTATATGTACTTATTAAGATTTTTCAAATTAATACATGATCAAAAGCTGAAACAATTAACCAAAGTTTATTAGTCTATAAGTCCGGCTTGAGCTACAAATGTATTTAATCCAGTAGTGGAAACTGTTTTGGCCAATGTTTTTTCTACAATGTATTAACTATAATGTATTATATATTGCTGTTTGTTTCCCTTGATAAATAAATAAATAAATAAATAAATAAATTATCAAACTGTATGTGATTAATGATGCACAATTATTCACACTGTTATGATTCGGAATGGAGTGTTAGGCAGCTGGTGAAATGTCTCGCATAGAGGCATTCCATCTTATTCCTCAAGCATTTACTCAAGCAACGCATTTGTAATCTGAACGCACTTAAAGCAGGCCCATGCTCTGCCCTATCAAAGAAAAGAACTATGTGGCAGTCGAAGTATTCTATGGGTCCTTGGTCAGCTGATATAAAAAGCTTTATGAAGGCTTTGTCATCCCGGCTCATAGACACCTCCGGAGATCCGAGAGCTGGTGCTCACCTCTCCCAAAGGATTGGGCTAACTATCCTGAGAGGTAATGCAGCCAGTGTCATAGGGATCATGCCGGGAGCGGACCTGCTAGAGGGTGTGTTCTTTTTATAGTACTGATTATTATTTACATCTTGAATATTTGAGTAGCTTAGTTTTATTTTAATTTGAGTAGCTTAAGTTTAGTTTTAACTTTTAATTGTAGTTATTAAAGTATTAAAGTGAGTATTCTAAACTCTATTAGAAGCTCGTAAAATTTAAAATGCTTATACTATTCTATGAATTTAGCTTCCTTCTTTGGTATAAAACGGCGGTTTTTGCGAGGTCCGTACCAAATGTTAAGGTGGGTACAGACTGGTGAAACGTAACATGCAATGTGTCATGCAATGAAAGAATTCACCGTACAAAGTGTGTTACCTTTCATGATACATTGCAGCAATGTGTACGGTGAATTCCATTTGACAGATTGTATGCCATTTCTTTCGTTGACGTTTCTGGTAGAACAAAACAAACAATTAAGAAAGATGTTTCATTTACAATGGAAAAAATGCCAACATAACGGAAAAAAACGAAGAAAAGGCGATTCCATATTCTTTTCCATCCTCGTGCTAGCCAAGATAGCAATAACTCAGATAAGAATCGTTTAGGCATTGAATTCGTTAGAAACGAAAACGCCTGGTAGCGTTAAGGCTCTTGGCTAAGTCTACAGGGTCCATCCGTATTATGGTCGTCTTATGCCTTCTATAAATTGACCAAATCCTGTGGTTAAATTTTGGTAAATCTTTTTGAGATTGCAGTCTTATGGTTCCAAATATCTATGGCCAGGTGGCATAAGTGCTGTCTTTTCCAAAACATGAAAAAACAGCCTACGCATTTCATCAGAAAACCAGTTGCTAGTGACATTATAAGAGTTGCAAGAGTATTTGTATTGTATTGTATTGTATTATATTGGTTCATGCTTTCACGTAAGCAAATACAATTTCAAAATACACTACCCTTCTTTGTCTACACTTGGATAAAGTTGGAGCAACAAGTGTATAGCGAACACCGAGCCGCGCAGCTATGGCCGCCATTTGTATCGGTCGCAATTTACCGGCGTAATAACATCTCGCCCGTACGCGGCCGGCGTGGCTTGGAATTGCTGAGGGCATTGTGAGTCACAATTTGTGACGTTTCGTTTAGATTAATATTTTATTTTAGTTGTAAGCTTTAAAAGCAGAGATCGGAGAAAAGTATAATATAAAATGTAATAGAGGGGTGCCCTTCGAATGACCTTAAAATTTGTTGGTCGAATATGTTTCGTTCGAAATCCAAATGAATCCAAATGTTTTTTGTTTCAAGAAAATACTTAAGTAAGTACATTTTATAATTCATTGCTTGTCCCCGCCTGCAATACCTTTTCCACTATTCAAGTTGTATGTATATTGGTATAAATTGCATTACTTGTTAACGAGGTATCAAACAAAAAATCATTGCATGGTACATTATAAGTATTTACCTATCGATTATATAGCTTGTTTCTCGCTTTACAGTTGTTTTTTTTACTGCAGTCGGGTTTTTTGTTTTTATTTAAATAATTTAGTTTATTTCACATTTTTTAGTTTTTATTAATAAAATAGTGGTTTTATTAATATAACCAAACGTTAAATGAGCTCTGGAGCTCGATTTTTTAATGTCACGAAGCTATAAGTAACAAATTACAAGCGGAACTCTCCTTTTAGCAAAAGAAGCATCGTGCATTCAAAAATCGATCCCCAGTAGTAACGTAAGATTAGTTCATTTGGTTAGATGGAGGCCGATCGAACAGATTGTAGATACCTACTTAGACCGAGAAACTGAAGTAGGTATAAATCAACTAAACTTCTCTTAATCTCTAACAATTTAGTTCCTCAACGGTCAGTACGTCATACGTGTACCTGGGTACTAGACCTAAGCACCTACATTGAGGTTACCTATTCCGTGTATCTTTACTTAAATAAACTGTCCATGCGTAGGCAGGATGGCGCATTAGGTAGGTATTAGCCAGCAATTTATACTATAACATCAATGTGCATTAATCAAGTATGTAGTAGGTATTCGTGAATTATTAATTATGACACTACTTTCTTAATGGTTTATATTGTAGGCGTTTACAGCTCAACAAGAAATATTTACATCTTGAATATTAATGCATGTAACATGCAATGTGTCATGCAATGAAAGAATTCACCGTACAAAGTGTGTTACCTTTCATGATACATTGCAGCAATGTGTACGGTGAAATGGTGAAGTAGGTATAAATCAACTAAACTTCTCTTAATCTCTAACAATTTAGTTCCTCAACGGTCAGTACGTCATACGTGTACCTGGGTACTAGACTAAGCACCTACATTGAGGTTACCTATTCCGTGTATCTTTACTTAAATAAACTGTCCATGCGTAGGCAGGATGGCGCATTAGGTAGGTAGGTATTAGCCAGCAATTTATACTATAACATCAATGTGCATTAATCAAGTATGTAGTAGGTATTCGTGAATTATTAATTATGACACTACTTTCTTAATGGTTTATATTGTAGGCGTTTACAGCTCAACAAGAAATATTTATTACTTAACAATTAACGTCCTTTTTGATTTCCCTGTCTAAATGGTAGCATCAAAGTATTATAATGTATATATATTTGGAATGGGCTATTTACTAGCTTTCATTTGAGACCCATATTGCTATAATAAACTTTTTTTTTTTTTAAAACCCCCTCTTTGTTTTTGCAGACGCCATTTTGAAATATTATATACCCTATGTCACTTCGGCAATTAAGACGAATCGAATGACACCTAGTATGTTAAAATCGGTCAAGCCGTTTAGGCTGCAGAGCGTGCCCAGAAATAGACATACATACATACATACATACATACATACATACATACATACATACATACATACATACATACATACGCTCGAAAAACATAACCCTCCTTCTGACGCAGTCGGGTAAAAAAGAAGAACGACCCATACATCATATTTATTGTTCTAAAGCACTTTTGGTCTAAAATTTATTTGTCTTCAATTTTAATTACCAAAAGGCTAATTCCATCATATGGTTTGGTCGAAGCCCCCCCCCCCCCCTCCCCTTTTTTTTCGTACCAAGGTCTCAACTAATGTAGGTATATGTTAGGTTTGGTTAGAATAGTGTCAAGGCGCGGAGGTCAACGTTATGCCAAAAAATCATTCGACATAAAATAGTCATTCCAAACAAATGTTATACTAAAGCATTTTTAAACCAAAAAATATCGATCAAACCATTTTCGACATTTAAATTACACGAAACGGTGGTATGCAAAAAAATATATGCCGAAACAAAAATATGCCAAACAATTTTAACCCAACCGATATACACCCTTAATAGAGATTAAAATTGGCAATAGTAGTTTTAATCTAGCTAAATCTGCTTAATTTTTGAATGAAATATGGTGGAAGTGATAGGTCATGCAAATAGTAGAACAGAGAGATAGATGGATGGGCTTAGCTAAAGACTCCCGTTGTCGCCTTTTAGATACGGAGTTCTAAAGAACCCGTCAAGAACCCGTCAAGCGGGACGCGATCAGTTGCGTCGCAAAGCCGACCACATCGTCGACGCCATTAACACCGAAGGAGTCTGCTGAGCCTGTTCTCAAGCTGCGCCGTGGCCGGCCGCGCCGAGCTGCCGCACCATCAATGCCTAAAGGCGATGTTGGTGCGCAGCAAAAGCAGAGTGTGGTTGCCGCGAATGATCCTGCTGCGTCGGTGTCCGCGGAGACGCCTTCAGCAGGGACGCCAGCGCCGAGCGGAACACCCCGCGGGGCCCTCCGTGCCGCCGCGACGCGTCATGCAAGCCTGCACGTTTTTAACCTCAGCAAAGACACCTCCGTAGACGACGTCCTCCAACATGTGCAGTCCGTGATGAACGTGAAAAACGCACAATGTGAGAAGCTAGTAGTTACCAGGGGACACTATTCGTCGTTCAGGCTTGACGTGCCGGCTGACCAGGCAAACCTGGTAAGGAACACGAAGTATTGGCCCGACGGCGTATCAATAAGGCATTTCAACTTTGTTACTCCAAAAAACTCGACAAGTCCCGTAACAAAGTTAAGACCACGCTAACCTCTGCCTTTAAAATTATCCACCAAAATGTTCGCTCCATATGTGGTAAAACTGCGTTGCTGGACTTGGTTTTGAATTCAGAAAACCCGGATGTACTGGCCTGCAGCGAGACCTGGTGCAAGCAATCTGAGATTGAGCGAGTTAGGTTATGTGGGTACGAGCTGGCGAATAGCTACTGCCGCACGCGCATCGCGCACGGCGGCGGGCGTCGCGCTATTCACACGGGCCGATATTCAATATCGCCAGCGAAACGACTTGCAAAGCCTGGCCGTTCAATTTCATTTTGAATTTTCTGCCATTGAAATAAGTCAATGTAATTTAATTATTATTGTTAATGTATCGAACCGGGAATGGTGATTTTGACATTTATTTAAAAAATCTTGAAATACTGTTAGGTAAGCTTACAGATGAAAACAAAAGATTTATTTTAGTCGGTGACCAAAATGTAGATTTTCTCTCCGAAAATAGTTCACGACGACGGGTTAACGAAATTTTAAAAAGTTTTTACTGTATAAATTGTATTAATTTTCCGACTCGTGTGTCCGCGCACAGCTCGAGCTCCATAGACTGCGGAGTTGTTCCCTGCGGCCGCGGCGACGTCACGGCGGCGCCCCTGGACACCGTCGTGAGCGACCACAACGCTCAGCTGTTCACGTTAGCTATGCAGCCACTGAGCCGTGCCAAACAAAACTCTTTCATTCAAAAGAGATTATTTAAAGATGAATTTATATTTGCATTTCATACTGACATTAATAATTATGATTGGAATTTTATTTATAATAACTCAATTGACATTAATGATAGATTTACCAAATTATTTAATATACTGACTCATTACATTGACATACATTTTCCAATTAAAAATATATTATTAAAAAAGAAAAAACATCTACCGTGGATGACAAATACCCTATCAAAATGTATTATCAATTATAATGATTTAACAGATATGAAACGTCAATACCCTGACAATTCTGTATTAACGGACTCCATTTCTCGCTATTGTTCGCTTATTAAATCGGAAACGTTAACTGCACGTCAGAACTATACCGAGCGGCGTATTATCGACAGCACAAACCCATCCAAGGAAATGTGGCGTGTAGTCAGCGAGGAGGTATCCACAAAGCCAATGAATCATATTATATCTCTAAATGATACAATTGGTAACCAAATACCACATAGCAAAATCCCTGAACACCTCAACCAGCATTTTCTTACGGTCGCGTCGAAGATTGTGGTGCAAACGGATAAACGTAGCAGTATGCGTTACCTCGAAAGTTTCCTACAGGACGCCGATGTTCCTGACTTCGAGCTGCCCGCGGTCTCGCTCGCGGACTTGGACCGCGCGCTGCGCTCCATGATGAGTGCGCGCGCCACGCTTGACGTGTACGACATGTCCTTGGACTTACTCATGTGTGTCTGGCCAGTCATGTCGGGGTTATTGGTTGAACTTATAAACTCCATGTTCAAAACCGGCGTGTATCCCGACGTACTGAAAAGCACACGGGTATGTCCAGTTTATAAGGGAAAGGGAGAAAAGTGTTCTGTGGATAATTATAGACCCATAACGATAGTGCCCAATATTTCAAAAATTATTGAATCGATTTTGTCAAACCGTTTAATGCGACATCTTGAAACAAATGACTTACTGTCTGACAACCAATATGCCTACAGACGCAATAGGTCCACTACTGCGGCCGCCCGTGAAATCTACGACTGTATTGCTACAGCTCTAGATGACAAGTACAAGGTGGCAGGGATCTTTTGCGACTTGTCAAAAGCATTTGACATTATTAATAACGATTTGCTCCTAGAGAAAATTCAAAAATACGGTATTAGAAACGAATGCTATAAATTATTTAAATCATTCTTAAGAGGCAGAAGGCAGACCGTTCAGGTTAAAATAGACGGGAAAAACTTGAAATCGATAGCAGGGAACGTAGAAGTTGGCATTCCGCAGGGATCGGCGCTAGGGAATACCCTATTTTCAATGTTTATTAATGACCTCCCATCCTCGGTCGCAGAAGGTCTGACGGTGCTGTTCGCCGATGACACCACGGTGGTCGTGAGCGCGTGCACGTACGAGCAGCTCGAACAGAGAATAGCTAGCGTGTGCGCGCACCTTCACAGTTGGTTCTCTGCGAATGGCCTCGTCGTCAACGTTACGAAGTCCAGCGTGATGCTGTTCACAGCCGGAAACACCAAAGCCATCCCGTCGTTCCAAAGCCCACTGCCACATTGCGCGTCATGTACTCTTCTCGGGTTTACATTAGATGCTAAGCTAAATTGGAAAAACCACGTGTCTAATCTGTGCGGAAAACTTGGTAGTGCAGTATTTGCACTACGCAAGCTCAAACCAATAGTTTCTGATGATGCACTGCTTAAAGTATATTTTGCCTATTTTCATTCAATTTTGTCATATGGTATAATTCTATGGGGTAATTCTACGGACTCTAAACACGTTCTTACCTTGCAGAAGAGAGCTATCCGTACACTGGCAGGTGTCAAACCGAGACATTCGTGTAGGGAACTATTTAAAAAATATGGAATAATGACGCACTATTCACAGTATGTTTTTGACATTATAATGTACACTCATCACAACTTTAATAAATTTAAACGTGTGAATATGCCCGGCAGGGTCACCCGGCAAACGGGCCGCCTCCAACGTGTGCCGCGGCGGCTGGCGCTGCTCGACAAAAACCCGCGCGTAATAGGGCCCGCTTTCTATGAGCGTCTACCCGCGGACATAAGAAATGAATCTTCGGATAAAAAATTTGGTCACCGACTTAAAAGTCTGTTATTAACGAAATCACTATATTCCGTTAAAGAATATAGTGACGATTAGATTATGGTTTTATTTTTATTTTTTACAATTCCAACTATTATTGACATTTTATGACTGTAGCATTTGAGCTATATTTCTTTGTTTTAGTACTGTTTTTATTTTGATTCATTATTATTATTACTTTTGTACACATTGACATTATTTGATTTTTACTTTTTTATATTATTACTTTTTTTGTACACTGACGATCTTATTGTGAATTTATTATAAATATGCGACATATAATAATGTAATTTCCAGTATGAAATAAATGACTACTACTACTACTACTAAATGTTGATAACGTTACATTATTGGCTTACATATAACATACCTATCTATATTTCTGCGGAAAACCTGAGAAGTCTTAGTAGTAGGTCTAACAAATGGTTAATACCTCACAAAGTTTATCTTCAAGAAACTCCTAGTAAATTAGGAACACAATCTATTTCATACTTACGAGTAAGCTACTCGTTCTCAGAGTTTCAAGCCGGATTTGAATCCACAATTCTCTGCTTGAGAGCCGCGTCTTGAAACCACTAGGCTACCATTAAGCCTTCTAGCGTTACATTATAAAATAACTCGGAATGCTTTTAAGTGCACTTCAGGTTAGTCGTACACTAGGAGATCATAAAACAGTTCTCAGGCAAGTGTAAAATCGTATCTTAGTTAAGTGCAAGCGAGAGAGCGATTATAAACAAGCTTCTCTTACGACGGTATTAATTAACTGATCTGGGCTGAGATATTCATCTCAAGACATACGTTTGTAGATCTTGAGATTGGCATCTCAGCTGAGATCGGTTATCACCACAGCCCTTAAGAACTCGCGAAGCGTATTATCCTTACAATCAACCCTCCCATTGCGACCCTCACAAAGGACAAAGATTCACATATTTGCATGTGAACTTGATGACTACCATATTTTGACATCCAAACCACGAAAACCTCCTATGGAGCTGAAGCTCAAACTATCTGGTCACACGTGGACAATAGCAATAGCATGACACGTGATGATACTTCAGATGGGATCGAGCGTGTTTGCTAACCATTAAAAAGGACGTATGTAGGATAGAGCTCTTGTCGTAAACACCCCCTTATCAGAAGGAAAACAAGGCTAAATTTCTTTGTAATTTTTGGTACAAAGCATATTTTCCAAGTAAGGCAGCATTTTTCATTCAGAGCCAGACCTCTGATTTCAATACAGAATTGACGCCACGTCGAGTACCTTTGAATGGTTCAATTTGAACTGAGGTTAAATTGAGGATTTTGCATGAGTTTTTAGTTTTCACAAGATCATCAGTTTATTCATGAATGTTCAAAAGCTTTTATATCTATATTTTTTAAATAAAATAGGTTTATTTTGCATTTCTGAAAAAGTATTAACCAGATAAGATAATGTGCGAAAGATGTCGATTGACTGTATCAAAGTAGATGCAGTGACAAAGATCGTAGTGAATACCTCTACATTTAGAACTGATTATTATTAAAATGAGCAACAGATTTTCATTAAATGGAGCTAAAAACAACACGGACTAAACTAGCTTGCTATTAAAAAAAACCGCCGAATGTTTTTTTAATTATCATCTTAAAAATATAAATGTTTCTTAATAAATATTAGTATAAATTTCATGTAAATATGTGTATAAAAGCAATATTGCCTGCGTCTTATAGGTGCAATATAATTTCTTCATTTTAATAACATACAGACAGCAATCAAATTCACATCCGGTGCTGGGAATGACGTCCCACGGAAATGAGATAGCCAACAACTCTAAGTACTTATTAGCTTTGGCATCTTGCACGATTATTGTTTATGAATTATGACATCGCCTAAAGAATTGAGTCTTTATCGTGCGAATATAATGAGTAGTATTTGATTTACCTTTTCTCATTATTGGCACAGAAATGAGCCCGTCATTACCATCGACTCTGATTACAGTGTATTATAGTCTGCGAAAATGATGATATCATGCTGCGTAGGACGGATTTAAGTAACCATGTATGTAAACACTCGTTACAGTACAAAACACAGAAATTTAAATACAATATTTTACAGAATAGGAATGTAAACAAGCGAACTTTTTGCTTGGGATTTTTTTCAGCTGACCTTTGGGTCATTGAGGAAAAAAGAAAAGCAGTTAAGTTTGTAGATTATTAATAGCATTTATTACAAGTACCTGGGAGCCCGTGCATCGCTCAGGTTAAAACCGAGTTTTCCGATAATTGATAGATCGACTGAAGGGACCTGAAAAATACCTATTCAACTATTTATATTGAAATCATTGCAGTCGTTTTTAACCGACTTCAAGAAAAGGACGTTGTCCGCGATTATCTCGCGTTTGGCGGAACCGATTTGGCGATTTTTGAGCTAGGCATGCATTTCCTTAGTTATTAATTCATTTTATGTTTTTCGAACTTCTGTTAGTTTTATTATTATAAATACAGAACTTTAGTCCTTGCTATGCTTTGATTTATTGTTTCACCGTTCTCATCACCATGAACGTTATTGCAATAACATTGCGAACACGTGATTGCCGTGCCTCGATAACTAGCATGATGTGCAGACCTTGCCGTGGTCGGTAATGACACAAAATACTGGTAATGACAACCACTTCCGGCCGTGTAATGTGACAATGCTCACATCCGCCGCAAATTGTGCTGCAAAAATTGCATACATTAATGAAAATATTCCTGAAAGCTATTAGGGTTCCGTACCCAACCCAATCAAATTAAAATATAATGAAGTTAAAAATTAAAAGGCAGTCCCCATACAAAGTGAATACAGAATAGTATTTTATGTAACTGGGACATAAAGAGGGACCTTAAAACACGAGTGTGGTTTTCATAATAACATCACACGAGTTTTTTAAGGCCTAATTATGTACAGTTGCATACATTACTTTATCTACACACATATTATAAGTACTCTAAGATGCGTTCAGTAGCCGAAGGCAAATAACCTTCATAGCTACCAGTGCTACTGCTACCTGAAATATATCTATCGGTGTTAAGCTAATGTATGAACTGAAATAAGAAATAAATCAAATCAGAGAAAAGAAGTATTTATTTATTATAATAATTGTGTTCATTAACATTAGTGCAATTTGAATTGTTTAATTAACAAACAAACAAATGGCGGCAAAGCTAACCTGTGTCACGAATATGAATGTTTTTTTAAAATCATAGACAAACTAACAAAGTCCCTATTCTAATGTCATTCGACATCAAAACGGCGTACGACGCTTAAAATATACCGAGTCGACGTTTAATAGATACTAGAAATGACCCCCTGTTTGAATTGTGTTGGTTTTGGAAGATGTTCCAAATTTGAACAACATTACTTTATCAAAAGTTGTATCGTAATTTTAACTTTTCATTACAGCTACAGATAAGAAAAAATATCATAGTAAAATTGTATCTTGTAATGATGGTCATTGTCTACGGATTCTGAACGCATTATAGAGGACTTACGAGTATGATATGTGTGTAGATAAACGTGTTTTTTTCGACGCTTTAACATTGACCGGGTTTAATCATGAGGAATTGAGGGAACTCCTCAAATATTGTCGGCAAATTTAGTGATTTTAATATTTTTAGTAACAAGTCTAGCATTTCCATTCAGAAAGTATCATTAGGTGACGTGGAATTGATGAAGACCACAGATGGCCACCGGAACTCCTCAACGGTACCTATTTCAAGGGTGGCGATAAGATATCTCGAATAAACTCGATTAAGATACACGACTACAACGAAGAACTTTTAATTGTTTAAATATGACTATGACTTTGCCGCGGCGTTGCTTGCGGCGAGCATGAAATGTCTTAAAGTTTCATTATCAACTAAGAAGTGGGACTACATAAGTTTATTATGATCACAAAAAGTATATCTTTTTTTATAAAAAAAAGCAATAAACCGCCTTTTTAAACGGAAAAAATTACTTCTATTAAAATCCTGTCGTTGTATCTTAAGGGAAGTCTGGTTTTGGTTGAAAATATTGTGAATCGCCGAGGAGTAACCTCAATTCCTCACTGATCTCCTCATCAGATTCAGATTTGGTGACAGTGGGACCACCTCGAAAGTATAGGTATACTCTATCAAACAAAATCACTATTGACGGAGAAATCGGTGAACATACACAAAAAAAAATACATCAGTATAACATATAACCTCCTCTTTTGAAGTCAGTTAAAAATGGCAGATCTCGTAATAAATACAGAGATATTAAAACTGTCACAACTGTCACAAAGGTTTTGGGATCAAAATAGAAAAAAATATAGCGGGGGCGCCGCGATTTTAATTCTCTTCACCTGGGTGGGCTTTATCCGTCACTATATCAGATTAGAAACGTCAGAGTGATTTAGGTTCAAATTTTAAATGTCATTCTGATTATCGTCTAGCGTCGCAGGTATAGTTAGGTGAACCCAAAAAAGTGCTGTATCCTCTTATCTCTCATTGCATTACGTTTGGTTAGTAAAATCTTTTTTCTTCTTCTTTTTCTTTCTTTATGGCATGGGAAGGCTAACGAGCACACAGGCCACCCGATGGTAAGTGGAAACTGTGACCCATAGACATTCGCATTCACAAGACTGCAAATGCGTTGCCAACCCTGCCGACCAAGATGGAATGCCTCTATGCTAGTCATTTCACCGGCTGTCTTATCCCAAAACCGGAACACTGCTGCTTGGCGGTAGGTTAATGGATAAGATGGTGGTACCAACCCGGACGGACCCTGCACAAGGTCCTCCCACAAGTAAAACAAAATTTGTATCTTACTATCTCATTTCCATAAAGTATTTTGAAGTACTTAAAAAAACTAAAGTGTCGCTTTTTACAATGGGTCATAAATGTCATTGATCTACGCTGTATTCAGAACTAAGTTCTCTAGTGCTAAATCCATGGGAAAATGCGAATATGAGTTACAGCCCTAGGGAATTCAATTTAACCGGTTATTAACCGTTTTTGTATGGAAATAACCGGTTAAAACCGGTTTTACATCGCGCCGCAGCCGCGTCTTAGCGAGTTAGCGAGCAAGCGATATCGTAACGAGCTGACGCGGCAATAACACCGATGACAAACCGGCCCGCACCCGCACGTGGCTATAGAACTGGTGGAGACGCCTGGGATTTATTTGAGGACTAGCTCGTGCCCGCAACTCCGTTCACGTATTTCGTTTATTGCCTGGCACAGACATACTCTGCTCTGCATGTATATTATTAGTAATTATAAAGCCGCAATAGAACGTTTTTTTGCTTAGATTTCATTAGGTTACTAAAAGTATGTAGGTGCACGTCATAAATCTTCCATCACTTGAGCAAAATGAAAGATTTAGTCGGTCTACTTACAATTGATTTTACCTAAAAATAAACTAACTAGGAAAGTTAAGAAAACCGCAAAATTCCAATTGATTCTATGTCAAGCAAGCTGAAACCAAAATGCAAGAACTTAATACAACCCTAGGTATAAAATCATCTTCGTCGTATTTCTCATTAACAAATCCCTAGTAACCTTCCCATGACATCAAGCTTGATCGTCAATATCGCCTATAAACGCTAAGATGACAGCATTTCCGGAATCGAACAGGAAGCCCATCAACTGGCAAGGTCTACTTATACATGTTGCAACCTCTTCCTTACGATGCAACTCATAACTTAGATTTACAATGTCATTTATTACTACACGGTACCGGCTTAAGAGGTGCAGATGTAGTTAGTTAAACAATAATAATAAATCATTGGTTGGCAAAGTTCGTATTTTTCAGTCAACTTCAGACGCATCGAGTAATTAAGAAAAGACGAATAGGATAAAGTCACCAGTGGTTAGCCAAAGACCAGTGTACTCGACCTTATATGAGTGCGAAGAGTGGGAAATATATCTTTCGTACTCTTCTTACATGGTTAGAAGTAGAGCATGCAGTATCGGACGATTTTTAGTATCGGAATTAAAAGTCAGCATTGAACCTCAATATCGGAATCTCGAAACTACGCAGGGCATATAATATTGAACTATTTGTAATACTGGAATTGAAATTCGGTATTGTGTCTCAACTCAACACTCTCAACATCGGGATTCCGGTACTAGTATCGGAATTGGGGCTCTATTAGAAAAAGCACACCTATGTCCACGACCATTGCAAATTCCATCTGTTAAGTCTGACAGATGACAAGTTGCTAATCTATGGATGGAAGGATTAACATGTAATGCATAGAAGGTGCTATGCTGTGCTTTGGAGTTTCTTGCGGCGCTTCTTCTCCGCAATGATGGTCTTGTCCGAAGCGCTAGTAGATTTACTCCATATTACCGACGTGCAAAAGAGCCCTCATCAACAAATCCCACGCACGCATCTGCATCTGACGCATTATTTAAAAATAATTTGAAAAACATCTTGCTAGAGATGGCGTGTTACTCAATTGACGAATTTGTCAATAACATGAAATCGTTGACCCGAACATAGACAAAAAGCTACGACTAAGTTTGTACACCACTTAATTAATATAATAATTATAATAACAATGTTAAATGCAGAGATGGGCAAAATTTATTCGAATGACGAATAACGATTGAGAATAAAAAAATCATTCGCGAATAACGAATAAATTTTCCGAATGATTATTCTTATTCGTACATATGGCGAATAAATTATTCGCGAATAAATCATTCCATGAATAAATTATTCGCGAATAAATTGTATCACGAATAAATCATTCCCGAATAAAATACTACGAATAAATTATCCTTGTTTAAAAGTCAATCGCTATAAGATCGACAGGGGTATTAAATTAAATAAAGAAATGAAAAATACACATAAATCAGACTTGTTTTAATTAAATAATCACTAAAATACACATCGTTAGTTATATATTATTACATTTTTAAATTAGTTTTCAAAACCACTCTTTCTTCAAACAAATGGTCTGAAAGCCTATTTGATTTGGGAAGGTTTATCATAGTCGCATATGAAAATACACGTTCAACGGACGCTGAAGAAGGCAGTGGTGTATTGTACCTTTTGAATATCGTTTTTATTTCGTCATAGCGGTTTAATATTGTCATACTGCAGTCGCGTTCGGCAAAGAACTGAGTCATCATTATTTCAGCTCTTGTTTTTGGAGTATTTCTTTGTTGCACTTCTGGTATGCATATGTCAGTCTCGCTATCATCTGAACCGAAATCAAAGAAAGGGTTTTCCGGGTTTGTCACAGGATCGTCTTCACCATTGTTATCATTTATTTTGGTAATCTCTTTAATTATTACATTTTTAAAGATTGTTTTGATCTTCTCTTGAGTATGTGGTGTGATACAGGTAAACCATTTGTTTTTAAACCGTGGGTATGTCAAAGCCGCAACTGCTGCCCGTTCAGCAACACCAGTGGAAATGTTGAAAAACGCTTCAAATCTCTTTTCTACACTTTCTGTGTAACAATACACTAGCTCATCGCAATATTTCAAAGAAGCAGTTTGTAGCTTTCTTAACTTCTTTCGTAAAGCCATTAGACACGGTAATAAAAGCCCGTAGTAGATATTAGTTTCTCCCTGCAAAATATCCAAAGATTCGGCAATTGGTGCTGAGCATGTGATATATTCCTTGATATATTCAATTTCGCGGTCATTTATAAAGTTTGTCAAGTTTAAAGCTCTGTGTAGTAATATATTCTTTTCTCTCATAGAGTATATTTGCTTCATATAAACTATTCCACCTTGTGACACCAGGCTTGCTGAGTGTGTGGCCTAAAATATCTTGGATTATCTCTGCTGACTTTGGACGTCCAGTGGCATTCCACAACACGTTGCATTTCTCAAGTGCTTTATGATGAATTTCGGATAAACTTGAGTGGTTACTTTGTTTTAGAACTCGATTGGCGTCGGTCACTGCACACAAATTAAGCGTATGTGCTGCACACCTGAGGTGCGAAGGCAATATAATATTTTGATCTTCGAGGTTTTCGTGCAGTCCATGTCACTGTAGCTATGATTTTATCGGGGCTCAGAGCAAAATCCGTATGCACTTCTTCTAATAACATGGCAATACGCTCATAGTTATGAACACCTGCAAATCGACGACATGCTAATGTTTTCGATCTTCTGTTAAGCTCAAAATCAAGCCAATGAACAGTCACTCCAAAAAAACTCCTTTTACGGCATGACCATATGTCTACAACGGTGCAAACAGTTTCAGCTTCTTCTAATTCCAACTTTATGCGTGACATTTCCTGTGTATGGGATTCTGTGATTTTGCGGCTTAAGGACCTTCGGCTGATTAAATTCAATCCGTGCTTCTCCATTTCCAAATTATGTAACATCTTTGCAAAAAATGGGTCTTCCACCACATTGAGAGGAATCATCGAATGAACGAAAAAGTTTCGAAGATCGTTTTCAAAGTTTGCTTGAGTAATATTTTTTGAGCAGGATGAATTTTCGCTCGAAGAGGTGTCATTTCGATTTCGGTGTCTCTTCTGTTTTGCGTATTCATAGTACTCTGCAACAGTTTCTTTGCCGTGTTTTCTCTTTAGGTGACTAATATAATTCGATGTTGAATTTATAAGTCCTTTTATTTTGACAATTTTAGGTGAACACTTTACACAGGTCGCTACAACACTTTTTTCATTCAGAGTCTCGGAATTAATTTTAAAAAATGTACCATCTAGTATTGTCAAGTGTGGTTTTGTGTGGTCTTGTGATACCACATCACGGTTTTCACTCAAATCCGTGGAGTTTAACGAGCTATCCTTGCTGGACTGGATATTATCGTCATCGTCATTAACCTCACTCATTTTTTTGTTAAAGTAATACACAGACTTCAGAGATGCGACTGGTTTAGACCAAAGTATGCGAATGACTAATTTTTGTGAAATAATAATGAACACGGGTAAACAAACCGATAAGAAAATTGAGTTACGTGGTTATCTCGTTCATTCATATATCCATCTCTTTCTGGTTGGCTACCTGCGAGACAATCCCTAGACCCTAAAATATGCTCCAGTTGCATTTTAATGGTAAATTTGAAAGTGTACTATAATATTATTCGTGGTATTTATTCGAATAAAATAAAGAATAATTCATTTATTATTCGAAGAAGTGGTAGAATAATTTATTCGCGAATAAATTATTCGCGAATAAATTTATCGCGAATGATTGTTTATTCGAATGATTATTCAAATAAAAATTTATTCGAATAATGCCCATCTCTGGTTAAATGTATACTTAGCTAGATTTAACTTAACTATAATAATAATGTATAGGTACTTACCTAAATTTAAAAATGTTTATCCATTAAGCAATAATTTAATATTTCAATAATTAATTGTGTTAGAAAAATTATGACGTGTAAAATGTGCTATTTTATCAATAAATGCTTGAATCTTGAATCATGTGGCCAATTTACTGAATAAATATTTTGATTTTTTTAATTTTGCTGCCATCTATGTGTTGGAATTTGAAACTAAATCGGGCAACTACACAGATTATTTCGAAATACTTACTAGTAACTACGCACCGATTTAAAATCAATTCCGTTTGTTTCGATATTACAATACCGGAATTGAAATATAATTAATATCGGATTTACGATATTGATAGGCTCAATATAGGTATTCAATTTCGATATTGAACATGTTCCTGTACTGCTCCGTCTAATCTCGGAATTGTAATATCAGAAAAATTAGTCTGAGATTCTGAGATTCCGAGATTTTGAGATTCAGAGATCTCGTAATTCATACCATAGTTACAAGTCTAACCTAACCTAACTTACCTTAATCATTTGAAAAACCTGAAACCAACACGGGCTCAGCAGAAAATAGTTTTCTATGTAACGATGATTCTGCGAAGTGATATGTTCTATGTAATGAGTTTGGTGAAACAAGGGACTTTTGACATGATATCATAAGTTGCTATACTATCCCGTTTCCAAGTTTCCAAAGCTTTGTTTTCAAAGCCACTGTTTGTGAGATCTTGTCTCACCCGTCTCTTCCAGTGTTGCATCCAAGTGCAACATTAGACGCATCTGCAGCAGATTTATGTCGATACAAGTGCAATGCAGCTGCTCCGCGGGCGTGCGTCGAATGTCGAGGATTTACATATGCTCACGACTTAATGGGGGAAGGATAGGCAGGCAAATGATAATAATACACATAAAGGACTATCTTACAAAGGACCTAGTTCTAACCTAAGCTTTAAATTTCAACTAAATGTAAACACGGTACACTAAAAAAGACTGCACCGAATTAAACATTTATCAGTTTGAGCATTGAATTGAAAAGCACAAACAAACACTTTTGCATTTATTATAAAAGCAATAAATAAAAGTATCAGAGGACAATGTTACACAAGCGTACCTACTATGTGTATAAAAAAAAAAAAAAAATGTATTCGTGACAAACGGACAAAAAAACTCAATAAAAATACTGACATAGACAAGAATTACCTAATGTCACAAAATGGTTCCAACTCAGCGTTATGCTGGCGTTAACACCAGCGCTGGTCTTCCGTTGGAACCATCCAGTGAAACCACGGAAGGTTACACACACAGCACACACACTCACTATACGAAGATTAACATAAACAAAACAAAAATAAAGAAAAAATCGCAAAAAAGTACAATACAATGATAAAATTACTTATAGAGAAATACAAAGAAAACATCCAAGCCTAACCAACGAAAATAAGGAATTTCCAACCCGTCGTCAGTATGTTGGGTTAATCAAGGCATTCCTTAACTAACCTGTAGCTCTGACTATCCCATTCTAAGAATTCTAAGAAGAAGGCGTGAGTTTACTATGTATGTACCTGAGTTTAAAAACAGCGATAGCTTAGCAAATGCAAACTTTTCCACTGGAACTTTGAGCCGATCCAAAACCAGTCTTCGGTCAGACAACAGTTAATGTAAAATCCAAATAATAAAGGATTTAACCCGTGCAAAAACCACCGAACCGTCCCGTTAACACTAACTGGTTGTCACAGTTCGACGAACGCGTTTCGTCGCTGGAGACTAATCTGGGATCAATTAAAAAGTTTACATTTTACGGTTTCAATCGGCTCTGTGTACGCTTCCGCCCGCGGATAGGGCTGGGGCTAAACTGCAAATAATTGTATGATTGGCATTGCATACAAACGGTGACAATATCAATGATAGAAATAATAAACCGTTTAGTTTTATGCATGGATAAATAGGAAGGCTAACGAGCACATAGGCCACCTGATGGTAAATGGAAACTGTGACCCATACATATTCGCATGACTGCAAATGCACTGCCAACCCTGATGACTACGATGAAATGCCTCTATGCTAGTCATTTCACCGGCTGTCTTATCCCCAAACCGGAACACAACAATGCGAACACTGCTCCTTGGCGGTAGGTTAATGGATAAGATGGTGGTTCCAACCCGGACAGACCCTGCACAAGGTACTCCCACATGTGAAATTTTAATTGAGTAGCGTAGTTTAATTTTAATTTAA
Organism: Acleris emargana; assembly: GCA_927399475.2. NCBI lineage: Eukaryota > Metazoa > Arthropoda > Insecta > Lepidoptera > Tortricidae > Acleris > Acleris emargana. The sequence continues at coordinate 785,238 of OV656846.1, forward strand.
ATAAGTTTAGTTTTTGCTTTTAATTGTAGTACCTAACCAAATTATTGCACTATACGCATTGAATAAGGAGTTGGCATAGGTGTGGACGGTGCAACGCGTATCGCCGACTATGCCATATCGGGAGCAATGCGAGTGAGGCGCAAGCCACAGGCGGAAGAGGGTCATAACTAAGGCTAAGACTTTTGGTGGTATAACGTGGTTTTAGAATCCATGGAGTCGCTATTTTATAATTATTATAAAATACCGCTTTGATTTTAGTCTTCAGTATGTCATATTACATAATAAACTAAAAAAAAATTTAGTTTGATTTATCCCTACTATTTGAATAATTGTTTGCTTGAAAAAAACTCACTCTCTTTACCAAATTTAATTTACTCTTAAACTGGTTTAGTGATTTAACGAATGAATGCATTTTGAAATAAGTATTACTTATTGTGACAATTACTGAGGGTCAAAATCAAGGCGGTATGTTTATAATAATTGGGAAATAGCGACGCCATGGATTTTAGAACCACGGTATGCTACCAAAAGTCCTAAGCCTAGTCACAACATGGTTAAAGCGTAGATGCTTCAATAAGGGTGTTCGGCATAGCACTGCGGTGTCGACGGTGCATGTGCAACGCCGAGTATGCCGTAACGAGTGCCATGCTGAAATAGCACAAGGCTAAAGCAGAAGCGTGTAAAAACGTCTTTCATTTTGGATGATGTTAAAGCAATTTTGCTCTGTATGTTTATACTTTTTTAAGCAATTAGTGGTTCTAACGAGCATTTCAGAACGTTTCTTGCTCATGGGTACTTCTTATTACTTTCAATATTTTAAAATGTGATTTAAGTTTTGTCTTATTATTTTATTGATTTTTCTACTTGGTTTGGTTTTATTCTAGATATATCTTAAGTGCGTAGATACATAATATGTATCTATGACTTTTTTCAAGTGTAAATAAAAAAATCAAAATTTTAAATATTTATTCAGTAAATTTGCCACATAAATCTACTCAGTTAATATACAATGAATCTACTAGCGCTTCGGACAAGACCCATCATTGCGGAGTAGAAGCGCCGCAAGAAACTCCAGCAGGTAATTTTTTTCAATCATCAGAGTGTTGCATTAAGTAAAAATTAAGTTATAAAGTTATAAATAATAAATTCTTAAATCAAGAAAAATAAAATTATGTATTACAGGCTTGTAACAAACCTGGAGATTAAGAACTACCTAACTAACTAAAGCGAAATTGTTTGATCAAAAGTTTTTTTTTAATAACCGTCTTTAATTTTAACCGCAGTCGCCTGTGCCTCGACTCCCAGGTACGACGAATATTAAAAGCTATCTAGGAAGAAAATGTTGGCACCGAGCGGTAAAATTGCCGGCACAACACTTTCCTCCTCAGAAAATAAGGCATATCTATACCAACCGATATTGCTCTTTCAACCTTACCAAACACATGTTAAGGTTTAAATTAGCTTGGGTATGATGTAACACATAGGGTGTATGGATGAATAGGGCATAACAGATGCTCGGTCGGGCTAGCATTATCACGGGCGGTGCGCTTTTTGGAATGCACACGACGAGCCTTTTTCTGACGACTTTTAAACCGTCGCCATGATTTATTGGAGCTGTTTATTGACGTGGAAAATTTCCCTTAACAGTTCTAAGTATAGATTAATTTGTGGGTATCTCTGTCCATGTTGAAAAATATTGTTTTATTGACAAGTTTACAACACAACACAACCTGTGACATAAATATCCGAAGAGGCATTCTTTAGTGGTGTGGCTCTTAGATCTGTCCTAACTTAGCTTACATTAAAATAACACCAGTTAAGCAATATCATCATCATCATGTCAGCCGAATGACGTCCACTGCTGGACATAGGCCTCCCCCCAAGGCTCTCCACTCAGACCGGTCTTGTGCTTTTCGCATCTACCGCGTTCCCGCGATCCTTACAAGGTCGTCACTCCATCTTGTTGGAGGCCTACCCACAGCTCGTCTTCCGGTCCGCAGACGCCACTCAAGCACTAGCCTTAAAAAAAATGTTTGGTCATTAGAGTATACGACTGCCTGAGCCTGCCTGGCTGAGTTGACGACGCGTTGGCCTAGTTGGTAGTGAACCTGCCTACGAAGCTAGCGGTCCTGGGTTTTATTTTAATCCCGGTAAGGGCAGATATTTGTGTGATGAGCGCGAATATTTGTTCCCGAGTTATGGATGTTTTCTATGTATTTAAGTATATATTTCTCTATATAAGTATTTATATCGTTGTCTAGTACCCATAGTACAAGCCTCAGAGCTTAGTTTGGGACTAGGTCAATTGGTGTGTCATTGTCCCCTGATATTTATTTATTCATTCATTCATACATACATACCTTTACGCCTTCATTCCCAGAGTGGGGTAGGCAGAGCTACAGAATTACCAACAACTCCAAAAACTGGTTGATAACTCTGTAACCACAATTTGCACAATTAGGCTAAGATGTTTAACAGTGTATATTAGTGACAGGTAGCAAGCCCATCGCCTAACAGTACCTAGTACCTACCACAAGCCTTTATTCCCTTAGTCGCCTCTTACGACTTCCACGGGAAGACGGAGTGGCACAATTCTAAGCCGGCAACCACACGGCAAATATTTAATATTTATATGATATTTATTATTTATTATTATTTTTATTAATTATTATTATTATTATTTATTATTATTTTTTATTAATTTTTTTTAATATTTATTATTATTACCCGTGTGGTTGCCGGGTTAGAATAGTGCCACTCCATGTCTTCCCGTGGATGTCGTAAGAGGCGACTGAGGGAATATAGGCTTGTAGTACTGTTAGGCGATGGGCTTGCAACCTATCACTAATATGCTGGTAAACATCTTAGCCTATTTGTGCAAATTGTGGTTACTTAATTATCAACAACTTTTTAAGTTGTAATTCTGTAGCTCTGCCTAACCCACTCTGGGATTACAGGCGTGAAGCTATGTATGTATGTATTATTATTATTTTATTATTATAACGATAAAAAAAAAAAAAAAATTAAAGTGTTCCAAACTTTATCCACGACATCGTGACGTATATGGGTCGGGTAATACAGAAACTTCAACTTAAATAACGTTTAAATAACCACAATATTCTTTAGAAAGGTATATTGTAATTTTACATGCAAAATATTTTAAGGGTTTCAATAAAAAAATATTAAAACTAGGGAAAAAACGAAACGAAAATAATCGAATTGTTCCAGTTCTCAAGGGACAAAGAAAATAAAGAATGAAAAGGGCGGAATCTATTAGAAGTTTCTTTTCATGAGAAATTGTATTCAATTTTTACTTTGATTTAAAATAAATCTTTTCTCTGCTAATATTTTTAAACGACTTTTAACTTTACTGTGGAGCTGGTAATTAATATTACTCTAAGGATGCTTGAAGAAGTATTATCTTAGTTAAATAATATTATATTAAACACCGCTCTCCGGGGCTTTGTTCCAATTCTTCCTAGATCAATGAACCAAGTATATTGATGACTTTTAGTAGCTTTAACTGTCATGTGAGTTAAACCCAGATCCCAGGACCGCTAACTTCGTAGGCAAGGTCACTACCAACTAGGCCAGCGCGTCTTCCATAAGATAAGATAATATCGTAATATAAGATATATAAGGTGTTCAGTACAATAAACTAATAAAATAAAATAAAAGATCGCAAAAAATATTAAGGTTGTTTTTTTAAACCCTGTTGCGGTGCGCAGTTACGCTTTCTTTAATTATTTCATAATAAATAAAAAACAAACGGGAAAGTCAAGTTGTGCTAGTCGTGCTAAATTATACATTTTTAAACCTTTGCCGCAGCTAGAAAGGGTACAAAAATCCTTTATAACCCCTTGGCCTTATTGCCCCTAAATTGGGGGCAGTGGGGACCATTGCAAATGGGGGTCATAACCCGAACATTACACGTATTAGGGAGATGGGTCGATTTGATCTCGTGAGATTTATTATTGTTTTCGGAGATGATCTTTATGGCCCTCGTGATTGGGGTAGTCAAGATGCGAGATTGTTTCATGTTAAAGTATATTTTTGGGGTTATTGTACTTTATCCGCTGACGCCTAAAGAGGACATAAGTCAAACGAGTGTATCTATGTCTGTCTGTAGTATCGTAGCTAATACATACATACATAAACTCACGCCTTCATTCCCAAAGTGGGGTAGGCAGAGCTAAAGAATTACCAACAACTTTTAAAACTTGTTGTTAATTAGCTAATAAACTGATTCAAATGCGGTTCCTAGCTAGGTTATATCGTCAAGTAGGGGTCGTCAATACATTGTTTTTTTTTTTCAATTTACTTTTAAAAATGATGCTGGTTCTGTTAAGATCATATCTCATTAACTAGTGCAATGTTAATGGGCATGTCACATTGAATCACCGACATAACAAAGTCGTCTAGGCTTTCTGGTAGAATTAAGTTGGCAACACTACCTAGCACCACTCACGCCTTATGCAAAAAGGCGCAATGCAAAGCAAATCTCTCACACGCACTTTTTTGGTTTGAACAGCGACACCTATCGGATAATAGGGAAAACGAAAGGACAATCAGGGGCCTGATTTCTAAACGCACTTTCAACTTTGCACTCTGCATTTGCAATTTTTTCACTTTGCATTCAGAAGCATTAAAAACAGGTTTGGCTTGTAAAATAAAAGAAAAGTGAAAAGCAGAAAAAACGTCTAAAAAACAAGAATATTTTGACTTTTCAAATTTTCGAAAATGCAAAGTGCAAAGTTGAAAAATATGTTTAAAAATCAGGCCCCAGGTTTCGAGTAGTATTTGAACAGTATTTTGAATAAATCGAGTAGGTATTTAATAGACTTAGGATATCGTATTAACATAAAAAACTTTTAGTTTTAGTCATCTACTAATTAATATTAAAATCTAAATCAAATTAATAAGACTGAAAACTATCTTATCCACGACATTATCTAACTATCACATGGTAACGCAAATTACAATTACTTAAAATAACCATGACATTTCCCGCGGCAGAAACGCCGCGTGACGCGGGCGTTCCGCTTTTCGCGCGCATCAGTTCCGCCAGGGCTTTGTCAAGAGCAAGGTTAGGACATTTTTCAGCCACCATTTAAATAATATGTTTTTACTTTAACACTTGAAATAACACGAGTATAATTTCACATCGGCTAGTGTATGTAGTGTGTGTATGACACTATCTGCTATCAAACGTTATTGGATCTTTTGTGGTGATGACGTCATGCAAAAATATTTGTGCCAATTATTTCGATTTGATTTAAAGTAATTGAATCCTAATTGCTAATCTTCATCCATGTTTTTTAACGTTTTTTTAAGCTTGTATGGAAACAAGACGATTTTTCACAACTACTATCACAATTTTCCAAGAAGGAACCAAATGTCTCAGTGTGACTTCGATTTTGGCTAGGTAGCGACGACTCTAGCCGCAAATCAGTACTTAACTCAATACATGCTTGGACTACCTCAATGTAATTTATGATAATGACATGCTCTGCAATTTATGCTGTAAACCACGAATTAGAATAGCAATAAAAATTACTTTATTTATTTATTTATGTAGCTTACATAACTCATAATATGACATCATTGTACTTAGTTAAGATAGACAGTTGTAAGCTAAGGTTGTAAGTATTTAAATCGATGCCCGAATGCCAGTAGGCACCCTCCGTGGACTGGAATTTAACTTCAACTCTAGAGCAAGAAGCACGATTTTGCTGTATTTTTCTAACTTATAAGTTAGAGTGAGACAGCAATCAACTTCTACAATTTTTATTGTTAGTCTGAACGTCGCTTAACATTACATTGAGCAATACGTAACCTGAATCTGAATCTGATGTAGACCTTTGATTGTCTTTGTCCCTATGTTTCTCTTAAGGTTTCATACGTTTCTCCACAGATGGCGGCCTGTCACTTGGGACATATCTGTGTGTCTGTAAATCTGTGTTTTTGTCTGTGGTATTGTAGCTACCATAGCTACCAAATAGATGGACCAATTCGAGTGCCGTTTGTTTTAATGAATAAATTTTAATCGGTATGATTCAAGGATATCATGACAATCAGATTAGTCACATTTGATAGTTATTCTCTTGAATAGAGCGCCGGTAGTCAGATATAAAGCTGTTTTTAGCCATTTATAATTTTAGTAATTACCTTGACATTTGTCTACGTGACGCATTTGTCTAAGTCGTGCTGTTACATTCAATTCACTAATGGATCTAGTTGTTTCTAATCCTTTGTAAAGAGCCAGTTTTACCTTGGTTTAGGTTTTTATTGTTCAGCCATAAATTTGACGTTTGAAAATAGTAAAAATACATACATACCTGCTAATAATTTTAACAATTTATATCCATATTGCAAAATTTGCAGTGTTTAAAACCTGCTTGAGAGGATTTAAGAACTTTAAAACCTCTATTATATCATAAAGCAATGTAGGTCTGTACTTAGCTTTTCATTGGGGTAAGTCAAAGATATGCTTATCGCATCGTTAGGGTTTGTAAAAACCAGTCAATTATATACCCCAACGAAAACCCTTAAAGGGTAAGGCGGTTCCGGTCCCTGGTTGGGAAACGATACATTTGGCAAACATTTTTCCCCGAAACAAAGGTAACCCGTTTTAGACATAAATGGTCACTATCAATGACCGTTTCGATCTGTATCATCTGACGACGCGCTGGCCTAGTTGGTAGTGACTAGTGGTCCTGATATCCGTGTTACACGCGGAACCGTAGCTCCGTGATCTTAGCACCGGCGGTGCTAAGTTCCCGAACTACACGGTCACGCCAAGATACGTATCCGTGTCTGCGTTCGGTTCGGCTACGTATCTGCGGATCTTGGCTCTGGCTCTGCTCCGCACGGTTATTGAATGAAAGCTTGTCGAACGGAGCCTTATTAGATATGTGATATGTGTTCTAGTTTATTTTTATTTGTCAAACTTTCTTAAAGACACACATAAAATCTTCATTAAACGTCACGGTCACGGGCGGATCGGATCTACGTGTAAATAAGAAACGTATCTCCGTGTAACACGGAGCTACGTATTTTAATTACACGTAGCCGAATTTCACGTGTCGAACGGGCCGGATCTCCGTTGCCGTGTTACTCGGTAACGGAGATTCGGATACGGGTACACGAAACACGGACACGACCAGGAGCCCTAGTAGTGACCCTGCCTACGATGCTAGCGGTCCTGGGTTCAAATCCCGGTAGTAGTAGTAGTAGTAGTAGTAGTAGTAGTAGTAGTAGTAGTAGTAGTCATTTATTTCATACTGGAAATTACATTATTATATGTCGCATATTTATAATAAATTCACAATAAGATCGTCAGTGTACAAAAAAAGTAATAATATAAAAAAGTAAAAATCAAATAATGTCAATGTGTACAAAAGTAATAATAATAATGAATCGAAATAAAAACAGTAATAAAACAAAGAAATATAGCTCAAATGCTACAGTCATAAAATGTCAATAATAGTTGGAATTGTCTACTTGACAGTTGTAACAATTAAATATAAAAAGTGTTGAATATGGTAGTTTACACTAAAAAAATAACTGCACATATTTTTATTTGCAATAAAAAATATGATAAGTACTTTATTTTTGGAAAATAACATCGTCGTTTTTTACCTGTGGCTCCAATGAACCCAAACGCTAGCGGCCATGACTGATTTACGTGTGACGTCACTGCAGCCTAAACACAAAGTTGTCAAACATCTCCGTAGTAAAAATAAACGAGTCGAAAGCTTACCATAATTGTATTCGTGAGAAGTTGCACTAAATGGAGGCGGGATATTTAAAGGCAGATAGTGCAAATCTGCCAAAAGTGGACAGATGTTAACTTCGAATCTCGACGTGCCAACTGCAACCACTTCTTTCGATGTTGAGGATTTTTAGGAACGTGTATAAATAATTTTTCAGGAGTTTTGACCGTCGTACTTCTACACATTGGTACGGCACACGTCTTATAATTAGACATTTTCACAAAATATATTTTTAAAACTATCCTTTCGATTAAGTTGGCTTTATAATAATTCGGTTCGTTGTTTTATGTGTAGTGACGTCACCAACGACAAAAGTCACGTGACCTACCGTTTCCGAGCGTATTTCAAATTAATTTCGTTATAAACGTGTTTTTTCTAATAATTAACATTTTTTCTAGAAAAAAATATTGTGAGATGTATAAAATAAGCAAACGCACATTTTAAAATACTTTTCTGAAAACTGTCAAGTAGCCAATTGTAAAAAATAAAAAATAAAAATAAAACCATAATCTAATCGTCACTATATTCTTTAACGGAATATAGTGATTTCGTTAATAACAGACTTTTAAGTCGGTGACCAAATTTTTTATCCGACGATTCATTTCTTATGTCCGCGGGTAGACGCTCATAGAAAGCGGGCCCTATTACGCGCGGGTTTTTGTCGAGCAGCGCCAGCCGCCGCGGCACACGTTGGAGGCGGCCCGTTTGCCGGGTGACCCTGCCGGGCATATTCACACGTTTAAATTTATTAATGTTGTGATGAGTGTACATTATAATGTCAAAAACATACTGTGAATAGTGCGTCATTATTCCATATTTTTTAAATAGTTCCCTACACGAATGTCTCGGTTTGACACCTGCCAGTGTACGGATAGCTCTCTTCTGCAAGGTAAGGGCAGATATACTCAATACTCAAATGTTTATTGCATTCCACAATGTGTTGGCAGTTGACAGGCTAACTTAAGCTATTACAGTAAGTAATTAACATATAACTTAATTATGTGATGAGCGCGAATATTTGTTCCTGAGTCATGGATGTTTACTATGTATTTAAGTATATATTACAAGCCTAGAGCTTAAATTGGGACTAGGTCAATTGGTGTGATATTGTCCCCTGATATTTATTTATTTATTATTATTATTAAGATAAAACATGACTATTGTTTTGCCACATTCGACCAGTTCGATTCCCGTTTAAGGAAGTTTTTTATTTCCAATATTTAAGGTAGGTAGTTGCCGTCCATGTGGCGTTGTGGTAACTATCATTTGCTCAAATAACGTTAACCAATATGCCATAACGTTATTGGTTTTCGTTTGTGTAGTCATACTTAATGAGTTTTAAGTGACAATAGACTAATAATGGGTGACAGTGATGGAACGACCGCGGTCAGGGTCGCAACACAAGCCAGTCATATTTACAAAACAAGATACTAAAGTCACCGTCAATAGAACTTGTGGACGATGTAAACCAATTAGCACTGACTGACACCATAACCTCAAATATTCACAAAGCGTGTTTTTATTAAAAATAACGTATAATGAATAGTTATTTCAGCTTGAACTTAATATGAAAATAATATAAATCATTGCCAAGACCTCACTTGATCTAAAAGTACGTGATTATCGAGTAATCATGGTGAATTGGTTCGTTTGGTTTTGTTTACACCTTTTGCAAGTTCTATTGACGGCGACTTTAAAAACAAATTCAGTTAACTAACTTTGTAAATGACCATGATTTCATGATATAACACGGTATAAATTACGTGACATGCCAATTTATATGCAGTTACAGGTCGTTAGAAATAGAATTAAATAATAATAGTAAAAGTCAACACAACTACATGCAAGCTTGTATTAAGTCTGGGCCAGAACCAATAGAGCTGAATAAAAATAAAAATAAAATAAATAAAATAAAAATAACTTTATTGAGTAAATTAATGTTACAACGCTGCTTACTGTTCTAATTATATCAAAGTGTCTTAAGGAGTCACATTATTACATAGTTTTTTAAATAAAAATCATAATAAAAAATAAAAAAATAACAGCTAATCGAGTAACCGTAGACCATATATGTTCTTGCCATATGGTTCGCAAATGGTCAGCGCAGATGCAACGTTGTTGACAGAAAAGTAACAAATGATCGAGTAAGCGTCTCTTGAATGATAATTATGTCATCAAACTTATTGTATATGTATATGTGTATGTACCTACGTCATTTTTCATAATGGGCATAAAGCTTAAGTTTTTCTTTTGTTGTATTGGAAAACTTTTGTTGTTGTGTCATAAAGTGTATTTCCGCAGAAGCAACCCCATTTTCAATTACAACTAAAATATGTCCCTGCAATGGAATTGAGCTTGGAGCCCATAATAGAAAATTATTATGAGCTTTGAAAACCTGACACTTTCCATGTAATAAAACGGACAGCTATTTATACACAACTCAAATAATTATAGTTCTAATCCTTTTCACTGGATGGAACGCGGTGGTTTCAACAACGGTTCATAGTACGGCCCCTGACAACTTTTGATTGCTTCCATTTTCATGGAACTCCGGTTAGCGGGGCAGCCATTTATGGGCTGCGCTTAAATTTTACCAACAGTTTCTATTCTACTCGGTAAAACCATATTGAATTTGACATGTTATCGTATTATCAACGTTATGATAGGTCTTATTTCCTTGACAGAAATGGCGGCTGAGTTAAAATCAATACAATAACTCGTCAAAAGCAATATGGATTTACATAGTAGAATAGAGGCCATGGTGACCCGCTGGCTTATTTGCCTCATTTAGAAAAAAAAAGTTCTAAATCCAAACTGGGTTTATTAAGAGTATGTAAGTGCTGTTTATTCGAGCCTCTGTAAGTACGTACAGTCAACCGCATAAATAAGTGATCATTTATGTACCTTGTCACTTTAGCGTTGTGTTTGGAATGTTATACGAAATGTTGAAACGATTGAATAGCGGCAAGGTACAGAAATGATCACTTGTTTATGCTGTTGACTGTACCTACTATAAAATAAAACTACGTCCATGAAAAACATTAAACTATTTGTAATTATTTCCTTACTAACTAAAATTACCCTGGCCATCCTCCTCTCCCGGTATTCCCAGGATGACGCACTTACCTGGAACAGAATGGGGAAATTAAAAAAGGGAATATAGAAATGCCGGGGCGTAATAGCATTCTTGGACGAGGGCCTTAGCGTAGTATGTACGCAAACAAATTTGATTAAAAACACCTGGAGTTTTTTACACATCACTGAGAATTTGCGTAAACATGCTGTTAATTAAAAGAGGAAAATTAAGGTGAAAAATCCGGAAATTCTGCGTTCGCGTAGCAATTTTGTTGTTATTAAGGAATTTTGTAATTATCTTCATCCAGATAAAGAACTCAACAAACGAAGCAATTATTATAGCCACTTTATATCTGCTCTTTCTTCCCATACAACCATAATTCGTAATTCTTCTGTACATGTTTATAACACTGAACTCTTCCTAAACGGTTGATGTTTTTTTGTTTTCTTGAGTGAGAGTTTCGATTTCATTTGGAACTGGTAGATGGCGCTGTTATAGGGTTCAACTATGTACCTATATTATTCAACCTGGGCGAAGTTGACCCTGCCTACGAAGCTAGCGGTCCTGGGTTCAAATCCCGGTAAGGGCAGATATTTGTATGATGAGCGCGAATATTTGTTCCTGAGTCATGGATGTTTACTATGTATTTAAGTATATATTTCTCTATATAAGTATTTATATCGTTGTCTAGTACCCATAATACAAGCCTAGAGCTTAAATTGGGACTAGGTCAATTGGTGTGACATTGTCCCCTGATTTTTATTTATTTATTTATTTATAAAAAAAATCTATGTCAGTTGAGTGATGAAGGGTTAATTGCCAACGTAGTTTAAGTCTATTCTATGGATGAATCGTACTTAAAGCGAGAGTAAGATATTCATAGATTAGTGTGGTGAAACGAAATCAAACTTAACCATGTCGTGTAAATCGATAGAGAAAAGTTATACTGGGATACCAACTCTCGTTTAAATTCAATGTTGGTAAAAAGGGCCCTTAATAAGATTTATAAAATATAAGAAAGTGTTACGCATGCTACAGTCCCGGAGCGAAGTACATTTTAGATTTATCGATGTAATATTAAATGTAAAGTATATGCGATAAGCGCTCTATCAAAATGCAATGAAATGCATAAATGTTTATTGAAACTGCAACCAGCAACGGACCACTATGTGGCTCTACCAATGCTTATAAAATATGTTAGTATGTATGCATAGAAACTCAAATACAAAATGTACAAAATAGGAATGTAAAAAGCTAACGTATCCCTTTAAGGGATCTCTTCCTGCAGTCTGATCATCAGATCAGCCAATCCAAACTGTTACGTCGTTGACGTATCAATGTTCGGCTGCTATTGGCTGACCAACTATGTCACGTGATTCTTTTGTTTACATTTATTTCGGTACCTAAACAGTTTGAGTATAGGTAATTATTGAGTGATTATATTAATGATTGATAATCAGTACCCAGGTTAGAGTAGTAAACAGTATGTAAACCGCGTGTTAGAGGGGGAGGGGTATTGAGGGGGACGTGTCAATACCAATAAGGATTAGCTCTTGGGAGCCAATCACTCGCGAGACGTGGGAGGACGCGGTGAGTGTGGACCTAGGCTTTATATTGAAGGCCACTTCTGAGAAGTCGTTGTAGGAATAATAACAAAGAAAATGAATCATAGATTGGAGCAAGAAATGTTTTTTGTATCGTAAACTTAGAGAAAAACGATAAAGGAATTGTACGCGGAAAGGTTTTTTTTTTCGAATGTATACTTATTTGGGTGTTTGTCTTTGTACGTAGGTATGAATGGTTGCATGAATTTGTAAGAAATTTGTCACTTAGATAGCCTATGTCTAGGATAAACAACAAATATAGGTACTTTATGTTTCGGAAAATGTCAAAGTACCCAAAAAAAGCCCTAGGTCGCCAAACGCAGTCAAAAGCGGCTAATATAATTTTAACCTTTGCTTAAAATTTACTGTGGGCGTGGGAGAGGATATTAAATTTATGTTAATACAATTTATTAGAATATAATTTTGGTTGCTTTATATCTGATATAAAAGAACAAGGTTCCGTTATATCATAACAATTTATCTCTCTCTCTAGTTTAGTAGACGCCGGCTTAACAGCTGGCACATGCTGAGTTGGGACCGTTTCACAACAACTTTCCAACTATGATTCGTGTGTTGCTGTGAATAAATATGTTTTCTTTCCTTTTCTTTCTTAGTTCTGTCCATGACAGCTATCTGTATATTTTCTAGTGTTTTTTTTAAATATCGAGCCATAGATGGCGACGTAGAGGTCTTCAACCTTCACAGTACCAAGTCACTAGTGTTCGTGATGGCCCCGGGGACAGTAAACAATCAGGCGGTCGATCTCGCGGCTGGATATCGAGGATCAGTTATACGACCCCACAAGAGCCTATAACTGCCTGTAATTGCTTATAGCTGTCTGAAATTGCCTGAAATCTATTACCGAAGTTTTTGTTTGACGCTATACAGTATGGTTGGGTGTGTGATACATTTTTTATATGGGGTGTTTCGTAGATCACAATGCTTGTAGTAGGTAAAAAGGTCATGAGCTTAATTTTTATTATTAAAGTACGTTGGTTTTGATAACATTAGAATATATACCTATTTTTTACAAAATGTGCTTCCCAGCTTTATTACACCGTTATGATGTAATGTTGTTCTTGACTTTATGCTTTATACTTCATTTGATTTTTACTGTAGGTATTTGCCTTGAAATTAAATTCGTATAATTTTAAAAGATTTTTTGCTCAACATTTATCAAAGCAGTAGGTAAAGAACTCCGGCTTCAAACAAACTCTACGAGGTTGTGGTTCAAATAATTCTCTTTAACTACATACACGATATTCTCAAGTCAACATAATGAACAAGTAATGCTACGCCATAACCACAAGCGAACACGTCTTGAAATTAATTAAAGCGTCCATTGCTTGTTCTGACGGCGTCAGCAATCGTCTCCGCCCTCATTAAGCGCACTTGTACGCTGTATTGTATGTGTGGAATTAATTCGGCGAGTACAATGGATGGGACTCGAGATAAGTCACGTAGCTTCATAGTGTATACAGTCGGCGACAGATCTATGCTGATATCTGAATTCGACTTTAGAGGTAAGGAGATAAGATTGAGTGTGTTTTGACGTGTCTAAATTTGATATTTGTGGCAGGTTGTAACTTGAGTTGTTTAGGAATCCATATGGTTAAATAACAAGATATTGAAACCTTATTAGGAAAGTAAACATTATTGTTTCCTAATTGAAACAAACTAATATTTATCCGTCTTCAGGTTGTAATCTACCTATTTACCAAATTTCATATGAAACAGAAAAAAAAACACTGATACTGACGCATTAATTAGTAAGGATAGGAAATTTTGTGAAGAAAATTAAATCTTTATTAATTATAGCACTTAATTAGGTTTGAATCTCAGAATCACAAATTCATAAACAAGGAATTAACCTAAAATCTTTATCTTACTTGAACATTAGTTTTGTTTTGCATAGGAATCGAACCTTGCCCTGCCCACTCCGCCCAGTATAACGACAGAGAAGCAATACATCTTAACATCTGTCTCCTTATCTTTCAAAGTCACAACATCATGTTATTTCTCCATTATATACTCAACAATACGTGGACATACTTTAAAACCGATTAGTCTTGGTCTTGGATTCTCAAATACGATAAACGCTCAAGAAAACATTATAATACGAGTAACGTCATTGGTCTCAAATAAACTCGATAACAAACGTCAATCCGAACTTAAATTGAAAACAAGTAATTCCAATTTAAGAAGTTTTACAAAACAAACAAGACATTATACTAAGGTACCGTAAAATGTGCCTACTTTGCTCCCCCATGGGTAACTATGCTCCATAGTGACTTTTTTGTATGTTACTTATAAGACAAGGCCGATGACAAATTTTCTAAAAATAATTGATGTATACATCCAGCTGCGCAGTGAATGAAAGCACTAGAATGATTTACAATACAGAATACCTCAATATAACGATGGAGCAAGATTACCCGTGGGGGAGCAAAGTAGGCACATTTTACGGTACCTACATAATTTATTTTATTTTTATCTAAGGCCCGAGCTTAAGAGTTATATCAATAAACTGGTCTTAAGTGTAGTCCCAAGAAGCGACCAAAATAACCGTCTTCGGGCCCAGGGGTGACCTCAAAGCCCAGCCTTTAAGGTGCTATTCCACTGGCGAAGCTAGGCGAGAAAAGTAATGCAAGACGAAAATTTTTTTTTTTTAATCGCGCCCTTTCTTTTGCTTTATAAGCGGATATGAACCCACGACCACGACACAACCATTCAAATCCAAACCCTACTACCCACACTAACACGCCTCTCAAGTCATTCATGCGATTCTCCGAAAAATCGCGAACAAATCCGAATGCTGCCGATCTTTGTATCTAACAATCGATACTCGTTCGTAACAGTACTCGCGCATTCTTGCGCCTGCGCCGCCTGGCACCGAGTGGTACGACTCACCGGCCGATCACGACACAAACCCAACCTTAATCTTAACCAGATAAAGCTCAAGTTAAAAGGCGACGCGCTTTCAATGTTACACAAAACGACAGATCCGAACACAGGTATGAATGAAATTTGAACTTTAAATTTCGAACATGACGGTTCCAATTCAATACAACGCAACGCGTACTTGCACAAATATAAACAAAACAAACTATACGTCTATTGGAACTTAAACCTTAAAGGTAAACAATTCAAGTTGGTTTTAGCTCGGGAAGTCAGCCATCGTACGTAAACATCAAACAAGTAATGAATGCTTAGGAGCTATGTTTGTGTTATTGCGCGTGAGTTGACGCCGTGACCGATCGGCGACAACGATATGAATGCCTGATTGATGCCTTTTACTACTAGCGATTTGCTAGGTCAAGTTGCTTGAATTAGTGTCACTAGATATTATATAGTGTCTACTTATCAATAGCTATTGAGATGACGTTTGGAGATGGGCTAAAGGTTAAGTTCTCATAGGATTTAGGCAAAAAACTGACCAATAATCATTGGACCAAAGTCGATGGAGCTCTTCTCCCGCGGAGCTCTAATTTCAGAGTGTTATAGCCCTTCGGGGCAGCTGAAGAACTATCACAACCTGAACCTTCCTCATATTTATTTGTAATACTTACTAATTTTGGTCAGTTGAGCCTTGGGGAAGTCCATTACTTTTAAGTTTACGTTCTCCATAGTTTTTTAAGATAATTATTATAAGACATTACAATGCATCTCTCATACTAATAAATAATTATTTTTCTATGTATGCAACTACGTACAGACGCAGCTGTCCATGTAACGGTCATTCATTATTCAATTGTATCGTGATTCTACAAGAAACACACAAGAGCCATATTTCAAAGTATTCCATAGAAAGTGATTAATGCACTAATTAATATCGGAAATTGCCTCGTTTAGAGTTATAGATGCGCGCGTTTATCATTGATTTTACAAAATAGGTAAAAATGTAGTGAAAATTGCAATATATTATATCATTTACATCCAATAACATTTGCAATATTATAGAATACAGTAGATTAAACAGGGCAAGAGCCAGTCTCACCATGTTCAGTGTAGGATTCCGAAGCCACATAATCTTAAAAAACAACAAGTATGTATAGTCTTTACTATTTGAACTGAGCTGATCTTCTACACAAAGGCCATTGTTTGTAAACAATACCATTGTCTTTCTTTGTGTCCGTAACACCAAGCCGATTACATACAAAAAAGTTAGAACTACATTGAATGTACATTGAATTATCAACCCTACTCTCTTAGTCAGTAGGTTTAAAATGTAAAGTGTCAGGATACAGATATAAGTTTTGTGTAGATGATAGTATTGTGTAAAGAATAAGCACAGTTCAAATAATAAAGACATATCTATATCCTGACACTTTACATTTTAAACCTAGTGACTAAGAGAGTAGGGTTGATAATTCAATGTACATTCAATGTAGTTCTAACTTTTTTTATGTAATCGGCTTGGTGTTACGGACACAAAGAAAGACAATGGTATTGTTTACAAACAATGGCCTTTGTGTAGAAGATCGGCTCAGTAGAAATAATAAAGACTATACTAATTCTCTATTTAAAGTTATTTGGTGCTGTTATAGGTGATTTTTGTAGGTATAAACACTTTAGTCACCGGTATCTCAGGAAACAGTCATGTCTACTTAGCCGTGATAGTTTTCCTTAAAAATACGTTACATGCACTTTGGTTGAAGATATTTTTCAGGTTTACCACTGTGCCGTGTGGTTGCCGGCTTAGAATTGTGCCACTCCATGTCTTCCCGGGGAAGTCGTAAGCTGCGACTAAGGGAAGAAAGGCTTGTAGTACTAATAGGCGATGGGATTGCTACCTGTCACTAATATACACTGTTAAACATCTTAGCCTAATTGTGCAAATTGTGGTTGCAGAGTTATCAACAAGTTTTTAGAGTTGTTGGTAATTCTGTAACTCTGCCTACCCCACTCTGGGTATGAAGGCGTGAAGGTATGTATGTATGTATGTATTTTACCACTTTCCTGGCGTGGCTGACATGTACATTCGTGACAAATTACGATTTTCTAATAGGTACTAAGAGTCTCTGAGCTAGGCTGCGGACGGACAGACGGACGGACAGACGGACGGACATGGCGAAACTATAAGGGTTCCTAGTTTGACTACGGAACCCTAAAAACATAACTTTAATAACAGCTAGCCGGCGGCCACAATATCACAGAAATATGACACCAGCCAGAATAGCTCCTTTATCGGCAGATCGGTCGGTACTCTCACCACAAAGGATTAGAAATGAACCTTTTTTTAGGGCTTATCTAATGACAACAAGAACTGCGCTGTTTTTTGCATAGCGTCGGTGATACTGCAATATCGCGTAAGTAACAAATTTATGATAGAGCAAAATAAACCTCACTGTCTTATTAAAAAGGTGCATTTTGCTCCTTATTTAAAATGTTACTTACGCGGTTTTGCGGTTTCACCGACGATAGACCGAGTTTAGACTCAGTTTTCTCGGTCGAGTTAAAGACAATACGATAACGATAGGTGTTAAAACGATGCAGAATGAAGCCTCAGTTCAACAAACATACGTTGTGCTTTTAGACCATTCGCAGCAGAAATAGCTTGTGAAGTAATTACCACGTACTTTGGCGTCGGACCACAGTGATAATAATAACAGTAGTTCAACTTGAATTGAGATGCAGATAAACAGGTACCGGTCAAGATTAATGTCGTTAAAAATTAACGTAGGTACCTACAATGCCATCACATTTATGTTACAAAAGAGTAAGTCTGTCTGCTTATTCTGTCGTATTTTTTCTGTTTTCTAAATAAGCTATAATGCACAGGGCTCTAAAATAAGTTTCACATTAAAAAAAAAAGGTACTTAGATACGAATAGAAAACTTAGTTATAAGGTGAAAATAGATGTTTCGTTTAAAAGAAAAACTAACAATAAATATTCACAAAGTAACACTAATAAATTTGTTTATCCCTCAATAAGGCCAAGAGATACATGTTTCCCTCATGAAATCTAATAAATAGTACCCTGTCTTGACTTGTTATTTCTCAGCCTGGTTTACCATTAAAGCTCAAAAGGCTCAACATTTGAAAAAAAAATAAGAAAAAAACCTGATTGGCATGTATTTTTAGCTAGTAAACCTAAAAATAACATTATTTATGAAGCAGATGGAGACAATACTTGGGTCACTCGTATCTAATGACGACATACACATTCCACATACATAAGTACATTTTACATCACGTAACCACGTAGATACATTTTCATACAGTCACTAACTAAGGGAAGCAACTTGGCTAGGCCCTAAGGTTAGACTACTGTTCTAAGACTAATATGGCAAGTGCCATAACTTGACAAATTAGCGACCCTAAGTGCTTAATACTAGTCTCACATTGAAATATGTGTGTAGTATGTAGATACTGAGATAGAGACTGTGCAGGCAAACAAACAGTCCTAGGTCCTATAACACAGTCATCCTGGGATATTTTATCATACCAGATAAAATATCCCAGGATGACTGTGTTATATTGAGTAATAAAATCTGAAAATCTGATTCATTCAGTATGTGACTTAAAAACGGAATTATTCAAAAGTTAAAACCTAAATTATGATTATGACAAAACACTCTTTATGTAGTTTAGGACAGTGGCACGGTCTGGTTAGTATGTATTAGAAGAGCTTAAGTGCAACATAGGTATATACTATTTTGATATTACACACTGCTTAACTATTGCAAAATCGGGTAAATAAGATTGACACTAATTTATATGGCCTATGGGAACTAAGTTTTTTGTCCGTAACGTTGACCAAATAAAGATCATTTGTAAGTTATTTCTTTAAATTAAGCGTTGTCATTCTACAAAAAAGAACAAACGAAAATGAAACTCCATGTCACTGCAATAGGTACGACAATAATCGCAAAACCACTTATCAAAAAATCCGTAATTTATCAAACAAATTGCAACCCTATCCCAATGCAAAACAGTCCATCACTACTGCTCACAACCTAACCTATTAAATCCAACAACTCCATATTGCGTCTATTTCGTATGCAAATCAGAGACCCTGGCACGGACGTAACTGGTCTCCATAACCTAGAACAAACGAGTTTGAATTCTCCCCAGTTGTGATAAGGTGTGTTTGCATGTTAATTGACATGCAAGGAACGGAGGCTCGGGTACCGTTGGGGTCAACGACCGCGCGTGGGAATCTGATCTTTGCGTAGACAAACGTCAGTGCCTCGTAAATATTACCAATATATCATGTAATAGTTTTAAATAAACATAAAAATAGTTTAAATTTATGTAAGTTCAACAATCAAGGTAACAAGTCTAAAGAAAAGCAAGCTTAAAAAAAATGTGCTCTTTGGATAAATACGTCAAAGTAATACTTATCATGTATACCTATATTTTTAATTTCGCCAATTTCACATTTAAATTATTTTAATTTTTCACTCTATGACACTAGTGGTTAATACTAATCTAACAACGTATAAATTATTAACATAGGTTTAGCCGTTTCGTAGTTACGAGTGGACATTGAGTCGGACATATAAACAAGTCACATAACCCTACTTTTGGGCTTTGCGGCAGTCGGGTAAAAAGAAATCTCATATTTTAGACCCATATGTTTCGTCCAAAAACCAATCTTTAATCCTATGCGTTTGAAAGCATACAATTTTAACCGACTTCAAAAAAATTAGGTCCTCAATTCAGCGGAATATTTTGTTTGATAACAATAACAGGGAGGCTTGATGCTAACGATAATGCAATTAACATTCTAACACTAATACTTCTAACTTTGTATGTGGTAGCTTGAAACTCATTGGTTCTTCATAATTATGAGGCAGGTAAACGTTCTAAATAAAATAAATAAATTAAAAGGGTGTCCGTCGACTGACCTAAAATTGTTTCCTATAATATTGAATGGCATACTTCTTTATTAGCATAAAGATTTTTATAAATTCATTTTTTTTCTTAAGCCCTTTTGGTCTAAAAGGCTAAATCCATAATATTCTTTGGTCGAAGCAAGTATAAAACATCTAGGTCTCAACTAATGTACATAGGTTAGGTTAGCTTAATATTACATATTCTTATTACGTCGTGCAGTGTAATGCCGACAAACAAGATCAAAACTAACAAGATGGCTTAAGCTAAATTATATCGAAAAAAAATCGTCGGTCTTAGGTAGGATTTGAACTTACATCTCAGGCTATGGCTAGTTTAGTATTTCGTAACAGAAGTTTCTGTTAAATAAAAAATTATATCAAGATTGTTTGTTCAAAGTATACTTTGGGCCTACCAACACCTTCTCAAAGATAACATTGAACAATAGATTTTGGAACTTGTCGGTTTTTTTTTCGTCAATTTTACTGGAGCAATCAACACGTAACCAGGCCGGCCTATAATCCACGTGTTCCACCTCCGCACGGGTGCCATTATTTTCATAACACTTACAACGCACACGACAGAACAAATAGTAACAATAAACCGCAGGGTTGTCACTTAAGGGCTGCCCTTCACGTCTTAGGCCCAAGGCATAAGCGCAAGCGGGAAGTATTACGTCACATTAATGACGCTGCGAGCCTTGTCTAGTTCGAGTGACGCTTACGAAGCTATGGTATGGGCAAATGTTTATATGATGACCGCGAGTATTTGTTTCTGAGCTTTGTGTGTATTCCATGTATTTAAATATGTATTTATATTTGAAAGTAAGTTTTTGTGGCCTAATACCCTGAGTACTAGAAATAAGCTGGGACTAAGTCAATTTTTGTGCGATTGTCCTCTGGTAGTTAGTTATTTCTCAGTCTCGGTTTGAAATAAGTTTTTAAGTGGTTTTAAGGGCTACATACACAGGGCAATTCGCAATATCGCATCCAAATTTCAATCGAAATATGAATTATCACGATATCAATTCAGATTGATCGTAACGACGGATCGTTCTATATGGGGCGCTTTAAGTAAAGAGTGAAGAAATAACTGAAAGGAGGCTGTAGTAAAATAATATTTTGCGTTATATCTGTTAACACAGATCATTCCAATCCATAACACCGGCACATTTCGGTAAGTTACTTACAGTTATCTAGCTACTGATTTTATTTTATTTTATTCTATTAAAACTTTGTTATTTAAGGCGTTAAAAAACATACTAAATGTGAAGTGTTTTTAGGCACCTGTTAGTTGGTCTTTTCACATGCGAAATGCAAAAGCAGTGCATAAATGCATCTAATGGAACTTCGACACTATTTTCAAAGTTTGGTCCAACTTAGTTTCGCTAGGTAACGGTAGAGTTGCCGTACGGTATTTCAGTTTTCAATTTTTTATATTTTTTTGTCAAAAAGTTAATATCTGAGATAAGCGTTTTTTTGCATACATCACCAAAAATCAGCATTCAGCACAAATTTTTAATGTCACCTTCCAATCCCATCGTCAGAGCTCTCAGCCCAGGTTTTGACCATTGGTTAGTGATATTATTATTTTTCCTAGCCTATTTGAGTGTCCCACTGCTGGGCAAAGGCCTCTCCCCTTGATCTCCATGAACTCTTGGTTAAAGATAATAAACAATACAATCATTTGAATGTTTCGTTTTGGGATTCCCATACAAGTATATTAAGAATCTGGTACTTATTTTTTAATTTTGGTATTTCGGGAATGAGCGCTCTCAGCCACCATTAATATAAGCTAGAGCTTAGTATGGTACGAGGTCAATTCGTGTGAGATTGTCCCTTAATATTTTTTTTAAAGTTGTTTTTGACATCGGGTTTTTCTAAATATAATCCCAAACAGCCCAATATGGATATGGATGGATGGATGGATGGATTTGACTTGCAAGAATAAAACAAAAAACCAAAAAAAACGCGTTAGCCTGAAACTTAGGCTACTAGCCTCTTCCGTTTCCAGCCCTTTGTACCTCTCGGGCCGAGTCCCCTCGAGGACTCTTCTGCTAGTTGCCGCTGGTATCGGAACTAACACAGAATAATTGGACAGTCTTCGTGTGGTGACGTCTTCCGAATCTATAAGGAGAGGTTATTGTATTTTTAAGAAAAACGACAAATGGCGGAAAGAGGGGAAGGCTTTGTTCAGAAGTGGGATAGCCAAACAGGCTAAAGAAACTTTCTTATAGCTTTTGATGGAAAGTGACATCTGTCTCAGGGCGAAAACTATCGTTTTTAGGGTTCCGTGCCTAATGGTAAAAAAGGAACCGCTATGGTGAGATTTCGTTGTCCGTGTGTCTGTTGTACAACATGCTTGACCGCATCTGTTTTTATTAAAAAAATATATAAAATGAGTTTTATAAATAATTGAAAAGAAGCCTAGAACAGGGGGTTAAAAAAATAAAGTAATTTGATTACAGCAAATGGGGTGTGGGGTATGAATGGGCGCAAATTGAAAATTTCAAATCTTTTTTTTTATTAATAAAATTACCGTTTTCCCCCGCCCTCCTTATCTCCTAAGTTAATCAACCAAAAAATAAAAAAAAAACCTGACGCAGGTGTGGATGATTTATTATTTATATTTTATGGGAAAAATAAATTGAAAACCTGTACTTATTAAAATGTAGGCGTCAAAATGGACCTGCATAAAAATAAAATTCATAACAAAATGAATATTTTCTATTAAAAACGGAACCCTCTGTGCGCGAGGCCGACTTGCACTTGACCGGTTTTTGAAAACCGATTGCAAATGGCGCTGGCTATGACTCAAACAAGAAAAAAAAAGAGTATGTTCAAAAACCATGTGTGCATGATGTAAGGAAATTAGATTTTATGTTATAAAATTAAAATTGTATGCCCTTTTTAAATAATTATCAGCTTTCTTCGTATAAATACTTTCTTCATTTTTAGCATAAAGTCTCAGCTTATTGCAACTACTTAAAAAAAAAACTAAGTTGCCTGTTTTCTTTGCATGTGATATATTATGTAAATAACCAAGTAACCTGGATGTTACAAAAAATCCCACGTCACTAAATTACGCTTTCAAACTCATGTGCTCGATAAATGAGAAAATTAAGGCATTTTTCTATTTAAACAAATGTTCATATTGCTGCTTTCCAAATACAAACTAGTCCGCAACAAAATAAAGTTTATATTAGATTGAATTAGAAAAAACCCGGTGTTGCCAGTTGTCACCTAGTTTCCGTAGCCTGCGGATCATTCCCTAAGCCTCCCCTCGGACTGAGAAACACGCCTGATGGATTCATTGTTTGAACTGCGATAGGTTCAAACAATAACAGTTTAGAAAAAGTACTTTAGCACTCATTTTTATTAAAAACTAGCTTCTGCCCGCGACTTCGTCAACGAGATTTCGAATATCGTTATTCTTAGAATAGAATAGAATAGAATAATTATTTATTTGCAAGAATATGGTAATTACAGGTGGTGTTAACATAACAATGAGTACAGCATAATTCTACCGACAATACGGCGCGCAAATGTTAGTGACATTTTAGCTTAATAATAATGTAAACTATTGTTAGGTATTTTCTATTTAATCATGTTTGATATTATAGGGACTAACATAAAATTCCAGTTAAATATTTTAATATCTTACAAATCTACAGGTGCTAGTTTCAAGGAACTCTTTCACAGTATAAAAACATTTTTCAGCCAGCCAAGATCGCAACCTATTACAAAATTGATGCAACTGTAAGTCGCTTATTTCTTTTGGTATCGCATTAAATATCAACGATGCCATTTAGTAGGAATTATTTCGGTACAGTTTTAGTTTTGGACCTGGCCTTGACAATGGCATATGTGTTGCTGATCTTTTATTAGTATTGTCCTTGAGCTTAAACAATTACATATTCTCCTTTACAAATTTGCCTACTTCATAAATATAAATGCTTGGTTGTGTTAGAAGCTCCTTGTTTATGAAAATTGGCCGACACGAATCTGTTTGTCTAAGGCCCCAGATTGCTCTTAAGCATTTTTTTTGAGCTACAAATACCTTGACCGCGTTGGTCGAGTTTCCCCACAAAACAATACCATATCGAATTTGAGAACATACATAAGCATGATATACTGTAACAGCCATATCTTTTGAAGTTGTATTTTTGACTGTTTTTAGTGCAAATATAAACTTGTGATTTTTTTTACATAATAAGTCAATATGGCCATTCCATGTTAAGTGCTCATCCAAATTAAATTATAAATGATAAATTAAATGTAGCTTATGTCTTAATCCAGGGTATAAGCTATCTTCATTTAAAATTTCATCCAAATCTGTCCAGCTGTTACAGCGTGGAGGAGTAACAAACTAACACACACACTTTTGCATTCACAGGCCACCTGGTGGTAAGTGGAAACTGTGACCCATAGACATTCGCATTCACAAGACTGCAAATGCACTGCCAACCCTGAGGACTAAGATGGAATGCCTCTATGCTAGTCATTTCACCGGCTGTCTTATCCCCAAACCGGAACACAACAGTGCGGACACTCCTGTTTGGCGGTAGGTTAATGGATAAGATGGTGGTACCAACCCGGACGGACACTGCACAAGGTCCTCCCACAAGTAAAAAAAAATTACACTGACGAAGAAATAAACAGTAAATATATCTCATAAATATATAAACACCTTTTCACTTAAAACCCTGCCAAAGTTTTTATAAAAGAACTTCGCAAGAAGCTAAATATCTCATTACCTTTGTTTACAGAAAAAAATTAAGGTACCAAAGCCTTTTTGCGAACATCCCACCCTAATGCCGTAAAAATCAACGCCTCCAGAAGACATTATATTAAATGTCACTGGGAATCCTCAATTTGCTCCTCTGCCTAACAGCCTGTTTACTCTGTCTCTCTAGTTGAGTGTGGTATAAAGGGGTCTCCCTCCTGCATTATTATTTTTTACGAGGCTCTTTGAAAGTGCATCGCGGTTCGTTGCGGGAACGAGGAGATCCGGGTCGACTCATTAGTCTAAATAGGGTGAGTTGAAAATATTTAGTATTTTTTTAGGGATTTGCGTTAATACCTAATGAAAATGAAAAACAAAAAATACTAATGCACTACCTTGGTAAGATCCCGCACATGTTCATTAAAAAGGAAAAACCTCGATATAATAATCTTCCCGTATCCTGTATGTATATAGTTTATTTGAACAGTTTTTATTTTCAACAGTTTTTTTTTCTTCGCACCTATCTTCTTTTTCTGTTTCGCCTAATGGTTGACTGGTAGAATGCCATTGGGCATTAAGTCCGTCATTTCTACTTTATTGTATTTAGTGCAAAGAAGTTTAAGTAAATAAATAAATGCCACAAACTTTCGAACCTGGTATCTTTTAGCGTCATCATCAACATCCCCTCATCATCCTGTCCCCTGCTGGACAAAGGCCTTCCCCAAGGTTTTCCACAACGATCGGTCCTCTGCTGCTGTCATCCAGCGGTTTCCCGTGACCTTTATCAGATCCTAACCTAGATAATAAACCTATATAAGAACCATCCTCATTAAAGTAGTTTTCTTTGAAAAAAAAAACTATCAGTTTATTCATTTGGAAATTTATGGAGACACACGTACATGATACATTACGCCGAGGGTAAAATAAACAAACGTACCTAAACGCAACCCAGAATGACAGTTGTTCCTAAGGTCTCAAAAATATATCACAGTTTCTGGACAGACAGACGTGGAAGTTGGAACCGCAGGTTGGCTGGCATGGCTTTTGTAGAGTTCTTATTACAGAAAATCGATTATTTACTTTGACATAATTTATTATGTTGGGTTAACGAATACTTGGCTGTAATAAAGTTTAAAACTGTTTGTATTATACTTCAATTATAACTTAACAGAAGACATTACTATTGACTCAAGAGGCATTTGGAGTCCTAGGGTTGTACCTAGTCTAGAAAATGCAAATGTCTAATTATTCTTAGATCACACTAACCACCAGCTAGCCTGTGCGCTTGCTTGCCTTCTTCTTGCCATATAAAAAAAAACTTTTGTCATTTAAACTTTATTCGTGAGCGTCCTGATATTACCCAGAACCGGAACCTCTTACCCTTTAAAGGGTTTTCATAAGGGTATATAATTGACTGGTATTTACAAACCCTAGCAATGCGATAAGCATATCTACGACTTACTCCAATGAAAAGCTATCGCTTACGATACAATTAATTCGAGTAAGCGCTTACCAATCCCTTAAAACCCTCGTTAGGCTTTCCCTATGAAGTGTTTATTGAACGGTTTCAAGCTAGTTTAACCTTTACGCCCAGTCCATACAAAATATATTTTTGCATTACTTAGCAATTGATTGGCTATCCACACACAGGCTTAAAACCAACCGATCACACGAATCAGCGAAACAGAGTCAACGGAGAGGGAGAATGGATAGGGTAACGCTAACGCAATGCTAAGTGCTTAAATCCGAAACCCTTACGAATCCGGTAACCTCTACGGTTGTAGTTCGAAGCAGTTTCCATATCATTAGGGTAAGCCTATCGATAGGGATACGCTAACGTTTGGGAGAGCATATTTTATAGTTACCCGATCGATAGACATAATCAAATAAAGGGGTTTTTCGGTCCCTGAACTTACTAATACTAAAAGTAGAATTATTTTTAAGACTGGAGACGGACAATAATGACTTGATTCTTGTAACCTCACCGTTTATTTCCCCTCTGCAAACTCATTTTTATTTCAACGAATACCACCCTAGTAATCAGAACTCTCTGCACATAGTAATTGAAAGTGTTCATTATTCCCCCGGTAGGGGTTAGTTTTCTCACTATACCACCAGGGAAATCAGAGCAATCAGCAAGGATGCTCTACTACTGCCATTACGAGCCACTTATCTTAGGTAGAGTATGTTGCACGCCGAACACATTCCTTACAACAATTTCCTTACATGTTTTAATTCTAACGTAACAAGGGATCCCATATGGGATAAGTTCGCCTATGTACATTATTTATATTGATGCAAATATGTCTTGTAATTGTTTATGTGCAATAAAGAGTTTTACATACATACATACAAGGGCGTTGCTTGATCGAAATGTCTAATTTGACCCTTTATTGCGCAGCGATCCGTGTTTGTGGCATTGGTTCGACATAGTCTCCAGATAACAACGTTTTATTAATCTTTCTTAATATTATAAATGCGAATGTTTGTATGCTTGTTAGTCAATTTCGCAAAAAACGAAAAACGAATCTAGATTAAATTTGGTACTGACATAGATTACTAGTATAGTCTGGAATAGCGCGTAGCTTACTTTTTATTGCGAAAAATTTACCGTTCCCGTGGGTAGATAAAATTACATGTTCTACCCGGACGAAGTCGCGTAAAAGCAGTTAGTAACACCATAATAACACTGATGTTTTTTTGGTATTGGTAATTATAAGGTTTGTTTCATGTTTTTGCTATGCATTCACTAATCATATCCACTTACTTAAAAAGTCAATGCCAAGTAAGATTTTTTACTTTTGGTACAGGCTCGGCTAAGGATTATGGAGGGAAAGGACAAAGTCGCGGGATGAACCGGTCACTTTTCTCTAAAGACTGTTTTTTGTAATGATAAAATAGAAATATACTGGGAAACATCTTAGCATACTTGTGCAAAATCTGGTTACAGAATTATCAACAAGTTTTAAGACTTGTTGGTAATTATTTAGCTCTGCCTACCCCACTCTGAGAATGAAGGCGTGAAGGTATGTATGTATGTAAAATAGATCAAACAGTAAGCGCTAGAAACAAATTTTAAATAAATATAATTTAAAATTGTTTTTTTTAAGGGCTGGCCAGAGACTGCTAAGTACATAACTACTGCTAAGTATAGTTAAAATGTACTGTTCCGTGTTTTGTTTTCTTTTGGTGTTCAATAAAGAGTATTTGTATTGTATTGTATTGTACAGGGACCATGGACAAAGTGGAGGGAGGCGATGCCCAGCAGTGGAACACATCGGGTGGCCTCTTACTCGTTATAAAATAAATGTTAATAATATAAAAATCCAGAGCAATAATAATTGTATGTTGTCATGCCCTCTAATACTTTCAAGAAGTGATGAATAAATTATATTTTATTTTATTCTACCTACTCGTACTTAACAGTGTCAAGTTTTGAATCTCTCCCGATGACGTAAGATTCTCACACCTACGACTTCAAAAACGAGATCTCATCAGTATATCAGTGTCATAGGAACCATGCCGCGAGCGGACCTGTTAGGGGGGGTGTTCTTTTTATAGTGGTGATTATTATTTACATCTTTAATATTTGAGTAGCTTAGTTCAATTTTAATTTAAATAAGTTTAGTTTTAACTTTTAATTGTAGTAGGTACCTATGTTATTAAAGTAGCAAAAAATATTTTAATATTCTTTATTGCTCACTATCATATAACTCCAAGTTTATGAAAAAGAAAATACTTATATAAAGTAACACTTTTGTTACAAAAAATCCATTTCATCTATTTAAGAGCTACAGCACAAACACCCCTTTT
The DNA here is from genome assembly GCA_927399475.2 of Acleris emargana. NCBI lineage: Eukaryota > Metazoa > Arthropoda > Insecta > Lepidoptera > Tortricidae > Acleris > Acleris emargana. The sequence continues at coordinate 814,070 of OV656846.1, forward strand.
AAGTCGATGGTTAAAACTAACAAATTGCTTTAACTAGTTTCTTTTCCGCGTATTATAAACATTGTAAGCGACACGTAATTATATAGGCAGGCAATCTAAACATTGGTACCCTTGTGTCAGGCCGGTACAATGGAGCGTCGGCAAAAACGTGATCAAGGTCGGCCGCGGGAAAAACGTCAATTAAACACGCCATTAACTTTTTGCATCGTACCTTCGGGTTTTTGTTGACGCTACTTGGGATATGCGGCTCGGGGAGGAGGTGTTGAGGAGGAAGTTAGAAACAGGTCATAATTAGGTACCTAAATATTCTTTTTCTCAAAAATGACCGGAAAAGTTGACATTACTAACTCCATACTGAAACGCGAAGTACATAGTTTACAGACAGATTCCAAATTAAAAAAAATTACATACAAATTTCATTGTTATCTAGTTATTAACATTTTAAAAAGTGAAAACGTTCATAATAAAATGAGGGCACAAGTCTTATAAATCCATATTTTATTCGAAACGTAACTTTTTTATCTGTGTCAGGAATAGCTTGTTTTTTTTCTAAAAAAAGCTTGTGTTTCTCCTTGTCATAAAAATAATGGCGGTAAAGAGTGAGGTTATTTCACGTGAAGTTTCTGTTTATATGCGATTTTTTTCTTGCGATTTTTGAGAAAAGCACTATATATGCCTCGGCAGGAATCGCAACCAATTCTCGGCCCGCAATTGCCTGCTTCACTGCCTAGGCAATAATGTACTATTATTATATATCATGCAAACCTCACCTAAAGTAAGTCATAATAGCCATCGGCTAACCAGCGGGTTATGAGGTTCAGTACAATATTATGAGTATTATGACCCAGCGGGTGATATTGGTACTGAATCTTATAATCCGCTGGTTAATAATGAGATTTCAATTCCCATGAAGAATTGCAATTTTTACGTGTTTTTTTAAATAAGGTACTTCTTCACGTTGTGGGTCGATTTTAGGAAAAACAAATCTTAGTGCAGTTAGAAATATAGTTTTAACTTTCCAATATGGTAAAGGGGTTATTAAGTAAAGTTTAGGAGTTATTTAGGTTTTAATGACACTGGTAAAGAACGCTACGTCGCGGTTCACCTTCGGCTTCCTTTAGCGTAAACTAGCTGCAATTTGTGGTTCTTAAACGTGAAATCTAATCTTTAATAACGTAGCAATGAATTGAAATAACACCATTATTCTAATATATGTTTATGTCAAGTTCTGATTACATGACCACACATTACAGGTAGAGTCGAATTACATAATACTAGAATTCATGAACATCATGTCAGCCGAAAGACGTCCACTGCTGGACATAGGCCTCCCCCACTCTCCACTCAGACCGTTCTTGTGCTTTTCGCATCCACCGCGTCCCCGCGATCCTTACAAGGTCGTCACTCCATCTTGTTGGAGGCCTACCTACAGCTCGTCTCCCGGTCCGCGGACGCTACTCAAGAACCTTCTGGCCCCATCGGCCATCAGTCCTGCGAGCGATGTGCCCCGCCCACTGCCACTTAAGTTTAGCTATTCTTCGGGCTATGTCGGTATCATCATTTCTGATTCTATCACGCAGAGAAACCCCGAGCCCATAACCCGTAACCCGTATCCCATACTAGAATTATATCAAATTATTAAAAACTGTTAGTGAAGAATAAGTCAACATGACCATACTTACTCACAACTTACAATAATAAACTAGATGCCGTAACATACCTGAAACAAAAAACACAATATTGAGCACATTGTGTCTATGTATGTATATGTAAACTCTTTATTACAAAAACTGAAAATTACAAACTAAAAAGAGAAAGACACCTACTTGCTACTTACTATAAATGGCCAGTTTTCTGGACATTTGCGAGTACAAGACAGCAAATGCGTTTTAACCCGGAAGTCGAGATAGAAAGCCTTCTTAGTAGAAGCAATCCGGACGGACCCTGCACAAGGTCTAAGTGTTTTTTTAATTTTCTTTTAATTTTTGTGGTTTGTGGTTTGTTGATGGCACTTTGGGAATGAAGGCGTGAGTTTATGTATATATGTATTACTTGTCTACAAACGCCCCCCCAATTTTTCCTCGGAATGTCTAAACGGCTCAATTGGATCTGCGTTTTTTTAGAAACATGCATGTGTCTTGTTGGCTTGTTCGGACTTCATGTGTAAAAAGCGATTGTCCAACTCTGTACCTGTCAGTCAATTGTCAGCCAACTTCCACGTCCCCTCCATGTTATCTCCGCTCTTTCCATCTAACTTGGTAATTTGTTGGATTGCGTAAGTTTTCGGAGCATCCTGAACACGTATTCATATTCCAAAAGTTTTCAGCTTATTTTAGTTTCGTATCAGGCGAATAATGAATTACTTTGTGAGGAAGGTGATCTTAATTTACCTGACGGTTTATTTAAAAGGATAATAGTATTCTATTTGGCGTTTATTATCGGGTTATGGTGCTCCCACACTAGCTGATGTAAATGTTATATAACGTTGGCCTTCCCATGCCATAAAAAAAGGAGCCTAAATAACTTAATACGTTACCATGCTTATGCGAACGAACCTAGCACAGGATTGAACTAAGGTCGGATTTTTATTCCCACAGAAAAAATGTAAACAAAGTTACGTTAATGTCAAAGTGACATTTCAGGGGATCTCAAAGTTTGGACAAGTAAGAAATATAATATCAAGTTATCATTTCGCTCAAACCGTGATATAAAAATGAATACGAGAACTACCTTATACATACCTTCACGCCTGTAATCCCAGAGAACTAATTGAAATTAAAATTGCACAAATGAGTCACTGTAAAGCGAATACGACACGGGAGCACGAATTGTGAAGCAAAGCGAGTGAAGTTACGTCTCCCAGTCCCACATCAATGAAGCGGCCCTCAACTTGTTGACACAGGTGTATCGAGACAATGATACCAGTGCAATAAATAAATTATGCATATAAAAACAGTTTTCTCGTTTTAAATTAATGCAACAGAGTTTATATCAAAATAAAGTTTGCCATCAACAAATTAAATTCTTCAAAAAAAAACTATATAGTAATAGTTTTTTTTAATAGAAAGTCGATTTCTTTTAAATGTGCAAAGTATAAATATTGTGATACTGCAAATGTTTCTCGTTAACGGCAACACCTTTGTTTACATTTTTTCTGTGGGAATAAAAATCGGACCTTAATGTAGGTCGTGTCGTTATTTTATCATAACTATTTATAATGTTACGGGTTCGAAGAAGGCTATATTGCATCCGCCTGTAACCTAAGACCGTTGTAAGTGTAACAGGCTCTCGGATTTGTCTTACAAGCGAAGCTAGCTAACAAGCTCTGAGCAAATACTGCACATTATTAAATGTTAGTGTTAGATATTCCAGAGAAACTGTATCGTGTAGTCCTTTAGTAGGAATTGTATGCTTGTATTTACAAAGGCGCCAAATAAATAGAGATTCTAGCCGTTGCGGCGTAAACATTGCTATAAGACTGTTTGTTTTTGTAACAGTGTTCTTACTGGACCTCTGTTCTAGGCGGTGAAAACCTCGTTATCGTATTGCCAACGTTTTGATAGCTCTTATTTACTTGACAGTAGTGGCGGCCAGGTTGGAATACCATAACACATCAAAGACGATATAGTTTTTACCGTCTTGAATAGAGGCCCAGATCAATGATGCCAGTATAAACTTGAAGTGAAAAGCCAACAACATCCTTTATTTGGAAAAGGGCTAACTTCAATTCAGTTACTAGTATTTTGGCCAACTAATAAGTTTTAACTAAGTTGAATATTAGGTCTATTTTTTGCACAAAACGTAAGAAATAAGTACATAGTAGTAGACATATACAGATGCTACATAACGTAAATTATTCAATTTACGTCAACTCCAATGTGCGAATAGAAACGTTCACACCATTGTACACGTAAGTGCACAAGTCATCAGGAACTATTTCTCAAACCACGTTAGTGGTAATGTACGCGACATTACCACCTGTGCAGTACACAGTTCAAGATCAGTAAGGGACTTGGTAATATTCTGGTCTTGAGTGAGATGCGTGTTCTAAGTATAGGTCAAATTATAGACTGCCATCTTATCAGATCACTGACGCTTTTGAAAACGGGGTTATCCGAATAATTAATATTTTACTGAAAAGCACCTCGATTTCCAAAATAGAAAGAAAGAAAAACACATTTATTCACTTCACACATAAGACACACAGAAAAAACAGTGAACAGCACTAAAGAGTAGTGAGTGTATCTTCGCGGCATTGAATCGCACACTGGCTCAGCATGATGCTGAGGTGATAAACACCTGTAGCGCTTATTTTTCCAAATAGACCCAATGTAGTCGTACTGTTGCATTGAAGGTGTCTCTTTAGAATACTAGAATACAATACAATACAATACAAAACACTATTGTACACCAAACCAAAACATTGTAGAGAAACAGTGCAATTAAAAATAATACAGATACATAAAGCGGTCTTATCGCTTTATGAATATTGTTGAACAAATTAAGGTAAATGCCAGTTTTCACGGCTAATTACCTAGTTCTCATAATTTTTATTCTGACGATAAGGGGGTAATATTTTTTGATCAGGGCCTTATCCCCGAAAATTTAATTAAAAATACAATACAATTTTTAACTTGATTAAGAACAAAAATTAAAGAAATAGCTTCTAAAACCAAAAGTTTCTGCAATTGTATTCTCCACGTCTAACATAGCTTTTCACATGATAATTTACCAGAAACCTGACTAGTAGTAGACATAAGGGCGACGTACTTATGACCTTGGTTAAGTTTCGTCAAAGTACGGCCAAGGTCAAGACACAACATGGAGTGGTTTAAACGAACTAAGGGTCCTAGTCAGACTGGCCATCGGACTCAAACGAAGTGAGCACAAATTATTCTCATAAAATACGGGCACCTACACACATTGATCCAACTATCCGGTTGTCTGTGTGCTGTACACTACACCCAGCTAGTCGTTAACCAGCAATTAGTGTTACAAATGGCACCGTACCTGACTCCCTGCGCAGATTACAGCGTCTTTCTGTGCGAGCAGGTAATGCCTCCGGAGCTACATTTGCGATCTTTTGTGTGATAGAGTGAGATGGGTGATTATGAGCTCTGCCTACTTACTCCAGGAAAAACCAAAATATTTCATTGATATTGAAAATGTAAGTTAGTCAACTCGTACATGCACAGCAATTGTTTAAAAATATGCAGTTATGTAAAGATGTTTATGTACTCACTCATAGGTACAGTGGGAAACTTATCCCTTTAAAGGGGTTACCTTCCTTTGTCTGGGAATTAATAAATAAGTAAAAGGCAAGAGAAAAAGAAGCACAAATCGAATTGGTCAATTAATATTTAAAGACATAAATTTACATGTGTGTGTGTGGCTTGTCGTACTGTTAGGCGATGGGCTTGCCACCTGTCACTAATACACTGGGAAACATCTTAGCCTACTTGTGGAAAATGTGGTTACAGAATTATCAAGAAGTTTTAAGACTTTTTGGTCATTCTTTAGCTCTGCCAACCCCACTCTGGGAATGAAGGCGTGATGCAATATGACATTTCTAAGAGTATTTCAAAATCAATCACTTAATCTGAACATTTTTTTAAATAATATTATAATCCACCTGTCCACGTTCTTTGTAATTAAAAACATTGTATTTGATTCCCGCAGGAGATGTTAAAGTCGTTTGACAAAGCGCCGGCAAACTCCAGTCGTCAATATATAGGTATGCTTAAAACAAACTAATGAAACACTTAAGGATTACAAATCTTGTATCACAACGAAATAGACACAAATCAACATTCATAAGGAACCTCAAACTGTTTTCAATGTCACTGTATTTATAGCTCGTAGTAGTTTACAAAGTTAAAGTATTTTCCGGTGCAACGGCTGAACATTTAAGAAACGCTGCAAGCTGCAAGCTGCAACCAGCGAATACAAAATTGATTCGAATCCTCTCCAAACTTGGACAGACTCGAGCTCTTAGCGAACTATTCCGACATTCATCTGTATTCATTGTACAAAGTTTGTTTTTAATCGGTTCAGCAGTTACAGTGGCTCTGCGGATCCTCTGCTGCACTAACTTCGTGGCAATAAATAATTAAAGCATTTAAAACGATTCCAAAGTGAATTAATGTTAAACAATTCGTGGTAAAGTTTGTCAAACAATTGCATAATTAGTTGAAACACTTCAAACTTAGATGTGTCTGGTTCGTTACAAAAATGTGTTTTGTCCATGTCTTCCCGTGGAAGTCGTAAGAGGCGACGAAGGGAATAAAGGCTTGTAGTACTGTTAGGCGATGGGCTTGCTACCTGTCACTAATATACACTGTTAGACATCTTAGCCTAATTGTGCACATTTTGGTGACAAAGTTATCAACAAGTTTTTGGAGTTGTTGGTAATTCTGTAGCTCTGCCTACCCCACTCTGGGAATGAAGGCGTGAAGATATGTATGTATGTAATATCCACAGATTTACTACTAAAATATTATTACTGACGCTAATCACTACATAGTATAAAACAAAGTCGCTTGCGCTGTCTGTCCCTATGTATGCTTAAATCTTTAAAACTACGCAACGGATTTTGATGCGGTTTTTTTTAATAGATAGAGTGATTCTTAAGGAAGGTTTATATGTATAATACATTCCACGCGGGCGAAGCCGCGGGCGGGTCGCTAGTTAAATATAAAGCTTTGTTGTTTTTATTGACAATGGGATGCTCTTGACTAACTCTTGCCCTCTCGGAGTTCGAAGATTTTGTCGATGATAAAACGAGCTCATCTAGAAAATTACATGAAAAATATGAATCTTAACGTAAAGTTAAACAGTTTAAGTTTATAATCTAAAATCCTTTTCCACGAGTAAAATAAACCGTTGAAAAAACTATCTTTAACCCTTCACGGAAGTGATAACGATGTGTTCGTAAACCTGTTTAGTTCAATGATAGAGTTTCGTCTGGGTTATGAATAACCTGTCTAGCAAAATGTAAAGGGTACGAAAGATTTCTTTAAATTGTTTAATAATACATACATACATACCTACACGCCTGTAATCCCAGAGTGGGGTAGGCAGAGCTACAGAATTACCTACAACTTTAAAAACTAGTTGATAATTCTGTAACCACATTCTGCTCAATTAGGCTAAGATGTTTAACAGTGTATATTAGTGACAGGGAGCAAGCCCATCGCCTAACAGTACTACAAGCCTTTATTCCCTTAGTCGCCTCTTACGACTTCCACGGGAAGACATGGAGTGGCACAATTCTAAGCCGGTAACCACATTTTAAATAATATTGGTTAAAGCTAAATTCACACATACAGTAAAGATTCTCGCGTATTGCGTCAAAACCCTCATACATCATCTATCTAATAATGATTTTAATATACGGCCGTTTAAACACGTATGTCATTTGACGCAGCAATATCACGTGATTGCCGCAACTTATGTCCTCTAGACCACCACGTAGAAAAGTAACCCTTATTCCGAGGCAGTAAAGTGCACGAGTAAGGTAAATAAATCTGTGTAAATGAAGGGGTGCCTCTTGCACGTGATTTATATGGGTCTTATTTAATTTCCATACGCATTTCGCTATACAAGACTCGTGGGTTACTCTGTTATACAAAATTCGAAACGTTCAAGCGGTATCCCTCTCTTTCTTCTTATGCAACGTGCCGAAGGAAGGAGGAAAACGACTATGTCATTTGGACCTTCGTTATCTAGAGTAGGCCCTGTAGGTCTGAACTCATACGAAAATGACAGGGGCTTAAAATCTGACGACGTTGTATTAGCGGTGGATGCGAAAGCACAAGACCGGTCTGAGTGGAGAGCCTTGGGGGAGGCCATGTCCAGCAGTGGACGTCTTTCGGCTGACATGATGATGATGATGATGTTGTATTATAGCTTCCTGAATTCGGGAAATCACGTAAAAACCCAAACTTCGCTTATCGATAGTGAATAACAAACCATCACATGTTTTTTCGCGGTATTCCTGCGCTTATAAGTATAATTATAATTTCCTTGACAATATTTAATACCTGGGATTAAATGAGGTTGTCATAAACTAACAAGAGTAAAGAAGAAGGAGTTTATTAATCTTAGGAATTCTATTGTTTGCTTTTGTGCCTATAATGTATTTATGTGACATGGTTAACACATTTAGCAGCCCTTTATAGGTCCATACATAAATTTATAATCGGCTCATTGTTTGCGTCAGTCTGCCATCTACACTACATCGCTAATGAACTTAAAAGATGATGTAACAATTAGTGCAGTGTTCACCAACAATTAAACGGATGGTTAGCGGTTTAACGGTTGTCAAATGTATTGACTAACAGCTGATTAAGACTTAACCTTCTGTTAAATTGGTTGGTGAACTCGGCCCTTAGTAAGTTATATTATAACTTACAAAGTGTACAACAGCTGGTGGTCTTATCATAAAGTGTTTTTCTTTAAAAAAATGCAGCAGAATTGAAACCAAACAGAACATGGCGGGCGGTACAAATCAATAGAACAATTAAAGTTCTACTAAACAAAACTACCCGCGTCTAATAAATAAATAAATAAATATCAGGGGACAATGTCACACCAATTGACGTAGTCCCAAATTAAGCTCTAGGCTTGTGCTATGGGTACTAGACAACGATATAAATACTTATATAGAGAAATATATACTTAAATACATAGTAAACATCCATGACTCAGGAACAAATATCTGCCCTTACCGGGATTTGAATCCAGGACTGCTAGCTTCGTAGGCAGGGTCACTACCAACTAGGCCAGCGCGTCGTCTAATTGTTATATTAAAGTAAAAACTTGCAACGAACATTAAAATTTCTAACTACTTAATTTTTTTGCGAGTTCATTTCTTCCTAACTCCGTATTCAAAACCATGATAATTGTGTAAAGCCCAATTAGACAAATCAATAATGTTTCACTCAATTAAAACATGTGCATAATTAAACATGGGACCACTAACGCCATCTTGCTTTCGACACGGTCCGCAAATTGGCGCGAGTACCCGGCGGAGTGAGGATGGGTTAATTTACATTATTTTACGTTATAGCCGGAGGCATATTGACTGGTATGAATAATAAGATACACGAGTCGAAATCTTGTAATGTTTAGTCATTAATTCTAATAACACTTGACTTCATTTTTGTTAGCCAACTAGTGCTGAATGGTGCCTATGGTGGAAAAGTTTGGATGCACGCCTTTCACTCTTTATTTTTTACTAAATCGAGAAAAAGGAATGGAGCTAGCGTATCTTCGAAATTCGATTATAATCCTAGGATAGTTTGGTGTAGCTCATTTGCCTAGTTTTTTTTTAATATTTCACCTGCTAATGTATAAATAAACCCTAGCAGAGAAAACCTCAAGTGGTCTGAAAAAAAACTTCAGATTTGTTCATTCGTCTTTAAATCGTTTGAAATCATCGTTTAAAGATTAAACGAAGATTTCAAAATCTACATAAAATTGGCGTAATTATGAATAGCTACAAGAAAATATCACAATAAGCAGTCCAATTTATAAAGCAATTTTTTTGTTCGGTTTGTTTAGTTAGGTAGGTACATAGGTTAGTACAGATGTAGTGACTAATTATTGTCCATCGTATTTTCTCGGAAACGTTCGTATTTGTCATGCTACTTCATTCAACCTCAGTACTTTTTTTACTGTGACTGACTGAAATAGCAAGAGACATTCGTACGTTTCCGTGAAAATATGATGGAAAACAATTATGCACTACATCTGTACACTTCCTACCAGTTTCTTAATAGTAATCGGCCATCGAATTCGAAGACCAGTGACCCATCTTAGGTCCAAAGTCAATCTGACATTCTATAGCAATAAGGTTGAGTTTCCAATAAGTTACAAATGACTATGCTTCTCCCATGACATTGACGACGGCAACATACTTGTGGGAGGACCTTGTGCAGGGTCCGTCCGGGTTGGTACCACCATCTTATCCATTAACCTACCGCCAAGCAGCAGTGTTCGCATTGTTGAGTTCCGGTTTGGGGATAAGACAGCCGGGGAAATGACTAGCATAGGCCTCAGGGTTAGCAACGCATTTGCAGTCTTAGGATTGCGGTCTTGTGAATGCGAATGTCTATGGGTCTCAGTTTCCACTTACCATCAGGTGGCCTGTGTGCTCGTATGCCTTCCAATGCGATAAAAAAAAAAAAAACTTTTTTATGAAATGGGTCTTTACTTTACGTTTGGAGACCGTACCAATTGTATGCAAGGATTACTACTCTCTAGCCGTCTCCACGTGTCTCACGCGCGTCCCCGCCGGATGTCCAATCAATCCACTTGGCGGTCATAGGTAGGACTTCCGTCCGAGTGGCCGGGTCAATGACAAACAGTACGGCAGCGTGTCACGGCAAATTGTACCTACAAGACGACACAAGTAGACGGACACAGCAAATACGAGCATTATTGGTTTACAAACCATTTTTTTTTGTATTACATACATAAACTCACGCCTTCATTTCCATAGTGGAGTAGGCAGAGCTACAGAATTACCAACAGGCCAAAAAAACACCTTGATAATGGTGTAACCACATTTTGCACAACTAGGCTAAGTTGTTTAGCATTGTATTATTGTATTTTTATGTATTATTCATTTGTAATTTCACTATTAGGATTTTGAAAGATCAGTCATCAAGGCGTTTGGTCTTTGGAAAATGTTTATTAGGTAAGAGAAAAAAATAGTTAAATGCAAATATACATAAACTCACACCTCTATTCCCAGAGTGGGGAAGGCAGAGCTACACAATTACCAACAACTCTAAAAACTTGTTGATAATTCTGCAACCACATTTTGCACAATTAGGCTTTTGACGACGCGCTGGCCTAGTTGGTCGTGACCCTGCCTACGAAGCTAGCGGTCCTGGGTTCAAATCCCGGTAAGGGCAGATATGTGTGTGATGAGCGCGAATATTTGTTCCTGAGTCATGGATGTTTACCATGTATTTTAAGTATATATTTCTCTTTATAAGTATTTATATCGTTGTCTAGTACCCATAATACAAGCGTAGAGCTTGGGACTAGGTTAATTGGTGTGACATTGTCCCCTGATATTTATTTATTTATTTATTTTAACGCTAAGATGTTTACCGGCGTATTAGTGACAGGTTGCAAGCCCATCGCCTAACAGTACTACCAGCCTTTATTCCCTTACTCGCCCCTTACGACATCCACGGGAAGACATGGAGTGGCACTATTCTAACCCGGCAACCACACGGTAGGTAGGTAGGTTCTTGAAATATTAGCTTAATTAGAAATATTGGGGTTTATTTTTAGATTTTAGATGTGTCTTTAAATCAGATGACAGGCAATAAGCTGTGAGAACTCTTGATAAAATTAATTAAATGGAATTTCAAGAGTATTTAACAGGCTAATAATTTAAAAATCACTTAAAACTTCCTCTACGGGTCACATAAATAAAAGTGAAGGCGATTCACCTAAATTTTCCGTGGGGCAATAACTCACTTCGACGCGGAGCTATTTATATTAGTTCAGAGAATTTTATTGCGTTTCTTATGTCCGCCAAAAATAAAGTATTATAAGTTTAGCGTATACATGTGCAGTACCCCAACGAACATGTTAAGCACTTTGGTGCACTGTCGTAATAAACTTCAAACTAAACATCAAACGACAAGAATGGCAGTAACAATGGCAATCACAGTGACAAGGTTCCAAGTATGCTTAAATTTTTTATTGGGTACTGTACCTATCTGTGTGTGTGTATCTTGTCGCTTTAACGCCTGTGACAGATTAGCGCAGCAGTTCAAACATGACGTTAAAATGACATACATAGGTACATACATAAACTCACGCCTTCGTTCCCAGAGTGGGGTAGGCGGAGCTACAGAATTACCTACAACTCTAAAAACTTGTTGATAATTCTGTAACCACATTTTGCAAAATCGGGGTAAGATGTTTACCAGTATATTAGTGACAGGTTGCAAGCCCATCGCCTAACAGTACTACAAGCGTTTATTCCCTTAGTCGCCTCTTACGACATCCACGCACGGGAAGACATGGAGTGGCACAATTCTAACCCGGCAACCACACGAGGTAAATTGACAAAGCACTATTTATACCGTGTCAAAGTTAACCTCTTATCAATGACGCATATATTTCACAATAAACATTAAATAATACCCGTGTATTTAAATCCCGTCACAAATACTGCTTATCGTGAAAGGGTGCGCCACTTAAATTGTTTTATCGACGGCCTGGAATAAACATGTTAATATCGAACAGGCACATGAAAAATCCCTTTATTGATAAAATAAATCGAGGTTTCTCTGGAAATTACCATTTCCGTGAAGGGTTCAGTAGAGTAAGATAAAAGATAAAAGAAATTTATTCAGTAAATAGGCCACACGGGCACTTTTACACGTCAAGAATCTACCAGCGCTTCACAAGAGGAGACCACTGCTGAGAAGAAACCTCGCAAGAAACTCGGCAGTCCGTCATTTTTTAAATATATTTACCTAATGTTATAATGGTATACTTATTCTAGCATTATATAAATCTACTAGTTGACGCGGCAAACGTTGTTTTGCCTTATAAAGACAAATAATTTGCAATAAAATAATATTGCGACTATAAATTGAAATGTAAGCTATCCTATCTTTCAAGTTGGGTCGAATTGCATACGGTGTGCAAATCAAATTTAAAATCGGTTCAGTAGTTTAGGAGTTCATCGCGGACAAACAACGTGACACGTAATTTTTATATATATATAGAAGATAAATATTAAATTAAAAAATATATTAAATAAGCTGCGTAGTTTCAGCAGGAAAACACACCAAAATCTTGCGAGAGAGATAGAGGGAGAAAAAAGAAAGTATTGGAAAAGATTGATATGCTGGTTGCTTGGATTGAATGACAGTATCTGTGTGAGCAACTGCACTTTTTACCCGAATGCCGAAGGGGAGTTTTTGACCTCTATGTGTGTATGATGTATGGTGCTTTGTTCCCTAGTAAAGACTAAATGTACGACCCGATTTCGACAAGCGAGGTTGCGTTAGAGTCGTGTTAGCGTCGCTTGTGTCAGGAGGTACTTTAAAAACGGCGAAAAAAATGGTACAATCAAGCAAATTGATTCCTAGACCATTTCGGACTATGTCAAAGTGATACTGTAAATAAAATCATAAGCAGTCTCTTACGTTTTGATTGATCACGTCACTATGACAAAGTCCAAAGTGGTCAAGGAATCAATTTCCTTTACTGTACACATGATAATTGATAACAATGATATCTAACATTATATTGATGACATTATCCAAACAGCAGATGGTTTTAAAAAGCTTGTTTTTGTTGGACTCGTTGGCTTTTTAAATTAGCAAATAAGAGGTAGACTTGGTGACAAGTGGAACTACTATTTTTATCAAGTGGCAACAACTACTTTTGCCAAGCTCTGTTGTCGTATTGTCAATGTTATGCTAACTCTTATTTAATTGACGATCATTTCTAAAGCAATATGGTTTTACCGAGTGCAATAAACCCGTGAATTTCCAAATTCAATCAATTTGTATTTTATGACTAGCATCTGCCAGCGACTTGGTCAGCGATTATTATTCCACGGGAACAGGAACAGGCAGTTCCATTCCAAATTTCATGCAAATCCGACTAGCCTTTTAATTGTAAAGAAGTAAACATACTTGGATAGAAACTTACGCATTTAAAAATTAATTATTTGTTTGAAAAATAAACAAAACTAAAGACTCCATGACGTTGTAAGCAAAGCAAGACTTGTGGGAGGACCTTGTGCAGGGTCCGTCCGATCTGGTACCACCATCTTATCCATTAACCTACCGCCAAGCAGCAGTGTTTGCATTGTTGTGTTCCGGTTAGGGGATAAGACAGCCGGTGAAATAACTAGTATAGAGGCATTCCATCTTAGTCCTCAGGGTTGGCAGTGCATTTGCAGTCTTGTGAATGCGAATGTCTATGGGTCACAGTTTCCACTTACCATCAGGTGGCCTATGTGCTCGTTTGCCTTCCTATGCCATAAAATAAAATAAAAAAGGCTCTCTTTAACTTAACTTCACGTTACAACTTGCTAACCATGACCAGTACCAAACCACGGTTTTATTCATTCCCCTGCGGATCTCTAAAAATGGTTCGCGAGCTCGTGTAAGCCCCGACCCATTGAGCAGTCTCCTTTGAATCGCACACAAATTTCATTACGCCCTTGTAACGACGCAGAATATTATATTCTTACCGACAGTACTGAAAGGCCGCCCAAGGGTTACAAAAGGCTTTTTACGTTAAGGCTGTATACTGAGTTATGTTATTTACTTGCGAGGACTTTTTTCAGCAAATTCGTTCATCGCATCGCACTATACCAGACCTTTAGAACTATAGTGACCTAATTCAAAATTTCAGCTTTCGAACTTTAAGTCATAAATTGATTATGATAGAGCCCTAACTCGAAATTCAAATTTTCTGAGTTACGTCACTATTTTTCTGAAGGTGCGATATGTAGTTACCATTATTTCTAAAGTTGGTGAGTGAGTGTTTTTTCTTTAGCGTAACTAGTCCATATACAGGTGGAAAAAAAATAGGCCCCTGAGGAAACTATGTAAAATCCTTCAGTTAGATAATTTAACTTACAAAACATTATTTTTATTTTTAAGAAGAAAGAAATCTGCATTCCAAGGTTATCTAAAATTCGCTTGTCTCACCCGAAATGACTAGCATTCCATCTTAGTCCTCAGGGTTGGCAGCGCATTGGCAGTCATGTGAATGCGAATGTCTATGGGTCACAGTTTCCACTTACCATCAGGTGGCCTGTGTGGAAGTTTGCCTACCTATGCCATTAAAAAAAAAACCTGGGAATCGAGCCAGATATTTTTTTTACAAATATACACTTGCTATTTTATGCCTTGTGGTTGCCGGGTTAGAATTGTGCCACATGTCTTCCCGTGGATGTCGTAAGAGGCGACTAAGGGAATAAAGGCTCGTAGTACTGTTTGGCGATGGGCTTGCCATCTGTCACTAATACACTGGGAAACATCTTAGCCTACTTGTGCAAAATGTGGTTACAGAATCATCAAGAAGTTTTAAGACTTGTTGGTAATTCTTTAGCTCTGCCTGCCCCACTCTGGGAATGAAGGCGTGAGTTTATATGTATTTTATTCTACGGATACAATTTTTCTAATAAACAATCGGTCTAAGAAATAAAAAATATAGTGAAATCTTACATTAATTAAAGCGTTTTTTTTTTATTTTTCAGTTTCAGGTGAGTGAAGCGATTCTTTCCGGATAGATAAATAAATATCACGGGTATATCTCACACACATTGACTTGTTCCCAAACTAAGCTCTAGGCTTGTACTATGGGTACTAGACAACGATATAAATACTTAAATAAATAAATACATAGAAAATGTCCAAGACTCAGAAACAAATATTCGTACTCATGCCGCTCATCACAAAAACAGGAACTAGGAACAGGGTCACTAGCAACTAGGTTCAACGCGTCGTCTAACGAACTGATAAAATTAACCCTTTGTAAGCCTCCGGGTTTCTCCTGCCGGAAGAGAGTCTTTAACTCTGTTTAGCTGTGATGACGGAACAACCAAACATACTTTCACATTTATAAGATTAATAAGATAAAGATGAAAAAATCAGAGAGAAAAGTGGAATAAAAGAAGATGTAGTGACTAAGGTTGAAAAGGGCATGCTTCAATGGTTCGGTCATTTGGAAAGTAAGGATGAAATAATTTTTTCTCAAACATGCTCGGAAAAAACGGTTTTCCGATTGAAACACAAGGACGGAAAGAGCCTCATTTTACTCCTAGGAGTAAAAAAACCATATGAAAACACTTTCCGTCCATGTCCATATATTTCTTAAAAATGCTGTCAATTTGCATACAAAATCAAAAGGACCAAGACAAAAATTCCAAACAGCCAAGGAAACTGCTCGCTTTTTTAGCACAGTGCGTGTTTTTCTTTTTGAATTTGCATTCCAGTCTATGGTTAGTATTTAAAAACAATTGACAGTCGGTAACATTCGTTCATTCTGCATAATATAATTGTGAAACCGAATATTAAACTATTTGTTTGTGAAATACTTACTATAAAAAATGAGCTCAAGCGACGAAATAGGTACCACACCGCCTATATTAAAATCTGAAGCTGCCTCGGTTAGGCAAAACCGGCTTCCCGCTAAATCTAAGGAAATTAAATTACTTGCTTTTTAGAAATGTATTTGTATTATTTCCTCACATGTTTGAGAAAAGCATTATGTATGCCTCGGCGGAAACGAGGATTTCCTGACTCGTATTTTAGCAGGCCTCGCTGTTGCTCGGCCTGCTAACCACCTCGTCAGGAAAACCCTTACTTTCCGCGCCTAGGCAACAATGTACTATTTGATTGACGAAACAGATATACAGATCGAAAGTGAGTGGAAGGGTCGGAAAGGGCCGCCCTAGGCGTACTTTTTTGAATCAAATTGGAGAAATACTGGAAAAGGGCCGAATCTGTATGATGTGGAAGAAGCGAAAAAAAATTGTCAAGATCGTAGCAAGTGGAAAGAAGTGGTCTTTGCCTACCCCTCTGGGAAGCAGGCGTGATTTAATGTATGTATGTAAGATAAAGTTCAAATTCAAAGTCTGCGTATACCAACATAACGTAAGAAAGTGAGTATTTGTATACGCTATGTGACACAAAGTTCCGTAACGTCCGCAATTAAACCGACGGCTGTTTCCGGATCCGTTTACACCGCAAGCCTCAAAATAAACACTGGCCCCCTTACTTATAAACTTGGAATAAGCTTGGAATAGTTTATGTCATGCTTTGTCCTTATCTGTAATTGTGACATTATCATCTGACAGAAAGTGACAAAGCATGGCATAAACTATTCCAAGCTTATTACACGTTTATAAGTAAGGGGGTGGATGTTTGTACGACGCGTTTCATGTTTGAGGTTTTACCGTTTTGGGGAGTTGTATGGCTAAAGTCGCTCGGATGGGTGTTTACATGTACCTATAATAATATGATAGTTAATTTATGGTACGACGCGTTGGCCTAGTTGGTAGTGACCCTGCTTACGAAGCTAGCGGTCCTGGGTTCAAATCCCGGTAAAGGCAGATATTTGTGTGATGAGCGCGAATATTTGTTCCCGATTCATGGATGTTTTCTATGTATTTAAGTATATATTTCTCTATATAAGTATTTATATCGTTGTTTAGTACCCATAGTACAAGCCTAGAGCTTAGTTTGGGGCTAGGTCAATTGGTGTGGTGGTGGTGGTGGTGGTACGGCCATTCCTACTTGTCACACGATCTCGCATGACGCATCTGCGAAGGGTGTAGGGTTCCGAAGCCGTTACTACAAGGAAATTAGACCTTAAACTTAACTTTGCCATTGGAAAACTGTTATCCCCATACATCGACATAGGTCGCCGTGAGTTTACCAACACCGCAAATAAGTTTTCGGTAGGTATAAACATTTAAACCGTTTGTAACTCAAGAACGACTGAAGTCTACTTAGTAGTGATAATGCCGTTATAGGCAAATATTTGTGTGATGTGATGAGCGCACGTATGATTAAGACTTGGAAAGTTTTAGACGTTGTTTTATATTTATTAGTAGGGTAGAAGTACCGTTTGTGGCCACTGTACCCTTTTTGGCCACTTAAGGTTGAAATGAGTATCATAAATACTGTATATTTAAAAATAATATTCTTAAATAGTTAAGACTGATGATTAATATTACGATAAAATATAAAAATAGTTTTGTAAATTTCATAATGCTTTAGATATTAGTTAAAATTTAAAGTGGCCAATAACCGTCTTAAGATGGCCAAAGCCGGTACTTCTACCCTATTTATTTTTCTATATACCTAATTATATTTTTCGTAGTCAAATACCGAGCTTAGTTTGGGACTAGGTCAATTTACGTGTGGTTGTCCCGTGATATACATTTATATATGTCAGACATACGTTTTACCACTTACCTTACATTAAAGATTGAGAGTGATAAGATACTTGACGCGCTTCAAATTACACTAGCTTATCTGGGGGCCTGATGTGGCTCCGTATCGCGTGAAAAAATGTGGATAAAAAAATCCGTCACTTTCTGACACTTAACAAGCATGAGGGTGACGGGTGCCTTATAGGTTATAGGTTGCAACGGGCTGTTTTCCGCAACTCAACGACTTAATATTTGCGCCTTTTTTGCGTGCTGGGTTGCTGGTGCTACTCCTGCCAACCCAGTTCTACCAGGAAGCCTAGCAGACCCTTTGTGTTGCCGATGGCTTCTGGTAACGACCTCGGTGTTCCGAGGTTACGTGCCCGGTATGTTGCCACCTCAGGGCATTCCATGATGACGTGGGCTGCGGATTCCTCCGCCGTCATACAGGCTCTGCACAGGGGGCTGTCTGTAACACCCAATGTGAACAAGTGTTTGTTAAATAAGGCATGGTCAGATTGGTCAGTTATGGCTCCAGTTAGTAATCGGAGTTGGGCCCTTTTGAGATTTTGTAGTCTACGCGACAATCCGGGATTGATCGTCGGAAGGGCCTCCTTACTTTGCCTGCAGGTGTTTAGGTTGCTCCAGTAGTGTTGGTGCTTTACCTTGGTGATTCGGCGCAGTTTGTTACGCAGCCAGCTGGTCGGAAGGGGCAGAAATGGTTCAGGACCTATCGCTTCCGTTTCTGAGCCCCTTCTCGCGATTACGTCAGCTGCATCTTTACCGCGTGAGTTGCTATGTCCCTTTATCCACTGTAGGGTGATGGGGTTAATGTTACATACCTTGGAAATGGCGTTGTGACATTCGTATATTAGCGGGGTGCCTTATCCACATTTTGTCATGCGATAAGCGCCACCATACTAAATCTGCTTGAGTTCATTTACGAAAGTTTCAAGGTAATTGTTTGATCGGGAATTTGACCCATATTTCGTATTAATGCCTTAGTTAATCTTCTATCGAAAAGGGTATGCTAAGATAGTTTGGTCATTTAGAAAGGACGGATGATATATGGCGAGCGAGAGTGAACGGAGATATCGGTAGGGGACGTCGTAGACGGACGTACGGTAATCAGATTCGCGGTCTGAATAAGGGCCGAATCAAAAGCACCCGAAACCGACGTACGTGCATGAAGAGATTGAAGAATGTCAAGGAAGCGATAAGCGGTATATTTAGACCGGTGCACCTGGCGTTTCATAGTCTCGGTCCCCATTGGGAGACAGGCGTGAAGTTATGTATGTGTGTATGTATGTTAATCTTCTATGACAAAGTATAAAAATTAAATTGACTGACTTCGATCAAACCAATACGTTCTCAACTGTTTAGTTATCATCTGATTCCTGAACTGAAAATAAGTATATAATATGAGTATAACAATCTACCTACTCGTAATAAACCGAACGATATTTATTAACGAGCCTATAGGTATCTTCCAAGTCGTTTGATTTATTATACAGACAGACGTTAATACTGATAATAAAGTTAATAAACTAACCTATTAGACACACGTCATTGATTATATTGAAATGTCTTAATTAATCAGTTCATTATTAACAGGATTTGAAGCTGTGGTGTAATACCTCCAATTATTACTACATTTTAACTGATATGAAAAGCTTTATTAAGGCTCTGTCGTCCCGGGTCATAGACACCTCTGGAGATCCTAGAGCTGGTGCTTAACTCTCCCAAAGGATTGGGCAAGCTATCTAGAGAGGTAATGCAGCCAGTGTGTTAGGGACCATGCCGCGAGCGGACCTGCTAGAGGGGGTGTTCTTTTTATAGTGGTGATTATTATTTACACGGCTCGGGGGAAATCAGAGAAAACTAAATTAAGCGCGGTGAGGGATGAGTCTGGAAACTTAATATGTGAGGAAGAAAAAATGCTTGATAGATGGAAAACTTATTTTGAAAGCTTGTTTGAATGCGAAGATATTTCTCGTGAGCCAGAAAGCATGAGTAAAGGTGCAAGTAGCGAAGATGAAAGTGTGATTAGTATGAGTGAAATCATGAAAGCATTAAAAAGTATGAAAGCGGGAAAATCAGCAGGTTGTGATAGAGTGTCGATAGAAATGCTGAGGAGAGGAGATGGCCTGGTGGGTAGTCTGTTGTACCGCCTTTTCAATGCATGTTGGAGAAGCGGCCGAGTCCCGGAAGATTGGGTCAAGGCCGTTATCGTCCCACTGTATAAAGGAAAGGGGTCACAGCAAGACTGCAAAAACTACCGCGGTATCAGCCTCCTTAGTGTTGTCGGCAAAGTATATGCGAAGATTTTAATTGAAAGGGTATTGAATGTTACGAATGACAAAATCTGGGATGTACAAGCGGGATTTCGAAAGGGAATGGGATGTACGGATCAGGTCTTTTCACTACGGTCCATCACAGAAAAGTTCTTGGCTGTCAACCAAAAGGTTTTCTGTGCTTTTGTGGACCTGGAAAAGGCCTATGATAGGGTAGATAGAAAGGAGTTGTGGACGGTGTTGTCTATGTATGGAGTGAGCAGCAACCTGGTGCAGGCTTTGAGGTCCCTTTATGAGGGCTCCAGAGCCTGTGTCAGGATCAATGGGGCATACTCGGCCTGGTTTAACATCTCTAAAGGTGTTAGACAGGGCTGTGTTGCCTCACCATGGCTGTTCAATCTATTCATGGACAGTTGTATGAGGGATTTGAAAGAGTATGATAAGGGTTTGCGTGTGCAAGAGTTGCTAATCAAATGCCTCTTATATGCCGATGATCAAGTTATACTTGCCCCATCGGTACTTGAGTTGCAGGAGATGTTGACAGTGATGAATGAGGGATTTAAGCAAAAGGGGATGAAAGTAAATGTTGCCAAGACCAAGGTCATGGTGATAGAGAAGGATGAAGAGATGACTGAGTGCGTGATAAATGTAAATGGCGAATTAGTAGAACAAGTGAGCGAATTTGTGTACCTGGGAAGTGTGTTTACAAGAGATGGTAAGTGTGAGAAGGATATCGAGAGGAGGGTAAATGCGGGGAATCAAATTAATGGGGCACTGTACTCCTTTGTGAGCAGACAGGGCGTTTCACAAAAAGCCCGGCTGGCTGTTCACAATGGAGTGCTGGCCCCTACCCTGATGTATGGTAGTGAATGTTGGGTGTGGCAGGACAAGCATGTAAGTCGTGTAAATGCAGTTGAAATGCGCTCTTTGCGTAGTATGTGTGGTGTGAAACTGATTGATAGAGTTAGAAATGAAAAAATCAGAGAGAAGTGTGGAATAAAAGAAGATGTAGTGACTAAGATTGAAAAGGGCATGCTTCGATGGTTCGGTCATTTGGAAAGGATGGATGAGGGAAGATTGACGAAAGAGATATACAGATCGAAAGTGTGTGAAGGGTCGGAAGGGGCCGCCCTAGGCGTACTTTTTCGAATCAAATCGGAGAAATACTCGAAAAGGGCCGAATCTTAAGTACCCGAAACCGACGTGCGTGCATGACTCGATGTATGAATGTTGAAGAAGCGAAGGAAATTTGTCAGGATCGTAGCAAGTGGAAAGAAGTGGTCTCTGCCTACCCCTCTGGGAAACAGGCGTGATTTAATGTATGTATGTATGTATTATTTACACCTTTAATATTTGAGTAGCTTAGTTTTATTATAGTTAATTAGTATTTAGTACTTTATATTTTTTACTATTTAATTAGCATATTGCACAATTTTCAATATGAATTTCGAAATTTAGTCAGATTCAGTAATTTTTATGCTTACAAAAAAAAGTTGAAATGCCTAAGTATAGCACTTATAGTAGTAAAATAACAAAATGATCTCATATGAAACCTTCCCTTGCGATTTTCGCTAACAATTCACAAAGGAAGTAACAAAATCAATGATAAATACCGGAAAACCGGCGGAAAATTTGCCGGACGACATTGGGTACACAATACACATTTTAGTTCCGGCAGTCAATATTTAGTTTGCCGGAGCTGCGGCTGCTCAAACACTCGTGGACGGCAAACTAGGCGCGGGTTTGAGGAGACCGCGTTGATTTTTTTTGTATCTTATTTCATAACTTTTTGGGTATAGTATGAATCTTCTCAAATGAACTTTTCGCTTCGAGCCCTAATCTTCCAAACAAAGGCCATTGTTTCTATTATCGCAAAACCGCTAGCTACCGAGTTAGCACGTGCTACTACAACATTGATATTGAAAAACAAACGGTGAAGATGCCGTGGGGCAGCTCCTCGACGATGAGCAGGATGAGCAGAAGTACTGACCGTGATGGTTCCAATGTGGTGCGATTTCGTTAGATTCGACCGGCGCGGTACGGGCGGCGCGACAACGCGCGTTTCCGACAGCGTTGAGCAATTCTTCTTTCACGTCACTTAAGTCACTGTTGGTGCACTGAAACTTGTGTCCGAGAACGTCTAGGTACCTAGGATAATCAGTATAATCACTTGATATGGGCGGAAAGCAATGGCGCGCGCGCGGGTCGCTCGTTCAACCTGATCGATTCGTTTCTTCGTAAGGTTAGCACTTCTATCCGCGGCGTGGCGCTAGCGGCGCCGTCAATGAGCAGAAACGTCCCGTTTTACGCGGGAACATCCTGGGGGCCCGGGGGTGGCCCTCCATCTTGAGCAGAATCTAACGGAAACCTGGCTATCTTGAACACCGGTCTCCGCAGGCTTCCGTGGGTTGTGTCTAGATCCACAACTCTGATCACTCCATCCTTTCCAGGTAATGTGCGGGTGATTCTTCCCAGTCTCCATTGTAGCGGTGGGAGGTTGTCTTCCTTAATCAGGACGAGCTCGCCTACTTGAGGAGGGGAAGAGGGAGACAGCCACTTGGAGCGAGTTTGAAGGGTATGGAGGTAGGACTTGGTCCACAGTGTCCAAAAGCGCTGAGAAAGTGCTTGGATAAGCTGAAAACGTCTAAGGGTAGATAAGGGTCTGTCGTCAAGAGACAGTTCGGGCAGAGCAGTGAGCGGACGACCTATAATAAAATGTCCAGCTGTCAGTGAGTCAAAGTCTGAAGGGTCGGCTGAAAGTGGGCAGAGAGGTCTCGAGTTGAGCACGGCCTCGATTCGAGTCAAAAGTGTGTAAAATTCCTCGAATGTGAGGTGTTGTTCACCAATTACGCGATAAAGCAATTGTTTCGTAGATTTTATGTTTATCTCATGCAGAGCGCCAAACCACGGTCCTTTAGGAGGATTGAGCAACCAGGTTATGTGCTGGTTAGCAAGCTTGTGCGTAATTACATCACTATTCGAAACGAGAAAGTTCTGAACTTCAATGAGCTGATTCCTAGCGCCTACGTAATTGGTGCCGCAATCCGAGCGAATGAGAACCGGAGTACCACGACGCGAGATAAAACGCTGTAAGGTTGCAAAAAATGCTTCTGTGCTGAGCGATGAGACTAGTTCCAGGTGAACTGCCTTCGTTGAGAGGCAAACGAATATACAAAAGTACGCCTTCAATAGTTTAGCGTTCCGTAACGTACTAGATTTAACGAGGAAGGGACCGGCAAAGTCAGTTGTGACCTGGCTAAATACGGGCTGAGGGCTGACCCTGTCTGCTGGTAGGTCAGCCATGAACGGGGCTGCAGGCTGAGCGCGGCATCGAAAACATGGAATACATTTGAATACGCGGTGTCTGATAACGCGGCGGGCTGAGAGTATCCAGAATTGCTGGCGTAAAATAGCGTGTAATGTGTCGGCGCCAGGATGGCAGTATACTCTGTGATAATGGTCTATGATAAGGTCTACCAGTGGGCTAGAGCTGGGTAAAATGAGTGGGTGCTGAGTATCGTATCTAACTGGTGCATGAGAAAGGCGACCGCCGACTCTTAAGAAGTGATCCTTAATAAAAGGCGAGAGACGTTGAAGTCTGACGGTGCAGATCTTGTCAGTCTGAAGACGTTGAATATCCTCTGCAAACTCATTCTGCTGAACAGAACGGACCCAGTGGAGCAGAGCGTCCCTACGTTCTTTTACCGTCAAAGGACCAGAGCGTCTTGCCTTTAGGCTGTGCTGGCAATTGAAAATGAATCTTT
This sequence comes from Acleris emargana, assembly GCA_927399475.2. Taxonomy (NCBI): domain Eukaryota; kingdom Metazoa; phylum Arthropoda; class Insecta; order Lepidoptera; family Tortricidae; genus Acleris; species Acleris emargana. The sequence goes on from OV656846.1 coordinate 838,066, forward strand.
TTATACGAGCTGTCACTCCGACAAGCTTGTCAAGAGAGCTAAAGCGAGTGAGTAAATCTATGTCCAAGTCTGGGATTGCGATATGAGCTAGTGCCTTCTTGGGCTTAAGGCCTGGTAGGGCATGATGGCCTAGGGCTGGAGGCATCTTGGGCCAAGTGTCAGGAGGCTCTTTGAGCCAGTTAGGTGACCACCACAGTTGATGAGCAGAAAGTGATTGAGCGGAGTTCCCTCTACTTGCACAGTCTGCAGGGTTGAGATTCGTGGGAACATGTCTCCACGTGGAGCTAGTGGGACTAGATGTTATTTTAGCCACACGGTTGGCCTCGAAAGTTTGGAGTCGATGAGGGGGCATGTTGAGCCATGCTATAACTATGGTACTATCTGACCAACAGATATGTTGGTCTATGCTGATGTGGGCTGACAGTTTAGCTGATACACGGATCATGAGCTGTGATAAAAGAGCTGCAGCTGAGAGTTCTAGTTTTGGAATCGTTTGGTGATTCTTAATAGGAGCCACCTTTGATTTGGCAACAATCAGATGCACATTGGTATGTCCATTTGCATCGAGTTCATGTAGGTAAGTGACAGCGGCATACCCAGCCTCCGAAGCGTCTGCGAACCCGTGAAGCGAGTAAACAGACGAGCTTTTATTTGAGCATATGTGTCGAGGTAGGCGAAGGCCTGAGAGCTGAGGGAGGTCCTGTGAAATGTGCTGCCACTCCGTGTGAACATCATCTGGAATGGGCTCGTCCCAACCCAGTTGTTGAAGCCATAGCTTCTGTAAGAGAAGCTTTGCGCGAAAGATGACTGGTGTAACCCAGCCGTTGGGGTCATAAAGTGATGCTACTGTGCTGAGAATGGTGCGCTTGGTGACTTGGGTTAGTGAGGGGAGAGAGATGCGATAAGTGAATTCATCCGATTGAGGGATCCATTGGATGCCTAGTACCTTAATGGAGTTCGGATCTGGGCTAATGTCGAAATCTTTAGGCATATCACATTGGTCATCCGGAAACCGTTCAAGAAGCTGGGGACAGTTTGAGGTCCATTTCCTGAGCTGAAAACCACCTAGGGCAAGTAAGTTAATCAACTCAGTTTGGAGTCCCTGAGCAGATTCCACAGAGTCATGGCCACAGAGTATATCGTCGACGAAAATTGAATTGCGTAGGACCTTAGCAGCATGGGGATAGCGATGATCTTCATCATCAGCCAATTGGAGCAAAGTGCGGATGGCATGGTACGGGCTAGACCGTAACCCATACGTGACAGTATTTAGCGCATATGTAAGCAGAGGCTGGTCAGGTGACGACCGCCAGAGAATGAGTTGATACTGTCTTTGATCTGGGTGGATGAGTACGTTCCTAAACATCATTTTGATGTCTGTGCTGAAAACTATAGGATGGGTTCTAAAAGACATAATAATATCAACGATATCTTGCTGAAGGGCTGGACCTGTGTGTAGGCAATCATTTATACTGACACCATTTGAGCTTTTACAACTGCCATCAAAAACAGTGCGTAACTTGTCCGAACCTGCCTTGAATATGCCATGATGGGGAATATAAAAGTGTGGTTTATGAGCAAAAGTGTTTGGGTGACATGGAGACATATGGCCTAGTTTCAGGTATTCTGCCATGAAGTCAACATATTTAGAGCGGAGGAGCTGATTTGTTTGTAGCTTCTTTTCAAGATTGAGAAACCTACGTAGCGCGATAGCGTGAGTGTTGCCTAAGGTCGGCGCATTTGGTAGAAAGGGCAATGTAACCATATATCGGCCTGATGATTCTCTAGTGGTAGTAGTGCGGTAAATTTCCTCACACTGCTCTTGTAAAGGACTGGTTTCTTTATGAGGTTGAGGTTCTTCTGACTCCCAGAACCTCTCAAGATTCTTGCAAATTTCATGTGTAGACATATCGGATTCTGGATGTGAGCTGATAACGTGAGCTAAGTTGGACTGGCTCGCCGGTGTTGAATATAAGTTTTCAATGGGTCCTATCAGTGCGAAGTCAAAAATCGTGCCGAAGGCTATAGGCTTCCCGGGGCCTAACGAGACCTTAGTCCCGTCTAGAACTTGGCCGAGGATATCGGAACCTAACAGAAGATCAATCGCAGCTGGAGTATGGTACTCCTGATCTGCCAAGGGAATCGATGACTGGTCTCCCACTCTGGCAATGTGTGCTACCCTTTGCATTGGGAGATAACCACTAACATCTTTTAAAATATGCGCTGTTGTCGTTATCGTCGGTGTCTCACTGTGTGTTGGTCGAAATACTATTGTGATTGATGCCTTTGAGTCTTGTGTGTGTTGGTTGCCCACTCCTACGATTTTGAGTGATGTTGAATTTTGCGGCAGATTTAAACTTCGAGCCATGCGCTGAGTAATTAGTGTTAGCATACTGCCGCAATCTAATAAGGCTCGAGCGGTATGCAAGTTGCCATGCACGTCTGCTAGTCTGAGCGAAACGGTAGGCAGTAATACGGGTGTACTTGTGCTGAGTTTTTCTCCGCTTTGTGCTGATAGTGCTAGTCGGTGGGATGACTGTGTATGTGCTGAGGGTGAATGCGTGGGCGGATCTGTTTCGCCTTCCGAATGCTCTGTGATAGTAGGTAGTCATAGGTGGTGACTACCTTCACGAGTCTTACTGGGCGTCCATGATTGAGTGGGTGGGGTTGCTTGTTGAGTTGAAGTCGTCAAGGCGGCGTGACCTTGGGGTGGCCTTTGCTGCCCGGGTCGATTCTGGGGGGGGCGCTGCCTGGGCTGCTCCCGTAAATGTGGGGGAAGAAGGTGAGCTGAGGTCTGTATTGGAGAACAGGCTCCAGGCCGATGAAGAGAGGTGTGGTGGTTAGGATTCCCACACTCCTTACATGCTCGCGTGGACTTGCACTCATTCTCATAGTGAGGTCCGAGGCAACGTCGACAACGGTCGCGGGCTTGGACAAAGTCCCATCGACCTTGAATAGGCTGATTATTAAACTCCGGGCAAGCTATTAGTTTGTGCCCGTTATCTTTACAGTAGGGGCAATATAATCTTGAAGTAGAGGGGGTATGGGTCGTTTGGGCCGAATAAACTTGTCTGAGCTGAGTTGGTGGTGGCGATAGATAATCTGAACGAGAACGTATCGGGCCTATGGGGCGGAACTGCTGGCAGCCTGGGTGACGAAAACCTCGTGAAGGCTGTGAGGTAGGAGACTGCCTACGGGAAGAGCTGGTGTGCGGCTGGGTCTGAGTAACTGGGGCCGGCGCTTGGTTGGACCACTCAGTTTCCACACAGCGCGCGTGCTCCTCCAGAAAAGAGATAAAATTTTTGAGGGTGGGCAGAGTGGTGCGCGACCCGTATTTTCGTTCAAACAAGGTGCGGAGTTCGCCTTTGAGTTTTCGTACCACGATTGATACGAAAACATAGTCATTGTCAGACATAGGTAGGTCAAGGTTACTGAGCGCACTTTGCGCTGAAATTAGGGGCGTTAAGAAGAGCGTGCGGATACTTGAGCGCGTATGAATATTTGGGAGGCTCAGAATGATGTCCACAAACCGGTCGATCAATACACGACGGTTCTCGTAGCGTTTGGTGAGAATGTCCAAGGCCACGGCAAAATTCTCGTTGGTGATCTTCAGGTGGGACACCATACTAAGCGACTCGCCTGATAGACACGAAAAAAGATAGTGGAGCTTCACAGCATCCGAGAGAGTAGCCATGTCATTGGTGAGACTTTTGAAGATGGCGATGAAGGAAGGCCAATCTTCAACCTGGGAGCTGAACTTGGGCAGCGCGATTTTGGGTAGAACAGATGTGGGCGTGCTTGAAGTGGAGGGCTGAGCGAGCGGAGCGTGAGCTTGAGGCATCGCGTTAATTTTTTTTTGTGAGACCAATATCTCAATATGCGCTTCCATGGCCTTAGCGTGGCTCTCGGTGTACGCGGTCTCCGATTTGTCGTCCAAATCTTCATCGTCTAAAATTTCATGGAAGACGTCATCGAGTTTGGTCTTGGTGTCCTCTAATCGCGAGAATCGTGCATTGAACTCCTCGACAGAGTATTTTGACAGGTCGTTGGCCACAAGTGCCTGTCCAATGTCACGGAGTTGTAGAATTGCCTTAAGTGCCTCGCGAAAGATCGCCGCTTGCGATTTGGACGGCATTATATGTAATTTTTATTTTTAAATTTAAACAAGTCAAAGTTTTTTTTTTTTTATATAAGTGCAGAACGCGGAGTGCGAAATAAACCGTGCAGTAATTATCAATTGAACTCGAAGGGCGTAGAAAATAAAACCTAATTAATTTTAAGAGTGCAACTGTCAAGCCAAACTGCACCGTATTGCATGCGCGCGAGAGTATATAATCTTGGCTGGGCTGAGCGAGTAAGTAGTAGCGAGAAGTGCGACGCCACCAGCCGAGTTGGGAACGTGCCTAGTGCATACGACTCTAGAAGTCGCGGGTTCGATTCCCGGTGAGTGCAATCCTCTTTTTTTTTTTTAAATGAGATAAAGCAAACCGAAATCAAGGCTGTGATTCTACAGTCTAGTTTTATAAGGTTAGGGTACAGGGAACTGCAATCTAGGTTATTAATGTACTAAGAGCTGATTGTTTGTACCTATTTATTTATTTATTTTGTTTACCGTGAACAGCAATAAAGTAGCTATTGTCAGAAAGTTTCGCCTCAAACAGTGATGTAAGTTCGACAATGTTAGGTATGATGAGTTATTACTTATTAGTTAGCTACGAGTTAGCTACGTCTTACGACTAACACACTAATAACTCTGTTCTGGGCCGAGATAAACTCTTATGCGTACCTACCTAATAAGTTTGTATTTACGCAAACAAATTATCGTTTCTAAATAATTACAAGTTAAAACTTAAATCACTAATGGGAATGAAATGACGATTTTATTGTTATGGGTAGGTATCTATTGGTATAATATGCTATGGGCGCGCTGACTGAGTCTTTGTTTAAATACTTAAAGCTACCTACCTACGTTGCGTGTTTATTTATAATGAATGAGTTTCGTAGGGTAGGTAGATGATATTTGAGCGGTGAGCGGAAAGCAAATGACTAACGTTAATCTTGGTATTCTATTCGTTGTTATGATACGAGTAAATAGGTTGGTATTGAGACGACGATTACTAATTAGGTATTGGGAACTACGTTGATGTTTGCGTACCTAAGTACCGAAAAGTGGTGACGAGATTAGTATTTCGTATTTAATACCTATAGGTTGGGCTGATTACAAAGGCTATAAAGACCAAAAGTGTGCTCGATTTTAAGTGGACTTTATTATGGAGAGGTTATGTGAGCTAGACAAAGCTAGGTAATTTTAGTACCTATTACGCTCGCTTGTATCTAATAAGAAATAATTATTGGGCCTAGTTAATTATTATTACGAGCGGGGTTACGGGCTGATGTAAATACTTATTCGTATGACGAGATGAAATATGGATTAAGAGAATTGGCTGTAGGTATAGGTAGGTTTGTTGGATCAAATCTGATGGTTCGATGGATCAAATCAGAAGGTTCGAAGGACCAAAATGAAGATGCCGTGGGGCAGCTCCTCGACGATGAGCAGGATGAGCAGAAGTACTGACCGTGATGGTTCCAATGTGGTGCGATTTCGTTAGATTCGACCGGCGCGGTACGGGCGGCGCGACAACGCGCGTTTCCGACAGCGTTGAGCAATTCTTCTTTCACGTCACTTAAGTCACTGTTGGTGCACTGAAACTTGTGTCCGAGAACGTCTAGGTACCTAGGATAATCAGTATAATCACTTGATATGGGCGGAAAGCAATGGCGCGCGCGCGGGTCGCTCGTTCAACCTGATCGATTCGTTTCTTCGTAAGGTTAGCACTTCTATCCGCGGCGTGGCGCTAGCGGCGCCGTCAATGAGCAGAAACGTCCCGTTTTACGCGGGAACAAACGGTATCGTCATAGTATTAAGGTTCAAATTGAATGTCACTGACATTCTAGATGTTACGTTTTGGTAGTGTAGGACGATACCGCCCCGAGGCAATACGGCAAATACCAAAACGTAACATCTAGAATGTCAGTGACATTCAATTTGAACCTTAATACTATGACGATACCGTTTGTTTTTCAATATCAATGTTGTAGTAGCACGTGCTAACTCGGTAGCTAGCGGTTTTGCGATAATAGAAACAATGGCCTTTGTTTGGAAGATTAGGGCTCGAAGCGAAAAGTTCATTTGAGAAGATTCATACTATAGTTAGATATACAAGGTGGGAATGAGTGACCCGCCAAATTTCAACCACGCATTTCTGATGATATTTTGAGTAAATAATGTTATATCAACATAGGTCCAATACTGCCATATTAACGAATTTATTTTGTAGAACAAAATAATTCAATGAATGATAGAACTTGTGTCACCCTAGAGATTTTTCAACACTTGATTTTTTTTTAATAATTAATATCTCGAGAATTAAGCTTTGCCTAGCAATGTTTATATTACTTTTTTTTATCCACATTGGCCCAAGAATCGATGGTTAAAATTTGGCGGGTTACTCATTCCCACCGTGTATATAACTCTAGCGGACCCGACAGACGGAGTCCTGCATGATATCTGCCATGCAGGACAACGCCATCTGCCGGGTTTATTTGTGAATCTAAACCATCTTCAAATCCACTTGAACACACAAAAAAAAAACATTCAAATCGGTTCAGCCGTGTAGGAGGAGTTCACTGGCAACACACGTGCAGAAGAATTATATATATATATAGATAAAGAAGATATAACAACCCCCGGTATAATTGGACCCCTTCTTTCAGAACTGGGGGGTTTCGTTTTCAGTCATATAGCTGTCCTTTTCTCTCAGCGTAAGCAGAAAACTGCATAGCTGTCATAATAACGCCACTTATATAAATTAAAGGACCAAAGCGACTTTTATGAAATCTAGCTCAGAACCACCGCCAGAAAACCTGCATCCAAATAAATAACAACCGAAAGCAAGCTTTAAAAACCAGACTGTTATTGCTGACCAACTTTAAATCGTTATTAATCCTCAATAATTGTTCAAAATTAAAAATGACTATAAAAACTTATTTTTTTTAAATACCTTATGAATGATACCCCATTTGGAAAAAACACACAAAAAAAAAGCCCAGCATTATTGTTTTTTCGCGTTTATAATAGCTGGTTAAAAATTAGACTACCCGTATTTCTTGGTTTTTCTTTATTTAACTTAAATTCGTCGTTAATAATTTATTAAAGAAATAGTCATTAAAAAGACCGTATATACAAAGTTAGGAATACTGATGTCGTGATCTTAGCCTGATATGAAATAAAAAAGTAACTTTAAACACAAACAGAACTGACTGTCATGTCATGTCAATCATTCGCTGCTGCCTGTTCGTTCACATATTTGTTATTTTGCGTAATTTAATTAATTACATAATTTGTAGACGCCATTAAAATAAATAAACTATTTTGCGTAGAATCGAAAGCGTGTCGTTAGAATCAAGTAATCCGTCAGACAAATAAAAAATGAACATGACAGTTGTATATTTTTTTCAACTCCTTTGGTAATAAATGGACTAAGGGCACTATAAGTGTATTCCTAACATTCACAATCCAACTTTTTTTACTGTTTTTCCTAAATATAAAAAAAACTACTGCATAAAAAAGTCCAAAAATATTTAACTGTAATCAGCAGTGTAAAATCTAGAAACGGTATTTTATTTTACTACCTTAGCACATAATGAATTGTTGTCAATTTTCATTTCATAGAAAAATATTTTCTGCTGGACCCGTGTTGATTTCAGTTTATCTTGTGATAGTTACAAGTCTAACCTAACCTAACCTACGTGTATCATATTTAAGATAATCTGAAATCAACCTGAAATTTTTGTAGTCAGTGTCTATGAAATGTTTCTCTATAAAAGAACGACACCCACCCCATTTGTCATAGTTCGTTGACTTTTTATTACATTATGGCCTATGGCATACAAGCTATGGTTTTGTAACTCCCTAAAAAGCAGCTTTTTGGCTTTGTCAGTCAACGTCGTTATTTAGACTTCGATTAAAAGCTTATTTTAAGGCATTTACATTAATCATTTAACAAGAAGTCATTTAATTCTGAGATTACATCTGCAGCAGATTTGCCCCGAAGGCATTTCCCGACAAAGCAAAGCGAGCATCTCAGCAGGATATTGCCCGAGCACCCTGACAGGCACTTCCGGGCTGCAGTTGTGACGTCTGTGGAATGTCTCGCCCGAGACAATCTTAGAAATTGTTGGAATTAATTCATAATAAACATTTAGCACGGTCAAGAACTTAATAGAACCTTGTCGCATGAAACCTACGATTAATTCCTATGTAATTTCTATCTCGTCGCTTGACGTTGTCATTATGACAAGGGTCTCAGGTGGATCAAGATTTAAAATCCTACATACATACTAAAAGGGGATTAATTCAGAATGCACAAACGAGTCTAATGAAATATATTAACAACCGAAGCAATAGGTAACAATATAAATAACAATATATCACACGCGACTGCACTCGATACGATCGGTAAGTACGGGGCGTTCTTCGCGGCGGCGTAGCTCCAACTGGGCCGCCGGCATAGGCAAGCGCGGTGATGGCGGCGATCCAAAGTCCCCGCGAGACTTGTAGGTTCTTCCCCGGCATACCGCTCGCGCAGCTCTCTCTGTCTCCCGTTAGCTTACAGTCGGCCGTCCTGATGCTACTGTGAGTCCCGCACAGCTCTGAAGCCGCTTAGGCAGAATAATAAAGAATGGCACACTTCTTAAAGTGATACAGATGGTCCGCTTATTAAAGCCTTCATCAAATCGTCATAACAAGCTTCTGAAAGCATACGTCAACTAATGTCAAGGAATTCCGAGTGTTGACGTTATGAACCGCCTCCCAAGGCTTGCATACTTAAATGTTTCAATAGAGGTTGTCCCTCTCAAACGTCTTATGACAATCGTGTACACATCAGAAGTAAAATGCACTTTGTTCTGAACAACATACAACTTCACCACTTCATGTGGTATAAGCCAATCCAAATAAGATGACAAATACTTCTCAACGACACATCACCTCTTAAAGTGATGCCAAGCCAATCTGAATATGGCAAATACGTTTCAGCAACACATCACCTCTTAAAGTGATGCCAAGCCAATCTGAATATGGCAAATACGTTTCAACAACACATCACCTCTTAAAGTGATGACAAGTCAATCTGGATATGGCAAATACTTTTCAACAACACATCACCTCTTAAAGTGATGACAAGCCAATCTGAATATGGCAAATACTTTTCAACAACACATCACCTCTTAAAGTGATGCCAAGCCAATCTGAATATGGCAAATACGTTTCAGCAACACATCACCTCTTAAAGTGATGCCAAGCCAATCTGAATATGGCAAATACGTTTCAACAACACATCACCTCTTAAAGTGATGACAAGTCAATCTGGACATGGTAAAGACTTTTCAACAACACATCACCTCTTAAAGTGATGACAAGTCAATTTAAATATTTATGGCAAAGACTTTTCAACAACACATCACCTCTTAAAGTGATGACAAGTCAATTTAAATATGGCAAATACTTTCAACAAGACATCACCTCTTAAAGTGATGCCAAGCCAATCTGAATATGATACGTCCATCTGAATATGACAGACTCTCCATTTGTGATCAATGTGATCATAATATAAGTGTCGAGCAGATAAAATAAATTAAATAATGAATACATAATAAAATCAATGTATTATACAGTACGCCTATACCTTCTAATGTATGACATAGATATCAGAAAGGAACATAAAAGTTTGGTTCCTAAACCAAACATCATAACATCTCTTCATACAGTCAGTTCTTAATCTGACCCATGTTCTTGTTTTAACGAATAATCAATCAGTATAGTTATTACGACACATACATAACAACCATTATGGCATAGTTTCAATAGACAACATAATTGTCATAACAATATCACAAACAAAATTTCAATTTCTAATTTTAAACATTGATCAAACCTTCTGAGATACTTCAGACATGTGATAATTTCACAAAAATTAATCGCTAATTCGACTCAGAGTCTGAACAAGTATTTGTATTAAAGGGTTTTAGCTTATCCCTCGCGAGAACATTTTCATAAGTACGACCACGTGTACTAGAACTCTTAATAACATATCTATCATGGGGTAGAATTTTAACGACAACATAAGGACCATCATAGCGAGGCATTAGTTTGCCACTTCGCAAACCCTTCTTAATAATTTTACGCTGTGCCAGTACAAGTTGCCCTGGCTTAAAAGAAGGTTCAGAACGTCTTTTTTGGTCAAACGTGATTTTATTACGTTGTGCTATATTCTTAGAGCGAGTGGCAGCAGACTCACGCATCTCGTCAAAATTAGTTGAACGTATTGGCACTATTAAGTCACCAGCTAGACGCGGACGAAAACCATATAATAACTCTAACGGAGCCTTACCAGTTGAACTGTTAGTATTGGAATTTAACCCCAACTGTACCTTCGGAATGTACTGCTCCCAATGATTCTGTTCGTCCCCAACGTAAGCGACGAGTGCATCGAGTATGGTGCGATTAAAACGCTCAATCTGTCCGTTAGCCCTTGGGCTAGCCACAGCGTTCATTACATGTTTAATTTGACGTTCCAAGCAATAGTTTTTGAACATGTGACAGTCGAATGCCTTACCTCTATCGCTAATAATGCGACTTGGCAGCCCAAATGTTTTAATAAATTGATCTAAAGCCTTTAGAGAGTTTACACATCCAGTGTCCCGTACCGCTTCTATCCATATAAAGCGCGTGAATGCATCTATGATGGCAAAGATGTACATTTTACCTGATGGACTCTTACAGAACGGGCCAAGATGGTCTATATGGATGGTATGAAATGGCAAAGCTACCTTTTCTATCGGATGTAATAAACCGACCTTGCGTCCTGTTGGTTTTTTGGCATATTGGCAAGGTATACAACTGCGAACATATTTTTGAATAAAGCGGCGCATGTTGCTAAACCAATATTTAGTCTTAATAGCGTCATAAGTTTTGTTGAAATTGACATGGCCGTTATCGTCATGAAAAGTTTGAATGAGAGACCACCGTGATTGTCGTGGTACTACAACTTTCTTTTCTCCGTGAACTCTCCTAAACAGAATATCTTTCTCCAAACAATAATCACTACCTAAACCCTGCGTATTATTTTTAGAGAGTTCATCTTTTAACTGCGATACAATCGCTTTAATGGAATCGTCACCACGTTGCATGCTTTCGATTAAGTCACTTCCAGCTGTACACCGCACCACCGTGTGGATAGGATTTCGACTCAGGGCGTCAACGTGCGCCATCGATTTCCCAGCACGATACTCAACATCAAAATTGAAACCCTGAACTTCCAACCACCAGCGAGCTATTCGTGGATTCAAATCCCGTTTAGTCCAGGTCCAACGAAGAGCATTACAATCAGTAACGATAACAAATTTAATACCGCTGACGTACACCCTAAACTTTTGCAAGCTCATCACCACCGCTAGTGTCTCGAGTTCAAAACTATGGTAGTTTTGTTCAGCTAAATTAGTCTGTCGACTCGCGTATGCTACAGGTTTCCACGCACCATCAGATTGTTTTTGAACTAATATTCCACCTAACCCGATTTTGGAAGCGTCGGTATGGATTTGAGTTTCTAACTCGGGGTTAAATAGAGCAAGAACTGGTTGACTAATTAAAATTGATTTCAGTAATTCAAATGCCCTTATTTGTTCCTCGCCCCAAACCCAGGAATGATTCTTTTTTGTAAGTAAAGTGATTGGACGTGCAATAGTAGCAAAGTTACGGACATACTTTCGGAAATAGTTAGCTAGTCCTAAGAACTGCCTAACTTGATGCACATTTTCTGGTGTCGGAAAATTACGTACAGCATCTAGTTTGTGTTGCGCTGGTTTCACTTCTCCGCTACGAACCTCATGGCCCAAATATTCCACGGTTGGTACCAGAAAAGAACACTTATCTAACCGGAGTGTCATACCAGCCTCACGTATCCGTTCTAAAACAGCTCTAAGACGCTCTAAAGCATCATTGTATGTCTCAGCATAAATTAAAATGTCATCCAAGTATGCCGTTGCAAAGTTGAATTTCAGCGGTCCTAAAATGTCATCCATCGCACGCTGAAAGACAGCGGGTGCGTTGGCTAAGCCGAAACTCATACGCGTATACTGGTAATGACCATCAGGTGTAATGAACGCAGTCAATGGTTTACTAGTTTCATCCAATTGAATACAAAAATACGCGGACATAACGTCGAGGCATGAGAACACACGTTGTTTCGATAGTCGATCAAGTTGATCCTGAATGAGTGGCAATGGGTACCGTTCTTTCTTAGTAATTTTATTTAAAGCACGGTAATCCACACACATGCGCTTTTCTCCTGTTTTCTTAGCGACCAATAAAACGGGACTAGCATATGAAGAATTAGCCACCTCAATTATACCTTTACGTAATAAGTCAGACACAATAGAACGTACTTACTCCCTATCCTCTGCAGACATTCGGTAAGGACGATAGTATATAGGTTTAGTATCCATCAATTCAATTTTCATCTTAACCTCACATTTACCTACTTTTTCTCCGTCATTCGAAAAACAATTAGAATATTCTTTCAGAATACCTTCTAATTGCGCAAGGACAGAAGGTTCTATATCTGCACCTATTTTATAACTTTTTCGATCATCGGTAGTAACCGTAGCACGTGCGACACAGGTATTAGGTGGTAGAGTTATCACCTCTTTACTTAGATTAACCACATTTACCACAGCCTGACCTTCTACGATTTCAGTAATGTGTTCAGGAATCAGAATTTCATTCCTAGGTTTTAAATGTTCCGTATTCTGTAGTGATATGGGACCTTCAACGTTGGCACAAGACAGCACAATTTTATTGACACCGGGTTGCAAGTTTATATCGCTAAGTGAATTTAATTTAACGCGGTCATTGTCTTCAGGAAGTTCAGGAACACACGGTAACGCGGACAAATAATTGGCGTTGTACAATCTCAAAGCATTAGGTGTTTTAATAACATATACGTTAGGGTATTCTGTGAACGGTTGGCCTATAATTATACCTATGTCTTGCGCACTATCAGGCACTATATAAGCTCTTAACGCATCACAGGTGGCCTCATCAGCTGATATGTTCACCAAGGCCTCCCCATATGGTATTATTTTTGATCCGCCGAAACCCTTTATAACACTACCACTAGTACACGGCTGAATTTCAAGTTGTAATTGTTTTGCCACTGACTTCGTTATAGTGACGCAAGTACTGCCGAAATCTATGAAACCTAATACAGAGAGGTCATTGAACTTGACAGTCATATAGTACTTCAGGTTACCCGAGACGTCCTGTATAGCGCGTACTATCGGAGCGCCGCCTGTGGTTGTGCTATTGTTATACGTATTACGACTTTTAAGTTTCATACACTCGTCTTTTACATGACCTATTTTATTACAGTAGGTACATTTACGCATTTTTTTGATAACACTTATCGTCATTATGACCAATTTTCCCACAAAACGAGCATATTTTTGACAATTTATTCTGTGCATTCGACGGACAACGGAAAGCAACATGACCGCGCTTTTTACACGAGTGGCATCTAATGCCATAAGTATTTTTATCTTTTGTGCCGAATCGTGTTTGGTTAGTACTACGCACTGAAATACTGTTATGGGTAGTGTGCAAGGATGATAAATAATTTAAAAGCGAGAGCGGATCTCGGCAACCAGCCGATATCGCACCTACTTCGATAAGCTCACTCCCGATCGTACCTATTATTGCCTCTGTAATAAGAGCGGGAGGTATATCACACGCGTTGCCAAGCGCTAACTTATCATAATAAAACTGTAGGTAACTGACACCGGGCTGTCTAACAACATTAACCAAATCACGCAACATACTTAGTTTACTTTTATGGGATGGAAAAGCACTCAACAATTTGTTTTTAAACTCAGACCATGATGAATCAAAATCATTACGTTGATCATACCATCGACGCGCGTAACCTTTTAACTTTGAAGCGCAATTAAACATGACTGTTTTTTCATCCCAGTTATACATATTAGCCATGCCTTCCACTTTGCGTATCCATATCTCCGTCGTTATTAACGACGTCTGAGGGTCAAAATCTGGAACCGGATCATTGCGTCCAACATACCTGATAGGCGGGTACAACGTATCACCCACCGTAGGTACCGATGCCGGGATAACGACACTCGCCGTTTCCGTGACCTCGCGCGGCGACTGTGGCGGCGCGCTTTCAAAGATCAAAGGCGCCGACAGCGGCGCGCGTGTAGGTTTCAAAGGCGGCACATTTACCGCCACTGAGGACAAAGATGGGATGACCACAGACTTAGCGGTGGCAGCCGACACTGACTCTCCCTGCAGGATGGCTGACTCCGAAGTCACCGGAGTGTATGTAGGTAGCGGCGGTGTGAGAGTACCACCTTCCGACAAAAGGTCGCATTCGCGCGCTTCTTCGGACGGCTGCGACTGTGGCACAGGTGCCAGCGCTGGACGTATTGTCTGCGATTTATCAAACATGACTTCTTCTAGTAATCGCACTCTCTCTTTCAGTCTTCGTGTTTGAATCTCGTCTATCAAGCGCTGACGTAATCGGTTTTCCTTCTCTTCGCTGCTTCGTCGTTCTCGGTTCTTTTTGTGTCGACCCATTATCGTAACACAAAGTTCACAAAAAGAGAAGACGCACAATAATCACAAAAGAAAACCACTCAACACGTAAATTTAGAGAAAATCAAGTCCCGACACGAAAACGGGCGGCCGGCCGTTGTAGTTGTAGGTATAGTCTTCGCGGGCGCGTATTTATCCCACTTCTGAGCTAAAAGGGGATTAATTCAGAATGCACAAACGAGTCTAATGAAATATATTAACAACCGAAGCAATAGGTAACAATATAAATAACAATATATCACACGCGACTGCACTCGATACGATCGGTAAGTACGGGGCGTTGTTCGCGGCGGCGTAGCTCCAACTGGGCCGCCGGCATAGGCAAGCGCGGTGATGGCGGCGATCCAAAGTCCCCGCGAGACTTGTAGGTTCTTCCCCGGCATACCGCTCGCGCAGCTCTCTCTGTCTCCCGTTAGCTTACAATACATACATTAAATCACGCCTGTTTCCCAGAGGGGTAGGCAGAGACCACTTCTTTCCACTTGCTACGATCTTGACAAATTTCTTTCGCTTCTTCAACATTCATACATCGAGTCATGCACGCACGTCGGTTTCGGGTACTTAAGATTCGGCCCTTTCCCAGTATTTCTCCGATTTGATTCGAAAAAGTACGCCTAGGGCGGCCCCTTCCGACCCTTCCACTCACTTTCGATCTGTATATCTCTTTCGTCAATCTACTTTCATCCATCCTTTCCAAATGACCGAACCATCGAAGCATGCCCTTTTCAATCTTAGTCACTACGTCTTCTTTCATTCCACACTTCTCTCTGATTTTTTCATTTCTAACTCTATCAATCAGTTTCACACCACACATACTACGCAAAGAACGCATTTCAACTGCATTTACACGACTAACATGCTTGTCCTGCCACACCCAACATTCACTACCATACATCAGGGTAGGGGCTAGCACTCCATTGTGAACAGCCAGCCGGGCTTTTTGTGAAACGCCCTGTCTGCTCACAAAGGAGTGCAGGGCCCCATTAATTTGATTCCCCGCATTCACCCTCCTCTCGATATCCTTCTCACACTTACCATCTCTTGTAAACATACTTCCCAGGTACACAAAATTCGCTCACTTGTTCTACTAATTCACCATTTATATTTATCACGCACTCAGTCATCTCCTCATCCTTCTCTATCACCATGACCTTGGTCTTGGCAACATTTACTTTCATCCCCTTTTTCTTAAATCCCTCATTCATTACTGTCACCATCTCCTGCAACTCAAGTACCGATGAGGCAAGTATAACTTGATCATCGGCATATAAGAGGCATTTGATTAGCAACTCTTGCATACGCAAACCCTTATCATACTCTTTCAAATCCCACATACAACTGTCCATGAATAGATTGAACAGCCATGGTGAGGCAACACAGCCCTGTCTAACACCTTTAGAGATATTAAACCAGGCCGAGTATGCCCCATTGATCCTGACACAGGCTCTGGAGCCCTCATAAAGGGACCTCAAAGCCTGCACCAGGTTGCTGCTCACTCCATACATAGACAGCACCGTCCACAACTCCTTTCTATCTACCCTATCATAGGCCTTTTCCAGGTCCACAAAAGCACAGAAAACCTTTTGGTTCACAGCCACGAACTTTTCTGTGATGGACCGTAGTGAAAAGACCTGATCCGTACATCCCATTCCCTTTCGAAATCCCGCTTGTACATCCCAGATTTTGTCATTCGTAACATTCAATACCCTTTCTATTAGAATCTTCGCATATACTTTGCCGACAACACTAAGGAGGCTGATACCGCGGTAGTTTTTGCAGTCTTGCTGTGACCCCTTTCCTTTATACAGAGGGACGATAACGGCCTTGACCCAATCTTCTGGGACTCGGCCGCTATTCCAACATGCATTGAAAAGACGGTACAACAGACTACCCACCAGGCCATCTCCTCTCCTCAGCATTTCTATCGACACTCTATCACAACCTGCTGACTTTCCCGCTTTCATACTTTTTAAAGCTTTCATGATTTCACTCATACTAATCACACTTTCATCTTCGCTACTTGCATCTTTACTCATGCTTTCTGGCTCACGACAAATATCTTCGCATTCAAACAAGCTTTCAAAATAAGTTTTCCATCTATCAAGCATTTTTTCTTCCTCACATATTAAGTCTCCAGACTCATCCCTCACCGCGCTTAATTTAGTTTTCTCTGATTTCCCCCGAGCCGATTTAATCAAGCTCCAAAAGAGTTTAATATTCGACCGGAAGTTGTCAGAGAAACTCCTATCATACTTTTCATTCAGTAAATCTTTCTTTCTAGCCACAACTTCTTTCACTCTTTTCTTTGATCTATTATACTCTTTTTTCTTTCTGTCGCTTAGATCTTGTCCTGGATCTACAGCTACAAAATCCAACCAACACTTTTTCTTCTCTTTCACGACATCATCTACCTCTCTATCCCACCATTCCGGACGTTCATTCTTACTTTTTCTTCTTTTTACTACACCGCATACTTCAGTGGCCGATTTGACCATGCCATTCTTCATAATCTCCCATACATTATTTACATTATTCTCGACTTCACTGTCATTCATTTTATTAACACATTCAAAACGATCTTTCAGCTTTCTTACGTATTCATCTTGTATAACTTCGTCATTCAGTTTCTCTACTTTTATCCTCTCTAACGCAGTTGTCGGTACGGGAACACGATGGCGCCAACGTGTGAACAGACCCCTTACTCGTGTTACCACTAAGTAGTGATCTGAACCTACGCTAACTCCTCGAAATGCTCTGGTATCTACAACTTTGTTACGCAACCGTTCATCCACAATCATCAAGTCTATCATAGACTTCTCATTCTGACGTCTCCACGTATACTGATGAATCTCTTTGTGATCAAACAAAGTGTTTGTCACGCAGAGATTCTTAGCCAAACATACATTGAGAAGGCATTTGCCATTCTCGTTCACTCGCTCATCACCATACTTACCCAGTACCGATTCATAACCATCCCTTTGCACGCCTGTCCAACCATTAAAATCGCCTAGCAAAATAATCCTCTCATTCTCCTTGCATTTTGTTGAAACCTCATGCAAACTTTCCCAAAACTCCTCCCTTTCTTTTTTAGATTTATTCGTATCTGGGGCATAAGCCCCAATTACGAATAAACGGGTGAGACCTACCTTGACTCTCACCCAGAGAAGTCTTGGGCTCACACATTCATGCTCTTGCATACATTCAGCCATTCGCTCTGTGAGTACGATGCCAACTCCCTGACGACCGTGCTCGGATACCGGAACTCCGGACCACAAAGCCGTCAAGGTTCCGTGTGTGGACGTACTCACCCCTTTTTTCTTCGTCTCAGTCACACATAGAACATCCAGCTTTCTCTCTTTCATCATCATACATACCTCATCTAATTTATGTTCCATCCCTCCACAAACATTCATCGTAGCAAGGCGGCTTTCAGCGGCCCGCTTTTTGCCAACCCCCCTGCGAACACAGCGTGACGCGTGGCAAACGGCATCGCCGCCGTTCCGATCCCCGGAGGGATCCGAACATACGCGCACTATTTTGCCCCCCCCAGAGTACGAAGGGCTGCCCAGGCTAGGCCTAGGGAGGGATTCTCTGGCATTGCCAGTACCCTCCTGGGGTATAAACTTTTTAAATGGTGCTCGCATGGTCCATTATGCAGGGTCGGGTTTGAATTTGGAGTTTTCCTTCTCCTAGATAGGTAGCAGCCCAATGCTAAC
Source organism: Acleris emargana (assembly GCA_927399475.2). Classification (NCBI taxonomy): domain Eukaryota; kingdom Metazoa; phylum Arthropoda; class Insecta; order Lepidoptera; family Tortricidae; genus Acleris; species Acleris emargana. Next base: position 856,507 of record OV656846.1, read on the forward strand.
GACGCCTATCCCGCCGGGTTTGAATTCGGAGTTTTCCTTCTCCTAGATAGGTAGCAGCCCAATGCTAACGACGCCTATCTCGCCCGGAGGAGATCTTTCCTATGTAATAATCCCTTAATCGCCTTCTACGATACCCGCGGGAGGATATGGGGTGGTGCTATTCTACTCTACCGGCACCACACGGCAAAGCTATTCTACTCTACCGGCACCACACGGCAATTTAAAATCCTGTTTATCGATATTCCCTTGGGAGCTATTTTTCAGGATCTAAAGCTTTGTATTTTTTAAATATTTTGCAGTCGCGTTGCCTGGAAGAGATCCCTTAAAGGGATAAGTCCGACTTTGAATGTGTTATTTGTTATTTGTTATTTTCAATTTTGTATTATAGAATATTTTTAATACATGCATACAAACACCCAGTGGTATTTATGATATTAGTTGCTTTACCCAGTTTGTCCCATTGACGATGTCATAATAACTTATATTTTAATATTTTAATTTATTGAAAATTATAATTAGTATCTATAAACTATACATTACGGTCCAACTCAGAAGTAGCTGTACATTTTAGTACCTTGTCACAGTTATTAATACTTAAATTCAAACCTCAATAAATAAACATACTTATTTTATGTTTTATTTATATTTTATCAACTACTGAAGCTTACAGTTATAGCAACAGTTGTTCGGTTCTTCAATTATATTAGTAAGGATACAAATGATCACAATATTGTGAAATACAGAAACCTTTTACAACTGACAATCGGTCGATTTTCCCCGAATATTTACCGTTTCCCGTGACCGCCCTAACACAACACCCCCAGTCCTAACAGAGGCCTCATTAGCCGCGGCCACCTTTGATCCATCATCACAAACAATCTAACTTAATTACGAAAAAGGTCGCACCTGGAACTTAATCGCTAATGTAAACTGAACCCTCCTGGGGTACTAATTTGGTGGAATATTGCAGGAGCTCCATGAGAGATGGGTCTATCCTGAAGCGAACAATGTCCATGCGTTTGTCACCCTAATTGGTGCTAATGATCCGCGTGCAGTTATCCGTGGCAGTTCACAGTTGCACTCGGAAAAGCTGTGGCATGGCCTCTGATATATACTCGAAAACGTAATTAAAGTCCAACGTGGGTTGCCACTAAAATAAAAAATATTTGCGTTAGTATATTTCCACTTTTTAAAAGAACGTACTAAGAATATTTATTTATTGGTAGTTTTAAACCTTCCATTAAAATAAACAAGTTACTTCAAGTTATTTACACAAATACAAGATGGCCTATTAAATATTTAACCATAGACGATTTTTGGTAGCAAAACTGTTATTGCACTTGTAATACTTCAGGTCTTAATAACATTTGGTACGATAAATAAGCAATTGTTGTTAACAACGTTAGATGCAATTTAAATATTACATGCGTTTAGCTATTCGACAAAATAACAGGCCAAAAGTGTGTAGCTCGCTTTATAATGACAATCATTGGCCATTTCACCATCCATGACAACATGGGGTCCATGGGTAACTGTCATTCTGTCATTCTTATTCGACATCTGACGTCTGTTCCGAGTGCTCGAATGTATTGTATTTGCTCCGTGGTGATTTTGTTTTTTGTTAAGTTTGTTTTGTTGAGTTTTCGTTTTTTGTTAAGTTTATTCTCGGTGTTATTTTCTGTTGTTGAAGTGTTAAGTGTGTGTGTTGTACGGCTTCTTTGAATACGTATTATACGTAAGATGGAACCTCAGCCGGGACCATCAACTGGGAAAGAAATTCTTTCACAGAAAAAGAAACGGCCTAGAACAGGAACGACTGTTTCTGAAAAAACAATGGCCATGAATTGTTATAAACATGTGCATAGTAATTGGCCGGAAACCCAGGTCTGGTCTGGCTTAACACACTATACCAGAAAATATTTTGTTTTGGGATATTTTAATGTTTTTGAATATCAGAGACCCGTTTCACGAAGCTACAAGTTACAAATTACAAGTGGAAGTCTCTTACTTAACTAAAACTTAACTCCTTTTGCTAGAAAAAGAGTTCCGCTTGTAACTTGTAGCTTCGTGAAACGGGCCACAGGAAGAAAAAACATTGAATGCATATTCCCTATCGTTAAATATAACTTTTGATATTGAAAATGTTAGTCATATCTACTGTCAACAATTTGATTATCAATACAAAAAGGTTGGCTAACTCTGAAATGTTCGATTGGCACTGACATAAGTGACTTTGACACTTATGACAGTGACGTATCTGTCGTAGTTTTTTTGGACTTTAATTACGTTTTCGAGTATAGTTCAACCTCAATTCTATGACAGGCAACAAGACGAACCAGAATATTGTCAAAAGACACAAGAAATACTTACCTAAGAAATAAATTTAGTTTTTTTTTTATGCGGTTGGATATACATGCATGGCCTATTCCATAGCCAAATGTATGACAATATAAAACCAACCAGGTATAAGTGTGTCAATCCGTTAATTCTAATAAAAACACACAGTTATTTTATCCACCCATATTCACATCGATAAACACGACCATAATAGGAACACATCACGAACAAAGCAGATTACAAATGTATGGAATTTACAAAGTACCTAACAACCGAACATATTGAAAATCTTCTTTTACATAGTATAAAACAAAGCCTCGTCTGAGTCTGTCTGTCTGTTCATGGGGATTTTTGCATCAGTTAGATGATTTTTTACGGAATGATTTTATCTATTGTATGTATATGTTATAAAAAACTCAGATATTTAAACCTTAATAAAGCGAGGGCGGGTCGCTAGATAACAATAAAAATAAATAATTCCTTCTTTACTCTTATAAATAGAATAGAATAGAATATAATAGAATAGAGTAGAGTAGTGTAGAATAAAATAGAATAGAATATTTATTCAACGCACACGGAAGAAAAACAATAGAAAAATATAAAGCACGTTGAATAGGACCCCTCCGACCAAATACATGCAAGTTAAATTTAATCAGACGAACATCCATCCCCTAATGCTCTTAGATTATCTGCTTGTAGCCTGTATCACCTACTAAACCGACCGTAACAACACCGCCGTCACATATCCTCTTTCTGTCTCGTATCTCGTCCACGGAAATTGAATCAGTCAACGTTCTGATATCACCTCGCCGGCATAACTAGTTTTAGTGCAGCTTTGCTGGAGTTTCCGTCGAGTTGTAGTTTTAACTGAATTAGGCGTTTAGGGAAAAATGTTTGACATAATAAAAAAATCTTGTGAAACCTAACGCAGTGAGTCTAAGAAAATTAGCGCTTAAATGTAAAGGAAGTGTTGACGAAAACGTAGCATTATTGGAACTAGGTAAGTAGATTATTCTTCTTACTGGTTTTTTTTAATAAAATACCAATTTTCTTCCTGCATAGAAGTTTATTAACAGAAACAAAGCGTTATATTTAGGTACAGCCAACTACAAAAAGTTGTATCCACTTTTCACCTTATTGCATGGGAATAAAGTAGGTACAAAAGTGGATATATCCCTTTGTAGTCTACTGTACATTATAAAAATTACAAATAATATTCTCGAAGGTATATTATTATAAGTAGACACCATCAAATAAAATATTGAAATGAGTTTGTCGATACTCGCAATAATAAGAAGAAATACAAGAATATTAATGATCAGAGTACAAATATTATATTATTATGAAACTTACAATCTTCAAGTACGAAATCAAACTTATAGTCCGGTACTGGGACAACTGTATTAACTAATTTAAATGTTCTTACTTTAATTCTACTCTCCAAAACGGGATACCCAAAACTTTACTCAATCAGTCAAACGTCCTGGCCGACACGGCCATCCTGACTGAACGCACGTCTTCGCCTGTTCAACTGTACAGTACACGCCTCTTTTATGTACCAATACTGGCGTGCATTTACGGCGAAACCTTGAAATATTATGTAGAAGCCTGAACCTAATCACATTGTGCTGTTTTTAATAAAAAAAACTCAAACTAACCTGACGACAGATATAGTAAATTACAAAGAAATCATCTAAGACTAAGGAACAAACACTCGCGCAAATACTGCTCACACCGGAAATTGAACAAGTTAAAGTCACTCACTACCAACTTGGGCAGCTAGGTGTGTCGTCAAACGTTGTGTGAAACAAATTACTATAAGCAAAATCATCTGAAAAGCAAAACGCAGTATCGCACACTATTTCAGGGAGAAGACTTGACGTTTATCAACGCAGCACCTTAACTCAAATGTAATTAAAACCGCCAAGTTGGATTTAGAGTCAGACCGTCTTCATGATCTGAAAGGGCTCCAATTGATTGTGTCCCTCAATTGGCTTAAGGATCTATAACTCAGTGCCTTCCTCTCTAAACCACCCAGAAGGAAAGAGACGAAACGTCACGTTGTTTACTATTGAGAGCCAAATTAACGTATCTTGAAATATAACACGATCAAGTTGTAATTCTAACTCGTTGGATAAAAGTTTAAATTCGAATGGTGTCTCAAATGTTAGTTATGTCAGTGTCAACGTCAAAAAAGGTTAAATTTGTGTTATTGTGCAAAAATGGCGTAAATCCTCTTCGCTCGTTGATTTAATTGAGTCGAAAAGGGTTGAAACGGAAGAGGGTTTATAGAGACTAATTTATAGAGCCTTTAGAAAGTTTTTAAAACTAAAAATGCAAATGTGGGTAATTTTTTTAAATTGTTTGTGTCTGGTACATAATGATTTGTTGAATTCAATATTTTTTTGATTTTTTTTTGTTTATCTTTAGTGCTTAGTCTTTATAATTCTGTTTGTTGAACTTTCTAGTAGGTTACGATTTATCTGGTTTTTTTTTTTAAGAAGAACGCTTTGTTCACTGTTTAAATTGAAATAAATCTTATTTCCGATACAAACCACGGCTTAGCTCTAGCCGTGATGGAATATTTATGCTCAGTAATTGAAGGATGAGTCTTGGAGATATTTTTAATATGAATTGCAAATTTAAACCCCATTTTATTTATAGGGGAGTTCCAGTTGCTTGGGATTAGAGAAAATCAACATTCGGAATATATTTAATAAAACAATTATTTTAAGTAAGTAGTAGGTACTCAGTAGAGTTAAAAGGATAAAATATTTTTTTAGTTTAAACGCAGATATTTATTGTTGTGTTAAGTAATATATTTTGCGTAGAATCCGAGAAAAAGTTTTTTTTTATGGCATAGGAAGGCAAACGAGCACACAGACCACCTGATGGTAAGTGGAAACTGTGACCCATAGACATTCGCATTCACAAGACTGCAAATGCACTGCCAACCCTGAGGACTAAGATGGAATGCCTCTATGCTAGTCATTTCACCGGCTGTCTTATCCCCAAACGGGAACACAACAATGCAAACACTGCTGCTTAGCGGTAGGTTAATGGATAAGATGGTGGTACCAACCCGGACGGACCCTGCACAAGGTCCTCCCACAAGTAAAGTTGCACAAACATTAATTAAATTATTGTCACCTTAACTCGAGTGTTGTTGCCTTAGCAATAAAGAAAGTGACAAAGGGTGTCATAATGGGTCCCTTGTTGCAACTGGGTGATAGGTGAACAAAAAAAAAACTTAGGAACGAGTGTAATGGCGACACTCATCTACAGTCTAACCAATTTTAACCAAACCTAGCCAAACATTCCGAATTCAAAACCTTTAAAAAAAAAACGCTTCCGATTCAGTTTATCCGTTTATAAACAAAGAAAGTGATAAATACAATCTTCAAGACTATTTCTGCGTTTAAAAACGAGACCCAAGACCAGTTGATTAACGCTATCGAAAACTTTTAAAGTGTATTGAACCGACATAATCGCTTGACACGACCATCTGGCAGCTTACGTCAAACCTTTGCATTTTCAATAACGATACCGATCTCCCGCGCATCTTGTCTATGGCCGCATATTGTGACTTTAAAAAATCAAGCCTTATTTTAAGAAACATAAAGCATAATGATCATAAGTATCGGTTTAAACATGTAAATTGCCCGAACAGCGGCTAATTTGAAGGCAAATAACACGGAATTATTATTCAAAAAGATTCCGCAGAATTACGTGTAAAAGAAATACCTAAGCGGTTTAGATGGGACGTGGCGACGACTGTACGAGCCTTGCGATATATTTAATTGTGGTGTTTTAACTTAAATATAAAATTGTAGGTTCTCTCGGACTGTCAGTCTTGTCATTGTTGCCTTCAAGTTAGTCTCTCTCTTCACTCGTGAACAGACCAGGAGGGTTATTATGACATAGCTTTGCAATTCAGTTTACGCTGAGAGAAAGAGACAGAGTTATTTGGTATATATAGCTCCGTCCTTTACACTCGCCGTAAAATGACATGCATAGGTATGTCATAATAACCCCCCGTAACCGTTTTTAGTTTAATGCTTTGGAATAATCCTATATCGAGAAGTTTGTCAGAATTGTCAGTAATGATGACATCATAGAAGATTTAATCACACATTTCCCCATATTTACAATTCATGAAACTTGTCTTAATAATACAAATTGCACTAACAACCTACTACCTAAAAAAATTGACGACGCACTGGCCTAGTTGGTAGTGACCCTGCCTACAACGCTATTGGTCCTGGGTTCAAATCCAGGTAAGGGCATACTTGTGTGATGAGCGCGAATATTTGTTTTATATCGTTGTCTAGTGCCCATAGTACAAGCCTAGAGCTTAGTTTGGGACTAGGTCAATAGGTGTGACATTTTCCCCTGATTTATTTATTATTAAACCTTAATTTTAAAACGGCCTAGGTCCACCTCAACTTCACTTTGTCTTAAATCAGAATATCGTTACAATATTGGTAACATTATGGTAAAAAATCAAAACGCGTCGTATTATCACCAATCATAACAAGGTTGGGAAAATAATTCTTCTCTCAATATTATTAACCTTCAGATCTCAGTTGACTAAGCTCGTGCCGTAAGTATAAAATACACGTTTCAGCCATAGAAGCTAATGGAATGGTAATTCAAATTATGTCGAGAAATGGACCAATCTTACTTTTAACTCGCTGGTTACTGGCTGGATTTCTTACCTGGAAAAAATAATACAAATTAGCAAAATTTTATACTAGGACGCATCAAAGTGACGTGACTTAAAGATAGGTACGCATAAATGTATATAGTTAAGACAAGTACAAGAAATAAAAAGAAATACAAAACACAGGCAACATAAAAAAACAAGTAAGTACAAAGGCGTACTTATCCCTGTAAGGTATCCTTTCCAACTAACCCTTGAAAAAATTGTAAAAGAAGCAGCCTAATGACAAAGAAGTCATGAATAGAAAGGAAACCATTAATAAAATACAAAGCATACCAAAGCTAATAATCTAATACAAATAATACATAAAAACAACAAATAGCTCTATATCAAGCTCTCGACAGCGAAAACATTTAACCCCAAAACAAATCACAAAAAGCCATTTTTCGATTTTGTTTGTCACCGTCATTATCCTTATCATCGAAGCCTTAAGTTCAGAGCGGCCAAGGTCACGATCAAGGCGCGCGTAAGCGGGACGGAGCATGCGCGTGCGCCGATGCATGCGGGCGGGACAGCACGACGCGCGCGCGCATGGCACAGCCTGGCACCACCGGCCGGTTTATTAATTAAACATTAAAATATTACTTGGATGACGTTTTTATTGATATTTTTATGGTTCTAGATGCGTTTTATTTAGCGAATTTATAGGTATTCTTAAAGTGGAAGGGTGTGTGTGTTTATACAAAAACGTTTGTCGATGGCGATTCAGAGGATAAAAAAAACCCACCGAGGGTTCCGCACAAGACACGGTTAACTCAATTCAAAATTTGGACCGCAGTTCCTCGCGTAAAAGACCCTGTTTTTGTGATTTATTTAAAAATGTACAGATTTAAGATTTATTCCTATACTTTTAGGAAAATAGGGTGTTACTTCCCAAATTTCATAGTTCGAGGTCAACGGAAAATACCCTATACATTTTGATCCCCTCATGAGTGTCGAAATACACGCTTTTTGCGGCATAAACGGCAATATCTTTTTTTTACGTTTATGTAGAAGTTTGATTTTTTCACAGCTTCAAGGGACTGTAGACAGGAGTAGGTATATGGTTTTAATTTCATTTCGATACCTCTACACGTCTCCGAGATAAAGGGTCTTGACAGACAGACACAGACAGACGGATAACGAAGAGATCCTATAAGGGTTTAATTTTTTCCTATTCAGGTACGGAACCCCGAAAACACAAGAATCATTTTATTACTTACATGACTTTAAGAGCTACAACTGGGAACAAGAGATTAGGTAACGTACTACCTACTTAAGTAACTAAGTTTTTGGCTAAACCAATTAAATGGGGTACACTACATAAATACGAAAAACTAAATTCCGAGTATAGGAATCACGAATTTCATAATGCCGATTATTATAATTCCGAATGTTGTAAAACTCCGAATATAAGTATTCCGATTTTTCATTTTTCCGATATTTATAAATCCGATATTTCAAAATGTCTAACGTTAACAATTACGATTTGCAAAATTCTGAATTTCAATACACCGAACAATAATAAGCAGGGATCGGAAATTCGGATCGATATTTACCTATTCTTTCGCAACGGCTTTGTTGTTCAGTTGTATGGAGGCGGACTCAATCATAGAATTCATTGCTAAAATTTCTGGGATTTCAAAATAAATAAATTGCACCGGCATTATTTCATAATCAATTATTTATATTAGCTGTTTGAAGTTATTTTTCATGTATAGATTTACCAAATGGTATTTAATTTACCTGTAACTCATTAACCTAACGAATTTATAGGAGCAAAAATGAATGTTTTATCCTACATGTAAAGTAATTATTATATTAACATTTTGTAGAATCCCAGAATCTCGAAACTTATATTATTAAAATAATATTTTTAAGAAGCCGACGCCATGTTTGCCTATCTTTTTCTGGGATTTTGCCAACTTTAGGTAAATATCGATCCGAATTTCCGATCCCTGGTAATAACCTGTACCCTCCTAAGTCGCCGCGTACAAAAAAATGTACATAATACGGCCATTGCAATAAAATATCAATGGTAAAGAAGATAAAGTAGAATTTCTCGTTTTTATGACTGGCAATTAAATTAGAAAATAGACTTTATTTCAATCGGAATAAAGTCTATTTTCCACTGGCAAATTTCGTTGTATGGTGGGTCTTAGGAGGTTAACTCACTGCTTCACCGATGCGTTTGGTACAGTCGACTGCAAAGAATAGAATAGAATAGAATAGAATAGAATAGAATAGAAAAACGTTCATTTAACAAACACATCAACACAGGGGTACACCATAGAAAAGATACAATAACTTAATAAAATCACTTCTTAACCCCTAACAAGCGACACCATTAAATTGAAAAAAATACAATGAGGATGATGTGTGCTGAAATGGTCTCCACTAAGCAAAATGGTTGGCATGGGGATGATGGGGATGACAATCAGGCTGGTTTTCAGGGGAGTCAGGCGGGCTGTTTGGGACAGCTTACTGTGACGAACGAAGGATAACTACATACATTACAATATGACAAGGATTTGAATGAAAATTATACATACAGACATAATAATAAAGCTGTTGTCCTGAAACACCATAAATTAAAGAAAGTAAATAAAATGTACGCGTACTTTTTCGAATCAAATCGGAGAAATACTGGAAAAAGGCCGAATCTTAAGTACCCGAAACCGACGTGCGTGCATGACACGATGTATGAATGTTTAAGAAGCGAAAGAAATTTGTCAAGATCGTAGCAAGTGGAAAGAAGTGGTCTCTGCCTACCCCTCTGGGAAACAGGCGTGATTTAATGTATTTATGTATGTAGTAAATAAAATCAAAAAATCAAAAACAAAGAGATGTATCCACTTTTGAACCTTATTACAATGCGGTGTAAAAACGGCTACATCTATCTCTTTGTACTAGACTGTGTACATAAGAGCTAGGGAATGCCAACCGGTAAACCGGTATACCGGTTTACCGGTAAACCGACCCTTTTTATAGCCGGTAAATTACCGGTAATTTATAGCTATTACCGGTAATTTACCGAACCGTGAAAAACTAAAAATAAACGTGAAATAATATGATTTAAAGTGCAATTCACATTCAGCACTATTTGGTTACTGTTTCTTTAGCTCAGTCACACAATTAAAAGTACAACTTTTATTCCACACTAGAGAGCTATTATTAAGTTACGTATAAATATATTAAAAGTTACGTATAAGTATAGTATAAATATCATATTTTTTACTTGTGTCATTCTTGAAACAAAATAAATCTTTGAGTTACCTTGGTGATAAATGACTGTTAGTCATTAAAATGATTTTTTTAATTTTAAGACATTGATATTTTTTCTTATATCGAAGTTTTAAATTATTACTTCAAGTTGTCATTATTTTTAAAAGACTTGGTTAAAGTAAAATATAGGATTTTCAAACATTTTTATTGCTGTTATTTGAGAAACACAAAAACCGGTAATTTACCGGTTAACCGGTTTTGCCGGACCGAAGTCGGTAATTTACCGGTTTTCAAATTTGGCCGGTAATTGCATTCCCTAATAAGAGCGCATAATACATACAATTTGTCGCATGTTGCAAATTAATATGTTGAAGACATCATTAATATGTATTTACACAATTAATTACTTCTCTTATTAACTCCTTAATCTAATTTATGAATAAGTAACTATACCATACAAACCTAGCTAAGTTAAAATGGCATAATCAAATTTAATGTTAAAGGCGAAATCAACTGTATTTCTATAGTCATACAGTCGCTTGTACTATAGAAGGTTTATAACACAAGCGCCCTTGTTTTAGAGGGTAGTTTGAACATTGTACGTTATATTAAAACTTATTAGTGGCCCCATTCATTACTATTACGAGACGCAAACTATTGAGAGATATAAATCACAAACATATATTGGTTCATAACATAACTAGCTGTTTTCCCGCGACTTCTCTCTCGAGAACTATCCAATTTTCCGGGTTAAAAAAATAAGTCTTCATTATGACCAATGAGGACAAGCGATATATCACCGAATAGGTAATTCAAAGTTGTAAAACTATTACTATAGCAAATTGATCGAAATCTTTGTGTGTAAAGAGTTATCGCCACACAAAGACAGCGGTGTTTCAAAGTTATGATGCTAACGTCGTCTATATAGGCGTCCCGACGTTCCAGATTTTTTTAATATTTCTCACAGTTATTTGAGGTTTGCCGCTACACAAAATCGTTGCAGAATTAAAAAGGATATTCGATGATATAGTGCTTATTGTTATTGGATGTGTTTCAATTTTGCCGATTCTCCTTTACTTTCACATATATAATATGACGTGATAATACTGATAATATTAATAGCTTTATTGGTATTGGTATGCAACATGTATCTGTTTGGCTTTTTGTACAGTGCAAAACAGTGTGAATAAATAACAGTAATCTTTCGAAAATATGCTAAATTATTAAATACTTTAATTTCTCGCATATTAACATGGCATTAATTTGAGGTAAGCATTATATGGATGTGTTTCTGGCTTGTGTTCGATCACATAATGGTTTCGAACCATCCAACAAAATGAAAGAATAATATATTTAAGCAATTAAGCAAGAGCAAGCAAAAACAATATCAGAGACTATCTAAACTAAAAAAGGACTAAGGACTCACTGACTAAGACAGTTGGGAGAAGGCAGCAACAGGGTCCCCTGCTCTGGGCACTCTAACAAGAACGAATACTGTTTAAATATATTTATACTCACGTCTCCCTCTCACCACCTAGATCTGTCAGTTAATTGAAGGAAAGATTAAAGAAGTTGTGGCTAAATAAACAGGATGAGCCTGAGTGTTGATCCTTCTGTTGTAGGTTTTAACTGCTGTTTACGTATGTGTGGTAGTATTATATTGTATATTATATTATATCTATGTTTAGGTATATATTTTATTTTCTTCCTATTTCTCTGTTGTATGTACTATTGGTTATTTCCTGAAATTTTGTTAATTTGTCTATCCTTCGGCATTGTCCTTGCTCATTGTACTCCAAGGTTAACTGGATGAGATCCCATATGGGATAAGTTCGCCTATGTACATTATTTATATTGATGCAAACATGTCTTGTAATTGTTTATGTGCAATAGAGAGTTTACATACTTATGTACATACCAAATCTGATTCAAAGCCGCAGCTAAACGACGGTCAAATCGACCCTACTTGTATATTCTTCCGACACAAATACTGAATGACGGAATCAAACCTTGCACTCAGCCTTTCCTTACACGCAGTCCGACTCACAAGTTCCAAGAAATAAATGAAGTTTTCCTCCCAATCACTCTGGCGCACCCGGTATAAGAATCAGTGCCATCGACACACTTTTCAAACTAGAATTACTTGCGTATGACGGTTTGGGCGGTGAACGTGTAAACACAATCGCCATTGTTGTGACGCGCATTTGTAACTGTGTGGACCACTCCTTGAGATCCAAATAACGATGAAGAAATAAAGGTTACAAGGAGATTAAGAATCTTAGTACGGTTTTGAAATTTTGTATAGTCATGGGACTGGCTCGGCAAAGAATGTAGTACAAATATTTTGATACGTATACAGGGTTATTGGAAAGTCGACTTATTCCCCTCTAGGGGTTAATGGAGATGTCATTTGCAATCAGTTTGGTCCCATAACACCCTATGCAAAAGTGAATCATGTCTGAGATAATTCAAATTTAAGTTTTTTTGCTAAAAAAGTCAAGAACGCATCTTCAAAAATTTACAAAAAAAAACTTGCACTTTAAATAAAATAAAAAAATAGCTTTTTACAACGTAAAATTGCTGTTCTTATCCAAAATTAAAAGTAGAATTATCCGTACACGTTTAAGAATGCGAGATCAAAAATTAAAAAAAACACGTTTTTTTATCAGTTTATACAACATAGGTAAATGACACAAAACCAGAAAAATTTAGTAACTTTTGCGTAGGGTATTATGGGACAAAAATGATTGCAAATGATCTCCCCCATAACCCCTAGAGGGGAATAGGTCGACTTACCAATAACCCTGTATGTATAGGTAGATGACGAAGCCTAGAAATAGATAGAAGAAGCTAGGACACTTTTTGCGACACGAATACATGAAGACCATAGTCTAAGGGAATGTTGACGGGAAGCGAAAGAGGGGAACGCCAAGGAGAACGTTCTTGGATCAGATAAAATAAGTAGACGTCGAGTCGCATCTGGCCCTAAAAGACAAGGCTCTAGAAAGAGAATCATGGAAATTGCTCCAAGCCTGGCTCTTAAATTTAAGATAAAGAGCCTGGAGCTCATGAAGCTAGCGATCCAAGGTTCGATCGGGAATATTTTTTTAATGACCATAAGTATTTGGTTCCTGCGTCTTAAATAAATAATAAATAAATAAATATCAGGGGACAATGTCACACCAATTGACCTAGTCCCAAACTAAGCTCTAGGCTTGTACTATGGGTACTAGACAACGATATAAATACTTATATAGAGAAATATATACTTAAATACATAGAAAACATCCATGACTCAGGAACAAATATTCGCGCTCATCACTCAAATATCTGCCCTTACCGGGATTTGAACCCAGGTCCTCTAGCTTCGTAGGCAGACTTGGACTTTTTCTATGTATTATAATTATGTATTTCTCTAAAAAGTAAGTAAGTTCCCATATTACAGTCAAATACAAAGAGATGTAATGATGAATACACTTTTAGACCTTATTGCAATGCAATAAGTTGAAAGGGTGGATACTTCTATTTGTAGTTGACTGTACAAATCTAGAGCTTATTTTAGAATAAGGTCAATTTATGTGAGAATGTCCTGCCCAGTATCGACCGGTAATTTTTTAATTCATACTAATCTTGTCCTGTCAATTACGAACACAACAAAATCGTATCAGCCAAATGGGCCGAGCCGTTCATGTAATTCTCCGTTATACATAAATGTGGTAATTGATTTTACTTTGCCGCTATACTATACCTAGTTTAATCTATTTGTGCCTGCGTACACGCACGCTGGTTAACGCAAAGCCGTTAAAAGTAAACAATAACCAGCCAATCACCATTTGACAACCATCTTTTCAAACTCCTGATTAATTTTAAAATGAATAACCGATTACACTCCGTTCAGAGCTCATTACTGCCGGTACAAAGGCTGGAAGAGTATCGAGCGCCATCTGTGGGCCGCACAAAGACTCGGTAATGCGAGACGGCGTTTAATGGAAACGTCACCGGCACTCGCGCTAGTGCGGCCGCGAAGATGTCCCGAGATTGCGGTACATCCATTTTTATTTATTTTAGTTCTTATATTTCACTGGGAAACATACTACTGGTGCAAAATGTGGTTACAGAATTATCAAGAAGTTTTAAGACTTGCTGGTAATTCTTTAGCTCTGCCTACTAACGAAGGCGTGAGTTTATGTATGTATGTAGTTCTTATATTCCTTCGTATGTTAGTTCTTGAGGCATGCGTAGAATTATTATCTCGCTACTTCTCCTTTTTAGGGTTCCATACCTGAAGGGGGTGCTATTAATATGCTTATGATGTCTGCGTCCGTCGGTCCTTACTTTAAAGTGATGTATCTTTTTAACCGTAATATATAGCGAGTTGTTTTTTTTTAGAATCCTCCTCTTACAAGTTTTTTTAAACGTATTTTTACTATTGTTGTATCGTAAAAACGGAAAAGCATACAAAAGTCAAATTGGGTACAACTATATTATTGCAAACCCTGAATAAGAACAACAAGTACTAAAAAATGGTCAAACGTGACCTATTTGGGGTTGCGCTAATTTGATCGAAATCGAATTTAAAATCTAAATATAATAATAATAATAATGGTGTTCAACTTGCACTTTATCGTTTTTTTATTCCCATTAGGGGTCATTTTCCAACAAAAATATGTCTTATTGCACTTTTAGCGTACCCAAGAAATATTCCTTCTTAATATCAAGTAAGTCCCTATGTTCAGTGGTTTCGTTTAGGCACTGGAGAGTTATTTTTTTAATATAAGAGAAGGAAACAAACGGGAATTCGGGTTACCTGATGGGAAATAATTGCCACCTGCCATAAACACCAGCAACTCAATATGTAAGTAGAGATGGCTGTCGTTGACGTTAATAAGTAAATAATATGTACCAAAAATTTCAATTATAGGTAGGTACCGTTTTCTCAAACCGGTACATTTGCTCCGTATCTGCTCGCCCGTTCCTTCAGGGAACTCGTTATTTGGGTCTCTTCCCGGCGCGCACCTAAGACCCCAGTTAATGCCTCTTTTGTCTAAGACTAGACGCGATTAGCCTAGATCAGTTCGTACAGGACTTAAGTTCAGTTATGGAAAAAATGGGGTAGTTTAAAAGGTAGTTAAACGGGTCATTGTCGGACTGTCGGATGTTTGAGTTAAGTTATGTTTATACAATCAAGTACTTATTATAGAGGTACAAACAATAATCTAAAACTTATATAATAAGCTGGTCAAAATTTATTTCACGTCGTGTGTGCGGCCTCTACTTAGCATAAATCCCAAACACGTGGTATATTCTGACGCACAATGGCACAACAATGCTCGCCTAATGCATTGTTGCCGTGTACCATCTATTTCCGGTACACGGGGCGCAGCCCAAATGAATTAATAACCGTTTTCGGTACAAGTTTGTGGCTTTTCACCTGAACTTGTATTGTAAGTCTAATGGCTTTAGAATTTTAGATTAATAATTCAATGTGTAATAATTAAGTTTTCCAAGGAAACACGTAGTGTCCAATGTTGATGTCAAAAGGTCTAGATGTTAGATTATAGAGGCAACTCTGGCATTTAGCATTAATTTTAAATGAGTTACTTTAGTTGACTTCAGATTACCCTACTCAAGGCTCACAAAGTCGGAATCACTACATAGTATAAAACAAAGTCGCTTGCGCTGTCTGTCCCTATGTATGCTTCAATCTTTAAAACTACGCAACGGATTTTGATGCGGTTTTTTTTAATAGATAGAGTGATTCTTAAGGAAGGTTTATATGTATAATACATTCCACGCGGGCGAAGCCGCGGGCGGGTCGCTAGTCAATTATAAAATCTCAAGCATTATCTTAGGGAATGTTTTTAATTTGATTCTAGAAAGTTATTAAGTACCTATAAAAATGTTATGATATCGTTCATCACAATGGTTTCTGCTATCCTTCTTTGTGTTTTTGAAAACTCCAACTTAAAGAAATGCATGCTGGTGAACGCAAGCGCCGTTGTGGGCACGATGGACACGCCCACAACCCTAATAGCCATGTGACGTCACACTTTCACGTTCTTATTGAATGACTTAACATGACATTAAAACGACAAGGTACTAAATTGTACACATATTTATGAACTCGACTGTACTTAGTCATAGACAATATGCTGACACATTACGTCACATTTTCGACAATATTTAATCTGTTTCTTTTTGACAAATGAATACTTTGTGTGTTTTGGAAAAAAGAGTTCATACTCCGACTCGCACTTGGCCGATTTTCGGGTAGCTGTGACCACAATCTGGATCCGCACCTGGGTGAACGTGCAAGTGACCGAACTCGTCGAAACAAACACCCTAATTGGGACTGTTCATATTTTTTAAATTACTCTAATTTAAAAACCATTACGAGGAATAGGGTTTTAAAGCCGTTCTGCATTATTAAGTTTTTGAAATATTTATCTGTTTCAGACATTTCGACAAAAGTATATTTGACCTTTAATTTTTGGCTTGAAGCTCTCCTAGGTGTATCTTACGGGTTAGGCGAAACCCGCTTGAAATTGTATAATTTATTACACTTTATATCATTAGATATCATTTAATTGTTGTAATTTATTAGAAAATGCCAACCCAAATTCGTCCATAAAATGTCTGCTAAATAAATAAAGATATTAAAACAAAACTTTTGACTCAAATACAAAATTAATTAAATTAGTCTCTTAAAATTACCTATTCTTTCGAATTAGAATGAAAAAACCGTGAGTTATTTTTTTGGTCTATCCCAATTAACACTGCACATCTCGAACGGACGGTTGTCTTGCATTGGTTCTGTCATTGGGATCTGTCTTTTATATGAGGCGACCTGTCAGCAATTTTGCTAGTTTCATTTGAGACAGTCTTCAAGAGTGGCTGGCTCCGTGATGGAGAAAGTTACAACACTGGACGTACGAATTATCCAAGTCGGCTTGGAGCTGTCGTACGAATTGTCCCAGTCGTGGAGACAGCAGAGGGGCCTTGAGGTTCAGAACTCATTAAAGAGTTTGGCCGTCGTCGGCCAGACAGAAGAGGAAGATCGTCGAAGAATAGAGACAACGCTGCCACTAGTTTGTAAGTTGCTGTGCCCTACAGGGTCCAAAATGATCTCATAACTTTTAAGTTAATTCAAGTACCACCTATGTAGACCTTGTAAGGATCGCGGGAACGCAGTGGATGCGAAAAGCACAAGACCGGTCTGAGTGGAGAGCCGTGGGGGAGGCCTATGTCCACTAGCAGTAGACGTCTTTCGGCTGACACGATGATGATGATGTGATGTATACTTTTTGGAATGCAATAAATAATTGAGTATTAAGTATATAGGTATGATGGAAAGTTTTACAGAACGATTCAATGTTGGGGATAAATAGTATATAATCCTAATCCTAACTAATATAATGCGAAAGTAACTCTGTCTGTCTCGCTTTCACGCTAAAACTACTGAACCGATTTAAATGAAATTTGGTACACAGATAGTCTAGAGCCTCAGAAAGGACATAGGCTACTTTTGATTGCGAAAAAGGGTTGTAAGGGGTTAAAAGGGGGGATGAAATGCAGGCGAAGTTGCGGGCAAAATCTAGTTATACATAATTAGTTGATTATTGTCTGTTTTGTTGGTATTAAGTAAGTAAATTTGATGAAACCTGTTTTAGTGAAAATATATACCTACAATGTAGCGAAGAATGGTAATCTAATGAAGAGCTAACAAACACAGTCTACAAAGTTTTCGAGTTTTGATTCGACATTTTCAAAGGGGTTAAACTAGAAACTTCAGGAAGGCACTAGAACGCGTTAGCTAGCAGATATTATAGCTGTAAGCCGACCTCGTTTGCCAAAACGCATGGGGAGCATTGTTTGCCAAGAGATTATTTGAACCGTACGTTCGTTGGGTGTAAGGGAGAGGTTTGAAAACGGA
Organism: Acleris emargana; assembly: GCA_927399475.2. Classification (NCBI taxonomy): domain Eukaryota; kingdom Metazoa; phylum Arthropoda; class Insecta; order Lepidoptera; family Tortricidae; genus Acleris; species Acleris emargana. Next base: position 874,704 of record OV656846.1, read on the forward strand.
TTTAATCTTGGAGTTAGAATAGCGAGGGCGTTAAGTGTGTGAAACTACAATAGAATAATCATCAAACATCTTTAATACTAATGAATCTAAAAATAATGAACATGCAATACTTCTCGTATTGCAGACATCCATAGGCTACGGTAAACCACTTACCATCGTGCGGGCCTCACGATTGTTTGCCACCATCGTGGTATAAAAAACCAGCCAACTGCGATTTAAACTCGCGTGGAGAGGGTTTCGTACATATAAGGCAAACCTTGGCTATTCGGTGATACGCAGTTATTCGGTGATAGTGTGTTATCGTCTCATAGTGGAGTTATCTAAACTTTTTATAGATGGTACTATTTTTCAGTAGATAGCGCGGCTTGCATTCACTATGATAGCTTAGGGCGAAAATCCGAACGAACATACAAAAATTAAAAAACCAAAATTAAATGGCAAATTAAATTGACCTGACCTACATTCTTAGATGAGTTGATGCGAGGTGTAATTGATGTTTTGTATGTATTTATAAAGCTGTAAAAAAGTGTTATATTCTTTGGAGAACTTTGGAAGCCTATAGCTGCCGCCATCATCATGAGGTTACACTCCTGTACCATAACAGAGGATATTATAATTGTAATACACCACAGCTTAACCTGATTGTATCACCAAATAACCTGAATATCACCGAATTACCTACTTTTTCACATGCCAAAATAAATGCTTAGTAAATTCATACAATAGGTTTTCCATAAAATAAGTATTTAAACAATGGTAGGTAAATTTATTTTCTTTTACATAATAATAATTCCAAAATAATTTGATACATACATAATATTACATTGTCAATAAACCTAACTATCACCAATTAGCCAAGGTTTGCCCTACATTTTTTATATGTTTCGTGAAAGCAATGAAACATATTTTTTAATTTCCCTTTCTTTCCTCATAACGAGCCTTTTCATTTAATATATGACACAGTTTGCAAAACTTTGGATACAAGTCAGCGGTATCTGTAGACAACATACAAGACGGACAAGTACTCGCGCTCATCACACAAATATTCGCCGAAACCGGGAATCTCGAACCCGGGACCGCCAGCTTCGCAGGCACGGTCACTACCAACTTGGTCAACGCTCTCTATTTTCTCAAGGGTTAAAACACAGTACGCAGGTTTTTTTCTCCGGAAGGCAGAGTAATTATTAGTCTGATCCTCCAGGCTCTGCAATCCCACTTCATTCCATTCGCCGGCTCCAGTTGAGAGCCACTAAAATTAAGTCTTCCCGGAACTTTGATTTACGAGAGAGGGAATTACGCAGGGGACGTTTAGCCAACTTTATAAATTGGCCGTGTTGTGTTTTTATCGTGGTAGTTAACTCGGCAGAGTTAAGAATAAGGGAGTAAAAATACTTGGTATATCTAGGCGAAACATATACGGTATTTCTTATCGGGAGTCCCTTCGGAGCAAAATGCACAAAACATTGCACATTTTCCGTATTTTACATTTTGCGTATGTACGTTTTGCGTTTTGTACGTTCTGCGTAGTTTACATTATGCGTTGTGTACATTTTGTGTATTGGGCATTTTGCCATTGGTTACTTTTTGCGTTTTGTGCATTTTGCTTCGAAGCTGATAGCTCTGACCATCGACTGACCTCTTCATTGATGGTTAGTGACGTGATGAATAAAATCTGATAGTATCGAATATGATCGAACAAAATTAAGCTGTAGGCCTTGTCTCTGATCCCCAAAATTCACATTTCTACGCATGAACTAACTAATAAATAACAGTTACTTAAAATAACTCGGAAACTGAAGAACTAGAAACTTCATAAACACTCTCTTTATGACACATTTGCAGTCTTAGTTTTGGAATCTTGAGATTACAAGTATCTATGAATCTCAGATTGACTCAGATCTCCTTGGAATCAACTGGCTTGGATGCTGCTTCGACTTCTTTTTCTGCTAACTAATGATTCAAAATGACGCCTAAACACTATTAAGCAACCGTTAACGATGTTATAATAGTTGTTTAAAGTATTTACGTATCTATTAAATCGGTGGGGATAACAGCACAAGTATTTTATACTTCAACTACCCCAGACCTAGGCGAGAGTTTATAACGCTTAACGCTTTTCTTTTTTAAACTTCTGACAGCAAAGAGGTTTAGAACGAGGTAACGCCGCCCAGAGCATTTTCCGGAACAGCGTGTGTGGCGGAAACTTTGAAGTCGAAGCGATGGGGCTTCGACGGGTGCATTGTAAAGCAACAAAGCTTGTAGATTTTTTTATGAGGAAGGCATAAAAGAACACAGGTGCGCTCCAATTGTAGTTACCTAACAGCGACAGTTTGCAGTTTTTGGTATACATTGCAAAGTATACGAGCGATTAGGTCACTGGGCTTCATAAACGCTACGCCATGTATACTAAATTGTGACTAACAGCGACAGATTACAGGTTTCGATATACATTTCAAAGTCAAAGAGTTATTATGTCAGTCGGTTTCATATGCGCCATGTACACTGAATTGTGACTAACAACAACAGTTTTCAGGTTTCGAGGTAAATTGCAAAGTGCACGAGTTAATAGGTCACTGGGCTACATATACGCGACGCAATGTATACTAAATTGTCACCTATAACTGTTGGATTAGTGAAATACTGGGCTGAAGGTAAGTGAGCTCTGGGTTCGATCTCTGATCCTGGTAAAGTATGGTTTGATGAGCTCATAATAAAGATATAAAACCGGGCAAGATCATATGTTTTTTTTTCAAAATTTAATATACTACTGTTTGCGTGACTAATATGTATACTTATGCCAAATAACAGCTGTCTAGTACTAAGAGTCTCTGAGCTAGGCTGCGGACGGACAGACGGACATGTTTCCTAGTTTGAATACGGATCCCCTTAAAATGAAAAAGTTAAAGAGACATAACAACGTACTCATTCAATGACTTGACATATTCTAAAGCTTACACATTTAATTAACAACTAAAGCCCAAAAGCTCATACACAAGACTTTAAAAAACGTATTCGTCAAGCTGAACTTTTCACGCAGATTTGCTTTAATATTGTTTAATGTGATTTCACGGCTAAGATTAATTAATTCTCCTATTATTATACTCTTAGCATTTTCAGCTTCCAATGATGTCAGGGGATTATTTAACTGTAGTTAGTAATTACACGTTTCTGCTAGCAGTAAAAAGTTAAACAACCTCCACTTAAAGTTCATAGATTATTATTTTGAAATCGAATTACGAGAATTGGATTGTTATTTCAATCATTAAAAGTTCAAGGTATCGTTACAAGTAAAGTTTTAGAATGCTAAAAGTATTAAGAAAACCTAACATAACAAGTGTAGAGGTTAATACGTAGTAAAATAAATAAGTATACGAGGACAATCTCAGGCAAATTACCACGCAACGATAACGAAATAAATACTTATTATATACATAAAAAACATCCAAGACTAAGATAAAAAATACTTGAGCTAATCAGACAAATATTTGCCCTGACCAGGAATCGAACCTAGCTTCGTAGCGAGGATCACTACCAACTATCATCATTGTGCTTAGTAACCCTCTATTTGTTACAAACGCCAATAAACACATACAAATTACGAGTTTAGCCAAGAACGCAATAACGAGTCCAATTTCTATGTAAATCAGAACCCTTGGCATTGAAGTTGAAGCGTTCTAATCCCTGTTCCTCGACCATCTTGAAGTACTCGAGCGAAGGCTGCGATCGCCGCGACATTTGGAGGGCAACGACCCGATTGGGCAAGTTAGCGCGAAATGCTGATGCGAGCTTGCGTTTGGAAGTTGCAGGTTCCGTATACATTCTAAATGGTCCCTGCACACGATGTTCCAGTACAATTTGTGGAAGCACTATTAGGACCCTGTCGCAGATAGTTTATTATAAATTTTGACTTAATTCATTTATTGTGACTTGACGCTGTGTAATATAAAAATAATAAATATGAGGGGACAATGTCACACCAATTGACCTAGTCCCAAACTAAGCTCTAGGCTTGTACTATGGGTACTAGACAACGATATAAATACTTATGTAGAGAAATACATACTTAAATACATAGAAAACATCCATGACTTAGGAACAAATATTTGTGCTCATTACACAAATATCTGCCCTTACCGGGATTTGAACCCAGGACCGCTAGCTTCGTAGGCAGGGTCACTAGTCACTACCAACTTGGCCAGCGCGTCGTCAAATTTTGAAAGGGTTCTATGCTGTATATGCTCAATGACGTTACTACAAGACTCTACATTGGATATTTTATATATACCTATTTAAGAAGGTTCTTGAGTGGCGTCCGCGGACCGGGAGACGAGCTGTAGGTAGGCCTCCATCAAGATGGAGTGACGACCTTGTAAGGATAGCGGGAACGCGGTGGATGCGAAAAGCACAAGACCGGACTGAGTGGAGAGCCTTGGGGGAGGCCTATGTCCAGCAGTGGACGTCTTTCGGCTGACATGATGTTGATGATGAAGTACGTATTTCGCTATATAAGTATGTTTATCGTTGTCTAGTACCGATAGTACAAACCTAGAGTTTAGTTTGGGATTAGTCAATTTGTTTGTCAGATTGTCCCGTGTTTTTTTTTTAATTCCAAATTTCAACACATATCGGGAAGTGGATGATAATTAGAAGTAAATCTAATAAAAACTTTGGAAAAAGACTCAACGTACAGATAATTTTAATCATATTAATGAAATAACAACTAAAACCAAATTACGCATTCCAAAAATATCGAAACGAGCGGTCGAGCGATTTAGAAACGCTTGCGGTGTGTCGACACGATACTATTATGTTTTGCGGCGTGCGTAATGCATGCGCTTTGTGGAACGGAGTCATCCACGTAATGAAATCGACAATAAATCATGTGTGGAAACTATGACATGAGTGACATGACATGTACTTATCGCTGCGGAGTCGTTCTAGGGGGTACTGACACATCTGCCGCTGGGGTAATCCCGGAAATTTAACCTTTATTGGCTCTGTGTGTGAGTGGCCCGCTTTAAGAGGGCACAAATACTGTGCTTAGCTAGTAGGAAAATTAATAAATCCTATTGGTGGATTTTTCCTCATGCAGCTCTCCGTTACCTCACATTCCTACCTCTGTCAGCAGAAAAAAAAACAAAAATGGTGGCTTTATGTTGGTACTTTCGCGCGAAGAACGCAAGCTGGAGATAGCTTTTCGCAAGCTCCAAATTGAATATAACCGTTTACTAGATAAGATAAAAACATATTTATCCACCAGCCCTTCCCAAGAGGAGATCACTGCCGAGAACGCCGCAAGAAACTCAACTAAAACTATAAACCTATAAATTATACATACTAAATGTAAGTTTAGTATCAAGCATTGCAGCTCCCAAACGCATGGATAGAATAGGACGCGTTTTTAAAATAAATCTAGTTTAATCTGGATTTTCCCTAGAATATCAACAATGTCACCATCATCGACAATACTGCTCATATCCACACACTGCTGGGTAAAGACCTTCATTTTCACGCTGCTTTTCCCGGTCTCGTGCTAACGCCATGCATCTTTTCCCAACTGTCATCAGACCAACGACCAGATGGTCTGCCCAACCGATCTATGACCTAATATCAGCCACCATTCTGTAAACGTTGACCACCTACCATCGTCTCGCCTAGCCAAGTGTCATATCCACTTCAGTAGCGTTAACCGTTTTAAATTTTAGTCCTATGCCAAATCTCAACATTAAAAGTGTTAATTACAACGAATCTTCCTAGGAAAACAGCAATTAAATAATATTCTCACAAAAAGCAAACTTGTCTGTGAGGCGGTTGGCGCCGGCAGATGCAGTGAAAGTGTTCCCACGATGCGCGAGCGCCGACCCACTTACGACACACGGGTTTAGGCGATGCTCCAATATCATGTGCAGTTTGAAGCAGTTTGTATAATATATAATATAACTAAGTGTCAATTAAATTTAATCATTAAACAAACAGGTAATTAACTTGCGAGATCTTAGACTGTTTATTTATCATTTATGGAATTACTTTATTCGATAAAGTAATTGAAGTAATCGATTAATTCATCGATTTAGAGATTTTCTTCTTTGAAAAACTAACTTTTCCTTAATTCTCTTCCATTTATTGAAAAGTGTAACAATAACAATACAAGCAAATTTTGACCTAGAGCTTCTTGAAAAATCCTGCAAGCTTAAACAAATTAAACTCAAGAAAAATATCGTTTCATTAAAAATATAAAAACGATGCCACAAACAGACACTCAAGATACATAGACATAGAGACACACATTATAAAATTTATAAACTTTTCACACCCGTCTATTTTTATTTATACAATGAAGTTCTTGGGCAAAAAATAACCATGCCGTTCTGTCAGTGTGCATATGGTTTAACTCTAAACTGGTGCACTCGTCCCGGGTGCAATGGAGCGACGAATGCAGGTTTCCGGGCCATCCAGCCGGCCGCGCCTACCTAGGTATATTGCTCGGTTCTAGCCTTATTGGTCAATAGCTTTACACAAAGCATTCAGAGTGGTTGGTAATCTGATACAACTCTCATATTGTGTTTAATTAAAATTTGAGCTTCGTAATTGGTTAATTAAAAAAAAAGTGCAACAATCATTTGTGTTCTGCTAACATTTGCATGTTGTTTTCAAATGATAGCAAGGAAAAGGCAAACGAACTCACAAATCACCTGATTAAGGGGATCTGAGACTCAAGACTAATACACATCTGCAATCTGTTGCCAACTTTAAATGGTAAAGGTGGAATGCCTCTACGAGTATGCTAGTGATTTCGAAACGAAGCCTATGTACACTTAAGTACATTAATACAAATTAAGTCGTCGAGTTGTGGAAAACTAGCCCGCTCTAACCTATATAATCTACTAAGTATTTTACCTTTTTTTTTTAATTTAATTTTAATGTATGACATTGCAATTGAAAACTAGCTCCGTGACCCCGCTGCAGCACATGCCGAACTGCAACTGCAACTTTTGACGCCGCAAGACAACTCACTCAATGTTGTATATACCATTACCTAAGTTTGTTGGTTTGTGAACATGATGTTTTTGGAGGTGGGAGGACCTTGTGCAGGGTCCGTCCGGGTTGGTACCACCATCTTATCCATTAACCTACCGCCAAGCAGCAGTGTTCGCATTGTTGTGTTCTGGTTTGGGGATAAGACAGCCGGTGAAATTACTAGCATAGAGGCATTCCATCTTCGGCCTCAGGGTTGGCAACGCATTTGCAGTCTTAGGATTGCGGTCTTGTGAATGCGAATGTCTATGGGTCACAGTTTCCACTTACCATCAGGTGGCCTGTGTGCTCGTTTGCCTTCCTATGATATAAAAAAAAAAAAAAAAAAAGATTTTTTAGATTTTTTTTCCATGTGGTTGCTGGGTTAGAATAGTGCCACGCCACTCCATATCATGCCGAGGATGTCGTAAGAGGCGACTAAGGGAATAAAGGCTTGTAGTACTGTTAGACGATGGGCTTGCAACCTGTCACTAATACCCTGGTAAACATCTTAGCATATTTGTGCAATATGTGGTTATAGAATTATCAACAAGTTTTAAGGGTGCGGCTCCACTGAGGCGGAGACAAGAGGAGCGGAGCGGAGCTGTGCCAATATTAACCAATAAAAGGCGCATGCGGTCACGTCGAGCGCGCCTTGCGCAGATTCTATTGGTTAATATTGGCACAGCTCCGCTCCGCTCCTCTCGTCTCCGCCTCAATGGAGCCGCACCCTTAAAGTTGTAGGTAATTCTGTAGCTCTGCCTACCCCACTCTGGGATCACAGGAGCGACGGTATGTACTTATGTATTTTGTAGATCAAAAATGTTCCTTGTTGTTTTTGTGTGCGCTAAATAAACTTATTTTCATTTCATTTTCACATTGTAGCATACCTACGTAAAGCTCCAATAACATTCTTGGTTTGTATTTATTTACATACAAAACATAGTAAAAGTCGAGAATAACTTATCTTACTTTAAAAAGAAATCAATCAACGAAATTAGATCCAGTTATTTACTCTTTACAAGTTACATATAAGGAATATTTCATTATTCAATATTAGCCAAAAAACCTCTCTTTGTGGTTCGATCTTCTCACTATTAATAAAAAAACTCTCAATATTACACCCCTACGTGTTGACTAATTTATTTTTGCCTCACTAACTCCTAAACCCGCAAGGAACTCAAACACGGCTGGATATCGGACACTGCAGCAGATGGCGGCAGCATTAACGTAATGGACCCTAACAAATTCGCTTAAAAGCGTTCTACAGCATTTCCGGCTGTGTAATGGTTCACTTCCGGTTCCGACATATATACGAGACGTACAGGATTTCAAATGGATAAACATAAGTGTTAGCTACTAATGTTAATCCAAATACAAACCTTTATACACTTAGGGCCACAAAAACCGGTCAGAGTGCGTTTTTCATACAAACGAGGGTATTTCGAAGCCTTGCTTCCTTGCCAGGGGTTGTTGTGTGTGAGGTTTAATGGTGGATACTCCGAGGTTCAATAAAGGAGGTCAAATGTTCTTAAGATACCTAACTTATCGCACAATCAGTTAACACCACAGCATAGTTTGGGTCGGCATTTGGATTTTCTTACATTTTATTGCCATTTTAGATGTTTTTCTGAACATGATCAATTCCGGCGTTAGCCGCAGTTTCAATCAGTTGGGTATCCTAGGCACTCTGGAAGTCCTGTATCGATGCTTGGTGTATCCATCATCAGATTTCACAAAAAGCATCCCTTGGCGAGGAACCAAGGCTTCGAAATAACCTCCTTAGTATGAAAAACGCACTCTGACCCGTTTTTTTGTCCCTGAGTATATTTTCTTAATGTTTGATTAGTCAACAGCAGTAGACCTTAGAGTTCGAAAATATCTGACACGCTTTTATTCCTCTGGTGATAGTACCGCCCACCTGGTGGTACGTGGGATCTATGACCGTAGACATTTTGCATGCTTTTTTTAAGCTAATGTTGGATAGTACAATAATTTATAATAACTGTACTGTGTCACAGTGGCGTTATGATTCAAGTCATAAGAATTGTCAAACAAATTGTTTTATAATGTCACTGTGACAACGTTCTGTGGTGGATCAGGGTTCCAATGGGCTGATAGTAGATAGAAATCAATTTCTGGGCCACTTTACAACTATCAAAATGACATTCACACAACGGACTTTTAACCATTTGACTTATTATAATAATAAACGTATACTCTTTATTCATAAACGTAAAATAGCAAAAATATGCTATGTCCTTAACTGTGACATTTGTAGGTATCTGAAAGACAGTGAAAAACAAACTTTTAATAAGGTCTATAATTAACACGTTTATAAGTGTCTAAACATTCTATTTGCCACGCTTAAAGTTTCACTCTTTGTTTAAACGAACACCGCAAAACTTAAAACTAAATTCTAAACTAAAACTGCATCGCATTCATTCTTTATTAAGTTGAAAGCTCACTATGGACAAACTTAAACAGCTTTTGAAACTTAAAGCAACTTCAAAAAGACAGCTAATTCCCAATTCTCGGTGTTCCAGAACAACAGCGGGATAGGTCGAGCGGTCGTCGGCCGAGTTACGAAAAAAAAATATCGATATAAATATCGTATCGATATTATTCAAAGCTATCGATAGGTATATATCGTGTAAAAATATCTATATTTTGATATATCGTGTAAAAATATCGATATTTTGATATATCGATATTTTGATATATCGATAATATCGTTATTTTGATATATCGATAATATCAATGTTATTTATGTTTTAGGCAAAGGGAGCAGAGCCCATACCTACTGCCGATTTACTCATTCATTCATTGCTTGCTTTCGCAAACAAGTTAAATTCCCTCGGGAAAGTATAAAGTGAAGGATAGCTTTATGCAAAACATTAATGTGTGACTGAAACAGACTACTGTCAGGTAATAATTAACTTGGTTTGTGAACGCGGCCTGATAATCGAGAACTGAAGTCGAACGGGAGCTCATAAAAAAAATTGAATTTGATATCCGGAAAAAAATATCGATTATTAATATATCGAGATTTAAAATATCGATTATTTATTGAATTAATATCGATATTTTTTACCCAAGCCTAGTTACGAGGTCGTTAGAATAAAAAATAACTGTAACAGTTTTACTGCCGTAAATATCTCATGTCATCCGAAAGACGTCCACTGCAGGACATAGGCCTCCCCCAAGGCTCTCCACTCAGACCGGTCTTGTGCTTTTCGCATCCACCGCGTTCCCGCGATCCTTACAAGGTCGTCACTCCATCTTGTTGGAGGCCTACCTACAGCTCGTCTCCCGCAAATATATTAATATATTCCAATTATAATTTTATTTTGATTGTAACCAAGTTTGTCTAAACCAAGTGTTGTGTTTTTTCAAAAATAGGTAATAATAATTAGTAAATATTTAATATGATTAATATCTAAATTGATTACTGTCAAGGTGGCTTTTTACCATAGTAAAATTAACCCAAATGGAAACCGAAGTGTAACTATACAATATTTTTTTTAATTCTATAGATAAACTTATAAATTACATACAACACATGTCATATACGAGTTCTTAAACATTCTAAATACTTACTGTTGGTTGGTTTTTGTAAGTTTAACACTATATTTAAATTTAAAAACAACGACCACAGCTCGCCCTATAAAACCCATTCTTCTGTAAAATGCATGTTTTAAACCTCACCGAAAGCCTTCTTATACTTAAAAATAACCATTCTCTCCTATTTTCTTGTGGTTAGAGTTCAATTTCAAACAACCCTAGTATTTAACTTGAAGAAATGTTAGTAACTTATGGAAACTCGTAAAGTGATCGTGAATTTCTTTGAAATATCAACTTTGCGTGGCTATAAGTAAGGTTATTATTGCAACTTAAGTGTTAAGTAACACTTAAGGTTGTTAACAAGTGAAGATTGTTTTAATGCAGTGAGCTGACCAGCGGGGAGCGCTTGTACTACACGTTATTATTATCACTTTGGGGAGAGGTTTTATTTGAGTTTATGAGTAATATTCTGTTGAGTTTAGAATTAAATGTTTTACTTTATTTTTATTTAAATTGTTATGATAAAATTAAAATTAGTTTAGCTTTATTCTTAGTAAAATATTTTCTGATTTAGCATCATTTATTTTTTCAACAAAAATCAAATTGCATTTGCGCAGATCTACTCATTATTAAATTATGTATATAGTGCATAAATAATAAATAGTCTTGATAGACATTTGAATACTTTTCCTTGCTGTTACACTAAAAAAAACCGAGGGAATGGAGAAACCACGTCTTTCGGGCAAAGTCACGGTAAAAACTATCAATGAAATAAAATTTATTTTTTTCTAAGCCACGATACTCCTAACACTAAAATGTTTAATATCATTTCTTAGTTTTGTCTATTCAAGAAGAAGCACTTTCACAGCTTACGTATCTAAGCAAAATTTATGTACTGAAATTGCCTATAAATAATATACGAGTACAATATTCGATACGCGCAAAGCTGGTGAACAGGGAAAAACTGATATCAATAATACTTAAGAGAGCGAAATAATACCTCTCTCGCTTGTACATAAATCAGGACAGTTTATCCCCTACCACGAAAGTAAGTTAGTTTGGAAACATATATTTTCATTGACATACTGTCGCACGTTATGAAGTTGGAGTTGAATTTGGAAATAGTATATTTTCCAAATCTAAAGTCATTACGTAACTTAGCAACATGTGTATTGAAATAACTGACAGAAATATTTCTATAATACAATTAAAACAAAATACAAAGACTATTTCTAAGAGTATACGTACTGCCAAAGAGACGTTGACATTAAATATTGCAGAAATTTATACATACATACAGGGCGAACGATATGAAGTGTTACCAAATTCACAAAATGAAGCCTAGTGTCAAAGTAAATGCAACTAACTATCGGGAAAATGTTTTGGAAGTTGCGTTGGAGCCTTGGGCACGCAAACATTTCGGTAGTAGATCGTTGACATTTCAACAAGATACGGCCCCGGCTCATAAAGCTCGTGTGAACCAAGAACGGCTGAAAAACGCGTTTCACATTTTATTTCGACCTCGCAATGGCTTTCGAATTCCCCAAACGCGAACCCGATGAACTTTTCTATCTGGTCCATTGTGGAGAGCAAGATGAGGAGAAGAAAACATGCCAGTATGGATGCACTGAAGAAAGCGATCGTACGTAATTGGCATTGCATACCGCAGGATCACATTCGTGCAGCGTGCAACTTATTTTTCTACCGTCTGAAGGCCATAGACAAGCAAAAGGTGGTCATATCGAGTTAAAATAAAGTAATTTAAAAAAATTGATATCTTTTTCTCATTTTTTTCTTAATAATAAATAATTCGTGACAACAAAAAAAAATCGTAGCCTTTTGAATTTGGTAACACTTCATATCGTTCGCCCTGTACACACTCATACATTAAATTACCCCTGTTTCCCAGAGGGGTAGGCAGAAACCAGTTCTTTCCACCTGCTACGATCCTAACAAATCTCTTTCACTTGTCTTTTTCCTCATTCGTACAGTCGCGAACCGGGATTGTTGAGCCACTTACCCATGTTTCTAATTTGGCTATGTAATGCAAATCGAATAGCTGTCAGCCAGTCGTTGACATCGGTTATTGAATACACGGCTAAATTACGAACAATGGCAAGTGGCTCAACAATCCCGGTTCGTGACTGTACATCGAGAAAGGGTGATGGGCAATTTTGTATGGACCCCGTCCCCACCCTCCAACAGTCACGGGGTGCATGTTTATGTGTTCGTTAGGACCCAAAACAAGACAAAATAACTATTTTAGTAGCTAAATCGATGGGATTTTCTCTATGAAAAAAAACCTTTCAAGAGTCATGCAATGCAAGAATGTGTTCATTTTTAAACCAATTCCATACGATATGATAATGGTTTTCCAAGAAAACCCCATACATAGGACGATCGTCCTCATAGTAAAAAATCATCAGGTTGCCAAGATCTATCAAATGAGATATGTTTCGTTTCTGTTGGTGGGTGGGGACATTTTGCCCATTGTCCTTTGTAGTCATAAATACTTCACATTAAGAAACACGTAGAGTTGCCATCAAATATATTGGAACATATCTACTAGTTGGTAGTGACCCTGCCTACGGAGCTGGCGGTTGCGGGTTCGATTCTGGCATTGCTGGCAAAATTTTGTGTTATGATGTTCCACATTTTCTAGGTATTTAAGTATTTAATTATCTATAAGTATGTTTATCGATGTCTAGTACCCATAGTACAAGGCTAGAGCCTAGTTTGGTGCTAGGTCAATTTGTGTGAGATTGTCTCCTGATATTAATTACACAAGTTGCTTAATAGTACATTGTTGCCTAGGCGCGGAAAGTAAGGGTTTCCCTGACGAGGTGGTTAGCAGGCCGAGCAACAGCGAGGCCTGCTAAAATACGAGTCAGGAAATCCTCGTTTCCGCCGAGGCATACATAATGCTTTTCTCAAACATGTGAGGAAATAATACAAATACATTTCTAAAAAAGTAAAAAACAAGTAATTTAATTTACATTTTTGTTTGCCCTCCACAGCATAAATTGGTCATAAGTTCGGTTATATTTTTCCTTAGATTTAGCGGGAAGCAGGTTTTGCCTAACCGAGGCAGCTTCAGATTTTAATATCTATAGGCGGAGTGGTACCTATTTAGTCGCTTTCGTCGCTTGAGCTCATTTTTTATAGTATTTCACACAACAAATAGTTTAATATTCGGTTTCACAATTATATTATGCAGAATGAAAGAATGTTACCGACTGTCAATTGTTTTTAAATACTAACCATAGACATTGGAATGCAAATTCGAAAAGAAACACACGCACTGTGCTAAAAAAGCGAGCAGTTACCTTGGCTGTTTGGAATTTTTGTCTTGGTCCTTTTGATTTTGTATGCAAATTGACAGCATTTTTAAGAAATATATGGACATGGACGGAAAGTGTTTTCATATGGTTTTTTTACTCCTAGGAGTAAAATGAGGCTCTTTCCGTCCTTGTGTTTCAATCGGAAAACCGTTTTTTCCGAGCATGTTTGAGAAAGGCATATAACAATAGAGAATGCAATTTAACTGGTTATAAGACGTTTTTGTATGAACATAACCGGTTAAAACCGATTATAACCGGTTATTTACATTCCCTGTATAACAATGAAAACAATTTTAAATGTTTTCGAGCACCTTACATCTGATGGATTTGTACCAATGTCAATACTCTCCTGGCAATCTTCATAAAAAAACAATAACCAGTACAGTAGTAATATCAAAAATAATCTTACCGCGTCAGCGTCATAAGAAAACAGATTGCGGTGAAGCCAGACGTGTAATAGAACCATGCTCGATCATACCTGAAACAAATTGTCATTTCAATATTCATTCCCGGTTTCCGTAACATATTGATTTCGGATTTACGACTCAAGAGGAAATATATCGAGGATTATTGCTGAGCGTTTTTAATCTGTTGACTGAAAGGCTTTGTCTTTTTTTTCAAGTGTCATGGAAAGCGCTTTGGTAATGTCAAATGCGTTTTGAAAATATTTTAAGTCAAATGCAATCAGGCCATTTGCAACGTTAAAAGATGGCGGACGTGTAATTTGTTTTAGACTTTAATTTTTGGGTAATTAGGTGTTCAAAGTTCTTTTCTGATAGTGATTTGTACTTTTTATGCCTTAGTGTCGCACAGTGATTGAAGACTTGGACTTATTTCGTGTATCTGGCATCTTTCTTCTCGTTTCAAGTGGACTCGCAGTGGTGCAGAGGTTAAAACTATCTTGACCTCTGACCTACAAATCACCGTACAACGTTGCCCCCAATCTTCCTAGAGAAGATTGGATTGTGTTTTATACTCATATAAACCTTGACACTGGCGAAATCACTTCACGTGGAAGCCATATCCCTGCGGTAGTAGCTGTTCAAGTCGCCGCGGGGGCAAAAAAAAATAAAAAAATGCAATCATAATAATTTTGTAAGATCAGATTGAAAAATATAAATAAAATAATTAAGATAAGTATAAAAAATCTTGTAATTATGCAAATAAATATTTTGCTTGCGTTACTGTCTAAAAAACTGAAATTAGAAAAGGGAACTTTGAATTTTATGTCAAATATTTTTTACAATACGGAATAAAAATTGGTAAAAAATATTCAACAATAAAGTTACGTATTTTTTTTGTGACATCGCCATTATTTCTACGTTATATCGCGTCGTAGAAAACGTCTAGGTAATAAAATTCGACACTATAGAGAACTCATGCATGGATTAGCTTCTTATCGACGCCTTGCAATGCCTATGATATTAATTTATTCTTCTTCGTTACGACTCAATTATATTATATCGCATGCAAAAGAACGTCACCTCCAACCCTACCTAAAAAATAACGATACCGTTTCACTTTCATTTTCAAATTAAACTTCCGAGCATTCGATATTCCAAATCGACACGCTCTTACCTTTCTCAATTAATAAATAATAATAATAAATATCAGGGGACAATGTCACACCGATTGATCTAGTCCCAAACTAAGCTCTAGGCTTGTACTATGGGTACTAGACAACGATATAAATACTTAAATAGAGAAATATATACTTAAATACATAGTAAACATCCATGACTCAGGAACAAATATTCGCGCTCATCACACAAATATCTGCCCATACCGGGATTTGAACCCAGGACCGCTAGCTTCGTAGGCAGGGTCTCTACCAACTAGGCCAGCGCGTCGTCAATTGAACCATTAAATATTTTTCTAGATGGTTCTAATAAAACTTTTAAAGAGCCATCTATACCAGACAATAGTAGGACGTATGATGCAGCCGAGGGGCCGCCGGGTGCACGCCGCCGCAGCCCCCGCGGCCGACAGAGAACTCGCATTAGAGATAAATGCGAGGACATATCGTTACTACTCTAGAAAAAAACTCGTATCTCACATTTCGTGACGTATGAGTTTGAACCTAATTCTCTTTTGATTTAAGTTTAAAATCATACGGCACGAAATGTGAGATACGAGGTTTTTTAAAAGCAATGACGATATATTTTTGCGCTTGTGTAGGCCAGGAGCCGGCGGGGAAAAATGGAACGTCGTTTAGTATATAGTGTATAGCATGGAAACGTTAATTAGATATTTTTATTTTAGTTAGAACATTATTTTGCAGACTTTAGGAGCGCCGCTTGATTTATTAAGTCTCATAAGGGTCAATACAAGTATCCAGAACCACAAAAAAACGCATTGAATAAAATTCAAGTATTATTTATTTATTTATTTAACCTTTATTGCACGAAAAAAAGCACAAATGGCGGACTTTGGAGAACTGTAATAAATACTGTATAAATGGTTGATCCACGCTCGATCTTTCAAAAAGCATAATCGTTAAGAAATATTTTTCAAAAGAAATCCTAACATATCATCCACTAGTTACTACACTGGCTCTCGGTGCTATTATAGTTTTCCCGAGGCACAATTATCTCATCCCAGGGCTTAGCCGTTAGTAGAAATATTGTTTGATGTCGACGACCTCGGTTTAATTGTAAACAAGTTTGTGCCCTAGGACTCCGTCCGCGCAGGAGCTGGGGGGTTATATCTAAAGAAAATATAAAAAAATGCATTCGAGTTGCTTGCTTTTTATTAGTTGTCTCCGTAATCGACAACAGGATATTATTGAAAAGGTCTTCAGATAAAAATCATGGTTATTGAGGATTTCAGTTATTTTTTTTAATTCATTAATGAGAAAAAAAAACGCGATTTTTTTAAAAAGAATAGCACTAGCTGTGATCTTGAAAAGGCCATGTTTATTTTCTCAGTAAATAATGAAAATAATAACAATAAAAAAAAATGCTTTTGAGAAACCTACACGGAAAAAAAAGATTCTAGGATATTCTCAACCTAAGACATTATATTATCTCGAAAATATTTTCTCCTGACAGCTTTTTATTTCCTTTATCAAAAATATGATTCTCCACTTAAGAAGACCGCGTCTTCTTAATTTAGAAATACAAAAATGTATTGTTCCAAGAGTACATTCTTAAAAAAAGACAATATGAATATTTTCATTCGAGTAATCCAAATCATTTCGGGGCAATATAATGTATATAATATTTTTTATAAACAAGATAGGTTTTATTTTAGTTTAAAATAGATATCTTCGTTTTAAAACAATTTGTATTTTTACTTGAACCAGTTTTTTATCAAACGGAAATCAGTTTTTTTGAATTGACCAGGTAATTATTTTAAAATAAGAAGTTAATTTTTTAGCATAAAGCGCTTTTAATTTTTCAAATAAATGAATTGAATTATTGATTCAAGAACTTATTTTCTTGCGTTAAGATTTGTATATTTTTGGCACAAAGCGCTTTTAATTCTTAATATAAAATTATTGAACTCTTGATACAAAATCATTGAAATCTTGACTCAAAAATTATTTCTTGGGTAAAGATTTGTAATATTTTGAAGCTCTTGGTTCCAGTTGTTTATATCGTTTTAGAACCAAGCAATATATTTTTCAACAAAGACTTGTACATTTCATTTAAGAATTTGAATCGTGGATATTAATTTAATGTCTATTTCAGTTCAAGATAATTTTTTTTCCTATCAATTGAGACAGTTTTAGGAAAAGACATTTAAATCTTGTGATAATTGATTCAAGTTATGGATCAAACCCGGACAAGTGTCTTTGTTAAAGAACTTCTGATTTTTGATGTAAAATATCCGGTTTCTTAAATCAATAGTTTTGTTCTTTAATTGAAAGAACATTTCTTGACTGTTTCAACCTGTACTTTCTCTGCTCAAGAGAATTGTTATATTTTACGCAAGAGTTCCATTTTCTTCGCTCAAAAAATATTTTGTTAATATAAAGCGATATTTTTTTTATATTTTCGACTAAATCATCAGTTAGAGAACATAAATTGCTTCACATGAGAGATGCAATTTTTTAACTGGTCAAGAATTAATCATTCGATAGTGGTGTGATCTTACTGGTAGGTATCGACTTCGGTATAACTTCTTATTTATGGTCCGTGGACCGAAAAAAAACCTATGTAGCGCTCCAAACAGCAAGGGCGTATTTTATAAAACTATAAGTTACCTACAATGTATGGAATCTGACACCAGTGTTGCCAGATTTAGTTGGCAATAAATTAGTTTAACTGTTAACAATCTAGTGACAGACTTGGCGCCTTTTAATATATTACTATATACTTTTGGTAGAATATATGGACCTTGGCTTATTTTTAACATTTATGGTTTGATGGGATATCATTACTTTTTCCTATGTCATCGATACCCCATACCCCATACTTAATAAGTATATTTTTGTAAAAACATTTTTCAACGAGCTTGGCCTAATTTTTAAATTTCCAAAATATTTTTTTAAAAACAGGGGCACCTTTTATAAATTTACAGGTCTAAACTGACAACACTGCTCAAATGGCTGGTCGTCATTAGTCGAGGTTGTGTCAAATTGAAACTGGTTTTGTTACCTGTAAATTGTAATTTGTAGCTTTATAAAACAGGCCCCAGTTCTAAGTCATCGGGAAGTCCCTAGTTAAGTACTTACACATTTTGATTTATCACGCATTCAATAATAAATCGAATGTAGGTATTTACATTAGGTTACAGACCAATTTAGTTAAAACGCAATCGGAACCTCTCAATTTTAAAACGCCTTTAATAGGTTATGGTTTGGGGCTAAGTCGAAATGATTTAATCGAATGGGTTAGCCGTTCAGCCATTGAAATTCTTGACAAAATGTAATCATTCATCATTTTCTTCCCCTTTTCCCAACTTATTTGGGGTCGGCGCAACATGTCTTTTTGTAAAATGTAATAGTATCTAAAAACTAGTCGTTAAATTCCGGCTGAACACCCTTGCAATGGTTTCCAGTCTGGCTTAAAACCCCGTTAGTTACATTACTAAAACAGAGGTAGAAATAAAAACAAACTATTTAAACAGCGGACACGATGTCTCATGCATACGTGTCCAGTGCTTTAAAACTCATCCTTCGATACTGCCAGCTAAATATTGTGTAATTTTCCGATGTTAATTATGGTTTTGGTTTTACATCCATGGTACAACACTACTCTTCGCGACGCGTACGCCATCTTGTTTTATTATTGCGCACTGTGCCGCGCCGCCCCGCCACTCCCGCCAGACTGAAAGCCGAAGCCGAAGTGTCGCGACGCGCTTCCTTGGCAAGCATAAGTTAGGTATAAAATACAATAAAATAAGTGTTGGTAATCGGATTAATCGGCGGCTCCTAATTATTAAAATGGAGGAGTTATTAAAATTATGGAGTACACCAGGGGATGTAATTGAAGCGTTTCAAAGTAAGTACCTACACATTAATGTAATTTCACGCTCGAGTCTGGATTTGTTGTTGCTAATACCCTAGTAAACTAATTATATTGTAAATGTATCGTTTCACGACGTCGGAAGTAGCATAAGTTGGACGTTAAGCCCATACATTTTATGTTAAAAAAGGCGGCGTCGGTTGAATTGTGGCAAACTAAGAACTTCTTATTATGCCTGTTTCGTCGCCATTCTTACGGAGTACATGCACCCGCGAATAGAATTTATGAGGGTAGGCTTCCGAGAGTTGTTTCTTAAGGGCGTCTATATTGAAAAATAGTAGGTACGTACAGCTCAAACTGGCCGCGCGCGTTCTGTGAGTTTTGAATGTAAACGTCCGTAGCGGGCGCCCGCTCCGTGCATCCGCACGTGTTTTAGCGAAGGCCCTAGTTACCTAGCTACGTCGATTCCTGCCCAGCCCCATTAATTGTAGTCCGAGCTTAAATACCGGGTATCAAACTTAACTTCGGACCATCCGTCCATTTTTAGGGACTAACCGTAGCAAGCGCCCAGGCGCGCGCTCCGGGCACTGCGTAGGTATCTAAAGCTAAAAAGAAAGAGCGGAGGGCTTTGATCCGATCCTAGCGCCCGGGTTTCGTCAAATAGAATCCTGTACCAACTTGCTTTCGAGCGCCTCGGTAGCAAAAGGAATGCGCGGAAGTTTGCTGTTTCGTCACGAACAACTTCATGCAAAATTATAATTATATTAATAACACAAGTTCATTGCATACTAAGCCAATTTGAGACTAGGTCAATTTGACTTTATATAATATATAAAAGGCAATATTTCATTAAACTTTTTTTTAGAATTACACAGAGAAGACCGAGAATGGCTATGCACCCACAATGAACCATGGCCAGAGGTTATAGAAAAGTGGAAAGCAACTGCTGAGGCACGTCATGCTCAGGAGTATAGAAACATAGAGGATATGATTGCCCATTGGAGCATCTACAATTACCGAAGGGCAGTGGAACTGGTGGTCAGTATATAATAAAAAAAAATGTGTTGTGTGAATTTGAGGGACTTAAAAAACATATTTAATGGTTTACATTATAAAAATCTGTCAGGTTTTAAGTCTTAGCATGATTTTTGTCCTTTACTAATACTGTGGGATTTAACAACTTTTTGTCACATTTCATGCTTTTTGTTAAATATAGGATGCACCCTAATAAGTTTGATGTGTAGGAACTAAATTGTTAATGGTTGATGGAAATAAGAACTGTCAAATTAAACACCAAAATTAGACACTAATAATAGTAAGCAGCTAATAATAGTTTCTTTTTTAGATTGAAGAGGATTACCCGGAGAAGACAGATTTATTTAAAAACTGGCATGCGTTCTTTAATAAACTGACGACACTCAAAAAAACTGAGATAAGTGCTGACGTCTACAAAGAAAACTTATTTGCGTCATTAAACTACTTGAGCTTGGAAGGTAAGGTGTGCAGTTGTCCGCACCTAACGTCGAGGGTGTGGACAACTGGGAATTATTATGGCTGGACGTTCACACCGCGGACAACTGCGAAAAAAACCCAGTTGTCCGCAGTGCGGACAAAGGCGGACAAAAGGGTGCGGTGCAGACGACTAGAAATACCCGGAAAAACTATTTATATTTTTCTATTGATTGGGTATGTATATGATTATATTGTAACCTTCATATTATTGTGTCAACCTACTTCAAAAAATGTTTTATTAAAAACCACCACTGACATCAAAACTTAAGCTTTCGTTTTATTTATTTCTTACAATTCTCCATGTACATACAATTTTACTAACCTATAGTTATAGTTTTAAAAACTCCTTGACCTGTTATGCGAATGAAAGATATTTCCTGACAAGTATCCAGTAACATGTAAGTACCTAAGGCTAATATGAAGTGGTTATCCACTATCAAATGACCTCCTAAAACCAGTGGTAGCGATCTCTAATTTGCTTATATTACTCTTTTTAGGCAACCTTAAATGGTGTTATATATGTAAATTTCAAAATCACCCGCTTCCTATTGGAGAGTTATAAGGTAGTGGGCACAAAACATACATATTTGCTTTAAGGTTACATTTTCTTGGATATAACGTGAAATTCTCAGGAGCATACACGTTACTGACTTTTAAGACGATACATTTTATATGTAAATAAATGACCTCTTAAACCAAGATAATTGTACCCGGAACCAAGATAGGACTTCTTTGAATTAAGATACTTAAATATTTCATTTAAAGATATTCATTTGCTTCGGTTAAAGTCACTCATAATTCAAAATTTCAATGTGAGAAAATATTATCTTAATTTAATTAGGTGAAATTCTTCCAATAAGAATCTTCGTTATTACAATAAGAATCGTTCTTTGGAATGACGATATCAATCGTTCAGGCAAAGTTGACCCAAACTCTTGATCAAAAGGACCGTATTCTTAAAATGATAATATGCATTCTCTTAGATAGAACGAATCATATCCTCACAAGAATTCGATGCGTTTGTCACTTTAAGGAAATATTTCACTAACTTAAATCATGATCCTCTTGAATTAAAATGAAGGACACTTAAAACTAAGATATTTTAGTATCGCTGAAAGATAGGATTGCTTTTACGTGGAAACTATAAAATGTTCATGAAAGATAAATATATGTTTTAAGTCAAGAGTTCATTAAATTCATTTAAAACGATTGATATTACTCCAATGGAATAACATTCTTCTTCCAATAGGGGTTTGCTTTAATCGTATCACAGCTTCTCTTGAAATTATAGAAATTATTTAATAGAAAGCAAATAATATTCTTGATTTAATGAAAGCGTGATCTTCACCTAATAAGTTGTTTTTCGTCTAAACCCATATTAATTTGCCGGAACAATTCTAAAGTCTAAATTTAACGTTACGTTTCTTGACATGACTGAATAAGATTTTCAAATGAGCACATACACTGTTTTCAACTGAGAATATAGGATATCTTAACACAATAGAAAAAGACGAATTAGAATAAGAGTAAATTTTACTTTTATTTACTAAATATTGTCTTGGGTAAAAGAAAACTAAAAATTCTGTATTTAAGAATATGATTCGTTTGATTATATTTAAAACTTTATTGCTTTCCATGGAAGAATTTTGCTTTATTTTAAGAAGTATTTTTTTTCCGTGTAGCATGTTTTTTCCAGAACACCGTTTCAAATCGTCGGTGACACTACAATACCGCGTAACTAACAAATCAAATAAGGTTCAAAATAAACCTTAAATTGTAAACCAGTAAGGTACATTTTGCAACCTATTGAATTTGTTAGTTACGAGGTTTTGGAGGATCACCGACGAAATGGTTCCTGTTGTGAATTGAGTTTTATAAGACGAATGTTGTACTCCTACTTCGTAATAAATCTTCTTATTTTTCATATTCCTTTATCCCTTTACACTCTGATACGATTGTAAGGGTTTTTTTCAAATTGAATATGAACCGTGTGTCGTTGTTTCTAATTGAATATCATCATGATCATGT
This sequence comes from Acleris emargana, assembly GCA_927399475.2. Classification (NCBI taxonomy): domain Eukaryota; kingdom Metazoa; phylum Arthropoda; class Insecta; order Lepidoptera; family Tortricidae; genus Acleris; species Acleris emargana. Next base: position 897,574 of record OV656846.1, read on the forward strand.
CAGCCAAAAGACGTCCACTGCTGGACATAGGCCTCCCCCAAGGCTCTCCACTCAGACCGGTCCTGTGCTTTTCGCATCCACCGCTTTCCCTCAATCCTTACAAAGCCGTCATTCCATCTTGTTGGAGGCCTACCCACAGCCTAATTGAATATGAACCGTGTAAAAAAAATAAGAAAAATTTACATCCTTTTTTTTTAAAATTGATATACTTAAAAATTTCATTGTCTGAATCGCTCAATTGTATATTTTACTTTCACGTTACAGCACAAAGTAAACCTTTTCTTTATTTACAGAAATATTCACATGGCTCTCTGAAATCCGGCCAAGCGGGAGTAATCCGGTAGCCACGCGGTCGATTTGTCGAGCATCGCGGTTATCTCGGCGACGGCTAATCCGGTCGGGTGCAGTAAGTGTACTTCGTGTCAGCGGGTTCCGTAGACGAATTAGCACAAGCGTCCAGTGGCGCAAATAAATAATGGATGTAGGATTCTGTAGCTTACTACAAACAAAAAAAAAATCTAAAAAAAAAACAACAAGTAGGGCAAAGTCTCCAGTGGTCAGCCAGAGACCAGTAGTCGACCTTATATGAGTGCAAAGAGCAGGAAATTTATATATCGTACTCTTCCTACTCATACAAAGTATAGGCAGCCGCCGACTACAGGGACCACTGGTGACTTTACCCTGTGACCTACTCGTAAGTTTTGATGAAACATTATTTGGGGCTGTGCTTAACACTTTAATCACCCAAGACCTAATCAAGTTTCCGTAGTCGTAATAGTTTTCCTTTTAAATTGGCTATAAGTGGTTTTGTCTAAACTGTTTTTTAGTTTTTTAGACCAGCTTTTAGGTTACATAAGGTTTCATTCACGAATGTCTGATTCATATGAGAACTGATAATTTCAATGAATTAAACCTATTAACCTAGTTGTGTTAACATTTACGTGCAAGCGGGCCGTAGGCCCTTAGGGACGGTAGTTTTATATGGAAAAAGGGGGGGGGGGGGGGGGGGGGTTAGACGCGCGAAAATCACAATATTTTTTAAAAGCTATCCTGTTATACCTCACATTACCTACTCGTATATAATGTAAAAAATCAATGACCTTTGCTTTACATTTATTACCCGATTTTTTTTTTGTTTTCGAAATTTACGTTTTACGGCGTAAAGTAAATGTGTAAGTATGGCAAATTACAGATTTGTTTTAGCAAGCGTTTACCTAACCTACCGCCAAGCAGCAGTCTTCAGTGGTCAGAATTATTTGGAGACTTCCCCTGATAACGATTGCAACATTGTCGAAACATCCACACTTTAACAAGTATAACTAAGCAATGTACAAGTTGCAGAACTTTCTCAGAAGTTAAGAAAGCTTCTCAAGAAATTACTGAGAATATTATTGAAAACATTTGGGAGCATTGAGAATGTTCTCTTTCCATACAAAATTCAAGAATATTCTTACAAATATGCCCTTCTAAGCAAATAAGCATTATCTCAATATCAATGACCAAAGTAGTTTTAGTTCTCTTCTCTTAGTAATAAGGTTGATATTGCTACATGAATTTTATCTGACATACTGCGTTTTAGCGGAGAGCAGAAATATCTGAGAAAACTATTAAGACAAGCAATGTACAATTTGCAGAACATTCCCAGAAGTTAAAAAATCTTCTCAGGAAATTACTGAGAATATTATCGAAAACATTTGAGAGTATTGAGAATGTTCTCTTTCTATACAAAATTTAAGAATATTCTTACAAATTTCCGAGAATTTCTCACAAGAAACTTTCACAATTTGAAACTTTTCGGTACAATACTAATTACTATTTATATCATTGCATTGTTTATATTGTCACTGAGATAAATTACGAATCAATCGAAGCCTGAAAAGGGTCAAGTGCATGAACAATAATGAGTATAAGTAATTAAAAACAATAGCCTTTTGTTTGTAGGATCTTGGAATCGACGGTTAAGGCGTGAGGTCGGGCATCTAGGCTATTGTTTAACTTATCGGATTAGTTAACAAATAAAACAAATGACAACTGATAATAGATATCCTTGAGTTAGTGAATGCGCGAATGTCTGTACAGAATTGGGATAGCGGATAGACCAAACAAAATAACTATCGGGTTTTACATTCTAATTCGAAAGAATAGGCAATTTTAAGAGACTATTTTCATTATTTTTTCATTTGACCCAATAGTTTTGTTTTAATATATTTATTTATTTATTTAGCAGACATTTTATGGATGACATGATTATTTTAAATTTGGGTTGGCATTTTCGTTAATGATAAAAAGTGATTTTAATAATGTAATAAAACATACTATTTCATGCGGTTTTCGCCTAACCCGTAAGATACACCTAGGAGGGCTTCAAGCCAAAAACGAAAGTCAAACAAAGGTCAAATATACTTTTTTCGAAATTTCCAAAATAGATAAATAGTTCCAAAACTTAATAATGCAGAACGGCTGGAAAATCCTATTCCTCGAATTACAGCACAGTACGTTACTCTTGTATTAATTGATTAATCTTAGGTTTGTTATACTTACTTCATTTGTTTAGGTAGTTAAATAAATGTAAACAAAAGAACCACGTGGTGGTTAGTTTTTTTTTACTCTATAGTTTTTTTTTTTAAACAAGACACCTTTTTTAATTTTACGTTTAGCCAACCGTTGTATTCATTCATCTCTCAATTGCTCAAAGGTTAGCTGGAAGAGATCTCTTAAAGGGATATTTTCGCCTTTGTACTTATCTTTTTTTAACCTCCTGAGGTTCCTTGTACTAAAAATAGTACATAATACGATCATTGAAATAAAGATCTAGTGCAAACGAAGTAAAGTGGATTTTCGTTTGTTTTTATGACAAATGGTCAAATTAGAAAATTTACTTTACTTGATTCACAATAGGTTCATATTCCATTGACAAATTTCGTTGTATGGTGGGCCTTAGGAGGGTATTTTAGTAAAAAAAAATATTTTTGGTATTTCCTCTTTGTACAATAATGAGTTAACATACATACATACCTTTTTCACATGTTTTCGGTTTTATTTCCGAAACCCGACGATCTTTAACGATGATTTTTGATTCAATCGTTTAGTATTTATAATTACTTAATCCTGGTAAACTATTGATTTGATAAAGTTTGTGGTTTTAAATTATTTGAATTTGACGTTGCCATCAAGGCGCGCGCAAATTATCTCCACCTCAAGTGCATTGAAAGTGAAATAACAACAAAAAGAAAAGCTTAAAATCCTAAATAATCATTCATAATGAAAAATAATCAAGTACACCTAAAGATGATTTTTAAATACCTATTCAATGATATCCCACTTGTCATAGTTTGTTGACTTCATTTTTTTTTATTATATAGCGTCTGGTTGCCGCCATATTGAATTTGAATTAATGTCATATCTATAGTGACACTCACAAGATTAAAACCAATCGATTGACATATGAATCGTCAAAATCGGTCCACGCGTTTAGTTTCTAGAACGCCACAGAGGAACAAACATACATACAGGGTGTTAGGTAATGAGTGGATAATCCTTGAACTACGGATAGAGGGCACTTAGGACGTTATGAAAAAGCTAAAATAGGTCTAGTAAAAGTCGCACGGTTTTCGAGATATTTGGACTTTTAGCTTTTTTTCGAAAATGAACACCCTTGTTCAATGTTTCGATTATAGCACCATTATAAGGTAATTTTTTTTAATTTTTATTTTTGCTCATTATTATTGAATACTTGTGTTATCAGATAGGAATCACCATTTTCGTGAGACATCAATATATTAAAAAAAAAAAAATCGCAAACATGAATTTTGCATTTTCAATCGTACATTGATCGAACTTTCAACTCTCATGGTGAAAAAAAAATACACTACCGTCTAGTTGCCCATAAGCTTAAAAACATGCCAATTTATTGACAAATTCAAAACAGTACCTACTTTTTGAATTTAAAATCTAAAAGCCAAATAAATAAATAAAATACACGCCCACCCCCATTTTTCTCGATTTACTTTTTGTATCCCGGGCGTAGAGTTCAAAACTTTTTGTTGCAAAATTAACATTACTGGCCACTAATTTAAATGCCATTTATTCCAAATTTAAAAAATATGCCGCCTGCTTTTTGTTTTTTATTCGAATTCGATTTTATTGCGTAATGAATGGTGAATTGTGTTTAGATTGTGGTGTTGATATTTTGGTTTTAATGTTTAGAACACAATAATACACGTCCAATGAATATGCTCAAATGCATTACATTTATGGCGAGTGCCAAGGCAACGCTAGTGCTGCTGCGATTTTGTACGCTGAACGCTACCCAAACAGACGCCATCCCGATTACCGGATTTTTCTTCGCATCCATAACGCGTACAGTGAAGGCAGAGTTCTTGGCCAGGGTGTAGGAGGACATAGCGAAGGTAGACCGAAGGAGGGAGACTGTGAAAATGTCCTGGATTTAATAGCGGAAAATCCTTCTTTGTCCGTACGGAACATAGCAAATAGCCTTGGTCTTACAACGTGGAAAGTGCATGCAACTTTAAAAACACATGGATTGCACCCTTTTCATTACCAACGTGTGCAGGTCTTATTGCCTAGAGACTATCCACAAAAGTTGACCTTCTGCCGCGAAATGCTGCGTCGTATCCGAGATGATTCAAATTTTTTCGACAACGTACTGTGGTCAGATGTTTTCGGTCAGACCAGAACACAATTCACCATTCATTACGCAATAATAGCGAAAATGAAAATCGAATTCGAATAAAAAACAAAAAGCAGGCTGCATATTTTTTAAATTTGGAATAAATGGCATTTAAATTAGTGGCCAGTAATGTTAATTTTGCAACAAAAAGTTTTGAACTCTACGCCCGGGATACAAAAAGTAAATCGAGAAAAATGGGGGTGGGCGTGTATTTTATTTATTTATTTGGCTTTTAGATTTTAAATTCAAAAAGTAGGTACTGTTTTGAATTTGTCAATAAATTGGCATGTTTTTAAGCTTATGGGCAACTAGACAGTAGTGTATTTTTTTTTCACCATGAGAGTTGAAAGTTCGATCAATGTACGATTGAAAATGCAAAATTCATGTTTGCGATTTTTTTTTTAAATCTATTGATGTCTCACGAAAATGGTGATTCCTATCTGATAACACAAGTATTCAATAATATTGAGCAAAAATAAAAATTAAAAAAAATTACCTTATAATGGTGCTATAATCGAAACATTGAACAAGGGTGTTCATTTTCGAAAAAAAGCTAAAAGTCCAAATATCTCGAAAACCGTGCGACTTTTACTAGACCTATTTTAGCTTTTTCATAACGTCCTAAGTGCCCTCTATCCGTAGTTCAAGGATTATCCACTCATTACCTAACACCCTGTATATAGACTGATAAACACAATACTTCGGAAGTCGGGTGAAAACGGTGCATTATTCATGAAAAAAAAAACTAACAAAATAGAGAGGAATGGCGGGCGCTCTACCGACAAGAGCTTAAAAAAAACCACAATAAACCAGTAGAACTTATTTGAATAATATTTTAGAAACTAAAGCGGTCCAGGTGAAACAAAATGTTTGTCCAGCCAACAGTCCAAAAACTCAAAAACTAAGTTCGCCCAAACTAAATTTAGTTGGGAAACAACATTAAGGTCGGGCGAGTTTAGTAGTTAGTGGACGGGCGAGTTACTCGCACCTGCGCTAACGCGGTTTTAATCTCGACTCTTAATAGCTACTTGTAGTTTTGGATTGGTTTTGTCAACAACTGAAAGTCTTGGGTCAAGTGTCGCTTGAAAAGTTTGAAAAGAAAAATACTTTGTAGGCTCTAGCTACTCTTACGTTGTAAAACGTTGCGGGTTTGCTTTGAACTAAGTCTTGCCTGTGACTCCGTTTGATTTATTACTGCTATGATATTCTTAACTTAACGTTTCAACTCGATGGACGAATTAATAGTGTACATCAGAGCGTACAAACAAAGTTTTAGGGCATACATTGTCAAGTATGTGGCTAAAACTAGCTCTCATTTTTGACAAATCTCTCTTGCTCTTTTTATTATTTATTCAACAGCAATCGAAGCCTATTCTTCGATTTTTTAACAACCTTCGTGCAAAAATCAAATAAATTCGTTGCTTCGTTTTAAAGTGGAATAAATACAAACAAGAAGTTTTTGCATCATAAATATCTATGTATTGTGATTCTCGTCGTACAATTATCTGATGTAGATAAATATTTTATATCACAACTACTATTAGGAACATAATCAGCCTGTATATTGCCTTTGTACATTTGAAATTTGCTAGGATAGGTATAGGAAAGTATTAAGGAATTAAATATGGACTGTGGATAAAAAGAAAGAGAAAGAGTACACCTACACGGAAAGAAAAATAGTCTTAAATCAAGAGTATATTTATTGGTCAAGAATAATACAGTTTCATATTTGGGGAAAACTTTATATTCTTCATTTCAGTATTTTATTGTTTTGACCCTAATTCTTGAATAAATAAATTATTTACTCAAGTAAAGAATAAATATTCTGAATAGAAGATATAACTTTAGTCTCATGGCAAGTAGCACGAATTTCTTGATCTTTAAGACGTCAGATTTTCTGGAACGGAGTCAATTTAAGTCTTGATGCAAACTGTTTGTATCTCCGAAGTAAGGAAAAACTGTTTTCAGTCTACAATTAATTACAGTATATATATATATATATATATATATATATACGCCGCATGTCTAGCCATAAAAGGCTTCTTGCTAAAACTAAACTTATAGCAATTCTATTCACAGAATTACCTTTAAAGCTGCCCAAAACACTCCCAAAACCTACAATTTCATAACAAACCATTCCACCCGCTTCTAAAACAAGAAACGCAATACGTGCATTTAAATATTATTTTCACCTAGCGCTGCCCTGGAGGCGCCATTAAATTTCAACTCCAGTGGACGCGACGTTTAAGCTATTTGCAACTGTATCCCGAGGGATTACCGTGGGGATTGCCCAGTAGATGTTGGCAGGCAGTTCCTATTTCTCACACGTGATTAGATGCTAAGATTATTCGCACATTTTTGCGGAGGGGTTGTATGCGGAAGCCGTAATGGGAGTAAATTTACGTGCATTTGTGTTCATATGTGCGCGCATTTGTTACGTTTTTTCGTACTCTGTATTTTGCTGTATTGAGCTAGACATTTTTGAAATGCCATAGATTGGTAATATTTTTATTTAAATTTGGAATATTCATTCAATTTTTAAACTATTATTAAACTTACAAGGAAACTATGCTTCTTAAATAATAAAAGATACAATTGATGATCTATCACAACTACAAAAACTACACCCCCTGTAGAGGTCAACTACAAAATGACGTATCCACTTTTTCACCTCATTGCATTGTAATAGGGTCCAAATGTGAATACATCTCTTATGCCCTGTTCCTATATTCAAGAAACGAATCGTTTCCCTTACGGGCAGTAGCGTTATGACATTTGCTACGTACAAAATGTGTCAAATTTTAACGAGACGTCACAATTCTACCAACGGTTTTGAATATAGGAACGCACCATTAGTAGTCAACAGTACTCCTATTGAATATATAAAAACCCCCTATATAATGGTGACCGACGTGATTAATCTTACAGGGCTCTACCGTTTTTGACAAAATCTAGTTAAAAACCATCCTGATTAAGCTATATTTCTACTTTCGCTTTCCAATTGGTCCATTTTTTCAGGAGCTACTATGTCACAGACGTACACATAGATTCACGTTCAACTTGCGTGTCGGTGATAAAAAGAAGGTAGTATAAAAAATATCAAATCGGTCTGACGGTAAGAATATTTTTATTTTATATATTAGACTATAATAATTTAATAATCATAATAATATTGCGTTGTATAGTTTTCTATTTTCATGAAAATTTAAATAAAAGATTCCTTAACATACATACATACAATTTACATAGATTAAGCTAGTAAATAAACGCGTGCTTACGCGCGTGTGTGTATATCTAATAGCCTCGATTTTTAGGGTTCATTAGCCAAATGGCAAAAAACGGAACCCTTTTGGATTCGTCATGTCTGTCTGTCCGTCCGGGTGTCACAGGCACTTTTTTTCCGAAACTATAAAAACTATACTGTTGAAACTTGGTAAGTAGATGTATTCTGTGAACAGTTTTTTTTAATATGTCGATTAAGGTTTCACATCATTGCTGCTACGGAACTCTTCATGGGCGAGTCAGACTCGCACTTGACCGCTTTTTTATAAATAATATGTTTACTCAAGAAGTACGATGCTACTAGGTTACTAAATACATACAGTCGGTGAGCACTTAGCCCTTTACACTCGAGCTGATACGATTGTTACGAGGGATTTTTTCTAATTGAATATGAACAGTGTAAAATTAAATTAAAAAAAAAACAATTGTAAGGCTTTTTTCTAATTGAACATCATCATGATCATGTCAGCCGAAAGACATCCTCTACTGGACATAGGCCTCCCCCAAGGCTCTCCACTCAGACTGGTCCTGTGCTTTTCGCATCCACCGCTTTCCCGCGATCCTTACAAGGTCGTCACTCCATCTTGTTAGGGGCCTACCCACAGCCTAATTGAATATGAACCGTGTAAAAAAGATAAGAAAATTTGACCTACATTTTTTTTTTAATTTGATATTCTTGAAAATTTCATTGTCTGAATCACTCGGGTGTAAAGGGTTAGAAGAGGCTTCACTTTAGTACTTCTCTCTCACTCGCTCTTAATAAGATCGTATCAGAGCGAGTGAGAGGGAAGTACTAAACCGAAGCCCACACACTGTACACAGACTGTAATACGTTTCATTTCCATTAAAGTTTACGTTGTTATCACTTCAATATAAAACTTTCTACCACAATTAATTGCGTCGTCAAGTCAACATAAACATTTTCCGAGCCGAGCCAATCTCCTCCCCCGGCTGTATGCAAATTGATGCATTTCAATAAAGCTTGCCGAAGCTTTAGGAGGTACAGTGAAGTAGGAGACTTAAGGCCTTGTAGTAACAGAGCTTGGAGTCAGTAGTTTATTATTTATAGACTTAGATATTTATATCGTTGGCTAACAGGTACCTATACAAAAAAATTAAAAATTTACTTCGTTTCGGTATTTATGTGCTCAATAAATCATACTTAACATCAAATGATATCTAAAGACTCGATAACCTACTTTTTAAACGGCATCAAAAAAGGAGGTGCTCAAATTGTAAAGCGCCGGTAAAATCGCGTAGCTGTCAAAAAATTCCATACAAATTTAGCTCCGGCCATTAACGTTTCTCACACCCTAAATCAAGTCCGATTTCCACGATTTTTGAATATGTTGTAGTTATTATAAAGAGCTAGATGTACATGAAGTGTTTTCGTGGAAAAGAAATCGTACATATATAGTTTTTCATGATATCTACATCACCATCATCATGTCAGCCGAAAGACGTCCACTGCTGGACCTAGGGCTCCCCCAAGGCTCTCCACTCAGACCAGTCTTGTAACATGCTTTTCGCATCCACGGCGTTCCCGCGATCCTTATAAGGTCGTCACTCCATCTTGTTGGAGGCCTACCTACAGCTCGTCTTCCGGTCCGCGGACGCCACTCAAGAACCTTCTGGCCCCGTCGGCCATCAGTCCTGCGAGCGATGTGCCCCGCCCACTGCCACTTCAGTTTAGCTATTCTTCGGGCTATGTCGGTAACCTTAGTTCTACTGCGGATATCATCTTTTCTGATTCTATCACGCAGAGAAACCCCGAGCATAGCCCTCTCCATAGCCCTCTGAGTGACTTTGTGATATCTACAACATATTCAAAAATCCTACTAATCGGACTGGGTACCCCTTATCTTGCACAATCTCTGTTGTCCGAAATACACTTCGCATAACCGTTTTCGCACAATTACTTTCAGCCGAATGATACTATCGCATAATTATATATTTACCACAATTATTATGTCGCATAATATTCATTTGGCACAAATTTGAATAGCAGAATACTAATATCGCCGACTTTCATTTAGCAGAATATACCTTCCGCCGAATTTATTATGGCATAATTGTACCATAGCATAATAATTAGTAACGAACTGCTACCAGTAAAATAGGTTGGGTTAGGTTAGAAGTTCTACAATAACAGCGCGCGAGCCGAGCGAGCGTCATGACCGCATTGCAATTGGAGCAGTGGGATAAATAAGGGGTTCCCTACATCTTGCATAATATAGATTGTCCGACGTACGATCAAGGATGAAGTACCTAGTAAAATATTACCGTAGGAGTATTGTTCTAATCAACATTATGCCAATGAAAATTGTGGGAAATGATTATTATGCCATAACAATTTCGGCGATACGATTATTCGGCCATAGGAGTATTGTTCTAATCAACATTATGCCAATGTATTATTCTGCCAAAGAAAATTGTTCGAAATGACAGTGTGCCAAGAAATTTAGGCAAAAAGCAATTGTGCGAAATGATGATTGTGCCAATGGTTGCTATGCGAAACGAAAATGTGCGAATAAATTTTGTGCAAGACATTAGTAATCCTATCGGACTAGGTTTAAAGGGAGAGAAATGTTTTCGCATTTTGTATGGAAATTTTTATCTTCAAAATCCTCTTTTAACTGAAAACGTTGCTATTTTGGTTAACTCTGCAGAATTTTTATACCTTGTTGAACAAAACAGCATCCTCGAGCCGCGTCGGGTTTTTCCTAAAAGCCTATCAATACCAGCGTGTCCTACAACCCTTCCCCCGTGTGCATTCCCGCTGCAGTCGGTTTCAATTAATGCAGCTGCAGCCCGCTGCATCGGACCCAGTTGTGCATTCGTACGAAAACTGCATTTCTTTCTTGTCTCTCAGATGTATGAATGTGTCAATGATTAATTGTTTACGCGATAGGATGCGAATGAATTGATAGTACATTGTGAGGGTTTTAATTTTCCGATAATTATATTAATAGGTACGGATAAAACAAACGTATAACGAATAAAACGATCGAAAGAAAACTTTTTTTTTTTTAATTTTCTTGGTGGCTTTTTGTTCTTTATTGCACTAAAATACAAATTAGAGTACATAAAGTGAACTTAATGCCTAATGGAATTCTCTACCAGTTGACCTTTGGGCCAATCAGAAAATTGTTGTAGGCAGTGCAATATTGTACGAACGATAGCATTAAGAGCATAATACCGAACTAGGTAGATAAACACCAGGGTTTGGCTGAAAACCAGCGTTGCGTCTCTGGCTGCAGCTGCAGCAGCTGAGCTGAGTCCTTTCTGACCTCACACTACAGCGCATTATATTTGTTGTGTTGCAATGTATTTTCGCCAAACAATTTTTATTAAGTTTGAGTTTGATGAGAATGTTGTATTGGTTTTTATTTCTAGCATACAAAGGGACAATATTTTTCTGCCGCAAGTTAGATCTACCTATGTACGATTATAAATAAGTTTACGGGAATTGCAGCAGATATTCCGTCACTGCCTCCCAACTCCATCTTCAGGGCTCCAATGTCATCGGTATGTAGGTACTATCAGACCAATGGAACCCTGAACCACCATGAAACTGTGTCACAGTGACGTTATGATTCAAGTCGTAAGAAGTTTCAAACAAATTCTTTTATCATGTCACTGTGACACCGTTCTATGGTGGGTAAGGGTTCTAATGGGCTGATAGTACACAGTACATAATATAAACAACTTGACTAGCTATACATCTGAGAAAAGTGGTTATGATATAAAGTAAATCTACTATGCGACGGCATTATCCAACGCCTGAAACTGTCAGTTAAATATCATCGACAGATATACACAGAAAATACCGCAAAGTATTTTGGGTCTTAATCAACAGACCAAAGGCTTAACAGCTTTGAATTGTCAATCGGATATCCGGTCCGAGCCGGCCAGGGCCGCTCTGATTGGTCGCGTGATTAATAAATGACAAGTTCATTACGGACCTGGGTGTTCCCGGACATGGAATAGATCTCCATACAGAAAGAGTGCTTTATTAAAAAGTGTTATTGTTTTTAATTTTCGTGTTAGCTCACAATTTAAACTCTGATGAAGATGAGAGGCCCTAGCCAAGATGTAAACGTTACTAGAGTTTTTCTTTTTACCCGACTGCGTCAGAAGGAGGGTTATGTTTTTCGAGCGTATGTATGTATGTATGTATGTATGTATGTATGTATGTATGTATGTATGTATGTCTATTTCTCGGCACGCTCTGCAGCCTAAACGGCTTGACCGATTTTAACATACTTACTAGGTGTCATTCTATTCGTCTTAATTGCCGAAGTGACACAGGGTATATAATATTTCAAAATGGCGTCTGCAAAAACAAAGAGGGGGTTTTTTTTAAAAAAAAATTGTTTTTTATCACTCAAAATGTATGGGAGGACATTCTCGTACGTTGCGATAAACCACATGGTCTGTCATCCTATACATTTTGAATGATAGAAAAAAAAACCTTACTGCGGCACTCAGAGACGTCAATTGAATTTAATTAAACATTATAGACCTTTATTCAGTAAGTAGGCCGCACGGGCAATTATACACGTCAGAAATCTACCAGCGCTTCACAAGAGACCACTGCTGAGAAGAAACGCCGCAAGAAACTCAGCAGTCAGTCATTTTTTAAACATATTTAATATTACAATTATTACTTAGTTAAGCATTACATAAAGCTATAAATATTAAATTAAAATAATATCAAATAGCCTGCGTAGTTCAGTAGAAAAATATGCAAAAATCTTATTATGTCAAAATTATGTGTAAATAAGACGGTGCCAGACGACCACGTAAGTTTCGATATGTTTTCCTATATATACAGATGTTTCCTAGACAGTTTCGGGTTAAGGCTAAGCATATTTGTCTGTTAAATAGTCCTCGACCCTATAAGCTTTAAACATTAACAACTATTTCAAGTAATTTTTAAATACTGGAATGCTTGTTTAGTGACGTGTTGTCTCATTCTATTGCTATAGCAAAGAAAGTGACGCGAAGTTTTGGCAATGCATTGTCAATTTAGTTTAATCATAACGAATAAACATTTCCTTTTTTTATCGTGTATCCATATTAATATCCACAAATTAAATTAATTAGATAAAAAAAGCTCACACTTTCCGTGTTTGCTCATAACAGTCATAACCCAGTGTTGCCTCAGAGGAACATTCCCGTTTTTCACAGTGTGAAAAAAATTACCGACGTATTTTATTTCTTTGATATTAATTCGAATCTAAATTATTTAAAAAAAGACGAGTTCATGAGATTATGAGTACACAGGGAATCATAATGAATCCGGTGAACTCTCTGTACTGCGCTGTCCGCAATCCTGGCAAGTGGCAGCTCCGCAATTCCCAGCGGACATGTTTATCCAGATTTTTAAATTTACTTCAATTTGCTTTGAGTGTTCCGTGGTGATCAAACACTTCTTTCTGTGGCACATTTAAATGTAGAGACCTTTTAATAGTTTAACTACAGTCATCATCATCATCATGTCAGCCGAAAGACGTCCACTGCTGGACATAGGCATCCCCCATCAAGGCTCTCCACTCAGACCGGTCTTGTGCTTTTCGAATCCACCGCTTTCCCGCGATTCTTACAAGGTCGTCACTCCATCTTGTTGGAGGCCTACCCACAGCTCGTGTCCCGGTCCGCGGACGCCACTGAAAAACCTTCTGACCCCATCGGCCATCAGTCCTGCGTGCGATGTGCCCCGCCCACTGTCACTTCAGTTTAGCTATTCTTCGGGCTATGTCGGTAACCTTAGTTCTCCTGCCGATATTATCATTTCTGATTCTATCACGCAGAGAAACCCCAAGCATAGCCCTCTCAATAGCCCTCTGAGTGACCTTGAGCTTTCTTATGAGGCCCATTGTTAGCCCCCAAGTCTCGGATCCGTAGGTCATCACTGGCAACACACACTGGTCAAAGACTTTTGACTTCAAAACTACAGTAATTTAACTGAATGCGGCCGTTAAAGGTCCATTATGAATAAAGATCCGACCGCACCGCTTCTTAAAATACGGAGACGGTACGGAATCGCAGTGACGCATCGTATCCGATCCGTGCCGTTTTTATTGCATGCCCTCCACACCGCGCTTAACGGTGCGTATATTACGGTGCGTCAAAAACGGCGCCATGTTGTTACTATGACCCCGTCTTTTGTTTACGCAACGACACCGTATTTTGAACAGCGGTGTGGAGGCCATGCGATAAAAAACAGAACGGATACGATGAGTCGCCATTATCGCAGTTTTCGTTTAGTAAATGATACCTGCTGGTCTTTCCAAGCGTAAGGGAGGAAGTTATGTGAGCCCTATGCTTAACAGCGAATCATTCATTGATGATCACGACAATGACATAAACTAACTACCAAGCCTATATGCAACATGAATCGATTCAATAAGGATTTAACTCCATAGAAAGCTATAGATTTAGATTTATTTATTTCATAATATAAGATACAGTTATATTGCACACATGTCAATTATACAGAATTCATATTATGATCGTCAAAGAAGTAAAAACAAAAAAAGTAATGTAGCAAAAACCAATGTCAAAAATGAATGGATTATAAAACAAATAATAATAAAACGAGTCACAAAAGTTAAATATACAAATGGTAGCACAATAAAAAATGTCAAAATTATATATATAGGTATTATAAAGTCAAAATTCAGTGTCAATAAATTCACTTACAGAGTAAAATGCATTATCTAACAAAAGGTTTTTCAATCGACGCTTGAATGTTTCGTCACTGGACTCATTTTTTAAGTAAGCGGGTAGGTGCTCGTAGAATTTAGGGCCGATAATCCGCGGGTTCTTCCTGGCTAACGCCGTGCGGCTCGGAGCCGGCCGCAGGCGGCCCGTGCTGCGAGTGACCTTGCCCTCAACTCCCATTCGCGCAAAGGTATGGAGGTTTAAACGCGTATAAACAATAATTTGGTACAAGTACACGGAATATAGCGTCAGAATGCGATATTGAGAAAATACCCTCTTGCATGATTCTCGTTGTTTTATACCGGCAAGGATCCTAAGCGCTCGTTTTTGGAGGATCATTACGCGATTTGAGTCCGTGGAGTTACCCCACAGCATTGTACCGTAAGACAGCAACGAATGAAAATAAGCAAAATACGCCTGCCTTAGCCCATCACTTGCTATAGTTGGCTTTAACTTCCGTAATGCGAAAGCTGCACTGCTCAACTTGACGCAAAGTAAATCGACATGCTGCTTCCAGTTTAGGTTTCCGTCTAGCGTGAAGCCCAAAAATTTGCACTGTTTACACAATGGTAGGGGACTGTTTATAGACAGTGGTGCCACTATACCTTTGCCGGAAAACAGCATGACGCTTGACTTTGCCACGTTAAGGATAAGCCCGTTCGCTGAGAACCACTGCTGTAGCTGCTCGGACACTTTCGTTATCCTTTGGTTAAGTTGCTCATAAGTGGGGGCACATACTACGACAGTGGTATCATCAGCAAACAATACAGTCAGGCCTTCAGTAATTGAGCTAGGGAGATCATTTACGAACATCAAAAACAAGGTATTCCCTAACGAAGATCCTTGAGGGATACCTATCTTGACGTCCCCGGGCTTGGATCTATGTTTCCCGCCATCTTCTCCGGCAACCTCGACTGTTTGCCTGCGGTGAGATAAAAAGGACGCTAATAGTTTATGAACGTTGTTTTGTATACCGTACAGTTTAATTTTTTCCAGTAACAGCTGGCCATTTACGACGTCGAATGCCTTAGATAGGTCGCAAAAAATGCCAGCAACTTTATACTTAGAGTCTATGCTCATAATAATCGAATCAATGATCTGGCAAGCAGCCAGTGACGTTGACTTATACCGTCTGTATGCAAACTGTTTGTCAGTCATTAAATCATTGGTCTCCAAATGGCGCATAATATGAGAAGAAATAATGCCCTCTATCATCTTAGATACGGTGGGAACAATAGTAATAGGTCTATGGTTGTCAACACTGTATTTGTCACCTTTCCCTTTGTACACCGGGCACACCCGTGTGCTCTTCAGTGCGTCAGGGTAGACGCCGCACTTAAACATATCATTGATCAAGACGACGAGGATCATGGACATAACCGGTCAAATGGATATGATTGTATTTACTGACATACCGTATATATCCAAAGTATTGCGCGTCTTGATCATTGACTGGAGCGCTGAGTCAAGGTCAGCTTGAGTGACGCAGGGAAATGTGAGTTTAGGAACATCAAGATCACGTATATGACGCCGCAAATAATCGGAGGACTGCTCATTGTTACAACGAAGGGCGAAGTTTTTGGCTACGCTTAAAAAATATGAATTAAACACGTCTGGGATATCTTTATACGGCACATCAACAATATCGTCGTCCTTGAGACACACGTTTCCTTTTCTTGGCTTGAAACATATCTCATCATTTATGACTCGCCATATTTCTTTCGCAGGATTTTTGCATTCCACCAAACGTGTTTTATTATAATTTTGACGAGCTATTAAGGTGGATTCTTTAATTATATTCGCGTAGTGTGCTATGCAGTCCGATATAATTTGTTCATCAGGATATTGCCGACGTAAGATATTTAAGTCCTCGAATTTCACAAGGTGTTCGCGTACTGCGTCTGTCAGCCAAGGTAAACTACGTTTATTTCTTAACCTAAACAATTTAATTGGAAAATGTAAGTCAATGTAATATGTAAACAATCTAAACAAAATATTAAATTTTTCATTTATGTCAATGTCATAATCGTTAATAAAATTCCAATCGTAATTTTTAAAAGCAACATAAAATGAATAAATTGATTCAGGCGAAACACTTCTGCGTTCAACGGACAAATTAATCTTACTTATATGTTTTGCGTTTGTGATGGTCATGGTTATCTTTTGGGCGTTATGGTCGCTTATGGCAGTGTCAATGGGCACTGCGACTATGTCCTGGCTATCAGTCGGTACTATTCCGCAGTCAATCGTCGATGAATTATCAGATGTGACGCGTGTTGGAAAATGTATGATGTTTTTAGACCCATAACTATTTAATAAGTCATCCAAACGTAGTTTTGAACAATTAATAACAGAAAAGTCCACATTCAAGTCGCCGACTAAAATAAACCTTTTGTTTTCGTCAACTAATTTACTTAAAAGTGATTCCATACAATTTAAAAAGATGTCAAAGTTTCCATGTCCAGTTCTATAAATAACAACAATAATTAATCTCAAATGGCAAATTTCAATAGCGGTAAATTCACAATGGTATTGCACGGCTAGGGCGTGTAGGTCGCTGCGCGGCCTATACTTTGTACCTGTTCGTACGTACAATACAACTCCGCCGTGCTCAATGGTCGAGCGGCAGAAGTGATTAGCAAGATCGTACCCACATAATCTTATTCGCTCGATTTCGTGATTTCGACACCAAGTTTCGGTACAAGCTAATACATCAGGTTTCTCAGTGTATAATAAAATGTCTAATAGTGCAGTTTTACTAATTATCGATCTAACGTTTTGGTGAATAATATTAAAATGTGATCCAGAATAACCTAAGTCACTTATAGCTACGAGTTGCGATTTGGTGCGCGTGTCCTCAAGTTTTTTGACGTGACGACGTTAAACCTCCTGATGGATACGCCGTCGGGCCAGTTCTTGAGATCTCTGACAAATTTTATTGCATCAGATGGCACGTCAAGCCGGAAAGATGAATACTGGCCTCTGGTTACTACCAGTTGGTGACATTTGACAGTATTAATTGCCAAATTAGACTCGAGGTGTCTCAAGATGTCGTCTGCAGTAGTTTCTGGGGTCAGGTTGAAGAGATGCAGACTAAGTATACGTGGAGGGGCAGCCCGCAAACCCAGATCCGATCCCCCGAACGCAGGCGCGATAGAAGTGCTAGATGTTTTGTCACCGTGAGGAGTGGATGATGAAATTGGCTTCATGACTGCTGGAGTGGCCATGGCAGCTGCCGCACCGTACGTTGCCGGGGTTTGACGCTCACGGCGCAAGCGGCTGTTGGAGCTAGGCTTTTTCACCACGGGGACATCGCCCTCACGCTGCCCTTGGGTTTGAGTCTCCGTCGTCATGCCAAGGGGTACGGATAGCGGCCTTTGGTCTGAATCGGATTGCACCTTTGGATTAATGCCTATGAAGCCTATACCTTGTGGGCCTGAGTCATTCAGTGAGACATTATTCATGGTGAGTTTAGGTGGAACTGCGGACAGAGTGCGAGTGCTAGATGTTTGACGTTGCTCACTACTACCCCATGTACCAGGTTCGTTATTTTGAATCAGCTTAAGAATTATGTCTATATTCACATTTTGTGTCTGCAGCTGCTGTTCTTATATTGCACCGACAATGCATTAAGTGGATCTTCGGGCGCTTTGTTCGCTCGTCAAAGTCGCCGGAGAAACAAAGGCACTTTGTTGGGCGGCTGCCTTTGCGAGAGGACGGGTTCAATCGCTGTTTCACACACACGCTAGGCACACACAACAGGTATAATAAGTAATAACATTAATATTTTCATGTTATTTATAGCCTACTTTCTCCTAGTATCCCACAGTTGGGCAAAGGCCTTAACTCTTTTACCCATTTTCGCTATTACGTGCAATACATACACCTTACTTATGTATATATATTGGATACATGTATTCGTTAGAAAAGTTCTTTTCGTAATGAAAGAAAACTAGAGGATGAGAATGCGGATCTGAGAACAGAAATGCAGGAAATACGAAAACAGAATATGTCGGAAATGATGTCATACCTTAAGTCAGTCAACACAACGCAAACTATAAACATGAACAAATTGTGTACAGATGTATCGACAATAAAGGATCAAAAGGATCAGATATTCATGTAAAACTAATATAACCATAAGTATACAATCTGTATTTTAAACAGTAGTACAGTCAGCTGCAGAGAAAAGGATACCCCCCTCCTTTTAAGGATCGATTTTTTTCAAAAACCTGTGGTTAAATTTATATGATTTTTCGGTGAATTAAAGAGTTTACTATTGTCTACACGTAAACTCAAAATCATTTCAATCTAACCACAGTTTTTCGAAAAAAAAAGGGGGGGTATCCTTTTCTCTGCAGCTGACTCCATTAAATATTAAATAAATATGGCTGATTATTAAATATGGATCTTAAACACCGCTAATGATGGTTTTCTATTTTGAAGGATAACATGTTGATTATGAGGTATTAAGTAATATTTTTTATTTCTTAGTGGGAACTCTTGAAGAGTGGACACATGTACGTTTTAACTTTGTGAGTTTTGCAAATAAATAAAAAAAACAAATAAGGCATGTGAAATACGCCGCTGTCCGAAAATTCTACAAAAAAATATTTTTATTGATTGCATGAAGAAGGCAAGCCTGATGGTACGTGGAATTTATTTTACTTGAATATGGGTCCAGACATTTCAACAACCCGATCATTCCTGATCATTACACTACCTAGCTAGTAACACGAGCAAAAAAACAACGTCTATTTTCCACCGGCGTTAACGCAGCCGTAGTTAGTACCTCCCTCACAAAATGTAGACAAAATACCTGTTCCCCGACAACACGTATCGAAAGCTAGGTACCCGCCAGTACCTCGCTGTACAACGTTCCGGAAAAAGAATAATTCCGGTGCGTCGGAGTGCACGCTTTCCTCACAAAACCGGTTTAGATTTACCAACGGTTTTCGGAGTTGCGCTGAAAATGCCAATATTTGAAAATGTGTAGGTACGAGCTTTGAAGTTTCATGGGACATGTTAGGGAATTTTAAAACCAGTTTATAAAGGGGTTTATTTGACGAATTTGTTAGGCTGGTTGGTAGAGTATAGGCCCTACGAGAGGACCGATTATTTTTAAGGGCTATATTTGTGTGTTTTGCGTGAGTCTTGAAAGTTTACTCTCTATAACTAAACGCGGAGCCGGGGTATGCATGAGGTGCGGGGAGAGGGCAAATGGTACTAAATTCAAAAGCGTTTATTGCAAGTCAGATTTGTCAGACCGGTCTGAGTGGAGAGCCTATGTCCAGCAGTGGACGTCTTTCGGCTGACATCATGATGATGATGATGATGATGATGTCAGATTACGTTACAACAGGTGGAACTACAACTATATATATATATGTGACGCCCTGCGAGGGCACAGCAACATGAGAGGGCTACTACTAATACCTTGATGATGATGATGATGATAAGTGGGGACGCCCAGCCGAAGCAGGCGGGCAGTCGATTCGGTCAGCCGTTCATTCTGCCCTATTCCCCTCACTACTAATACCTTTGTAATTATCCTTATTCTAAGTTATTATATTTAATCTTTTGAACGCCTTATGTCGTATACAAGATGTGTCACTCACCAAACATTTTTGCTATGCCATGCAAATTACACCTTACATACATACATAAATTCACGCCTTCATTCCCAGAGTGGGGTCGGCAGAGCTAAAGAATTACCAAGAAGTCTTAAAACTTCTTGATAATTCTGTAACCACATTTTGCACAAGTAGGCTAAGATGTTTCCCAGTGTATTAGTGACAGGTGGCAAGCCCATCGCCTTACAGTACTACAAGCCTTTATTCCCTTAGTCGCCTCTTACGACATCCACGGGAAGACATGGAGTGGCACTATTCGAACCCGGCAACCACACGGCAACAAAGAAATAAAGTCTCTTTCGATCTTGAACTTGTGACGGCTGTAGCCGTCGTGGCGTCAGTGGCACGACTTTACGTTGACGACCAGAGCCGTCGGTGGCGTTCTAAAGGTTAATTGCACATCTTTGGCACAAATCAATACAAATTATGAAGTCACTAGAAGGTACTTCACCCCCGCACCTCGTGCTTCCTCGGTTCTCAACTAACTAGTACGCGTATAGTGTACTCTATTTAATTGCCAAATTCCTTCCGTGACGCGAAATTTGAGAGGTAGATGTGATAGTTGTGGATGTTTGAGTTGCCACAGGAAATAAAACCTTTGGCAATCTACTTCTGGCTGGTATTTACGAGTAATTTTAATTGTAATTGTAGCCTATATTTGCGCATGTGTGTTTGTGTTTAGTTAACCTAAAATTTGCTACTCAATGACATATGTGAAATTGGTTTTGTGTTGTTTATTCTCGTGTGATAACTATGTTGTAATTGTAACTGTTGGATTTCCTAGAAATAAATAAATATAAGTACTTTTACCGTTGTCTAGTAGCTATAGTACACGCTTAGAGCTTAGTTGGAACTATGTAATTTTTTTGTGAAATTGTACCGCGAAATAAAACAAACAAGAATCAAAAGTTGGTTTAAGTTTCTCATAATATAAATATACTCAGTGGAACCATTCAAATATACGCATAATTAATCCTTAATTAGTCAAGAGCAACTCTCATAATTTAACTCGGAACGAGCAAAAATCCATTTCCAACCAGCACCCAACTATTAAAATCCTCCATTACACGGACGGACAAACTTAAACCGCAAAAAACCCGTATAATGCCCCGAGCAATTAAATTAAAATTTCTTCAAAATAAAACTTGCAGTGAAATGCATTAAATGCAGTTCAGCGAGAGATCGGGGCTGTCACACGAAACAAAGGGTTTTAATGAACGAGTTACAAGTACGTTTAGGCGCAGGTAACTTGTAATTTATAAACAAGATACAAATGGAAATTAATTAAAAAACACTAGAGAGGCAAATAGTATGTTAAAATGGTTTTCAGAACGCTTCTTGTCTAGGCCCGTAATTCTTATGACATTGATCGTACCACATAATTATATTACAACGAAAGAAAAGAAATAAAGAAAGAAAATTATTTATTCGTGACATACATAACAAAGAACAGAACACGTACAAGAAGAAAGTAGCCACGAAATGGTCCCAACTCAGCGTAATGCTGGCATGAAAGTCAGCGCTGGTCTTCCGTTGGAACCATCAGGTGAAACCACAGAAGGTTGGTTCCAAGTCAAAAAGCATCTCTGATTAAGGCGTTGTAACGCCTTCAACCTTCTACATTAATAATAAAGTTATATTTCCTTTACGTTTGCTTAAGAGGGCCGTATAGTCCAGTAATTATCAGTAAAACGTTATGTTAACCGTTTCACTACTTTTTCGAGTTGTTTTCTAAACTATGCCTATAGTTTAAATAGGAACCGTATGTTGTAGACAATAGAGGTGGTTTTTGAAGTGTAAGATGTGTTATCAGAATATCAACAATGGTATTGTTTAGGCTATGGGACAATAGGCAGAAAATCGAAATGTTTCTTGAACTATTAATGGATTTTAGACTTCTTATTAGTTAATTAAACCAACAAACAAATGAAAACAATAATGGCGGAAATTCAATCCTACGTCAAAACAAGTGTTTTTTTAAATCATAGACAAACGAATGAAGTCCCTATTCTCAAGTCACTTGTGATCAAATTTCGTGCGGTTTTATATTATAAAAACATACTGAATTGACGTTTCGAGTCGATAACTGTTTTAATATCTATGAATACTAGAATAGAGACCCTCTTGAGTTTTGACAGCTGTTCCAAATTTAAACTCATAACCTTACCAAAATCTATAACTGTAATAACATTACAGCACAGATTTTACCTACTACCACAGACAAGAAAGTTCTCATAGTAAAATTGGTTGTATTAATGCTGGTCATTTCGTACGGGTTTTGAACGCATAATAGAAGATTTATGATATGCATGTACATATTTTTACAGTGTAACTACAGCAAAATACTAAAGGAAACTAAGATAAATTTGTATGGAAAATTGACAGCTACGCTATTTGAGCGTCGTTCTACTATCCATTTTAAAGCGCGAGACGATAAATCACAAACTAAATCATTCCAAATTGAACCAAAATTTCATCAAAATAAAGTTTATTACGCAATACTCCTAAACAAAAGGACCTAATATCCTTATTATAACTAACTAGCTATTGCCCGCGACTTCGTCCTACAGACAACAAACATAGCCTATGTTCATCAGAGATAATGTAGGATTCTAATGTTTGAAGAATTTTTCAAATCGGTCCAGTAGTTTCGGAGCCTATGCAAAGCAAACAAACAAACATTTCCTCTATGATATTACTGTAGATGTACATAGGTTGTCTGATGCCAGCGTTACACTTGAGGGCCCAAACAAAGGGCGTAATCAACAAAGCAGCCCGAGAGCGTATACTAGGCATCTGAATTGAATTAATTAGATATAATAGCGGAGGGCTATGCTCGGAGTTTCTCTGCGTGATAGAATCAGAAATGATGATATCCGCAGTAGAACTAAGGTCACCGACATAGCCCGAAGAATAACTAAACTGAAGTGGCAGCGGGCGGGGCACATCGCTCGCAGGACTGATGGCCGATGGGGCCAGAAGGTTCTTGAGTGGCGTCCGCGGACCGGGAGACGAGCTGTAGGTAGGCCTCCAACAAGATGGAGTGACGACCTTGTAAGGATCGCGGGGACGCGGTGGATGCGAAAAGCACAAGACCGGTCTGAGTGGAGAGCCTTGGGAGAGGCCTATGTCCAGCAGTGGACGTCTTTCGGCTGACATGAATGAATAGCGGAGGAGCATATTGGTCATCAGATAGAAACAAGATCACGAATAAAGCAGGTCTTGAGAAAGTGCAACTTCCCAGTATTACAGAGGACTTGGGAATGGTTTGAAAATACCGTTAATTATGTTTCTGAACCAGTGTCCGTAAAAGCTAGCTTCGAGCTGAATAGATTTGCGAGCGTTATTATTAGAGATGCAACGGATAGTTGTTTGGCCGGATACCGGATACCGAATATTCGGCCTGTTCACCGGCCGAATATCCGGTATCCGGCCGCCGAATATTCGGCCGGCCAAACGATACCTACATTTTAGTTAGGCGGCGAGCGCGTCGTGCATGTTACAAGACCTTTTCTAGACACGAAACGAGTTTTGTTAGGTCAGTGGACGGAACTATTTCGTACGCAGTACACGTGCGCCCGGCTATTTTGCTGAATAGATAAGTGATTAGTTGCATACTAACCATTTTTCAAAGTTAAATACCAAACAGAATCACTATTCGGTATCCGGCCGGATAGTGCGCAACTATCCGGTATTCGGCCGGATAGTAAAATAATGGCCGGATAGGCCGGATACCGGATAGCAACCGGATATCCGTTGCATCTCTAGTTATTATCGCTGATATTAACCCAGTAGGTACTTCTCGTTTTCAGGGTTCCGTAGTCAAATTAGGAACCTTTATAGTTTCGCCGTTTCGTGACAACAATTTTTCGATTAAGGTATCCGTTTATGAAATATTAAGCCTTAAAGCGCTATTTTTTGTTAGACTTGAGTGTCCTCCCCAGTGTAATATTGTATCTGGCTTCACTGAAAACCAGCGAGACGAAACGTTTCCCAACGTTTTAGCACATTAGCTGAGTGAAGACCATTTTGGTAGGCTTCTGTAATCATAGTTGTTAGTTTTATATCTATATTACCTTATATAATGTATCTTTATACCTACTAGTGTAAAATGCCTGCCAAATAAACTTATTTTCTTTCTTTTCTTTTCTTTCTTTCTTTCTCCCCCTCTGCAGCCAAAACTAGAAATCTGAAAAATGCCTGACATGAAAGTATACTGAATTTCATAGGAAAACTATCACTACTAAGTAGACTTCAGTGGTTTTTGAGTTACAAACGATAAATGTTTATAACTACCGAAAATGCAGGCCACCATCGAATGATCGAATGTTGCAAAATTCCATATTCAAAATATGGATTCAGTAAAAACTATAGAGTTAGTTTATGTCCATTGGGCGGAGTTAGTTGTCCACCGCTTAGAGGGGACTGTTTCTTCGTTGAAACTTTCACCGAAAATGTTATTTAAGCTCTAATGGCATTCCAATAATGAAGAAAAACAAAAAACACGCGACGTTGCCATTATAGCTTTTGTGAAACGGCTCCTAAGCACTTCTACCTGAGATAATATCCTTAATAGCGGAGCACGTCAGCATGCGAACCAAAAGCGATCCTCTCTAATCCGGTAATTATCTATAATTAATTTTAAATTGATAATTTAACCGGGTAAACAATAGCCGGGCGCGGACCGAGTATTAATTGCCGGTTATTATCGTGTAGCGGGTAACCGGGCAAAGAGTAAATATGTAGCAGACAGTCTAGTGGATACATACTTATTTTTATACAGGGTGTACAGGGACGACGACCCAAACCGAAAATGGGAGAAACTATGTTAATATCTGTTACCGTTTTCGACTAACAGCTTGTTAAAGTTGAATGCACAAAACGAAATTGGCCGAACCTCAACCTTACTACAAATACTATATTTATACTTTAGTTTTGACGCCATTACTAAACTTTTTTTTTAAATATCATCCGCATGACACTTACAGTTTATTTTCGAAAAGGGCTATAATCGTCCCCTTCCACCCTGTATTCTAGAGTTAATCTATCTGTGATTTCCTAGGGACTACTTCGTATCGTATCTCGTTTGACTAGAATTCGTACAAAATTGTAATTTAACAAAGTAAGTAAAATTAGGTCACTATAAATGAGCTAGGTCACTTTTCGTCACCTAAATAAACAAAACGATAGGATAATTAGTTACAATCCAAAGACAACAACATCTTTTAAATTAGCACGACTTTAGCCATTCAATGTTGAAACTATCACTTGCAGTATCACTTTCACTTCTCGGCTATTAGGACTTTTTAGATATTGTATTTTATCTTACTAATATTATAAATAAGAACGTTTCATCATCATCATCATCCTCATCATCATGTAAGCCGAAAGACGTCCACTGCTGGACATAGGCCTCCCCAAGGCTCTCCACTCAGACCGGTCTTGTGCTTTTCGCATCCACCGCGATCCCGCGATCCTTACAAGTTCGTCAATGAGAACGTTTGGATGTTTGTTACTCAGTCACGCTTCAACCACTGAACGTATCGGAATGAAACTTGGCACAGATATAGGTTAGGTCCTGGAAAAGTACATAGAATACTTTTTATCCAAAAAAAATTGTCAGTTTCCGAGGGGGCAGCGATAAACGACTTCTACGCGGACAGAGTGTGGATAATGGAGCCGCGGGCATAAGCTAGTTTTATAAAATTACATCAAAACACAAGGCTCGTGTATCCTATCTAATCTTAGGAAGCTTGCCCGATCGTCCGGCGGCACGAAGCTTAACTTGCTTCTTGCTCTTCGATCGCAATTTGCAACAGAAGCTCTCTAGTTATATGAAATAGCTTTTGCAGTACTTAGTGTTAAGATAAAAAGCAACGACATAGATTAAAATCTTTATACAGAAAAGCACCTGAAACACCAAGCTAGTATTTTACTATTTTCGTGTGAATAGCAACATGAAAACATTAGCCAACAAACTTAAAATATAAACAAACATTATTCATAAACACATTGTTATTATTGTAGTGAGTCATGGTCCTGAGTTCAAATCCCGGTAAGGGCAGACATTTGTGTGATGAGCGCGAATATTTGTTTCTGAGTCATGGATGTTTTCTATGTATTTAAGTATAAATTTCTCTGATAAGTATTAATATCGTTGTTTAAATAGTATCCATACTATAAGCCTAGAGCTTAGTTTGGGACTAGGTCAATTGGTGTGACATTGTCCCCCATTTTTCGGCTCGCTGCAGACCTTTATCTCAAACCAATTTGCAAATACATAAAGCACATCCCTTCTTTGCCCGAGAATTCCAACAATTGTTTTTGTAATACATGCTTAAGTAAGTTTTCAAAAGATTAACTCGACAGGTGAACCAATGTACTAGACTAGACACTTGAAAATTCGAGTATTTATAATACATACATACATACCTTCACGCTTTCATTCCCAGAGCGGGGTAGGCAGAGCTACAGAATTACCAACAACTCCAAAAACTTGGTGATAACTCTGTAACCACAATTTGCACAATTTTATTAGGCTAAGATGTTTAACAGTGTATATTAGTGACAGGTAGCAAGCCCATCGCCTAACAGTATCTACTACAAGCCTTTATTCCCTTTAGTCGCCTCTTACGACTTCCACGGGAAGACATGGAGTGGCACAATTCTAAGCCGGCAACCACACGGCATTTATATAACATGTGTATTTATAATAAAAAATTATAATAAATACCAAATTATGTACAGAAATGCCCGCTGAATCAATTTAATAAATTAATAACGAGGTGGCTTCTTCAATAACGTTCCGTTCACGATTATTACCTTGACATAATAACGGAAGACCAGTGCTGGCTTTATGGCTAGCGAATGCTGAGTTGGGACCGTTTCGCAACTATTTCTTTGGGTCTTGTTATTTTTGTATCTATTTAATATAATTTCGTATTGTTGCGAATAAATGTCTCTTTGCCTTTTTATCTCTATCTTTATAATAAATAAATTCACATTCAGGTATCGGACTTTTATAAGATTTATCAGAGCCCTATGAGATGATTTTACACATAGTGTGGTGATTGAGGTATATTTTTATTTAACGACTAATATTATAAATTCAATTTCTAGTATTATTTTCAATATTGCATGCCTGAGATAGGTAGAAAATTAGGCACACCTTGTGACCATAAAACTGTCCGAAAAATGTGTTTTCCCGATAAATCTTTGATTGCCTTTATCTTTGTCTTGGTCTTGGACCTTCACACATTCATACGTATCTACACATAGTCAGCAACTTAAGAATAGAATAGAATAATTATTTATTTGTAAGAATATGGTAATTACATGTGGTGTTAACATAACAATGAGTATAGCATAATTCTACCGACAATACGGCGCGCAAATGTTAGTGTCATTTTAGCTTAATAATAATGTAAACTATTGTTGGGTATTTTCTATTTAAATCATGTTTGACATTATAGGGACTAACATAAAAATCCAGTTAAATATTTTAATATCTACAAATCTACAGGTGCTGGTTTCAAGGAACTCTTTTAAAGTATAAAAAGCATTTTTCAGCCAGCCAAGATCGCAACCTATTACAAAATTCATGCAACTGTTAGTCGCTTTTTTCTTTTGGTATCGCATTAAATATCAATGATGCCATGTAGTAGGAATTATTTTGGTATCATCGAAATTATGTAAGGGTTACTCTTACAAAAAAAAACCCAGTGAAATCAGTAATGCCCTAGGCTACCACCACGAATGTCAGTCGGTCAGACAAACACCTACAAAACACCCTTTTCATGTCGGTAAAACAATCGCATTAGTATCTAACCTAACCAATCCACGTAAATAATCTAAACTATAGACGCAATAGTCGGCAATAACCCTAAGTCCTCCACGGGGACATAAACGGGGTTCCGCATAACCATACATCGAGCGGTGGTCCGTGAGAACCCTATACTTGGCTGTAGCGTGTTCACCGTTTAGTTTACGTTCCACTGACTGGTTGGTTTAGTGTGGTGACCGCTCTACCGTGGGTTCAGACTCGCTAGAGGCAAAAGCGTTAACGAATATTTGAATCATGGATACACTATCGCTAATTACATGTAATTTACAGATCTGACGTTTCACCCAGACACAGGCTTATTTTTTTAGTTATTTTAACAAACACAAAGTTTACATATTATGCATTGTTCCACAAAACTGTTTGCACAGTTTGACTGCAGAATCTTCGGTCCAGCTTGTTGATCACAAAATAAAAGTACTTAATTAGATAAACACTAATAATTATTTTGAGCCAGTGTGGGGATCACTATTAAACAATGCAATGTATTTTTTTTGGAAAATTAACAATATTTTTTACTCGACTTCCGAAGGAGGAAGGTTGTGTTTATCAGCCTATATATGCATGTTTATTCTTTTGTGTCACTCTGGAAAATAAACGCGTTGGCCGATTAGGATGATACTTATGTCAATCGATTTGTCTTAACCTTGTGAGTGTCACTTAAGACACGTCTGTAATCAAAATTCAATATGGCGGCAACTAGACGCCATAGCTTGCTTTTTGTTATTATTATGTATAGTTCTTTGTATTGCCAATCCTTATAGATAATCGAAGAATATTCCGGTTTTATTAAGGAAAAGAAACACCGTTTGATATTAGTTCACTTTTATGTGGATCATACTCTGTAAGTATGTTTTATGATACGGCCGCATAATCATAACGATATGGTTTCAAATAAGGTGGTATGATGGTATGTATCAGAAAGATCAAATGACAAACACTGAGTGATTAGACTCCATGAGGTAACAAGTCAGGCGCGCAAGGAACATATAAATACGGTCAGAACCGACGACTCACTCGTCGTTTACTTTTCACATTCATTTCCTAGATGTTGGCATAGAACACGCGAAACATCTGGTTTAAAACAGGATTTCTAACAGCCTAATAACAACTGGGAAGCGGGATGCAGAAGCATTTTTTATCATACAATGCATTTTTGCGTTAATTTTGCAAATTACCTTTTAGGGTTGGCTGCAGTTTGGTGCTATGTGGAAAAATTACATATAAGTAAGGAAACTGATATTATCTTTGCTTCTTTGTTTTATGTGACTACTTACTAATGTACCGCAATCTACTGAATAAACATGTTTTTTTTCTATCGTTTCATAGTTTCGATCACAGAATTAGAAACATGGTATTACGAGTAATTTAGAAAATTGTCATTTTGTCACACACATCTGTAGTAAAAGAAAAAAAAAACGATTTACAACTTACAATTATCTCTATTTAAAATACTGGTGAACCGCCCACGCATCGCTTTGGTTTAAAATCGTCAAACATGGACATGATTCACTACGAAAAAAAATGCCGCAACCCTACCTAGGTACTCGAGCTTCCAATTACCGCAATTTTCCTACAAATGAAGACTTAGTGCCTTATAAATTCTAGATTTTTATAGTCTAGTCTTAATAACCGGAGGCGACGGCGCGTGGAGCTTGCCCCGGTCGAAAACCGTGAAAGTTTTTACTTTCAGCTTAGTTTTATATTCACGAGCAAAAAACGAAAGTTTTGACGAGTCGTAAAATAAACAAGCAGAGTAATAACAATTAAAGTAAATTTTCAGACCATGAAAGTCACCGTGTTGCTGTCACAAACTGTTTTTTGCACGGAAATATATTTAGCGTGGTTTCCGTGTGGTTGCCGGGTTTTCCGTGTGGTTGCTGGGTTAGGATAGTGCCACTCCAAGTCATCACGTGGATGTCGTAAGAGGCGACTAAGGGAATGAAGGCTTGTAGCACTGTTAGGCGATGGGCTTGCAACTGTCACTAATACGCTAGTAAACCTCTTAGCCTATTTGTGCAAAATGTGGTTACAGAATTATCAACCACTTTTTAAAGTTGAAGGTGATTCTGTAGCTCTGCCTACCCCACTCTGGGATAACAGGCGTGAAGGTATGTATGTATGTATGTATATGTTTAGCGAGACGAGCGGGGAGTTATGAATAACATCAGCATTTTAATGGTAATTTCGAAGCGATGGAAACAGGAAGAAACGTAAAAAAAAACCACAGTTTTATGGATCCAAAGACAAGATGAAGACTCTTGATTCATTGGCCGATAAGCGTTTATCTGATTTTGTAGTTTGTGAAAAAATCTCACCGCAACGGTTCTAATCTTATAAAGGTAACAAGTCTAATCAGAGCTATATAATAAGTTATAAAGGATTGAAGACGTAAATTAGATGAATTAGGAAATTGAACATTCTACGAAATTATCGTGTAAAATACGAATAGGATTTCAGTCTTTATTAAAGAAAAACATCAATATACCGAAGTCGAATAAACACCTACCCGTCTACAAAGGGTAATATTTCAAGAAATACTTCCCTAACTTGTAATAACACTTCCAGCTCCCCTGTTCCACCTTTCAGTGCATTCAAATTTGCCGCCATTACTGTCATACAAACTTTACATCCACTTCCGCAAACTTCTGCAGTACAAATACAAACATGCAAACTGCATGGATGCATGCAAACTTGCTGCAAGCTGCGACAATGAAAAACCAGTCATATTATATCTACCATAGAGTCTACAAGACATGCAATATAGTTTGTATTTGATCAAAGTTTTCGATTCAAAGGAAAACTAACTCTTTTGCTCTAAGAATAAAGCGCATGTGACGTGCATAAATAGTGATGCATCCTCAGGGGTGTCGAACGCATGCATTAGTGTCAGAGGTGCTCGGAGCATACACTTGACAATTTTGTTAAAAGTTTTCTTTGAATATTTCCTTAGTTTTGTAAAAGGCGTAGATTTTCAATATTCTTGAAGAGAAAATGAAATATAAGTACAGGAATACTTACTAATATTAAAAAATCGAGTGTTTTTTGTTTCGTCTTCATTATTTAGCGTCTTAGCCGATCGATTTCAAATTAGTTATGGATAGTTTATAGCATGAAGAAGAACGAAGGATCGAGCAAAAATATTCTTGAGAACCTTGAGGTAAATAGCGATAAATAATAGTAGTTTATGCAACAGTTGTATAAGAGAGGTCAAAAAAGACGAGTGGTGTGGTTACGATGTGAGCCGCAGGCGAACATCGTAAAGCAAGACGCCACGAGTATTTTTTTACTTAGTTATACACCGTTGCATACAATACTTTTTCTACGACTAGGTTTCAAATAAAATGCAAAATTAAAATAATATACCTAGGTTAGAATACGAACGAACGAAGCACAGAACAACAAACGAGCGAGAAACATTCGAAAACAACAAAATATATGTCTATGGTTAACTTTGTTTTTAAATGGATGTGCACTTGCCAGGTTTCATATTTTAAAAAAAAGTGGCACAATCGATTTAACTTGTGAAATAGGGACTAAAAAACACCTAATGATTTGAGAAATGAATTCTTTTACCTGATTGGTCGATTTTAATATAGCTGCGTTCTGGTTGGTTGATACCAAATAAAATGTTTTTTTTAAAGAGTTATTAGTAAAAGAGTTTACATACCAAAAATAACCTAACGTTCCGATTGACAGTCAATGTGTATTGTGATTGGTGGTTTAATTTGGTGAAGTATTTTGATTGGTCAAATTAACCTAGGTGTACCTAAGCTTTGGCAGCTAGGCATATCGTTTTGGCTCAAAAAAGCACAAGTGCTGTTAAGGGGAATAGACTAGATAGACTTTTCTACGGAATGTTCTGCGGACATATTATCTATATTCTTATATTAGTGTTCGTGACTATATAAATGACAGATAAAAGTACAGGAGTAGGAAAAATATTTTTTGCGCTGACACAGCTAAATATTTTGTAAATAGATGTAAATACATAACTTGCATCTGGCAACGTTATTGGTTAATATTTATTCAGTGTTTCAAAATCAAATGTAAAAAGAGTCCTTATGTCATGAAATTTCTTAAATTACAGAGTAACTAATTAAGAAATTCCTTTAAAAAATGTGATTAAAATACATAAATCGACGTAAAAATGGAAACTATGCCATTAATTTTAAAACTTCTGTAAAAAGTTCATGCCTCTTTCATATGAAAAAGTTATGACTACGACTGAAATTAAAACCACAACGAATAAATCCATCATTGTGGAGCGATTTTGAACAAAGCTAAATGAAAATCCGCCATTGTGTTCGCGGTACACATTTTGTTCGCGTATCGTCGCCATTTCGTGGCGCAGCGGCCTTTTCAAAATGGCCTCTGAAAAGTTTGACAGTTAAGTTTTTACGAGTATTTTATGCTCCTGTCCACTGGGTCAGAAAACAATTTTATGTTGTTAATAACTTGAAAATTGCACGGTTATGAGACTGGATGAAAATTTAATTTGAAACAGTGTCATTCTGTGAAGACGTTGATGTCTGGATATTTGGAATGACTTGCCCGTTTTTTTTAAATCCTTTAAGTCTACGAAGCATCTCGTACATACCTGAAAAAAGGAAGATTTATGTTAGTAAATAATAATAGTAAACATTTTTACCGATAGAACATGCTTTTTCCAACTATTCAAGAGTTTGGTGACCTTATTTCAAGTAACAAAGAACCAGGGATTGTATTTTTTTTCCTCTTAGATAGTTAAATAAGTATGAGAGTGACACAATTTATTTTTCATCTTAAAAACACGTTTCCCAAAAAACAGCAACAATGAAATACAACTTAAACACAGACCCAGATACTCCACTCTGCCGAGTTAAACGCTCCATATCTCACGATCCCGCGATCGCACATTACCGGAATCCGGTAAATCTCCCGGAATCCGATTTCCTGGTAAAGTGGGCGTCAATAGCCCGCGATTACCGGACATGACGGGATCCGGGTGAGAACAGCGAGATCACTGCGGAATGAACGCCTTTGATTTGGGAAATATTAATTATAGGACGGAATTTTCCGGGTTTTGGTTGATTGCGTCTCATATTAACAGACATGGTTTAATCGTTTTAGAATGTCAATTATAGTAAGATAACGGAAAAAAGAGATCGATAGGTCGGATGAAATGACGTAAATGATGAAAAAGAACTCAAATATAGTTTTTCTTAATCCTTCTCCTTACTAATTGGTTTGTGTCGTGTGTTTGTTTGTTTTGTCTTCACGGTTCA
The DNA here is from genome assembly GCA_927399475.2 of Acleris emargana. Classification (NCBI taxonomy): domain Eukaryota; kingdom Metazoa; phylum Arthropoda; class Insecta; order Lepidoptera; family Tortricidae; genus Acleris; species Acleris emargana. The sequence continues at coordinate 931,015 of OV656846.1, forward strand.
ACGCAGGCGTTTAGTTTAGGCCCTAAAAGGATCGATCTAAGAGGTAACTTGAAACTCAGAGACAGACATAGGGTTTGACGACGCGACAGCCTAGTCGGTAGTGACCCTGCCTACGAAGTTGCGGTTCCGGGTTCGATCCCCGATGCTGGCAAATATTTGTGTGATAAGTCTTGGATTTATTTCCATGTACACTCAGGGGCAAAAATAACGGGTCAAACGAGGCTATTTCGAAGCCTTGGTTCCTTGCCAGGTGTTGTTTTGAGTGAGGTTTGATGGTCGATACTCCGAGGTTCAATACAGGACGTCAAAAGTTCTTAAGATACCTAACATATCGCAAAATCAGTTAACACTACAGCGAGGCAGTTTGGGTCAGCATTTAGATTTCCTTACATATTATTGCCATTTTAGACGTTTTTCTGAACATGCACAATTCCGGCGTGAACCGCAGTTTCAATCAGTTGGATATCCTTGGCACTCTGGAAGTCCTGTATCGATGTTCGGGATATCCATCATAAGATTTCACTAAAAGCATCCCCTGGCTAGGAACCACGGATTCGAAATAGCCTCTTTAGTATGAAAAACGCACTCTGACCCGGTTTTTTTGGCCACTAAGTGTATTTAAGCATCTTAGTTTGGGGTTAGGTCAATTTGTGTGAGATTTCCCAATGTATATTTTTTCCTCGAAGACGCTCAAAGGACGAGTGTCCCTACAATCGAGCAGTTCCTAGAATATTCTAACGAGGTACTGCGGCCTGGCAAAAGCCTGTAAAAGGATAAATAACCTCACTACCCACTATTTACTCACTGACAACATGATTTACTTTTCCTGGAAGATTGCAAGTAATTTCTTTGTCATAGCCACGTTAGTCATCTTACAAACAGTAATTATTTTTAATCAAATAAAACGCGCGTTGTTTTCAACTGAGCTAGCTGTGAACAGATGTCTAAATGCGACTGAACATTTGCACCCATTGTTGGCGAAGGCCTAATTGGCCGAAAACGGGGCTCCAGCCGGAGCCCGTGAATGTAGGGCTCCAACACAGGTATTTAGGGCTCAAATCAAACGAGCTTCGTCAGGTTTAAGAGACATTTAATGATTACATTACGCTTTGAAGAATATCGTTTGATTCTTACAAGGATACGATTATTGTTAAAAGATAGGTATTTTCAATAAGATTTGAACTAGTTAACCCCTTGGAAACTAAAAAGTAGGTTTTTGCTTGAGCAAAGTGAATGAAACCATGACAAGGCAAAAAAAACTTAAAGCTAACTCATTTCTTGACTTTAATTCTAAAACTCTCAGTTATATTAAATAAACCAAATGATAACTTGTCTTTGACATTAATTCATGCTTGTAACGAGCTTAAATAAAATAAAAATATTTGCCTTCGAGTTCTTTAGAGAGACAGTCGCGTTTAGTCTAAAAAGTAAAAAATAAACAACTTAATCATTCGTTTGCAAACTTTTCTTCAATTCAGCAAAGGCTTTGATTCGCTACGCGTACTTATACCTAACAAGTTTTTACATAATACTTTAATAAATATTTATTTAATATACATATATTATAGAAACTACAGTTAAAAGTTAAAACTAACTGATTTAAATCTAAGCTACTCAAATATTAAAGATGTAAATAATTATCACCACTATAAAAAACAACACCCCTTCTAGCAGGTCCGCTGGCGGCATGGTCCCTATGACACTGGCTGCATTACCTCTCTGGATAGCTAGCCCAATCCTTTAGTTGAGGTAAGCACCAGCTCTAGGATCTCCGGAGGTGTCTATGAGCCGGGATGACACTGTAAGTGCCACAAATTCGTAATTATTTAATAATGATGAATATTTGTAGCTCTGCCTACCCCACTCTGGGATTACAGGCGTGAAGGTATGTATGTATGTATGATAAATAGGTATTTGCGGCACTTGATGGATTGGGCCTGATCATTGCAGTGCTGCACCGGCCCGATTACGGGTTGACTGGACGTGGGAATGAGTCAACACAGGTCGCGTCCCACACCAGTGCCCTATCCAGTAATGTTACATTTTCTAACTTGTAAATGAAGAATATTAAAAGGTATTTGGGCAGATTTCTTGATCAGTACTGGTAAGTACTTAACTGATCTAATGGTCAAAAATCGAGATTAAATGTGTCACATTTTCAATTCGATTTCTAATTTTAACCATAAGTACTCGTAATTGGCCCTTAGTGTTGGGAATATAATGAAATATCTCTATGGCATCGTTGTCTTCTAAATTAATAAACCGATTTGAACACGGTATTTTTTCAAAGAAAGCTAATTTAATTGGGGTTTTTTAGCTAGGTTTTTTTAAAATCTGTTGAGCCATTTATGATTTATCACTGGCATCGGCTTTTCACAGAAGGGGTTTATTGTTGGAGATATTTTTGGCCGAATGTATCGCGTCCCAACCGTTTTATTTACCGACACGCTTTTATTTCTGTAACTGTAAATATTTCAGGATTTTTATAGAAACGTCATCATGTCAGCCGAAAGACGTCCACTGCTGGACATAGGCCTCCCCCAAGGCTCTCCACTCAGACCGGTCTTGTGCTCTTCGCATCCACCGCTTTCCCGCGATCCTTACAAGGTCGTCACTCCATCTTGTTGGAGGCCTACCTACAGCTCGTGTCCCGGTCCGCGGACGCCACTCAAGAACCTTCTGACCCCATCGGCCATCAGTCCTGCGAGAGATGTGCCCCGCCCACTGCCACTTCAGTTTAGCTATTCTTCGGGGTATGTCGGTAACCTTAGTTCTCCTGCGGATATCATAATATCTGATTCTACCACGCAGAGAAACCCCGAGCATAGCCCTCTCCATAGCCCTCTGAGTGACCTTGAGCTTTCTTATGAGGCCCATCGTTAGCGCCCACGTCTCGGATCCGTAAGTCATCACTGGCAACACACGTTATAGAAACGTACCTAACCAAAATAGTGTTCTACATGATGGTACAGAAATAAATCCGAACAAATATAGAAAAAAAAAATGGCGGCAAATTTAATGGCAATAGTTGGGAAACGATACGCCTAAAGGCAGATAACCATTTTTTTGTATGATTCCATAAATATACAATTATGCAAAGAAATGTGTTCCCATAACTTCCATATCAAGCGCATTACGAGACGAGACAAATTGTGAAAAACGAGTGCGGAGTGCATATCTCATGCGAGATGAAATGAGAAGGAAGCGGCATTAATCTTCATACGCGTGTAATAACGCGCGCATACGCCTCTTTTGTTTTAATTTAGGTTATGGTATCACGGGGCTTTAGCTAAGAAAAGGATAATCTTGAAATATAATATGTTTTATACATGTTTTAAGTACCTACGTTAGTTTTGGTCTTAGGATCTATTGTTCCTCAAGCGATAAAAGATACCAATATTTCAAAATTTCCCTTAAATGTAAAATTTTATTAAAAAAAATAACATAGGAACATATTGTTTTTGATAGAGCTATACAACGATCACTTATTAAAATTATCAAGATAAAAATAATCTTGCTTAATACGCGTGAAAAGTAGACCACTTTTTTTAACTAAAATTTGCCATTTATGGGTTTTTATGGTAACTGTGTGACAGTGTCTGAGAAAAAGTTCACAGACCAGACACATGCACAGAAAGAACTACATGGCAAAACTAAAAGAGTTTCCAGTTGGAGTTTAAACCAAAAACGAATTTCTAAAAGCATGGACACCGCAATAATATAAGGAAGCTCCCCACAACAGCCGCTGTAATAGCCTCGTTAGACTCAGACTCGCGTTATTGAGACAAATTCCTCCAGATATTATGATTTGTGGACACCCGACTGTTCACTTCTGACTTCATATTTATGTTCCCTTTTCTCGGGTTCTTTGTTCAAATCATTTAGGGATTTGAAAGTGATAATGCTGCATAACCGTTGATGTAGGAAAACATATCAATCTTATGTGGTCGTCTGGCACCGTCCTATATACACATAAGTAGGTGTTCTTTTCTCAAGATTTTGGTGTTTTCCTGCAGAAACTTCGCAGGTTATTTGATTAAAAAAATATGTACTATTCATAGATTTATATACCTAATGCTAGACTAAGTAGTATCATTGTAATATTAAATATATTTAAAAAAATGACTGACTGCTGAGTTTCTTGCGGCGTTTCTTCTCTGCAGTGGTCTCCTCATGTGAAGCGCTGGTAGATTCTTGACGTGTAAAAGTGCCCGTGCGGCCTACTTACTGAATAAATGTCTGTATCTTTTATATTTGACTTAATTTAATTAACGTTTGTTTTAGCGTTATTTGTGATATAAACATTGTGTTGCAGACTTTACTGATATTTATTGTTAACTAACGAAACTTTTTGCTGGCTTTCAGTTAGCTTCACATGTTAGTCCGGTATATAAAAAGTTAATATTGAGTCAGTTCTCAATGCTTGTTATTTGAATATTCACATTTTATTTACTTTTGAAACATTGAATTATAAAATCATTAATTTTTCTTGCACCGTCATAGGTGAGTGTAATTCCTAAAATTTATATATTTTTAGATTTTTTATTACTACTAGGTACTTATTAGTTCTTTTGAGTTTTGACACATTTTCCTGCTCAACTGCGCATGAATGTATTTATTTTTTGTTTTATGTGAGATTCATTGTTTTATATAATGCTATGCTAGGTTAAGTTTATTATTATATCAGGAATATTTAAAAAACGACTGACTGTTGAGTTTCTTGCGGCGTTTCTTCTCAGCAGTCTCTTGTGAAGCGCTGGTAGATTTTTGACGTGTAAAAGTGCCCGTGCGGCCTACTTACTGAATAAACATCTTTTATCATTTCTTTTTATCTTTTATTGTAATTAATAATTGAAGCCGCCTGCGCATGCTGTAAGTTCAATCGCACACGACTACCCGGCCGGGAACTCGGGCGTGAACCGGCGCTCATGGAAGACCAGTCAAAGGGCTATCACTGCGCAATGCGCTGCCCCAGTCGCCATTTTATTTTTATTTTATTTATATTATTACCGTGACACTTACATTACACTAAAGCAAGTGGATGACACTTAAGTTTAGTTAGCGCGAGCTTCTTAAGCATTGCTTTCAATTCCGGGTAAGTTTTGAATTGGGAATTTTACGTAAGTAAGGTAAGTATTACTATTAAATAACGTTAAAATGATTTATTATAAAACGACTTATAATCGTGGGTTTTATCCATTTTTACCCATTATAAAACACGATCTATTAACACAGCTTCATAATGGTAAAATCACAGGCTGTAAGATAAACATGGGTAGGGAATATGTATTTTATTCATCCTATAAAACTGCATTATTTCTAAAGGCCAGCTGTCCGGTCCTAAGCTTGCCACCAGCTCTTACCATCAGCGCAACCAGATAGGCACAGCGAATGGTTTGCCAACCGAGTACCTAATTTATTAAAGCCTTGGTTATTATTCATCATCTTCATCATCATCATCATCATCATGTCAGCCGAAAGACGCCCACTGCTGGACATAGGCCTCCCCCAAGACTGCACTCAGACCGGTCTTGTGCTTTTCGCAGCCACCGCGTTCCCGTGGTTATTATTACGTGCTGTAATAAAACACCTTCTTCTTTAACTTTAACATCTGTCTGTAGCAAGTAAAAACCTCCGGATTTTTTTTTCACTTTTTTTTCATATGGCATAGGAAGGCAAACGAGCACACAGGCCACCTGGTAAGTGGAAACTCTGACCCATAGACAATTAGACATTCGCCTTTACAAGGCTGCAAATGCACTGCCAACCCTGAGGACTAAGATGGAATGCCTCTATGCTAGTCATTTCACCGGCTATCTTATCCCCAAACCGGAACACAAAAATGCGAACACTGCTGCCTGGCGGTAGGTTAACGGATAAGATGGTGGTACCAACCCGGACGGACCCTGCACAAGGTCCTCCCACAGCCTCGCAGTTTAAAACATCGAGTGACACCCATTCCTACGCAGATTATGCGCCTGCATTAATTACTGCGTCAATTAACAGCTAATCGCGTCTTAATTGGCTGCATGTTACCTGTAGCATGCATGTGAGATGTAATAATCTGTGCATAGAATTAGGCGCACTGTTGCAAAGCCTCACAGCTTGTGGCCAGGAGAGCCGCGGAAACCCCCCGATTTCCTGTTAGGGAATACTCTTTAATAACTCGCTATCACCCACGCATTGTAAAAATAAATCTGTCAGTAATCAGTTTTAGTGAAGAATAGCTAAACTTAAGTAGCAGTGGGCGGGGCACATCGCTCGCAGGACTGATGGCCGATGGGGTCAGAAGGTTCTTGAGTGGCGTCCGCGGACCGAGAGACGAGCTGTAGGTAGGCCTCCAACAAGATGGAGTGATGACCTTGTAAGGATCGCGGGAACGCGGTGGATGCGAAAAGCACAAGACTGGTCTGAGTGGAGAGCCTTGGGCGAGCCCTATGTCCAGCACTCGACGTCTTTCGGCTGACATGATGAAATCAGGTTTGTATCAAAATACTTTTTTTACCTACCGAGTTTTTTTTTGTATATTATCAGTGTTTGCTACGCTCGCTTTGTTACCGCGTTTCGTTTATGAAATGCGAAAGTTTGTGATTATATTTCAGGATTTTTATAAAAAACTAACCTATAGGATTCTACACGATGGTACAGAAATAAATCCTGAAATATTTAGTTACAAAAAAAAAGCAGGTTGGCAAATGATTGTCCGCCAAAAGGCAGGATTCCATATCTTACACACACACTTCGTTGGTCAACGAAATAAAGAAAGAAAGAAAGAATATCATTTATTCGTGACATACATAACAAAGAACAGATTAACAAATACAAGAAGAAAGTAGGGCAGCCACGAAATGGTCCCAACTCAGCATAAGGCTGGCATTAACGTCAGCGCTGGTCTTCCGTTGGAACCATCACCACACAAAATTATTTAAACACAAAACATGAGTAATACACATACATACATACACTCTCGCCTTCATTCCCAGAGTGGGTTAGGCAGAGCTACAGGATTACCAATACCTCTTAAAGATTTGTTGGTGATTCTGTAACCACAATGTTGCACAAACAGGCTAAGATGTTTACCATGTGTATATTAGTGACAGGTTGCAAGCCCATCGCCTAACAATACTACAAGCCTTTTTGCCCTTAGTCGCCTCTTACGACTTCCGCAGGAAGACATGGAGTGGTACAATTCTAAGCCGGCCACCACTCGGAAAACGAGACGAAAAACCCAAAGTTCTGAGTTACGCAAAAACTTTTTCATGCTCGTCCTTGAATACGCAGAAGAACCCATCAATGTATAAACTATGAGTCTAAATTTATGCCCCGCTGGTTTTGGAACCCAGCAGCAGCGTAAACAATAACAGTTCTGAATACCCGTAAACATCAGCTCCGTCACGGGGCTAATAATGGGTTACCGTGTTTCATTAGGGTTTCCGTATCTTGGCTGGAATATGGATGGGCTTGGATATAAACATTCTAGGGGCCGTATTAATAAACTCATCTTGACTGAGATGCCCGTCAAGCCATAGAAAGCTGTAATTTTTGACACATCTTGAGACGAGCATTACAGTTGAGATCGGTTTATTAATACAGTCCTAAGGTGCCCGTCACAAGATACGTCAAAGTAAACGTCAAGCCATAGAAAACTGTCATTATTGACGCATCTTGAGACAAGCATTACAGCCGAGATCAGTTTATTAATACGGGCCTAGGAGTCGCACATAAAATAGAGGCCGTTACTTATTAGTTTAATGTGTGTAAATATGTATCTGTGTGTCTGTCTGTGATATACCTTCCAAACGAATGGGCTGATTCAGATGGCGTGAGTTTATGTATGTATTTATTGTATTTATTATAAATATGAAAGTTTGAATCTATAGAAATTTAGCAAAGAGATAGAATACATACACATACATAAACTCACGCCTTCATTCCCAGAGTGGGGTAGGCAGAGCTAAAGAATTACCAACAAGTCTTAAAACTTCTTGATAATTCTGTAACCACATTTTGCACAAGTAGGCTAAGATGTTTCCCAGTGTATTAGTGACAGGTGGCAAGCCCATCGCCTAACAGTACTGCAAGCCTTTATTCCCTTAGTCGCCTCTTACGACATCCACGGGAAAGAGATAGAATATTTTCTGGAATAGCAAATACGCTATCTTAAATCCCGAAATAAATCACAGTCTGCGTGGAATGGCAATATTTAATAAAAATACGCGGAGGGGAGAAGCTAGTCTCACTATAAATGTTAAAGTTTGTATGTTTGATACTAAATCCCGCCAAAGAGGCATAACAGATCTTGATGAAATTGGGCACAGAGATAGATTACCTAGAGTCTGGAATAGCACGTTGCCGTGTGGTTGCCGGCTTAGAATAGTGCCTCTCCATGTCTTCCCGTGGAAGTCGTAAGAGGCGACTAAGGGAATAAAGGCTTGTAGTACTGTTAGGCGATGGACTTGCTACCTGTCACTAATATACACTGTTAAACATCTTAGCCTAATTGTGCAAATTGTGGTTACAGAGTTATCAACAAGTTTTTAGAGTTGTTGGTAATTCTGAAGCTCTGCCTACCCCACTCTGGGAATGAAGGCGTGAAGGTATGTATGTATAGGAAGGAATAGCCGATAAATGATTTCTACACGGACGGAGTCGCGTGCAAAAGCTAGTGATGGATAATTATTTGTAATATGTAATTATTAATTACTTGCTGATGCCTTGAATGGCGGTTTATCAAAGGACCAACAAAACTACTTGTGGGAGGACCTTGTGCAGGGTCCGTCCGGGTTGGTACCACCATCTTATCCATTAACCTACCGCCAAGCAGCAGTGTTTGCATTGTTGTGTTCCGGTTTGGGGATAAGACAGCCGGTGAAATGACTAGCATAGAGGCATTCCATCTTAGTCCTCAGGGTTGGCAACGCATTTGCAGACTTGTGAATGCGAATGTCTATGGGTCACAGTTTCCACTTACCATCAGGTGGCCTGTGTGCTCGTTTGCCTTCCCATGCTATAAAAAAAAAAAAAACTACGTCCGATTCCTTTAAAAATATACATAAAAATGTTCGATAACCGTTTTAAAGGTGAATATAATTGCGTATCAGCATATGTAGTGTACAAGTTAATTAAAAAGAGGTAATTAAAAGTTTTACAGCGTCGACCTCATTCTTACAACATGGCGAATTGATTGACAACGTCTACTTAAAATTATCAGCTTTAACAAAATCGCTACGAAAACATGAATGAAACGTTGACAAATCAAATATTAAATACTATGATAACAGTTATGTTATTAGTATTATTATAACATCAAATTAAAAACTACCACGATCACTTGAACTTATAACTATTTCGCCACGTTACTAATCCATTACTGCGTAAACATGACTCGGTTACAACACGGTTGATTTAAATCCAGCAATGTATGTTGTGTTAACGTGTATGGCTGTTGAATGAGTGTATAAATTAGTGTTGCATCGAATCGATGTTTTGCATTACCGCCTTTGTCCCGTGGGTAGTTGACAACTATTACAATGCATAGTTTTAAAGTCGAGAGCTATTCATTGAAGCACAACCATACTGTGTGAAATTTGATTTAAAAGGACAATGCCATCATCAGGTCCTGTTTTCACTTTGTATTACCCATCCTGCTTCTATGTCACTATATTTTTGTTCATACGCCTCTGCTTTTTTTCTCCATTTCCATAAAGGTAGGTATTAGCTATAGTTAGGTCAATCTATTAAGATCCCTGTGACAGCTCTTATTAACAAGTACCTACTTTGATCTATAATAAAACTACATGATGCAAACATTTAGTTAAGTTTAGTTTATTTATTCATCATTGTAATGCTACAAAGTTAAATATATATTGCAGTGCATGTCTGCTACGACAGTTTACCTCTACATATATCTCTTTTGGTTTCGGATTTCCTAATATGTATGTATGTAAACTCTTTATTGCACAAAAATATAAATATTACAATATAAATATTAAAGTAATGTACAAAGGCGAACTTATCCCTAAATGGGATCTCTTCCAGCTAACCCTGAAGTTAATGAGTTAGGACAATGCATAGGGTTGGACACATACAAGTTTGCACAAAAAATATCAAAAACAGATGATAATATTAATAATTAAAAAAAAAAACTAAAAGAAACGTTACGTTACGTTTTTTTATCCCAGTAAAAAAAACCGCCCTGTGTAATCAATATGGCTGTCACAGGGCCTATGCTAAATTGACCGAACTATAGTATTCTCACAAAAAAAAAACGGTTTAATCATTGACAGAAAACAAAACGGTCTATGATACCTATAGACACTTCAGTCTGTGAGCACGTAGAAGGTCCTTCTATTTTGTACTTCTCTCACTCGCTCTTAATAAGAGCGTATGAGAGTGAGTGAGAGACAAGGACCAACCCGAAGCGCCTTCTAAGTGCTATAGGTGGAAAACTTACTATAGTCGAGTCCGGAATTAGGCGAACTAACTTGACAGGCGAAAATGTTGCCAGACATAGGAAAAAATAAATAGTGATAGGTTTATGTCGACACAAATATGTCGATATAACCTTGTGCCTTCTATAAATCTGATTATATTTATATTTTATCAAGTAATTGTCATCGAAACTTTCACACTCATACATACTTGCCAAATAGGGAAAAACTACAGCATTTTTTACGATATAATATGATCTGAAGGATGTACGGTTTCAAGCTGATATTTACGATACTAACTCCTCAAATTAGGAATAAAATACAAAAATAATGCTGACATTACAACAGGCCATTGTGATCCTTTTAGGTGGCTTCCACATTATTAGTTAGATTTCAAACACAATAATAATGATAAACTAGACTTATTAAATATCGATATTAACAGCACTAGCCAAACTGTGGCAACATTAGTGTACAATGAACTGTCAAGTTAGTTCGCCTAATTCCGGACTCGACTTTAGTATGAAATCAACGAAAGATTTCAAATATAGAATGTCGATCGGTCTATAGTGCAAACGGCATCCTGATCACCCTACAAAATAGGTGGGATTCACCAATGTTGCGGCGCTGGATTGGGCTACACGTCTCAGGTGCATAGCCTATGTTCAGTGCTGCTGCTTTGGATATTAATAAGGTAGTTTGTAAGTTTTATTTCTAATGTATTGGTAGGCTAGGCACTAACATTATTAATAAGTTCTTACTGTTTCTAACACATATATGGATGCGTTATCCGAAATAAAGATTATTATTATTATTATTATTATACAGATGTGTTTCAACTACATGCAAGTCCATTTCCTTAAAGTTTTCACCGATACCTACGTCCTACGTGTAGAACAAATTACTTCATTATTTAACCCCATAGCTCCACCGAAATAAACCGAGTTGTCTTCATTATAGTTTCGCAAAGATGGTTATCGTGGGACGAACAAGAGGCTCGCGTGTGCGCGGACCATAGACAAGACGAGGCGGAGATAGCGACCGCCATTACCACGTAATGTTGCCAGTATCGAGGCAGTTAGGACTCTATTGAAGGATTCAAAGGAATTAACGGTGGTTTTTGTGTCTATTCGATTGTATCAGGGAGACTGTTTTGTTTAAATAGGTAACATTTAAAAAGAAACTCGCGTACCAAAGATTTTTATGATAGAAAACTAGAATCATGTTAAAAAAAATAAGTTTTCGTGTTTTTTACTTACTTAGCTATGACGTGCCTAAATTTTAAAACTTTTTTCAAAGCTTTTTACTCATTCCTTGAAATCTATTTATATTTATTCCTTAATTTATAACTACCTTAGAACAGTCAGAACCGACAAAAATGAAATAGCTTGACTTCTGGTAAAATAGATAATTATAATTATTTTACCAGAACTCAAGCCTTTATCAGATTAGTCAGCTCATAAACTTCTAAGATAAGGAAAGAAAGAAAGAAACTCGTTCATTAAGTGCAAGACAAGAAAATCTTATTATAACTAAATTATACGCTGGTAAACATACTAATTAGCCTATTTGTGCAAAATGTGGTTACAGAATTATCAACCACTTTTTTAAGTTGTAGGTAATTCTGTAGCTCTGCCTACCCCACTCTGGGATTACAGGCGTGAAGGTATGTATGTATGTATGTAATTAAATTATGCTTAAAGATAGCATAACAACAAAAAGAACATGCAAGCTTGCAAGCACTTAAAAGGTGATTTTCAGCTGGACCAAAAATTTAATAAAGAGAGGAACTGCAAGTTTAGGGTTTCGAAGTCAATCTAGGAACCCTTGTCTGTGTGTCGGTTTGTATGTAACACTACTTTTTCTCAAAAACTATCAGTCACAAAGCTGAAAATTTGTACTCATATAAATGTTTATACGAGTACTGCGCACAAAGATAAATCATTAAATTAGTTAACTGAAAAAAAAACAGTTTACCTTGTGAGTGTGTATTTATATCTAATATTTCTACTTTCTAAAGTTCAAAGAATCCATATAATAAAATTACAGTCGTTTCAAAGCGCTGTGTACTTGGTTTTTTAATTTATTTTCCTAAACAAGTTCGCCTAAAGCTCATCCCCTTGCCCTCTTACCCATGCTTTCATTACGAAGCTTAAAGCCGAGCTTTACAATTAAGCTAATAAAAGCTTTCACTCTAATTCACTTATGGCAAGTTTAAATGATTTAGGGATTTAGGGCCATTGCAATCTAAACGATTAATTAAGGTTTTAGGATTATTTTAGTTAAAGTATGCTTTGTCACTTTCTGTCACATGCAAATGTTACAATGGCAGATAAAGACTAATCATGCTTTAAGCATGTTTCAGCTATTGTCCGTTTATGAATGAGAGGCTTGTCTTTTGATAGACTAGCAAGCATTGCTTAAGTATGGTCCACATACCATGAACATGTACAATGTATATACCTATGATTACAACAACATCTGTAAAATGTGGAATGCATTAAATATATTGAGTATTGAGTACAGTCGCCATCAGATATCTGGTAGCGGTCAAGGTACTCAAATATTTCGGAGCAGCATTAAATTTAAATATATTTAATTACGCTAGATAAGGTCTATAATATCGGCCCATATAATTCGTCATAAATTTAGGAGCAGCGACTTTTCAATAAAAGATAAAAAAGATAAAAGATAAAAGATGTTTATTCAGTAAGTAGGCCGCACGGGCACTTTTACACGTCAAAAATCTACCAGCGCTTCGGAAGAGACCACTGCTGAGAAGAAACGCCGCAAGAAACTCAACAGTAAGTCGTTTTTTAAATATTGCTAATGATATTATACAATAATAAACTTAACCTAGCATTATATAAAATAATGAATCTCACATAACACCAAAAATGTATTCATGCGTAGTTGAGCAGGAAAACGTGTCAAAACTCAGAATTGTCACAAAACTAATAAGCAACAGTAATATAAAAAAAATATATATATAGAAAGTATACAACTTATACTTACCTGTGACGGTGCAAGACCACATGCATAAAAGTTTCGATACATTCTCCTACAGAAACCGTGTCCCCTAGACAATAATACAATATTTACATATTTTTTAAGACTAATTTAAATTATTAAATTATTTAGGTGTTGGCCAAGCATTTTTATCTGTTAGATAGTCTTCGACCCTATAGTAAGCTTTAGACATCAACGACTTTTTCAAGTAAGTTTTAAGTATTGGAAATGGTAACTTTAAAACAACGTCAGGTAATTTATTAAAGAAAAGGATGCATTGACCTACAAATGATTTATAAACCTTACGGACACGAAATTTTTTAATAGCAATTTTATTTTTATTTCTCGTATTCAAATTATGTACATCACAATTCTTAACAAAAGAGTCTTGATTTTTAATGACATAAATAATATTCTCATAAATAAATTGTGATGCTACTGTCAAAATATTAATTTCTTTAAATAGTACTCTTAAGGAATCACGGGAGTTTAGATTATATATAGAACGAATGGCTCTTTTTTGCAACACGAATATAGTCTGTATGTCAGCAGCTTTTCCCCAAACCAGAATACCGTACGACATAACACTATGAAAATAACTATAATAAACTAAGCGAGCTGTCTCAACATTAGTAAGTTGCCTGATTTTCCTAACAGCATAAGCTGCCGAACTTAATTTACCTGCTAGTACTGCTATATGGGGACTCCATTGCAAGTTTTTATCTATAGTTATCCCTAAGAAAAGCGCCTTATCTACCATTTCCAATCTCTCATTATTAAGAAATATACTAGATTCTACCGGTCTAACATTAGGCAAAGCGAACCTAACACATTTAGTTTTCTTAGCATTGAGTAGCAAATTGTTACTAGTAAACCAATTAAGTACTTTACCTAGTATGGTATTTATCCTACTGTAATCGACGGATTTTCGGTCTACCTTGAAAATTAATGATGTATCATCAGCGAATAGCACAATATCACAAAGATTATCTACTGTGCGTGGTAAGTCATTAATATAAACCAAAAATAAGAAAGGACCTAATATAGAGCCCTGAGGCACACCTAACTTAACAGGGGCTCCAATAGACTGTGTTTGGTTTACAACAACTGTTTGTGTTCTATCACTAACATATGAAGACATAAGATTTAGAGAATTATTTGACAGACCATAATGTTCTAATTTTAATATAAGAGTCGCATGATCTACGCAATCGAAAGCTTTGGAAAGGTCACAAAAAATTCCTATAGCATCACAAGATTTCTCCCAAATATTGTATATATATTTAATGAGCACAGATGCTGCATCAGTAGTGGATCGTCCTCTGGTGAAGCCAAACTGATTACTGTTAAGCAGTTTATTTCTATTGAAGTGACCTACCATATCTTTTAACATTAACTTCTCAAAAACTTTACTTAAAACAGGTAGAATAGAAATGGGACGGAAATTCGTTAAATCACTCATATCGCCCGATTTAAAAAGTGGTATGACTTTACTATATTTCATAAGATTTGGAAAGACCCCCTCTGAAATGCAATTATTGTAGATTAAAGCTAAGTGCGGTGCAATTATATCTATGACATGATGGATGACTTTAACTGATGTTCCCCATAAATCCTCAGTTTTTTTTAAACTAAGCGATTTGAATACCTTAACGATTAAAACTGAATCTACGTGGCTAAAATCAAATAAATTCGTAACATACAATTAGGTAAAGATATCGGAACTTACAGAAGTCATAAATATCGAAGCAGCCAGGATGATCATAAAGATCGGAACATTTATGGAAAATATACCTTAAGTCTGTGTCACATAGTTCAAAATACTTTACGATGGACCCATTAAAATAAGGTTTCAGACACGCATGATTAATATTATGTTGTCAACAATTCGAATTAAGAACAGAGTGGTTTATTGTGACATGTTCCCGTGTTCCGCTAATTTGGTCTATGAGTACAGTAACGAATTCAAATATGAACTATGTGACACAGACTTAAGGTATATTTTAAGGCTGCTTCGATATTTTTGACTTCTGTAAGTTCCGATATCTTTACCTAATTGTATGTATGTTACGAATTTATTGAAAAGTCACTGCTCCTAAATTTATGACGAATTATATGGGCCGATATTATAGACCTTATCTAGCGTAATTAATATATTGAAATTTAATGCTACTCCGAAATATTTGAGTACCTTGACCGCTACCATATATCTGATGGCGACTGTACCTATTTAGTACTTGGTAAAACCATATTGCTTTTGGAACGTATTTTCTCGGCCGCCGTTATTGTCAAGTAAATAAGAGCTATGATAACGTCGACAATACGATACCATGTCTAAAGCAATCAGGTTTTATCGAATGGAAGACACCCAAGTAGCTTTATAAAGATTGCTTTTTGTTAATAAATTACCGACCGACAAACGTTTCATAATGTAGGTACTTATGATATTACAGAAAGCCATTTTTTTCTTGTCGTTTTAATAAAATCTTGAGCGTTCTACAAGTAAGTTAGGTTAGGTTAGAAATCTAACTGAAATAAAATTCTAACTCCAGCAGCTGGAAGGGCCAGTCAATGTTTTTATTTTTATAAAAAATATAAATTCTATGTAAAAAGACATGTTGTTAGACATGTTCACTATAACCATTCTAAAATAGATGGAACGTCCCATAGCAACCACTACACTATTTTATGCCAAGTCAATATGCCACTAATAATATGTCACCTCACGGCGCATGGCTGCCGGTGACGTCACTCGCACCTGGACCCGCTACTCGAGGTCAACGGCCGCGCCGCGAGATCTGCGCAGGCGACACTTTCCGCGTCTACGCAGATCAGAGCCATCTGGCATTATCTTGATTATGCTTCTTAGCTTTTGCTCATTTGCGTAGAATAACCACTACATCACTATCAGTACAGTACATGTTATAAATAAAGCCCCCGCTGCGTGCCTGTATGTTTGCGATAATCTCAAAAAGTATACTGAACGGATTTCAATGCCGTTTTCACCATCAGTTAGATAATTTTTCACGGAAGGTTTTATGTGTAATAATTTCTGGCTTACTATGCGTACTAGAAAAGGATAAAAATACTCATTTATATAGAATTCACCCAAGATCAGAAACAATTTAGCGCCATCATCACACAAATATTTGCCCTGACCTGGAATAGAATCCGAGACCGCTAGCTTCTTAGGTAGCGTCACTATCAATAAGGCAAACTGCGTCGTCAAGTCTATTTTATTTAATTATCAAACTCGATGTATGAATGTGGAAGAAGCGAAATAAATTTGTCAAGATCGTAGCAAGTGGAAAGAAGTGGTCTCTGCTTACCCCTCTGGGAAACAGGCGTGATTTAATGTATGTATGTATGGTATGTATCAAATAGTCAATGCTATTCATGCTATTTTGGCCCAACAGACAGAAAGCCACCTGACATTAACACACGGGCCCACAAACCGGCTTGAACCAGTTCATCTAATGCTAAATTCAGACTCTAATGGCGCCATAAATCACAAGAAAAACGCCTTGCAATATATAACATTAATTAGAATTTGAGTTATTTGTTATTAGCGTGATAATAAAACCGCCTGATATTTTATTCGTTTCTGATTTCTTTATTCATTTAAGAAAACTACTTGGAAAATTTATATCAAGATAAGGCTTAATGGATAAATATTGGTTACTAGCTTTTGCCCGCGACTCCGTCCGCATTTCCTCCCCCCTTTTAACCCCTTACAACCCTTTTTTCGCAATCAAAAGTAGCCTATGTCCTTTCTCAGGCTCAAGGCTATCTGTGTACCAAATCTCATTTAAATCGGTACAGTAGTTCTAGCGTGAAAGCGAGACAGACAGACAGAGTTACTTTTGCATTTATAATATTAGTTAGGATTAGGATGTTTTCCCGGGTGTAGTTGTATGATCAAATATGATCAACGGGGCGTTACACCCAATCTTGACAAACAAGGTCATATCGAGCAAAGCTCCCCTTGCTATTGTTCAGGGAGTATTGACACCAACATTGATGTATGGTAGTGAATCTTGGGTATGGCAGAAAAACGCAAGCAGGATTAATGCAGTTGAAATGAGAGCTCTAAGAAGTATGTAAGTAACAAATAGCGAGATCCGAGAACGATGTGGATTGAAAGAAGGTGTAGTGACTAAAATCGAAAAGGATGGATGATTGATAAGATGGTCTGGTCATTTAGAAAGGATGGATGAAAGAAGGGTTACGAATGATATATGGCGAGCGTGAGTGAGCGGAGATGTTGGTAGGGGATGTTCTAGACGGACGTACGGTGGTCAGATTCGCGATCTTATATCGCGATAGGTACACTATTACAATCACTTTTTATCATTAAATATCATTTAATTGTTGTAATTTGTTAGAAAATTCCAACCTAAATTTAAGATAATCATGTCATCCATATAAAATGTCTGTTAAATAAATAAAGATATTAAATCAAAACTTTTGGGTCAAATAGAAAATTAATTAAATTGGTCTCTCAAAATAACCTATTCTTTCGAATTAGATTGTAAAAACCGGGAGTTGTTTTTTTTGGTCAATCCCAATTATGAATTATCCCTGTCACACTTGCACTCGCAACAGACAGTATATTTGTCACTCGTGTTTCATACTCGAAGATTGCCGATACCTATTAAGACACTGCTAGCACATCAAAAGTGTTATAATACAAATTACGAGTCAGTTAAATCGGCGACAGCGTTTTGGTCAGTAGTCCGGCGCGTGACCCGCTTCCTCGCAAGTAAACCAGTCGAAATGCGCCTAACGGTGCACAGGACGCGGCCCAAGGGAAGGGCGACGGCGTTCTGTGTTCAACGTTTTAGGTATTTGTTAACTGAACCCTTAAAGTAGTTGCTGATAAAAAAAAAACTCGAACGTGTTTGCGATTCTCGTATAATA
This sequence comes from Acleris emargana, assembly GCA_927399475.2. Classification (NCBI taxonomy): domain Eukaryota; kingdom Metazoa; phylum Arthropoda; class Insecta; order Lepidoptera; family Tortricidae; genus Acleris; species Acleris emargana. The sequence continues at coordinate 949,374 of OV656846.1, forward strand.
CGAGTAACATGGACGCAAACGCGAGAACAGCAACTTACATTTAAAGCTCAGATCTCGAGTGAGATACCGCTTCTCAAGAAGAATTATTCATGCTAAATATTAACCAGCCATTTTAATTTAAAAAATAAAATTTACTATGTCATAGAGGAGGCAAAGGCTCGTTTGACAGACAAACAGACCACCTGTTGGTAAGTGAAACTGTGACCCATAGACATTCGCATTCACAAGACTGCAAATGCACTGCCAACCCTGAGGACTAAGATGGAATGCCTCTATGCTAGTCATTTCACCGGCTGTCTTAAGTGACCCTTAAGTGCGAACAATCAATATTTAAAGGCTTGCATTCTCATTTAGGCAGCTTCACCCGTCTAGTGAGCTCACTCGTGTGACTACGCTCGCTCGATCGACCGGTCGACAGAGAGCAGTTCTTAGGAATAAAAATTAAACATAACCCTAGAAGTTATGTTTTATTTTTATTTTATATAAATGATTAATTATTTCAAATCTTGGCAACGTCTTCGCTTGCCTGACAATCATTGATATCATGTCAAACAAAGTATCTTGTATGTTAATGAAATCAAAAAGACGTCCATTTTACCATCAACGCATTTTAATTTCCATCATTCAAAAATCTTCCCAAACAATAGTTAATTAACATCGCTCTCACTTATAACTTCTACCAATTCAAATTTAACAGTTCGCAGCGCACGCGCAGCTTGTGCACTTTCTCTTTCACTCCTCGACAGACGCTGTAAGAGTGAACGGGACGGAGGAACAATCGGCATCAACTGACAGTAATGACCGACGAGATAATATGTTAATTGTGTATGTGTTGTATGATTAATGGATGTCTACTAGTATTGTTAGTACAGATGGCTGTATTCTGCCATTTAGTACTCATTTTGTGATCCACGACATGATATTTAGAGGTATTTTTATAAAAATTGTTGCCTTCGTGGTACATTTTCGTTACTGCCACGTTACCCATAAGATATTTTTTATAAATAGTATGCTAGCAATCGTTGAAGGGTTATTTTTTTTGGAAAAAAGAACACCTGAGGCTCCTTGTACTAAAAATAGTACATAGTGCAAAGGAAGTAGGTAAAGTAGTTTTCTTTTAATGTTTAATTGACAAATTAGAAAATTTACTTTAATTCATTCACAATAGATTCATATTCCTTTGACGCATTTCCTTGTATGGTTGGTCTTAGGAGGTTATGTGTAAACTGGTCAAGTCAAATGAAAATGGCTACATTGCAATTCTATTGGACTTTGCTAGTTTAAGGGTTAAGTTATTTTTGTAATTCGTCTTCTCATTGACAATACGTTTCCTTAACACTCTTCATGTGTTGCAACGTGCCCAGATGTAAGGCTTCATTACTCTATAGCCTATATGCTTGTAGCGATCCATTGACGAGTTGTTATAACATTATTGTGCCGGGAGCTATTGCAGCGAAGCAATGTATCACGAAAAGCATGCCGACCAATAAAACTAAGCCTTTAATCTGCCCTAGCCCTACTCGATGGTCCCTGTAGAAGTGCTGGCTCCTATTCCTACATCTAGGTCTATTTTGACATTAGGCCCTATTTTTTATCACTGAGTATTGTGGTCTTTATGCTAAAAAATAATGTTCTTCTTCTTTAAATAAATGAACTAATAGCTGATTGATTACTATCCTCTCTATATATATGTATATATTATCTCTTTGTTCTGTGTGGTTGCCGGGTTAGAATAGTGCCACTCCATGTCTTCCCTTGGAGGTCGTGAGAGGCGACTAAGGGAATATAGGCTTGTAGTACTGTTAGGCGATGGGCTTGCAACCTGTCACTAATACGCTGGTAAACATCTTAGCCTATTTGTGCAAATTGTGGTTACTGAATTGTCAACAACTTTTTGAAGTTGTAATTCTGTAGCTCTGCCTACCCCACTCTGGGATTACAGGCGTGAAGGTATGTATGTGTATGTATGTATCCTCTTTTTAAAACATGTCACAGTAAGTTATAATAAGTATATGAATCGTGACATTTAAATAAATAAATATCACGGGACAATCTCACACAAATTGACCTGCAGGGTTATTATGACCTAGCAAAGCAGTTCAGTTTACGGTGAGAGATAAGGACAGAGCTATAGCAGTTATATAGCTCTGTCCTATTCTCTCAGCGTAAAATGAAATGCATAGCTACGTCATAATAACCCCCCTGGTCCTGTAGGTTTGTATTTTGGTTACTAGGCAACTCTTGTACATATATAAATATATGCTTAAATACATAGAAAACACCCAAGACTCAGAAACAAATACTTGCGCTCAGTACACAAATATTTGCCTATACCGGGATTCAAACCCGGAACCGCTCACTTCGTAGGCAGGGTCAATACCATCTCGGCTACCACCGCCCCGCGTCGTCTAATTTTGCTCGGTGTGTATAAATATGAGCTCTGTCCGGTTCGCGCTTAACTACATAATGCTAATAAAATGCAAACTTCGGCCTGTTTGTCGGTTCGCGAACTCCAAAAGTAGAAGAGTTATCAATTTATATGCATATGGGTTAACGTGTGGGTGGGATACTTAAGAATAGTTATAATATTTTGGCACAGCGGTGGCCTTTTCTATAAAATGAGATAAAATTGGTCTGCACCAAAAACGTGCCAAACATTTAAATTAATAATAAACAACATAAAAAAAATTGGTAAGTTACTTATTTATTAAAAAACAACACAAAATAATATCATCATGTCAGCCGAAAGACGTCCACTGCTGGACATAGGCCTCCCCGAAGGCTCTCCACTCAGACCGGCCTTGTGCTTTTCGCATCAACCGCATATAAAAAAATGAAGTATCAAACAATAACAGAAAATTAAAACCAAAACTAAACTTAAATAAGAGTAAATCCAAGATATAAAAATAAACTAAAACCTTAAATCTAAGAATGGCATCGTACCAAAGGTTCTAACAGCAGTTCCTCGTTAAATGGCTAAAACTAATTCGATGAGCGAGAAAACTGCCAGCTCTTCTGTCTCCAGTGACGTCAATGAGTACCTTTGTAAATTACTTAAAAAGGCTAGGACCCCACGGACCAAGGGTCTCGACGCCGAATGGAATAAAATTATTTTCTGGGCCGAGACTTTAATTAGTTATTATATTGATATTTGCCCACTTTGCGGGTGGTAGGACCTTGTGCAGGGTCCATCCGAATCGCTACCACCATCTTATCCATTAACCTACCGCCAAACAGCAGTGTTCGCATTGTTGTGTTCCGGTTTGGTGATAAAACGGCCAGTGAAATTACTAGCAAAGAGGCATTCCATCTTAGTCCTCAGGGTTGGCAACGCATTTGCAGTCTTATGAATGCGAATATCCATGGGTCACAGTTTCCACTTACCATCAGGTGGCCTGTGTAATCGTTTGTCTGGTCTTCTCTATGCAATAAAAAAAACTTGGATATTTTCAGTCGCTTCAATTAAATATTGACACCCGTAAGCTACACATACGAATTGGATGTTGTGAACGGAACCTGGGTACACCGTCGGCTATCCTCACAAGTCCAGTCATCCGTGTAATGCAGGCTGGCAGCCTGCCAGGGCACGGTCCAAAGAGTGGGCAGCTGAGAAATAGCATTCAGCTACAAGTCGATGCAAGCACAATTTATACTTGTATAGGTACTTGAGGAAGATAGCGTCAAACGATCCAGGAACCAAGATATATAAGTTAGGTCATTAAACAGATGATTAAACGGTAAAAGGGATCATTAATATATTTATGTCTCTAACGGGTAAAAAAGTGTTCCAAGTTCCAAGTATGTACAGTCAGCGTCAAAAGAAACTGATCACTTAAATACCTTGTCGCTTTACTGTCGCGTAAGCAATGTCAAACAAGATTGTCTAATGTGTTAATGCGATAAAGTACAAAAGTAGCTTGAAGTGACCAGTTACTTTTGACGCTGACTGTACCACCTCTTTTGTTGATACCGCTTTTTCTACCACTAAAATATGCATCTGCAATAAAATTCAACGTGGTGCCTATATTTCTGTACAAAAGTGCACACGTGGTGTACGAGTAATTTATTACTATTCGTTACAAAAAAACATAAACTTGACATATTTAATAGGTGTGGGGACGACACGCAGACAGTAACCTAGTCATTTAAATAAAGTAATGCCATCATGTAGGTTCCATGCTATTAAAGGTATACCGGCTCAGATCTAGTAATACTGACAAGGTAGTGGAACCAGCATCGCTATCGCCTAACGTACTTGCAATCGCGATCGTCTTCTAAGTATAACAATTGGGATGGTTCATGTTTTAACAATTAGTTACGTACTCTAATTTGAAAACCATTTCGAGGAATAGGGTTTTAAAGCCGTTCTGCATTATTGAGATTTTGACCTTTGCATATTTAACCTTTGTTTGACTTTCGTTATCGGCTTTAATCCCTCCCAGTTGTATCTTACGCGTTAGGCGAAAACCGCTTGAAATAGTATGTTTTAATACACTATTACAATCTCTTTTTATCATTAGATATCATTTAATTATCGTAATTTATTAGAAAATGCCAACCCAAATTTAAAATAATCATGTCATCCATAAAATGGCTGCTAAATAAATAAAGATATTAAACAAAACTATTGTGTCAAATACAAAATTAATGAAATGGGTCTCTTAAAATAACTTATCCTTTCGAATTAGAATGTAAAAACCGTGACTTTTTTTTTTGGTCTATCCCAATTGTTTTCATTCTGTATGCAGGCATTGCAGAATCGCCTTCGGACTGTCAAAATGAACACGATTGCGTTTGCGAGTGCGTTAGGCAATACGCCCTCCGGTGTGGTGGTGTACGGTCGGCCTTATAAGTATCTGAACACTTTAGTGCTTTATCACTTTAACTGCCATGTTTGAACGGCAGCAGCAGTGTTACATACTATTAGTATTGGTAGGGTCATTAATAAATGATAGATTGTATTAACATAATTAATGAATGAATGAATGTAACCCGTATGGTTCCCGGGTTAGAATAGTTCCACTCCATGTCTTACCGTGGATGTCGTAAGAGGCGACCAAGGGAATAAAGACTTGTAGTACTGTTAGGCGATGGGCTTGCAACCCGTCACTAATACGCTGGTAAACATCTTAGCCTATTTGTGCAAAATGTGGTAACTGAATTATCAACAAGTTTTTAAAGTTGTCGGTAATTCTGTAGCTCTGCCTACCCCATTCTGGGATTACAGGCGTGAAGGTATGTATACGTATGTATGAATGTATGGTACTTGAATTTTTGTAATATACCAACAAATACATCCTGATTTCGGCGGGACGTCCCCATTTACCCTTGATTGGGACGCCGATTGTCCTGATTTTCAGCACGCCGCCCGAGCGATCACTTTTAATTCAGTTATTCACATCAACCGGAGGCTACAAACGATATTGCGAGATGACAGCAAATCGGCCGCCTCTCGCTATTTTTGGATGCTGTTTGTACTCGTAATGGACCGATGATTTTTTAGTAGAGCCCCGAGTTTTGATGGACTTGACATGGCAACATTAGGCAGAACTAACCTGTCAAAGGCATTTTAAAGCGACAACGTACAAGTGTTCAGTTACGTATAAGGCGAACTGTTTTTTTTTTTTTTATTGCATGGTAATCAAACGAGCTCACAGGCCACCTGATGGTAAGTGGAATCTGTGACCCATAGACATTCGCATTCACAAGACTGCAAATGCGTTGCCAACCCTGAGGACTAAGATGGAATGCCTGTATGCTAGTCATTCCACCGGCTGTCTTATCCCCAAACCGGAACACAACAATGTGAACACTGCTGCTTGGCGGTAGGTTAATGGATAAGAAGGTGGTACGGTCAGCGTCAAAAGAAACTGATCACTTAAATACCTTGTCGCTTTACTGTCACATAAACAAGAACAATGCAAACAATGTTAGGCAATGTCAAACAAGATTGCCTAATGTGTTAATGCGATAAAGTACAAAAGTAGCTTGAAGTGACCAGTTACTTTTGACGCTAACTGTACCAACCCGGACAGACCCTGCACAAGGTCCTCCCACAAGTAAACCTGAACTGTACCGGTTTGAAACTAGTGGAGTAAAACCATCTCACAGAAGAACACAAGTATGAAGCAATAGTGTCAAATTACTCCCCATTATTACTACTGCCTCGGAGTGCCTCGTTACCAAAGTACGGTTGGCTGATCCAACAAATTACATGGTATTTATTCAAAATAGGTTAAAATTATGATGTGTTCAACCGTCGAAAAATTGAAGTCTTATAATGTCTATTACATCATCAAGAATTTAGAATATTATGAATTTTATGATGCCTTGCTAATGTACTGCATTAGGGACTTTAACGTTTATTATAACACCTCGCTGTCCTCACTGTGTTGTAGCTGTTGTTTGTTTATCGAGGTAAAAAGTACCCAATGTCCTTCCTTGGGGTTCAAGCTATCTTTCATCAGTTTAACCGTGAAAACCGTAACAAACAGACAAAGTTACTTTCACGTTTATAATATCAATATAGATATTATAGATTCAGCGCTTGCTTGGCCTCTTTTTTAACCCTCAACCATAAAAATGCATCCATGTACGCATTCCCATTTTTTTTAAAGAAACTTAGTTTTTCGAGATGCTTCTAACAATTCGACATTATATCGAGTGTTCTCATCTATTTATTACCTTATTAGTCTTATTACATAAAAGGAACATTATTATCCGTCCAATTCCTAACACAGACAACACAACTATTGTAATGAAACTTTTTACTCGCCATAGCGAGCACCGGTGCGCGCTGGCCCGCGGCCAAGGCACAGGACTATCGCAAACAGCCAAGAGTATGGTCGCCGATACGTTTGTGCGGTTGGTAGCACTGAAACTTATTGCCTTCTAGCTCGATGTGGAATGTAAAGTGTATTCATATGGTAATATTTTGAGTTAGGAAGCAGTAAATAAATTAAATTCGGTTGATATGTTGTGGCTAAAATCTGTCTGAAGGATGTTGTAAACAAGTTGGTAGTAGCTTTTGCAAAATATATATTCAATGTTTCACAAATAGACCTAGTCCCAAAGTAAGCTTGTACTATGGGTACTAGATAACAATAAATATACATATCGACGGTGATGTACTTACCATGAACTCCTAACTGACACCTAGATACACTTTAAACATAATCTGGCATTATTACTGAAGACATTGATTTCATACTCATTCAATTTCTTATTTTTTAATGTCTTCAGTAATAATGCCAGATTATGTTTAAAGTGTATCTACATAAAATTGTAACTATCGTCAAAATGTCAGTTAGGAGTTCATGGTACATCACCGTCGATATATCGAGAAATAGCAAATATCCTAGACTCAAGAACAAATATTCGCTATTAACAAAGCGAACTCAAACTGATTTTATTTACTTTTAGCCGTGAGTTCTTTGGTTTGGTTATCTAAATATATCTCGTGAATGAAACTCGGATTCAATCAAAGGTATACAGGATGTGTTTGAAGGATGAAGAAGTTCTAGGCATAGTGAAGGAAAAGAGAAGCCTATTGCAGACAATAGATAATAGACGAGGAAAGATGTTTGGTCACCTGTTATGGCCCGAGTACATTGAGATGATGATTGAAGGAAAAAAAGAGGGACAAAGGAAAAGAGTGAGACCAAGAAACATACATATATTAACCTTATAGAACCTGTCTTATTGCGTAAGGGGTTACAAAAATAGAAGATAGTAAAACAAAGGTTTAGCGGTGAGAACGTGTTCCCTGAATTAATAACCAGAACATAAAACCAAGTCATAATTAGTGTCAAGTCACGAGGAAAAAAATACGAGTCAACTTAATCGTTAGTTATTTGCAATAGCTTCACAATTAATGCTGTTGACTGTACAACAATACAGAGGTTCTACTATGTTATACTTTTCCCGACGGGTCACTAATAACAGCAGCCCGGTTGTCATGCCAACCATTTTGCTGAGTGGAGACCATATCGGCACACATCATCCTCATTGTACTTTTTTAATTTAATGGTGTCGCTTGTTAGGGGATAATGAGTGATTGTATTACGGTATTGTATATTTTCTATGATCTACCCCTGTGTTGATGTGTTTGTTGAATAAACGTTTTTGTATTCTATTCTATACATACATCCATACATAAACTCACGCCTTCATTCCCAAAGTGGGGTAGGCAGAGCTAAAGAATTACCAACAACTTTTAAAACTTGTTGATAATTCTATAACCACACCACACTTTGCACAATTAGGCTAAGATGGTTACCAGCGTATTAGTGACAGGTTGCAAACCCATCGCCTAACAATACACAAGCCTTTATTTCCTTAGTCGCCTCTTACGACATCCACGGGAAGACATGGAGTGGTACTATAATAACACGTGGAAAATGTATAACCCGGCAAATTTACGTATGGCTAAACATTTGATTCTGCGTTAGTACACCCAATAATTGAATGCATAAGTACGCACATTATAGGATATTAAGTCTGTTTATCTCAATCACTTCGACAGTCGGTTAATCGAGTAAGTGGATCACGGGTCCATCCGCCAGCGACTGGCGGGGTCCGGGTTCGAACCCGCTTCACCCAGACAGATTGTCTCCAACTGATTAATGACACGTCGTTGGACAACGTTGTCCGTCACTGTGTCTTTGTGTGAACATCTTTAAGAAAGTTGGTTTAGGATTTGGTCGTTTTTTTTTCATTAACCTTTAATTGGTGGTTAAGGCCTCCTCGCTTTCATGCTGCTGCCAATCGTTATCAAACGCGTGCAAATCATCTTGCTATCTTTTTTTTCGTATTAGAAAAAAAAACCCTTATCATAATTTTAACTACCATAACAGGGACATAAAAGCGTGTACAGTAGAGTACAATGAGATGTATTTCGTTTTGGACCTTATAACAATGCAATAAGGTTAAAAAGTGGATTGATTGATGTAGCAATGTACAAGTTGCAGAACATTCTTAGAAGTTAAAAATCTTCTCAAGAAATTACTGATAATATTATAGGAAACATTTGTAAGCATTGAGAATGTTCTTTATCCATACAAAATTTAAGAATGTTCCTAGAAATTTCCGAGAATTGATCATAATATACACTGTTAAACATCTTAGCCTAATTGTGCAAATTGTGGTTACACAGTTATCAACAAGTTTTAACAGTTGTTGGTAATTCTGTAGCTCTGCCTACCCCACTCTGGGAATGAAGGCGTGAAGGTATGTATGTATGTATGTATGATCATAAGAAACTTTCATAATTTGAGAAGTAACTTATTCGGTACAATGCAAGATTGATGTAGTTTTACGTAATGAAATAGTTTTATAAATTAACTCTAGTAGAGACATTCACAAAACATACAAGCAAAACACGATATTCGCATAAATGATATTTACAAATAGTCGGGTTTGATTATAGAATCGTAGGTAGGTTTAGGTTATGTTAGATTTACAGTAGGCCCGAAGGGCCAAACTACCCAGAAATAGGAGCTCCGCGTTCATGTCTTACTTTTAATGTTTATGTGATGTTTTGCTTTTATGATAATTTTGAGAATCCATCCATATCCAACGACGGAAGGAACTTTCACATTAAATACTTACTTAAAATCCCATCCAATATAGTTTTCTTGTAGAATCTAATCGTAAGTAAGAGCTGGTCACAGATAAATTAGATAGAGCACCGGGTAAACCCCGGACTGTTGACTTTAAGGCCATTCCCTCAGCTCAGTGACTCCGCTGTTTGCACAAACTGTTATCACTTATCTAAGAGATTCGTCTGAGCAAAGTCGTTGACGCAGCGTATTTGCACAGCGAGGTCATTGACTATTTTATACCCGTCAGACATTTAGTCATGAACTGACAAAAGTTTCTGTCAATAAAATAAATATTGTCGACTGCGATTTAATAACGTTTTCTGCGTGTCTTTTGACTTTGGTCGCAAATTCGTCGACAAAGCAGCATGGCCAATATACAAGCCTCAGATAGAGGTTACCAAGTGAGAAAGAGGTGTCACGTAAAAACTACTGCTGTTTCACTTATGATTGTTCTGTTTTAATTTGTAATGTTTTTGTACGTGTCGAAATTAAAACCTAAATTAGCCAAGCGTACGTAAGAAGCCTTTTATAATATAACATTAGGTGCATCTAGAGCTTTTCACCGTACTTTTCTTTGGTCAGCCTTACACTTGTAAGTTTAGCTTACTTAAGTAGTGACACGGCTATCTGTTATAATGAGATTTTTTTTTTGTATCTAATTGGGATTGTTCAAATTTTTACGTTTACTCTAATTCGAAAACCATTTCGAGGAATAAATAGGCTTTTAAAGCCGTTCGGCACTATTAAGTTTTTGAAATATGTATCTATTTCGGATATGTCAACAAAAGTAGGTATAATTAACCAAGCGCAATTAATTAAGCGCAGTCGTAAATCGATTTAATACACATCGCCATATCTGTTTATTTATATATTTTATATGTATTATTATATTTATAATATGTATTTACATATATTTATATCTTATATACCCGTATCTTGTATATATTTTATTTAAACAGTTTATTTTTTTCAACGCTTTTTGTTTCTTCGCACCGATCTTCTTTTTCTGTTTCGCCTACTGGTTGACTGGTAAAGAATGCAATTGGGCATTAAGTCCGCCATTTGTACCTTATTGTATTTTGTGCCTTATTGTATTTTGTGCAAAGAAGTTTAAATAAATAAATAAATAACCTTTATTTGACTTTCGTTTTCGGCTTGAAGCCCTTCTAGGTGTATCATACGGATTAGGCGTAAACCGCTTAAAATAGTATGTTTCAATACACTATTACAATGACTTTTTATCATTAGATATCATTTAATTGTTGTAATTTATTAGGAAATGCCAACACAAATTTTAAATACCTCATCATATTATCCATAAAATGACTGCTAAATAAATAAAGATATTAAAATAAAATTATTGGAACAAATACAAAATGAATGAAATTGGTGTCTTAAAATTACCTATTCTCTCGAACTTGAATGTAAAAACCATGAGGTTTTTTTTTTGGTCTATCCCAATTTCTAACAAATAGCTGCGTCCCTACTTACGTAAGTAAAAATTTCTAGTGTAAGGCCAGACTTTGTAAACTAACTTCTGTCCACCATAAAAAACAGTTTTTTTTAAACGAGTTTTTTTTCAAGAATCGGCGTTAAAACAGATATCTTTAAAAAAAAAAAAAAACCCTTTGATTGCGCTGTTGTAAGCTCTGCCCGGATACACGATTAGCATAGCGACGAGCGAAGTGAGTGACCCAAAACAATGCTAGCCATGTTCGCGACCAACGACCTCGGCGCTGTATGACACGTATGGCTTGGATGGGATCTGGACGATTGAGTTTGTATTCGAGGATTTAGATGTGATTTATGTACAGTCTACTACAATGTATCCAATTTTGGACCCTATTACAATGCTTTAAGGTGAAAAATTTTATTTTTGTTGTTTCTTAGAACCTTAGATTGCTCTCGCAAAGTTAGCAGTGTGGTTTCGACTCCCATTAAAGGCAAATTTTTGTGTGATCAATGCGAAACATTCGAGACTCCATCATGTAGTATTTTGTTTCTATATAAGTATATAACTGTTGCTTAATAGTATCCATAGAACAAGCTTACAGCTTTTTAGGGTTCCGTAGTCAAACTAGGAACCCTTATAGTTTCGCCATGTCCGTCCGTCTGTCCGTCCGCAGCCTAGCTCACACAGTCTGCAGACTCTTAGTACTAGAAAGCTGTAATTTGGCATAATTATACAAACTAGTCACGCCAACAAAGTGGTAAAATAAAATCTTAAAAAACATTTTTTTTTAGCGTATCCGGTAATGAAATATTCAGCTTTTAAGCGCAAATTTTTGTAAGAGTTAAGTGTCCTATACCTATACCTACCGAAAACTTATTTGCGGTGTTGGTAAACTAACCGTGACCTATGTCGATGTATGGGATGATGTATAACAGTTCTCCAACGGCAAAGTTAAGTTTATCGCAAGGTTTAATTGGTTTGTAGTAACGTCTTTGGAACCCTACAGAGCATGGTCCGATATACTCTTGCCCGGTTTTTTTTAAATTTTATTGGCTAAAATACGAAATACAATCTTACAAAAATAAAGCTCATGCTTGCAAAACCTAGGGCAGGTTTATTTGCCGATGGAGCTAGGTCAGTTTGCGACCTAACTTTATAAGCTAATCGTAATCAACATCATAGCCGAAAGACGTCCACTGCTAGACGTAGGCCTCCAAGGTTTGCCACAAGGACCATTCTAGCGCGGCTTGATTACAACGGTTTCCAGTAAACTTAGCCACGTATAAGCTAATAAATCTTCTAAAATCGGCACTCGTAGTTTGCAAAAGTTGCTAAAAATCTGATACTTATTTCCATAGCCTTATTTTATATCTATGAAGGGCCGTGTGGTAGAGTGACACTTCAAAACCGCACAAAACGGGTCCGCCGCGGGCCGGCTTTCTCCCAAAACGCGTGATTAACGTCGAATCTTTAAAATTGGCCGCGTAGAAAATTCTGAGTGTGGAACCAATTGTGTTTTCGAACAAATTGTTACTTAGATGCGTTTGCTGCGTGGCCTGGTTTCGTTACTCGTAATGTTGTATTCGTTTGTTTTTTGTGTTCTTATCCTCTATTATTTCTTCTGTATTATTATTATTATTGGTTATGTTGACGATCGCAGTGATTTCGTATTTTTTGATGGAGGGTAATTTATTTACTGTATTGGTAATTTCTATTAAAAACACTTGGCAGAACAAATGAAAAAATCCAAAGAAAAGAAAACATCCAACATACTTATAGTGCCATTTCTTCGATAATCATCGCAAAGAAACGCACTGATTATAATGCAATGTTAAAATTAATTCCAAATTAATCTGACAAACTTTCTCCCATAAATTCATACACGCTAAATTATGACATCTCCCAGTCTTATCTTATTTCTGCGTCTCTGTCCTCCTGCCCTATTCTGAAAAGGACAGCGTGATGGGGTAAGTCGGAGGGAGGTAATTAAACACAAATGCTGCACCCACAGAAGTTTGGAATGTCTATGGACAACTGTTCTTTCGAAAATATTATTAGTCAAAAACCGGTCACTGTACTATACTGTACTCCTTGATAATTTTACGTGCACTGTACCTACTCCTTTTTATTCCTATTCAGTGTACTCTTTTATTTATTTATTTATTTATTTATTTATTTACTGTGTTCTTGCAAATAGATTTATTTATATATCTTTCTATTCCACACACTATGGCGGCTCTGGTCTTCTTATTCGTTCTTCCGCAACAAGTTGCTTAAAGTAAATATTACCTGAAACAAAAAGAAAACAAAAATAACTACTTGCTCGACAGTAATTTAAATATGCAAAGTACATCATAAATGTAAAATTATCTTTCAAAAAGCTTTTAAGTTCGGTGTCCAGAGGGGTTATTATGCCATAGCTATGTAGTTCATTTTACTGTGAGCGTAAAGGACAGAGCTATAGCAGTTATATAGCTCTGTCCTTTTCTCTCAGCGTAAACTGAACTGCATAGCTATGGCATAATAACCCCTGAATGTTTTAAAATAACTTTTTTATACCTCAAATGCCATCGGACAATATCGGCTCTAAGACCCATTACCAACGACATAGTACAAAGCACTTACTTATTGTTACTCATCGGATTTTAGTTTACGTACCTACGTGTGTTAAAGAAAAAATAATGTAAACCTAAGCAAAGCCGGGGCGGTCGCTAGTTTGAAAATAAATATGAAGATGCGGATATGGTCAGAACGAACACTGATGTAAACGACTAAACTATGTATCAATAAGTTGCGGTTAACCGAGCTGAAACTGAATTTATGACCGCTCTGGTGATACTAATCTATTGAATATACGCATCATATTTAAACTTACGTTTTAAAGCGATCAAGTAATCAATACATTGTTATTTAATGATAAAGTCTATTAATTAACTATTTAGTCTAGGTATAGGCGAAAGAAATTTGTCAAGATCGTAGCAAGTGGAAAGAAGTGGTCTCTGCCTACCCCTCTGGGAAACAGGCGTGATTTAATGTATGTATCTATGTAGTCTAGGTATATTTATTACGTATTTTATTAGATATGGTTTTCGTTTAGGATGAAATGCGTGGGTTTTCTCCCCACAACACTCGTTTTGTAACGTAGTACCAAATTCGCCAAGTAGTACCAAGTTTGAAAAGTGACAAACTCGCAAAACACTACGTTAGCTACCAACCTGTAATACGCGTAGTACCAACTTCATAGTACCAATATAATACGTAGTTAGGTTTAGGTTATGTTAATTTTGGGGCAGGCCCTGAGGGCTAAACGTCAACACTGTCTAATTTCAAAACAAATGCTACAACAAAGCTACCGCTGTTTGGCACTTTGCGAATTTGGCACTATGCTTAATGGCACAGCGTTTTTGGTATTGCGAGAAATTGGTGTTCTGCGTGTAAAAAAAATACATTCCGCGAAATACCAAATGGCCCTTTGCGAAGTTGGTACTATGCTACAAATGGCTCGTCGGAGTCATTTTAGAGCAAAAGTTTTTAATAAACTTATCTTAGACACTCGAATTCTGTTTTAAAATCTACATTTACGATATTCGTTACATACATACCTTCATGCCTTATATACCTGTAATCTCTTTATAAATGATAGAATAAGTCCCTATTTAACCCTTTACATGAACTAGTACATGACGAGGCACTGCCCTATCCTAATCATCACTTAACACCCACACCGCTATTCCCTAAGGCCTTACTTTCATTTTATAATCCCATCAAACCTTTATCCTCATCGTCAAGCTAAAATCAACCTTAACATAGTTCCCGTAAGACGCAACAGATAATTTTATTCAACAACAACCCACTCACATGCTTTTGTCACCAGAGTTACCAGTAACAGCCCTTATTTGCTTATAAATAAGGTCGATCTTTGCACGAGCGATCGAGTGGATAGAGTTCAGACCAAGGATTAACACACTAGCTATCGTATTGTGTTATGTATGTGTGATGCCAATGCTATAATGCGTTTGTTAGTGTTATTATACTTATTATTAAACACCAAGGTACGAGTATGTCATGTGTCTATTCATTTTGTTATAACGTTGTTTTTTACAGTTAATTTTTTATTAAAGGAATAAATTAACTATAATGATATGTACTAACGGTCGCCTATAGAGATAAATCGGACAGCAGATGCGATCCCTTTGAAAAAGAAGAACGCTCTAGGTTCTCAAGTTATAGAGATAAGGAAATACCCGAAACGTAATATCGCTTTAGGGTTTCTGCGTTATTGCTCGATCTTATAAAAAGTTCATTTATTTTAGGATGAGAAAAAAAAAAGAAAAAGAACCAGTAGTCGTCAACTCTAATACTCGCTGGCAGAATAAATAAGAATCTATGCACTCAATATATTGTAACTGTGCATATGTCATTAATGTTTTTGTGTTGGACAAAACATTGGGTCTCAATATTATATAAAAAATTAACTATAAAACTATTTGAATATGTATAAATTGGTTTCTAACTGCTATACTTAATTGATTTACCTAATTTAAGACTGTGTTCCGGATGAAGTGTCATCGTTTCTCCGCTAAAAAGTGCGGTAGTAGTGTAGAGATTAAAGATGTAGACTAAACGAGCAGCTGCCAACTTTAACAAGGAAATGAACAACAAACAACTTACAACAAAAACCACTATGGAACAATATCAACGCTCACGCTCTCGAACTCTGGAGAAAATGACATACCATAACATGGGACATATCACATAAGGGCGTTGTGACGTTCAATCTGTCAAAAAATGAAAACTGTGGCGTTATTAATGATCTATTTAAAATTCACTAGGTTCGCTATATTTGACAGGTGACAGGATAGTATTTGATTTAGTCGAGTTATATGCTAAGACGTTTCGTTATTTTGTTAACACAGGTTTGTAACCCCTGCTTCTTTAGGTCTTTTATAGACCACGTTTCTAATTGAAGTAAATTTAATCAACACAAATAAAAAACGCAATGTAAATATTAACGATAATGACTTAAAGTACTACTGCAATAGATTATAACGTTCATTTAATATTTACTGTGAAATAATAGCAGTCAAAAAATACGTTTTGGAGCAATATTTTTGTATAACTATTATTTTGCGTGTAACGTGCCCAATAAAATACCTTTATTTCGTTCTGTATCATGCTAAAATAAATGAACTATAATATTGTACTTGGTACGGAACCCTTCGTGTGCAAGCCCGTCTCGCACTTGGCCAGTCTTAGTACCTTATACAGTTGGTACCGTGTATCGGGGTTACTTTGATCAAATTCAAAGTTTAACACGAGTTTTTAAAGAAACTAAAAGACGAAATAATAAAATAAAAATATTCAATAATCGGTTTTTCTTGTTTTGTTGACTTGACTAATTAGAAAAAAAATGGGACCTTTAGTTTCCCGTAAACAAAATAAAAACACTATGATCAAAGTTAAACTACGAAATACTTTGAAAACACTAAATATTTGAGTGAATATCTCAAGTAAACCCGCTGAAAATCACGTAAAATCTAAAGAAATATAGAATAGATGTTGTTCTTTTCCGATATCACTAATTAGATTTGCTTAACATATGACACCATTCAAATAACGTGCGTTTTTGCATAACATAGGTACATTTGAAGTTTTTTGCCTCAAAAATCAAGACAAAAAGCACGCTAACTGTTCATATTTTTTTCTATATGAAAATAGGCAGTAACATGCGCACTACTTTAACTTTCGGCAGGAGCAGCTATCGCCGCTACCCAGAGGCGAAAAAAATATTATGGGGGCGTATTCCAACTCCTCAAAAAATACATGTTTATATAGAATGGTAGTTGCTATCAAAGTCACCCCGTAAATTAAAGTAGCCCCATCCAATGGTACCACACATTGTAGAAACTTCTTAAATATACAGTCAGAGATACAATAACAATGTGCGCACGTGTTTATGGACAGCGCGAACGTCTGTAAATTCTGCATGTATATTGGATTCTGAGATATTCCACTCTGACTGTACACAGCTTGTGCATGCAATCGTACGTGCTGTGTTGACAAATATTACCAACTGTATCTGCCAGTATTGAGAGTATCTATGTTTAAAAAGTAGCGTCAGCCCACGGCTTTGTCTACGTAATCATTGTTACACCTAATAGACACGGGGACAACAAATTGAAAACCGATTTAGCCAAAAAAAACGAGTTTTATATCAAACGACGATTTCAGAAATATGAGAGGATACTCGTAGTTAGGTATATGATAATAAAATTGATTTAAAAAAAAATATTTAATGGTAACCTCTACTTCCAGAAATGATTCTTATTATTTTACATTTTTAGAGTCCCGTACAAAAAAATGCGTGCGTCTGTCTGTCTGTCCGTCTGTTACAGCCAATTTGCTCCGAATCTGCAGAACCAAATCAGGTGAAATTTGGTTGGATAGTGTAATCCTATGACTCAAACACAGATGTGAAAAGTTTTATTTTTTAAACAAGTGTCACTTACGTGGGACAAATTAGAAAATTAAAAAAATATATAGCAAAACTTTCTGTGTCACATATCAAACGAAAGGGCTCGTTATGAGGATCTCAAATATATATTTGTTATTATTGTAAAATAAATTGTTTTGATTTTATTCATGAAAAAATACGAAAATTGACCATTCACCCCCCTGATCCCCGAAACTACTGAGACTACAATTAAAAAAAAAAACAGGAAAACCTCGAAACCCTCTCCTCGCGAGTTCGACTCGCACTTGGCCGTTTATATTTATATAATCATTAATCAGTGACAAAACATTTGAACAGATGCAAGATAACTATGCAAGGTTTTTCTATACACTCTCTACACACTATAACTCTTTAAACACCCAAACTGATTTCGATCAATCATAGATAATAAATACCAAGGGACAGGATACGGATACACCTGTATGTCTGCGTTGATTATAAATAACAAAACAGCAGTGAAATAATGCGAACAGCATTTAACTTATAATTCGTTCACACGCATTAAATAAGTTTTGCTTTGTTTTACTGCTGTCAACACTACCAACATGCAGAAACTCTATGGTTATGCGAAGTGTCGGAATCGATCTCTTAAGGACCTAAGTCTAGTAAGTAAGGTATTGTAAGAGTGCCAGATAACTACATTTGTTGTTGTTCAATTTATTATCCAAGTTATATGGCTTTTGACGTAGAGACCTCGTTGTGTTGTTCTCATAGTCATTATTTTATTTTAAGGTTTATTGACCTTACATTTGTAATAATTTATATTTTTGCTTGTTTTAAGAATTTATTGTTTATTACTTTATTACCTTAATATTACTTAATGTAACTTACTTTTAAGTATAATTATGTTTTTATGATTGAAAAAATGACCTTCTGCTGGAGTTTCTTGCGGCGCTTCTTCTCCGCAATGATGGTCTTGTCCGAAGCGCTGGTAGATTCACTGTACATTTCCGACGTGTAAAAGAGCCCGCATGTGGCCAATTTACTGAATAAATATTTTGATTTTTTTTGAATTTATCAGCCTTTTCCCGTAAGCCACAATTTGAATAAAAATAACGAAAGAGAAATAACATTCCGAAATAAAAACAAGCTTATAAAATTTTTACTTCACTTACAAGTCCTTCCGCAAAAAATAATTTAAATAAATACCTGAAAGAGTTCGCAACAATACATTTGCAACGGGAAAAAGAAAGAGATCTTGCAATAGAGACTGTTTAATTTAAATATTCCTTTAGATGAAAAAACAAGTCTTTTCAAGATATTTTTATTCAGTTCTGACCGGCTATTTCTGAAATAACTGAAATATTACGGCACTTTTAATGAACTAAATAGTGACTTAAATATTCTTTCAGTACAGTCGGTGTTAATTTGGGCTGAGCCTCTATTCAACACCGTAAAACAATATCACTTTTAACATGTTATCGTATCGTCAAAGTTACTATAGCTCTTATTTACTGACAGTAATGACCGAGTTAAAAACAATACAACAACACGTCTAATGCATTATTGTTTAACGTTGTAGAATACCTAGTAGAGGCCCTGACACCTTCTTCGTTCGTATATTCGTAATGCGTGTTTCATTGATATACAGAATTAAGTCTCTGCATAATGTTCTTAGCCGAAAGACGTCCACTGCTGGACATAGCCCCCCCCCCAAGGCTCTCCTCTCAGACTGGTCCTGTGCTTTTCACATCCACCGCGTTCCAGCGATCCTTACAAGGTCGTCACTCCATCTTGTTGGAGGCCTACCTACAGCTCGTCTCCCGGTCCGCGGACGCCACTCAAGGACCTTCTGGCCCCATCGGCCATCAGTTCTGCGAGCGATGTGCCCCGCCCACTGCCACTTCAGTTTAGCTATTCTTCATGATAATGTTCTTATAGTATGTAGCTATGCATATGTTTATTGTATGTATTTAATAATATTTTATGTTTATTGCAGGTATAATAGAAATAGTATACCAATTTTGGATAACTTATGTTTAACCGGTTCTTTTAAAGTAAGCACCTTGCTGGACTCAATTTCTTTTTGCCAATTGGTTGACTGGTAGATGTCTTAAGGCATTAAGTTCGCCATCTGTAGGTACTATTATAAGATTAAGTAAATAAATAAAAAGCGAGTGTTTTGCTGTCACTAATACGCTGGTAAACATCCAAGCCTATTTGTGCAAATTGTGGTTACTGAATTATCAAGAAGTTTTAAGACTTGTTGGTAATTCTGTAGCTCTGCCTACCCCACTCTGGGAATGAAGGCGTGAGTTTATGTATGTATGTATGTGGTTACTGAATTGTCAACAACTTTTTGAAGATGTAATTCTGTAGCTCTGCCTACCCCACTCTCTGGGATTACAGGCGTGAAGGTATGTATGTATGTATGTGTTTTGCTGTCACAACTATGTCGTTTATAATATGACTACCATTAATAACGTTAATAAATGATATGGTTTAAATCAAAGTGGAACAGAGACTGTAAGCCACTACGAGCCGTAATACTCTTTTAGCAGTATGAAAGCATGATATTTACTAAGCGTCTTTGTTCCATCAGGGAAATTACAGCGTAACTCGCGACCGACATACATTTGGCTAACGAGATCTTGTTTGATGTAAAACATTTTTATTCTGCCAGAAAACGAGGCCATTTTTACTCCAAAACGAGCAATATAGAATGTTTTAATCTAGCTTGGGCTTACTCAAATACACTTAGATCTTAAAACATATTTTGGTACGTAAATATATTATAAGACTTAGGGGGAAGGGGACAAGGCTTTTAACGAAAAGCCTCTCTTTTTTAGTTTGAATGTACCCACTTTAGGAAACAATATATTGTATTATATTTGAACAAAGCCATTGTATTGCATGCAGTACGAGCGTATTTCGTTTAAAAAAACTGCAACTACTGTGTAATTTTAATAGATTTACGACTCTTTTACTCAGTCATCATCATCATCATCATATCAGCCTGTTGCAGTCCACTGCTGGACATAGGCCTCCCCCAAGAAGCGCCACAACGCACGATCGCCCGCCCTTTGCATCCAGTCACTGCCAGCTGCCTTCTTCAGGTCATCGGTCCATCTACTTAGCCGGGGGCGTCCTACACTAAGTTTGCCTAAGCGTGGTCTCCATTCGAGAACCTTCCTGCTCCACCTCTCGTCGGTTCTGCGACAGACATGGCCAGCCCACTGCCACTTCAGCTTGCTACATTTTTGGACAATATCAGTCACCTTAGTTTTATGTCGTATGACCTCGTTCCGGATCTTATCCCTTAACACTGTTACAATATTTGTTCAAATACGATATAAATCTTTTCATTTAATTTTCATCGTTACGTGGATGCGGCTAAACTAAAACCAGAACATTACGTTCACTGTCCCCTTGGGAATTCCAACAATTTTCCACATTTTTGTAACCTATCAAAACTTCTTCCCCATCTCAAACAAACTCCCATCAAAAGCTAATCTTTTTCTCACTCTATTATCCTATCGGTTGACTTTAAGGTCGTCAGGGAGCCAGGGCGGCCCAATCTCCGGGGTTTGATTGCGGGTCGCATTGTGATATTAAAACTCAGTTAAATGAATGGAGCTGCCCAGGCTTGGAGCATGGTTCGGTGGTCAGCGGTTAAGAGTGGGGCCAGTGTTAGCGGCGAACTACTGATATAAATAACTGGCAACGTGTGGTCATTTTGATCCATCATCATACTTCTCTTTTATAGTTTTCATGATGCCTATACTGGCATCATGATTTTATATGATTTTATTCGATTTCTTGACTATTTTCAATGTTAATTTCATTTGTAGTGTCCCACGGCTATGCCACATAGAGGAGACGTACTTTAAATACTGTAGACTATGCGAAGGCCGTGACTCCGTACGCGCAGAATTGGTTTCCCGCTAAACCTCCTTCCTGCCTCGCACAACTAAACTGTGGAATGGTCTGTGACTCCTCTGGTGCTGCCAGTGTCTATGGGTGACGGTAATCGCTTACCGTCAGGCGATCCGTCTGCTCGTTTGCCTCCTAAACCATACAAAACCCATATTTCATACTACGAGGAGTAATTTTCGAAAAAAACTTTCTTAGTTCTAATTTAGAGTAGCCAAGGAATATTAAAAAAAATAAGTCTCTAGGTTCAGCGGTTTACGTTGTGCGATGTCTATTAATCAGTCAGTCAGTCACGAGATATTTATAAAAGATAAAGAGAATATGTCATTGCTTAAGTTGAGGGACAATACTAATAAAAGATCAGCAACACATACGCCCTTGTCAATGCCAGGTCCAAAACTAAAATTGTACCGAAATAACTCCTACTACATGGCATCGTTGATATTTAATGCGATACCAAAAGAAAAAAGCGACTTATAGTTGCATAATTTTTGAAATAGGTTGCGGTCTTGGCTGGCTTAAAAATGTTTTTATACTGTAAAAGAGTTCCTTGAAACCAGCACCATGTTAATCCCTATAATTTCAAACATGATTTAAATAGAAAATACGTAACCATAGTTTACATTATTAAGCAAAAATGACACTAACATTTGCGCGCCGTATTGTCGGTAGAATTATGCTGTACTCATTGTTATGGTAACACCAACTGTAATGAATTACCGTATTCTTGCAAATAAATAATTATTATATTCTATTCTATTCTATTCTATACATACCTACATACATAAACTCACGCCTTCATTCCCAGAGTGGGGTAGGCAGAGCTAAAGAATTACCAACAAGTCTTAAAACTTCTTGATAATTCTGTAACCACATTTTGCACAAGTAAGCTAAGATATTTCCCAGTGTATTTAGTGACAGGTGGCACGCCCATCGCCTAACAGTACTACAAGCCTTTATTCCCTATCCTATATTTATAGAATATGGCAAATTCTCCTTCTCTTTGCAGACACTTATTAAATGTGTGACTACTATATGTAGAAAACGCTTCGCTCAAGACCCCGCCCCGCTTAAGCTCCCGCCAGCACCGGCGCCCCAGCCCCCGAATCCTCAGGAGCATCGGTCTGTATAACGTTTATTCCTGACCCCAACCCTCCGAGATTACTTTTTACATCATTTTCTGTTTCCAATACATTATTGATAAGTTATAAAAAGTCGGTATTTTAGTTTTTTTGGGTCGGATTTAGTTTCCGCTCCGCTAAACCTGATCTGCCTTGGGGGATATTAGAAATACTTTACACAGGTGGGCCAGAGGAATAACATTTTAAGTCACTTAGAATCTGGTCTGCATGATTCTCATACAAATATACATACATACATTAAATCGCGCCTGTTTCCTAGAGGGGTAGGCAGAGACCACTTCTTTTCTTCCTGCTACGATCCTGGCAAATCTCTTTCGCTTCTTCCACATTCATACATCGAGTCATGCACGCACGTCGGTTTGGGGTACTTAAGATTCGGGCCTTTTCCAGTATTTCTCCGATTTGGTTCGAAAAAGTACGCCTAGGGCGGCCCCTTCCGACCATACAAATATAAATATGTTTTTACCTATCCCACTTCACAGAATTAATGTATTCTTATGGCAACAAGGCACACGAGCCCACGGGCCACCTGATGGTACATGGGATCTGAAAACCATAGACATGTACATTGGCCAACAATCTCAATACTACAATCGTAAGACTCCAAATTCGTTGCCAACCCTGAGGACAGGAAATGTCTCAGTGGTAATAATTTCAACGGTTGTCTTATTCCCACTCCGAAACACAACAAAGCGAACACAGCTGTTATATGGATATATCATTTAATTGTTTTATTACGACCTTCTGCCAAGCTTAACGATTTGATGGTAGCTAGTGATACATAATTTAAAATTACAGTAAAATTACGCTCCTGGAAACAAATTATTTCATTCGTCTCCATTCGTCACAGGATGTAGTCCACTCAGCCAATTTGATTCATAAGCCCCTATAGAACTATGTCAAAGTGACGTGATAAGTGCAGTGTTCGCATTGTTGTGTTCCGGTTTGGGGATAAGACAGCCGGTGAAATGACTAGCATAGAGGCATTCCATCTTAGTCCTCAGGGTTGGCAACGCATTTGCAGTCTTGTGAATGCGAATGTCTATGGGTCACAGTTTCCACTTACCATCAGGTGGCCTGTGTGCTCGTTTGTCTTACCATGCCATAAAAAAAAACTCAATTCTTAAGATTTCAATAATTAAGTCACTTTGACATAGCTCAATGGTGGCCTATGATTCAAATTGGTTAACTGTTCAGTGCAACAGCTAGTAGACTCGCATGAGAGCATAAAGGGTTGCACAGATAGCGTTGGTAATTTAATCGAGTGACCTCTAAAATACCAGTTACTGGCACCTAGTGATTGTTGAATTATCGTCTCTATTACCTTAAATTAAAGTTCATGGGGCCAATAATTGGTAGGTGACCAACAATAGGGCAGTTCACTCTAGCTAGTATTTTACTTGTATTTTAGTCGGAAAGAACACCACTTGACAAAATTTTCGTTGTTCAGACACATTTAGTTAATAAAAGGCTCGCCGCTCGAATAAACCACTAACGTAGTCTGTACAGGCCATGAGAGCGAGTGGGAGAGAAATATGATAACAAGTCAAAAGCAATATTGCGTTACCTAGTGGAATAGACTCCCCGTAAAGATTTCCACTGTTTCTACAATGAATGCTAATTGTCGTAACTTAACGAGCGTCAAACGAAACGGATAAGGACGCGCGAGGATGAAGCACGTAGCGTGTGCGCAGTGGCAGTTACAGTACACGTGTTAAGCGCACTAATCATAACAAGTATTTTAATGGCGGGTTACTTTGTATTGATAGGTATGATTCAGATCGCGTCACGTAAAGATGAGCATGACCGCTCCAACAAGCCGAATGGAGCAGCGCCGCGCCAAAATCAATCCGTGAATGTCAAAACTACACATACATAACATACCTTGACGCCTTCATTCCCAGAGTGGGGTAGGCAGAGCTACAGAATTACCAACAACTCCAAAAACTTGTTGATAACTCTGTAACCACAATAAGGCTAAGATGTTTAACAGCGCATTAGTGACAGGTTGCAAGCCCATCGCCTAACAGTACTGCAAGCCTTTATTACCTTAGTCGCCTCTTACGACTTCGACGGGAAGACATGGAGTGGCACTATTCTAAGCCGGCAACCACACGGCAACAACTGTAAAATGTCAAAACTGTAGTTTTTAAAAGAACTTGGCGCGGTCCGTTGGATTTCCAAATGGACGGAGAGTCAGCGCCAGCGTGACGCGCCACTGCGTAATCCGAATGGAACTATCGTGTATGTCAAAACTCAACGTTGAAACACGCCACGCCGCCGCGCCGAGCCACATGGGATCGTAGTGAATGCGTTCTCTGGCTGCCATTTTCTATTCAGTCTGCTCCGTGATGTCGCACCGGTTGAGGCGTGGCGTGGTGCGCCGGTGAATGTGGTCAAAATATTACGCCCATCCAGTTGTACACACTCCATTAGTCGCCAAGACAAACGGCGCGTCCGTTAATGCCCGCTTAAACAGGCAAATGAGCGATGATGGAGGTTACAGTCGGCAACCAATAGGTAGCGGCACGCGCATAAACATATCAGCGCTGAATAAATTGCGGATCTAGTCATATTATTTTTTCAAATTGCTATTTACTTACTAGAGCTTCCAAAAACCAACATTAACGTCTCAAAGTAAAGTTCAGACTCCCTCATCAACATATGGGCTATAAAAAGAATCGGTCCGGATCGCTTTGAAGATGTCCGGCGCCGGAACACCGACCGGATAATTTGCACCGGTCTCGGCTTCGAGCGATATCTTATTAAAAATACTTTCTAGATCTTTTTCCAACATAAAATTATTTTAAGAACGACCAAAGTTTATTTCCATAAGGTGCGAATATTGTTTATTTTAATACCTATATCGACGTTATACAACATATAAAGCATACGAGTAGGTATGTATACATCACTGACATTATTATTTTTACTATTTGGTTGGATAGTTATCACCCGACTGCTTCAGTGGAAGGTTATGTTTCGAGTGTAAGTACGTATGTATGTCTTTTCCTTTGACACTTGTCGTTAGATTCGTTTCGGTTGTGAGAGTGACATAGACATTTGCTTTAAAAGAAAGCGAAATAATAAAAGCTGTCCCCATACAATAATACTTTTTCCCACGTAATTTTATCATTGTTTTATCGTAAATGTTCAAACATACAAGCGTCAAATTTGGTATGATTATTACAAATACTAAAGAAAAAACATCATATACTTAAAAATCGTCAATTGTGAGTCGGGCCCGCGCTGATTCGATTCAAAACGAATTCAAATTGGAATATAATAATACCTAGTACGGCGGTTCGGAACCATCGGTGCGCGAGTCCGACTCGCACTTGACCGGTGTTAGTAAACTCAGAGACATCAATTAAATTGATTGCTTATTTAGTGACGTGTCATCTTATTCTATTGCTATAGCAAAGTGACAGCAGCAACTTTAATCAAGCATTAAATTTAATTGACGTCTCTAAGTGAGACAGTTAGTAAATAATTAATTACCGTCCAATGGACTAAGATCCAGTTAAGAACGTTATTACTTGGATGGGCTCCCGTGTTCTCCAGACTTGGACTATCTGCCGTCGACAGCTCGCCACG
This sequence comes from Acleris emargana, assembly GCA_927399475.2. Lineage (NCBI taxonomy): Eukaryota > Metazoa > Arthropoda > Insecta > Lepidoptera > Tortricidae > Acleris > Acleris emargana. Next base: position 975,555 of record OV656846.1, read on the forward strand.
CTCGGTTTACCAGGAATACTGCCATGTCATTATATTAAAGGACTCTTTTCAACTCGACGGACGAATTATCAACCGGTGGGTTTAAGTTGTCCTGACCGAGCGTGTAAACTACATTTTAAGGCGTGCATTCTCAAATAGATAGGCAAAAAAAAGAAAAAAAAAACTGTTTGTTTTCTCTGCGACTTTTTTCATGTAAAATTCGTTGAAAATTTGCACATTGGCATATATTTATTTATTTATTCTTTATTGGCCAAAATACAAATTTGAGTACAAAACGTGAACTTAATGCCTCATGACATGACATTGACTTTAGTATCTTCATAGAAAGATTATGTAAAAGAAATCGAAAAAATCGATTCGAAAACGTGACGATGATTAACACGTTCGTGCCCGAGCTACTGAACGAAATAAATAGAACTTGTCATATTTTGACACGCTATTAAAGCGTTGTTTAACAAGCTGCGTGTACGCAGCTGCGACATTAAAATTCAACCGCTCTCAAGGAGAATGTAACGAGTCATTACAATGATATTAATGAATAACGGAATTATGTAAGTTAATAACGTAAGTTAATTATCGTTGTCATGACAACCAGGGCCCTTATGGTCGCATTTATCGTGATGGATAAAGCTTCTGTCACTCTTGCACTTACAAACTGGTCGGACAGTGACAGATATTTTATCCCCACCATAATAGGCTTTTAGATCTCGTCTACTGCTGGACACAGGCCTTCTCTAATAGCTGGTGAAATGATCAGCATTGAGGCATGCCATCTTAGGGCCGTATTATTGAAACTAATCTTAGCTGAGACGTCCGTCTTAAGACATGTTAAAGTTAACTGCCAAGAGTGCCAAGTGCTCTATCTATAAAAAATCACGTTTGTTGTATAGGAGCCCCCTTAAATATTAATTTAATATAGGACTATATAGGAGAATTTAAATACAGACAGGGTAAGGATCCCTAAAAACGGTCATTTCTGACCTATTTCAATGTGGGCATCTCGACCAAGATCGGATAATTAATACGATGATCGGCCAATGAACAGCTCCGAATGCCTTGCCAACCCAACGAACTAAAGGTGCTTTTCCACCGGCAAGACGAGGCGAGACGAGGCGAAATGCGAATTTAAATTTGTATTGACAAAAATCAATTTCCTTCTCGCACATGTTTGGTGGAAAAAGTTTTTAATACAAATTTTAATTGTCGCGCCACCTCGTATCTCCTCGCGGGTGGAAAAGACACACAAGACTGCAAATGCGCTGCCAACCCTGAGGACTAAGATGGAATGCCTCTATGCTAGTCATTTCACCGGCTGTCTTATCCCCAAACCGGAACACAACAATATGAACACTGCTGCTTGGCGGTAGGTTAATGGATAACATGGTGGTACCAACCCGGACGGACCCTGCACAAAGTCCTCCCACAAGTTTATTTTTGCGATAAGTATAAATAAAACAGGTTTGCACATAATTAAAAGGTATTCAAACTTCGCCATTACTTATGTCATCGACGATAAACTTAGTCGACAATGAATCACTAGCACTAGGACATTTTTCCCCCGTCGATCCAGTGTTTGCACATAAGACCTAAGTACACATTCCTAATCAAATTCCAACTCACGTGAAACTACAAATTGAATTGCTAAAACTCATTGACCTATAAGCTGCGGAGTTGGCTCAGCAAAACGCTCGACACACAGACACACAGACTTCGTTATATTGAATAAACAGTGCAACGAACGCGGCCTGGAGCGGTGAGATAAGTAAATGTTCCGCGCCTGCGCAGAGTACAACGGAGTGGGCGGTGGGGATAAACGCGCGTGAACCGCTTGGTTTAAAGTACGGTTGTGTAAAGCTTAGTACTGACTGATATAAAGCTAAAGGTATATTTACAACGAGATTTGTACGTAATAAAATAGTTAAGTATGTACAATATTGTAAGTACCTATATGTACGAGTACTTTCATTTTGTAGTAGCTAATTCATCGTGTGCCATTCTCGTTGTGAATATAGCTTTACCCCCTTATAAACGCACAATACCTAAAAAAGGATTATTATGTCTCTCTGTCAAATTCAAATGTCATAATGACAGATAAGGAAAGATTTTAAGGACACTTTAGCTATTGCTCATTTATGTTATGAATGAGAGTTAACTATGTTTGATACCGCTAGCCAACTAATGCTGAAAAAAGCGAGCTCTAGTATTAACTAAAACTAAAATTAATTGCCGTGTGGTTGCCGGCTTAGAATGGTGCCACTCCATGTCTTCCCGTGGAAGTCGTAAGAGGCGACTAAGGGAGTAGGGGCTTGTAGTACTGTTAGGCGATGGGCTTGCTACCTGTCACTAATATACACTGTTAAACATCTTGGCCTGATTGTGCAAATTGTGGTTACAGAGTTATCAACAAGTTTTTGGAGTTGTTGGTAATTCTGTAGCTCTGCCTATCCCACTCTGGGAATGAAGGCGTGAAGGTATGTATGTATGTATGTAAAATTACTTAATGAAACTTGGTAAAATCAAAGCAAAAGTTTAAGCTAATACAATTTAAGTTCGAACATGGGAAGGATCGGCCAGGGGTTTATAGAATAAATTGAGAGGGTGAGTAAAAGAGACCAAGCAAGTTGAAAAACAATAACTGTTTTACTTAGCATTTCAATCGTTAACTAAGGTATAAAACATGAATTAACATGGATTTTTACCGCAGCGTTTAATACCCAACTGCCCCCGCTGTGCTAAGCTGTGCAAGTCGTTAAGTTAGACAAGGCGAGGCAGCAAGTCGGTTATTGAGCATTTAATTACAAGGAGCCGTTACACCTGTCAAGTTGCTAACTCAGTGACAGTAAGTCGGAAAAAACAGTCAAGTGCGAGTCGGACCCGCACACGAATGGTCCCGCACTAAATACTAAGTTAAGATACTCGTTTTTATTATGGGATCCCTTAAAATTATTTACTTGTTTACCCCCCAATCTAGAAAAAGGGTGCTATAAGTTTGACGTGTGTCTGTGTATCTGTCTGTGGTATCGTAGCTATTAAACGGATGATGGACCGATTTTGATTAAAAAAATGTTATCGGTTGGGCCGTTTATATCAGCTTTGAAGTTTTAAAAAGTCACCTTTTTTTATTCTATCTATCTAATATTAATTATTAATTCGGTAATACACACGATGTGACGAATTTCAAGTGCCTAACTATCATAATTCAAAAAATACAGCCCTAAGATAGAAAAACAGACAGATGGACAGCAGAGCTTTAGTAATGGTTCCGTTGTATTCTTTGATACGGGACCCTAAAGCTGCTTTTCCACCAGTGAGACGAGACTAGACGAGAATTGAAATTTGTATTGTAAAAATTAAAAAAAACGATTAATAATTGATCATTTCGTGTAACCGACAATGACACATTATTGACATAATTTTGTTATTGAAAGTACTTAATGTAAGGTGTTAGTGATAATGAACCAAACTAAACTAAACAACTAAAACAATACAATAGGGCTTCCCTCCTCGCACAGCTTCGTTGAAAATGATTGTTTTAATATCAATTCTGATCTCGGCTCGTCTAGCCTCGCCGGTGGAAAAGCACCTTAAGTATCTATACTTCTTAATTAGTAACAATAGCTAGTTATTTATTCAGTCAAAAGGGCGGACTTTTTTTTTTTTTTGGTTGCCTGGTTAGAATGGTTCCACTCCATGTCTTCCCGTGGATGTCGTAAGAGGCGACTGAGGGAATAAAGGCTTGTAGTACTGTTAGGCGATGGGCTGGCCACCTGTCACTAATAGGTACGCTGGTAAACATCTTAGCCTACTTGTGCAAAATGTGGTTACAGAATTATCAAGAAGTTTTTAGAGTTGTCCACTCTAGGAATGAAGGCGTGAGTTTATGTATGTATGTATGTATTAAAATTAAAGTAAAAATTAACAATGGTAGCAATCACTAAAAATATTTAATTCAAAGTTTTAACGGATTCAATTGAACCAATTGTCCTCCCGCGCTACAATAAGAACAAAGCGATTTCCAATGAATTGCTAATTAACTTTTCATTACCCGTGGTTGATGTTTTTAATCGGGATGCGAATTCAAATTACCCGAGAGCTTAGTGGAGGTGCAACAATCAACTGACACGCAGTCACTGTCATCCACAACATCGTATGTATACAACATAACTTATTCAAAAATCGTAAAAATCGAACTAAGTTTAATACCACACATACATACATACCTTCACGCCTGTAATCCCAGAGTGGGCTAGGCAGAGCTACAGAATTACAACTTTAAAAAGTTGTTGATAATTCAGTAACCACAATTTGCACAAATAGGCTAAGATGTTCACCAGCATATTAGTGACAGGTTGCAAGCCCATCGCCTAACAGTACTACAAGCCTTTATTCTCTTAGTCGCCTCTTACGACATCCACGGGAAGACATGGAGTGACACTATTCTAACCCGGCAACCACACGGGAATATACTTTCTTAAAAACTAACGTTGACATCTAAACGAATCCATTGCAAGTTTCAACATTATATCAATTCACACGACACGACAAAAGAATGAACGTAATTCTGTATTTTTTTCTTTACTAACAATATGTGTTTCGACACCGCTAAAAGGCAAAAAAATCCGGGCAGACTCCTTATCAGGTCAAAAATGAAGGGAACTGTAGCATGCTGGGCACCGAATGGGAGAATGAATTAAGGTTATTAAATGTTGAACTCTATTGTGGTAAAGACGTTGAGTGTATTAAAAACGTATAAGATTTATGACTATTGTAGTAATTGTGAAACGGAGTTCTAAAGCAGATTTCGTTATTGTTTGGGACATTTTAAGGTGCTATTTTATTAACGACTAGATAATTTAGTTAAGTACAGTCAACAGCATAAAGAAATAATCATTTATGTATATTGTCACTTTAACGTTGTGTTTGAAATGTTTTACAAAATTGTGAAACGATTGAAAGCGACAAGGTACATAAATGATCACTTATTTCTTTGCTGTTGACTGTACCACGATTTTATGTAGTCTTGATTTATTCAATTTACCTTAAGTTCTTCTAGTAAAGCATTTATTTATAGTTGATTACTTTTGTGCAAAACAGTGTTTTTTAAACCCTTTTTTGTAATTACTTAAATCACTCTTTTTTATTGCCATCGACGGGCAAACAGGCAGACAGACCTTTATTTAGGAAAATTGATGAAGGAATAGTATATATTTCCCGGGGTTAAAAGTTTAATGTCCTTTCACGGGACTCAAGCAATCTCCACGCCAAATTTCATTAAAATCGATTTAGTGGTTTAGCCGTAAAACCGTAACAAACAGACCTACAAATTTAATTCACAAATATGTCGAATGTATGGATATAATAATTGTAAAAGTGCCCGTGCGGCCTACTTACTGAATAAACATCTTCTATCTTTATCTTTATACATACAGGATATGATTAAAACTTAAAACTAATTTAAATCCTAAACACTTTCATTGTGACTCATGGAACGTCAACAGTTTCAGTTTTCATAATAATTTATTCTAAGAATTCCACTTTCATTTATAAAGTAGACGTCTAATTTCACGAATGTCATTACAATACTAATACAAAACTTAATTTATTTGCTTTTAATTGCGTAATTAGCCTAGTCTTAAGTAAATGCTTAACATTATTACACTTTAAGTTTCGCAGAACAATACCGTTTTATACGATTTTATTTCTGTCTAAGATATTTTTTTAAATAAAAGATAAATTTTATTGTTTTAAAAGTACCTATGAATATTACGGATTTAAGAAAATCATAATTTGATCATACGTAAAGCTCAGTGTTGGTGTTAATTTATGAGTTTATGACTATCTGTAGCTTTCTCAGGGTTCTTTATGCATCTTTACTTGTTACAGATCACCGATACAAACCGCCAAATTCTATCATTAAAAAAAATAGAAGAAAAAAGTAGTATCCAATTCCATCATCAAACAAAACAGTAATAGTACCAATCCTATTTTCAACAATGACAATACCCCACAAATGCCACAGATTGCCGCAAATGTAGCATTAGCTCAAATCGGTGAGTGTAAAAACGTGTTTATTTAAGTGGGGCATACACGGCGCGACACAATTGGGTTGTGACGAATCGAGTTCATTGTCAACTGCGATGTTCGGACGTACTCGTGTTTTCATGCGCCACACACTGCCCTTTAAAAAGTGTTGAGTTTGACTTTTAGTTTGACATTAAAGAATATGATAGTCACTTTTTGGTCACGATATATTGAAAAGTTTGGACTCATAGTAAATGTAGATTACAGTATGTTTATTGTCTACATACCTAGTTTTATAAACTCAAAAGCTAATGTGAATAAACACAAGGATTACTTACCAAAAATGAAAGATAACTTATTGTGCAGAATATTTGTACGCTATTTATTCTTCAAAAAAAAAGTCTGCAAAGAGAAACCAAAAACGGTATCCAAGGAGCAGTGTGTATGAAGTTCCCTTTCTTGCTCGAGGAAAAAGACGATTTGGTTAGATTAATACGTTTTTATGGGAAATTATATTTCCGGCCCAACCCTTTCAGGATATGACTCATTTGTTTCAATGGCGCCGAGATTTCTTTTGAAAAACGTGGTCCTGTTTTATAAAATTACAACATGAGATTTGATATACTCGCACATCGTATTTGTTTTCAACAATACCCTGAACGCGTGTAGTCCGCTATTTGTAACTCAACAATTGCGCAAAAACATTATTAAATTGGTTTCTACGAAGAGTTAAACGTAGATCTACAACTAATATTAGCACTAAATCCGGATCTTTGAGCTGCAGATGGCTTATATGCAAAATAGGCAAACATTTGACCATAATCTCACCTACTCGTAATGGAGAGACGATGAGGACGAGCATAAAGCATTCTTATAGGTTGAACATATTGGCTATCTACTTGAAAATATACCGGTTATGATATCTGCAGAACACACTAGGAGAATAGAAAGCGAGTAATCAGCTCTAAAATATCATTATTATCTAATAGTTAGGAAATTAATGTCTGCACCTCTAACTTTTGTTTAGTCTTAGTCAGTTTTTAATTATATTTTTCTCTTCTTTTATTCTGTTTCTTTAGATTTTAAGTATCTTTTTATGTGTCGCTAGTTTTTTGTGCGTCACTTGTTTGTTTGTTTGTTTAGACCCTCAGAATACCATCGTCATGGCTTGCCGCGGCACAATAGAGGGGCCCTTTTTAGCATAATGTGCATATAGTTCGATATCTTTCTGTTAAATTTGTTTTCACTTTTATTTTGTTGTATGTGTTTATGGTAAATACGAGTAAATCTTATTTTTATTTATTTAACTCGTGTTTCTCACAGAGTTTTCCTTGAGCCGAATGTGGTTCGGACTTCTTTGTATTGGTAGCTTATGGCGTATTGTATTCTCTGTTCCCATATACTATCATAATAGTGTGTCCCTGAGTCTTGGACGTTTTCTATATATTTAAGTCTGTGTTACTCTATATAAGTAAGTTTGCAGTGGTCTGGTTCTCGCAGACTAGGTCACCTTGTGGAACACTTTCCAGTAGTATTTCTATTCCAGTACCTATTTATCGGATCATAAGTTTCTTTTAATTGAACACTGTTTAAATTTTAACTTTTCCAGATTTTTGATTAACTAAAGTGTTTACAAATGAACTAGAGTAGTTAAATTCGAACTCTACATGAATCGAAGATCTAAGCGTCCTAACTGCACCAACATTGTTACATCGAACAATCAATCGAAATCATACATAACTTATTACGCGTTAATATACAAAAATGTTTACAAACATGCGGCGCATGGTTCAATGAGCACGTCGGGTGCCCGTGACACCGCAGCGTGCTTAGATTCTAAGCAGTTTGTGGTTGTTGGCCGCGAAGGCGCGGAGTGAATACAATGCGGCGCGGGCGCCGGCCGTGCCTGGCACGGCGCGGACGGCGGGGAAACGTGGTCTTTGACCGGTAACGTAGAGTTAAATTGTAATGCTACTGCTGAATGAACACTTGAGATGATCATATGTACCATGGGAAGGTGGCTAGGAATGATCGATTTGTTTAATATAAACGACATTACGATTAAAGATTACTGACTTATTTATTGATAATAGGAAGTGATAGTTTAAATTTACTTTACGGTATTTCATGTTGATAAATAAGCAAATCTGTTATGCACTGATGCTTGTTAAGAAGGTTTAGGAGCGAGTTTTTCTCAAAGAAAATAAATTTTATCTAAACTTATCCAGTCGTATTGCGTGAAGAAGAAAGTATTCTTAGTTTTAGTATCCTCCCACCATCTCGAAGCTATGATTGCAAGCCAGGCTTTTGGACTGATGTGACTGGACTGGCTGGACTCTAGATCCTAGGCGGAAATCCAGCGTTCTTGATTCAAAGCATTAAAATTCCAAAATCACCCAGTTGCTCAATATTAAACAGCCCCCATATACCCCAGCCACCACTTAATTACTTCTTAATAATTACTTAAGTCTTTATCGAAAACTCAACAGAGAATTATCTAACCCACTTAACTAAAAAAAACCCGACTGCAGTAAAAAAAACAACTGAAAAGCGAGAAACAAGCTATATTATCTTTTTTGTTTGTATAATAAAGTGTTCATCCAAATCCAAATGTTTTTTGTTTCAAGAAAATACTTACATTTTATAATTCATTGCTTGTCCCCGCCTGCAATACCTTTTCCACTATCCAAGTTGTATGTATATTTGTATAAATTGCATTACTTGTTAACGAGGTATCAAACAAAAAATCATTGCATGTATGTTTGAATGTAAACACTTTATTATACAAACAAAAAAGATAATATAGCTTGTTTCTCGCTTTTCAGTTGTTTTTTTTACTGCAGTCGGGTTTTTTGTTTTTATTTAAATAATTTAGTTTATTTCACATTTTTTTGGCTGTAGTAAGAAATATTTATTACTTAACATTTAACGTCCTTTTTGATTTCCCTGTCTAAATGGTAGCATCAAAGTATTATAATGTATATATATTTGGAATGGGCTATTTACTAGCTTTCGTTTGAGACCCATATTGCTATAATAAACACTTTTTTTTTTTTTATAACCCCCTCTTTTTTTTTGCAGACGCCATTTTGAAATATTATATACCCTATGTCACTTCGGCAATTAAGACGAATAGAATGACACCTAGTATGTTAAAATCAGTCAAGCCGTTTAGGCTGCAGAGCGTGCTCAGAAATAGACATACATACATACATACATACATACGCTCGAAAAACATAACCCTCCTGCTGAAGCAGTCGGGTAAAAAGGCTATAACTTAAATGACTGATTCATTAAGAATACAGATGTTAATTTATACTTCGCAGTGGGAATACTTGGTTAAGCTAATTGCACAAGTGTAGGTATTCACTATAAGAAACACAATAACTTGCAAACTTACAGTGAAATGGTTTCCAAAACCAAATAAGTAATTTAAGTAATTTAGTCTAATATCACATATAACCGGATCCCTCGACGAAGAATTTATGGAGCTAACGTGTCCAACTGTCCACGCATGTTACGTCCGAACCCCAAGCCAAGGGGCCTCCAAAACACCATGGCACCAAAGAGCAGCCGTCAGGCAGAAAGACCTGAGGGCTCCAGGGTGGGCTGTCCTGAGAGAATGTTTGACAATGTCGTTAAAGACCATCAAGTGCCTCAAATACGCTTTTCTTAATAAAAATTACAATACAATACAATACAAATTCTCTTTATTGAACACCAAAAAAACAAAACACGGAACAGTACATTTTAACTATAGGTATACAACAGGCGGTCTAACCGCTAAATAGCGATCTCTTCCAGACAACCTTGGACAGAGAAATAATAAAGTCAAAATACATCTATATAATATATACATACATGAATTCTAGAAATCAGACAAACCAAGATAACACACGAGGTCATAAGATGGTAAAAATAAAAGTAAAGGAAATCTTAGAAAAACTACGGAAGCGATAGATAATAGTCCTTTAGCTTGCTTTTAAAAATAAAAATAGACTGAGCACGCCTTTCTTCTGTAGGCAAAACGTTCCATAGCCTTATTGCCTGGATTGTGAAGGTATTGTTGCAAAACTTAGAGGAAGAAAATAGGACTGACAAAAAAAGGTTTTGGGAAGCTCTGACAGAATTAATAGTACATTGTGTATTAAGGTCGGTAAGTACCCAAGTAGCATTTCAAGCTGTATATAAGCTGTATTTAAGTTCATTCGTATACTAAAAGCTGTATATGTTAGCTGTATAAATGCTGTATAAGCGCTTATACAGCCCTTATAAGAGCAAAAAGGCCCCAAATAATACAGCTTTTAGCGTTATAAGGGCTGTATAGTAGCTGTAGAAGCAATAGATAAGCTGTATAATAGCTGTATTAGAGCTGTTATTCGGTGTACAAGGGAACTATAACACTACAGATAGTCTCTTATAAGTATCTTTTAAGAATAATAGTTTTAAATAAGGTTTTGAAGAGAATTACAAAAGAATAAAATTAACATGTACGATGAGGATCGCAACATTGCTTTTACTTATTAATGGCGTATTAACCAGAACTCAAAATAAATAAGTAACAGACTTTAATCACTTTAGCGGATGGTATAACGGTGTAAATAAGTGCCGATTAAAATTTATGGTAAACCTGTGTGTTGTTTGCGGAAAAATATTCACGCGCCAGCTAAATAATCAAGAAAAACCAGGGAAATATACAAATTGGTAAGTATAAAGTGTTTCTTTTTAAGGTTATAATATCAAAATATTCATATTGTAAATACTAAATCTGAGACCAGTCACATTATTTAATGCTGGTAATCATCATACGGCTTTAGATATTGTCAAGTATTTCTTTATTTATACTTTCAAATGTGTTTTTATTCATTCGAAAATGGCGACAATTCTTAAACAGCCTCAACGATATCCAGAGAACATTATAAGCTTACTAGCTGCACTATGTAATCAATGGAGTCACTTATACAGCTTTTAGCCTTTAATCAGCTTTATAATAGAATATTTTTATTCGTTTGGCTGTATTTCGATTCTTCATACATAACTTATAATTCTCATTGGAGATCCATATAACAAATGAAAAACCCTTAGGTAAAAACGTCTGATCTCTTCCTCATTTTATTTTAGAAGTTTTTAAAATTGGCAAGCGCGGTTTATTATTATTTTTTCTTGTAAATTTTTATCCAGCGCATTAATCTCTTTTTTTGCCAGACGATAATAGGACGATACATCGATAGTGATAGTGATAGTAAGCCACTTTTTTAACTTGCTCCTATGCTAATCTATTTTGTTCTTAACATTCGTTTACCTGCCTTACCTAGATTTAAGAGAAACACGTAATATCGTGGCTGTGATCGTCCTTAAGACAAAAAATCTATAAGTGCTTAACGTTTGTTTACCTTACTTAGCTAGATTTAAGAGAAACACGTAATCTCGTGACTGTGATTGTCCAAGACAAAAATCCTATAACTGTTTTTGTACCCTGTCTATTTAGTACAAAAACAAGCATGCAATGACATGACTATGATTATCCTCTATAGGTACTGACTCAAAGTTTTATAATAATATCTAGAATTGTAAGTGTTCAGGTGCAGGTAAAAAATAAAAAGCGTTTTCTCGATGAAAGATTTTTTATTTATTTTTCAAACTGTATGCACAAGGGGTATGAAGTATAATTGATTTTTGTGTTCAATACATGCTAACTTAATCTTTATATCTTGGGGACAAACTGCGATTTCTGTCGGCCTGTTAGTTTGTAATTTAGCTTTGAATATATTCAAATATGATGATTTCATCGGTTTTTCAAAAACTTCTATCAAGTCTGTTATTTTATAGCCATGTATTTTTATTTCAGTGCCAACAAAAGTTATTATTTTTACCTCCAAAACGTCACTATTGATAGTTAAAAAATATTTGTCATGTGATTTCGATGTTAATTTAAAATCTTTGAAATGTAGTACAGTAAGTTTCCTACTATTAGTAGTTATAAAAGGTTCTCGATTTGCGACTTCTTGATTTTCTTTGCTCTTGGTTATTTTCATAGATGCTGAATCTTCACTAAATCTTTTTGCAACTTGAGCAAGAGGTTTATTACCGTGCCTAAGCATCCTTTTAATTAAATACAGCTTGTTTTCAAAAGGATAAGCGCTAAATGTATGCAGTGGGCCAAATCTTTGAACTTCATCCGTGACATGCACTAGATTGTGAACATTACTAGTTATATAATCTGTTCCGTAAAAATCTCCATAGTGTTGAACAAAATACAACAGGAGCTCTTTTGCCAAAGGAAGTAAGTGACTATAGTTTTTACTAGAACATATAGTTATACCACAAAAAAACGTCAGAAAATGTAAAAATGCATCTTGCGATAATACGTCTGGAAGTATGACAATGCTCAAATAAAGCAAGAAAGATCTGTATTCAGATGCTTTCCAATGAGAAAGACAGTCTAGTCCTCTCACTGCCCTGTGAATTTCAGATGGCAATTTGCGTTTGATTAGAAAATTTGAAACCGTTTCGGTATCTGTGGCTCTCCATTTGGTTAAGTACTTTCCAAAATTGCCATTGCGCCAACCAACTAGTAACCGCTTCATTATGCCTAAATCCACAAGGTGTAGAGAACCTGCTACCGGGAAGTCTTTTACTATATCTACGGGTAGCCGCAGTAAAGGAGAATCAGTTTTATGATGAGGCCCATACTTTTTTTCACGAAATTCTTGGTCTGTTCTAGGGCGGCAATTAGTTTCAGGAAAAGTATATATTCAATATATATTCCGTCTTTAATTAAATGTTCCATTTCCTTAACATAATCATCTAAATATTGGTCAATTGTATTTGGTTTTCCAACACCAAAATATATTCCAATTACAAACGGTTCAATATCAGGTCTTTCAAATATAGTACACAAAATTGGCCAAAACTCTTTATTTGAGCTTTTGAATATTGGGAGACCGTCGAAATTAACATTTAAGGTTATTTTAGTTGGAACATTAATCCATTTCTCCATTGTTTTCTTTAGTTGATTGGTGAGGCCATTATGCCAGTATTCACCTCGCGCGATTGTTTTAATACGTATTTCTTTGACAATACCTAAAATTGTTCTAGCGTCGCGTGGCAATATTCCTGGATATCTGCTATTAATAATTGCAGTTAAATCATTTAGAGCAACTTGAGATATATTTCTTTCTCTAGCCCACGCCTTTATTTGCTGACGAAACAATAGATTTTTTGAAAATTCGTCGTCATCAACATTTGAGTTACTTGTGCTGCTGCATGAAAAAACGTCACAGTCAGGTCCCGACGATTTAAATGTATTGGCACTGTTTAATATTTTTGCTACGGAACCTTCGTGAGACATCGACGGAACTGGCGCTTGACTGTTGGATAATAGGTTGTTTTCTTCCTCAACAAATGATGGTTCACTATCATTACTTATATTTGTGTCGTAATTTTTTATATTTAAATATTCATTTTCAATCCTTCTCTTGACTGCACCCGATCTTTTTCTTTTTTTCCACATTTTACGTCGTAAAACACAATAAATGATCCGAATAAATAGTTCGTGCACCCTGTCAGTAATACAGACTAAAGCTGTACTATAGTTGTCATTTATTCTTTTAGTTTTATAATACCCTCATAGACAGAAGTCATAAAACTAATACTTATAAATACAGACTAACGCTGTACTATAGTTTTCATTTATTCTTTTAGTTTTATAATACCCTCATAGACAGAAGTCATAAAACTACTATACTTATAAGAGTGTAAAATTACGCCACCAGAAATAGTTTTAAAACGGAGTTGACATATACCCTTGTGCAGCAACAAGTGCCAAGTGATACTATAATAACACCTAAAGCTGTAATAAGTAAGTGATTACATGTAAAATACAGCTATTATACAGCTTTAACGATATAATTAGCTTGGAGTGTCACACAATACTTAAAGTTTTATAGTAGTGTTTTTATATTCTGTTAAGGCACCCTAAGCTTACACGGATTCCTCTATAATGATTTTATACAGCATGAGCTGTATAATAGGTGTTAAATGACTCTTATAAATATTAATGCATTTTTTGAAACTCTTATGCGACTCTTAGAGAACTCTAAGTTCTAAATCGGCTGGTATATTGATGTTGCCGACACTTACGTGCTACTTGGGTAAGGAATTACGATCGAGGCTCTAGTAGAAGCCCGAAGTCGAAGACTGAGGGCTTTCTGAGTCGAGGTTCGTAATTCCTGTACCGACCGTGAAACATACAATGTTTTTCATCACATTTGCGAGTAAATAAATAAAATTATAGGACAGAAAACACTTATAATACTTACACAAGTCAGCACAACTATTATTACGAATTACTTGAACTTTTTTTAAGCGGATGACGGGCGGACTCCACAGATTATACAAATGTTTCGTTCAGAAACGTTAAGGGCAAATACTTACGTAGGTATACATACAGCCCTGAAGGAGTGTAAAAAAAAACGACGTTTTGACACAGAAAACTATTAAAATCGATTATTAAGAACATTAATTGAGTATTTATGTAACATGTAGCGAGATTGCAATGAAATTCCTGTTTAAATAACATTTTAAGACAATTTTTCAATTGCGTGTAAACTCTTTGCTTGAACTTGCATGACCTGTGTGCTGTGCTATAAATTAAAAAAAAATTACTTACCGACCTTGGGTTTCATGGTAAATAAAAAGGTCGAGGGTTTTATATGGGGCATTGCGGCCAAGTTAACCTGTATGTTTAGATACTGTTTACGTGCAAGTGTGATGAAAAATAATTGAAACGCTCCTTAAGGTAATACGCGGTTGCAGGGTACCTACGACACTTGCAATGGAGACATTAGGTCTTGGGTCCATTGTCTTCAGACACCAAGAAGCTTGTAAAAGAGGTGTAGGAAAGACTTATTTGACCTGTGTGGTCACCGGGTTAGAATAGTGCCACTCCATGTCTTCTCGTGGATGTCGTAAGAAGCGACTAAGGGAATAATAAAGGCTTCTAGTACTCTTAGGCGATGGGCTTGCAACCTGTCACTGGTGCACTGGTAAACGTCTTGGCCTGATTGTGCGGAACGTGGTTGCAGAATTATCAACAACTTATTTAAGAGTGCTTGGTAATTCTGTAGCTCTGCCTACCCCACTCTGGGAATGAAGGCGTGAGTTTATGTATGTATGTATGTATGTGCATTTCATTGCATGTTTGAGAAAATTAAATTACTCTTAAGATAACATGAGAGTACCAAAAGTTATGGAGATACAAACTCACATTATGCATAATATTTATTATACATCTTAATAATGCAATTGTGTTCCGCACGCGTTGACGTTTCAAAATATGCGGCAGAAGATACGTCGGCTCCATCAACAAGTTATTCAATTTCCATGAAATACCTCTCTTTATTGTGTATCTTTCATATTAAATAACGTTTTCATCAAAAAGATCAGATTAATAAATTGTAATTTTTTGGCCATTTGACAACAGTCGATTAAAAAAAAAGATAAAAGATGTTTATTCAGTAAGTAGGCCGCACGGGCACTTTTACACGTCAAAAAACTACCAGCGCTTCGCAAGAGACCACAATAACATGTTCAATATACCGGTTAAATTTTAGTCATTTTAGTTTCTATAAGAGCCTAAGAATCCCCCTTAAATATTTATCCTTATGTACAGATAAAAAAATCTATAGTTTAGTTTAGCTTATTTATTCATCACCTACAATATTTTGAGATCGTCAACATAAATAATAAATACTAAATCAAAGGATACAAAAATAATTAAAACAATAACTAAACATGTATACATGTGGGTAGGTACTTCATATGTTTACATCACGCGAGATTTTCCATTTAATCTTATAATTAATAGTAAAATTAAATAATAACAGAATCTCATTAAATGCGTAAGTAGAGTTCGTGACCGCGAGGCAGGGGTCGGCAACCGTCAACTACAAAATATAAATGGTTATTTTTATTTAACGTGCTTTGACTGGGACCTAACTTTCAGCCGCACGCTGAGGTCAGGTGAAGGCGTCTGGAGATTGAATGGGTTGTCCTTGCTATTTCTTTTTTGGCTATTTATAACTTCACTCCGTGCGATAAGTGATTACGTGACTGTTAAAGTTGTGTATTCGGAATATTGAGTATAATTGAATTGATTTTACATGAGACATTTAAAGGGTACTATTAAACCTTGTATTTACCATACGGACAAATGCTTATTTATTTATAAATCTATTTACTTAAATAAAAACGGTTGTCAACCCACGCTCAAGTTTCTCTATTGAATCCGCAGCTTGCGTGTCAGGGGTCGCGAACAAATGGCACGTAACTGTGTTTAATTCAAAGTAATCATGATTACAATCATCTCTACAACGATCTGTAATCATGGCAATTATGGAAATTGCTGATTGAAAAAGAATGAAAATAACTTTTTTAACGTTTTTTGGTCAATGTTATTTTGACAAGGTTCAATTACGCGTTAAGAAAGTTTTGAGTACTTACTTGCTACATATGTAGCAGTGGCGTGCCTAGGGTTTCAGAATAGGGCAAGCCGAGAGATATGTTTTGTAGTTTTTACGGTTATTATGGATAAATTTATCTTGTTACCACATTACTGATCAATCTTCACTTCACTCTGCAGTTGTATAGGCATTTGCTTACGTGGACGAGCTCACCAAAGCACCCTGAAGGCATGTTACCACTAGATATAATTTTACAGACATATCAGCAATTGCATACTTTCGGTGGCCTTGAAAAAAGCCGCTTGGTTTGTATGAGAGAATAAAATAAAGGTCCAACTTCTTATTTTAACTTTGCTTGCCTAGGGAGAAAGCAATAAGTACTTACTTTTATTTCAATTACCTATCTAAAAATTAAGTACATGCATATTACACAACAAAGTTAAATTAAATTATTATTTGTATACATCGAATGTGTTTTTCTAAAACGCCATCGTACCTATTTTGAAAGTAGCGACACAAGCTCTAAAAAATTACCCTTATTCAATGAAGTTTTAGACTCATCGTGACCTCTGAAGGGAAGTTCTTGTTGTGCTAAATGACAAACAACATCGACTAATCTTTGAAAAACGCTACTATTGTTATCAACTCGCATGTTGTTTTGTAATTTCCTTTGATAATTAGCGCGATAAAGATGTCTCAATTCGCTGTTTACCAAAATCACTAAAAGAAATTACCGCGTTCATGTGTTTTCGAGAATTCATGTGTCTTTTAATGGCGCCAGCTAAATTATTTAAATCGTCATAACCAGATGTATTCCACACGTTTTTGTCGTTAGAAAAGAAAATACAACACCAGCAATATAACTTATTAGAGTGCGAACAACCAACAATCCAATGAGTTTTGTACACTGACCTGTTAAACTGCCTTTTGTGCGATTTACTACTCTGAGAAATACACAAGTCAGGCGTAGGTTTTGCCGAAGAAATAAGTACCTTTTTCTCTGCAAAGTCAAAACATTTTACCTTTCCGTCGACAAGCAAAGTTTGTGCACACTTTAAAATATCACAGTCACACGGGACTTCCTCCATTGTCAATCTAATTGAATCACAACTCACAACACCACAAAAAAAAACGTATTATTGCACTGACCGCGCCGCGCTTCTCAACGCCTAAACAAAACAAAACAAACTATTCAACACGTGAATAAAAGCATTTGTCAACAAATAGCAATGGCGGCTCAACGCGCGCTCCGCGCCTGCGCGAAGCGAATTTCGCATTTACTATGGACTCGTGTACAACTTCATACGCAAGCTTGGCTTTTTACTCTCATACTATTTGCCATATTAATACACGAGCAGACGTTTTTGGGCATATGCCGTTTCGGTGGGTAAGACAGAGAATATGAAAGCCCGATTGCAAGCCAATACGTGCGAGCGAGATACGAGCTAGCCGCGTCATGAATAGTTCGACTGGTTGCCGCACAGCGCTGAGCGCTGTGCTGCGTAGGTGGCGGCCGGCGGTGCGCGGTAAAATTTTGTAGGTATATACTACTGTTGCATGTAATTTGATTTGAAGAATTTAGTGAGAGCGCGCGGCGCGCGAAGGTGAAATACCTATCTAATACATTACGTGGATTTAATGAATAGTTATTTTTGTAAGGCAAGGCAAGCCCGGCTTTTGGGCTTATATGGCAGTACCGCCACTGATATGTAGGTAGTTTCTATTTATTACCGTAAAACTTTTCGATAAATTATTGGAGTAAATAAGTGTATATAATGACGACTTCATTAACCTAGTTGGTAAGAAGCTAGAGGTCCTGGGTTCGATACGGTATGGTTAAGTATTTGTGTCATGAGCGCCAGTATTTGTTCTTGAGTTTAGGATGTTTTCTATGTACTTAGTATGTATTTCTCTATATAAGTATTTTATCGTCACATAGTAAGTAGTACTAGTAAGCCTAGAGCTTAGTTAGGGTGTAATGTTGTGTCAAATTATACTACATTCGTCTTTGGATGTTAGGTTTATTGTGTCCCAAGTAAAACAGTACACAGTAGGGTAAAGTCACCAGTAGACAGTCAGAGACCTGTAGTCGGCCTCTGCCTATACTTAGTATGAGTGGGAAGAGTACGAAATATATATTTCCTACTCTTCGCACTAGTATAAGGTCGACTACTGGTCTCTGGCTGACCAAGTTAAAGGGAATCGAAAAAATAATGTGCGTGTGTTGCAGCGCACACTACATAAGACTGGTTCTATTTGTATGAAATTAAATAAAGAATATTAAATTAGGTTAAATTCAACCGATGAAAGACCCCAGAAGCTTTCAGACTTGTCAAACCCATTCCCCATAAACTACCCGTAATTACCCCCGTGTCGGAAGTTCCAGAGTTTTTCCGTTCTCGTGTCATCCAACTTAAATTAGCCGCCAGGCGCAACGAGGCCTGCGAGATGGAATTTATAGTCGTTGATAACTATAACTAAACCAGAATCTATAATTAATGCATTACTAGCTTTTGCGCGCGACTCCGTCTGCGTAGAAGTCATTTATCGCTGATCCCTCGGGAATGTTCTATTCCAGACTGTAGCCTATCTCTGTGTATTTCGTCCAGATCCATTCAGCCGCTCTGCCGTGATGCAGTGACAAATGTTCAAACATGAAAAGTTTTAGCAAGATTGTCAGAAATTAATAAGAAAAATAAAACTTTGTCAGTTGAATAGATATAGTGGTACTTTTCAACGGCACAACCGATTTTAGTAAAACTTTGCTAAAAAAGTAAAAACGCATCCTTATTGGTCTTGTTCTTTAGAGGCTTTGATGCCACGGACAATAACATAAACACAGATACACACATAACACCACTCTGTTTGCGAGGTTAAAAAGTCAATAATTAAGATTTAGAAATAGTTCCAATTGTACAAAATAATTTTTAAAACACAACTTTTACAAGATTTCTTGGCGCGTCTGGAATGTAGTTGTTTCCAACTGCTCAATACATTAATCACAAATGGTGAGGGGGGGGGGGAGGCTGCCGGGAACTATTCCGAAGGGTTACTTCGAAACTGATTAGGCGATGACGTCGTCAGTTTGTGCATAAATGATTGACGTACGCATGTATTGGCATATAAATATAACTTAAAACAATCGAGTTTAAGGTACCCTTCACGTCCAGTGTCAAAACCCGATATACATTACTTTTCTGTTTTTTTTTCTAGAGTAACTAATATGTCACTATTTTAAATCATAAAATAAGACCCCGATTTTCGGTTTTATTTATCAGAAAAGGTTTAGGACCGCTTTTTCAGAAAAATTGGCAGAAGTTTTCCTACTATAATATTAAGTAAAAAATATCAATGAAGTATGTAGTTCTCAACTAGGATAATTAATTAACAATGCAACGCGCAATAAGTTATTCTATTACTCAGTTACGGATCCGCATGTTTAAAATACCATGGAATTATCCTTCAAACATTCCAAATGCCATAATTGACGCAACGCCAGACGCGGGCATCCGAACCATTCGCGCATAAATATGTGAATAGCTAAATATTCATATAAATCTACACAATCGGTGATGTCAAAAATTCCATTCGCTTCAACCAAGCGTGTCTGTCATCGACCTTTGAGCGTTTATTTCGCTACGGTTAACATACATTGATGGTTTTATTCGTGATGTTAGCATATTTGGTCGCAGCGAAGCGTCAATGCAAATCGTGTGTTAAATGGATGTCATGATTGTCATTTTGATGGTGACAGTCTTTTATACTATTCAGAGAACACGTTTTTTGTTAAAGTTTTTTTTTTAAGACAACAGAGATAGCATCATATTGGCGAAGAGGTTAAAAAGGGAAGAATTTTATGAGATATTTGTATTCGCCTTTGCCTTATAATTGTCTAAAATTTTGTTTGTTTGTGTTTCTCAAAAAAGGTCAAAAAGATAACCGATGACCGTTAACACTAACGAATAGATAAAACAAAATCTTTTCCGTCATTTGTTTTCTGTTTACGATACGACTTATTGTATTTTTTGATTCCTTCGCAAAACGTACAAAATTATTCTCCAGTGATTAATAAAGAACTTTGTAAATTGTTTTGTCATGTCGGAATTGATCCCGGATCCTACTTAGTCTATTCCTTATCCCTGTGACAGAAAATAATTCTTTGTAGCTTGATTACTGATTAGAAATGACAGATGTCAATTCTAGAATGACATAAAATGAAATTTGTGTTTGGAAAAGTAACGCTTATTTAAAAATGTATTTAGCATATATAACAGAGTAATCAATTCAAAGTAAAATCTTTACAAAAGTACGTATAAACTTTTCTGGAATCGTGATACAAATATTCTAACTATTCGCTTGTTTATCGCAAGTCAAAGGTAAAAATTAAGTCAATTTTGACACCTGTCATTCCCGTACTGTATAACCTCAAACCCTAAAAATCTTACTAATATAATAAAAAATCTATGTTTATTAGTTTGATCGTATTTGAACACTGCTATAACGTTCCTCGATTGCTATAAAATGTAGTATGAAGATAGCTTTGAGTCCCGTTTTGAATGACATAGGATAGGTACTTTTATCCAGAAAATAATACAGTTTCCGAGGGAATGACGACAAATGGGCAACAGAATACAGACATTATTAGTAAAAATATAATATTGAAAATAGGTATAGGCAGTTAATTACAACATTAAAATATTACGTTTACAAAAAAGATAAGTACTTTATGTGATGGTATGGTAGTTATGATATCAGTGCTATTTGTTTCGTTTGTCGGGTCAATGAACCTTTTGAGTGGACTCATCAATACTGTAACATGCCCGGTCAATCAAAAGCGATTTTAGCTTGTCTTTAACCCCCGACGCAAAAAAGAGGGGTGTTATAAGTTTTACGTGTAAGTGTGTGTGTGTGTGTGCTACCGTAGCTCTTATACGGATTAACCGATTTGGATGATTTTTTTTTTTAGTTGAAAGCCGGTTTTTTAGCGGAGGTTTTTAGATATGTTTTATCAAAATCGGTTCAGCCGTTTTTGAGATATTGGGCTTTTAGGGGGTTAAAACTCGCCAAAATAACGGCGACATCTACTTTTAGAGCTGATATCTCTTAAACCGCCGCCCTACTAATTTTTATGAAACTTTTCTAAGAACCATCCCGATTAATGCTTAGTAGCTTTTTAAAAATACTATCACTTTTGGAGTCTTTGATTTTGGTCAGTCATCATCATCATTTGGCTGGACATAGGCCTCCCCCAAGGCTCTCCACTCAGACCGGTCTTGTGCTTCTCGCATCCAACGCGTTCCCGCAATCCTTACTAGGTCGTCACTCCATCTTGTTCGAGGCCTACCTACCAGCTCGTCTCCCGGTCCGCGGACGCCACTCAAGAACCTTCTGACCCCATCGGCCATCAGTCCTGCGAGCGATGGTACCCCTGCCACTGGTTGGTCGGTACTGAGTTGTAAATAGTTGGTCCAATGATTGACTTGACGAGATACAACAAGTAGGTCTTAAATTATAATCCTTTGACAAGTATCAGTATTTATTTCTTATCTTACTTTTACTGTAAAGCATTACATAAAAACCCGTTGCAAAAAAACCTCTGTAAAATAATAATATAAAACTTTTTTTTTTTAAACCCCCTCTTTTTTTGCAGACGCCATTTTGAAATATTATATACCCTATGTCACTTCGGCAATCAAGACGAATCAAATGACACCTAGTATGTTAAAATCGGTCAAGCCGTTTAGGCTGCAGAGCGTGCCCAAAAATAGACATACATACATACGCTCGAAAAACATAACCCTCCTTCTGACGCAGTCGGGTAAAAACCAGAAACCTTCGAGTTGCATTGTTACAATAAAAACACATCACCCTTATTTGTCCACTCCAGCCTTGTCATTAAACTTGAAATTGCAAAAAATGTCATCGATGCATATCAATGCACCGCTGCGGGCTGCAATTACAATGCACGCGATGCAGCGGCGCTGTCGACCCTCGCTCGGTTTGGATAACATTGTATCTGGTGAATATTTTACTATTATTATCGTTAAAACTTGTTGATAATTCTGTAACCACACTTTGCACAATTAGGCTAAGATGTTTACCAGCGTATTAGTGACAGGTTGCAAGCCCATCGCCTAACAGTACTACAAGCCTTTACTCCAAGAATTATCGACAAGTTTAAAAAGTGGTTGGTAATTCTGTAGCTCTGCCTACCCCACTTTGGGAATGAAGGCGTGAGTTTATGTATGTAAGTATGTATGTATGTATTATCGTTACAATGCCATATCTGAAGGCCTATAGATACCACTTAATGTATGTTAAGTAATGCAATTTTATGCATCATTGTATTGTAACTCATGATAACCCTCTTAAAAATCTAGTGGTCTACGGTTCGATTCCCGGTACGTAAATAATTGTGTAATGAGCGCGATAATTGCCTCCCGTAAATCAAACCCGGGACCGCTAGCCTCATTACCAGGGTTACTCACTACCAACTAGGCTGATCGCGTCGTCAAGTAAACCCGGGGACATTGATGTCTGTGAACCTAGCATATCAATTTCTAGAATCTCCAAAAAAAACAGTTCAAGTAGCATCCCCAAATAGTTCTACAGTTCTGCATATTTATTTTCCATAGTTCTGCTTTTTTTTTTCGGAAAAACGAAATTTTCAAAATGAGATGCCAACTTCGCGTCTCACCTATTAGCATCTCAGCAGTTCTCGGTGCCTAGTCCTCAAATACGTCAGAAAATGACATGGGGACATTGCTTATAGTGTCTCCGAGCTGATATCATGAAGTCGGAAGGTAGCAACAGGATCTTTGTTTTAGTGGTCAAAGAACCTTGCGCAGGGTTTTGAACCTAGCGCTAAGCTTTAGTGTTCGCATTGTCGTGTTCTCGTATGGGGATAAGACAACCAATGAAATTGCTAACCTTGGCAATGCATTTAGTCTTAGCTTTGTTGTCTTTGAAATGTAAATGTCTATGGCTCTCAGCACGGGTATCACCAGCTGTATTTTGTCGATTGTCACACAGTGTGTCTCTATCGTCACAGACTAGATAGAAAGGGAGATCCGAGCGACAACCATAATGGCATAGCGAGAACTATGATATAAAAAAGTACTCAATGTAGACCTTACTGAGTCTATGCTCGTTAAATTACAGTCTATTGCTGGTGACATCAGCAACACAGTTAACTGACCATTTCTGAACCTTGCCACCTTACAATAAGGCTCAGTGTTCCGTTAACAGTCATGCTGTTTGTACAAAAAAGCATAATAGACAAAAAAACGCAATATTTTTAAATCTAGGTGACAGAAAGTAGATAACTAGTCGTAAGAAACGCCCAACAAAACCTAGTTTACTATAAGCTTCTGTGGCTTTCTTACAAGGTATAAAAAGTGTAGGTACAGTGAATCCACCGATAGATACTACAAGCGTCTATAAAGGTAGACGTCCGCGGGTTCGCCGCTGCGACGCGACCGACGCGACGCGCGCGAAGTTCGCGTCGCTTCCGATGCGACATCACAGACCACCAATGTATAGTGATCAGGTAAGGTGCTAGCTAAAACAACATATATAAAATAATAGAGCCAACCAAGAAATTGTCTTTGTTTTATTAACATAGTACTCGTAACAACTGCAACTGTTGCATTTTAACTACAGTCTAATTTGATAATTCTAACATCTTGATATGTTAGTATGGAATTAACCACAGATTCACAGTTTACCTGCAGTCTCGTCTGACTGGCTGTAAGTACTTCCATGTACAACCTAAAAACTGTCGTAACAGCCACGGCGTGATAATCGTGCGCCTTAGTCGCATCGTCCGACCCACGGCAATCTACCTTAAGTCTGTTTTTGCTGCACAGAAGTCGTTTCGCGTCTAATGCAGTCCCGACCGGTCGCGATTAGATCGACATCGAGCCGACAACGCACAGACGTGACTTCAATCTAATACGTACCAGTATTACGGTGGGTCGCAAACAAATCCCATATTCTACATGATGACGGGAAAATCGTATGAGATCTTGCACTTACTGGTTCTCTATTCAAATCGGTAAATCCATATTGCTATGTGTTATGGTATTGTATTAAACAAGGCCATCATTACTGATCAATAAAAAAATGGTAACCGTGTAACTTTACTTTAATACGTAGGTACTATCAGCCCAGTGGAACCCTGACCCACCATAGAACAGTGTCACAATGACATTATAAAACAATTACTTTGGCACTTCTTACGACTTGAATCACAACGTTACTGTGACACCGTTCTATGGTGGGAAATATAAGAGTACAAGTCCATTGCGCATACTGCATTTTGTACTTTGAAAGTTAGTACGGTTATAGGTATTGTAAACTTTATCATGTCAGCCGAAAGACGTCCACTGCTGGACATAGGCCTCCCCCAAGGCTCTCCACTCAGACCGGTCTTGTGCTTTTCGCATCCACCGCGTTCCCGCGATCCTTACAAGGTCGTCACTCCATCTTGTTGGAGGCCTACCTACAGCTCGACCTAAACAAAACTTATGTGTGATGAAATCTTTTAACTATACTTTGCTAAGTTTCTTACGCCGGTTCTTCTCGGGGTAAAGGTTTTATTTTTCGACCCGGTGGTAATGCTTTTTGACATTCATAGGTGCATTATATTATGTCTAAATTGAAGAATAAAGAATGACTTGACTTTGAGGATGGGCCTTGATACTTGCTTTACCTTCAGTCTGATTGTGATTGTGGCGGAGGTTAATCGATAAGGCAATAAAGGCTCTTCAGGATGGAGACGAGTAATGAAGAAAACAATTAGAGATAAGATAATGATGATGATGTTTTTTGTAACATCGATCGATACAATACGGGTCTGAGCCTCCTAAAGCCAGAGGTCCTACCCATAGTACTGATTAACTTTGTCATTCAGACCCAGCTCCCTCGACAGTTGTGTAGTCATAGCGTACCACGGTCCTATCAGTAGGACTAAGTAGAAAACCCGCTATTTTGTATTTTAAGTACTTGGGTCTGAATGAGTATAAAATAATAATACTACTGCTAGGACTACGGGCCGTAGTAACTAGGTACATGCTGAATTTTTCGTTGGGCCATAGACGGACCTATTCGCAAAAATGATTTTGTTTGTTGGTTTACAGTTAAACACCTCAACCGATCGACATGGAAATTAATACAGCGATAGTTTGTAGCCTAGACATAGTTTTTTTTTTTAATTTGCTATTTATAGATTTATATAATGCTAGACTAAGTAGTATCATTGTAATATTAAATATATTTAAAAAATGACTGACTGCTGAGTTTCTTGCGGCGTTTCTTCTCAGCAGTGGTCTCCTCTTGTGAAGCGCTGGTAGAGTCTTGACGTGTAAAAGTGCCCGTGCGGCCTACCTACTAAATAAATGTCTTTATCTTTATCTTATCTTATCGATATGCAAAATACGCGGCATATACTCAGGGAATGACTTCGTGAAGGTGTGTACAGATGGTTAAGGGTAAGGATCAAAAAGTTGGCCGCGCTAACTCATCATCATCATCATCATGTCAGCCGAAAGACGTCCACTGCTGGACATAGGCCTCCCCCAAGGCTCTCACTAACTCGATCAAAATTTCTATGAAGCTTTTCGATTGTGACACGAAAGTTAGCCATACAATTGTAGAGATAATTTTCGTCGCCAACGGAACTTTTTTCGCCTTCGTTGTTTGTATGGTTAACTGCGCTTAACTGTCAAACTTTTTGGTCCTTATTAAAATAAGACAGTTCCCGAAGGAACGAACGCGGACGGAGTCACCAGCAAAAGTATATTCTAAATCGCCTTATACATCGCAAGTTATTTCACGCGAGTTTTTCCGAGGGAAATGCAGTTGCACAACCGGGATATCCGCGATCGGCAACCTCACGCGATCCCCGCGATAATGGATCGACGGCTCCAATTATTCGATTATTTTAACTCTAAGTTTATAACATTATAGCGACCTGGGTCTATTCCACACTGTAAAAACCATATCGTGTTTGAGCTGTTATCGTTTTGATAGCTCTTATTTACTTGACAGTACTAGCAGCCAAGGTAAAAACATGTCAAAGGTAGGTAAATATGGTGTTAGCCAGTAGAAAAGAGGCCAAGTTCCCGTCCCGAAGACTTATACAAAACTGATTTGGATAGTTAATCCTTTCAGAATACCCATTCCCAACCCTTTAAGGGTAGTAACCCTTATAAATAGTGCTTTAAAAAGAAAATCGAACGACTTTCAAGCGATACTGCTTTCCTCATTATTTTTTTTTAAAACCGCCGGTCCCTGAGTTTAAGAACCACTACCCACAACCAGTTTTCACTGACCTTTTTCAAATGTCAGTCAAGCCAAAGCGTGAGTAGGATGAAATTGACAGTTTTTCTCCTTCACTCACGCTGACTTTTTAAATAAATAAATAAAATAAATATCAGGGGACCATGTCACACCAATTGTTCTAGTCCCAAACTAAGCTCTATGTTTGTACTATGGGTACTAGACACCAGTATAACTACTTATATAGAGAAATATATATACTTAAATACATAGAAAACATCCATGACTCAGGAACAAATATTTGCACTCATCACACAAATATCTGCCCTTACCGGGATTTGAACCCAGGACCGCTAGGCCAGCGCGTCCTCGATTTAATTAGGTAAGTACATTTTAAACAGTCCAATGAAAACTAACAGCTAAAAGTGATCCACATACTTAACATTACTTGGATCCGTTAAGTTTCTTCTCAAGTAACTGTATGTTTAACAATTTATTGTATCTAACAAAGAACCTGGTCCTTCGAACCGAATATTCACCTCCGCTAACCAATATATCTTTCAAAAACGTCAAGTTACCCATCAGCCAATACCATTACCTATTTCTGGCAACCCCATAACGAGAAGTCAGGTTGCGTCCGCGCATACAGTTTCCCTGCCCCCAACTACCGATTTATATACATTTTATACGGCCTAAGTGTGTCATCGGCAGTGAATGTACGAAACAGGTTCAAGGTTTGCAGACCGGTCGCAGCCGTCGCCGTCGCACGCGCAGGTAAGAGTGAGATGTTCGATTCTTAGATTCTAAACTGCGTAATTGTTATTGCTGATATTGGATGCTTTGAGTTGGGCGTTTAAGATATTGTAGGTTTGAATGATTGATGGATGAACTATTGAAAAACAATGGGAGAGCTCGGGCACGTACAGTAACTGTACCTACCTACCTATACATACATGCGTTAGGCAATATGCTCGACGGTAATAAAGAACAAGACGGTGGTAGCGATCCGGACGGACCCAGCACAGTGTCCTACCACCAAGGGATGCAATGTAAACGGATATTACCCGTTTTTGTATGAAAATAATCGGTTATAACCGGTTATTTTCATTACCTACCTACCACTAGTAAGTAACACAGTTCATTCACTCGAAAGGCAAATACCTAAATGCCTTTATGCTGAGACCACATATCGACGGTGAAGTACCAAGAACTCCTAACTGACATTTTGACGATAGTTACATTTTTATAAATACATACTTTAAATTTAATTTGGCATCATTACTGAAGACATTAAAAAATAAGAAATTAAATGAGTATGGAACCAGTGTCTTCAGTAATAATGCCAGATTATGTTTAAAGTGTATCTACATAAAAATGTAACTATCGTCAAAATGTCAGTTAGGAGTTCATGGTACTTCACCGTCGATATGGCATCTCTTTACTATAATTTGACACTAGCGAGCGATATCTGTTGGGCAGAAGTTTTTTGTAAGTTGGTGTGTAGAGAAAATAATTATGCTTCCAACAAACAATATTAACTTTAATAATTAAAACAACATCAAACATGTTTGAGGATCAAAATCATTCCTCGTTATTTTAACGTTTTGCAATGCACCCACTGCGTACAGATACCTATAGTAAATAACGTTTCGAAATCGTTATTTATCGGAAAAGTTAGTTTTTTATCTTGCTGTCTCAGTCAACTTTAGTACCCAAGCTAATTGAGAAAGCAAGAACGAAATTATGCAACAAAAAGAGATGCCAAATCATTATTCACTACATCTGTAGTGTGTTGCAATACATTTTTGATGTACGTATGTTTTAATATATTCCATGAAGACTGTACATCAAAACGGTAACTAAAGTCACATACCTTCCCACTAAACCAAAATGTTCATTCACACTATCGTATCAAAATTCATGACTCAATAAAAGATCATTATTCACCCTCCATCATCAACTTAATTTAAGCCCTGCAACTTCAAAATACAATCTACTTTCCATCGCTTCCATTTCAACTTCCACCCTATCCCACTGCACGTCTCCTCAATTTGAATTGTATTTGAAAGTTGATACGGTTGTCTTTCCTTTGTTTAGTGTTCAAGACAGGAAGTGAGTTATTGCGGCGAGTGTCGAGACGAGACTTCCGGCCAGCGTCGGCGTGTGGACATACAAATCAACAGGGTCTTCGACACGGCCTATAGCTATATGGTGGGTACATGGTTGGGTTTTAGGTATATTGATAGCTTTTACTAGCGGCTTTGTTCGTACAGCTGTAATACCAAGAAGAAAGCTAACTGCAATGTAGTAGTTGAATCATTTTATACTGTATTGGTAACATCATTAAATTTAAAATGCATCGAAGCTACTGATGTGCCAAAGGAAACTTTCCAAAATTGCGGAAAATTTCATGTAGGAAAATTTCGGAAACTTCTCACAATTTTGTATGGGGATTGAAACTTTCCGTATCTTAAATTTAAATTTCCTATATTTCTTGTGAAAGTTTCCGGAAATTTCTTGCAACTTTTCCAACTTTTTGGAAACTTTCCGCAACTTGCACATCAGTAATCGAAGCATAATAGGTAGTAGTACTTACCTATTGTGCAGTTAGCAGCTTTATTCTTTTTATACAAAAGTGACAAAAAGTTTTTTTTTACTACAAAATAAGTAAAATAAATAAAAAATAATAATGGTAAATATCTTAGCCTATTTTTGCAAAATGTGGTTACTGAATTATCAACAAGTTTTTAAAGTTGTAGGTAATTCTGTAGCTCTGCCTACCCGACTGGGATTACAGGCGTGAAGGTATGTATGTGTATGTAAATAAGAAATTAAATTACTTATACGAAAGTTAATCTCTAATGCAAACTATACAGGGTTTCCCAAAACTCAACTATAACGATGGCTTGACGATAGGCCAAGTTATACCTGTTTAAGTGATATTATTTTCTTACTCAAAGTATACATGTGGTCTGAAAAAATACTTAGACGCAATAATAAACTAATCCAATAGCAACAATAGATAAACAAGAAGCTACTTTTCATGTTTAAAAATAAACGTGCATTAAAAAATCATTATTTGACTTCTTTTTTGTTCTCCAAAAAACCATCGACGAACTCGCACGCGCGTTGAAGTCTTTCCTTAACCAACGTCCGGTCTGACGTCATCGATTTGCACCTTAATATGTTAGTATTAGAGTTGATTTCAAACTGGACTTAAGCAAGGTGATATAAGGTATAAAGTTTGTTTACGCCAAAATGACCTTTGCAAGGGTTTTAGTTCAGTGGAGCTATATATAATATATTATAAATATTATTTGTTTGTAAACTGAGCTTCTCTTGATAGTACAATTCATAAAATAAAATCAAGCATTTTTCAAGCTTTTTTTTTTTTTTCGTATATTTTTAAACTTTTTTCCGCAATAGGGATGATAACTTTAGCAATTGATACGACTTTTAAATCAACAATATTATAAATGTAGGAGATTTAATAATACCAAGGAGTAACGTCAGTGTTCAATATTTCATACAAAACAAAACTCCATAGATATCGATCCATTGTAAAAAGGAACTTATCCTCTAGATTGTTTATACGTTATTATCAGGGATCGGAAATTCGGATCGATATTTACCTATACTTTCGCACCGGCTTTGTTGTTCAGTTGTATGGAGGCGGACTCAATCATAGAATTCATTACTAAAATTTCTGGGATTTCAAAATAAATAAATTGCACCGGCATTAATTCATAATCAATTATTTATATTAACTGTTTGAAGTTATTTTTCATGTATAGATTTACCAAATGTTATTTAATTTTACCTGTAACTCATTAACCTAACGAATTTATAGGAACAAAAATGAATGTTTTATCCTACATGTAAAGTAATTATTATATTAACATTTTGTAGAATCCCAGAATCCCGGAACTTATATTATTAAAATAATATTTTTAAGAAGCCGACGCCATTTTTGCCTATCTTTTTCCGGGATTTTGCCAACTTTAGGTAAATATCGATCCGAATTACCGATCCCTGGTTATTATACGTTCGTTTAATTCCATGATTCATTATTTTACCTCTGAATAATTATGTAGTGTAACGCTATTCATTAAATGTAGGAAATACAATTTGCAATTTTTATTTTCTACATTTGTTTTAATATTCACTTTAGACTTTATTTCGACTGCTATTAGAAGATATATTTTATCATACATAAATACACACAAAGTACCTCCTAATTTCGGAGTTATAATAGGAATAACGCATATTTAATAATGTTTTCAAGGTTTAATAAATATAATTTAATTTAAATTGTTTTAATTCCCTACAAAAAAAATATTTACACCAAACGTTATAACTAGCGATGCATCCGATACCGATACCGATACCGATATATCGGCGATACTTCGGGTTAGCCGATATATCGGTATCGACGATATTTTAATGACCGATTCAACGATACTTTTTAATTTAAAAATGTAGTGTAAACAGCAGCAGGTCTTATTCAAACAGACTTGCGAAATCGCCTTTCTCCGAAAAATTTAAGATTACTTTGTTTTTTAAACAAAAATGTTATCAATGTTAATTTTAATTACTAATTTTTTTAATTATCTAATATTAACCTATGTATCTACTTCTTATATTAATAAAAAGAAATCTGTCTTGTGATTTATTTATTATGCCTTCATTTTTGAATTCACAAAAAGCGTATCGGTATCGGTATCGCCGATATTTTTATAAGAGTATCGGTATCGGTATCGTATCGGCGAAAAGGCGTATCGATGCATCCCTAGTTATAACTATGTCATAATAACCTTTCTAAGGTCCACTACCTAGCTGGTCTGGGCGCGGCTAGATCGAGGCCAGCTCGCCTAGGGTACCTAAACAGGCCTAAATGAACTTGCCCTCAATTTAGCTAACCACATTACTAGATTCCAATGTTAGTTTTAAGTTTATTTAAAAACATGAGTCAACACGTTTGACCTTACTTAAAAAAAACCTTTATTTTCATTTCATTTAGGAGTTATCTACCTACTTTCTAGCTATTTTTTTTGGTTGCTGCACTTATCCTGTAATTTTAAAGTATGTGCGATATTTTTTTTAATTCTCTAACGTAGGTATGTAAACATTATCTTCCTGTTGTTATTTTCTACTATATTAAACTTATTTTTTGTTTTAGTTTACTGTGCAGTAATCACACATTTCAAGATAGTTTTCTAGTAAGGCGTACCTACCTACTTAATACCTACTCAATAGTCAATAAAACACACTTAATTTATATTTTATTAAATATAAGTAGGTACCTACCTACATCCTACATTATTTTATCTATAATCGCCAAATACAATGAAATACTAAGGTAGTGACTAACCTACTTCTTAAGCAATGAGAAGGCGTTTCCAATAACCTGGTAGTTACATCTTTAAAATACCTACCTATTAGGCAGATATCTTCCTCGGACATCGATCCCACTACTTCTATAAAACACTATTACTATGGTCCGGTCAAGTTCAAAAGTCAAAAATGACACGTTGGAACTACCAGAATTCTGCACACCGATAACACAAGTTTAAATAAAGATAAAACTAATATTTAAAATAACGGTTTTTAACGAAGTAGGAAACTGGTAAAGACCTAAATACTAGGGTACTTTTCATTATTAAACACTAAAAGACAATTTAAAGTGATAATTTGAATATTTTATAGGTATCTATGTCCTAGGCATTCGTTTTAGATTCTTTTAAGAATAAGAAAGTAGTAAGTTATGTCGTAGTTGCCACGCAGTTAAAGTTACTAGGAATTCGTTTGGGGAAGGCCTTAACGATTGTGATAACACCTAAATATACTAAGAAAACATTTATTTAATTACTTGTTAAATAAAGGTCGAGAAAGCGCATTCAAATTTACTATATAGGTTAACTTTTTATAGAGAAAACCAACTTGTTTTATTGGCACTTTAAAAACAATGACATGGAATTACAATATTCCAAATTCAAAAGCAAAAAAATGTGGCCACATCGATGGAAAAGATTCCCGCTAACTTTAACTTTAGACACTGGCCAGTTTGAAACGGGACCGACCTGATAGGTGCCTCGTGTCTTGCGCGGCGACGGCCAACACCAAGAGCGCGAGCCAGCAGCCGCCGGCGCAACGCATCTTCACTTCACTAACACATCAACACAGCACTGACACTCACAATAACAGATTTTTCTGGATTCTGGAAAGTTTATTTGGAAAGTTTTGGGTGTGTGGCGGGGACGCGCGTGGCGTCTCGAGCGGGGACAGAGAGAGACTGCCGCGCCGGCCGGCCGCAGGTGGGGTGGCGAGGCGGAAGCAAGAGAAACCGTGAAAGCCTTTAATCGAGCTCGGGGATTTTCCCCGTAAAATTTTGGTTAGTCGTGTTTTGTTTATTTGTTAATGTGATTAATATATTGCTTATGTTGGTTTTGTTATTATAGCAGACTTAATAAGAATACATATTTTATTTTGTCTTTCTTACAACTTCCAATAACACTAGTTCAATTATTTAGACCTACTTCTGGGTCTATCGCATAACAGAACAATCCAATACGCATGCCAGACAAATCAGTGGACCCGATTCTACAGTGGCCTCTAAACTTCCTAATTTTATTTAGGTGTCGCTAAAACACTGCTATTCTATGAGCAGCTGTCATAATCAAATGACAGCGCCATGACAGCGCTTATTTGATTCTGACGCTTCTTATTTTAGGCGGTCTTATACATAGTCAGCTTGACATTCTGGAATAGCACTGGTTAAATCTGCCGTCTAAACTATGTCTTAAAATTAGAAAATTTAGTTTTAGCCTATTTATGCGATGTGCACGTAGAATCGGGTCCAGTGAAATAGTAAAACTGTCCATTTCATTCGGTTTCAAAGCATAGAGCTCATAACTAGGCATCGGAGTTTTTGTCGCACGGTAAGACTAATAGCAAGCTATGGAGTCGTCATTTGCCATAAATCTAAACTCTTATTCATATTCATACTCATTTATTTAATTTATCTAAAAATGCCTCTATAGAGGTCGGTTGTGTATAATTATCTAGGTCAAGTTATATAAAAAAAAAACTATTAGATTATAAATTCATAACTTGAACTATTTTAACATACAATTCGCCACTAGTGTGGACTAAAACATTCCCTTCTACTTTAATGTATATTTGGTTTGTTTATAAAATTTCGTAATTAAATCAGTATAAAAATGGTAATTATTTTCTATTGTAATATTTATTTTCCAAATATAACATTAAACAATCGTTTCTAATCTCTCCAACGTTGTTGTCATTCATTATTAAAAAAAAACTAAATAAATGAGTATGAATATGAATAAGAGTTTAGATTTATGGCAAATGACGACTCCATAGCTTGCTATTAGTCTTACCGTGCGACAAAAACTCCGATGCCTACTCATAACAAATACAAACTACTGCAAAGTAATAATATATATTTAATTTCTGTTTTACATGTAAGTATCGTAATTCGTATCGATGTGTTTCATCATCATCATCATCATCATCATCATCATCTTCATTGACCTATATCATCCCACTACTGGCCCACTGTTGTTGTGTTTGGGGGTAAGGATAAGACAATCGGTGAAATTACTAGCTTAGAGGCATTCCATCCCAGTCCTCAGGGTTGACAACGCATTCGCAGTCTTAAGATTGTGGGCTTGAGAATGCATATCTCTATAGGTCACAGATTCCACTTAAATCAGGTGACCTTTATGGTAGTTTGCCTTCTCTATGCCATAAAAAAAGCTACAGGGGCCAAATTACGCTTACTTTTGTCTCCACCATAATCGTTCCTAAATAAATTAAAAAAGCTTCACCATTTTTAAAAAAATTAAATATCTTTTATTCATCGACAACAAAAATTAATTCATTAGTACCTACAACTAAACCTATGTAACTACTTATTATTACGTCTGAATATATTTTGCCTGATTTAATAAATAAAATACCGGATAAATGGAAAATTAAAATTACACCAACCAATATCGCAAAGTTTCTAAAAAAACAAATGTTAATTCAATTACAGAATAGTCAAAGTCAAATATAATATAACAAAATCACAAACATCTATTTATTTGCTAATTTATTATTTATATAATTTCCGGCATAATTGGATCAGCCTGTACCGGGCGTGCATAAACCGGTTCGGCGGCGCGGCGGCCGGCCAGAGATAACGATAAGACTCCGTGCAATGTTTTATCTTACTTGTTTACGTAGTCCTTACTTTTGGTGGTGATGATTTGTGTTGGGTAGATTACGCATAATTGTTGTAAGTATCTTAGTTTAAACACTCTTATGTACATTTTTATTTGTTTGTAGCTGACGAGGAATGGTGCATCGAGTCAAACCAAACTGTGGTTTAACGGTGCAGTTTTTGATATTTTGTAAAATTTCGTTTGATTTACTTTAATAAATAAATAAATAAATAAAATTTAACGTTTTAATCAATCAAAACCCCCGAATTCCCCCAAAAGTCGGGGGATTCGGCTGGCCAGGCGCGCCGCTCACACAGGTGGTTGTCAGGTAGCGGGGTAAACAAGCGTTTTATCGCGCCGTAGGTAGCCGACTAGCTGTTGTGGGTCACCATCGCCGAGCGTGCTAGCCCGGCGGTAATAATACTTGGGGAAGGCCAGTGTCCACAGTTTCTCACTCCAGCTGTGAAGGTGCTAATATTATCTTCTTTCCTTTTCGTTATACTTCGAGCCTGTAGGATTTTTTGTGCAACTTCTTAGCGCTCTTTTACGATCGGTTGTTTGAATGTGCAGATTTTCCTGCAAAGGTTTATTTTTACTTATAAAGGGGATTGTAAAATACTGTCGTCTTCATAGTAAGTTGTCTGCAATTTTAGATTATTTTGTTTTCCTCATTTGTTTTTATCTTTCACTAGCTTTTTTTTTCTGTATACAATATTTCCTTAAAATCAATATACCTACTTAACTATGGAAACACTAGGGAAGCTAAGGCCGCTCTTTAAGGAGCTTTGCTTGAGGGGTTTTCCAATACGTCATACTTAGGTACAGTCAAGGAAATTGATTCCTAGACTACTTTAGACTATGTCAAAGTGACATTGTAAATAATAAGATCTGTTACGTTTTGATTGATTACGTCACTTTCACAATAGTCCAAAGGGGTCTAGAAATTAATTTCCTTTACTGTACTTGGGAACGGGTGCTGTTTGTGGGTTCCGGTCTGTTTGCACTTGCAAGTATTCTTATCTTAGGACTCGATATATATAATTTTTTTTTGACAGAGAGCTCATTGTGTTATTATTTATTAAGCGGTTATTCTAAGAAATCCCAATTAACTTTTTTACATACATACATACATAAACTCACGCCTTCATTCCCAGAGTGGGGTAGGCAGAGCTAAAGAATTACCAACAAGTCTTAAAACTTCTTGATAATTCTGTAACCACATTTTGCACAAGTAGGCTAAGATGTTTCCCAGCGTATTAGTGA
The DNA here is from genome assembly GCA_927399475.2 of Acleris emargana. Taxonomy (NCBI): domain Eukaryota; kingdom Metazoa; phylum Arthropoda; class Insecta; order Lepidoptera; family Tortricidae; genus Acleris; species Acleris emargana. The sequence goes on from OV656846.1 coordinate 1,011,811, forward strand.
CAGGTGGCAAGCCCATCGCCTAACAGTACTGCAAGCCTTTATTCCCTTAGTCGCCTCTTACGACATCCACGGGAAGACATGGAGTGGTACTATTCTAACCCGGCAACCACACCAACTTTTTTAATTGTAAAAATATAAGATGAAGATAAAAGATAAGGAGTTAGGTACATAGTTAAAAACATACAAAAACACACATAGTATGTACTTGTTGTTACATATAACGGCACGGGTACGGGTCAAAAATACAATACCCCCTTTTTTATCGGTCAAAGAGCAAGTTTGGCCATTTTTAGATTAGAAAAGATAGTTACCGAAATGAAATGAATTTATTTGTATAAACAACTGTTGACCCAGAAATTCATAATAAGATTTGTTAAAGTCACACTAGCACATAAGTTAAGTTATTATTAATTTACCGTAACTCTAAATTCAGCAAAAATACAAGCATCAGAAAGTGCAGCTGCAGACAAAGTTAGCTATGCATTATTGCTAACTTCCACGAACTCGTATCTTGCCTAACTCAAGCAAGGCAAAGACAACCAATTGCCTTACGAATAAGGTTACTTTTTCAGTAACAAAATATATCATCAACGAGCAATAAGAAATTGTTGTAGTGTAACACTGACCTCAAATATTAATTTGGGTAATCGGACCATTTATTAGTCATCAAAATAACCGCAGCATTGATTTTACCTCAGAAGTTTATAGGGTTCCGTACTAAAAGATAAAAAAGTAAGTCTTATGGTTCTGCTTAGTCCGTCCGCTCTTATGTCTGTCACTGCGGCTTATTTAATTATTAGACCTAGAGATTTTCCTAGCACGAACGACGTGTTGTTAGTGCTTGACACAGTAAAAACATCGACAACCCTGCTATCGATAACCACTACTTCAACGTCATAGAGGAAATAATTGTACATCATTATAATATAGTTACATACATACATACATAAACTCACGCCTTCATTCCCAGAGTGGGGTAGGCAGAGCTAAAGAATTGCCAACAAGTCTTAAAACTGTTAATAATAATATAGTTATTAAGAAAATAATCAAAATTAAAGCTCATTCAACTGCCTAATAAGAAAATAGCAAAATCATTTCAATAAGGAAAAAAATACAATTATGTCATATTATATATAACAATGTGGTGTGTTTTAAAACGTAAGATAAGAATAATAAGTTAATTACAAAACTTTCAATGTATTAATATTTTAGGCACATGTATACTTCAATGAAAATAGCTCGATGACATTGAAGTGGACTTATCGATAACAAGATGGTCGATGTTTTTATTGTGTCAAGCACTAACAACGTCGTTCGTGCTAGGAAAATCTCTAGGTCTATTAATTATACATATAGGTATACTTGGGAACAGTTTTAGATATTGCTTAACTATATTTGTTGCGAATTAAAAAAAAGTATTCGTGTAAAAGTTATAAAAACATAAAAAAACATCATTCATTCATTAAATCACGCCTGTTTCCCAGAGGGGTAGGCATGAAGTGGTCTCTGCCTAGTAGGCAGAGACCACTTCATTCCACTTGCTGCGATCTTGACAAATTTCTTTCGCTTCTTCCACATTCATACATCGAGCCATGCACGCACGTCGGTTTCGGGTACTTAAGATTCGGCCCTTTTCTAGTATTTCTCCGATTTGATTCGAAAAAGTACGCCCAGGGCGGTCCCTTCCGACTCTTCCACTCACTTTCGACCTGTATATCCCTTTCGTCAATCTTCTTTCATCCATCTTGTCCAAATGACCGAACCATCGAAGCATGCCCTTTTCAATCTTAGTCACTACATAGCTTCTTTTATACCACATTTATCTCTGATTATTTCATTTCTAACTCTATCAATCAGTTTCACAGCAGCATGAAAGTTATTTATTTGCATAATTATTCAAAACCGATTTTTTCACCTATAACCTTACCTTTTGATGAAAAAAAAACAAAAACAAAACATATCCAGTGCAAAACCCAACCCAGTTTGGGACTAGGTCGAGATACGCCGCCACCGTGCCCGTTTAAGCCTCTTTTCTTTATAAATAATTTCTTTACCACGCGTTCCTGCTTTTTTGTGAATTTAAATAGGTACTCAGGAAAACACGAGAGTGTAAAAACCAAGCGAAGGATATACCTATATCTTGACTATCCAGCGGGATTCCCAATACAAAAACAACCAGTTTCTGCCATGGACCTTGCGCCATATTGGCTGCGCACGAGAAACCTGTTTGTGTTTATGTTTTTTGCGAAAAAATATTATATGTTCGCAAATTGCAAGGACAAGGAAAACAACACTACCTTTCCTCCTTAGTTTAGCAAATGTCTTGAATTACGTCACTGAGTTCATTGAAATTGGTCTGCCGCTTGGGTTAGACGTTTATTTTGCAGGGTTCGGTAACCAAAGTGTGAAAAGGAAACACTATCCGTCAATGGCTGACTTTCCACTTGCCGGCACGCCGACGAATGAGAGGGATGCCGCAATACGCAGATACGTATGGAGATACTCTCCATCTCATTCCAACGTATTGCGGCATCCCTCTCGTTCGTCGCCGTGCCGTTAAGTGGAAAACCGCCTAATCTGTCTATCTGTCTGTCACAAGGATTTTTCTCTTTACCCGTGTAATAGTTAGAGTATGACCGCTATAACAACGCAAATAAAATAAATTAAAGAGTTATGTACTCTTTGTGTGCGAGTCCGTCTCGCACTTGACCGTTTTTATTTAAGGTTTATTAATTTGAAATAATTCTTACCGCCGCCGCAGCTGCACTCAGACACGTCAATTAAACTTGATTATGGTTTAGTGACGTGTTGTCTTATTCTATTGCTGTAGCAAAGAAAGTGACAGCAGCAACTTTGATGAAGTATTAAATTGAATAGGTTATTTGACTAATTTTAGAAAACCTTTTCAAATGATTTTTTATTACATAACAAGCACACTAGAGATTCTACTGTATTATCAATAAAAAAAAGTAAGTGTTTTTTTTTAAAACCGCGCTAAAATCGCTGTTTCTATCATGGCAATATTCATTTCAACAGAACATATCGTCTGTGACACTGAAAAACCGCGTAATTAAAATTTTAAATAAGGAGCAAAATGCACCTTATTAATAACGAAGTAAGGTTTATTTTGCTCTATCATAAATTTGTTTGTTACGCGGTTTTGGAGTATCACCGACGATATGATCTGTGGTTACTTGCGTGTGACGTCACAAGCTAATAACCACAACTGCAAACCAACCACAGCGATGCTGCCACAGATAAAATGTCAAAAAAGTAGCAGTGATGAGGTTCTCATTTTAAGGATTGTCGTTCTAAGATTACATTCTTATGATTCAAAATGGTTAGAGCCTACAGAGTCCACTACGAGCACCATCAGGTGGCCTGTGTTGATATCCATGAAATAAATAAATAAAATAAAAAAGTTAAGTATCTAACCCTCCACCACTTCAAACTCTTTTTTTATAACCCATAAATCCCTGTGTTTTTTTAAATGTTTATGGCCTGGATTCCAAGTCCTGTAAGCCATAATTCGGGTGTAAGAAAACAAACTGCTTAGATTAGATAACGTAACCTCATCTCATTCGAGATAGGACATTGAACAGCTTAGTTTGGGACTAGGTAATATTTTAAGATTATCCCGTGATATTTATTTATTAAATAAATCACTCTTTCGTAGGTACTCCAACTCATTTAAGGTTCGCGTCCTGCCGAATACCAAAATATTGAAGTAGACGCAGCAAGAACCAAATCAATACAACACTAAAAATACCATAACACCAATTATTAACATAACACGTCATTCATGCAAGAATATCTATAAAAACAAACGCAAAGTTTTCCTTGCACGGATATCTCCGCGCAAGTTGTACCTACTCTAGTCTTCATCATAAATAAATTACCACTCTCGTACATTGTCGTTTTGACTCCGTATGCAGTTCCTATAGTACTTAAGTAGTTACCGCTGTAACAGTAAAGGCAAAATAAAAGAGCTCACCATGTTAATGACATTATCTTAATATCGCGGCTTCGCTCGACTTTTTAATTGTGCATTAAAACGTGAAGATTATTTTTATAATCTATGGAAGAAAATAGCGTTTTTGTTTGAGTAGCGACATCTTACGGATAATAGAGTAAAAAAGCGGCATCTGCTATCGAGTACCTTAATCATCCGTTTATCAAAAAAATTAATATACTTACTGGAAAACGGAACCAACACACATCTTCGCATTTATCATATTAGTAAGAAGACATAATAATATACGTACATACAAACTTATCAAAACAAATTATAGTGGCAGTGGCAAATTATGTGTTGTTGTCTTTGGAAAGATTCGGAATTAGTATGCTACGAGATTAGTACCAATGACGGCCGCTAGGTGGACTCAGTGTTGGGCACTCAAGAATAAAATCATTATTTGAATGAAGATTCGTAAGAATAAAATCATTTCGATTTTATTCCTGTCAAAGTTATTCAAATAATTTCGCAGGGAATAATTTGTACGCGGGAAAATTTAATAAAAATAACTTATTCTTAGTCAATTACATTTATTCATGATTTTTTATTTTGAATAAAAGTATCTGAATAAGAATACAGTAGGTAAATGTAACTTCATTTAGTCATGAAAGAATTCCGGGATTCACTTCATCACCATCGTATCAAAGGTAATAAAAAAAACGTCATAAAACTTACTTACACGTAAGTACATTGAAAAAATGTGCCAAAACCAATATTTATTGTACTACAAAATTATTTTTTTCCAAATAACATGTTAGTTGAATAAAACGTTAGTTAGAATAATCCCATTTCCAAAATAGTTATTTCAAATTTTATTCTTCATTTAAAATAAAAGTACTTACCATGATTTATTCACTAGTATTCCATTTCAACTGACGAGGTACAAGAATTATTCTTATTCAAATCGATTTGAATGAGAATATTTTTCTGTTTTATTCTTATTCTTATTCAAGTTAATTTTTGCCCAACACTGGGTGGACTTAGGTTGTGAAGGTTTTTTGCAATACTCGTCTTGTTGATGGCCTTGATAACTCTAGCTACTCGTATGTAATAATTAGGTACTAGGTAAGTCACAGTAACTTTATACATGTAGTTGTCTGTATAGGCTTTTACTGGGTATTTCAAGACGAGCAGCAATCAAACTAACAATCATCCAGTTTTTTCAAGATAATGACTATTAACAAAGGCCCGGGTAGAGAGGCAACCTGGCAGAAATGTTTTTCTTTCTTTTATCAACTGCTTGCTATTAGAATACCATATAATATATATTATACAGGGTGTCTGGAAAACCTTCGGAGAAATTTGGGGGGGTAATAGTTGGCACGATTCTGATCACGGGGGTATGGTTCATTTTTGTTTCTGTTAATGTAAAAAAAAAAAGGATTAATTATATTCATTTTGTTACTTGATGTATCGCAGCCGATATCTCGACCTTGACATTTTGACGTTGATAGTATACTACTCCAACAGTTCGTAGTATCTTACGTCAAAATTCAATGTCCGAGGTCAATGACCTGAGACCATACGTTGTCACATGGTATGTAAACAAACAGTTCGCTCCATGTAAACAAACAGTTCGCTCCATGTAAACAAAAATCAAGGTAGCATTATAATAAAAATAAATGAGTAATTTTAGTGCAACTTACTGTATTTTCGTTTTTGCAATTTGAACACTAATTGGTTTTAAATGTGAAATCACTAGGTCTCTTGTTCATGTTTTGCCGAGACTGATCATATCGTCCGTCTTTTACTGTCGAGATCTAACCATTTACCATTGTTTTCTGCTCTAAAGTAGCCCATATAACTGATTTACAGCAAAAATATTGAAGACGTGAATATTGAAAATAACATAATTTAACACTGACATCTAATGACAGCCATAAATTCATAGACTTGTCAAAGTTCAAATAGACGGATTGAACGATCCGATTATTGCTCTCCGTATTGAAGAAAAAAAAGGAGAAAAAGAAAATCGTTTATTGGTGCAAACCACAGAAAAATAATAATCAAATTAAATACAGTGAGAAAATACAAAACCTTAAAACTATTTTATAAAATAATAATGCACCAAATTGGGTGCTACTCAGCATCATAGTGTCAGACATGCCGTGACGCTGCACGCGCTGATTTTCAGGGCAACCAGACGGGGAGAAAGCGCTGCTGGCTGCTGGTTCTTTCCTTTTGATCCGCATGGTATTTGTGGCAGTAGCCAAAAGTCCAAGTGCGAAACATTTTGTTGATGGATATAAAGGTCGTCGCATAATTGATTATAATAGGCTATTTGACAACATTGAAAATATACTACAAATTGTGGTCATCCTATCTGATACTAGCGTAAAATAACGTATTTCACTTTATTTCACATTAAATTATGTCTATTGTTTTGGAAATTACACGAAATAATAAGGATTTTTTTGAAATTTAATCTGTGGCAAAAACGCTATGTGATGTTAGAAATACTTTATAACCTGTGAGTGTGATGTGAAGTCACATCACATGCAAGTAAACAAAACAAACCCCAAACCAAACATCGCTTCGCTTGTGACATCGCTTCCTTGACTGATTGTGATTGTAGTCCACGTTTTATATTTTCTGGGTGTTCCTTAAGCCGGCTACTCACACACTTGCTGCAGGGGCAATACCGGTCGCACGGCGGTTGGACCAATTTTAGGCTGTTCTCTACACACTAGCCTGCCGTTCAGTGTGTAACTGATAGTCCCGCTGAACGCACGTCCACGAGAAAGCCTCCTGTATTGTCGAAACACCAGAGGATTGGTATCGCCTTGGCACTTTCTGTGGTGCTACCAAAAAAAAAAGGAAGAGAAGATATTGGGTGAAGAATTGGTTGCAGAAACGAAGCAAATTGTGCCACATGAATATTATGAAAGAATTGGAAGTAGATGATCTTAGAAACTTTTTGCGAATGGATATTGATTCTTTTGAAGAGCTCCTGGCTATGGTAACACCATTTTTTCCATTTTTGTCCACTCCGCTCGGTTGTCACCAATGAACTGACTGGAATTGCCCCAATCCTACTACACACGCAGCAACCTTGCAGGGCGGTAGACACAATCTAGGGAGCTAGGAAGGTCTTGTGCCCCTGCCGCCCTGCCGCAGGCCCAATCTAAAAATTGCTCCTGCTTGCCTACACACATCACAATTAAGGAGGCAATCAAGGGTCCAATTCCCATATTGCCCCTGCAGCAGGTGTGTGAGTAGCCGGCTTTAGTGGCCTTTTTCTTTTAAGGGTTTTTACCACAGAGTGTAATCACGTCGACCTCTTCTTACAAAGCGATCCTATTTTTCTCTTTCTTCTATGATACGAATATCTAGCAACAATATGTATGATGCCAGCTTTAAATGTAATTTTGATAAAACGTAACGTGTAGGTAGGATTTTTTGTTTACAAATGAAACCTAAAACTCTTTTCATAAAGAGTTTTAATGGTCCAAGATTTAAAAAGATAATATGTCAAATTGTCAATAATTAATTATTGTGTTTTTTATTCGTCGGAAGCCCTGATAGTGGTACAAATCAATGAAATACAGCCATGATTCATGATCTCGTAAAAAAAGTAATGTGCCTACGAGTGCAAGTGCTATTTTAGCCGTGTGAGTGTGAGAAAAGTGTGAGTAAAAATCATAATCGTAAGTTTCAGTTTTAGATTATTTCACATAATAGCCCTTATCAGACACCGTCTTTTCATTCACATTACAGGATAATGTGTCAGTTTTCTAAACTCCATGGAGCTGTTGACCATGATTGGAAACATTGTTCATAAGGAACAACTTGTTTATTTACATTACGTTGTGACACATATCGTCGGTGAAACTGCAAAACCGCGTAAGTGACATTTTAAATAAGGAGCAAAATGCACCTTTTTAATAAGACCGTAAGGTTTATTTTGCTCTATCATAAATTTGTTACTTACGCGGTTTTGCAGTATCACCGACGATATTATGAATGAATCAGTTAAGATGGGGCACACTGAGAGCATCGTCAGGAAAGTCGATGATAAATCTGTCTGTAACTCAGTCAAATATTAACTTAAACAAAAGTTACCAATATAGGGATGATCCAAATCATCCACCCTATCTACAGTTAAAATTTCTCCGAAGGTTTTCCAGACACCCTGTATATATTATAGTAGTCAAAACCATAATGCTCTTAACCGTCCGTGGATACCTTCTTTTGCAAAGGTGTGGAAGAAGAGACAGTTGATTATAATACCATCTAGTAAAATATACCGGCATTATTTACCAATTCTACTGTTGCACACACAGAACTATATCGAGATAGAAGGAAAGAGTTCGTCGATTTATATGAGAACATTGAGAACCGAGCGTGTAACATTTTGCGTAGGCATTTTGACGTCACGCGAGTATTTTAGTGATGTGCACAACATAAACGCAATCGTTTCTATTCTGTGCTGTCATCGATCGCAACGGAAGAGCGTCAGCGAGCCAAAAGACTTCGACGGGAGAGGACGCGCGCGCTGGTCTTACATATTCATTATAAATTTACCTACTCGGTAAATTCATAATGAATATGTATATTTTAAAAGAATAAGTATAAGTATATTCGTTTCAGAGCGTATTTCATGTCATATAAAATAAAATAATAATAGCTGTGGACTTTGTTGGTGGGTCAAAAATAATAATATGGAGTAGGTATTCTGTCTTAACCATCGTTACATCGAAAGTAAGTAGGTTGGTAGTTAACCCATTTCATAGAATCGAATTGGGAATCGATTTTGACACTTGACAGAAGAATGAGAATAAAAATGTATGTGAATATTTAAGCTAATTTCTGTTAGTCCGTAGCATAGGTATAGCCCAACATGCTTTATATCTACTTTCATGATATTCTACATTCACGCCCGTCGGTTAAGGGTACTCTTGACCAGGGGCCTATTGCATAATAAAGTACAAGCCCATACTATTAGTAAAAATCCATACAAAACAGGGCCATGTTTCGCTGCAATTTGTGGCCGGCAACTAGTGCTATCTTACTCTTACTTCGTATGTTAAAGCAAGATGCGTATAGTTGCCGGCCACACATTGCCGTGAAAATGTTGCTCGTTTAGAAGCCCCCTTAGCATGTAATTTTTGAAAGCAATCGGCCCCTGGCCATTAACTAGGATTTTTATCTGCTTATCGAGACCAAACTATTGAGTCCTAACACGGGTCTACGTTAAGAATAGCGGAGATCCTGTCGCCACCTTCCGACTCCATCATCAGATCATCTCTTAGATACCATAATATTGCATTTTCCTTGAGTTTACATATGTGGTCCAAATTTCAGCCCATTCCGTTAACGGGAAGTGGGTCAAATTTAATTTGCAAGATTTGACCCATACATACATACCTACATATATTGCAAATTAAATAAAAACTTGTAAAAAGAATTCTCATTTTTTCTGTTTTCAAAATCGATTTTAATCGACTAAGAAATCGGCATTGAAAATCGCCGGGTACAACACTATATCTTACTTTTGACAGAAAAATGAGAAATCAACCTTGAACGCGTCTCGACAATTGCTCGATAGTTTAAAATGGTTTATTTTCGTTGCTGGTTTTCAATGCATGAGAAAGTCTGGCGCGTCAAATTAAAGCCGCAATGGAAAAGTAGCATTAGACACAGACTCGCCCGTTACTGTTTATATGAAATTAATACTATGCAACAAAATAAATGGTTTTATAAATAATAACAAATATTTTAGGGCAAAGAGTACTTGCCTATGAAAAGAAATATCTTGCTTCACAGCTCCTACGTTTTTGGTGGTGTTTAAACAGTTTATTATCGGGCAACAGGGCATTTTGTTTTTAAATTCGAACGTCACACTCGGAAAGCGGTCTAGAGTGGACTGACTGAGCATCGCGGCGAGCAATGCTGTTCTCAGAACCACTTTTCGGCACGCGAGGTACATGTATACACTCTTTCCTTCTATCTCGATATAGTTCTGTGGTTGCACAAATATAGCCTAACCAAATTACTTACTCAAAAATATAGATGGCAGTGTACGCTAACCGCATATCGCTTAAGAAAATACTTTTTGCCAGTGCCCTGTGTTGTGAATATTGCTTGTGAACTTCTGCGTGTTTGTGAAGGTCTCGTGGTCATGTCCTAAGTATTTCACGTTTATTTACATATTTTTTTGGGGATTATTACACATAAAATGATCAGGAATATGTACTTTCTACAATTATGTGTAAAATATTTTGATTATAGCCACTAATCATGTATATTTTTACTATTCTATAAAAAGTATTTAAATACGGTGTACGTTCATGTATGCCTCAGTATTTTTTATTTATTATAGCTTTTTTAGTTAAGAATATACGGACGTTTTTGTTAGAAAGTTGGGGATGAGCGGCGCGGGGCGTACGTCGCAAAAAACCCCGACGGTTGAGGGCATATACCTACTGGTCTCGCGGGCTGGACCGTTAAGTGGTTAAAATTCGAAGTTCGAAGTTTTAAAATTCGAATTTACGTTAGCTCCATACCTTTCTCTGGATTTAGTCTCGAATGACGAGTGACAGAGATGGAGATAAGTAACTTTGAACTTCGATTTTCAAAGTAGGGCCCCTGTATGTGGGTATGGCCGTCAAAATTTGTACCTTAACGCACTGGAACATGTAACACACATAACACACTAACACACTGGAAAGTAGCCGAAATTTCTAAAGAGGAGTTCACATGTCGGTTTTTATTTTTAACCGACTATCAAAAAAAGGAGGTTCTCAATTCGTGGGGATCTTTGTTATTTTTTAAGTACCTATGTTTCCCGATTACTCAGAGACCACTGGACCGATTTGTTTTTTTTTTTCGTTGTTTGAATGGTTATACTTTCTAGTTGGTTCCATTGTCAACACGTCAGGATCTGATGATGAGATCTTGGAGAAATCAAGGGACACCTATAGCGATTTCGGTATTTTTCACTGTAACTGGTGCATTTGCTTTTGAAAAGTACTATTTGGTGAAGTGGAACTGATGAAGACCACAGATGACCTCCGGAACTCCTTAACGGTACCTATTTGAAGGGTGGCGATAAGATATCTGTATTAAGATATTTGAGCGGCTCTGAGGGATTACATTTAGGTTTTAATATGACTATGATATTATCGCGGCGTTACCTGCGGCGAGCTTGAAATGTTCTATAGTTTCTCACTAATTGCGAAGTGGGACAATATAACAGCATAATAAATAGGATCACTAAAAAGTATAAAATAAAATAAATGTTTAAAAAAAACAAAAACTCGCTTTCAAAAATGCATGGGTTTTTGGTTTTTTTAAACATTTATTTTTATTGATAAGATTGTACCTACTTGGTTTAACGTACACACAGATCTAGGAACTGGACGCTGGTACTTATCCGAATAAAACATCGTAAAATTAATCTTGTTTGATTTATTTCCAACCATGAAGCAAACACATACAAATAAATGAAAAATATATCAATAAGTGAGTATCAAAGCAATGTCGAGAATTAAAAAAAACAAGTAAGCTTCTTAGAAACAGACATTTATTTTCAAAGAATAAGTATGTACTTACTTACATCAGTATGAGCACTGATGTACATACACAATAGGCAGCTTATCCTGCGGTTATTCCCCGGGTTTCCATCGGTCGGTCAAATAATCTCAGCGTGAAGAAGTAACAGACATGCAACCAACAACACATTCATATTTATATTATAAGTATGGATTTTATTTGTTGACACCTATCCCTCCTGATAATCGCTATGTTAGCTTTTTATATTTAAAGCATGCAAATATAAACCAACCCTTATCTGGATTCCCGTGTGTTATCATAGCAAAAAGCGTATCACACGTAACGAACGGCATAACGCACATAACACACAACGTAACACACATAACGCACATAAATGAATGAAAAAAACAAATTGGTTTATCGCCGCCATTGTGGACGCTACACTTGTGATGATTCTTTGTTTCATAGAATATGGTTTATATTTTCGAATAGAACAACGGTAAAACATAATATTTACACTTATCTTGACAAAATGTCCTTCCGACGTATTTCTTGTTCCAATTCTCGCAGTTTTCACTATGAAAAGTAATAAATTCCACCGATAATGAACGCCATACACCCGATGTGCGACATTTGACCTAATACCTACGTTGTTGCTCTAGCAAATAAATACGATACGGTGCTACCATACCAGGAAGGAAAAAAATCTAACGATGAAAACTTAAGTGTGTTACATGTGGAAAATTGTGTGGACTTTGTATTGAAACACATTTTTGTATATCTGAATATTAAATTGTGTAAATGTTTGTTTCATTGGTTTAAAGGTTTTTAATCATAGAATACGGTGTGATTAATTTCATATCAAAAATCGTTTTCGTAAAAAAATAAAAATAACATTTATGTAAAGGGGATGGTACCTAGGCACGATTTTCTGACTGCCTACATCACTTTTAATCATGATATTGCCGCAATTACGACCATTTACAAGAGTTTAATTATTCCAACCCATTAAAGTACTAAGGGAGATTAAAGTATTCGATAGTTTCATAACATATCTATGCACATTTTTTTTTAAGAAATTTAAGCGTGGAGCTTCATTTAAAAAGTACAAGTTTTGACGGCCATACCCATGTGTGTGGAAGACCTTTATCGACAGGTCACGGTCGGACACTCAGCCGCCTCACGAATAAATCCGCTGCCATACACTTCCAGATGGCGTAATTTTTTTTTATAAATTATTTGTTAGGTATCAGTGGGATCGTTTTTAGATCTTCAACTTACACAGCAGGTGGTGTGAAAAGCTTAGCCCTTGACTCTGCCTGTAATGATGTCAGTCAAGAACCGTACAATTTGTCGGACGGATGATTCGAGCTGCCGTTTGAAAACTTTGAAGGTTCTGGTTTCTGAGAGGTTGAGCAACATACCGGTTCACTCAGGTATGTACTCAACAGACATGGATGTTTTGGTGAGAACGGACCCGCCCCTGCCCAGCTGAGTTAGACTCTGCTCAACATACCCTTGCTAAGGGCTGAGTGTGGACTACCGAGCGGACAGCTTGGTGCACGAGGTTGGACTGGAGTGAACCTATTCCCTTCGGCCTTGATTAAGGCAATGTTAGGGGGGACATCGGCTCGATGAGCAGTCTCCACCTGCGAGAGCGAGAGAGATGAAGAGCAAGATTGTGAACGCGCGGACCCCTCCCGAAGGCGAAGACGCCAGGCCAGCTGCAGAGTGAAACAAACGCGCCCCGGATAGCTCACAGTAAGAGCACCTGAAGTGGCAATAAATATGGCAAGCGGCTAGAGTTAGGGACTCTGACTACCTCCTTAATGGGACTTATAAAAGAAAGCGTCACATCGTGGTGCCGTGACGCTGAAATGAGAAAAAGCCAAAGAAATAATGGTTATTTGAAGCGCGGATTAGACTGCTGGCAATAAAAAATGCAGAAGTTGATTGTGGTCTTACTTTAAATTGAGTTCTAGAGCTAGAAACACAATGTTGCTGTCTTTTTCTAACTTAAAATATAAAGTCAGACAACAGACATCATCTGCAATTTTGATTGCTAGTCTACATTAGCATTACATAACATTAGGTACTTTTAAGTACCTACATGTCTTTGGTGACTACCAACTAGCTCTTTCCTTAAATATCCTTTTTACCCGTAATTATTTATTTGTGTTAAACACGAGTCGATAATAATGACCTATCTCCTAGTTATAGCGGCGAGTACCCATCAATAAAAGGGCGACCGTACGCGGTGACTCGGTGTATAACACGTAATCAAATCAAGCAATGAATGCAATAACAGCGCTGAGAACAATTGTGTTGTGCCCGGCACGGGTTTGTACGGCGTGACTTGTCACTTAAACTGCTAGCGACGTTGATTTGCTAACTATTTACTAATACTAGCTGTAGTTGAGTATTTATGAACAGTACTGCTTTGATTCGAGTAATGGTTAACTGTTTTTGTTAGGCTATTGGAAATAATGGGACCTTGGGAACGCGTTTTATGGTTTTATAACAGTAATTTCTCCTAACGATTATTTTTTCTTGTTTAATAAATCTGTACAATATAAATCAAACGTTTTTATTACTAATAAATATAATAAAGGAATTGCTTATTCAAAGATTTTATTCATTGAGTTGGTAGAGAGAGAGCGAAGAAAATAAGTTTGTAATAAAACTTTTTAAAGCAAAATACTTTTCGAACTGGCAACTCTACACTTAACGTCAACAAGAGGAATTTTTTACTTTAATTAAAATGTAAATACAGAATGACTTGTCTTTTTAGTTATTATATTGTAATTCAAGTGAAAAGAGGTGCCAATATATTTATTTCATGCTTTCATGTTTTCAAGAGTTTGACGAAATATATTAATATCAGTAAGCCACTTATTTGTTTTAGGTACATCCAATCGTGGTAGTTACGTGAATTTAAAAACGTCTAAAGCTGACGCGAAATACGCGAATGAGACAGCTTAGAAAAGTGCAAATAAAAATAATGAATTACTTTCTAAAGTAAAACGTTTCTTTAAAGTGAATATCAAATAATAAAACATCAGAATGTCTGCAATCGATCAACCGGACCTTTTATTCTTCGACACTTTCTCTCACGACACGAGCGAGGTTAGAAAAACGGTATCAACATCGATTATTTTGCTCTTTTGTCTAGTCTTTATTTCTTGATTTTCGTTTTCCAGGAGTTAAATTTGGATCTGGTGCAGTTTCCGAAGTCGGTTTACGTGAGAGAAATACGTATAATTCCCCTTGGAGCGCGTGTGGAGGGTGATTTTCCGGGTGGTGTACGGCTGGGAGCGACGAATCCGACCAAGTTTCACATAGATTTCTTTGTGAACGACCTGAGTAAGCCGGGAGCGTCGACTTTCGAGGCGCTGGGGAGTTTAGACTACTGCCAGAATGGACAGATCCACATGGAATGCGGGAACAATGTGGACCAGCCGAGAATACCAACCGATGGCTTAGTTCTGAGAGGTGAGGTAACCAAATGCAAAATTTAAGGTTTAACAGGTTGTTGGTATGTAGTGTATACCTTGGAATATTTATATTATCATTCAAATAAACTAAAAATTGTATAAATATGTAGATATAGGATTACTGAGCTTGCACTAAAGGTATTTAAAGGCTTAGGTGGTCTTCTGTTACATTTATTTGCTTTCCGGTTTTGTATTTGTTATAATGACTATGCGATTGGAAAAAAATAAGATTGGAAAAAAATAGGAATGGGAATTCTGTATGGAATAAAATTTGATTTATATAAATTATGGGCAACCCTCGGCAAACATACCTAATCTTTGGTTTTGTTTCTGCCACGAAATTTAATATAACCCAGCCCATAAACGAGTAGTTCTTGTGTTCTAATAATTCTATGTTTACACACAGTGGTTTGGTTCGCACTACGCTGAGTTGGGATCATTTTGTGACTAAATTCTTCTTGTATATGTATTTGTATTTGAAATAATAATCTTTGTTAGGAAGAATTTACACAATTTCCCAACAAACATTCATAAGCCAAAAGCAACCAGGAGCACAGGAGAGCTCAAAACCACATTTTATAGACTGGCCAAAACTTAAAATCATTCTTGGGAAATTGTATTAAAATCTACAGTAAAATTAAAAAAAAATAAGCTTACTGACTCTAAATTTAAATTTGTCATAAAATAAATACTAATTTCCCACGCATATTATAAAGTAAACGATTATGTCATGGATATAGATGTTTGGCGGTGAGTTGTGCTTCTACGCTTAAATCTACCTACACTTAAATCTACCTACACTTAAATGAAGAGGACTGACATTTTTCAGCCAACCTATTTGCCATATAAAATACTTTTTATCTAATAAACAACTAGGCGAAGGTTGTCTCTTATTCAAATCCTCTAGTGTTGAACACTTGATCTACCTGTCCGTCTGTTTTTAAATCTTAATAGCTAAGCTACTATACTGATTTTGATGGTATTTGGTATGCCAAATATAGTTATAGCTATAGCTCAGGGAAGGAATTGCATATTGCAAGAGAAAAAACAAATGAGCTTTGTATATATAATCAGTACCAATTTGAATTATTCCTTTGACAACATAGATCTTTTGCTTTAGTTTATAATAAACTATATGCAGGGTGTACAATCCAAATGGGTCAGTATGGTGAAGTCGGAAACTATGAGAGATAGCGAGATCTGTTCTTAGGAACCATGACGTCGATTTTAGATTTAATAATATTTATTTTATTTATTTTATGGCATGGGAAGGCAATCGAGCACACAGACCACCTGATGGTAAGTGGAAACTGTGACCCATAGACATTCGCATTCACAAGACTGCAAATGCACTGCCAACCCTGAGGACTAAGATGGAATGCCTCTATGCTAGTCATTTCACCGGCTGTCTTATCCCCAAACCGGAACACAACAGTGCAAACACTGCTGCTTGGCGGTAGGTTAGTGGATAAGATGGTGGTACCAACCCGGACGGACCCTGCACGAGGTCCTCCCACATGTTAGACAACTGACCGTAAATTAGACTAAAATGCCCACAGTTTTATTAATTTGCAAAAAGTCGTGAATAATATGAATCGATCATCAATTATCTGAAGAGACCACTTATGCATATCTTATCTGCATCGGTATTATGCATTACAAATAGCGTTTATTTAAAATTAGAACGCATTTGTTCAGCGGGCGTACCAAATCATTTAAAATTTGAAAATGGAATACTGTTTTTGGAATTAACTTCAAATGAAACATGGCTTTTCATAACCTCCTCGTGTTGATTTTTGATAACTTTCACATTATTATTGTGTTATGTGTTGTGTACTGTTTATAAAATGCGTTTAACGATAATTATCTTATTGGTGGATTTTTCTTTCAATTATTGAAACAAGATTCCATTAGTGTTGTGCTTCTTGCGACTTGCAGAATTTATACACATTGATTTTGACCAGGTTCGATTCCCGGTTATGTATGATAGTTAATAAAAAAGTTTGAATGTAATTATTATTAAATCTAAAATCGACTTCATGGTTCCTAAGAACAGATCTCGCTATCTCTCATAGTTTCCGACTTCTCCATACTGACCCATTTGGATTGTACACCCGGTATATACAATAACCAGAGGCATATTTAGAGATAGGGCCAAGGGCGCCGAACGCCGCCCCTCGCAGCCTTCTCTGGGCGCCTTGTTTCTTTTCAAATTAACCCATCAAATTAGCGAAATACTACCTGTTTTCATTTTTCTCAGTGAAAACTGATCTACCAGTGCTCGAATTTAGTTTAAGACATGATTAAGAATTTTGCGGTTCAAGGTTGAATTACTTATTTTACTATTACTGAAATGGATGGATTCGAATAGAAGATTTTGGCGTGGTTCTGTTAGGTTTTTTGTGCGTAAAGCTCAATGCCAGTCCACTTGCTCGTAGAGGACAAAATCTAAAATTTACACCTAAGCATACTATTTCGTAGGTCGTCTATAAAATGGTCGAAGATTAAAACATATGCGGTCGAAAACCAAAATTTGCGGACGAAAATTAGCGAAATACTTTTTATAAAAAAACTGTGACCATTATTACTTAATGCGTAAATTATATAAGCACTTTATTACTTGAAAATATTATTATTTTGGACCTCAAAAGCTACTCAGATAACTGGACCAAAACCGGCGGAATTACCCTACCTACGTAATTGAATTAGTTTTTTATTATTTTTAGTATATTCATGTATCCAAAATCTACCAGAGACCGTATTAATTATATTTTGGATACATGAATAGAAATATAATAAGCATAGATCGGAAATTCGGATCGATATTTACCTAAAGTTGGCAAAATCCCGGATAAAGATAGGCAAACATGGCGTCGGCTTCTTAAAAATATTATTTTAATAATTTAAGTTCTGGGATTTTGGGATTCTACAAAACGTTAATATAATAATTACTTTACATGTAGGATAAAACGTTCTGTTTTGCTCCTATAAATTCGTTAGGTTAATAAGTTACAGGTAAATTAAATAACATTTGGTTAAACATATACGGGTATGGCCGTCAAAATTTGTACCTTAACGCACTGGAACATGTAACACACATAACACACTAACACACTGGAAAGTAGCCGAAATTTCTAAAGAGGAGTTCACATGTCGGTTTTTATTTTTAACCGACTATCAAAAAAAGGAGGTTCTCAATTCGTGGGGATCTTTGTTATTTTTTAAGTACCTATGTTTCCCGATTACTCAGAGACCACTGGACCGATTTGTTTTTTTTTTTCGTTGTTTGAATGGTTATACTTTCTAGTTGGTTCCATTGTCAACACGTCAGGATCTGATGATGAGATCTTGGAGAAATCAAGGGACACCTATAGCGATTTCGGTATTTTTCACTGTAACTGGTGCATTTGCTTTTGAAAAGTACTATTTGGTGAAGTGGAACTGATGAAGACCACAGATGACCTCCGGAACTCCTTAACGGTACCTATTTGAAGGGTGGCGATAAGATATCTGTATTAAGATATTTGAGCGGCTCTGAGGGATTACATTTAGGTTTTAATATGACTATGATATTATCGCGGCGTTACCTGCGGCGAGCTTGAAATGTTCTATAGTTTCTCACTAATTGCGAAGTGGGACAATATAACAGCATAATAAATAGGATCACTAAAAAGTATAAAATAAAATAAATGTTTAAAAAAAACAAAAACTCGCTTTCAAAAATGCATGGGTTTTTGGTTTTTTTAAACATTTATTTTTATTGATAAGATTGTACCTACTTGGTTTAACGTACACACAGATCTAGGAACTGGACGCTGGTACTTATCCGAATAAAACATCGTAAAATTAATCTTGTTTGATTTATTTCCAACCATGAAGCAAACACATACAAATAAATGAAAAATATATCAATAAGTGAGTATCAAAGCAATGTCGAGAATTAAAAAAAACAAGTAAGCTTCTTAGAAACAGACATTTATTTTCAAAGAATAAGTATGTACTTACTTACATCAGTATGAGCACTGATGTACATACACAATAGGCAGCTTATCCTGCGGTTATTCCCCGGGTTTCCATCGGTCGGTCAAATAATCTCAGCGTGAAGAAGTAACAGACATGCAACCAACAACACATTCATATTTATATTATAAGTATGGATTTTATTTGTTGACACCTATCCCTCCTGATAATCGCTATGTTAGCTTTTTATATTTAAAGCATGCAAATATAAACCAACCCTTATCTGGATTCCCGTGTGTTATCATAGCAAAAAGCGTATCACACGTAACGAACGGCATAACGCACATAACACACAACGTAACACACATAACGCACATAAATGAATGAAAAAAACAAATTGGTTTATCGCCGCCATTGTGGACGCTACACTTGTGATGATTCTTTGTTTCATAGAATATGGTTTATATTTTCGAATAGAACAACGGTAAAACATAATATTTACACTTATCTTGACAAAATGTCCTTCCGACGTATTTCTTGTTCCAATTCTCGCAGTTTTCACTATGAAAAGTAATAAATTCCACCGATAATGAACGCCATACACCCGATGTGCGACATTTGACCTAATACCTACGTTGTTGCTCTAGCAAATAAATACGATACGGTGCTACCATACCAGGAAGGAAAAAAATCTAACGATGAAAACTTAAGTGTGTTACATGTGGAAAATTGTGTGGACTTTGTATTGAAACACATTTTTGTATATCTGAATATTAAATTGTGTAAATGTTTGTTTCATTGGTTTAAAGGTTTTTAATCATAGAATACGGTGTGATTAATTTCATATCAAAAATCGTTTTCGTAAAAAAATAAAAATAACATTTATGTAAAGGGGATGGTACCTAGGCACGATTTTCTGACTGCCTACATCACTTTTAATCATGATATTGCCGCAATTACGACCATTTACAAGAGTTTAATTATTCCAACCCATTAAAGTACTAAGGGAGATTAAAGTATTCGATAGTTTCATAACATATCTATGCACATTTTTTTTTAAGAAATTTAAGCGTGGAGCTTCATTTAAAAAGTACAAGTTTTGACGGCCATACCCATACATGGAAAATAACTTCAAACAGTTAATATAAATAAATAATTATGAATTAATGCCGGTGTAATTTATTTATTTTGAAATCCCGGAAATTTTATATGAATTATATGATTGATCCACCTCCATACAACTGAACAACAAAGCCGGCGCTAAAGTATAGGTAAATATCGATCCGAATTTCCGATCCCTGATAATAAGGTATTATATTTGCCGTCGTGTAAACACTTTATCGTCACTTTATGGGGCCGCAAAGCTAACTGGCCCGGGGCGCCAAATTTTCAAATACGCCCCTGAAAATAACATATCCTAGATAGCTTCCTGGCTTAATTTTGCTTATCCCCATGAATATCTCAATAGTTACGGCACGATTCTTTTGAAGATGTCACCATCATACTTCTGAGATGGTTTAGATGGCAACCAATAATTTTAAACAATTTCACTTCATCAATTTTATCATTTCATCGTATTTCTATATTACTGATGTTTTCATTATATCTTAAACATTGACTTGGTTAGTTAAGTTAGGTTAGAATTGCGACTACCAAAAAAAAAAAACTCATGCGTCCAGCAATGTCATTCAATTAAGTGAAAAATTTGCACCATGATATTCATTGGTAGCAGAGTTGGGCGTTATCTAGATAATTTCTCATCTAGATAATTATTTCAAATAAAATCATTCCAAATAAATTTATTCGAAGATAAATTCAATCACAAATAATGCGTTGACAACTTTTTTATTTAGATAAATTATCTAGATGAAAATAACTGGCCTCGATTGTTATTGAAGTAAGCTTAGATAAATAAATTTATATAGAATGTCACGTCGGATCAAACCGTCATCGTCACACTGACATTTCTCATAAAATCAGAAAATTATTTTTGCCATTTCATAAACGCTGCAATGTCGTCCACTAGGTCCAATTCAGCATTAGACGGCAAGTTTTTTAAATACCATTCCGGAAGGTCTGATGTCTGTATGTTATGTTTACCGCTGAATGAAGTGAATATAAAGGGATCTCTAACTTCTTCATCAAATTTTCTAAATCATTTAAAACGGAAGCATGGAAACGGAGCATTTGAACACGTTAAATGTTGTAAAAGAGACAAAAAGAACGGTAGCGGAAATATGTCGACGAACAATACGAAAACAAATGTCCCATATATTTATATTTCATTAATTTAAATATGTAAAAAACATTCATTAATTTTGTTGTAGGTTATTTTCATTTCATCATGCCCAACCGCTTCTAGTTCTACATGACTGTACTACTGACATTCATCTTTTATTTAAAACCCAACTAATTTATCTAGATAAAAACGAAAATCATCTAAATATATTCAAAATAACAAATGACGGGTTATTTAGTTATTTCAAATAAAAGATGATTTAGTTAACTTCCCGTTTATTCGTAAATAGATAACTTTTGCCCAACTCTGATTGGTAGGTACCTGGTTAAAATATACAATATACCTACTTTGAGTTTCTTGCGGCGTAGCTTGGGGCGAGCCTTAAATTTCTTATTTATGCAGAAGTATTACAACTAAAATGTATAGCTTTTTTTTTGATAATTTTTAATGAGATCATAAATATCATAATGTTAAATGTATCAATTTTATGTAACTAAATAGATCTTTTATGTTTTCTAGGATATTACACAACCATTACCCTAGCTGTCTATGGCAACTTGACCCAGGTCATCACTGAAGCTCCGGTGGGTGTAAACCCTTCACCGGTTCAGAGACCATCCATCCCGAGGGAAGTACCCATAGTTGCCAATGTTCCACCACCAGAATGGACAGCAGAAGCTTCCATCCCAATACCAACATATACAGGCTCTGTTGCTACCTCCACAGAAGCCTACGCTCCCAACTATCCTCCGGAAAACTATGATATTCCTTACCGGACTGATTACTATGACAATGAGCCTCCTAAGGATCCTCGAACCTACCACATGGATGATGACTGGGAAAAAGACCGCAGAGCTTTGAGTCTTGACAGAGAGGGAGACAGGATAAGGCATAGCCCTCCTCGTTCTATCGAGTTGGACAGAGAGAGGGATAGAAGAGATGGTCGAAGTCGCAGGCGGTCTCTCGATAGAGGGCGTAGCTGCGATTCGTCGCGGTTGCGCGATCGAAGTAGGGATTTGGATAGGGTCGACCGTTTGCACTCCAGGTCGAGAAGTCGGGAGAGAGACTATGTAGTTAAAGGGGAATATAGACCTTTAAGTAGGTCTAGGTCGCGTAGTATAGACAGAGACAGATTGCGCGGACCTTCCAATGATCGTGACTGGGACCGAGGTTCTTATAAAAAGGACGACTATAGGCGTCACAGGGACTCTTCGTACGATAGATCTCGTGGCGGTTCGTACGACAAACGATCCGGGTCCTACGAAAGACGGTCACCTTACGACAAAAGAGCGCCTTCGTATGAACGCAAGCCCTATGAAAAACGTGGACCGTCTTATGAAAAGAGGATGTCTCCTAGAGCTTCGTCTTACGAACGTCGCGCGCCTTCGTACGAGAAGCAGGCACCATACGATAAGAAAAGGCACTCACCCTACAGTCGGATTAGGACGTCTAGTTACGGCAGCCGCTCCCCAAGTCGTGATGATCCTAGAAAAAGACCTAGAACTCCTCCGGGCGAGAGCAGCAGAAGACCTTTATCACCCAGAGAAGGAGACGCCTCCAGTCCTATTAACTCCATAAGGTCTGAAGAACCTGGTGAGTATGATAGAAGTGGAAAACAGATACCACGCGTAGATTTCTATCACCAAAGCTATAGACACAAAAATCCTATTAGGAGTCCTTCGCAAGAAGTCGAAAATCCTCCATATGTGGAACCACAGCACTCTAGTTTAGTGACTGTGCAAATTGTTGATACCACAGCAGCAAAACCGATAGAATCGCCCGCTCGCAACACTGAAGAAGATAGGTCTATAGATGCCGAACAATTTGAACCAATTCTATCTGATGAAGATATTTGTGATGATCTTGAAGGACCACCATACATGGAAGTTGATTACGACGTCAACGATTATGGTGGCATTGATGATATTATCAAATACTTCAACCCGTTCAAGACCGACTGGAAAAAGTACGAACATGTTAATAGTATACATATACTTGCAAATGAGACTAAAGAAGAAATCAAAGATGTTATGACCGCTAGATTCGATGAGCTATGTGACGCCAGCGCGGATTTATTTAAGATGTACGATTTGTCTAAAGCTGCAAAGAAGAGGGATCAAAGGTTCCTCCTGAATTCTTTTACTGAAGTCGACAATGGCCTGAGAGAGGAGTGGGTTCATCAGTGTGAACAAATCACTACGGCTCTGACCAATCTTTGTACAAATACTGATATAATTTTAAGAATATTCAAAAGTAAATCCGAGGAACCAGATGAATTCACGGATATCTACAATTTAATAGCTACCTTTTGCCGAATCGGATTGAACTTTGATTTTGCCTTGGCTCAACAGTTAGCAACGTACAAAATAAGGCATATGAAATGCGGCATCCGCTTAGCAGAGTCCCTTTTTTCTCACAGGCACAATAAACAAGTTATGAAAGTATTACTTGATGCCGGAATTGACATTCAAAAATTACTATTGGAAATGTACTCCAAAGAGTACATGGCCTTGAGTATCCGTCTCATGATCTTAAAGGCTCTAAATGGCTGCCTGTCTTCCAAGGTGGCAATTGACCATTTCATGAAGGAAGCGATATATCCGAAATTTGGCAAGAAACAAAGTGACAATGACAGAACACCTAAGAATGGCTATCAAGCTCTAATTACAATCATGCAGACGAATCCTCTTGCTAGAATTAAATTTTCAATTAGTGCATTGATTAAGAAGCTAAATATCTACGAATTACTAGAAAAACTACGTGACTTGGTATTAACTTTTAATACCACAACGGTTGAGAACACGCAAGCTGACGATGCGGAGCTTTCAGACAGTGACACAGATTTTATCGTCAATTCTCTAGAGGAGGTGCTATCCATGTACCATTCACAATGCTTCCATTTATCTCAGCCTAAACGTTTTCTCCCTGTTTCAGCTCAGTTTGAGATCAGCAAAGATGGCTCTAATGAGACTTTACTAGAATTTTTCAACATTCACCAAATTTTAGAAGTCTCCTTGTACCTACTGACTTGTCCGACAACTTCCAACAATCTGGTGGTCATAAGCCCTATTCATGATCTTATTTATGAGTTAGTGCACTCACAGAATGGTTTGAATTTCCTGTACAGGAATATGGGACTGAGTGAACTTATTTTCAAGACACTAGTACAACCTTATGGTCAACAAACTACAGATGAGTTCCTCTTTCCCCATGATTTAAGCCACTACACGGACCTACAAATTCTTGGCCTAGAAATGGCGTACAGACTCAAGGCTCTGTATTATTTGGAATCCATCTGCGACTTGCAAGCTGGCAAAGCGGATGAAAACGAGTTGATAGATAGACTCCAATCTTTATACTGTCTAAGCTTTGGAAGTATCGGTAGAACGGCCGTTCCTGACGTCATCGCTATGGGTGATAGAGCGGAATGTTTGATGGATGTGTTCGAAAAAGAGTTGAAACTTAAAAGTAAGAGTGAATCGCCCTCAAAGCAGAAATCACCTGCAAAGGGTTATGCTATTGAACTTATAGTATCTGCAGTTCGATATGCAGCCAGTGTACCATTTTTGAAGAAATATGGAAATCGTCTTATAAACGTTTCTAAGGAACACGACAGATTCGAGCCAAGCGTTTCTAGCGTTCTGCAAGAAGTGATACCGTACTTGAAACCTGTCGAGAAAACCAATCTATTGTCGGGAGAGGACATGGGCGAGTGCGTAGAGATTCTCAAAGGGACGTTGGAACAAGTACCTGATTTACCCGGAGAACTAATGACTTGTCTGAGGATCTTGCGACATTTCTGCATTTCGGACTACGAATCAAACGTGTCGATTGCCAGTGAATCGGCTACAGACGAATACATCGAGTTGAAGTATAAATACAACGTTTTACAACTGTTTTCTCTGGATGGAGTAGCTCATTTAGCTGGAGTGTTAGACCGCCTAGCATTGCACTTCGATCAACCGAGCATGCATACAGCTTTCTTCGCTTCAGTGAAAGGACTTCAACTGGCACAAATTCTTCTACCTTGCTTGAGACTTTTGGACGAAATGATAGCAAGAGTGGTAAGATGTCGGGGCTCGCGGTTCCGCGATTTGACAGCAGCTCCAGTGTTGCTTAAGACTTACGGAATAGCTAAGGCATTTCCTCTAGGGTCAGTAGGGTATAGGACGGCTACTAAAGCTGCCGAAGCAGCTGTGAAAGCATTATTGGCTTACGCCCAACCTATTGCCGACAACGCCCACGATGGTGATTCCATACGCCGAGGGCCATGGACTTCTCTATGCTCTGAAGTGATCTCGTACACAACCACGGCTCCCTACACCTTTGTATCCGGCCTTTTAGTGTTTTCGGAATTATTGCCATTACCTTTACCGATGCAGACGAAAACGCCTCCAACTGAGAGAGAGTTAGCCGATGCTTCGAATGAAAGGAGGTTGTGGTCGGCGCATCTTCACGCGTTATCTAACGATTTGACTGACATGATTCAGATCATATGTATGTCTACTTATCGCCCAGTTGTCCATATGTTGAGGAGAGTGTGTGTGCAGATAGCAGACTTAGCACCAAATACAGCAGCGACAGTGGCCCGAGCCGCCGTTGGGACTGTGACAAGGGAATTGAAGCCAGGAGAACCGGCCACAGCGAGTTCCGCTAGAGTTATGGGATTCCTGGCCTGCTTAGTTTCACACGCACCAGTAAAATGCGCAGTACTACACGCTATGAACAGTGGAGGGCCTAGGTCTACTGATGTTCAGACAGCTTTATGTGGAGTATTCAGTTTAGCCAATGCATCGAACGAGCACGCTGCAGCACAAGAATTTGCAGCGCACGCTTTAGCAGCTTTCTGTGATGCGGAAGTAACATTGACACCATTACACGCTCCCACGGATGTGTTACTGGCTAATTCGTTGCCCGGAAAAGAAACTTTAGCAGCCTTTTTGGAAGCCTCAGCGGATTGTTTAGAATCAACCACCAAAACTTGTGCAGTGGCATCAGCGATTGTAAGAGCTTACTTTGTTCTTACTGAACATCAGTACGGATTCGTGCAGTTTAAGAAATTTGTGACGAAGAAGAGAGAAGCTTTGGGGAAGTTCTTCAGATGGGCGCTGGAAGGGCCGGCAGAGGAAAGAGCAGAGTGCCTGAGTCTCTATCTGGACCTCATTAGGATCTTGAAGGTGGAAGAAGGAGAGGGTCCGGTCGGGAGGAAGGCTCTGCTGGCTGATGATGAAGTCGCTGACATGGTCGGCTACTCCGCTGGTGAAGACCATCCTGCTTTAATTTTGGAGAAAACTCTGAAGGTATGTAGATTTATATTTAAAAACTACATACATATATACATACCTTCACGCCTTCATTCCCAGAGTGGGGTAGGCAGAACTACAGAATTACCAACAACTCTAAAACACTTGTTGAAAACTCTGTAACCACAATTTGCACAATTAGGCTAAGATGTTTAACAGTGTATATTAGTGACAGGTAGCAAGCCCATCGCCTAACAGTACTACAAGCCTTTATTCCCTTAGTCGCCTCTTACGACATCCACGGGAAGACATGGAGTGGCACTATTCTAACCCGGCAACCACACGGCGAAACCGGCAAAAACTCTTTGTTTTATACGGTTTCATTTTATATTACAAAATATTGACATTAATACTTTGATTACATACTTTATTACCTTAATATATAACAATTACTTTGATTCAAACCCTCATTTCTCTTCCGGAGGTGATATACAGGGTGAAATTTAAGTCGTGAATCGTAATCATGTTTTCCGGTAGTGCTGCTGATGACTAACACGAGGCACTAGTAGGTATCACAATTAACGAGCTCCTTAATTAATTTTCTTTAAAAAGAGCAAGTTGATACCTAGTTATCATCACCTGTGGTCACCCTACTCAACCACGTGATTAGGAATGCAACGTTTGCTAAGTGCAAAGGTTATCACTGTTATCTATTAGTATGATACATTTAGCATTTTTGAACTAACACTAATTTAACGTTTAAATGGCTTACTTCTGTTTACATAAAAGAAAAGATCGTATTAAATTCAAGGTTTATTTACACATATTTCAACAAGTGTTCAAAATGTTCGCCCTGGACTTGTAAACACAGTTCCGCCCGTCGCCTGAGGTTATTTTTTACACGGCTTAACACATACACATCGGCTCTTTCTGCTTCAAATGCACTTACGATTTTTTGACGCAGCTCCGCTACTGTTTCTGACGGTAGTTCGTGGACTCGTCGTTTGATATCTCCCCAAAGATAGAAATCTAAGGGTGTCAAATCCGGGCTTCTTGGTGCCCACGCAATAGGTCCATTTCGTCCGATCCACCGGCCAGGGTATTCTCTATCTAAGTGTGCTCGAACTTCGCGGTGGAAATGAGCAGGGGCTCCGTCTTGTTGATAATGCAAGTTGTTCAAATACTGACTCGGTACTTCTCTCAACAAATCTGGAATTACGTTGATCAGAAACTGGAGATAGTTTTGGCCATTTAGACGTCGTTCAAGGAAATAAGGCCCAATCAATGCATCATTGAGAATGCCTGCCCACACATTAATACTAAATCTGACTTGATAGGCATCTCTTCGGGTAACATATGGATTACTTCGACACCACCAATGCTCATTGTGAACGTTAAACAGCCCCATCCGCGTAAACGTTGCTTCGTCAGTCCATAGTATGTTTTTGTCTTGGTTTTCTAACAACCACTGGCACATGATCACCCTTTTTTGATAATCAGCCAACACAAGATCTTGCACTGGTTGAAAGTGGTACGGATGTTGGCCTGATGCATTTAGCAACTGCCACACATAAAATTGGCTTACATGAAAACGTCTTGCAGCAGCCCTTGTACTCGCTTGTGGATTACGAATAAAAAATAACCGTATGCTTCTGTACAACCTTTCTGGATGGACTCGTGGGCGACCGCGGGCTTGAGCGTGTGTTGGAACGTTAAATTGACCAAAGTCGCGAAGGTTTTGTATCATCCTCATAATCAAATTACGTCTCGGTACCGGCGACTCGGGATATCTTTCTTGAAAAAGTTCTTGCGTTCGTCCAATTCTACCAGTCTGAGCGTACAAAGACACCATGTCAAACCTTTGTATGCTGGTATAAGGATAAGGAGGAGGCATTTTTCGCTTATTTATTCAAATAAATCGCTTTAATTTTCTTTTGAGAAATGTTTACAATGTTGACGTTATTGACAATTAATGCCAAAACACTAACCAGCCAGTAAATTGCAAAGAGTTTGAATATGTTCTTTTCGAACTTTGTGACAACTATCTTTCGTAATGTAGGGTGTCCAAGAATTTCAAATAAATTAGGATAAAAATTAAACTTTGAGCAAAAAAAAAGAATGATTTATTTGAGTTACCAAATGGTGTAAGTGATTATTAGTCGAGTAAGGGTTTAGGAAAAAATGTTACGATTCACGACTTAGATTTCACCCTGTATTGAAATAAAAAAGTGTTGGTGTTTATTTATCCTTATAATTTGTGTTGAGTTTACAAAAAAACAAGCAATATCAAATCATCTACATAATAAGTCTTTACCTATCTGCCTATCTATTTTCAGGAGCGTATCACAGATGAAGACGTGGTCGCGAACGCTGGCCTCCTCGCCACCTGCCTCCTCAGATTGAAGCCATCCGAGGACCAAATCGAAGTTCTAGAGTATCTCCTGCCGGCTCCAGAGACCCTGGTGGCGCAGTTCGCAGCGCGGACGATATATGCCATCGGGGAGGCGAGCGACGAGAGGCTGACTTCCAGTTATTGGCTGAACCTGCCGGCTGTTGGGGTGGAGGAAGATGTCAATGATAATGAATTGGTAAGTTTTTTACGGCATCAAAAAGATAAACCTGGTTTAGCCTTAAGTATCTGTCTTATTGTCTCAGTCTCAAATGTTGATTAACCTATTCCTAAAATTCGGGGAATTTTTTAACCAGCTCGGATATCATTTCAAGAATTTTCAGAATCGAATAATATTTTGGTTAAGCCGGCCGTATCATTTTAAGTAACCGCGCCATCCAACTGCAGGATGAATCAAAGTCAGCGTCCCACGACATATTTAACCAAAAGCCGAGTTGCATTATAGTTTAAAAGAAGTTATTTTTTACTTTTTTGAAGGGAGGTTTATGAGTTTTTATAACGTTTAAAACTTGCCAGATTTTTGGAAGCCCAGTCCCGATTTTTGGGAGACTTGACCTAGCAACACAAGCTATTTCTGGAGGGCTGTGAAAAAGTGGATAATGTTATAAGTAACCAGCGCGTGTCGGGACAGGTGGCGTGCGACATCCTGGAGCTGGCGCGCTCGCTGGTGTCGGCGGGCGAGGAGGCGCTGGCCGGCGCCGTGCGCAGGCTGGCCGGCGCGCGCGCAGCCCCGCCGCCGCCGCGCGAGCCGCGCGCGCCCGGTAACTACCTCGCTACTGTCATCTATACTGGCTGGTGTCGGCGTGCGCAGGCTGGCCGGCGCGCGCGCAGCCCCGCCGCCGCCGCGCGAGCCGCGCGCGCCCGGTAACTACCTCGCTACTGTCATCTATACTGGCTGGTGTCGGCGTGCGCAGGCTGGCCGGCGCGCGCGCAGCCCCGCCGCCGCCGCGCGAGCCGCGCGCGCCCGGTAACTACCTCGCTACTGTCATCTATACTGGCTGGTGTCGGCGTGCGCAGGCTGGCCGGCGCGCGCGCAGCCCCGCCGCCGCCGCGCGAGCCGCGCGCGCCCGGTAACTACCTCGCTACTGTCATCTATACTGGCTGGTGTCGGCGTGCGCAGGCTGGCCGGCGCGCGCGCAGCCCCGCCGCCGCCGCGCGAGCCGCGCGCGCCCGGTAACTACCTCGCTACTGTCATCTATACTGGCTGGTGTCGGCGTGCGCAGGCTGGCCGGCGCGCGCGCAGCCCCGCCGCCGCCGCGCGAGCCGCGCGCGCCCGGTAACTACCTCGCTACTGTCATCTATACTGGCTGGTGTCGGCGTGCGCAGGCTGGCCGGCGCGCGCGCAGCCCCGCCGCCGCCGCGCGAGCCGCGCGCGCCCGGTAACTACCTCGCTACTGTCATCTATACTGGCTGGTGTCGGCGTGCGCAGGCTGGCCGGCGCGCGCGCAGCCCCGCCGCCGCCGCGCGAGCCGCGCGCGCCCGGTAACTACCTCGCTACTGTCATCTATACTGGCTGGTGTCTGGGTACTTAAGATTCGGCCCTTTTCGAGTATTTCTCCGATTTGATTAGAAAAAGTATGACCCTTCCACTTACTTTCGATCTGTATATCCCTTTCATCAATCTTTTTTTATTCATCCTTTCCAAATGACCGAACCATCGAAGCATCCCCTTTTCAATCTTAGTCACTACATCTTCTTTTATTCCACATTCCTCTCTGACTTTTTCATTTCTTACTCTATCAATCAGTTTCACATCAGTCATCACAAATACTACGCAAAGAGCGCATTTCAACTACATTTACACGACTTTCATTATTATTCATATTCATTATTCATTTCATTATTATTCATACTCGTCGTTATTCATAATACTGGTAAACATCTTAGCCGAGTTGGGCAAGATGTGATTATACAATTATCAACAAGTTTTAAGAGTTGTTGGTAATTGTATAGTTCTGCCTACCCATTCTGGGAATGAAGGTGTCTGTTATTTATCCTCATTGAGCCGTACTGGTCCCGCAGTGGCGCTGAGCCGCGCGCGCGCCGAGGGGGACGCGTTCCGCTCGCGGCCGCCCAACACGTCGCGCCCGCCCAGCCTGCACGTCGACGACTTCACCGCGCTGCACCCGCCCTACGGCAAGCAGCGGTAACGTCACCTCTCACTTCTGATTACTGGCACACCTTACATTGGAGAAAAGCCAAACGAATTAGTTAAACATTATAGAAATAACACGTCATCTTATTTAAACATTCATTTTGCAACAGTTGCGAGTGTTTTTTGATTTAGTTATATACTGTGTTGCATACAATACTTTTTCTACACTAGGTTTCAGATATAATGCAAAATTAAATTAACAAAATAAGCGTTATTTACTCAATAATGGTGGTAGTTTGTTATCTGATCCTAGTCCCGTTACTAGAGGAGTTCCTCAGGGTTCAATTTTGGGTCCACTTTTGTTTATACTTTATAGCGCAGACATCACTCAGTGTGTTCGACAGTGTAATTTTCATCTTTATGCGGACGATCTTCAAATTTACCTATCATTCGATCCCGTGAATACAAATAAAGCAGTATCTAAAATAATCGAAGATCTTGAACGGATAAATGACTGGGCCACCAAAAACTGTTTGGTTCTAAATGCTCTAAAAACTAAGTACATGATACTGGGCTCCAAAAATCAAACAGCGAAAATTGCAAGTTCTGATCCCAAAATAATGATTGACAGCGTTTGTGTTGAATGTGTCTCTGAAGCGCGTAATCTTGGTTTACTTGTAGACAGCAATTTACGTTTCGAACGTCACGTTGTTGAGTTAGCCCGAAACTGTTTCTACCGTTTGAAGGTTCTCTACAACATTAGAGATTATCTTAGCATAGAACTTAGAGTGAGACTATGTGAAGCACTTGTACTGTCCAAGCTAAACTACTGCCTTACCACGTTCTGGCCGTGCCTCCTGGAACGGTCCCGCCGTCTCTTTCAAAAAGTCCAAAATGCCTGCGCTAGATTTTGTTTCAAAATACCGCCACGCACACATGTTACTTCTTATTTAAATAACGCAGATATTTTAAAAATTTCATCTCGCTACGATCTCTTACTATCGTGTTTGTTATTTGACATTGTTAAGTCGGAAACCCCAAGTTACCTGTTCAAAAAATTCACTTGGTGTAAACATAATACCAGAACGTCTCGTGCAGTGGTGCTGATGGTACCGCCCCACAGGACTTGTGCTTTTAGGGGGAGTTTCAAGTACCAAGCGACAAAGTGCTGGAATAACATCCCACCACCTATACGTAGTTGCAAATCAAAGCCCCATTTTAGAGTTAAATATAAATTATATCTATTAAGTCGGCAAAAATTACTATCTTGATTCTTCCCCATTACACTATTTTATATACTATGTTATACTTCAATATTGAATGAGTATGATTATCTTTTAACAATATTAATTAATAAAATGTATGAAGGTATTTATTTATTTATTGAATGTATTAAATCAGATCTTTCGCACACTAGTTTTTGACAAATCCATTAATTTTTAATTTTAATTTTTAAATATAAGGTAGACTTTACCCGCTCGTATAATAAGGTTTTAATGGGCACGTCTTTACATTACTTAATAATGCTAGCGTCACTACTTCAAAGGTTCTGGCAGAATACCAGTGCTGCGGGTCTCCGCAGTTTTATGCTGAGCCAGCGCCTTTTTTTCGCAGCATCACATGGCTCTTTACTTGTTTAGTTTTATGTTATTTATTAGTTAATTGGTTAATTGCATTATTTGTAATTTTGTTTTGGCTTTATCAGCCATGTGCATGTTTTGTGGAAAATAAAGATGTTTATCTATCTATCTATCTATCTAATAGTAATAAAAGTAACCAATACGAACTAAGCACAGAACAATAAACGAGCGGGAAACATGAAAACGACAAAATATGTATAAGTCTATGGTTAACTTTGTTTTTAAATTGACGTGCCCTTGTCAGATTTTAAATCAAAAAAAGATTCTCTTAAGTTGGCAGTGATGCAGTGATATCAACATTTCAAACAAAGTCTATGAATTCTGTGGTTTGTTATGTTGGTAAAATGTGTGTTTATATCGCTTAATACTTTAACCTAAGTTTAGTAAGAAGTTTGGCAGTTAAGCGTGTCGTTTTGGCTCAAAAATGCACAAGTGCTGTTATGAGGAATAGACTAGATAGACTTTTCTACGGATTATTCTGCAAACATATTATGTATGTTCATATTCTTATATAAATGTTCGTGACTATATAAATGACAAATTAAAGTAGGTACAGGAGTCGGAAAAATCATAAAGTTAATTGGTCAAATAGCCATTTCCTTAACCTTTTGAACGCCACAGTCGGCTCTGGCCGACAACTGAAAATCGTGCCACTGACGCCACCGTCGGCCACAGCCGACACAAGTTAGAGATTAAAAGAGACTTTGTTTCGTATGGATTAAGTTGTAATTTGCGTAGCATAGCAAACATGTGTGGCGTGTGAGTGACGCATTTTGTATTTAACGTATGGCGTTCAAAAGGTTAATTAATCTGGGAATTTTATGATGCTATTTTTTTAAGGCAACCTGTTATATACCTTCGGTCCCAAAATATGTATGATTTTGGTAGACTTGGTCAGTTTTGGGGGCTGATTTTTAATTTTCGAGTGCTCGAAAGTCAAAAATCGGCTCCCTGGAGCTTGCCGTTAGTAGTCGATTATATGGATTAATTAGAATGGTCGTATCGTTCCAGCGGCATGCGGCGCGGCGCGGGCGCCCCGGACCGCGGGCGCTTCGCCTCGGCCGCGCCCGTGCACGCGCACTACCGCCACCTGTGAGTACACTACACTCCTCGCACACACTACACTACACTCCTCGCACACACTACACTCCTCGCACACAACTACACTCCTCGCACACAACTACACTCCTCGCACACAACTACACTCCTCGCACACACTACACTCCTCGCACACAACTACACTCCTCGCACACAACTACACTCCTCGCACACACTACACTCCTCGCACACACTACACTCCTCGCACACACTACACTCCTCGCACACAACTACACTCCTCGCACACAACTACACTCCTCGCACACACTACACTCCTCGCACACACTACACTCCTCGCACACAACTACACTCCTCGCACACACTACACTCCTCGCACACACTACACTCCTCGCACACAACTACACTCCTCGCACACAACTACACTCCTCGCACACAACTACACTCCTCGCACACACTACACTCCTCGCACACAACTACACTCCTCGCACACAACTACACTCCTCGCACACACTACACTCCTCGCACACACTACACTCCTCGCACACAACTACACTCCTCGCACACAACTACACTCCTCGCACACACTACACTCCTCGCACACACTACACTCCTCGCACACAACTACACTCCTCGCACACACTACACTCCTCGCACACAACTACACTCCTCGCACACACTACACTCCTCGCACACAACTACACTCCTCGCACACACTACACTCCTCGCACACAACTACACTCCTCGCACACACTACACTCCTCGCACACAACTACACTCCTCGCACACACTACACTCCTCGCACACAACTACACTCCTCGCACACACTACACTCCTCGCACACAACTACACTCCTCGCACACACTACACTCCTCGCACACAACTACACTCCTCGCACACAACTACACTCCTCGCACACACTACACTCCTCGCACACACTACACTCCTCGCACACAACTACACTCCTCGCACACACTACACTCCTCGCACACAACTACACTCCTCGCACACACTACACTCCTCGCACACAACTACACTCCTCGCACACACTACACTCCTCGCACACAACTACACTCCTCGCACACACTACACTCCTCGCACACAACTACACTCCTCGCACACACTACACTCCTCGCACACAACTACACTCCTCGCACACACTACACTCCTCGCACACAACTACACTCCTCGCACACACTACACTCCTCGCACACAACTACACTCCTCGCACACACTACACTCCTCGCACACAACTACACTCCTCGCACACACTACACTCCTCGCACACAACTACACTCCTCGCACACACTACACTCCTCGCACACAACTACACTCCTCGCACACACTACACTCCTCGCACACAACTACACTCCTCGCACACACTACACTCCTCGCACACAACTACACTCCTCGCACACAACTACACTCCTCGCACACAACTACACTCCTCGCACACAACTACACTCCTCGCACACAACTACACTCCTCGCACACACTACACTCCTCGCACACAACTACACTCCTCGCACACACTACACTCCTCGCACACAACTACACTCCTCGCACACACTACACTCCTCGCACACAACTACACTCCTCGCACACAACTACACTCCTCGCACACAACTACACTCCTCGCACACAACTACACTCCTCGCACACAACTACACTCCTCGCACACAACTACACTCCTCGCACACAACTACACTCCTCGCACACAACTACACTCCTCGCACACAACTACACTCCTCGCACACAACTACACTCCTCGCACACAACTACACTCCTCGCACACAACTACACTCCTCGCACACAACTACACTCCTCGCACACAACTACACTCCTCGCACACATCTACACTCCTCGCACACACTACACTCCTCGCACACAACTACACTCCTCGCACACAACTACACTCCTCGCACACAACTACACTCCTCGCACACAACTACACTCCTCGCACACAACTACACTCCTCGCACACAACTACACTCCTCGCACACAACTACACTCCTCGCACACAACTACACTCCTCGCACACAACTACACTCCTCGCACACACTACACTCCTCGCACACAACTACACTCCTCGCACACAACTACACTCCTCGCACACAACTACACTCCTCGCACACAACTACACTCCTCGCACACAACTACACTCCTCGCACACAACTACACTCCTCGCACACAACTACACTCCTCGCACACACTACACTCCTCGCACACAACTACACTCCTCGCACACAACTACACTCCTCGCACACAACTACACTCCTCGCACACAACTAGACTCCTCGCACACAACTACACTCCTCGCACACAACTACACTCCTCGCACACAACTTCACTCTCGCACGATTACTCACCACATTGTCAAAATATAAGATGTTGAAATGGTTTTGCATAATATTGTTTGGTGTAAGAAGAAAGAAAGAAGATTGACCAAAGGGATATACAGATCGAAAGTGAGTGGAAGGGTCGGAAGGGGCCGCCCTAGGCGTACTTTTTTTAATCAAATCGGAGAAATACTGGAAAAGGGCCGAATCCGACGTGCGTGCATGACTCGATGTATGAATGTTGAAGAAGCGAAAGAAATTTGTCAAGATCGTAGCAAGTGGAAAGAATTGGTCTCTGCCTACCCCTCTGGGAAACAGGCGTGATTTAATGTATGTATGTAATGTATGTTTGGTGTAACATTTGTATGGAATAACGTTATTTCGTCGAATGGTTTTTTGGTATAACGTTGTTATTCCGAATATTTTTACCACTAGTTTTATTTTTTAATTTTCCACTGCCAGTCATGTAAATAACTACATTTTACAGATGTGTTTGGAAAGTAAATATGGAATGAACCCTAAACATGAGGCGAAGTCGACGGAGCTCCTATTCCGCGTAATTGTGGCGCTTCGGGCCTTGACACAATTCTAACCTAACCTAACCTATAGGATTAGTTAAGTGATCATGGTGTAGTTCTTTTATATTGGGCCGCAAGCCGACCCGTATTACTCTACTCTAGTCGGTAAAACCATATTGTATTGACATGTTATCGTTTGGTCAACGTTATAATAGCTCTTATTTACTTAACAGTGATGGCGGCTGAGATAAAACAGTACAATAAAATCAAAAATGTCAAGAGCAATATGAGTTTACCGATGAGCATAGAGCTTTTTTATGTTTGTTTGCCTTTTCAAAAAGCAGCTTTATTTTTTCCAATAGTTAGGTATTAAAATATGAATAGGTACAGCCAAGTGTAAACATATAAGAAACACTTGTGGGAGACACAAGACTTGTGGGAGGACCTTGTGAAGGGTCCGTCCGGGTTGGTACCACCATCTTATCCATTAACCTACCGCCAAGCAGCAGTGTTTGCATCGTTGTGTTCCGGTTTGTGGATAAGACAGCCGGTGAAATGACTAGCATAGAGGCATTCCATCTTAGTCCTCAGAGTTGGCAACGCATTTGCAGACTTGTGAATGCGAATGTCTATGGGTCACAGTTTCCACTTACCATCAGGTGGCCTGTGTGCTCGTTTGCCTTCCCATGCTATAAAAAAAAAAACTCCGATATTACTGTTGGACATGGACTTTCCCCCAAAGCTCTTTGGAGAAGGTTTATGTCCAGCATTTCACGTGTGACATGATGATGATGATGATGTCGATGATGATGATGTCGATGATGATGATGATGATGATGATGGTGATGGTGATGATGATGATAACGATAATGTTGTACCTGCGCAGGCGCGGGCGCGGCGCGTGGGAGATGGGCGCGCAGCACTTCGGCCACTTCGCGCCCGCCTCGCCCTACATGATGAGTGAGTGCATTTGTCTTATTTCTTCAACGGGCTTCATCCATCACAGTTGATTCTGTCTAGCTGTCAACGTCTAGAATAGCCATTATACAGCGTGGAAAAATAAGTCGGGCCCTGGAGGATAACTACCTTAAATCCTTGAGTTGGCTCATTTTACTTAAAGGAGACTCCTTTATTTTTTAAAAGGAACAAAATTGCATTCAAAGATTTTTTTAAACTTGCTTGCTTTGCCCGGGACACGGACCAACTAAAATAAAAAAAAAACAAAGACTCGCTATTTTATTATACTAATCGATAGGATTATTATTCAGGATACAATTTCTGTAACAAACATTTGGTCTTAAAAATAAAAATAATCGTAATATCTAACTTTATTTTATCTTATTTTTCCACACTGTATTGCGCATTTTTTATTTATTGTACGTACAGTAAATGAAACCAAAAGACGTAGCTTTTTAGGGTTCAGTGCCCGAAGGTCACCCAACGGGACCTTAACCTCCGAAGTCCCCGCGTACAAAAAAATGTACAAAATACGGCCATTGCAATAAAATATCAATTGTTAAGAAGATAACGTAGAATTTGTCTTGTTTTTATGACTGGCAATTAAGAAAATAGACTATTGCAATTTATAGAATTTATTTATTAAGTTTATTGTGGGAGGACCTTTGTGCAGGGTCCGTCCGCATTGGTACCACCATCTCAGTGGCGTGCCTAGGGTTTCAGAATAGGGCAAGCCGAGAGATATGTTTTGTAGTTTTTACGGTTATTATGGATAAATTTATCTTGTTACCACATTACTGATCAATCTTCACTTCACTCTGCAGTTGTATAGGCATTTGCTTACGTGGACGAGCTCACCAAAGCACCCTGAAGGCATGTTACCACTAGATATAATTTTACAGCCATATCAGCAATTGCATACTTTCGGTGGCCTTGAAAAAAGCCGCTTGGTTTGTATGAGAGAATAAAATAAAGGTCCAACTTCTTATTTTAACTTTGCTTGCCTAGGGAGAAAGCAATAAGTACTTACTTTTATTTCAATTACCTATCTAAAAATTAAGTACATACATATTACACAACAAAGTTAAATTAAATTATTATTTGTATACATCGAATGTGTTTTTCTAAAACGCCATCGTACCTATTTTGAAAGTAGCGACACAAGCTCTAAAAAATTACCCTTATTCAATGAAGTTTTAGACTCATCGTGACCTCTGAAGGGAAGTTCTTGTTGTGCTAAATGACAAACGACATCGACTAATCTTTGAAAAACGCTACTATTGTTATCAACACGCATGTTGTTTTGTAATTTCCTTTGATAATTAGCGCGATAAAGATGTCTCAATTCGCTGTTTACCAAAATCACTAAAATAAATTACCGCGTTCATGTGTTTTCGAGAATTCATGTGTCTTTTAATGGCGCCAGCTAAATTATTTAAATCGTCATAACCAGATGTATTCCACACGTTTTTGTCGTTAGAAAAGAAAATACAACACCAGCAATATAACTTATTAGAGTGCGAACAACCAACAATCCAATGAGTTTTGTACACTGACCTGTTAAACTGCCTTTTGTGCGATTTACTACTCTGAGAAATACACAAGTCAGGCGTAGGTTTTGCCGAAGAAATAAGTACCTTTTTCTCTGCGAAGTCCAAACATTTTACCTTTCCGTCGACAAGCAAAGTTTGTGCACACTTTAAAATATCACAGTCACACGGGACTTCCTCCATTGTCAATCTAATTGAATCACAACTCACAACACCACAAAAAAAAACGTATTATTGCACTGACCGCGCCGCGCTTCTCAACGCCTAAACAAAACAAAACAAACTATTCAACACGTGAATAAAAGCATTTGTCAACAAATAGCAATGGCGGCTCAACGCGCGCTCCGCGCCTGCGCGAAGCGAATTTCGCATTTACTATGGACTCGTGTACAACTTCATACGCAAGCTTGGCTTTTTACTCTCATACTATTTGCCATATTAATACACGAGCAGACGTTTTTGGGCATATGCCGTTTCGGTGGGTAAGACAGAGAATATGAAAGCCCGATTGCAAGCCAATACGTGCGAGCGAGATACGAGCTAGCCGCGTCATGAATAGTTCGACTGGTTGCCGCACAGCGCTGAGCGCTGTGCTGCGTAGGTGGCGGCCGGCGGTGCGCGGTAAAATTTTGTAGGTATATACTACTGTTGCATGTAATTTGATTTGAAGAATTTAGTGAGAGCGCGCGGCGCGCGAATGTGAAATACCTATCTAATACATTACGTGGATTTAATGTATAGTTATTTTTGTAAGGCAAGGCAAGCCCGGCTTTTGGGCTTATATGGCAGTACCGCCACTGCACCATCTTATCCACTAACCTACCGCCAAGCAGCAGTGTTCGCATTGTTGTGTTCCGGTTTGGGGATAAGACAGCCGGGGAAATGACTAGCATAGAGGCATTCCATCTTATTCCTCAGGGTTGGCAACGCATTTGCAGTCTTAGGATTGCGTTCTTGTGAATGCGAATGTCTATGGGTCTCAGTTTCCACTTACCATCAGGTGGCCTGTGTGCTCGTATGCCTTCCTATGAGATAAAAAAAAAAAACCCACTGGCAAATTTCGTTGTGTGGTGGGTCTTAGGAGAATAAATATGCCTCCTCTGTCCGTGCGTTCGTTAAATACAAAGAAAATGAATGTTAATATACTTATTTTTCAGGCGGCATGGGCTGGGTCGGCGCGCGCATGCAGCGCGGCCCGCGGCATCGGAACTTTATGCGCTAGAGACCCACGATGATACTCCCCGCAGTAGAAGATTCCTACAATTATATTATATATCAAGAAACGTTATGCTCATTGACCTTTTGAACGCCACCGACGGCTCTGGCCTTCAACGTAAAGTCGTGCCACTGACGCCACGAAGTCTACAGCCGTCACAAGTTCAAGATCGAAAGAGACTTTATTTCGTATCAATAAGGCGTAATTTGCATGGCATAGCAAAAATGTTTGGCGTGTGAGTGACATCTTGTATACGACGTAAGGCGTTCAAAAGGTTAACAAACGCATTCAACTTCCGTCGCCGATCACTGACAGTTGCTAATTGCCATATTTCTACAGAGAAAGGAGGCAATCGGTAGTCCGTTCATTGAAGTTGACGCGTGCGTAACTGGTTGGTACTATAATCCATTTGATTAGATGCTTAAATAAATGTAAACAAAACAAACATCTTGATATATTTCGTCAGCCAATAGAAGCACAACACACACTGATACGTCAAAGTGCGATAATACAGTTTTATTATTAGTTTATATTTATCTAAGTACCTAAACAAACGGAGTATAGTTGGAGAATAGTTAAGCATTTTGCCTTCCAATTCTAGGGATGTTTTTGGGCGCAGATAACTTATCTAAATATAAAATAGCATTGTATTCTTCGGCGTTTTTAGATAAAAACACGGCAACATGTCAAAAGCAATGTTGATTTACAGAGTAACAACGTACAATGTTTTCCATTCTTGAAAATCAAATATAAACAAGCCTTTTACTTACTTAAAAACTAAACCTTCAGAGGTTATTTAGGTGTAAGATATTCTTATAATTTGCCTGAGAGGCACTTTCACATCATCATCATCAGGCGCAAGACGTCCCCTGCTGGACAAAAGCCCTCCCCCAAGGTTTCCCACAACGATCGGGCCTCTGCTGCTGTCATCCAGCGGTTTCCCGCGACCTTTACCAGGTCGGTCCACCTTGTGCAAGGCCGGCCGACACTTCGTCTCCTGGATCGCGTCACTGTGACACTTTCACATTCATTGTGAAATTGGCTCTTGGTTTTTTGATGAACTCAAATTGCGGCGCTTTGTTCAATGGGTATAATTGCTCCCTCACCCACGGTATAACTGTGTCACAGTGACATTTTGTTTGACCAATCTAACTAATTGTTCTATAATGTCACTGTCTATGTGACAAGGACCATTTTTCCGATTGTACCTACTTCAGAAATAAACACTTTCACTCGCAGTCAAAATCTTTTTCTCAAACATGCAATGAAATGTTGGCGTGGTGTTAGTTATTTTAGGCTTCAAAGTATCACGTTCCGGGCGGAGCGACCCGAGAGAGCTGTAAAGGAATATCATACAAAATTGAAAGCCTAGGCCGGGAAGTAATTTTTTTTTATTTTTCATGTTGACATGGCGGCTGTGTTTATGAACAGCCTAATAGCAATTTTTTTCAGTGGCTTTATGGTTCGGAATAAAATATTTCGGAGTATTTGGGTGTTCCCATTGTAGACACAGGTAACAAAATCGAATTGGAGCACCCCAAAATCCACGTGGTCTTGTCTGTCTTACCCCTAGAGTGTATATAAAAAGCCGGAGACGCGGAGAGAGAGCAGCCCTCGCCCGCTGTGACAAAGGACGGGAGCGGAGCAGCTGAGGCTGGTCGCCCGTTCGGCGTCCAGCAAGCCGAAGCTGCGGAGCGGAGCAGCTGAGGCTGGTCGCCCGTTCGGCGTCCAGCAAGCCGAAGCTGCGGAGCGGAGCAGCTGAGGCTGGTCGCCCGTTCGGCGTCCAGCAAGCCGAAGCTGCGGAGCGGAGCAGCTGAGGCTGGTCGCCCGTTCGGCGTCCAGCAAGCCGAAGCTGCGGAGCGGAGCAGCTGAGGCTGGTCGCCCGTTCGGCGTCCAGCAAGCCGAAGCTGCGGAGCGGAGCAGCTGAGGCTGGTCGCCCGTTCGGCGTCCAGCAAGCCGAAGCTGCGGAGCGGAGCAGCTGAGGCTGGTCGCCCGTTCGGCGTCCAGCAAGCCGAAGCTGCGGAGCGGAGCAGCTGAGGCTGGTCGCCCGTTCGGCGTCCAGCAAGCCGAAGCTGCGGAGCGGAGCAGCTGAGGCTGGTCGCCCGTTCGGCGTCCAGCAAGCCGAAGCTGCGGAGCGGAGCAGCTGAGGCTGGTCGCCCGTTCGGCGTCCAGCAAGCCGAAGCTGCGGAGCGGAGCAGCTGAGGCTGGTCGCCCGTTCGGCGTCCAGCAAGCCGAAGCTGCGGAGCGGAGCAGCTGAGGCTGGTCGCCCGTTCGGCGACCAGCAAGCCGAAGCTGCGGAGCGGAGCACGGGCGACCGTCCTTTGTCACGCGAGGGCGAAATGGCTGCTCTCCCCGCAGCGCCGGAGCTAAGGCGGAATCTTAAATTGTCAACAGTTGTCTTAAGTTGTTAATAACAGCAATTCGTAATTCTGATGTTTCGTACTTTTGATT
Organism: Acleris emargana; assembly: GCA_927399475.2. NCBI lineage: Eukaryota > Metazoa > Arthropoda > Insecta > Lepidoptera > Tortricidae > Acleris > Acleris emargana. The sequence continues at coordinate 1,054,488 of OV656846.1, forward strand.
AGTCGGGTTTATTATTAGTCGGTGTAATGATATTCGGAGTTTCGAAGATCGGTATTTTAATAATCGGAATTCGTATTTTTGATATTTCTGATTATTATTCATTCGGACTTATTATTGTTCGGTGTATTGAAATTCAGAATTTTGCAAATCGTAATTGTTAACGTTAGACATTTTGAAATTTCGGATTTATGAATATCGGAAAAATGAAAAATCGGAAGACTTATATTCGGAGTTTTAAAACATTCGGAATTATAATAATCGGCATTATGAAATTCGTGATTCCTATACTCGGAATTTAGTTTTTCGTATTTATGTAATGTACCCCTATTACGCACATGTTTTTTTATTTAATTGCATATGTTTGAGAAAAGTACTATACATACCTCGCCGTGAAAAGGGGTTGCCAGCCTCGTAACTATCCGTCTATATAACTCAGCCGGCACCCCCCTACTTCCCGGCCTCTGTAGTAATGTACTATATCGTCTGTATCTACCGCGTTTCCAATGTATTTGTATTGCCATTCTGCTGGCAAAATCCTTTGACGTTCTAGGAGTAGAATCATCGGTAAGTGGGTTTCAATCTACGAAGCCGCGCCCCACCCCTACATTTGACATTTCTCGATCGCGTAAATGTACAAAAAATAAGTAGTGGATAGAGATGCATTTTCAACCGCGTCTATAACGTATTCCTTGGCTGTGTTAAATTTAAAACGAAACCAATTAGAGGTCGGGACAATAGACCTAGTGAAAAATGGTATAAGGCGACTTAATTCGTAATAAAAAAGGGTGTAACATAAACGCAGTATACTAGACTTAAACCCTTTTTCACTTGGACGTTGTCACAGCATTTATTTTTGTGTCAAGTTTAACACTCCTACGGGCTTAGCTTAGAAATTGTGAATACTACTGTAAAGAGTAATTGTAAAACGACCTTTATTGTTGTCTATTTCGACAAATAAACGAGTCTATAAGTCTACTTGTGATTTTATTTATACTTAAGCCAATGTAGAATTACCCCTGTGTCAGTTTAACAGTTATTAATACTTTGTCCCTCTCTGTCAATTTCAAATGTCATAATGACGGATAAAGACAGCATATTTCAGGCTCACTTCAGTTATTGCGTGTATGAAGCAAGCAAGATATTTATGTAAAAACTGTAAAAATAAGGTGTCTATGAACTGTAAAATGGAGCAATTGGAGCATCCTAGAGTAGAGTAAATTTATTAATCATTGTATGTATTGACATCGGACGAGTGACCATTATTCGATATTTAATTGTTGTTGTGTTAATTAATTATTTTTAATTATTCTTGTATTTTTTTATTATTAGTATTTATGTTTTGACGATCTCAATGTAATTTCGTATTTTTTGACATGCAATGAAATTTATACTGTAATATTACATTGATGAATAAATAAACTAAAATAAACTAAATAAATACATACATACATACATAAACTCACGCCTTTATTCCCAGAGTGGGGTAGGCAGAGCTACAGAATTACCAACACTCTAAATAAATAATACTTGTAAATATTCTCCTTTCTTGTGGCATTCTTCTTAGCAGTGGTCTCCTCTCGGGAAGCTCAGCGCTGGTACATTTTTGACGTGTAAAAGTGCCCGTGCACTTACTGAATAAGTAGGTATATAATTTTTTCGTTTAAACGCCATATAGAAATTGTATTGTTACACTTTACAGTATTTAACCAAACGCTGTTAAAAACCTTAGCCTAATTATGCAAAATGTGGTTACAGATTTATCAACAAGGTTTTAGAGTTGCTCATAATTCCGTAGCTCTGCCTACCCCACTTTGGGAATCAAGGCGTGAGTTTATGTATGTATGTATGTAACCAAACGTTTTTAATCATTCCGCGCAGTAGGGCGGTGCCCAAAAATCATACAGTACTCTGCGGGTACTGTATGACGCTCATTCCCAAAATACCATAATTTGAATATACCAAATAACACTAGGTATACCAGATTCCCAAAACACCACATTCAAAATAAGGATTAATTTATTGTACTTGCCAAATATTTTTTATTTGGTGTTTTGGGAATCAGGTATACCTAAAGTGTTATTTGTGGTATATTCAAATTATGGTATTTTGGGAATGAGCGCTGTATGATAATGAATTAATGGCGATGCTCAGGATCCCGCCTGGATGCAGTGCTTCCGGGATGTTTTCCGATGCGCACGTGGAGGATTTTTATGCACTAATGCTTAAGAATATGGCGTCCTCTGTTCGGAGAGTGAGGGACAGCCCTAACAGCCTTCTGCAGATCGTGGCGGGGAGGCTGGACAGCGCTCTGCTTGAGACGTTCACCGAGCTACACGTGTGTGTCTCGGTGATCCGACCATCTCTATTCTATTTGAATTTTAATTTATTTTTTTAGTTTTAGTTTTACATAGTTTATTAAGTCTAAATTACTAACAGCCTACCTCTGAAGCCTTTAGTACCGTTTGGTAACCAAGATTTCGTAACCAGATTTTTGGTTACCAAACGGTACTAAAGGCCTTGAAGTCTGAGTTTTTTTTTCATGTTTATAATCGTTGTAAAGGAAAATTCTTCATGGTGTTAATTTTAATTTTCTTACTGTCAAATGAAAAAATATATACCATAAGGCCAGCATATGATTATGTACTCACAGAAAGATGGACTACAAAGTAGAAAATATGCCCAGTAGTTTAGAATATACAAGACAGACGGAAACATTCCAACCAAAGTTATAACTTGCTATTTTTACGCCACTAGTAGATAAGGATATGCTTGAAACGAGCTCTTTTGTCTTAGTTTTTGATACGCTATGTGCATTTATTGGCTAATTTCATTCGTTCCAGTCGTGTCAGCTGTCTTGGAGCCACTGCATAAGACTAATAAATTTGCATCGCATGCCAAATTAATTGACATCATAATACGAGGCTCACACTATACCTACTTTTCGCATAAGCCAAGAGAAGGTTACTCAAATTCTATAGTTTAAGCAGATTCCCTCGATTCTCCTTAGAAATAACTAATTCTGATCTGAATGAAAGACCCCGTTATCTTGAGGCACTGACGTCGCTTTTTTGTAGGGATAAAATGTTTATTTTATCGACCCTCTTTATATCGATGTGTGTAGTTTATATTATGCAACAGTGCGATTGATTCTTTGCTTTTTAAATCTCTGCTCAATGTCAATATATTGTAGGTACTAAGACTTCTTGATTTAAAATAAGTAGATAACCTCATTATTATTACGAGATGTGATCACCTGATGCAATTATTGTGGAAACACTATGATAAACAGTTTTAACGAACGAACTCCTACGACTTTATTTCCCATATTTTTTTTATCACAAATTAGACTCATTGACAGTGACATGACATACAATATACCATCGACATTTAGATAGTCGATAAAATTCAATCTCTACGAATAAGCGACGTCAGTGCCTCAAGATAACGGGGTCTAGTAATAACTAATAAGAAAGCATTTTTTATAGGAGTGTTCTACGAGATGCTGCCTTTGGTCTTAGTAGGGTGGTATAGTGAATCCAAACCACAATGGCACGTTCTTCTTTATTTTACTGACTGGACGAAACCGTGCAACGTCGTGGATAGACAGATAACACGATAAACGTTACCCATACCCTACTAGTTTACTAGGTATAGCGGGACATCGGTTAGGACATCTAAAATGTGTTGTGTAGGTATAAAATAAAACACCAATATTCTTATTAAACTATATTTCCTCATGCACTCCGAGGGTAAATAAAAACAATATGAGAAAATTTAGAAACAAATCAACTTTATTATCAAGATGAAAAAGATCAAATCATATATTATATATAAGCTTACGAAACAGATATGTCACCGGCGCGGGGCCAGCGACTCTACGAGCTAACTCGGCGCTCTCTCGCGCTGCACTGGATTCACTACCAAACAACAGGCGAATAATGTTACATTACCGGACAAGGACACGCCACGCGCGTTTAAATATTACGCTAATTTGACTCTTTCTATGTTTCTATCGTGTTAATATCACTTGAACATCGCGTGCGCACGCGCACGCTCGGCGGCCAGAGGCAAGGATCGATCACTCTCCTCATTTCCCGACGCATCAAACCCAGCGCAGCGCGAGAAACCGCCGAAAATCATTAAACATATAAAATAAAAACAATTATATCACTCAATTCATAATGCCTTCAACTAAAAACGATGTAAAATTTACATTTTCTTTATAATTATTTTCACCGAGAACTCTTCCCATTACTATAATTGTCTTTGTTTTTTAATTATTTTTTCTTTTAAATCATTAAATGGTAAAACGTTTCACTAGCATAGTATATTTACAAGGCGTTAGCCGCAGTCAGTTCATTGTATAAAAGTATCACTCGCGACATGGCACGTGTATCGGCCGGGGCGGGCCGCAGCGGAGCGGAGCGGAGCGGAGCGGACCGGACCGGAGCGGAGCGGACCGGGCCGGACCAGACCAGGCCGGCCGGACCTGGCGGGGCCGGGGCGGGCCGGGCCGCCGCCCGCCTAGTCGCCCGGGTGCTCGGGGCACGATCTGTTCACTTCGAACCATTGGTCTATACATCTGGAATGAGACGATAAAGAACATTAGAAAAAAACATAATAAGACATCAACGGACAAGTTTGGGGAAGGCCTGTGTCCAGCGGATGACGTGTTTCAAATGATACGATACGAGCATGCATGGATTATTCGTAAGTCCAGATAGCTAATACAAATAAATATCTAGTTGGAAAACTTTGGAAACGATTACCTAAGGGTTTATGCTATTATAATCTACTATTGTATAAATTATTTATTTTAGTAAATGATTCTACATTGACAAAGAAACCGTCAAAGTGACATGTTCCGTCATACTGTGTGAGACCACAACGAACAATTCCAACGGCCTCACCGCCGAGGGGTCGCGGGCCATTTGTATGAAGCGACATTTTTGGAACTTTACAGGAGAGCATATCAAAGTTTCATTTTTCGAAAAAAAAATCATAACAAAAAACGTATCAATATTTTTACAAAAAAGTGGCCTAGGTTATTTTCCTTATCTAAATCCGCGCAATTTAGCCTAGTTGTCATTTTTTTAAAGTGGTTTTTACCAAAAATTAAGGTTGCTTGATACAAAATGACCTCGAATCACATTTATTTAGAAACAGGCTAATTGATTGAAGCGCCATAAACTGAACATTTTAGGTTCAGGAAAAAGGATTTAAGCGATACTAGGGTGTTGTGCTTGTGTAAAGCTAAATGTATTAACAACCATCGCGATATTAAAATAGAATCAGGATAGTCCGCTTAAGCACCTGAAGTATAATAAAGTAGATGCACTAAAAGTAAACTGTTTGAAGTGACAGTAAAACTGTGTGTATAATAAAGATTGGCGGCTAGAACAAAATTATTTTGCAGGATTTTAAAATCATTTGTCATTTTTTTAAAGTTGTTTTTACCAAAAATAAAGGTTGCTTGATACAAAATGACCTCGAATCACTTTTATTTAGAAACAGGCTAAATGTTTGAAGCGACATCAAGGATGGATTTCAGGTGCAGGCTTAATGTTTGAAGCGACATCAAGGACGGATTTCAGGATGCAGGCATAACGATTTAAACACCCTATAATACGTAGTGTATGTCAGGAAAAACCGCTTAAGTCAAAATCACGAAATATCTTGTCGGTATGAAGTCCATCTTTTCTATAAATGAATAAAATTTGTGTCGCATCAATCACATCAGACTCAAACTAGACCTTAATTTACTCATGTTTCAAGCGACAAAAAAGTGCTCAGATCGACACGAAACCGGGCTCAAACGACGCAGAAAAATCTGGCGATTCCAAATATGTATACAGGGTGCCTCTGACCTTGGGGCTTTAAATGCATAGATCAATTCTACTCCTGAAACTAAACTTCTTTTGTTCTGTAAGTTGTTAAAAATATGTTCTGTTTAAATTTATTTTTTATCATACAAGTTAAATCTAATTTTCAATGTACGCGATCCAATTCTCCATTTTCCTTTAGCCCTCGTACCAAGGTAATGTCGCCCCCGTACCATGAGATAATGATTACATGGCCAGTACGTAATACACTGATTTTACAATTAGACTTTAACATCAATTAGTTATCTAAATTTAAGTTATTTTTTCATGTTGCAGAACAAAAGTAGTTCAGTTTAGCGAGTAGAATCGATCGTTGAAATTAAAGCCCCAAGGTCAGAGACACACTGTATAACTCAATATCGGCCAGAATGTCGCTTAATACAAATAGCCCGTGAACCCTCGAATGACGGTGTGAAAGTGTGATCATTATTCGTATCACCTGCCTTCACATCGCAACGATAAATCAGATTGACTTGTTTTTAGGGTACCGTGCCCAAAATGTGTCAAAGGACCCTATTACTAAGCCTTCGCTGTCCGTCCGTTTCATCAGTCCGTCTGTCCTTACTCTAAAGGGCTATATCTTTGGAACCGTTAGAAGAATATGCGGTATTACGGTGGAATTCGTTTTTTTTTTCAAATGAAAAAATTAAGAAGGTATTTTTAGGGAAAGGTATTAAGGGTTAAACCCAGTCAATTGTAGTCAGTTCGGGCTCGCGCTAATTCGAGTCGAAATCGAAATCAAATTGGAATACAATAATACCTACTCTGCGGCAGTACACAACCCTTGGTGCACGAGTCCGACTTGCATTTTACCCTTTTTTAGGGTTTCGTTGTCAAACTAGGAACCATTATAGTTTCACCATGTCTGTCCGTTCGTCCGTCCGCAACCTAACTCAGAGACTCTTAGTTCTTAGTACTAGAAAGCTGTAATTTGGCATGAATATAGGTACATATTAGTCACGCCAACAAAGTGGTAAAATGAAATCATCAAAAAAAAATGTTTTAGTGTACCTCCCCTACACGTAACGTGTGGATGTATTTTTTTGTCGTGTACCCCATAGGTCTTTCAAAAATATTGCGGGTTTGTGATAACAAGTTTTCGATTAAGGGACCCGTTTATAAAATATTAAGCTTTAAAGCGCTAATTTTTGTTAGAGTCAAGTGTGTGTGTGTGTCCCTACTAGGGTTGCCAGACATACTATAATATATAGTATTATACTTTATTTTGCCTCTGTATACTTTATTATATACGAAACACATAAAGTATGCTAAAATACTATATTTTGAACTGAAATTCAAAGGTCACAAGTTGATGTTAAAATTAGGGTTTACAGTAAACATTTCCGAACGTACTCATAAAAAAGTGACAGTAACGTAACACATTGTGCGGTCTGTGGCCTGCCTGACTGGTGGTGAACTTATTTTTTCAGTGTATACTTTATTTTTAAAGCCTTCAAACCGCCATATACTATATATCTCAGAAAAAAATCTGGCAACCCTAGTCCCTACAGCCAAACCTACAAAATCTAAAAATCGGAGAAATATCTTCGATGAAAGCGCATAATATAAAGAATTTAAAAGAAAAACTGTCACGACTACGTAGACTTGATTCATTCTTGAGATACAGGCGACTAAAGTGTTTATACGACAAGTGTCGATACTCGTACCTACTAAAATCACCTAAGACAGCACCAAAATAGAGAATTGGTTCATACTTATTTTTTTTGAGATAGTTTTTGTGAACGGCCTCGGAACCCTACACTGAGCACGGTCAGACATGCTCTTGCCCGGTTTTTTTACAAATGTTAAATTAAATTTTTGTCGTGTGGTTGCTGGGTTAGAATAGTGCCACTCCATGTCTTCCCGTGGATGTCGTAAGAGGCGACTAAGGGTATAAATGCTTGTAGTACTGTTTTAGAGTTGTTGGTAATTATTTAGCTCTGCCTACCCCACTCAGGGAATAAAGGCGTGAATTTATATATATACAGGGTGTCCCAAAATCGGTAAACCACATTGACACCGGAGGTAGGTCAGCTTAAGAGGTGCCGAACTAGCCTAACATGACCTCAGTAAAATGTGCACGGTTTTCGAGTTATTGCCAAATTAAAGGTTTTTATAAATTTTCACCTTTTTTAACACTGTTTGTGCTAGGATTCAGTCGGAAAGCTCTCGAACTTATTTTTTTTTAAATGTAGGGAGCCTGGGATAGTTTATTAAGATATCAAAAGTGTTATTTTGTCAATAACTAATGTAAATTTATGAAAAATATTGGATTAGTCTCGATTTAAATTATCAGTAAATCATTAATTTCAACTTTTGACACCTGCCGTGAAAAAATTTTACTAGAAACGAAACGAGCAAATGATGTTTAAAAATTGAGCATGTTATGCAGATTCAGAAATGGTACAATACAAGTATCTTACTGCGATAAGAAAAGCATTCAATAACACTTTTCCGATGCCGCAAACCGTCGCCGTCAGGTAAAAACAATGCCGTACGATGTGATATCGCATTTGAGGCCTAAACATCTTATTTTTTGCCAAATGCACGAGATCGAAAGAGATGGAAATAATGTGCATCTCGGGCTGGATGAAAGTTGATGACCAAAAAAAAACGGGTTTAACTTTCAATGATTTATTTTAATACTTAAAATTAGTTACAATAAATGTTCAAATTGTCTGCCTCGGACTCTAATACATAAATAACACCGTCTCAAAAAATTTCGGCTCAATTTTCTTAAGGTAATTCCCGATATGGTCCGGGCTGCGTCGAATACACGCTGCCGCAATTCTTCTTCACATCTTATTGGTTTTGCATAAACTTTATCTTTCAAACATCCCCAATAAAAAAAATCCAATGGGTTTAGATCCGGGGAACGCGGTGGCCATAAAATTGGACCCAATCGCCCAATCCATCTCTCGGGGAATGTGTTGCTGAGGTGTTCGCGGACTAGTCGAGCGTAGTGTGCCGGGCAGCCATCTTGTTGGAACCACATCCTTTGTCTCAGTGCCAACGGTGTATCTTCTAAAAGTACTGGAAGATCATTTTCCAAAAATTGAAGATAATTTGTTCCATTCAAAATAGCTGGCAGTTCGACCGGTCCTATTATTTGGCCGTTAAAAATGCCCGTCCACAAATTAATTTTGAATTGGTATTGGGACCGGTCTTCTCTTTGTTCATGTGGGTTTGACAGCTGCCAGCTATGGGTATTATGTAAATTTAGATATCCATCCCTTCTGCAGGCTGATTCGTCGCTCCACAGTACTTCATTGAAGAAATTAGGATTTTCCCTGTATTTCTGAGTCATCTTCCGACAAAATTCAACACGGTGTGCGTAGTCCGTTGCAAGTAGTGTTTGGACGCGTTGGATATGGTAGGGATGGTATTTATGACGATTTAAAATTCTTTGTGCCGATGATTTGGGGACTCCAGTGCGGCGTTCAATAATTCGCACTGAAGTTCCTGGCTCCGCTCGTACTTCTTCCAAAACCACGTCGTCGTTAACAGTCCGAGGTCTTCCTCCTTGGGTACTCGTTCCTGGTAGCCTGCCCTCGTGATAAGCGTTTAGGGCTCTTAAAATGACGTTATGAGTCGTTGGATTTCGACCTGGATATCGTTCCGAGTACAACCTTGTAGCCAATCTTGCGTTGTACGTAACATTGCCTCGACTTGAAACATGCCTAGTTTCACCGTAAATCAAGAGCATGTCAGCGTAGTCGCCATGAGTGTACTGGGGATCACGGTTTGCCATCGTTGTTGTCGTAGCAGTTCCACAAAGCAAATCAGAGTCCAATAGAGTGCCGAGTTGTCGTTTTCAGAGAAATCAGAGTCCAGAGAAAAGCCAAGTCGATAATAACACACAGATGGAACGCAGAGAACACGGGTGTCGCACGAAACGCAAGGTAACGAACTGATTTGGTTCGAAGGCTACTGCTTATCGTGCTACTTGTAAATAAACGGACAAAGCACTCTATCCATCCCTTTCTTTAAACAATTGGTAAAGCAAGGCAGGTACAAAGCCCGAAGTGGAGGGGTCCAGGTAGAAATCCACACGTGCTATTAGTCACCGATATCCTTCAAAAGGGAGATGAACATTATTTCCATCTCTTTCGTTCCCGTGCATTTGGCAAAAAATGAGATGTTTAGGCCTCAAATGCGATATCACATCGTACGGCATTGTTTTTACCTGACGGCGACGGTTTGCGGCATCGGAAAAGTGTTATTGAATGCTTTTCTTATCGCAGTAAGATACTTGTATTGTACCATTTCTGAATCTGCATAACATGCTCAATTTTTAAACATCATTTGCTCGTTTCGTTTCTAGTAAAAATTTTTCACGGCAGGTGTCAAAAGTTGAAATTAATGATTTACTGATAATTTAAATCGAGACTAATCCAATATTTTTCATAAATTTACATTAGTTATTGACAAAATAACACTTTTGATATCTTAATAAACTATCTCAGGCTCCCTACATTTAAAAAAAAATAAGTTCGAGAGCTTTCCGACTGAATCCTGGCACAAACAGTGTTAAAAAAGGTGAAAATTTATAAAAACCTTTAATTTGGCAATAACTCGAAAACCGTGCACATTTTACTGAGGTCATGTTAGGCTAGTTCGGCACCTCTTAAGCTGACCTACCTCCGGTGTCAATGTGGTTTACCGATTTTGGGACACCCTGTATATATATATATATATATATGTTAAATGAATCTTCCTTCTATACTCGTAAGTAAGAGGTCGCACAGGTCCTTGAACAACTTGTAGGTCCCAATAGTGTGAATGGAATACTTTTTATAACAAAAAACAAACCATTTCCTAAACAACTACAACAAACAAATTCTAAAGCTGTAACAAAGGCTATTGAAAAATATTTAACTTCAACAACCCTTCGGCACCTCAAAGACATTTCGACAGCACAAAGGCTTTTTCCGAACCTGAACTGGGTCGAGTGCCAGGCTAGCCGGGAACATAGCCTTAGTGAGTGATTCCATCTAGATGGTCCGATAAGTATGGGTTGGATCAATAAACTAATGGCTAGAATAAAGTAATGTATAAACGGTGGTTTGTACAGGGTGGAAAAAATTATGGGCCCACGAGGGTAACTGCCTTAAATCCTTGAGTTAGATCATTTTAAGACTCGTTCACGATGGCATGAGCTGCTGGGTATATTGATTTGATTTATTTCCATCCTGTATATTTTTTACGTTTTCCGCACCACGATTTTACCGTTAACGACAGATAGATCAGCGCAAATTAAACAGTGTGTGTGTTCGTAAGAAACTGAGAATATACACTACCATAATATCAACCGTAAGGATCAAGATGGAATGCCTCTATGCAAGTATAATAATTGTAAGTAATATAGTGACAGCGATCAGGCCGGATCATGCATGGAGTCAGACCTCCCACTTTGCTTTGTTTTTGACATGTCAGCTATCTAATATTAAAAACAATTTTACTGCCTGTTACAAGATTGTGAATTTCGTGAATTCGTTAGAGAAATAAACCAAGAGCCTTCTGTTGTTACTATAAGCTTTCGTTAATTTGACTACTAACTTAGCGAATACATGCTTATACTGTTACTATGCTTATATTAGCCGCCTTCTGTGGTATTATGACTGTATTAACGCGATGCTCACCCCTTGTGGTAGATACAGAGGCAGGGCAGCCGCGCGATGGTGTCCCCAGCGCACAGCTCCTCCAGGCAAATGACGCACTCGCCCTTGGAGTCACTCAGCACGTCCTCTGAAACACCAACCGCTCAGGTTAACACAAAGAATAGGCGTCTTCTTTGAATACTGTGAAGACTAATAGATATGCTCCGTAACAACTGAAAAGATTCGCGATATCCATCGAAAGCGCAGGATAGATTTAATTGTTTCTACTCATCTTCATTTTACAAGGCATCTTGTGAGCTGCTAGAGGCTCTATCCTGCTTGGTGTTTATAATATATTTTTTAACTCAAGTAAATAAGAGTTATCATAACATTGAGAATACGAAAACATGTCAAAAGCAATATGGTTTTACCAAGCAGAATAAAGCCCCTGGAGCCAAATGTAAGACGCGTATGCAATATACATAATAATGGATTAAGGCTGCGTTCGGAACTGCCACACTTTCGCAGCGGATCCAGAATGTTCTTTGACGCATCGTGTGCGGCGCAGGGCAGGGCAAGCTATACTCATACCAAACACACACTGCATTTAATTTTGAACTGACGTCGTATATAAAGGGATCGCGATATACGACTTCTATAATAGCTCTATCCCTTTCACTGACTGACACTTGGCAGGTTTTATCAGTTCATAGTAGAATCTGTGTATATTTTATAACCCGTTTCAGAATGTTAAGTGCTAACAAAGAAATTTCTCAAGATCGCAGCAAGTGGAAAGAAGTGGTCTCTGCCTACCCCTCTGGGAAACAGGCGTGATTTAATGTATGTATGCAAGTGCTATCAAGCCGTTCGCCGTTTCAAATGTTTCAATAACACGCCGGGCTACGACCAGCAATGCGAGCGGTCCGCTATTCAAGCAGGCTTCTGGCACTCTGAACTTGATACAGGGGTCTTTTTGACAGAAATTAATTAGCTTAGCATTGAATATATTCTAAACGCCGTCAACAATCTTATTTTAGATATAAGCAGCGTTTAACCTCAACCACAACACAACGAGTGAGCTATGAGTATAATGACGACCATTACCTATATATAATACTCAAAATGTTGATTTCACATTTCTAACATTTGACATACCAAATGATAAGAGATTTAAGACTGGTATTTGGCAAATGAAGGTTATTAAGTGGCGTCCGCGGACCGGGAGACGAGCCATACGTAGGCCTACAACGAGATGGAGTGACGACCTTGTGAAGATCGCGGGAACGCGGTGGATGCGAAAAGTACAACACCGGTCTGAGTGGAGAGCCTTGGGGGAGGCCTATGTCCAGCAGTGGACGTCATTCGGCTGACATGATGGTTTGGAAAATACTGCCAAGTGAAGTAGCGCCAATAACACGGGTGATTTAAGATGAAGCTAGTGGATCAACATCAGGTGACAGGATACTGACCGTTGTATGAAAGGCGAGGCCTGGTGAGGCACATGACGAGATGGCACTCGATGTCATCTGGCAGCACAAACTTGCTGCACACCGGACATTTGATACCTGCAACAAGGAAACATGACATTAGCCCTCTGCGACTGACGTGACGTCTAACCGACGTCGCCAATTAAAAACGCCGTATACCGTGATATAGCTCTTTATCGCTCAGTATCTTCTTTGATAAACACGTCTGATTTTTGAAACCCATATACAGTTTTATTATTTTTTTATTAAAATTCCGCATTCAAATTAAATAATCATGCTATGCACTAAACAAACAATATGTATCATTAAACCATTAGTATTTTTTCTATATCTTATCAAAAATTACGTCTGAGAGACTCCATATTTATATTGACGACGCGCTGGCCTAGTTGGTAGTGACCCTGCCTACGAAACTAGAGGTCCTGGGTTCAAATCCCGGTAAGGGCAGATATTTGTGTGATGAGCGCGAATATTTGTTCCTGAGTCATGGATGTTTTCTATGTATTTACGTATATCTTTCTCTATATAAGTATTTATATCGTTGTCTAGTACCCATAGTACAAGCCTAGAGCTTAGTTTGGGGCTAGGTCAATTGGTGTGACATTGTCCCCTGACATTTATTTATATTAGTAGAATGTTTCTAAAAAAGTCACCACAGTGGGTTAGAGAACATTATTAACAAGATTAAAAAGAATAATTTTTGCGACTTGTCTATAGTTGTAGAGATGTAAATAAAGGGAGATCTCCAGGCCACTCGCCTGGATTACGCCAGGGGACTGAAGTCCATTGGAATGAAGTCTAAGTGGTATATAGTTCACCTGATTGGGGAAATTTCGTTTCGCGATGTAGCGCACTGTCAGTAGCAAAGCAATGTAATGATCGGTTTCGATTTTTACACCGTGACTCAAAATAAGAACAACAACAATCTTCGTAGGATCGCAAAGCTACCCGTTCCTTGTCCCTATTTTTGTTGTTTGGAATCGAATTTTTAAATGGTTTTTACTGTATTATATTCAAATCCCATAATAAGCCTTTTCAAGTTCACAAAACAATACAGGAACGCAAAATATGTTCTGTAGGTAAATATTATCGAATATATTATTTAAAATACAGCAAGTTGGAGTATTTCCCAGGAATAAACATGAGATTGATATATATTCGACGCCGCCGTCCGCCATGTTTCCAGCGAGTTTCGACGCAAACGTGACTTTGGCGTATAAATATGAAAATGCAAAATTGCCGTGTTACGTACGTGAGGCCGTCGAGTCGGGATCAATTTATTCGACGGCGAAACCAACACATCAACAAGAGTATTTTGTAAACATTTTTATAAATACTGTATACAAGCAGAAATATTTTAAATAGGTAAATATATATAAATATGGTTACAGAATTATCAAGAAGTTTTAAAACTTGTTGGTAATTCTTTAGCTCTGCCTACCCCACTCTGGGAATGAAGGCGTGAGTTTATGTATGTATGTATATAATATTGAAAAGTATTGACTCAAACGGGGAAATCTCAGAGTAGATGTGTACAAAGTACACTCATAAAAATGTGAGCCAACCAAGAGAGATTTTCTCTTAGTCGATAAGAAATGAATACAATAATTATGATAAGGAGTGTCCGGAAAAAAAGTAGCAGCACATAATGTGGAATTTATTTTTATTTTGTGCTAATTTCTAAGCAGTGCATTTGTAATAGTAATCTGTAGATACTATTAAATAAAATAAACAATAAGAATGGTAAAAATTAAAGAGGGATTTTAAGGTTTTCGCCTTTTACATTAAATCTCACCTAAAACTTTTTGAACAGTGTCTTTTGAGAGAATTTATGAGGTTTGTCATAAACATAGTTTTTTTCTTTAAGTTTGATGGGCTAGTTAATACCTTATTAAATTGTCTTTTGATCATTAGTTAATATTTTTGATTTGACTTTAGTTTGAGGTAGTTACATGGATTTTCAAAAATGGTGTATTTGCCATTTTTACAGAAATTTGTCTCCCATAGAAAAACCCCTGTCAGAGGTTACATTGGAGAAACTTCCTTACTACCCAACGTGAAATCTAGTTTATTGGTATAACTTATTCGTATAATACTATTCTTAAAAGTATAAAACAAGTTCTGAAAATGAAAAAACGGTATTGTAGAAAACGGCAAGCGAAGATTGTCAAATTGTGTTGTACAAAAAGTTATAAAGTACATTGCAATAAATATTAAGAAAACTCAAAGAATCTTACACATTTCAATATAATTGTATTTTTATTTGATAGTAAGATATCTACACATTACTAAAAAGAATAAACTGCTTTATAATAAGCAAACAATAAAAATACAAATTGATAATTCCTTGCTACTTTTTTGATGAACCACTCCTTATTAGTTATATCAACCGAAGTGGATAGTAACCACAGCACAGGCTTTGTAGTGACTCAACCAACATCTAAGTTGATGTATCTAACGTCTTAGGTGATGTATCTAACGTCTTAGTTGATGTATCTAACGTCTTAGTTGATGTATCTAACGTCTTAGTTGATGTATCTAACGTCTTAGTAAACAAATGTACTGGACTGGTATAACGCGCGGGTCCGCGGTAGTCTCAAAAAGTACATAACGGAGTTACATGCGGTTTTTACCACGAGTTATAGATAGTCTTGAACAGGTTTTTATGTAGATATCGTTAATTCTGGTTTGTGTAGTGTTTCAGAAAAGTCGAATAAAGCGAAGCGAAGCTAGGGCGGGTTTCTTTCGTATCTTTATAAAATATGATAATATGGATAGTATTTAATACCAGGGAATTACTCTTAGCAATTTTACATCAAAAGCACATATAAAGTTGTATGAAGGAGACCGCAATTTAGCTATAAGGCCGCCTGTTATTTACCTGCATATTTTTTTATTGTGTTGTTTCTTTGTAATGTTTCTGTGTGGTGTACAATAAAGTGTTTTATCTACTCTCATATCGTAAAGTTCGAATTATAAACTTCAAAACGAATTTATATTGGCATACTTTATAAACACAATACCGAAATTAAAAAAAAAAACACTTTATAACATTATTTCTCTAAAAAAATTATGTTATAAAGTAATTTTTTTACCATTACGATACTAAGTTGATCCAAAAAGTTAATGTCACCAACGAGGTTCCATATCAATTTTTTTTTTATAATGGAACGCACATGCGGTTCGCGTCATTTTTACAGCATTACAAAAAGTTTTCATTCCAATTTTTATTTGTCTGTGACAGCGCCCGCTTTAACGCATGCGCGGTAATGTGCTAGGTTTTGGCGCCATTCATTGAAAAAGTTTTGCTGTAGTTACTTTATCACCTTTGATCTTTTATTTAGTATGTTGAATCGCAATGTATGAGAGTAGATAAAGTAGTGTATGAAACTGAACTAGGTATTAAAACACTCGTGTGACCTGCTTAGCGGCTCGGTTCTTAAACACACACTCGTGTTTTAATACCCCTCTTTATGCAACAATTTCATAAACTACTATTCTATTGTATTGTATAAACATTTCCTGTATGTTCTACCTGCTCACGTGCACCCCTTCACTTAACATAAATGTGTTAAGTGAAGGAGGCAGGCCATAAACATTGCCCGGTTCCCCGTTTTCCATTTAAATTAGACCCCGATATGGGGTGATCGGCACTGTATTAAACCCGTATTTAACTCGACGTTACATCGCCATAGTAAAAATAAACTGACGTTCGTCGTTCGTACAAGGACCGCGGAAAACCGGTAGCACAAGTTGATATGAGCCAATACACTGTTAGTTTAATAGAATGGTACAAGAACTAGATGGAAGAGACATTATTTCTGTGCACACAAAGCTTAATTAGTTACATATTTGATACACTGTAAACAACCGATTCATGTAGTTAATACATACATACATACATACATTAAATCACGCCTGTTTCCCAGAGGGGTAGGCACAGACACCTTCTTTCCACTTGCTATGATCTTGACAAATTTCTTTCGCTTCTTCAACATTCATACATCGAGTCATGCACGCACGTCAGTTTCGGGTACTTAAAATTCGGCCCTTTTCCAGTATTTCTCCGATTTGATTCGAAAAAGTACGCATAGGGCGGCCCCTTCCGACCCTCCCACTCACTTTCGATCTGTATATCTCTTTCGTCAATTTTCTTTCATCCATCCTTTCCAAATGACCGAACCATCGAAGCATGCATGTAGTTAATATGTTTAACAACACTTGATAAGTTAAGAACCTGCTCGTGCCAGAAATGAGTGAATATCAGAAAAATAATTAAACGCGTTCACAATCGTTGCCATCTTATATAATTTTAAAACCTTTTAAGAAGAAAACGTTAAGTCGCTTAACGACGGACTGTATAAGTACAGGAGGAACTCAGCTCGTTAAAAAAATGCCAAAATAATGAGGAGCCCGTAAAGGTTTCCATAATACTTGTTAACTCTGCTACTGAACAAAGGTAATTATCTATTTTTAAACTTGTTGGCCTTTGTTTGTTGCCAATATTCAAAACGCGGATAGCTTTAGTTATAATTTGACATTATCTCCATACGAAATGAGACAAATTTCAACTCCAAGTAACTAAATCTATCTGCTAATATTGGAAACGAAAATAAGCCTGTTTATTTATCTTAGCCTAATTGTGCAAATTGTGGTTACAGAATTATCAACAAGTTCTTAGAGTTGTGTTAATTCTATAGCTCTGCCTACCCCACTCTGGGAATAAAGGCGTGAGTTTATGTATGTATGCATGTATTTATTTTAAGGACACGAATAAGACAATGAAACTTTCCTGCAGTACTAATATTTCAAAGTAGGCGGTGTAAACTATGTACGAGTAAATAGCTAAACATGGCGGTTCGACTTTGGTTTAGCTCATCTTGCTTCGATATGGTAATCATACTGATGACGTTACGACATCTAGTGTCAAGTGAATAAGAGCTGTCAAAACCTCAACAATACCATTACGGTGGCGTAGCGATCTCGCTAAAACAATGCGGAATACAGAACCAGTAGGTAGGTTCATGCTACCAGCATTTTGATACAGAAACTAGGCAGCATTCATTAGGTAATACAAAACAACCCGGCGGCAGTCGAGCCTGTCTGTACGTGACACGCCTACGGACTGCTCAGTTTTTATTGCCAGACCACCAACAGGCCTTGGGGGTAATGGCGATTTGTTGATTAAAGTTCGTGTAAGATCGGCTAAGAGATATACAGGCAATTGGGTGTTACCTTTGTTTATATTACGTGGAATAACGACATTGTTATAATATGAACGTCAGCGAGGTTTTTTGTAGTTGTAGGTGCTCAGTTATATTAAAAACTTATAGCCGCAAAGACCTAGGAATAAACGAGGCAAAATTAAATGACAGCTAGGGATTGCCTAAATCGATAAATTCAATTATCGATGCTTTTCCCATAAACGATCGCTTCAAGTTTTGAAATTAATTTTTTTGATTGAAATTATGAAAATAAAACAAATCAGCAACATAATTCTGGTTATTCTTTATTTTAAAAGGATTTTTGAACGTTCACTCGTAATCATCATATTTTTTTTCCTCATTCTGTATTGCAGAATTACTGTCCCATTTAGGCTGAAGCCAGACGAGCGTATTTTTTGAGTTGTGAGTCGCGTAATTTCTGCTCCTCCATTCATAATACTACTACTACTACTATGAAATTGAATGGAGGAGCAGAAATTACGCGTTACTATGTTAAAGTAAACGATCAGAACTTGTTCCAAATTTTTTGGCGTTAGTTCTATTTGTCTGGACTGACGGACTTTTCAATTTCTGTGGAAATGGTAAGGGCAAAAACAAAAAAAAAATACACACTTACAAACAATGCTGGAGGCGATCTCTAGTATATGGGAAAAGCATCGCTAATTGAGTTTGTCAATGTAGGCAATCTCTAACTGTCACTTAATTTTGCCCCGGATATTCCTAGGTCTGGGCAATCACTCTAAACTAAAGTTTGCTTCTTATAAGCATGTGATAGATGTTAATAAGAGTTATTTTTCCATACAAGCCTAACAATACTTTAGTTACATCAACTATCGACTCAAATGTAAGTTAAATAATAAATGAATGCTGTTGCTATTGCTTTGACAAATATAACTATAAGATATCATAGCTATTTCATTTTAGTAAAACAAAAAATAAACAAGAGATCGCATACAACAAACGTAGGTCTCACGTGAAAACATTGACGTCATATAACACGATTTTATTTTAATTAACATAACAAAGGAAAAACGTGCTAAAACTTTAGTTAAACATCAAACTCAAAACCCCAACTTTACATTCATCGAATTCGTTAACCTGTTTACTATGCCATACACAATTCAATCTATATACCTATAAGAAAAAATCGCCGAGATTGATCTGTCAACGGAATATAAAACACGTATGAACAAAGAATACGAAGCAGGCATATTATAATAAATAAATACAACATATTCCGTGGAGGTACGACATGCGCAAGATCTTTAGGTCACTGTAAAGTACATAACTCACTGATTTAGTTCACTGCTTCAATTTACCACAATTTGTCTATCTAGGCGGTACACTACATCACTACATAGTATAAAACAAAGTCGCTTGCGCTGTCTGTCCCTATGTATGCTTAAATCTTTAAAACTACGCAACGGATTTTGATGCGGTTTTTTTTAATAGATAGAGTGATTCTTAAGGAAGGTTTATATGTATAATACATTCCACGCGGGCGAAGCCGCGGGCGGGTCGCTAGTAATACAATAAAGAAGAAAGATTTGCATTTTGTATGTTTGTAACGAATACACTTAAAAACGACTAAACCGATTTTAAAAAATCTTTCATCATTACAATGTTACATTATCCCTGAGTAGCGTAGGCTAAAATAAACGATTAGCTTAATGATAGCAATACCATAACGAGTCGTAACAAATTAATTAAAGTTACGACACATGCTATAATTAATTCAGAGATATTTACCGTATAAAACCATTATTTTATACCTCGAACAGCTTTCAAATAAACATGAATTATTAATACCCAGCGCGGTATCAAGCACACCTCAACTCGTTAAAATAGGTAGGTACATATCTTGAAAACCAATCGAAATATGGCTAAACGTAACCATCAGCGTCATAAATAGTTTAACAGTACCTATAGTGTCTCGTCGTTTAAACGTCAAATTAGGCCTGCAACACTTATTCCAATACCAAAATCTATATACAGGGTGTCCCAGAAACCGACGTCAACCCGCCTAGGGCTGATAGAGCAGCTCATAAGCTATCGATTTAACTCCCATGTATGTTCAGCAATTGTTATTGTTTCCGAGATATTGATCATTTAAATCAGAGTTTTTGCCATTTTTCCTTATGTCCGTGGTACGAAAAAACCCTAAATTCATGTATTAGTTCATATTTTTTTTAGTGTTTTCTTGCATGATTAGAATCACTGTTAAATAAGGAAGTTTTTAAAGCTACATGCCAATTTCGTTTTTATTACAAATGTTTGAGTAAACGCACAGTTACTTTCTCCATACTAAGAGAACCCCGCGTTTGTTTTTCACCTAGTATGGAAAAACTAACATTGTGTTTCCTCAAAAAGTTGTAATGAAAAAAAAATTGGCATGTTTACTTCTTATTTTACAGTGATTCTAATCATGCAAGAAAACACTGAAAAAAATGTGAATTAATACATGAATTTAGGGATTTTTCGTAGCACGGACATAAGGAAAAATGACAAAAATTCCGATTAAAATGATCAATATCTCGGAAACTAGTAACAATTGCTGAACATATATGGGGGTTAAATCGATAGCTTATGAGCTGCTCTATCAGCCCTAGGCGGGTTGACGTCGGTTTCTGGGACACCCTGTATACGCCTGGGACACGCTTTACTAGTGCCTGCCCATACTATTCAAGAATTTTAAGTAGCACCTGATGGTGCCCATTGCCAGGGTGAATCTATAACTGTGTTATAACACAAATAGAAAAGATCATTTAAAAAAAAAAGGAACAGGAACAGCCCTGAGTAAAAGACATGAATTTATTTTTAACAGACTTCAAGAAAAAGGAGCCGTTTCTCAGTTCCATGTTCGAAGATGGCTGGACTTGAGCACATGAGTGCGAAGGTCGGTTTAAATGGTAGTAGATAGTTTAAACTTGTAAAAGAATGACTATTAACGCTGTGTTATTCCGACACGGAGGACTTGCTGTCATAACACGTACACGCACTTACGTACAGACACACACACATATGCACACCCACATTAACACTAAATACGCGCATGGACCCACCAACAGGCGACGCACACATTCAAATGAAATATTACGATACCCTAAACCGGACCCAAAATATGTTTTAAGAGCTATTCTATAGGAATCTAGTTGAATATTGTCTATCTCTCGATTATGTTACAAGTTGTAAGCTTTTTGACGTACCCTAATATTTTTTTAAACCGCTCATTCCCAAAATACCCACATTACAAAATACTTTTTTTTTACCCGGTTCTTAAAAAACCCGATTCGAATTATTGGGTACAGAATATACGCAATACCCTAATATGAATGATAAGTTTAGGGATTCCGATATATTGAGATTCTGTTATTTTATTTTGATGGGCTTGCAACCTGTTACTAATACACCGGTAAACATCTTAGCCTAATATGTGGTTACAGAAATATCAACAAACTTTTAGTTGTTGGCAATTATTTACCTCTACCTACCCCACTCTGGGAATATATTTTAAAATACTGGTATTTCGGGAAAGAGCGGTCATTACCGCACATAATAACACCGATCAAATAGATACTCTTACATACATATACCTTTTATCTCATCACACTTCTTTGGCTTAGCGACATCAGGTGAAACGTAGTGTTTAGTAAAGGTATACGAATTTAGATGAAATAATCAGAAGTAGACCTACATACATACTTTGCCATTATCTTCGAGTTACATTCGTTTACATTTTACTAGGCTTAGCCCCACAATGTTTATATAAAAACATTTTTAGTACAATGTTTAGACGTTCGATACGTTCAATACACGTTGGGTAAAATACATTTGATTCAGTTACGTAACAGTACTAAAATAACACTCTCATCGCGCAGTGAAATTGAGTTACTAGCAACACAAACATGGCGAACAATATTCAATAAACATGCTGCGCAGGATAGCGGGAGAAACCTTGTGAGTAACATGGGTTTACCGTGAAATCACTTTATCTGTTTGTCTGTTAATCGACAGTGAAAGAAAATTAACTGGATTGAATTAATTTTCATGATTGTAATTAGCAAGCAATAAGTTTTACCCAAAGCATTTTTTTTAAACTAGCTTTCCTATGGCGTTCTACAATTCTACATTGCTACATTTGCTACTACGTTAAGTACCGCGGAGATTATAATATTGCATAGTGATCCGAATAACATATGTATTGCCAATTTTCTGCCTATTCCAATTATGGGAACTGGTTCGAAATTTAGTTGAATGATTTTGACTTAAACATAGATACTAACCAAGAAACATGTTAAGTTAAATAAAGGCTTGTAAAACGGGAAGTGAAATTCAAATTTTCATAGTCACATTATGGCCAGACTATCTTTGAATATTAGGAGAAACCAAACGGATACTAAACATAAATCAGAAAATGTTAATACCAATCCCCTGTCCGCTGCGTAGTTGACCGCAGAGACACAAGAAAATCGAGATGAATTTGGACATTTTCGACTACATTCTGCACAACGTTAACCTAAAATAGTAGCTCTTTATATCATTTATAATCATATTTTCTCTAGGGGTAGGTCTTGTACGAAATTATGCCTAGATTCGATAGCTGTGTCAACAAGACCAAACATTATCAACCTTTAATTTCCAGGGATATGTTCATCCTGCTTCTGGTTTTGCTGCCGCAACCAACGGTAGCTCTGAACTGCCAGATGGCATGTGACCATTGTTACGACGAAGCTGAAGACCCGCCGCTGCGAGAGGTCTATTGCTCCATGTGCGAGGAGTGCCTGGCAGCCAAGCGCATGAGCGAGCAAAAGGATACGAAAATGAGGACCCTGAAGACGGAGGTGCCGCCAAAACTGGAGAAGCCGGAAAAAACGGAAAAGCCGGACAAGCAAGCCTTGCGAACGCAAGAATACGGGTGGGATCCCGAAGAACAAATGCTAGGTGAGTCGCAATTACACTTTAACAGAGTATTCATCTTCGGACTATTTATAGGGAACTAAGGTCTCGAGAACTGTAGTAGAAGGGAAAGAGCCCAGTAATAGATACTAGTAAAAATCCTTAGGAAAGCCTTATGTCCAACAGTGAACGTATTTCAGGTGAAATGAAATATAATAATTAATCGGCAATTAGCCACCGATTTACATATATTTAATCCAAATTCACTTAACGATATATACATAACAAAAACAAACTGTAATTTATGGCAGTTTTGACTGCAAAAACATGAGACACAACGATCCAAACGCATACATTGACGTGCAACTAAAACTGTAATTTCCAGGTACGTATCCCGATTGCCCGACTGCCCCTCCTTGTCCGGAAGACGAAGAAGAAGAAGCTATGAAGGACGATGTATCGAATGAGGTCTCTGAACCTAACTGCCCCAACCCTTACATGCCCCCATGCTTGCCGTTCTGCCCCCCGCCACCCCGCCGCCCGACCTGCCCCCCAATCACCCCCTGCAAGCCCAAAAAGATGAAAATGGCCAAAAAAGTACCGAAACCAAAGCCGAAGCGACCCAACCCATCGATGCCGCCATGGTGCTGGCCGTTCCCGTACTCGCCACAAGCAATAAATGGCCAAGACCAGGAGAAAGGGAAAGATACTACTACCCTTAAAGATTTCGTGTACGTTTATGTTGGTGTACCGAAGGGTGTTATTGCTAATGATACAACCTAATACTTCTGTAATTTATTCATAGGATTTCTTTTTACAATAAAACTAAATAAGGAAGCTTTAGTTAAGTTGCTACGATTCGCCCACATCCTTAAAATAAGTGGTGCTGCAGTTTCGTTTGTCGGTACAAAGTGAACCGATATCAAAAACACGAAGTTTTTTTGTATTTTCTATTGAAAGTAACGTTGGCTCTTTAAGAAATTTGCTTGTACCAAGTTGTTACGTAATATTTTTGATCGTGTTATCTACAACCACACAGTGGCACAAATACAGTATGAAAATCATACCACGTATAGGTACTCGCTTGCATATTCAGCCCATAAAGTCCACTTACCGTGATCAGCAGATACGCGGGCGGTAAACTTTGTATCCATACCTGCAATTACTTAATGGACGGACACCCCTGTCCGGCAGGCTGGAGCGGCAAACAAGCGCTATAACTCGCCGCGGGTGGCTTGTTTCAACGTTATGTCGTGTAGTAAACGTCATAACTTCCTTTTAGTACCTTGTCTCTTTCACTTGGTACGTGAGATATGACGCCGTGGGGGTAAAACTACGAGTACATGGTAAAACTACGTTTACCTGAACCGATTACAGATTAACAGTCCGACGGCCGATATAATTCGTACATTTGTCAGGCAGATTTCATACATTTATTGCTTTCGGTATACACTGTTAGCGTCTGTGAGCTTAAAAGCGGCTAACTACTTTCCAGGGCTCTGATACTGGTTTAATTTTAAAACGTTTATAATAAACTTGACGCGATTTAGGTTCCGTTCGCAAAAACCGATTTTTTTAATCGGTTTTTGGAGGAAAAATTATATAAAGTTTGAATAAACCGGTTAATACAGACGCATATCGTAAACGTCTTCACATCACAAGTCAAAAAAACAAGTTGCAACGAACGCGTTGGTTTCTCGAATCGCCGCTTGTGGATTAAACCGGTTAATTAAGGTGGAACTAAGTTCTCAAAACGCGTTCCCTAGAAAAGTTCGGAGCAAAACTAAAATAAACCGATGTTTTTTTAATCGGTTCCGTGCCCTGGTATTTTCAATTTAATGTGGTTTCCAATAGAGTATAGAATGCTTCGACTGGTATTACAGATAGCCGCTTTCTTTGGTATCACGGCAGTGTTGCCGACGTCGCCGGCGCCGGTAGCGGCCGCTGACATCGGAACCATACCTTAAAACTATAAAGTAGTGTTGTAGGTCGTTATCATCAGTCTACAGTTACCCTACCGGCCCTGATAACGTAATGTAAACACTTCACTCATGTTAATAATAAACGCAGCTAACAGATAAGTACTAAACCAACATCTTTACAAACTTTCTAACATACGGCCGTAAACTTTCATTTGTACGCAAAAGAAATTGAAAGTTGTTTTCAAATTTATTAACATTTACAGTATTGTGTTAATGTAATTTGATATTATACCTACTTTAAACAGTTGGAATTACTTTTTTCTTTATCTTACACTTTTTTTATGGCATGGGAAGGCAAACGAGCACACAGGCCACCTGATGGTAAGTGGAATCTGTGTCCCATAGACATTCGCATTCACAAGGCTGCAAATGCGTTGCCAACTCTGAGGACTAAGATGGAATGCCTCTATGCTAGTCATTTCACCGGCTGTCTTATCCCCAAAACGGAATACAACAATGCGAACACTGCTGCTTGGCGGTAGGTTAATGGATAAGATGGTGGTACCAACCCGGACAGACCCTGCACAAGGTCCACTTAAACCAGTAGAAATTTTTCGAACTGCTCGAAGCCTACCTTACACGTGCGCACCGCAAGCCAGTGCTGAGACGTGACATAACACTGTTAACGCTGATTAACACTGAATCAGTCTTAACTGCGCCTATTCCTTGCGTGCGTAAGTACTCGTACCTAACTCGAGCCCCTAAAGGCTTGGAGTTGAATTACATCTCTGTTTTTACTTAACCACGGTAATTAGTTCATTTCATTACCAAGTAATTGTCGTCTATAAAATAATGAATCCATAATATCTTCGTTATGATCGTCATCATATCCTAAACGGACCAGCAATGTAAATCACGGCCAAGTTTGTCACGAGAACAATCGATGGGTCGATAGATCGCCTTGATTCGTTCTACGAATGGTTCATTATACGAACCAAAGATGGTAGGAGAGAAAGAAACAACTTAAGTTCAGGACACTAAACAAAGATAAAAGTATTTGTATGCGTCACCGGATAAATGTACTTGTTCGACATAATTATCGAAATACTCTTCGAGTGCTCATTCGCGCTCTTCAGAGTGCTCGAGTTTATAGGAACCTATTAATCATAATTAATCATCTATTTTTGTCTTAGAAAAATTATCAGTTGGATTGGTAATGTCTAGAATTTCAAGCCAAGTCAATTTAGGCTAGCGTTGTTTTATAACAATTCTTAATTGAATAGTTGTATTTGTACGACTAACGCTTGGTCGTCCAGTATGAACTAACTCAGCATAGGAACGAGTAATATTTCAGGGCACCCTTTTGAATATCACGATACAGATGTAGAGTGTTGTAGATTATATGTATCTTACTTTCTCAGAGAATAAGTTCATAGAGAAAGAAAAACAAATACAAAAAAATCCGTCAAAATATGATATCATATGATCATGTCATGCACAACAACTCAATATGATATCGTAAGATCATATCATGCACAACATCTCAATATGATATCGTATGATCATGTCATGCACAACAACTCAATGATATCGTATGATCATGTCATGCACAACAACTCAATGATATCGTATGATCATGTCATGCACAACAACTCAATATGATATCGTATGATCATGTCATGCACAACATCTCAATGATATCGTATGATCTGGACCTTTCTTCTACTAGGTAAAACCATATTGCCTTTGGTGTGTTGGGAGACAGGCGTGAAGTTATGTATGTATGTATGCAATAACATGTCAAAGGCAGTATAGTTTTTCAGAATAAAATAGGGCCCTGTTCTAGATTTCCGCGTGTCCATTTTAAGACAGCGAAGGTTCATATTCCATTGCGTAGGAGCCAGCGGGTGGTCTGTGTGAGGGCCGCTTATCTAATCACCCATCAGTTCGTTAATATGTTCATCAATGCAACATTACGGCGTTATCAAATAATATAAAACTAACTATTGGAATGAAACACCCGCATGGGAATTACAACTCATATCTACGACTTGCGTAGAGAGGTAAAATTGTTACCAGTTTTCTTAAGTGTAATTATAACCTTTCAAATACAACAAAATCGGACTAGTACACCTATGCCTGAACCATTCGGTGTTTTTAAGTTAGATAAAACCGCGTAACTAACAAATTTATGATAGAGCAAAATAAACCTTCCTATCTTATTAAAAAGGTGCATTTTGCTCCTTATTTAAAATGTTACTTACGCGGTTTTGCAGTTTCACCGACGATATATCTAAATAGCATACCTTAAACTGTCTTTTGTAAATACAATGCACCGAAAGATGAAGACACAGTCTATGTATACCGTGTCACAAGTGACAGACTGCGTTTAGTTTTCTTCCGCTAATTAACAAAACAATTAAACTGATTATTTGTTTGTAAATATTTTACTAGTAATCACTTATTGTACACTAACCGCGTAATTGAACACCTCCAAATTCTATGTTTTGTGTTCAAATTTTGTGCTCTTGAGAACAATACAAAGTATTGAATTTGTATTATTTCACATTAGCGGTTTGTGACGACATCCCATGTCTTTACATAGCATAACACAAACTCTGTTCCGGCCGTCTGTATGTACAGTCAGCGTCATAAGTAACTGGTCACTTCAAGCTATTTTTGTACTTTATCGCATTAACACATTAGACAATCTTGTTTGACATTGCTTATGTGACAGTAAAGCGACAAGGTATTTAAGTGATCAGTTACTTTTGACGCTGACTGTACGCTTACGGTTTTTAAACTACGCAAAGAATTTTAATGTGGTTTTCATCAATAGATAGAGTGATTCAAGGAGAAGTTTATCTTTATATATATAATTCTTCTGTCCGTGTGTTGACAGTGAACTCCTAAACGGCTGAACCGTTTTGAATGATTTTTGTGTGTGTTCAAGTGGATTCGATGGTTTAGATTCACAAATAAACCTGGCAGATGGCGCTGCAGTCGGTATCTAGGTTATTCTAATCGCTTGGTATATCATGCAGGACCACGTCTGTCGGGTCCGGTAGTTTCATATTTCGACAAAACTATGGTTTGACACTTTTTACGCAGTGGCAGTAGTGACCTCTCAATCACCAGACCTATGAAAACAGGTAAAGCTTAATGCTACAGACAGTTTACCATAATACAGCATCCTCCTTGGCGGGCGCCTCAGCTGCGACCCGTACGCAGCGGCGTCGGGCTCCGCGTCCGGCACACATGTCCCAATTATGATCCCCATGCTTCACGTCCGACATATAACACAAACTTCCCTGCCGTCACACAGGGGGACTCCCTGCCGCACTGTCACTACCCTGCTGTTTCAGAAGGATCAAGTTCCCTGAGTTTAATTCCACTTGGCACAGGACACTGGCGTACTACGTTCCACTTCGTCACAACGGATCCACTTTGTCTTTACCGCGTACTAATTTCTTTGAATAGTTTAAAATGGCATCAAAATTCATAATTTCACTACCCTGCAAGGTTGACGAGCGGAATTTATTACAAGTCAAACTTTAATTGTTAACAGTTATCAAATTTTACGTCCTACTGTTACGAAGGATAAACTGGAGAGGAAAACACAGCCATTGATAACTCGTATTGTATTGTAAAACCACTTGTATTTTAATTTGAAGTGTGCGTGGTCCCGCGATGACTGCCGCCAGTCAAGTGAACTGTGGTGACCGCGTTAGGCATGCCGCACGCTACTTGTGACGTGCTAGTGCGTCACAGCCTAAAGTATGTAAATAAGAGCCCTATTTATAGTCAAATAATGCGTTGGCCATTACGGAAATAGCTAGGGTAATTGTAGCGAAGTCTATGGTGAAAATTGGGGGAGAAAATAGAGTATTTTTTAAGCAGCTTTCTAATGGTAATTCCAAGCTTGTTTGAGGCAGATTGTTGAGAATTTATTGTTGTTAACGGTAAAATTTCTTTCTTCTTATGGTTCCTTATTAGAAGGATTTCATCGATGTAAAACATCAGTCTTTTTATGTAGTAATTTACGTAATATATTTGAAATCCATCCTATTTCACTCCAGGGAAAAAAGTGTAGTTAACGGTTTTTAAAATGGGTATTTATCTACTTTTCCATCTAACAAACACCACTTTGTCACCCCTCAATTCCTAGCCACTTTTTTGCACAACACATCGGAAAATCCCACTGAAATTAAGTATGAATCATACGCCGTGTTTCCCGCAGAGCGATAAAAAAAAAACCAGCCCCAGCTTTTACGGGCAGTGAACCAGAACCAACGAGATCCCTAATTAGATTTGTGACGTGACGTGACGTGCGCGTCTAATCCTAATTATTTGTGACGTACAACTATTGATTTAAACCGTAGTCTTTGGAATACTTTGGAAATCCTCACTAATCCTAGCTTAATGACGTACCTATCTCGGCGTTCAAAAAAAAATAGATTTTTCCGCCCCCCTACAATAGATTGAAAGTGCGATCGAATTCTCTATAATTGTCCAGAATGATGGTTCCCGTTAACATATTTATGACCGTATTTTTTTTATTTTATATTAATGTAAAAATAATCTTATTTATTTACACTCCTAACATTCTGCGGGTTTCCGTCTATTTTGATGGTTTGTTATTTTCCTGTTTTTGCAATGAACATACGAACGTTACAATAACACACACAAACACACACGCACACATACGAGCGGACGAACACTCCGCTAGATTAGTATCCCTGAATTTATAAATAAATTCAGTACCCTTACGAGCGAAACTTAAGATCGCGACCTTTGAGTAATCAAATAAACTCGAGTGGAGTGGAAACCCCAAGAGTGGCAAAAAGCCGGTGTGGCGTGCGCGTGCGGCTAATCTGCCGCCGGGTCATTACGGCGATAACACCCGCGATGACCCTGAAGGGCAGTTTTACTACGTTCCTGTTGATAGCCCAGGCGGAAACAAAAGAACAGAGCCTCTATTCTACAAGTATAACTATACTGGTTTTAATGTTATCGTGTTGTGGATGTCTCAGCCGCTATTACTATCAAGTAAATATGAGCTATCAACATGTCAAATAAATATGGTTTTACAGAGTATAATAAAGCTTCTGAAGGGGATATACTTTTAAATACCTATTTCTGTCTTTATGATGCTGGCTGATCTAGTATACCAACATTTTCCTGACTTTACACTGTATAGAAATATGTCCGGCTTACTACCTAGCTGTAATTTAATTTTGGTCCGTATATTCCTAGGTCTGCTGATGATGACCAGAGATGACCTAAGCCCGAGTTCATTAACAGATATCTACCTGTCCAAATTATTCTCAAGACTTGACTTTTGACGCGTGACAGGCATCTCACATAACGGTCTATTCTACTTCGGTTCCGCCCATCTTGTTTTGAAATCGTAACCACACTGTTGACGTTAAGACTCTAGCTGTCAAGTGAATAAGATCTATGATATTTTCAAATACGTTCGGGATATAGAATCAAGATTAGATAGACCAATGTAGAGTAATTGCCTTTATCTATAAATAAATAAAAAATAAATAAATATCAGGGGACAATGTCACACCAATTGACCTAGTCCCAATTTAAGCTCTAGGCTTATATTATGGGTACTAGACAATGATATAAATACTTATATAGAGAAATATATACTTAAATACATAGTAAACATCCATGACTCAGGAACAAATATTCGCGCTCATCACTCAAATATCTGCACTTACCGGGATTTGAACGCAGGACCGCTAGCTTCGTAGGCAGGGTCACTACCAACTAGGCCAGCGCATCGTCCATCTATAGGTTTTGGGACCTAATAGATCACGAGGTAGCAGTTTTTTTGTGTCTTTGCGCACTTATTCAAAATGAAAAGCCTCTCCACTGATGAATAACTCCGTGTATATATACCTACACATGAGCTTTTATGCCGAGATTAAAACGGGGTGTTCACTGAGGCGATAATGATAGGCAAAAGGCGGGCGTCCGATGCACAGATACCCGCAGCTATGCATAAAGAAAAAGAGTTTTTTAATGTTCAGCAAACAAATAAGCCTCGTACGGGCCAACGGTTTCAATTTCAGAAGATTGAGATACACTATATTTTTATAATGTATGGACATTCAGAGAACTCGATGAATGGGCAACCCCACATTCAATTTTAAGATAAGTATTTTTCTTATATCGTCGGTGAGTGCCCGATATCCCGTGTGGTTGCCGGGATAGAATAGTGCCACTCCATGTCTTCCCGTGGATGTCGTAAGAGGCGACTAAGGGAATATAGGCTTGTAGTACTGTTAGGCGATAGGCTAGCAACCTATCACTAATATGCTAGTAAACATCTTAGCCTATTTGTGCAAATTGTGGTACCTGAATTATCAACCACTTTTTAAGATGTAATTCTGTAGCTCTGCCTAGCCCACTCTGGGATTACAGCCGTGAAGGAAGGAGGCTATATCACGTCAAATAAAGGCCCAGGTGTAGTTACATCCATAATCATACGACATTATAATGTCTTGTTTTCTTAATTAGCTTCTCGATGGATACCGCAGCCGACTGAGAAAACGAGATTAAATACCTACCAACTATATCCACCAAATACGATGGTGGATGGTAACTCAATACTTTTATCTGCAAATTATTTCGTGAAAATCGTAATTTAACTGTTTTCCTTGGTCTTCATTTCACTTACACAATATTTTAACTTTAACTGATGATGACATAATCTAACCAGGTTTAAATGTATTTTAAAATAGATATGAATTAGTAAACAAATAATAATACACGGGTAAACATCTTACAATTAGCCTAATTGTGCAAAATGTGTTTACAGAATTATCAACAAATTTTCATCTTGGCCTGGTTGTGCTAAATGTGGTTACAGAATTATCAAAGTCAAAGTCAACAAGTGAGTGGTTGGTAATTCTGTAGCTCTGCCTACCCCACTCTGGGAATGAAGGCGTGAGTTTATGTATGTATGTATGTATGAATTAGTATTAGGGTTCCCTTGGGTGACCTTCGGATACGGAACACTAAAAATAGGCCAAGTTCTCAAAACAGTAACATGCTTAGTTTTGTGTTAGTGTCTTCAATTAATTCAAAGTGAATTTTATTTAACGTTTACACTAGCCTTATCCAGCTGTTAACTCGACGAGTATATCGTGAACATGGCCGTAAGGATCGTATTGAGTGCGCGTCTCATTTGCATTTCAATAATTAACCGAGCTTGATTGACAGGCTAATGGTAGTTATGGTTGTCTATGCGCTATTGGATTTTTACGAGAAAACCTCTGAAACGAATTGATTAGCGACAGTTAACTAACTTTTAAAATATTACACAACTTTGTGACGACGCGCTGGCCTAGTTGATAGTGACCCTGCCTACGTAGCTAGAGGTCCTGGGTTCAAATCCCGGTAAGGGCAGATATTTGTGTGATGAGCGCGAATATTTGTTCCTGAGTCATGGATGTTTTCTATGTATTTAAGTATATATTTCTCTATATAAGTATTTATATCGCTGTCTAGTACCCATAGTAGAAGCCTAGAGCTTAGTTTGGGACTAGGTCAATTGGTGTGACATTGTCTCCTGATATTTATTTTATTTTTATTTGTTCCGTTTCCATACATGTACCTACGGTAAGAAAACTGAAACACGTAACTTTTTACCCGATTGCCGAAGGAGGAGGGTAATGTGTTTATCAGCCTATATATGTATGTTTGTTCCTTTGTGGCGCTTTAGAAACTAAACGCGTGGACCGATTTTGATGATTGTTATGTCAATCGATTTGTCTTAATCTTGTGAGTGTCACTAAAGATATGACAGTAATTGATAGTCAATATGGCGGCAAATTGACGCCATCGGCCATCAGTCCTGCGAGCGATGTGCCCCGCCCACTGCCACTTCAGTTTAGCTATTCTTCGGGCTATGTCGGTAACCTTAGTTCTACTGCGGATATCATCATTTCTGATTCTATCACTAAGAGAAACCCCGAGCATAGCCCTCTCCAGCCCACGTCTCAGATCCGTAAGTCATCACTGGCATCACACACAAAAATATTATACTACTCTGATAATAAAATAATTTTTTCATTATATGTTGGCAACCCATCCCAACTTGCATATTAAATGAATAAGTCATCATGCTGTGCAATGCTGGAGATGCATACAAGCTTCTGTTTGAGACATCAAGTACACTTTAATTTACAACGTGAACATGCAACCTCGCTGCTACCAGAACACTCCAAGTGCCCAATGCTCTATATGGAGTCCATTTGATATCAAAACGTGTGTGATAGGGTCTGAATGTGGTAAAGGGTGGTGTAGTCAGTAGTCACGCACCCGGTTCAGTAACAAATTCATTGATAGCGCTGATACGGGCGGCCTCGTGGTGAAATATTGCGGCGCGTTTTAGATAAGCTTACTAAATATGTAGTTTGAGGGTAGTTCGATATTTTAACCTCGATTCAAACAGAACTGTTTTTAAATAGAGAGCTAGCTTAAAAGGATTGTGAACCTAAAAAAAAACATACAAAATGCGATGACGTTATCTCTCTCCTTAAACTTTTTTTTAATGTCTTAGAGTAGGCAAACGAGCACACAGACCACCTGATGGTAAGTGAAACTGTGCCCCATAGACATTCGCATTCACAAGACCGCAATCCTAAGACTGCAAATGCACTGCCAACCCTGAGGACTAACATGGAATACCTCTATGCTAGTCATTTCACCGGCTGTCTTATCCCCAAACCGGAACACAACAATGCGAACACTGCTGCTACTTATTTCGATTTTTACGATTTTTGAATATGTTGTAGTTATTGTTATAAAAACCATGTATGAGCGTTTTCTTTTCCAAGAAATTATTAATTATTATGAAAAAAAGACATAACACGGAAACGTACTAGTTCTTTATAATAATAGTAACTACAACATATATAAAAATCGTGGAAATCGGACTTGATTTAGGGGGTGGAAAACGTTATCGCCCGGCGCTAAATTTACAAGGTATTTTTTGACATCCTTTGAAAAAAAATGTTTGCGCCGTTTAAAGGTTACCTGCTCTGAGTAAGGGATGCAATTATGTCGATGGTTTTTATTATCCTTGACAGAACAACGTCAGCAGCGTCAGGAAACTTATCGTGAGAATCGTGTGACATTGAATGATGCACTAAAAATTGTGAGAAATTTGTTGTTTGTTTCAACAGTGAGTCTCATTGTAAAACACCAAATTATAGTAAGACAGCTATTGTCTAGGTAAATTTGTGTGAGATTGTTCCGTGATACATACATAGGTATATATATATATACATATTGCCGACTATAAATTTTCGTTTAAATAGCAAAACAAATAGCAAAGCTGGGCATCTTGTTAGGCTTGTGTGGAATCAAAACGATTATGCACAAAAATCACTGTATTTTTACTCGTAGAAGCAACAAAGTGGCTAGCATTAAAATACAGAAAAAACATTTGAACTTAATAGAGTAAAAAAGCTCATTCTATACAAAAAAAGTTTATTTCTATACAGAATAAGTGAACTCGAGCGATAAATTGTTTAAATCCATTTGAGCGAATACAAAGACTGGAATAAACACGTAACTCCTGCATGTGGCAGATAATATTGCCGTTTTATTGTGCCATGGCGTGGTCCATTTCACGTCAATGTGATGATTACACAAAAATATGTTTGTTATCATTTTATTATAAAGAGTTAATAACGTGATTTAAATCGTTGATGCTAACTTTACCAAATAGAACAAGTTGACGATTTCATATGGTAGGTTATTATGACATTATCGATTAGCTTAACATAACTGAATATCTAAAAGGACAGTGTATCCTCTCACAAAAGTTTACTATCTTACGTTTTACCTTAAGATATTGATATTACAATAGATGACAATTATGTCCAATGTACTATCAGCCCATCGGAACCCTGACTCACCATAGAACTCTGTCATAGTGACGTTATGATGCAAATCGTAAGAAGTGCCAAACAATTTGTTTTATAATGTCACTGTGACAACGTTCTATGGTGGGTCAGGCTTCCGATGGGCTGATAGTACTTTCCGCAAAATCAAAGATTGGGCTAATGAACAAAGTTAACTAACAGTGACTGATTACAATTAATTGTACATCGCCTAGCTTATACGAATGATACTGATAGAGGGATGATCAAATAAGGGATGTAGCGTTACCGCTACAAAATCGCTTCAAATTCGCGCGTTTATTTTGTTTATTTTTTAGGTGTCGAACTCCTTTGTGTGTTTGAGTTGCTGGCCTGCGTTGTTAATGGTTTCGATTACTATTTTAAAATTTTGAATGTGTTGTCAGATTGTTCGGCATGGTTGTAAGATGTTTCTTTTTGACATTGGTGCTTCAGTCTCATAACCGAAGGGATATATTTTTTTGTTCTCGACTTCGTACATTTGCAATTTCAAGTACAATTGCAGTTTTAACAGTGACCTAGTTCGCATAGTTGGGTGCACGGTCACTCTATCTGCTGAGCGAAAGGAAGGAACCTTTTTTGCACCAAATAATACCGGCTTGAACCGGGTAAGTTGATATTTATTGAGATCTTTCCCCGCTAGGCCCCGTTCTGATTGTCTTGTCGTTCGTTACTCATTAGATCCTTTTATTCTAGTCCACCTACCACCTGAAGAAGTTGTCCACTAAACGCGAACTGCGGACGATTATTGTGCAATCACACGCGTATAGCGAGACACATATACTTTCACGCGTTGTGTACAACGCACGCGTGTGACTCCGGAGACTTCGGCTTCGAGACCTTTTTTTCAAGATAAGCGTAGTTTAAGATACCTTTTTTTATATTTTTTATATATGCGTACATGTTAAATTTATTTTTGATTTAAAGGGAACGAGCGTTTAAAATTCCCATCTCCGAACTTCAATGTCAAAGATAATATGCGCATATTTTCTTAGGGCCCCTTTGACTATTATTGCTATCGTGCATTGCTTTTTCTCCAAATTCTAAAAGAGTCCGCGCGCTCCATGAACGTTTGTTCTTTTTCGGCCAATATTCGGATACATAACTTTAATCATTCTTGGAATACCTTTTTATCTCTAAATTTTGTGTTAATCCTTAATTTTTCGTCTTTACTAACCTCTAAATTTTTTTGTTATTATATTATCGTCACCTCACCTAAACTAGTTACTATTTATTTTTTATACCAATCATTGTCGCAATTGTCTATTATTCGACACCTTTAATTAATCTTAATAAACTATCTTTAGGTTTTAATTCATTTTTTATTTGTGTTAAATTTCTACGTTTATCCTAGGCTCAGTCCTAGGATCAGTTTGTGCTCCCTCTTCCCTTTGGAGCTTAACAAATGGCGCCCGAAGTAAGTTTTTTCATTGTTTTTCTCGTTATATTTAATTGATTCCTTTTCTTTTTTGTGTCCTTTTTGGTGAGATTGGTCTAGAAGACCAATAGTAAATTACCCATTTTACTAATCCCCGTTGAACTTCCTGTTGTGTTGAGGTGTTTGTTTCACCTCGTTCGCTCGTTTACTTCGTCGGGTCGTTCCCGCTTCGACAGTGATTATTTTAATGTGGTGAATTGTAATTGTTACATAACTTTGAATTCTTTGAATAATCGTTTTTTTTTGTGATTACTCTATCTTATTCTCGTATCAAAGCTTTACTAGATAGTGGTACACAAGTATCCCTTGTCGATCTTTCATTATTAAATAAGTTGGAAATTTATTTTAACTTCCATTTACGACCTAATGTTATTTCAGCTGATAGTTCACCTATCGAGATACTTAGCAGTGCTTAGTGATGTGATGACCTCGCCGATCCTTACTTTCTTTGGCTTCGTGTCACGTATCTCAACCTGGAGCTGACATGAGTTTTCCACTGAATTTAATTATTTACATAATGCTGATAATTATAATTTTTTACAAAAAATACCTGTAGATCGTCCGAAACTTAATGTCTTTTATTGCCACCAAAATTTTTTGCCACTTGAGTTTTATTTTCTTGTCATGCTTTTTGTAAGTAGGACCCGTCAAGGTGAGTGCTTTTTTATTTTTTTGCATGTAACCTTTTCGCTCCTACGTACTACCTCGTGTTATTACGAGTTCCCGGTGGTTTTGCATGGCTGTGGGGTATTTTTATTTTCGTCTCCAGCATGTTATTTCACCGTGAGCTAGGTAACATTCCGTAATCAGGTGTTTGGACACCAAATGCTTCTCGTCTGCGTGTGCGGCGTCTTTTTAAGCTTTGAATATATCCAGACCGTGGGCCCATGATGGAACTCAGTCGGGATGAGCTCGCCACCATACACGTTATATAAGTTTTTCGTCTCTTGGGTGAATGTTTTAAATATGTTCAGACTATGTGCCCAAGTTGGTACACAGTCGGGACGAACTCGCCTTAAGACGGAAATCTTCTGCGGGATTTGGGGAATGGTGTACCATATACCTCCCTTTGGTCGTTGCGGTGGTAATACTTAGATCTTGTTTGTTTAGGCGCTACGGTGATTTTGGTAAATTTATTTTTTTGGCTTAAGTTCATTTAACATGTCACGTCAAGGATATTTAAAAAAGTTAGGCATTTACTTTTAATCTGTATTGCGTTTTCTGTCCGGTTATATTGTTACGTATTTTCGGTACACCTTATTTCCTAAATTCTAAAGGACCCATATGTGTCAACGTTTCCTTTTTCGATTCATCTTCTGGTCATATTTTTTTTGTATATCATAGATTTATTCCCAGTAGGCCATACGTTGATCAGGTCTCGGTAGACATTTCTAATTTTTTTGGTCGCACTGTACTTTGTACCTTTCGTTAGAATATGGTTTTGGCGCTCAATCTCTTATCATTATCACATAACACCAGTCATTTGTTTTTTATTACATATTACGCTCGCCGCGTAGTTATGTCTATTATAGCGTGTTGGGTAGGTCTTGATATTTGTTTCGAGACTCTGTTGAATTTTTCAGGTTGGCTTGAGATTTTGTCGGGCTATCTTACTGAATCAACGGATAGGTAGTTTGCGCAAACTGCTTAATCAGTGATTTTAGTATTGTAGTGTGTTGTTGGTCAGCGAACCTAGTGCACGAGGTGTACCTTTGTTTAAGTGTTTGTGCCTGAAAATTTCAAATAGAGTATCCCAATTGTTCTTCGTGTTTTTTTTTTAACTTTGTGCACTCTTGTGTGCCTAAGTTCATCTTTTTGCTGCATCGATGATAATAATGTTTCCTTTTTTGAGTGTCATGTAATTGTTAGATTTTAATGTTAGGAATTAGAATATAAACTTCCACCATGTGTATTGGCTATGGTTTTCGTGGATAACCGGTCACGGTTACTGCTGTGATGGTGTACAGATTATCCGTATTAGGTTGCTTAGGTTAGTTAATTTTGTTCATAGGTTAATTTAGTCTAGTCTCAAGATGTTTTGGGTTGGCGATACCTTGTGAACTTGACCTTGTTGCTACAGGGTGTTAATTGTTGTCTTAGTGTTTAGTTATGAACTTGTGATTAATTATAGGGTTGTTACTTGTGGTAATGGTTAGGGTTGCCTCTTGCAAAATATTTAGGGTTGTGACTTAATTAATTCTGGGGAAGTCAATTTTTTTTTTTTTTACCTTAGTTGGAAGATAATTGTAGCGTTACCGCTACAAAATCGCTTCAAATTCGCGCGTTTATTTTGTTTATTTTTTAGGTGTCGAACTCCTTTGTGTGTTTGAGTTGCTGGCCTGCGTTGTTAATGGTTTCGATTACTATTTTAAAATTTTGAATGTGTTGTCAGATTGTTCGGCATGGTTGTAAGATGTTTCTTTTTGACATTGGTGCTTCAGTCTCATAACCGAAGGGATATATTTTTTTGTTCTCGACTTCGTACATTTGCAATTTCAAGTACAATTGCAGTTTTAACAGTGACCTAGTTCGCATAGTTGGGTGCACGGTCACTCTATCTGCTGAGCGAAAGGAAGGAACCTTTTTTGCACCAAATAATACCGGCTTGAACCGGGTAAGTTGATATTTATTGAGATCTTTCCCCGCTAGGCCCCGTTCTGATTGTCTTGTCGTTCGTTACTCATTAGATCCTTTTATTCTAGTCCACCTACCACCTGAAGAAGTTGTCCACTAAACGCGAACTGCGGACGATTATTGTGCAATCACACGCGTATAGCGAGACACATATACTTTCACGCGTTGTGTACAACGCACGCGTGTGACTCCGGAGACTTCGGCTTCGAGACCTTTTTTTCAAGATAAGCGTAGTTTAAGATACCTTTTTTTATATTTTTTATATATGCGTACATGTTAAATTTATTTTTGATTTAAAGGGAACGAGCGTTTAAAATTCCCATCTCCGAACTTCAATGTCAAAGATAATATGCGCATATTTTCTTAGGGCCCCTTTGACTATTATTGCTATCGTGCATTGTTTCTCCAAATTCTAAAAGAGTCCGCGCGCTCCATGAACGTTTGTTCTTTTTCGGCCAATATTCGGATACGTAACTTAAATCTTTCTTGGAATACCTTTTTATCTCTAAATTTTTGTGTTAATCCTTAATTTTTCGTCTTTACTAACCTCTAAATTTTTTGTTATTATATTATCGTCACCTCACCTAAACTAGTTACTATTTATTTTTTATACCAATCTTTGTCGCAATCGTCTATTATTCGACACCTTTAATTAATCTTAATAAACTATCTTTAGGTTACAATTTATTTTTTATTTGTAATAAATTTCTACGTTTATCTTAGGCACAGTCCTAGGATCAGTTAGTGCTCTTTTTCCTTTATGGAGCGTAACAGGGAATACTAGTACAAATGTACACACAACATCACACCTAACTAACCATTAAAGACAGAGCAGAGAGAAAAAGAAAGAGATGTATATATGTGTATTATGTCAACTTCTATGCATTCTAGTGCGACTCTCTTTCATGCAATATTTCAGATTTCTGAAGTGTATAGCTAGATGTGTTGCTGTGTGTACCAAAACAACACCGAGACAAAACATCAAACGATCGTAACTGATGGTCCGACCGACATCTCGACGGGAACGGCCAGGAACTTGCAACTGTCACCCCGTGGGGACAGCCGTTTGATTAATTCTTATGCTTTTGAAAAATGGGGGCTGTTACCGTGCAGGGGCGGGAGATTTGTACCAGAGGGGTTCTGTAGGGGAAACTTTGGTAAGCGCGACTGTTTCTATATGCAATGAATGTTTCGGACGACGCGCTGGCCTAGTTGGTAGTGACCCTGCCTACGAAGCGAGCGGTCCTGGGTTCAAATCCCGGTAAGGGCAGATATTTGTGTGATGAGCGCGAATATTTGTTCCTGAGTCATGGATGTTTTCTATGTATTTAAGTATTTATTTCTCTATATAAGTATTTATATCGTTGTCTAGTACCCATAGTACAAGCTTAGAGCTTAGTTTGGGACTAGGTCAATTTGGTGTGAGATTGTCCCCTGATATTTATTTATTTATTTATTTATATCTTGTCTTTGTATTACGCATCCGTCCCGATTAGGGTTGCCAGATTCACTCTAAAGAGAGCAAAATCAGTGAAACCGTTTTTTGAAATACGAGCGGTATATTTGAAAATGAATGGTGTGGACCACTCGTCTTTAAATTTTCTATCGCTCGTAATTTCGAGTATACGGTCTCACCGAATTTGCTCACTTTCGAGTCAAACTTTCGAGCGCTCGAAAGTCAAAAATTGGCCCCCAGGTCGCCAAAACTAATAGCCGGACAGACCAGCCAGTTTGGCCGGACATTTGGGTAAAAAGGCCGGACACCCTACAATCCCTACATTATTGAGGATTTTGTTTCTCTGCGGTAGCGAACGACAGTCGACGTTCGCCTGCGCTCGGCCACGCTCGGCGCTCGCTTGATTGCAAAATGTAAAAAGCCAAAGACTCAGTTTATTTTGGCCGAACGCGCAATCAAAAAGCCTAACTATGTCCGGCTTTATCAGGACGCCTGGTAACGCTAGTCCCGATTTAGTATTGCGAATGTGTTCAAAAATCGTTTGTTCTACCGCAGTTACTGAACAATCGTTTATTTTTAATAAATTGTGTATTCCACGAGAAATATAAGGGTGGGTGAGTGTGTACCATAAAAATATTTACCTATAATTTGATGCTAAGATGGTTTGGTTATTTAGAAAGGATGGATGAAAGAAGAGTTATGAAGGGTATGGCGAGCGAGAGTCGAGATTATAGATAAGGGACGCCCTAGACGCAAATACAGTAATCAGATTCGCTATGTGCTGAATAAGGGAGAAATCAGAATCAAAAGTACGTGCATGAAGAGGTTGATAAATGTAGAGGAAGCGAAAGTTGTATGTTTTGACCGGGGCACCTGGCGTTCTATAGTCTCTGCTTGCTCCATTGGGAGATAGGCATGAAGGCATGTGTACGTAATACGTATGTGTAAAACATGTTTTAAAATTTTCTTTCATAATACAAAGCACAACTGCTGCCATATAATTAGACAGAAAGGTAATTTTTCCAATGCGGTGGCCGTTATCGGTATATCGACGCACTCGGCCTGATTAGTACCCGCCAAATTGGACTTTATATCGTTGTCATAAGGTTTTAGTGTCGTTGACGGCACTCGGCTAATGAAGTGTTCCCAAGGCTAGCGGTATTCTCCGATACTAATGATTTATAAATGTATTAATGCTGCACACTAATGACAGAATTATTACAGTTATTAGTTTTATGTCAGTATCATAAAAAACAATGTTTATTTTAGTTTTTTAAAGTATTCAAAGTCAAACCCGTAACATTTATTTGTCAAAAACACACTGAAATACAAGAAACATAGTGCAATAAGACATTATAAGATTAGAGCAGAATAACGAGTTAATATTAGTAGTGCGTACGATATTGTATAAGTAGTAAAAGTTCGTTTTCATCTTATTCTTCTTGTCAGCGTAATCTCATCGAGAAAGCAACACTTGGATGTCGTATGATCGTATCGATAAGTAAAAAATATGTATTTACGTTGTTTTATTTACTTTTTACCAAAGATTTGTTTTGAGCGGTAGCGAGCACAAAAATATAAAAAAAAAAACTTTTTTCTTTCATACTTTACATTACCAAAAAAACTACCAAAAAAGAAGCATCTTATTAGTTATACAAACATTAACTATGTTATTACTTATTAGTATCCAATAGACTTGCTTTTGTGACCAGTTTTATTGCTATTTAAAACTAATATCATTCTCATTCTATTCTTTTAAAATGATAACTAAGAGAAAATGTCTCTTATTTGGTTCATACTTTTCGAGCGAGTCAGTCGATTCGACAGTTTTATCAGCATTATAATACTACATTATATAATGTAGCTGTTATATTGCTATGTTATATACAAAAGCGTCTGTTAACGAGCTCCCCGATAATGTACAAGGTGGGTAAATAATTGTCGACCCATTTGTAATCTCGTTCATTTAATTCTTTTGAAGCTAAATTAAAGGAGGAAAATCATCGCTTTAGCCTAGGTTGGCAAACAGTCGGCCGTTTTATAGGAAGGTAAATATAGCGGTAAATAGCCCTGGGGAAAAAGGCAAAAATATTTGATAACTTTTTATGTATTTAGCAAAAATTAATAATATTTATAACAGCAACTTTGCTGCTAGCAAACGGTATTAAAATACGACTCAAAAGCGAAGTCAATGTAATATCAAAACACAATAATAGTAGATTATACACCGAGGGGATAAAGCACTGTTTTATGTCACGGGCGCGATACATACATACATACATACATACATAAACTCACGCCTTCATTCCCAAAATGGGGTAGGCAGAGCTACGGAATTACCAGCAACTCTAAAACCTTGTTGATAATTCTGTAACCACATTTTGCATAATTAGGCTAAGGTGTTTACCAGACCAGCGCATATAGCGATATTGAATTCAGATTTAACTTCCGAGCGTAGCGAGGAGACGAAAACGGACTCCTGAGTGCAGGGAGGGATTCAAGCTCGCCCAAGACGAAAACAGCTTTATTTCAAAGGAGGATACTCTATTTGTCTCACCTTTTCTTTGTTTTGCGTATATGTCTTGTAGTGGCCAGTTCGATTTTCAAAGTTATTTTTGCTGTAGGTTTCTACGGAACAATTTTTCATACGAATTCTAATCTCATTATTAACCAGCGGGTTATAATGACTTACTTCAGGTGAGGTTTGCATGATATACATATAA
Source organism: Acleris emargana (assembly GCA_927399475.2). Classification (NCBI taxonomy): domain Eukaryota; kingdom Metazoa; phylum Arthropoda; class Insecta; order Lepidoptera; family Tortricidae; genus Acleris; species Acleris emargana. Next base: position 1,097,701 of record OV656846.1, read on the forward strand.
TTGGGCAATTTCGGGACTACGGTGCTACGGCGTAGAAGAGCTACGAATAGGGAAGACATCTTGGTTTTATTAACAGCCAATGGAACAAGATTCAAACAAAAATTAATGCTCAATACTCTGGTGGTTTAAAGACTATCAGAAAATGTATATACAAATAAGTATCGGTAATTGTTAACTCTTACCACATAGTAAGTAAAATAACAATGCTTATACTGCGCCTCTATTCTACTAGGGAAAACAATATTGATTTTGTTTTGACGTATTTATTGTATTCACAGGCTAGTGTTCCGCAACTCGATTAAGTACTTATTAATGCGAACATTTATCCTAAATATTGATTATGTCTAGTTAAAATAGCGATTAAACTAATTATACGCAAAGACATACGTACAAACTTAGTACAGGGCGAACGATATGAAGTGTTACCAAATTCAAAAGGCTACGATTTTTTTTTGTTGTCTTAAATTATTCATTATTAAGAAAAAAATGAGAAAAAGATATCAAATTTTTAAGATTGCTTTATTTTAACTCGATATGACCACCTTCTGCTGTCTATGGCCTTCAGACGGTAGAAAAATGAGTTGCACGTTGCACGAATGTGATCCTGCGGTATGCAATGGCAATTACGTACGATCGCTTTCTTCAATGCATCCATACTGGCATGTTTTCTTCTCCTCACCTTGCTCTCCACAATGGACCAGATAATAGAAGTCCATCGGGTTCGCGTTTGGGGAATTCGAAAGACATTGTGTGGACGAAATAAATTGTGGCACGCGTTGTTCAGCCATTCTTGGTTCACACGAGCTTTATGAGCCGGGGCCGAGTCTTGTTGTAATGTCCACGGTCTACTACCGAAATGTTTGCGTGCCCAAGGCTCCAACGCAGCTTCCAAAACATTTTCCCGATAGTAAGTCGCATTTACTTTGACACCAGGCTCGATTTTGTGAATTTGGTAACACTTCATGTCGTTCGCCCTGTAGAATATATCTATTAAACTTGGTGTAGCTGCCTCGCTCACCATAAATCATCCATCGGATCGATAGCGTACCGATTAATCGTTATCGACTCGGCCGTAACAGAATGTCGGTAGGGCGCGGCAGCAGATCATACGACCAGGGGAGTTATTATGACATAGCTATGCAGTTAATTTTACGGCGAGTGTAACGTACAGAGCTATAGCAGTTATATAGCACTGTCCTTTTCTCTCAGCGTAAACTGAACTGCATAGTTATGTCATAATAGCCCCTCTGTCCAATACTCGAAGGTAACATTGTAATTGGAACCTTGTCAAATAAGTTTATGGTGCCCTTTAAGGTGTCTCAAAAGGTTAAAGTGAGCTGGGCCTCTATTGCACTTTTCAATTTTTCCCCTATTGCAGTCGCGTTTGTTTACGATATTTTTTTAAATAATGAGAGCTGTCATTGTTCTGTTATTGTAATAGTGTTGTTGAAGTGTTGTTGTTGTTATCGTTGTATAAAGTCGTCAATAGAACTTGCAAAAGATATAAACAAACCCAAACGAACCAATTCACCATGGTTACTCAATAATCAGGTACTTTTACAGGATCAAGTGAGGTCTTTGCTATGATTTATATACTGGATCATTATCTTCATTTGTATATTAAGTGTATTGGAGTGACGACCTTGTAAAGATCGCGGGAACGCAGTGGATGCGAAAAGCACAAGACCGGTCTGAGTGGAGAGCCTTGGGGGAGGCCTATGTCCAGCAGTGGACGTCTTTCGGCTGAAATGACGATGATGATGATGAAGTTTAACTTGAAATAACTATTCATTCACACGATTGGTGAATATTTGAGGTTATGTGTCAATCAGTACTTATTTGTTTACATCGTTCACATGGTCCCTCCTCGTATTCCTTTGATTTCGATGTTAAATACGTAGCAGTGTAGCGTGAGCCAGTTCATGTCTGAGCTGAGCCCCATTTACTTTACAATTAGATCTTATAGTAAGACACATGTGTAAAATAGCAATGCTGTGTACTTGGCGCCAAAACCAATTATATACAATAAAGTTAATTCATTATCATTATCATTATCGATTTATTTTAGCGATTTTAATAACGTCAGTCGTTTTCTCTTGGATTAGCATAACAGCATCTCAACATGACTAAATAAATTACCCTACATGTAAAAACCGATACAACGAAATAAATAAAAGTGTTCTACGCAACGTTATTCAGTTTCCATACGTGAAAAGGTGAGGCTTATAAAAGTCAAAGGTTACGGGAGCGAAACAACCTTTGGTGGAGTTGCCCGGGAAATGTATATTGAATAACGAAACAGGCATAGACTTTATAATTTGAAGGTATTCAGATAATGTAAAAGAGATGGGGGCAGGTAATTACCTGATATACCCACAGGGAAGACAGGTAGGTCTGAGGACATGTTTATGTATATACACCGTGTTTTTTTTGATTTACGATAACTTTAAGGGAACGTTATTTAGGTCAAATAAAGTTAATTTCCCGAAGACAGACAAATGATAACTCTTACGGTTTTAAAGATATTTCATTTTAAAATTTAATCAGTTAATCACGTTGAACTGGTGTAAAAGGCTCTTAATGGTGTGTGTTCGAGTATGTCACGCCAACATTGACATATTTGACACTGATTATCTATTAGTTAACTCCAAAGGTCCTTTTAGAATGACCAAAGATACAAAATTGAATTACTTTGTTCTAAACAGAAAACTTTTTTTTTTTTGCAATATTTAATTTTTTTATCTACCATGTAGTTTCTACGGATGTACCTAGTAATATGCCGAAGTTATCGTAAATCAAGAAAAACACGGTGTATATAAACCTTTTCGCAGAATCAATTTCATCATCATCATCATCATCATGTCAGCTGAAAGACGCCCACTGCTGGGCATAGGCCTCCCCCAAGGCTCTCTACTCAGACCGGTCTAGTGCTTTTCGAATCAATTTAATATTTGTCAATTGATCAATTTAAATAAAATTCAGTCACTAATAATATGGAATATCCAATCTTCACGTGAATACCTGAGTATACCAAGTATGTAGGAATGTACCTATTTGAAAATTGGGTATTAACTCGGGTACTTACATATTTTAAGTACCCGAAACCGAAGTGCGTGCATGACTCGATGTATGAATGTGGAAGAAGCGAAAGATATTTGTCAAGACCGTAGCAAGTGAAAATAAGTGGTCTCTGCCTACCCCTCTGGGGAACAGGCGTGATTTAATATATGTATGCATTCATATCTTCTAGCCAGTGGGTATATTGCATAAATACCCGGCGCCGCCCATCTCTATGTACAGTAACCACCGATAATACATTATACAACATTAGACGCAAAAATATCTGACTCGTCTTTGTTACTAGAGGTATAAGATTGAAGAAGATCCGTCATATATTTTAAGATAGTCCGAATTAGGTATAATTAGGGATTGTATCTACTCTGGGTCCCAGAGATATTTTATTTAACTAAATAAAAAAACTCGGTTTTTGAAAATTCTGGGACTGTAAACATTATGTTATACGTTTTTAATACTGCCCTATGTTGTCACGATTGAGAAGAAAAGGCATATGAATTCTTTTTAAATTATCTTCTTGTGTAAGGGTCTGTTTTTTAAACACAAACGTCAATTAAATGAAAATTGTAAAAGACGATCGCAATGTTTCGCTTAACAAGAACAAAGTTTCAGTTTACTTATTAACTCGACTTGAATTTAATACATTTGAATTTAGACGGCAAAGTTTTAAATTGGGGCTTTTTAACTAAATTAATTCGTTCAAATTTGCATTTAACATCTCCTTTGACAAATTCAATCGTTTCGAAAACTTACTCAAATTACGGGCAGTATTTTAATGTTGAATTTCGTTTATGATAAATTGCTTTTAGACGATCTAGATTTGGGTAGGTTATTGTGGAGAAATAAACCGTTATTGGATTTTAGCTATCTGTTATTCCTTACCATTTAGACGATATATTGTTTGAAGAGAATGCTTGCGAGAATCGCGTTTAAGAATTTATTTAATGTCATTTCATAAAGTAAGACAGACTGCCGAATAATATGATGCATCCGTATATAAGTATTTTTGTGTGGGTAGACTCTGACACGTTTCTGACGTATTTTATGAAAGTCTATTGTATTAATATTGGTACAATGTTTCAGGAGTTATTTAGATTTAAAAAAAACTGACAAGCAGATCGATCAACGCACAGACAAAACCGCTGCACCTATGGACTGGAAATTTGAATTACTTTTTTTTTCTAGAGGTGCACTAAGAAGGGTTTTTTGTAAATTCATCCCCTAAGTGGTTAAATAGGGCAAGTCGCGGCTTATTCTACGAGTATAAAGTCGCGTGCTTCTCTAGTGTTACATATAGAAGCATATTTTCACATGCCTCGGTGCAGTCACATTAACTCTATTTCGACTCCGCAGTCGCATAAAAAAAGACGCAGAAACAAGTCCACCGTGACACCGGAAGCGATCCCACGGCGGACGCGCCGCCGGAAGCGGAAATAGAGACAACACCTCAGCCAGCGATGAGGCTCTATTGCCTAGACTAGACAGAGGAAGTCCTGAGGAAACGCGCTGCTGGAATGGGGATCACAAGCGTACTTTATTCACAACAATAACACACAGACAAAAAAAAACAAAATAAAGGAAAAGAGACGCCGTGTAGTGCTAGCGTTCCGAACGGTTCCAACTCAGCATGTGCTGGCTGTGAAGCCAATGCTGGTCTTCCGTTGGGACCACGTGAAAACACGGAAGGCCATACAGACAATACTGTACATAGAAAACAATGAATGATAGAAATTAAAAATTAGATTAATAGTACACACGACTTAAAACTGGGACATATTTTTGAAAAATACTTTAAAAATAATATAGTTACGTATGCCGATTATAATAAAGCATGCCCATGTCCAAGTCAATAAATCAGTCGAATTTGTCAAACTGTTCAGTCTCCGAAAATAATAGACTAATTTTTAAAACTCCAAAGAATGAATCCACTTTTGCATCTTATTTTAAAGGAATAAGGAGAAAAAGTGAATATAATTATATCCTTGTACTCGACTATACTAATCATAGACATAGACATACCTTCACGCCTTCATTCCCAGAGTGGGGTAGACAGAGCAACAGAATTACCAACAACTCTAAAAACTAATCAATATTGAATTATAAGCAGTTAAAGCCTACTTAATTCGGGTCAGTAAAAGAGCTAAACTTTACCGCTTAAACTGCGTGAGACTTGGTTCTCACGTATGATATGCATCAGACGGGTTTGTCCTAATGTCGTTTGTCCGAATTATTGTTTGTCATACACTAATACAGATATTGCATACTTAATAGGAAGTCCCCATCTAGTAATTATTAACACTTTAACGAAATAAATATTTTCATATTATACACTGGTTTGAGGCTGTCAGATAACTTTTCAAGTTTTCCAAAAATACCTGCGATCAGGTTAGGTTAGGTTTGTTTTATAACAATACTAAACATATTTTGAATTCAGTCGAAAATGGCTTTAGGATAAACGAAAATTTGGACAAACGATGCATTATGACAAATGACGACTAGGAATTCCAATATAGTCCCACATTAGACAAATTTTCAGGGACGGATAAAAAGAGTAAACCATAACTTTATACAGTAAAGCGTTTTAATCGATACTGCCTGTGGTTCGAAAAACGTTGTGGCAGCGCTATCTTGTTTGTCTTAATAGGCAGTTCGATAACAGTCATTACCTGTGATATAAAAGGCCGCATATGTAATTAAGGCTATAGCAAACTCAAACCTCTAGATATATAGTTAAGGTTGTAAATGCTATGGGGTTACACACTAGTTAAGCCTTATTTTTGAGCAGGCATGTTTAATATAGCTAGTGTATTGATTATTCTTACGCTAACAATATATTGGATGGTAAAATGTCTACCTTAATAATGATAATAACTTATTCTGAACAAATTAACCTAGACCCAAACTGGAATACTTTTTACCTGACAAGGGTAAATATTTATGTGGTTAGTATTTTATTCGTTTGAATGTTTCTTATGTGTTTCAGTAATTTATTTACTTTTAATATATGGAATTTCCTCGTGTGGTTGCGGGGTTAGAATAGTGCCACTCCATGTCTTCCCGTGGATGTCGTAAGAGGCGACTACGGGAATATAGGCTTGAAGTACTGTTAGGCGATGGACTTGCACCCTGTCACTAATACGCAGGCAAACATCTTAGCCTATTTGTGCAAATTGTGGTTACTGAATTATCAACAACTTTTTCCCACTCTGGGATTACAGGCGTGAAGGTATGTATGTATGTAATATAGGGATGTATTGTATAGCGTCCGTCTGTCCGTGTATCTGTCTGTCTGTCAAAACCCTTTTTCTCTGAAACGGCTAAGGCTGAAATTTCCAACATTTGTAATATTTAGTGGTTCAAACCAAGTCTTTTCATAAAATAATAGAAAGAGATTATTTATTATTGCAGTAAAAAAATAAGTCAATCGGAGTTCGATTCGCACTTGATCAGTGCTTTTATGAGAGTGATACCTACATAAATGTTATTTATTTTATTTTATTCGGCACAATATGGGCTTTATGGATATTGTGAACGAACGGTGAAAATATCCTTTGTTTTTAGTTATATTCTTTCAGACTACAGTCAGCCAATAAAAATGACGATAATGTTTGATCCTTGTATAAATGTATTCTTATAAAAAGACACTAAATGTTTAACATTTCCTTTGGGGTACGCAGAAAGTTCATGTCGTCTATTGAGAGGAAAAACTACCGCTACAGTAATAAATTAATGTTTTTTTGCCTCCCAAGCGATGTCTTAAATTCTTTGTAAGTTTCACTACGGAAAATTTGATAGTTGTAAGACGAAGCTTCTGCGAGAAATATAAGACAAGAATAATATATTTTAGCTTCTGTTCTCTGATCTGTTGCTTTAGAAAGTGCCTAGCAACTTGACCCATAAAACATTCAATTCATAAAACCCTATTCAATCTAACTAGTCCACTGAACAATTATTTCTTTAATCTATTCAACAGAAAGCATTATCCAAAATCACTTAACTGTTTCGACAAAAACCGTACTTTAATAAGTAACTACACCAAATTATAAAATGTAAAAGGTCCATACGACAGGACCTATACTGTACTAGGCTAGTGTTTAACCGCGCCGGAGCAGACCGTTTTCGTGGCGCGAGCCGACCGCTCGCGTCTCGCGCCCACCGGCGACTGGACGGGCGCCGGGCGGGCCCCGCGCGTGTGCCAGCCGGGACGCGGCCGGGCCGTCTGAACGAGCACTAATTGACCATCTATTCCTCAGGGATGTAGTGCTTAATAGAGCTGAGAAATCTGCTTGGATGACTTCAAGTCAAATCCCGTCAAGGATAAAAGCAGGTATAGTAAGGAAATTGGTTCCTTGACCACTTTGGACTATTTCACAGTCAAAACGTAACGTAAGAGACTTCTCATGATTTTATTTACAAAGTCACTTTCATATTGTCCAAAGTGGTTTAGGAATCAATTTCCTTGACTGTACATGACGTTCTCAAATTGCATTGCAGTCTTGTGAATGCGAATGTCTATGGGTCACAGTTTCCACTTACTATCAGGTGGCCTGTGTGCTCGTTTGTCTTCTCTATTCCTTAAAAAAAATAAAAAAAAAAATATGTAGAGTTTTCCTAGAAAATATTATGTATTGAAATTCCCATGGAATAAATTCGTAACCTCTTAGTGAACTCTCTTTTCAGAGCTGACATCTCTAAAGGCTTAACCAGTTTTCATGAAACCTAGCTAAGAAAAACCCCGTTTAAACGCCTTGACCGCCGCATTCATCTATTAGTGACAGACATCATTCGTCGAAATATAACCTTCTACGATGGAATTTAAATCTCCTATTTGTCTACTAGACGGTATGATCCGTGGCGTACAGAGCACGAGACTTAATTCGTAGGGTGGCGGTAAAGAAGTTAAACTAGAATTCTTAAAAAAAACCGAATCTATATTCGGTCCATTTGGGAGCTACGACGCTACAAACAACCACACAGATACACACGGAAAACTATAACACCCCTCTTATTCGTCAGGGGTATGAAACTCTCGTTACCATAATCATTTACGATTAAATTTACTTCTATAGTTTCCGACGAACATAAATTTCATATTAATTTGATGTAAGGCACATAAATTAACATGTCGTTGGTATTTCGTATACCTAAAATTGCAGCCACTCTTGTAATATCAATTAAAATAAAACATTATTGGAATCGTGATAGAATTCAAATTGTATATTTGCTTACTTGAAACTTACTTTGCTTCTTTGCTGTGTTTGAGCATATCGGCCTTCTATATAATTATATAAATATTAAGTAAATACATTACAGCTAACAGTTCACTAACTTGAAGTTAAATATAAACAACATCTATATCTATATCTTGCTTAGTCGGACTTAATACCATTACATTTACTAGGTTGCGTTCACAACCCCCGGAATTACAAGGGAAATAAGCATATCTACCCCAGTTTGGGAGGGATGAAGATGTTAAACTAATATTATTTCGTGTCCCTCAAACGAGGCCTTTTCCTCGTTCCATCCGAGACGAAGCCTTTACCTTCAGGCTGGGTGCCCGCGTATAATAAATATCTACCTATAATTCCTGCAAAATTGTAACGGTGGCATACAGGCAATATTTAAAGGTAATTTTTAACCGGCAACAATAGTTGTCCTACTCTTATTTTGTGTATTAGAATGAGACGTCTGTGGCCCTAGAAAGATGCTTGGCGAGATCGTTATTTTTATCGAAAATGTATAGGATTGACGTAAGCCGCCGGATGGTCGTGGCAAGTGATTATGTCAGTTCCATACACTTTGAAAGTTTTCTATAATCGTTTACAATAGGGTTAAGCGTCTTGTTTAGTGCCTCTATACTGTTGACAGCTAGTTACTTACTTAACCAATTATTGTTCAAAAAATTGCCGTGTAAGTGTTTGTTTACGGACATACAACGCACCCGGAATTACTGGAGGCACTTTCAAATTGTATTTATAGCCCTTGTTGTATTGTAATTGTTAACATAAGGCTAATTATGATGATCCTAGTACTTGCATGAAAACATGTTTCTATGCATGTATCTATGCTCTAGGCTTATACTATGGGTACTAGACAACGATACAAATACTTATATAGAGAAATATGTACTTAAATACATAGAAAACACTCATTACTCATAAAAAAATATTCGCGCTCATCACACCAATACCTGCCCTCACCGGGATTTGCATCCAGGACCGCTAGCTGCCTAGCTTCGTAGGCAGGATCACTACCAACTAAACCAGCACGTCGTCGTCATCATCGTCGTTTATTGTACAAAAAAAAAAAAAACAGACAATAAACGTACAACACACATTCTTATCCTCAGTGTATCTAAAACCGTTCAAAAAACACTGTCGTAACACATTTAACTTCGGATATTCCTCGAAAAACACGAGAGCCTAAAGAAAAAACATCGATATATAATCTTTTCCCCGTGCCGTTGTATCGCCAAAGCCCAGGTAATCCGTCGTCATGACGATTTATATCCACTTTTATCTAACTTGTTTTTTTATTCCCCTGGCAACATGTTTGGGGATAAGACAGCCGGTGAATTGACTAGCATAGAGGCATTCCATCTTAGTCCTCAGGGTTGGCAACGCATCTGCAGTCTTGTCAATGCGAATGTCTATGGGTCACAGTTTCCACTTACCATCAGGTGGCCTGTGTACTCGTTTGCCTTCCCATGCCATAAAAAAAAAAATAGCATTGTGTTAAATATTGTAATAATTTAACTTAAATAAGCAAGCATTAAAATCATGATTATCGTCAACATATATGTTAAATTGCCTTTTAAATCCGCCATAGGCATGTTATGTTTTGCATGTTTTTTCGGTTTAATCAAATAATATGACATAGCACAACAACAATAACAATATAGCAATAATATTGATGAACAAGAAAAGGTTAAGATTGGAATTAATTATGTACCTAAGCCGGACCTTGTTATAGTGCCTTTTCAAAAATACTAACCTAACTTTATCTTACACAAAAGAAAACTACTTTTCAAAAACAGACGGTTTCAACATAAATCTGTGTCACATTAAATGATTTCAGAAAATATGGAGAGCGCATCGTTTTCAAACTCAGACGCAAACAGATTTATGGTTTCAAGAACAGCACTAAACGGTTGAATTAAGTAAACTAACAATGGAAATTCGATAAAACTGCATTTTTAAACACGATAACCGTTTCTGACTATTAAACAATGTACCATGAATACTTAAAAGATCCTTATCGATCTGTCGCCGACGTTCCCTGCAAAGAAAACTTTGCATAACCAACTAAATCCGGTAACGTATATTCGGGGTTGCCATCTGGTCGCATAGTAACTATTGGCATAATTTCGATTGTCACAACACATTAAGCATAAAGTGGATTCACAAGGCCCATCTCAACCCCCCCAATAATAATAATAAAGTTGATGCTCATATTTTTTATAGGCATAGGTGTACTATGGCATAATTGTTCCATGGCATAATTATACGGAGTCATAATTGGTTGAACCATAATAAGGAATGTCATACATTTATTTAGTCATAATATTACGCGGATAGCTTAGGGTTTTTTTTTTTAAAGAGCGGAAAAACTTTATGACCATAATAAAATATGGTTAAATAATTTTACGCGCATCAAATTAATGCGCGTTACACAATATGTTCTTAAACATTATGATTAAAAACGTTATGCGCATAAATGTATGACTATTTACACTTTACAGTTATGCGTAATGATGAGTACGACGAATCCACGTATGCCTATCAAAAATATGACTTCAAACTTTATGCAACCCGACCCCTACCCGTATATTAGATTAGCAATTGTTGAGTGGTCCCACTTGCAGCGTGCATCGTCGACTATAACAGTATATCGCGGAAAGTTGCGATTGCAATAAAGTGCACTCGGCCGGAATGCGCCGCGAACGACTAACGAGCCCTGTGGGGCGTGGTGTCACTGGCGGCGGCCAGCGAAAACGATGAAGGATCGACCAGAACGAAGCTTCAAATACACTGACCAATCGCTATAACGCGTCTTTTACACCAACACCGGTGTGGTCACGACCAAAAAAAAATGCCATGTAATTTTGCAGTTTTAACGCAGGTCAATTCACGCTGCTTCAGCATATTTAAAGCGTATGTCTGGTCGATCCTTAACAGTATATCATCGAAAGTTGCGATGGCAATAAAGTTGAATTTGCTCTGTTATCGTTACAGTAGTATAGTGTTTAATCACATTGACGTTCCAGATGAAATGACAAAGTGGGACGTTACCTGTTGTAGATTAACACTGTAAAGAGCCCTTGCGGCGGTGTGGCGCTCCGTCCGGCGATTCGTTGGCCAAGTAACCGACTGAAATAAAGAGCAGTCAGCCGGAACGCGCAGAGTAAAGGCGGGTGAGTGCGACACTTTCAACTATCAGCAATAAAATGTTAATACGGAGGAGACCATTTGTATCCAAATGTGTTCAAAATGTATGTGTTGGTATTGGTAACAACAAGCTACTTAACTGTGTAGCAAAACTATTAGCGAAACAGATTAATCGCAATGACATTTCAAAATAGTGAATTCGCATAAAAATTATGTAAAAGTTTATTACATAACTTGGAAGTCAAAAAAAAACAATCGATTAGAGAACCTCCTCATTTTTTGACGTCGTTTAAAAAGAGGGTGCCTCTTAATGTTTCGGTAGTCTCGGCAGCGGGTTTCTTAAAAAAAATAATTTAGGGGTCGCATTCGGTAGTAAGCATTTTTGGTATGGGAATTGGGAACGCACTGCTCCGTCTGTGTGTTTGCACCCTTATAAGTATAAAATCGCTACAGCTTATACCATCGCCTGAAGTACCCCCGCTGCAGTCGCCGCGGGCGCCGTGCCAGCAGCCCGGCGCCGCCGCTGCCAAGTCCCGCGTTCGACTCCGGCGCTTGATGAAGGGCGTAATTGGACAACACTGACGGCCCGACAATTTGTTGAGCGTCGTTGAAATAATGTCGCTAGACTCATTAAGGTATTGTCTACTGAACGTGTGTAACATTGACAATACAGTACCTAACGCAATGGCACCAATGTTGGACACTTTTAACTGGTGCACCAATAATGGATATTTAACTATTAATTCAAAGATCATACTGTTTCGAACTTATGGTTGCAAAACAAATGTATAACCCTTATCCATTCCCATGTCCATTACTGGTTAACGTTATTAGAATAAAAGGAATGCCTTTCATTTTCAAAAGCTTCCCATGTTTTGACTTTGTATATTATAATTTGACGTCCGTCTGCAAAATCTTTACAAACTCAAACACGCCAAATTGTAAATCGTCTTTTTTAAACGGAAAAAAAACTTCTTAGAAATGGGCAGAAAGCCTTCCGTAACTAGTGTTGTAGAAATAGCTTTGGTAGTCTACTCGTACGTCTTTAAAGCAAACATGGATTTGGACCTCGGATAGTATTTTACGAACTAATACCACAACAGTGAACTAACTTCCCTTTAATGTTGTTTCACTCCACCGACTGAGGAGGGTAGTAGGAACCCTTAGGATGACAAACCGTATAATGCCTTTTAGCGAGACATGCGAGAAGCATCCTTTTGTGGTGATAATCTGTCCCGTCTCGTAAACCTGCCAAAGCTGTTTAGATTTGACTAGGTCTAATGCTATTGGAGAGAGGGTTTTACTATCACCCAAGTCTCTAACCGAAATACAAAAATTGCTTTCCAAAGGACCCTTAGGAAACTACTAAATAAATTCCTAAACACACACTTTGTTAAAGACATTTTGTTACAGGATTTTCTACGACTAGATAACTCTTTGAGTAGACCTCTTTGGTGTAGGATTATTACAGTATTCTTTTGGAGAAAAAGAAGTTACATTTTCGTTTATATTATTAAAGGCGCAGTCGGGGGGCCATTTGCAACGTTAAAAGATGGCGGACGTGTAATTTGTTTTAGACTTTAATTTTTGGGTAATTAGGTGTTCAAAGTTCTTTTCTGATAGTGATTTGTACTTTTTATGCCTTTGTGTCGCACAGTGATTGAAGACTTGGACTTATTTCGTGTATCTGGCATCTTTCTTCTCGTTTCAAGTGGACTCGCAGTGGTGCAGAGGTTAAAACTATCTTGACCTCTGACCTACAAATCACCGTACAACGTTGCCCCCAATCTTCCTAGAGAAGATTGGATTGTTTTATTGCTATATTGATATATACTTATATATACTTGACACTGGCGAAATCACTTAACGTGGAAACGCCATATCCCCGCGGTAGTAGCTGTTCAAGTCGCCGCGGGGGCAAAAGAAGAAGAAAGGCGCAGTCGACGTGTTTTGACGTTCACATGACGTCGACATTAAACGAATAACACTTAAACTTTTAACAGGCTATGATGACTGACTTACATCTTAAATACAGACGACTCCAAAATCTCACACAGCAAGTCGAGCAAGCAAACCAAATTGACGCACTTTTAAGCCCCCACTTGAAATTTTAACGTGACCCTATCATTCAAATAGAAATTTGTATAGCCCCTAGCAAGTCTCCAAACAGGATGTAATATAGGGTGTGATTGGTAGCTAGGTGCATAGCTTTAAGGGGGTGATAAAACAGCTCATAAGCTATCGATTTAACCCCCATGTATGTTCAGCAATTGTTATTAGTTTCCGAGATATTGATCATTTTAATCGGAACTTTTGTCATTTTTCCTTTTGTCCGTGTTACGAAAAACCCCTAAATTAATGAATTAATTAAAAAAAACACAGTGTTTTCTTGCATGATTAGAATCACTATGAACTAAGGAAGTTTTTAAAGCTACATGACAAGTTTTTTTTATAATAACTTTTGAGCAGAACTAAAAATTATCAATATCAAACTAATAACAATTGCTGAACCCCCATGTATGTTCGTTAAATCGATAGCTTATGAGCTGCTCTATCACCCCCTTAAAGCTTTGCACCTAGCTACCAATCACCCTGTATACTACACTCTGGCATTACACACAGACCTGTCCAACTTCGGCCGACGTCACCGCCAACAGTTGCGAGTTAGTTCGAATTCGGGAGATAACGGGCGTAACGTACAGTCGGACATTGTTGTTAAAGTTACCCTTGGTGAACTGTGCGTTAATATTTGGAGGCCATAAGTCCTTCAATAGTACATTGTTGCCTAGGCGCGGAAAGTAAGGGTTTTCCTGACGAGGTGGTTAGCAGGCCGAGCAACAGCGAGGCCTGCTAAAATACGAGTCAGGAAATCCTCGTTTCCGCCGAGGCATACATAATGCTTTTCTCAAACATGTGAGGAAATAATACAAATACATTTCTAAAAAGCAAGTAATTTAATTTTCATTTTTGTTTGCCCTCCACAGCATAAATTGGTCATAAGTTCGGTTATATTTTTCCTTAGATTTAGCGGGAAGCAGGTTTTGCCTAACCGAGGCAGCTTCAGATTTTAATATAGGCGGTGTGGTACCTATTTCGTCGCTTTCGTCGCTTGAGCTCATTTTTTATAGTAAGTATTTCACGCAACAAATAGTTTAATATTCGGTTTCACAATTATATTATGCAGAATGAACGAATGTTACCGACTGTCAATTGTTTTTAAATACTAACCATAGACATTGGAATGCAAATTCAAAAAGAAACACACGCACTGTGCTAAAAAAGCGAGCAGTTACCTTGGCTGTTTGGAATTTTTGTCTTGGTCCTTTTGATTTTGTATGCAAATTGACAGAATTTTTAAGAAATATATGGACATGGACGGAAAGTGTTTTCATATAGTTTTTTTACTCCTAGGAGTAAAATGAGGCTCTTTCCGTCCTTGTCTTTCAATCGGAATACCGTTTTTTCCGAGCATGTTTGAGAAAAGATATATTATGGCTCTAAGTTGTAGCGCCACAAGTTCTGAAATCGCATAAGCATTTACACTCGAAAAAATGTGCAATGAGCCAACCAAGAGAGGTTTTCTCTTAGTAGACATAAAATGAATACATCATTAACTCAAAGGGAGAAGGGAATGCAATGTATGCTGTCTAGCAAAACCAGTCCGTGGGTCCACAGAAAACCAGCGTCGCACTTCCAAGGTTGTACGACATATATCTGAGTGGATACCATTTTTACAGCACTACTTATCACACACTGTAATAATTTATAATTAAAATTATTATATTTATGATATTAGTTATATCAAACACAACTGCTAGTAGAAAACAGCAAGTTCTTTAGCGATCCAACTAACGTCTTAGTTGATGCGGCTAATGTCTTGTTAGTCTCGTAAGTAATCAAGACGCCTACGTACACCAATCACAATCTTGTTAGAAGCGACCTATTTGATTTTCAGTGGAAGATGGGTCATTTTGGCACTGACACGGAAATACAGAAGTAAAATAGCTAAGTCCACGTTAACACATACCCAATAATATTATGATTTAAAACGACAGAATGCTGAGTAGGGGTTCTTTTCAAAGCCATGTGTTATTTTACTTGGCATTTGTTTTAAATGAGTTGTTGTAAAATGTTGAATAAATTATTTCCATTCTATTCTGTGCTATAACTTTGCAATTTTTAAGCATTAACTATGGTACTATTAAGTAAGTTTAGACCTAGAAATTGTAATATCTTTCAGGTGGCATTTTTGTAAAGGTATGAAACGTCAAAAGTCAAGATACGCCGAAACACGAAAACATTCTGACAGATCAAAGTCCACTTAAGTAAACATCGTATATAAGTACATACTGATAAGTTTTCGGTGAGTTATTAACACAAGATAATATCTTCTCTAATATATAAAATTCTCGTGTCACGGTGTTTGTAATTAAACTTTTCCGAAATGGCACGACCGATTGAGAAATTTTGAATCTATTTTTCATCCCCCTAAATGTTAAGGGTGGTCCACCCCTAAATTTTACATACATGGCAAAACAACGTTTGCCGGGGCAGCTAGTAAAAAAATAAATATTAAAACCAAGCCGTGCTATTAATTCTACCCACAACACTAAAACCCTTTCTGCCAACATTACATCGTACTGCCGCGGAGCTAAATCGAATTACCAGCGTGCCCTAATTGGACACAATAACTTAACAGCGAACTAACTTTATTACTAACATGTTACAGCTAAATTTACATATTACAATTCGGAACGCATGCGAACATAAGGACCATCTGTTTAAGGATTAAGATCCAGTAACAGATTGAGTTACGAGAGCAAATAATAGTCACAAAAAGCTAGCTTTTAAAAACTCGACTGTTGTTGCTAACCAACTTTAAATCGTTATAAATGCTAAATGATAGTACAAAATGAAAATTGATTAAAGGAACATAAGGATGATTTTTGAATACCTATTCAATGATATCTTACTTGTCATAGTTCGTCAACTATTTTTTTTTTCTTATTTTCGAATTTAAATTACTTTCATATGTTTAGTGACACTCACAAGATTAATAGAAATCGATTGACATAAGAATCATTATAATCGGTCCACGCGTTTAGTTTCTAGAACGCCATGCACAACGGAATATTACACAATACCCTCCTCCTTCGGGTAATAGTATTTTATGTAACTGGTACATAAAGAGGGTCCTTAAAACACGAGTGTGGTTTTGTGAAACGAGCCGAAGGCGAGTTTCATAATAACATCACACGAGTTTTTTAAGGCCTAATTATGTACAGTTGCATACATTACTTTATCTACACACATATTATAAGTACTCTTTCCGGATTTTAAAAACAGGCGGCAGAACAAACAAATGGCGGCAAAGCTAACCTGTGTCACGAATATGAATGTTTTTTTTTAAATCATAGACAAACTAACAAAGTCCCTATTCTAATGTCATTCGACATCAAAACGGCGTACGACACTTTACTTAAAATATACCGAGTCGACGTTTAATAGATACCAGAACTGACCCCCCGTTTGAATCGAGTTGGTTTTGGAAGATGTTCCAAATTTGAACAGCATTACTTTACCAAAAGTTGTATCGTAATTTTAACTTTTCATTACAGCTACGTTGAGCAAAGTTATACGCTGCGCCATTACCCATTTGCCCTGCTGCAGCGCACACATTCTTTTGGAAATTTGTGTGTAATGTTAACTTAGTATCACTGCTTATTTTCTTTCTTTTATTTTTGTCAATTGTGTGTGTGTTTTGTAGTACGAAAATAAACGTTTTATCTATCTATCTATCTACAGATAAGAAAAAATATCATAGTAAAATTGTATCTTGTAATGATGGTCATTGTCTACGGATTCTGAACGCATTATAGAGGACTTATGATATGAGTGTAGATAAATAAATATAATAGTTTCACGACCGCTTAAGATTTGACCGTTTCCAAGTCAAACAAAACAAGCACTGGGCCTCTATCGCAATATCGCTTTTGACATATTATCGTATTGTTTTTAGCTGGGCCGCCACTACTGTCAAGCGAATAAGAGTTATCATAACGTTGACATGATAACATGTCGAAAGCAATATGGTTTTGCTGCGTAGAATAGAGGCCCAGGGATTGTTTGAGAGAGAGAGAGAGATCTCCTGGTAGCCTGGTACTTGTACGTAGGATCCGAGGCCCATAGACATTTACATTCTCAAGACTGCAATCCTGAGACTGCAAATGCGTTGCCAAGGCTGAATTTAGATTGTTTAAATATAATGAATGACTAATACGCTGGTAAACATCTTAGCCTATTTTTGCTAAATGTGGTTACTGAATTATCAACAAGTTTTTAAAGTTGTAGGTAATTTTGTAGCTCTGCCTACCCCACTCTGGGATTACAGGCGTGAAGGTATGTATGTATGTATGTAAATATAATGAATCTAAATATATTTCCCGCGATCCTTACAAGATCGTCACTCCACCTTGTTGGAGGCCTACCTACAGCTCGTCTTCCGTTCCGCGGACGCGGTGGATGCGAAAAGCACAAGACCGGACTGAGTGGAGAGCCATGAGGGAGGCCTATGTCCAGCAGTGGACGTCTTTCGGCTGACATGATGAAATATATTTCACTTTCTTCCTACGTTTACAGTTCCGAGATTTTCAAAAGCGTTTGGTGAATACACCTTACTCATTACGTTAGTAAGATGAGTCGCTGCTCACTGACGTACACCAAATATTGAAAAAGATATGATGCTATACAATCAACAAAATTGAAGACCCGCATTACCACCAAACACCCCGTCGCATTAATAGATCACATCCCTCAAGCTTGACTGACTGAGTTGATACCCTCATGGCAACAGGATTCAAGGGTGGGACAGTGTTTTTTTTTGTGTGTGCTGGTAGATTTTTGACGTGTAAAAGTGCCCGTGCGGCCTACTTACTCAATAAACATCTTTTATCTTTTTTTTAAATCTTTTATAGCTTTGGAGGGCAAATGTGCCATTTGATGGTAAGTGGAAACTGTGACCCATAGACATTCGCATTCACAAGACTACAAATGCACTGCCAACCCTGAGGACTAAGATGGAATGCCTCTATGCTAGTCATTTCACCGGCTGTCCAACCCAAGGTCGTCCCACAAGTAGATCTTGTTGATCTTACATCTTTGTTAGCATGTCTCATTCCATCTGGTTAGTAAATAGCATTCCTTATCACAAGGCACAATCACCGACAATCACGAGGTATCATTACGATGACGTCACTAGCTCACTGCACACAAACGCGATCGTTACGTTAACCCTGTAATTACTGTGAATGCGGCTTGATTACTTGCATAAGGAAGAATTTGATGCTAAGTATACGTATTCTTTGATGTTGGCTATATGAAGCATGATGGGTTATTATTAGCGAAAGGACACGAAACACGATAATACACACAATATCTGCTTTGCCCAAAGGTTAACTGGTAGAGAATGCCTTACGGGATTAAGTTCGCCTTTTGCATACTAAGTGTATTATTTTGTAATAAGTCGTAATTTCTGTCTGTATGTAGGTAGTAGGTACGTATATTCGTTAGTGCCCGGTTCCTATATTCAAGAAACGAATCGTTTCCCTTACTGGCAGTAGCGTTATGATATTTGCTCCATACAAAATGTGTCAAATTTTAACGAGACGTCACAACTCTACCAACGGTTTTGAATATAGGAACGCACCCTAAGTAATTTCAGGGAGGCCATTTGCAACGTTAAAAGATGGCGGACGTATAATTTGTTTTTGGGTAATTAGGTGTTCAAAGTTCTTTTCTGATAGTGATTTGTACTTTTTATGCCTTAGTGTCGCACAGTGATTGAAGACTTGGACTTATTTCGTGTATCTGGCATCTTTCTTCTCGTTTCAAGTGGACTCGCAGTGGTGCAGAGGTTAAAACTATCTTGACCTCTGACCTACAAATCACCGTACAACGTTGCCCCCAATCTTCCTAGAGAAGATTGGATTGTGTTTTATACTCATATAAACCTTGACACTGGCGAAATCACTTCACGTGGAAGCCATATCCCTGCGGTAGTAGCTGTTCAAGTCGCCGCGGGGGCAAAAAAAAAAAAAAAAAGTAATTTCAGAATACGCAATTTAGATGGTAGGTATGATTTTTTTGCGTTGTTACCGTCATTGAGAAAAGGTTTCCGTTAGATTTATTTATTTATTTGAACTTCATTGCACAATAAAAAAAGTAAGTAGGTACAAATACTGGACTTAGAGCGTTAAGGCAATAATTTAATTAATAAAATTAAGATTTATGTGCTTAACACATAGGTACAGAAATATTCTACAAAACCCTAAAAAATAATAATTTTACTTGCGATAAAAAAAATATGAAACATCTAAAACATATTGAGAGTTGACATCTCAAGACGCTCAAACATAATAAGGAAGCCGTCAGACACCCGATCCTGGAATGTCATCGCAATGTCACGCCGGCAATGAGGTGTCTCTTAACTGTAAACTTTGGCTGCTGTCGCGAGGGCAAGTTCCGGGAACGCGACAAGACACCAGCCATAACGTATAAAACACTAGCTGTCCATGACCGGCGCCGACCGGGTGTCATTTTTATCATAAAAAAATTGTGCTAATAATTGGGATAGACCAAAAAAAATAACTCACGGTATTTACACGACACGTCATAGAGAAAATTATTGATACACCAAAGTTGGTCAAAAGTATTAAGAGGGCTATGATGTGATGTGTGGTTGGAATGATAAAGATATTTGTGCAATACCAAGGTCACATTAAGTTTTAAGTCAAGTTACTATATTATTTAAGCAAAGTTACCATTATTTAATTCTAACTTATTATTGTATAATCTTAGCTAATACAATCTTAAAAGTAAAGATTATAGCTAAGACTGTTTTTTGGAAATAAACAGTTTTTTTTTTTTTTTTTTTACTTTCTAATTCAAAAGAATAGGTAATTTTAAGAGACCCATTTCATTAATTTTGTATTTGACCCAATAGTTTTGTTGTAATATCCTTATTTATTTAGCAGACATTTTATGGATGACATGATTATTTTGAATTTAGGATGGCATTTTCTTATAAATTAAAACAATTAAATGATATCTAATGATAAAAAGTGATTGTAATAGTATAATAAAACATACTATTTCGGTTTTCGCCTACCCCGTAAGATACACCTAGGAGGGCTTCAAGCCAAAAAGTCAAAAACGAAAGTCAAACAAAGGTCAAATATACTTTTATTGAAATGTCCGAAATAGATAAATATTTCAAAAACTTAATAATGCAGAACGGCTTTATATAACCCTATTCCTCGAAATGGTTTTCAAATTCGAGTAATTTAAAATATATGAACTATCCTAATTACGCACTCAAAAAAAAAAAAACAGTGGGACATAGAAGTTCCTCCTATTTTTAAGTCAGTTAAAGAATATTCAATTCGGTCCAGCGGTCCTTGAGTTACGGTGAGACCAAGGGAAACAGGCATTCATCTTTGTTTATAGATTGCACTCAAAAATGTCTGACACAGTCTCATGCTCATTCTAAACAAAAAAGTCAACTTATCGAAGTAACAAGCGAAATCAGTATAAATTTTATTAATTCAAGAGCTTTGAATAAAAAAATACCATTTTTTTTTTGCCGCTAATCTTTAACAAACTCCTTGTGGATTAAAAAGTTGGTTGAGGTTGCAATTAATAGAGTTATATATCTAGGGAGAGGGAGGGGGAGGTATTGCCCAGCTGTGAGACACAATAATAGCCCAACTTAACATTTTTTTTTGCATTAAAAGTCGTGAATAAAAGCAGGCTCCGTAAATTTTACTAACTTCAACTCTTTTAGCCCCTTTTTAACTTTGCATTTTTCCAATTTTAGATGAAAGGTGAAAGTTTTATTCCTTACGGGTGAATTTCCCTTTGAATAACTAAGAACGAAACGAAGTCCGAGAAAAAGTGAGTTAATAATGAAATAAGCACTTTGGAACATGTTTTTATTGAAAATTAAAAGGCTTCATCGTAATATTTTCCCCGGGCGACTTTTCAATTACATTTAACAAATTAGAAGGTATTACATCATTTTTGCTCTCACTTCGTTAAATAAAATAAAATTTAACGTAGTTCTAATAGATACCGAAACTCCCACAAATGTCATTTTAGCTCTCATTTTGTACAAAGCATTATTTCATAATCATCCCGACATAAAGAAACACCATTAACTACCAAACGACTGTTGCCAACATCTTTTCCATAATAATACCGTTCGCCTTGTCAATAGGTCGACAATTCACATTCAAGCAAATACATTATTCGGAGCCAAGAAACTTAAACCAATTAATACTAATATTCAACCAAAATCATAAATCGCACCTTTAGAACAACAGTGACCTAATTCACAATATCAGCTTTCAAACTTCAACTCTTAAATTTATTATTATAGAGACCTAAATCGAAATTTAAAATTTCTGAATTAGGTCACTGTTGCTCTGAAGGTGCGAAATGTAAAAAACAGGCCCAAGTTCTTGTGTCACCACAAGTAATGATATCTAAAAAGGGTCTAAATTGATGGCATATCGTCGGTGCACGCAAAACCACGTAACTACCAAATTTATGATAGAGCAAAATAAACCTTACGACCTTATTAAAAAGGTGCATTTTGATAATTATTAAAAATGTTACTTACGCGGTTTTGCAGATTCCGACGATATTCAGCTATAAACTTGCCAAGGAGTCAAAATGCATTGGCAGTGGCAACAAATTTGCACCATTTTAGTGTGTGTAGTGTCACTACTTTTGCCAGTGTCCGTTTCACGGCCGGACATACATTGCGTGCCATCCCTGTTACCTTAACTGTTTTCTTTATTCATTTTTATATTTGTGTGTCCTATAGTTGGTGAATAAATGTATTTCTTCTTCTTCTTTGGTAGCAAATGAAGATATTTTTTACGGTTCCCCCTGTTTTGGCATAAATTTGTTAGTAATAATTCTTCGTGGCATAACCTATAAAGCCATAATTGTCTTTGCGCATAAACTGTTATCGCAGAATCTACATTCGCATAGTTTGATTTGGCAGAATTACGATTGTCCGAATATTGTTTGGTCATATCTTTCATGGTCCGAATCATGTTTACGCATAAATATAATGTGCATAAAATTGTTTGGCCATTTGCATAAATAACCGATGTTTCTGATAGCAGATAGTTTTTGATGAGATCACAGCTCTAACCTAACGTAACCTACTTTTCTCGTAGCCGTTAAGTTTGTAAGTATGCCAAGTTAGTTTCGGACAATCGATGATATGCTAAACCAAATTATGCGTAAAAATAATCGGCCATACCAATAGTACCTATGCGAACTTAATCTCGGACTAACTCATTTTCGAGTAATTCCAAATTATGCCAAATAAGGGTTCTGCCATATTAACATTCGGCGAAAACCGATTATATCAAGTCTGTTATGCTAAAGCAGTTCCGGGCACTAATATTTATGCCACATAGAGTAAACCCATTTTTTACATAAATTTTACATTAATTAATTAATTAAGGGGACACCGTTGATGTAGGAAAACATATCTTAATATCTAACAATCTTATGTGGTCGTCTTGCACCGTCTTATATACACATACGTAGGATTTCTTTTTTCCTTTTCTCTCTACATCTCTCTCTTAAGATTTTGTTGTGTTTTCCTGCAGAAACTACGCAGGTAATTTGTTTTTTTTTTAATGTGCTATTCATAGATTTATATAATGTTAGACTAAGTAGTATCATTGTAATATTAAATATATTAAAAAAATGACTGACTGCAGAGTTTCTTGCGGCGTTTCTTCTCTGCAGTGGTCTACTCTTGTGAAGCGCTGGTAGATTCTTGACGTGTAAAAGTGCCCGTGCGGCTTACTTACTGAATAAATGTCTTTATCTTTATATTTTATCTTTAATACTTTTGGTGAGATATATTTTACACGGAGCCAAGAAACTTATTCGGCTATAACTCTCGACTGGGCCAATAACAGCGGTCCATCTCGGCTAGTTGTTTGCAGCGCTCGAGTTGAGCTTCTTTTCATATTTACGGCCAAACTTGGGACTCAGGTCGCGCTTGAGAAAGTATTATCATCTCAACTGCTTTATACAATCGACACAACCGGTCCCGCGGCGGTGTTAGAGAAAGATTTAACGTTAGTTGCAACTTGCAATTGTTACGGAATTTCAAAAGAAGAACCGTTTCTTACCGAACTGCTCAAAAACAAAATGTTTTTCGTATTATCTACACTCAGGGACAAAAAAAACGGGTCAGAGTGCGTTTTTCATACAAACGAGGCTATTTCGAAACCTTGGTTCCTAGCCAGAGGTTGTTTTGAGTAAGGTTTAATAGTGGATACTCCGAGGTTAAATGTTCTTAAGATACCTAACTTATCGCACAATCAGTTAACACCACAGTTTTATTGCCCTTTTAGATGTTTTTCTGAACGTGATCAATTCCGGCGTTAGCCGCATATTCAATCAGTTGGGTATCCTAGGCACTCTGGAAGTCCTGTATCGATGCTCGGTGTATCCATCAGATGAAAAACGCACTCTGAACCGTTTTTTTGTCCCGGAGTGTATTTTTCTTTGTGAACTGTACGCTATACGCCTTGTCTATTTTTAAAGCACGAGGTGTCGTTAGATATTTAATAAGCGAAAGAGTGTCATAATGGCTATAATAGAATTTCCGAAGTTGTAATTCTGCAGGAGTAGTCGGGTTTTCAACGCTAGGTTTTTAATAACCATCTTATCCATTAACCTACCGCCGAGCAGCAGTGTTTGCATAGTTGTGTTCCGGTTTGGGGATAAGACAGCCGGTGAAATGACTAGCATAGAGGCATTCCATCTAAGTCCTCAGGGTTGGCAGTGCATTTGCAGTCTTGTGAAGGCGAATGTCTATGGGTCACAGTTTCCACTTACCATCAGGTGGCCTGTGTGCTCGTTTGCGTATGCCAAAAAAAAAGGTTTGTGGTTGTCGTTGGATTTGTGAAAAATTGGCGCGTACCTACGTGGAATTTTGTTGTGTATCATCGTTAGCTTTTCTCGCATGATCGGTAAAAAGAAAAGAGTTACTTGAGAGACCGTATAAACTATATATTTAAATATGTCAAGTTCTACTAATTGAAACAGATAGCACTAAAGGAGCCATATATCTCTGTTCCTGCTACAAACGGACAACTTTACGTGTATTGGTAGCTCATATTTAGACTTAAGGTTACTGTAGTATCAAATTTAACAAAGAAATAATGTTCGAACTACCCTGAAAACCGTTTCATTTCATTAAAAATGTTACGCTAAGTAGATTGAACGTTGAGGTTAATATTTTGATGTAAATAAAGCAAAATGGCTGGAGCAAGAAACTTCTCAGTATTGTTAAAAGTTTGGAACCTGTTCGCTGCCAAACAAAGTACTCCGCGGCCTGTTCTAACCGCAGAGGCACGGGAACTTACTTTAGGTACTTGCACGAATATTCAAAATACATTTTATATATTTTTGTTCAGTGTCTGGTATGAAAAAATAATGTTGTTTAACTCTGAAGACCGTACAATATGCTGGTAGATTCTTTAATTACCCCTATACAGATATTAGTATGTGTGGTGTGAAACTGATTGATAGAGTGAGAAATGAAAAAGTCAGAGAGAAATGTGGAATAAAAGAAGATGTAGTGACTAAGATTAAAAAGGGCATGCTTCGATGGTTCGGACATTTGGAAAGAATGGATGAAAGAAGATTGACGAAAGAGATATACAGATCGAAAGTGAGTGGAAGGGTCGGAAGGGGCCGCCCCAGGCTACCTTTTTCGAATCAAATCGGAGAAATACTGGAAAAGGGCCGAATCTTAAGTAATCAAAACCGACGTGCATGCATGACTCGATGTATGAATGTGGAAGAAGCGAAAGAATTTTGTCAAGATCGTAGCAAGTGGAAAGAAGTGGTCTCTGCTTACCCCTCGAGGAAACCGGCGTGATTTAATGTATGTATGCAGATATTATGTCTTCCGAGGTCCGTCTCTTCGGAGAAGCTGACACCTTTGAGGAGCTGATGGAAATCTCCAACGCTTTATGTTTCTTTACTCCTGTATTTGTTCAAAACTAAAAAACTAATTTCGAAAGGTTTATGTCCATTAAAGACTAGTTATCACTTCTCCCTTTCATTATTAACAGAGGATTACCCTAATCAAAGGCAAAGTGAGAGGCAAAGCCAGGGCGGGTCACTGGTATAGTCAATAAAGCTTCCGTCCATTCGCCAATGAGAATCCAATTATACTGACAGTGATTTCTACAGTCGCTAATATTCATATCATAAGGCTGAAATTGACCAACAGTCAGGCTGACAGGCCGAGAAGTACGCCGCAATCTTTTAAAATGAGAGATGTATATAACTTTTATTATTGTAACAAATTCGACAGAGAACCAAGGATTAGCAAGCTGAAATAGCAGTGGGCCGGTCACACCGTCGCAGAGCCGACAATCATTGGGGCAGACGTGTTCTGGAGTGGACCACGGCTTGGCAAACGTAGTGTGGGACGCCCTCCAGCTAGGTGGAGCGATGACACAAAAAAAGTGGCTGGCAGCGGTTAGAAACAAAAAACTCAGGACCGAGCTAGGAGGAGTGCCATGGGAGAGGCCTATGTCCAGCAGTGGACGGAAGTGGGCTTATGATGATGATTGTAACAAATAAAAATACATAAAAATACATGCAGAACCTTTATTCGACGAGGCCCATATTTACAAATATCTACCCATCATCCCATTTAAATAGCTGTGACAGTCTCAGCTTGTCAGTCTGACTCTTGGTATGTGGGAGTCTTTAGAATTGACCTAAGCGCGGGAATACCTTAGAAAATCCGATATTCTATTTTTTGATTGTCAAACAAGTGACATCGAAAAGGTACAAAAGTATCTACTTACGGTGTTGAGAGTACAATAATTTAATTTTTCACGCGTTGAAAACAAAGCCTTAATTCCAGTGATTAAAACCTTCATTGCCGTGGCGCGCCCCGTCAAATTAAGGCTCGCTGCACACCGAACTAGGGGTGGCGGCACACTGGCTTCGCAATTAGAGCGCAATCTCGACAATTGGTCCTTAACGAGCTCCACGGCAACGGGGGATTAAATTAAAACCTAGTGGATTTTACTTGGTAATAAACTGTTACTTAATACTCGGAAGTTTAATTTTCGTTTGATCTACGGAAATATTTGGATTGTATCAGTGGCATAATGTTACCGTTTGACCTTTTTATTAACCCCCGACGCAAATGACTAGCATAGAGGCATTCCATCTTAGTCCTCAGGGTTGGCAACGCATTTGCAGTCTTAGGATTGCGGTCTTGTGAATGCGAATGTCTATGGGTCACAGTTTCCACTTACCATCAGGTGGCCTGTGTGCTCGATTGCCATCCTATGATATAAAAAAAAAAAAAAAAAAGTCAAATTTCGTTAGTTCGAAAAATAATCTTGTATTAGTCGACTAAAGTCAATAATATAAGTAAATATATTGGCACCCCATTTTTTCAGAGCTGATATCTTTTAAACGGCAAACATAAAACATAGCATGAAACATAGCTAAGAACCATCCCGATTCAAATACCTTTCTTCAAGTAAAAACCGCATCCAAATCGGTCCATCCGTTTGACTTATGATTATGACACACGTCAAAGATATATCTCTTTTTTGTTATCAGTTATTAAGTGCTAATTATCTTATAATATTGCCATAAAACAAGAAAAAAACACTTTAATATCTCATTGTTTAAAACTGTCTCCACCTGTACATTATCACGCCATTACTAGCTCCGTTGGACGACATAATTCTAGTAAGTGCCAACAAAAAGCACATTATAACAGGGCAATAAAGCGCATTATGTCGGCTGGATGCACGTGGAAGTGTCTCGCGGCACGTCCGGATGAAAATGGGGGGCAATTACAGAAACGGTTGGAGGGGTAAGAATGGTAAGATGGCAGACTTACAAAATGGCGGTTTTGCATCGAGACCGCGGTCATACCGGAGAATAAAGCTTTCATTTATTTAAATAGATTTTGTAGACTACGAAAAGATGCAATTAATTGTAATTTATTAAGATTACTTTACCCCCCGTGTGGTTGCCGGGTTGGAATAGTACCACTCCATTTCTTCGCGTGGATGTTGTAAGAGGCGACTAAGGGAATAAAGGCTTGTAGTACTGTTAGGCGATGGGCTTGCTACCTGTCACTAATACGCTGGTAAATATCTTAGAATAATTGTGCAAAGTGTGGTTATAGAATTATCAACAAGTTTTAAAAGTTGTTGGTAATTCTTTAGCGCTGCCTACCCCACTTTGGGAATGAAGGCGTGAGTTTATGTATGTATGTATGTATGTACTTTACTTTCCTTGGGATCTCACGTTTCAACACGACGAACGAAATATTAACCTGCGGAATATAAGTTGTCCCGTGCAAATATTTTAGGGCGTGTATTCTCAATTAGGTAGCTTAACCGTCGCTCGTATGAGCTCGCTCGCTCAGTTTACCGACAAGAAGCCGTTTCTAAGAGAATAGCTTCTCGGATGGAAAGGTCACCGTCACCCACAGCAGCAATAGCCAAAACTCTGAATTTCGGTTACATAGCCTATTTTCGAGGGTCCACCATAATCCCTACTTATATATTTTATATAAGTATAGAGCATACCTATAGTAAGTAAATATACAATTTGACTATAGTATCATCTGAATGTAAAGTAAGCCAATGGTAATAATAGCAAATAGATACCGATCATTAATCCATGTCCATGTGTGGTTACAGAATTAAACACAACATTAACAACAAGTTTTTAGAGTTGTTGGTAAATCTGTAGCTCTGCCTACCCCACTCTGGGAATATAGGGATGTCAGGCGTGTATGTATGTGTCTTGTTTTAGCTTGGTAGTAGAAAAAGACTTTCGACATTGACTTATTGTAGTCAGTGTTCCAAAAAGTTTTTTCTTTGTGTTGTTTATACTTACGAGATGATACGGTCGCGGCCCGTGGATATTAAATTCGCCTTACCTGTAACAAAAAAGTAATAATGAAATGTTGATACCAGATAGCGAGCGAGATGAAAATTTTCCCTGTAAATAATCTCACGAAATACAATCTCGCTTGGCAATATTTATGCCGAGTTCTTCGGTAATTTCAATTTCGACGAGAACGTTCGATAATATTGATGGTGATACATTTTTATAGTCTATTTTGACGTTGGTATTCGTCATATATGTTTAAATATTTCGTTACGCATGAGACAACTTAGAGGTGGAAAAATTACAGATAAAAGAAAAATGATATATGTTTTAGGATACATTTAAGACAGCACTAAATAACTTGAAACAACTTGTATTTTGAAATAGTTTTTTGTTTACTTTATAGTAATGGCGTCGGAACATGAAACACTGATGGTCCCACATGCTCTTGATTTATTTTTTTATTTGACAAAGAAAACGACAGTGACAACTTTAACCGTCAGCTACTTTTATCTTCATAACTACTTTTATCTTCATAGCTACTTTGACGACGCGCTGGCCTTGTAGGTAGTGACCCTGCCTACGAAGCTTGCGGTCCTGGGTTCAAATCCCGGTAAGGGCAGGTATTTGTGTGATGAGCGCAAATATTTGTTCCTGAGTCATGGATGTTTTCTATGTATTTAAGTATATATTTCTCTGTATAAGTATTTATTTCGTTGTCTAGTACCCATAGTACAAGCCTAGAGCTTAGTTTGGGACTAGGTCAATTGGTGTGACATTGTCCCCTGATATTTATTATTATTTATTATCTTGGGATTGAATAAATCGGCCCTAAACAACAAAACTGGCTTCAACACACAAGAAACGTCAAAGCCACGTCAACTTTATAAAAGATAAGAATGCGTTGAATTTTACTAACACGGTCCAACTTATGGGATAGTCAGTAGTCAATATATTATACTATCACCGTCGTATCATCACCATCTAACAATCCAATCAACTTAAACGTACACATATCAATGACATTAGCAAGGGGACATCCAAGTCTACGTCACTGCACCGCTAATGCACTTTCAGCGCAAACAGCCTGCTAATGACAGCGATTAGAATGTCCGCGATAACTAATTACCCTGTAACACAATAGGTTGCAGAATGGACACGACAAAAGACTGTTTAATTTGCCCCACCTCTAACTTTTAAAGCAGTACAGGTAGCGCGAGTTAAATGTCTATGATTTTTTTCTTTACCACACCATGTGACGCTAATAGTATTCTTTATGGCAAACGGAAGGCAAAATTAGCCTATATACCACTTTGGAAATTAGGATTCTTGAGATTACATTTCCGTTTCGTTTTCTCTTTCAATCTCTCTCTTAAGATTTTGGTGTGTTTTCCTGCAGAAACTACGCAGGTTATTTGATATATTTTAAAATTTACTATTTATAGATTTATATAATGCTAGACTAAGTAGTACCATTGTAATATTAAATATATTAAAAAAAAATACTGACTGCTGATTTTTTTGCGGCGTTTCTTCTCAGCAGTGGTCTCCTCTTGCGAAGCGCTGGTAGATTCTTGACACGTAAAAGTGCCCGTGCGGCCTACTTACTGAATGAATGTCTTTATCTTTATCGTTATCTTTACAATCCTAAGATTACCAATGTGTTGCCAACCATGTGGTCGTTTTATCCTTACACCGAAACTGTAATGCAATTACTGCTCTGTTGTAACGCGTGTATATTACCCGCTAATCCCGCTATACATTAATATATAAAAATATAATAAACATTTTATATAATGTTTGTTGTAGTTTTCGAATCTTACAATTACCTATAAAATAACATGTTACAAACAAAGAAGCTTTTGGAATTCTTAAATCTGCAGCTGCAAGTGATTTAGAAGGATTTCTTTTGTCTTTATATTTTTTGCTAGATTGTTAAAAACAGACGTAGGCGTAGTGTTAAATAACACTTCGCCGGGGCTTTCACAGTTCTTAGAAACGGATGGTCTGCTTTACCGCAACATGTGCAAGGCCCTATTGTCAAGTGGACTCTCGGCATTAGATTTGTATATAAAAAATAAAGGACTATCGTCTTAGGGAGCAACGAAACACAACCTTAAGAACTTAGAGCTTGGGGGCGGCGACATTCCGTTTCCCGCGTTAGTTTGATTGGTTAAAATTAAGATAGTAAAGTTAAGAAAGGAAGGGATTTTGGATATTTGGGGATAGGATGTGGAAGTGAGGAGAAGAGTACCCACTCTTCTCCTCCGCTTCCGCTCCTTGGCCTTCGAGGTTGTTTTTTTTTCTGCCCAGAAATAGGTAAACTAAACGCTAAATGATCAATTGCTAAGTGAGTTTTTGTAAGATGATACTTTTGCCAAATGTCTCGTTTGCCAAATGATCATTTGGTGAAACGTTGTTTGTCAAATGACCATTTGTCAATAATTTTATAATAAACATTAGTGAACCGTTAATTTAATTACACGACGTAGGATATTTTATCGATTCTATGTAGCCTGGGGGTAGAAGTGATACACTGTTTGGTGGTAGATTAAAGGTCTTGACAAATTTCTTTCGCTTCTTCAACATTCATAATTCGGTATAGTTATCTAAAATTGACACAGTGATCTTAATATTGATAGCGAACAACTTGTTTGGGCTGTAAAAATTCTACACAAGCGACCGCAGCGCAGTTAGCAGAACGCGCAATTAAGAAAGCCTACCTCTGCTCGTTACAGAGGAACTTAAGAATGATAACCGCCCTGTTCCAGAGACTGCTAATGAGGCGCGTACTTAAGGCCCGAGGCACACCGCCAGCGGGGCGGGCGGGGAGCGACCGACAACAAAGAGGGACGTCACACACGACGCGCCACGCGCGGAAGGGAAGCTTGAGGGTTCACTATATGTTTTACAAATTGGCAAATTGTATCATTTAACAATGTTTAATGTCGCACCAAGGCGCTTTTTGCCGCATTGTGGTCTTAACCTAACCTAACCTAACCTACACACACAGTACAGTCGAACTCAAAGGTTGCTGTATATTTTAACAACCTATCGCAATAACGTATTAAAGTGAGAGTATTTAGAATTTAGTACATCAATAGCTAACTTAGGTAGCTGGAAGAGATACCATTTAGGGATAAGTTCGCCTTTGTACATTAGTTTAATATTTATATTTTTGTGCAATAAAGAGTTTACATACATACCTACAATATTGCATTTTATTCCAAACACCTGTTATTCATAGAGAAATGTAGACAGCTACCGCCACCTATGGGTCCATAAAGTAATTCAAGTTGTATTCCTTACTGGAGGACGCCCGCCGTACGCGTAGAATGAGTCCCCCGCTACTCCCCCTATTTCTTCCCGATGGAGGGTTGATTTTCGGAAAATCCTTTCTTAGTGCACCCCTAGGGTAACCAAGGAATACTCCCTCCAAATTTCAAGTCCCTAGATACAGCGGTTCGGGCGTTACGTTGATATGTCAGACAGTTTTCTCTTTTATATACTGCGACAAGGAACTAAAATGTACAGCTACTTACGAGTATAAGTTCGACCGTACAAAAGGGCTTTAGGGCGAGTGACAGGAAAGTACAACCCGATGGTTATTTCAAGAACTATCGCACCTTGTATATAACTTATGTATGCAAGCGTCATGGGGGCTCCATAATTTTACTTAGTCCAGGATCTAAAGATACCTGCCACGAGCATTCAAATACAATACAGAAGACGCTAATATCATGGGATCGATCAAAACATGTCCACCTAAACCAGGCGCATATGGACGGGTGCCAAGTTTTTTTTATAACGACATCAATATTAGGATTATAGAGCTTTGTCTGTGTGACTGTCACTGCATAGCCGTCGCCTAGCTCGCTATGTGATGACGACTTTACCCTGTCGCTTTTAATCCGCATTTAAATTACATATTACACATCTTCAACAATATGTTAATATGATTTTGAGACGTCTGTAGAACCCGATACGAGCTACTATTGTTATAGGATTCTATAGATACATTTTAATAGTGGGTAGAATTAAAGCTTCGGCTGGAAGACTAATGCTACTAGCTTGCTACACATGCGAGCAATAAAAGTGGAAAAATGAGATGTCAGTAAAACCAAAGTATTTTACATGAACCTTTATTAATATTTATCCGAATAAAACTACATTATTATACTCTCAAAAAGATTTGAATACTTTTCAGTGAATCATCTCAGCTTTAAAAGGGGGTTGAGTTACACCTAGGTTAATCACAATGAAGGATAAGCGCTTACCCTCCTGTGTTAGTTATTATGAAACTATGAAAACCGCAATTAACGCACAGCCCGGTAAACGCAACAACGGAAAGCTCACTTTTGTTTAAATTAATAGGCAAGGAGTGGTGGAACGAATCTATATGGATACTAGCTGTTGCCGGCGACTCCATCCTCGTAGAAATCTATCACTCTTTCTTTGGGAACTCTATCACCCTACGTTTATAACAAATTTCATCGAAATCGGTTCAGCGGTTTGGCGGTTAAAGCGTAACAAACAGACGTTACTTTCGCTTTACTTACTTTTTTTTATGGTATAGAGAAGACAAACGAGCACACAGGCCACCTGATGGTAAGTGGACATTGTGACCCATAGACATTCGCAATCAGACCGCAATCCAGACCGCAATCCTAAGACTGCAAATGCGTTGCCAACCCTGAGCACTAAGATGGAATGCCTATGCTATGCTAGTCATTTCACCGGCTGTCTTATCCCCAAACCGGAACACAACAACGCGAACACTGCTGTTTGGCGGTAGGTTAATGGTAGCGATCCGGACGGACCCTGCACAAGGTCCTACCACCCAATATACGAGTAAATTAATGCGTCAATCACATATACATATCCATAATCACATATAGATATCTATAGGCGCAAGCGCCTTCTGACATCTGAATCAGCTCTGACTCACGAAGATAACAATCAACAAATAATAGATTTATAAGTTATAGCGTCCGCCACTGCATCCGGTTGGGGTCTGCGTAAACTAAATCGGCTGTAAGTACAGTCAACTGCATAAATAAGTGATCATTTATGTACCTTGTCGCTTTCAATCGTTTCACTATTTTGTATAGCATTTCAAACATAACGTTAAAGTGACAAGGTACATAAATGATCACTTATTTATTCTGTTGACTGTACCTATCTTCGTACGCTACTGTCTAGTTCAGAGTTCGGATCCGTAGTTAAAACTGCAGCAGGGCAAGACGCGCCGAAGAGTAACTACTTCATTTCCTTTGTAGCAAATTGCCTTAACTTTCTTTTGCTTTTGTGAACTCCTCGATCGCGCCACGATTCTGTTCAAAAGTAGGAAAACTAAATTGAAACTTAAGCGGTATTAGTGGAACAGGATACTGACAGTGGATACTTGTATTTTTCTGATAATACCATAAAACCCCTGATACGAGGGTGCATTGAAAAGTTCTGAGCCTAAGGTTGAATATAATAAAAAAAAAATTAAAAAAAAATGGCAGGTCAAAGTGCCATATTTAGTCGCCATTATGCACTATCTTTTGTTTTTTTCCTGTCACAATTTTACATTTTATGCTGGAACTGCTACATAAGGTTACTGATTTTTCAAGTAATGGATAAAATTGAGCACCGTTCTGTCATAAAATATTTGCAAAAAAAGGGGTTAACACCAAAAAAAATATTTGAAGATATGAATCAAACATTAGGGCAATCTGCTCCATCGTATGCTACCATAAAAAGATGGGTAGCTGGTTTCAAACGTGGCCGGGAGACTGTTCAAGACGAGCCTAGGAGTGGGCGGCCGTTGACGGCTACTACGGACGAAAATGTCAATAAAATATTAGATGCGATAATGAAGGATAGGCGATTGAAGATTGTGGAGATAGCGGAAGCAATGGGTATTTCTTATGAGCGGGCACAGAACATCATCACCGATGTTCTTGGATTTTCTAAGGTGTCAACCAGGTGGGTGCCTAGACTGCTTTCAGTCGAGAACAAACGAGTACGTGTTACAATTTCCCAAGATTGTTTATGTATGTTTCAACGTGACTCCGACGATTTTTTCAATCGTTTTATAACTATGGACGAGACATGGGTCCACCACAGTACACCAGAATCGAAAGAACAATCCAGGCAATGGAAAAGACCAGGTTCACCACCACCACCCAAAAAAGCCATGGTCTTTTTGTCAGCTAATAAGGTAATGGCCTCAGTTTTCTGGGATTGCAGGGGGGTTATCATGAATATCATGATAGACTATCTCGAAAAGGGCAAAACAATAAATTCGGACTACTATTGTGCTCTTTTACGTCGTCTGCGTGAGGAAATTAAAATAAGGAGACCTGGAATGCTGTCGAAAAAAGTACTGTTTCGCCAAGACAACGCTCGCGTTCACACTTCGGCGAAATCAATGGCACAAATATATGATTGTGGATTTGTAGTGCTGCCGCATCCCCCTTACTTGCCGGATCTAGCTCCTTCCGATTATCATCTCTTCCCAAACCTCAAAAAACACTTGGGAAGACAAATATTTTCGACAAATATGGAGGTACAAGAATCAGTAGACTCATATTTTAACGACCTCAGCGATTCTTTTTTTTTTGATGGGATAATGAAGTTGGAGGCGAGGTCGACTAAGTGCATTGACCTTCATGGAGAATATGTCGAAAAATAAAATTGTTATAAAAAGTGAGCCCGTTATTTTTTTTTACCAGGCTCAGAACTTTTCAATCCACCCTCGTATAACAACGACTTCACACCTACATTCGGAGTTTTCAAAGTCCAACAACCTACACTCTCGGTCAAATAATACGGGTCAGAGTGCGTTTTTCATACAAACGAGGCTATTTCGAAGCCTTGGTTCCTGGGGAGGGGTTGTTTTGAGTGAGGTTTAACAGTGGATACTCCGAGGTTCAATAGAGGAGGTCAAAAGTGCTTAAGATACCTTACTGATCGCACAATCAGTTAACACCACAGCGAGAGAGTTTGGGTGAGTATTTGTATTTCCTTACATTTTATTGCCATTTTAGATGTTTTTCTGAACATGCACGATTCCGGCGTTAACCGCAGACTCAATCAGTTAGGTATCTTAGGTACTCTGGAAGTCCTGTATTAATGCTCGGGGTATCCATCATCAGATTTCACTAAAAGCATCCCCTGGCGAGGAACCAAGGCTTCGAAATGGCCTCTTTAGTGTGAAAAACGCACTCTGACCCGTATTATTTGACCGCGAGTGTAGCTCAGAACCATCGTGATTAAACTCGTTTCATTTTTATCGGCTTCTCAGTTTCGGAGCTACGACGCCGCAGACACCCAGATAGACACGTCATATTACAAAACTGCTGTTTTTTTCTTGATAAATGTAAAAAATGCAGAACAACACAAACGCTAGTTAGTCTATACATATCAAAAAACCGGGCGAGAGCACTTTGTGGACGTGACTAATATGTACCTATATTTATGCCAAATTACAACTTTCTAGTACTAAGAGTCTCTGAGCTAGGGTGCAAACGGACAGACGGACGGACATGTCGAAACTATAAGGGTTCCTAGTTTGACTACTGAACCCTAAAAGCTGACTGCCTGACAG
This sequence comes from Acleris emargana, assembly GCA_927399475.2. Taxonomy (NCBI): domain Eukaryota; kingdom Metazoa; phylum Arthropoda; class Insecta; order Lepidoptera; family Tortricidae; genus Acleris; species Acleris emargana. The sequence goes on from OV656846.1 coordinate 1,133,746, forward strand.
ATCGATCAACGCAAAACCGAAACCGCTGGACCTAGGCACTTGACATTTGGAGGGGATATTCCTTGGATATTACTAAAAGCGATTTTTGGAAATTAATCCCCTAAAGGGTTAAAGTAGGGCGTCCTCTAGTTCCTTTTATTTTTTGATACATGAATCACGCATATTGTAAAGTCAAGCCGCTATCCTAAAACCCTATAGTTTATATAACTCTAGAAACGTCTAAAAGCCACATTAAGTTTTAGGACTTGTTGGTAATTCTTTAGCTCTGCCTACCCCATTCTGGGAATGAAGGCGTGAGTTTATGTACAATTGACTCCAGGACCCGTATTATGGTTGGTTCGCCTAGGGGACACCGTTCATGTACGAAAACATATCAATCTTATGTGGTCATCTTGCACCGTCTTATACAGGGTGTCCCGTAAGTACCACGTCAAACTTAAGGGGGAGGTAGGTGAGCAAGCCATCTACCTAACATGGAAAAATCGCCTTAGTAAAAGTCGCACCGTTTTCGAGATATTTGAATTTTTCTGATTTTTAGAAAAATGTACACCCACACTGAGTTTTTGATCTGTGGTATTCGGAATTTATTATTTTTTAATTTTTATTTTATTGCAAAACAATCTTGAATAGTTGTGTTATCAAATGGTAAAAACCATTGAAAAGTAACTATTGTAGTTTTTTTTATTTTTTAAATTAAATTTAAAATTTGCCTCTTCCGTTTTATTTTGGTAAAACTTTAGCCCCTCCTGGTGAAAAAAAAATACATGACCACTGGTTAGCCAATTAGATTAAAAACATGCTCGTTTAATGGGCATTTCAAAATGATAAATACTTTATCATCAAAACACTAATAAATATTTTTTTTAAAGAAAAGCGTAAAATACACCGCAATTCACGTTAAGCCAGTACTGCCACCCAAGCTTACTTGCGACGCGAGCTGTATCAGAATTCCATTCTAGTTTCATTCAGCAGCAATGCAAAACTAATCGAACAAATTAAAATCTTTAAATTTCGCTTAATTTATAAAAAAAAGTTATAAAAAAAAAGTTATAAAACTTTTAATCTGCGATATTCCAAGTAGATAATTATTCGATTTGGGCTTACAACTTGCATAATGCCAAACTCTTTATTTAAAAAAAAACTGTCCTAAAACTCTTCGAACTTCGTTCGAAATTTAAAAATAATTTTGTTCCACATTTGAACCCAATCTTACTGTTTATTCGGTGTGTGGTTATATCTAATTACTTACTTTTGTGATTTGTCGTTTATGTTTGATGTTTTTCGGACTAACTGTTTTTGCTTGTATTTCGGACTCTGATTTGCTTAACGATTTGGCCTTTGTGACAATTGTAACTTTGGATTAAATCACAAAAGTAAGTAATTAAATTTAACCACACACCAAATAAACAGTAAGATTGGGTTCAAAAAATTTATTTTTTATTTTTTATAAATTAAGCGAAATTTAAAGATTTTAATTTTTTCGATTAGTTTTGCATTGCTGCTGAATGAAACTAGAATGGAATTCTGATACAGCTCGCGTCGCAAGTAAGCTTGGGTGGCAGTACTGGCTTAACGTGAATTGCGGTGTATTTTACGCTTTTCTTTAAAAAAAATATTTATTAGTGTTTTGATGATAAAGTATTTATCATTTTGAAATGCCCATTAAACGAGCATGTTTTTAATCTAATTGGCTAACCAGTGGTCATGTATTTTTTTTTCACCAGGAGGGGCTAAAGTTTTACCAAAATAAAACGGAAGAGGCAAATTTTAAATTTAATTTAAAAAATAAAAAAAACTACAATAGTTACTTTTCAATGATTTATACCATTTGATAACACAACTATTCAAGATTGTTTTGCAATAAAATAAAAATTAAAAAATAATAAATTCCGAATACCACAGATCAAAAACTCAGTGCGGGTGTACATTTTTCTAAAAATCAGAAAAATTCAAATATCTCGAAAACGGTGCGACTTTTACTAAGGCGATTTTTCCATGTTAGGTAGGTGGCTTGCTCACCTACCTCCCCCTTAAGTTTGACGTGGTACTTACGGGACACCCTGTATACACATAAGTAGGTGTTCTTTTTTCCTTTTCTCTCTTTATCTCTCTCTTAAGATTTTGGTGTGTTTTCCTGCGGAAACTACGCAGGATATTTTAAATATTTTTTATTTTGCTGTTTATAGATTTATGTATATAATGCAAATGCTAGACTAAGTAGTACCATTGTGATATCACTACATAGTATAAAACAAAGTCGCTTGCGCTGTCTGTCCCTATGTATGCTTAAATCTTTAAAACTACGCAACGGATTTTGATGCGGTTTTTTTAAATAGATAGAGTGATTCTTAAGGAAGGTTTATATGTATAATACATTCCACGCGGGCGAAGCCGCGGGCGGGTCGCTAGTTAAATATATAAAAATATGACTGACTGCTGAGTTTCTTGCGGCGTTTCTTCTCAGCAGTGGTCTTCTCTTGTGAAGCGCTGGTAGATTCTTGACGTTTAAAAGTGCCCGTGCGGCCTACTTACTGAATAAATGTCTTTATCTTTATCTTTATCGCGTTGGATAAAGCATCCGTCGCTCTCGCACTTACGTATTGATCAGAGAGTGACAGATGTTTAATCTACATCGATAAACACGACCATAAGAGACCCGATGTGCCAATTTCAAACACAAGCCGTGATACTTATATTCAAGTACCATGTATAAAAAACTGCGGATCGGTCGACTGGGCCGTAAGTAGAAGTCAAATATTGGCTCCCAATAGGGCTTTAGTCTTGGATCGGCATTTATTTACAAGTATTTGTACTTCGTCTTTTGTCCATCCAGTATTTACGAATGTGTTTGTTTTCTCGACTACATGTGGGATAAACAAAAGTTTTTTTTCATTAGACATGGATGGTTTTGTTTTGGTAGCCCCGACGCTCTCACACAAATTACTTATATTTATATATTTCTCTAAGTATATGTTTCTCGTTGTTTAGTTCCCATAGTACCTACCTACAAGGGTACTGCATAAATAATTCCGAAGGATCATAATTCCAAATTGACCAAAACCTAGAATTTTTCAAAATTTTGAATGCATCTTTTGATGGTAGACTAAATGTTTTGATATCACTTACAAATCAAACCTAACCTAAACTACTTGTAGCAATTATGCTATGCATTAAATCAAAAACAGCTGTAGGAAAAAATAATGTTCGAAAAAACAAAACGGAATTTTAAGATTCTTCCTACCTACAAGCCTATAGGGCTTAATTTACGGCGATCTTAAAGGACAGAGCTATAGCAGTTATATAGCTCTGTTCTTTTCGCGCAGCGTAAAATGAACTGCATAGTTACGTCATAAAAACCCCCCAGATATGTATTTAAATCTAAAACAAACGAGCACACTAGCTTCCAGCCCCTATTTCACAAACGAGACAACAAAAATAAATATGTCGATTCGGTATATTGTTAACAACACGGGTATCAACAATTACTAGTATTCAAAATAGTTACCTATATATTTAATGTTTAAAATTGCCACCTGTCACAATTCATCCTCAGGTTTATGTAAAAGGACCCTACTAGCTCTGGTAGCGACAAACATTAGCAATCTGAAGATATGAAATTTGTTAGACACCCATCTTTGTCTTTGTCTTATACTTTTTTAATCTTCTAAAGTGTTTCCAGGAAAAGTATCGTCTATGGTATGCGAGAGAGTTCCAAAGAATAATCCATTTAATCGCGTGGATGTATCGTGTTGAAAGGTATCACATATTATAATATCAGTGTAATATGATGCGGTTGGCGTAGTTGGTGACCCTGCCAGTGGTCTCAGGTTCGATTCCTCGTAAGGGCAAATATGATAAAGTAGCACAAATATTTGAGTCTTGGATGTTATTCACATATTTATTAATACGTCGTATGGTTGCCGGCTTAGAATTGTGCCACTCCATGTCTTCCCGTGGAAGTCGTAAGAGGCGACTAAGGGAATAAAGGCTTGTAGTACTGTTAGGCGATGGGTTTGCTACCTGTCACTAATATACACTGTTAAACATCTTAGCCTAATTGTGCAAATTGTGGTTACAGAGTTATCAACAAGTTTCTGGAGTTGTTGGTAATTCTGTAGCTCTGCCTACCCCACTCTGGGAATGAAGGCGTGAAGGTATGTATGTATGTATGTATTAATACTAATAGTGCCAACGCGAAAGTTTGTCTGTGATACTGATAATTCACGGTGTTAACCGCTGGATCGATTTTAATGAAATACAACATAGGATTTTAATGAATTCATGCGCGACTTTGTAAGTTTGCAAGGCAAGAGTGTTTTTGTATGTTCCTCCTTGACACTCACAGTTTTTGATTTAAATCGGATTGGATATAACTTAAACCCTGAAATAACACATACACTCCCGTGTCCTCGTGGGATGGTGACGAAGATGCTATATAAGTAGTACTCATGGTGTCTCTTTTCAATCCATGATTATATTTTTTTTAGTCTTTATCTGTCTGTTCTATTTTCTGTGCAGCCACTGTGTAAATTTGTGTTCTGTTGTCTCGACTGTAAGACTGTTTCTGTGCAATAAAGATTCAATAAATAAATAAGTTCCACCCGACCCAATTGACATAGCACACCATTCAATAGGTAAAAAAAAAATTGGCATGTAGCTTTAAAAACTTCCTTATTTCACAGTGATTCTAATCATGCAAGAAAACACTAAAAAAAATATGAATTAATACATGAATTAAGGGTTTTTTCGTACCACGGACATAAGGAAAAATGGCAAAAACTCTGATTTAAATGATCAATATCTCGGAAACTAATAACAATTGCTGAACATACATGGGGGTTAAATCGATAGCTTATGAGCTGCTCTATCAGCCCTAGGCGGGTTGACGTCGGTTTCTGGGACACCCTGTATAGAATCAAGTAGTGGGAAATTTCAAGCACTACCGTTATTGCAGCCGTAGCAATATACACATTTTCCGCGTCCAAAGTCAGCCCTACTAACATCAGGAGGGTTATTATGACGTGGCTATGCAATTCAGACAGAGCTATGGCAGTTAAAAAGCTCTGTCCTTTTCTCTCAGCGTAAACTAAACTGCAAAGTTAGGTCATGATAACCCCTCAGAACTCAGTAGTGAATAGACACTCAGACACCCTTCATAAGCGGTCCTTCACCTTTCACGGAACTCTGAAACACTAGCCCAACTACAAGCAAATCACTAAAACATTGCGGTCTCTGTGTGTACTCGTAAAGTCAACCGGACGCGCCAATGAGCGCCCTCCTATGCAGACTGGTACCCTACGCTCGTTGAACTAGTTACTCAGCAGTTAAGATGTATGCTCAACGTTCTGACGTTTATAAAATAATATAATATCCTCAAAAGGATTGTGAAGCGACTCTTAAATCGCGCAACTGTCTAAATCCATTCAAATTCAGCTCCGGGTGATAACGTTTCTCTACCCCTAAATCAAGTCCGATCTCCTCGATTTTTAAACTTGTTCACAAAACTAGTTATTTTATAACAGCTGCATATTCAAGAATCTTAAAAATTGGACTGGGTTTAAGTGGAGAGAAACGTGTATACGTGCATTGTGTATGAAAGTTAGATTTACAATCCTATTAATATTAAAGAAAAAAAAACACCACAACTAACTTAGGATCAAAAATATCGCTTCATTATTTTGAAATATTAAATGCGTGTAGTTTTTTCCTGACAGCAACTACCAATGTATTATCAAATTGCCTATTCAGTAATTGAATTGTATGTATATATTTTATAATAGTCATATATGCATGGATTTCTAAATAGCATTTCCCAAGAAAATATGAAAACACCGTAAAAAAAGATCACCAAAAGTGAAATTAAAATTAAAATCTGAGGTCCGATATGCACTGTGACGTCATCTAACAGGGCGGCCATATAAACTCCATGTTAAATTATGTTTTGCTAGAATGATATAGGAACAATTTTCTTTGTTGGTAATTCTGTAGCTCTGCCTACCCCACTCTGGGAATGAAGGCGTGAAGGTATGTATGTACGAGTATGTATATAGGAACAAATCTTTGGTGGCATATAATGATTTATCTTGTAACGAGGTTGTTACAACCTCTTTTGTTTGAGTTCCTGGCCACCATTACATTTCGATCTAAATCTTCCAAATTCAAATTTATTAGATTCTATTCCGATATCGATCCTTGGATCATTCTCCATATATTTTCTAGAAGAACAAGACACGTGTACTCGTGTCTCACCAATATTGTACTCACATTAATTTATTATTTTAATTGCTATTTGGTTAAAAATTATAAAATATTATATTCTTTATATCTCAAGCAGTGATTCATTTATCTTCGACACAACGTCTCAGAGATATTTACCCTATACCGTCAGAAATGGCTCTCCGGCGGGGAATCGAACCCCGGTCTCCCGCGTGACAGGCGGGGATACTTACCACTATACTACCGAAGAACTGTTTGTTACATAAATCAGCTTTTATTGAGGCTGTGCAGAAAAATCATAAATATTTATTTTCAGTTTTTTATAATGTAATGTCGTTGGTTGCACAGTAGTACTTTAAGCTACATTGAAATGTATGTGTAGCTATGTAAGAGAGAACAAATAAAGAGCTCAGAACAAAATTGACGCATATCGTCACGGCGCTTGTCTGATAATGCCAATACTACAAAGCAAACAAAGTACGTACGCGCACATGTGGTTCTCACGCTGTTGCTGCCTTCTTTTCGCACAGTTGTCCTCATCTTAAAAAGGGCATGCTTCCACGGTTCGGTCATTTGGAAAGGATGGATGAAATAAGATTGACTACAGAGATATACAGATCGAAAGTGAGTGGAAGGGTCGGAAGGCCGCCCTATGCGTAATTTTTCGAATCGAATCGGAGAAATACTGGAAAAGGCTCGAATCTTAAGTACCCGAAACCGACGTGGTGCATGACTCGATGTATGAATGTGGAAGAAGCGAAAGAAATTTGTCAAGATCGTAGCAAGTGGAAAGAAGTGATCTCTGCCTACCCCTCTGGGAAACAGGCGTGATTTAATGTATGTGTGTTCTACTCTATTTGTAGAAGCCTACTCGTGTAAGTGCACGGCTGCAGTGGTGTGGACTAGTGCGTTCACCTGGCGGTCGATGCGTCCCGCCAGCAGCCAGACTCAAGAGGGGACCGTTTGAACTATCTGTCTGGTGTGTACGCGGAAACAGACTTGGAACAGCGAGGTCGTTTTTTTCGAGTCTAGACTACTTTTCAGGAGAGAAACCTTTGTCTGTTGATTTAATAGCTTAATGCAAGAAGCACGGTTGTTTTGTGTTACTGTAAAATGGATGTAGGAAAGAGCATTGATTTACTTTAGAGTAAAAAAAAAGTATAGGTACTATTATCGCATTGTCAATGTTACACGATAAAATGTGAAAGCAATATAGTTTCACCGAGTAGAATAGAGCGTTTAGTTAAAATAAGCTCTACTTAATTATTCTATTTTTGTACAAGTCGCTTCGATTGAAGTCGATTATTGCTGTTCCTTCTGGAACTATTCCATTTTCCGGAATTAATCTAAAGATAAAGATATGATAAAGACATTTATTCAGTAAGTAGGCCGCACGGGCACTTTTACACGTCAAGAATCTACCAGCGCTTCACAATAGGAGACCACTGCTGAGAAGAAACGCCGCAAAAACCTCAGCAGTCAGTAATTTTTTTAATATATATTTAATATTAAAATGGTACTGCTTAGTCTACCATTATATAGATCTATAAATATCAAATAACCTGCGTAGTTTCCGCAGGAAAACACACCAAAATCTTACGAGAGAGATAGAGAGTTCTTTTCCAAATACATTAGCCAGTTGAGGCGCTGAACTGTGAAGGCAAAGCAACCACACAAACATTCGCATTTATAATATTAGTTAGTATTAAATCGCAGGCGCAGCTAGCAAAGCATCATGCTTGCGCGGTCAAAGATCAAGTTACAGTCGTGCCAGGAAATCCTTGTCGACCATATCTCCTTAGCAACATAATAGCATCACTTACCAATCAACTGAAACGCTCACAGATAAGACTTAATGACCGGGAAAATCATTTTTAACACGCAATGTAAAAAGCACTTTAACAAACAAAATAAACAGCATCAAGGACTATTTTTGTTTGCAACGGGAGAGTGTATTAACATCAAGTGCACGCGTGCGAATGCACTTGATTTTAAGCTTTATTGAAATTAACCGCTCGTTCCCTTTAAACCATAATTGCAAAATATCTAATTGCCGATATACATGCTTACCAAAATATTCGATTCCCACAATACCAGTATTTTTATATATTATGTTCCTTTTTATATCAGTTTTATAAAATACCATGTTCTCAATACACCATGTTCCCTATAAAACCTTATACCGAAAATATCAAATTTCGAAATCACAAGAATCTCAAAACACTGAAATACTTTACAAACCTGATTAGGAAAACACAATTTTCTCGAAAGAACTTGATCTCGCCTTAGCATGATCATGTAATACTAGATTTTTCAAAGAACAGATTTCAGATAAACCATATTTTCGATATACCAGATTGAAGAACACCAGATCCCCAGAATATCAAATATCAAACAAGTACGGTCAGGTGCTTCAGGACTTCGTTTGCGTTAAATACCAACTTTGTCACTCCTTTTCTCTTCTTTTTGGGTATGAGTTGTAAAAAATGCTGAAATACATGTCTAATGAATTTTATTCAGAGATATTCAATCCAAGATTCAAAAAATATGTCAAAAAAAAAGCTCTTTCACCTACTTAGTGTTTGAATTTCAAAAAACCCCGTCTTTTCGGATCTTTACGTTACAAAAGCAAATCCAGATTTAATGTTTCTAGCTCCCGAAGTATTGGCTGGGCGACGATGAATCAGTCCGTCAAGACAGGTCTCTTTATTATATATAAGACTAGCTTTTGCCAGTGACTCCGTCCGCGTGGAAGTCGTTTATCGCAGTTCCCACGGGAACCGTGTAATTTCCCGGGATAAAAAATATTTAATGTCCTTACTCGGAACAGTCGGAACTCAAACTACCTCCATACCAAATTTCATCAAAATCGGTTCAGCGGTTTAAGCCATTTGCTAATGATAAAGTTCAGTACCTAGTTATAAATAGTTGACAATAAAAATTTGAAATTTACGGTTGGTTTTGTTGTCTAACCGTACTTATGTAATCTACCAAAGTAAAAATCCGGTGTTTTAGGAATTTAGGCATTCGGAAATCAAGTATGATCAGCATCTGGTGTGTTGGGAATTACGTAAACTGGCAATCTGATATTTTGAACATCAGGTAGCTTAAGAAACTGGGTGTTTCAAGTACATTGTGTTTTGCCGGCCTAGTGTTATCAAAATCTGGTATTATGGGAATTCGGTTTTAAAGAGAACATGATGTTTTGAAAACATGTTGATTTGCCAATCCGATATAAAAAGAAACACGGTAAAAAGAAAGTCTGGTATTTTGGGTATTTCATATTTCAGAAAACGGGTAAATCGGCAATTAGATATTTTGCAATTATGGTTTTATGGGAACGAGCGAAATTAACGAGATATCGAACATTCGGATACATATCCATGTTTCATTTTCAGAGTATTTCAATGCCAGACGCGGGAATGTATTTCGTATTAAATCGACTCGTTTGGACAATATATTTTTACACCATATTTGAAACAACTTTTTTCGTTATTAATATTGAATTTTACATTGTAACTGTAACATTATTATTTTAGACACGATTCATTTAAGAAAACTAGCTTTTATATAATAAAAAATACATCGAAATTGGTACAGTAATTTAACGAGTTACGAAACCATACCCCAATACGCAAGCAGACCAGGCACAAAACGAATAACACCTATTTTTGTATTTGGGAGTTAATGACATAATAAACATGTTTGCTTGCTTTTGATTTTAGTGTTAAAATTTTAACCATATAAATGTTTCTATTGGATAGCTGTTATACTCAAAAAATAAGTAATTACATTGAAACAACACCACTTTAGCTCGCCTCAATCTCCAATTTAACATAAAACAACCATTCCACACAATTTATTGTTAATTAAGCGAAAGCCGGAAAATTATAACAAATAAGCGAATTAGCGCGTGATACTGTACACAGAAATATTCCACCTTGATATTTACCATTAAACCTACGGTAATAGAATCAACGTAATCGACTTGTATACATCCATGCAATAAGACCACGTTAACCCACTGCGGGATATAGCTAGGGCATGCGGTACCGGTACCATTCCCGGAACCGGGACTAAGATTTCCGGTACTGAGTCGGAACCGGGAATTCCCGGGATTTCGGTACTTTTCGGTACTGAGTAAATTATTTGTATTTTTTTTTGTTTTATGGTTTTAGACACCAGTTAAGTGATACTTATTAATTATTTAATCCAGAACACGAGTTTAACAAATCAGAACAGCTATCTTTCTGACTACCATACTACCTGTCGGTCGGCCCGACCGGTTGGCCTTGGACTGGGTCGAGGCGTCGGGTCGAAGGGTGGGGCGACTGGGGTCTCATATCGCATCCGAATAAAACCGAGCTGGTGCGAATCGGCCGGGGGAAAGCGTCACCAGGCCACCACGTAGTTTTGAAAAGAGTAAATGACAATTAGTCTAGTCACAAACTCAGTACCGAAGGAACCGAAGAACCGGGATTTTTTTTCGCCAGTACCGGTACCAGTTGAAATGATAATTCCCGGGATTTCCCGGTCATGCCCTAGATATAGCCGTCATCTCTCCCGCCAAGCTATCCGACGCTTGCCTCAGCCAGCTGACCTTAGCAGATCTTGTGATCAACTATACTCCTGAAGGTGCTGAAGAATTCAGCATTACGTTACAATATTATACGCACATTCCGAAGATCATTCTCGCGAACTATGAGCATATCAAGACATTCAAGACTGATAGGACCAAAGAATACTCGAATAGCTACCACCGGAAGAACCAGCGTGGGTTGGACGTTAAAACCATACATGGTGAAATGAGCTGGTCAAGGAAAGAAGGCCCTGGAGGCGTTACTGATCGATCATAATAGTGATCCTTGAGGCTACTTGTAGGACATTAAAATATTACACGTAAATATAATTACATGCCTACGTAAAAAATGAATTTCCCTGAAAACAAACTTTTTACACTTCACAATAATATACAATTTCAGTGAAAAACAAAAAGCAAAATGACGTTATTTTACATAAATTAAACGTAAGCTATGAAATGTGCTCCCCTTTTCCGTAGCGTGCTCTGTTGCTAACTTCTTACAGAAAAACGTTTCATTACGTCGTTAACATCTCAAAGCCTGGTAATTTGTAGACAGTGAAAAGGACAGCGATATACAACTTCTATAGCTCTATCCCTTTCACTCACTGGAACTTGCCAGGATATTAGAGTTCATAATACGGCGCCAAGAATAATAATTCCTGTTTACTCCTACAATAGCAGCCAGGTTTTTTAATTACATTTTCAGCGTACATTAAAACTAAGCCAAGCGCGAGCGTTCCAGGCTAATAGGGGTTAAGGGAACGATGATTAACGATTTAATAAATTCGCACACAGTCTTATAAATCACTTGTTGGTATAGATGTAGCTCATCACTGGAAACATACGGGGATGGAGGACGGACGCGACCGCTCGAGACATAGGAATTGGGATAGACCCAAACATATATCTCACGGTTTTTACATTCTAATTCGAAAGAATAGGTAATTTTAAGAGTCCAATTTCATTAATTTTGTATTTGACCCATTAGTTTTGTTTTAATATCTTTATTCATTTAGTAGAGATTTTATGGATGACATGAATATTTTAAATTTGGGTTGTCATTTTATAATAAATTACAACAATTAAATGATATCTAACGATAAAAAATGATTGTAATAGTGTAATAAAACATAATATTTCAAGTGGTTTTCGCCTAACCCGTAAGATACACCTAAGAGGGCTTCAAACCAAAAACGAAAGTCAAACAAAGGTCAAATATACTTTTGTTAAAATGTCCAAAATAGATAAATATTTCATAAACTTAATAATGCAGAACGGCTTTAAAACCCTATTCCTCGAAATGGTTTTCCAATTAGAGTAATTTAAAAAATATGAAAAAATATCATCTAGGTACGTAGAATAAAAATTCAATGGTCGCTGGAATTCTAATTTATTTATTTAGCTATACTATTCTAATGTTTATTTTCTACAGAATCTATTTAAACTTGAATAAATAAGTAAATAAATATTAGGGGACAAGCCCCACTCAAATTGACCTAGACCCAAACTGAAGATTTAGGCTTGTGGCCTTGTATGATAGGTACTAGGAGACAATAAACATACGCATCTACACAAATAGTTATTGTAAAAAGAAAATATTAGTATTTTTGTATTTTTGTATGTTTGTAACGAATGAAATCAAAAACTCCTGGACCGATTTCAAGAATTGTTTCACCATTAGATTGCTACATTATCCCTGAGTAACATAGGCTACGTTTTATTTTTTCGTGCAGACGGAGTCGCGGAAAACTGCTTGTACTTAAATAAATAGAAAACAAATATTCGCAGTTCACACTTTAGTACCTTGTCACTTTAATCGGTGTGGCAATTCATGTATGCCAGTTAAAACATGACAATAAATAGACAAGGTCCTAAATTATACACATTTTTATGAACTCGACTGTAGGCACAGACAAGGGTAAAGAAACTTCCTCACAACGTGGCAAAAATATCTTTTTTTTTTTATGTACCTACAAATCTTCTCGAGACTGTGGTGATTACATATTCTGTATTAACTGTACAAAACACTTCATACGAATAGCGTCTGAAAACTTCCAATTGAAACACGATAGCAATTAAAATGCTGTAATAAAGATACATGTAAGAAAACCTCTTTTAATTAAAATTACTTGAATTACCAAAGATGCTTTACTTATGCATATAGACAAAACAATATATTTTATCAGAGTACTCGATACAACATATGCCTCGTAATCCCTTTAACTCCTTCAGCGCTAAGCTAACCAAGTTTCATACTAATTTAACCCAAGATCGAAGCCATTGGCACCGAAATTGAAGCTAAAGAAAAACAAAGAAAACCGCACGGAGACAAGAGCTAAGCAAACATTTACTTTGAGTCTCGCAACAAATTACGCGTGCCTCGATGCAGATTTATCTCCCATGAGAGTAGGGTTGCCAGACATACTATAATATATAGTATTATACTTTATTTTACCTCTGTATACTTTATTATATACGAAACACATAAAGTATGCTAAAATACTATAATTCAAAGATCACAAGTTGACATTAAAATTAGGGTTTACGTAAACATTTCCGAACGTGCTCATAAAAAAGTGACAGTAACGTAACACATTGTACGATCTGTGGCCTGCCTGACTGGTGGCGAACTTATTTTTTCAGTGCATACTTTATTTTTAAAGCCTTCAAACCGCCAAATACTATATATCTCAGAAAAAAATCTGGCAACCCTACATGAGAGGTAAGGGGGGCGATTAATTGAAGGTAAATATATTGTATAGGCAGAATAGAATACTTATGTGCGATAAACTATTATATTATATTAGGTTGATGGGATAAAAACAAGACTTATAACACGATTTATTTCTCTTTGTGGATTGATTAATTTTTCATCAAATTCTAGTTTCGGCACATTTCTTGTTTCTTATAGACTGTCTGCCTAGTTGTCTACTGTCTCTCTAGAAAAAATACAGTTCAATATATAACATGATCAGAGTTTATTTATTTATTTGTATAAATTTATAGTACCTATTAGGTTTTCGGGGACGAAATATCGATCTAGTTATGGTAGCAAACATCAATGAAATGTAAATAAGACAAACAAATGAGTCCAGATTATTATTTGTCAACTATTTGCGAATACACTTCCTCAACTGGGCGAATATTTGGGCGTTTTGACCTCCGTCATCGTTGTCTTCAATATATTGACAAGAATAATGAGCACTGCTAGCAACTCCTAATGCAAATAAAGCAGGCCCAGGTATAGTTTTTATCTAAAATAATATGCAACGACAATGGCGGCGGTTAAAACGAAGATTTATGCACCTGCACTAAACGTGATGGCGACTGCTAAAAAGTAGTGCACATATCACTACAACCATAACATGCGCAGTTCTTATCTCTCTACGCACCACGTCTACTGCGCATCGCCACTTCAGTAGTCGCTCTAGTAATGCGCAATTTACTAACACTGATAATTTCCACAAAGAGATCCCTACCATACAACATAAAGCGGACTAGCGTGTCGTTAGCGCTTAATTTGTTGATGCGAAATAAACTAAATGTGCAACATGTTTGTTATTAATGAAGAATTGTTACACTTAAGTGGCGGTGGGCGGGGCGCATCGCTCGCAGAACAGATGGCCGATGAGGTTGAAGATTTCTCGAGTGGCGTCCGTGTACCGAAAGACGCAGCGCGGGTATATCCCCATCAAGGTACGAGTAGACCGACGACGTGGCTAAGGTTGCGGAAAACCAATGTGTGCCAGAACAGAACTGGTCCTTGAGGCAAATCTTGGAGGAGGGGTTTATAGACAAACATTTCATGGACACTATCACTTCACAGAATTTTCATTTCATAGAAAAGTATTTTCTGCTGAACCCGTGTTGATTACAGGTTATCTTAAATATGATTTACGTAGGTTAGGTTAGGTTTTTTTTTTTATAGCATGGGATGGCAAACGAGCACACAGGCCACCTGATGGTAGGTGGAAACTGTGACCCATAGACATTCGCATTCACAAGGCTGCAAATGCGTTGCCAACCCTGAGTACTCAGATAGAATGCCTCTATGCTAGTCATTTCACCGGCTGTCTTATCCCCAAACCGGAACACAACGATGCGAACACTGCTGCTTGGCGGTAGGTTAATGGATAAGATGGTGGTACCAACCCGGACGGACCCTGCACAAGGTCCTCCCACAAGTAAGGTTAGACTTGTAACCATCACAAGATAAACTGAAATCAACACGGGCTCAGCAGAAAATAGCCTTCTATGAAATGAAAATTCTGTGAAGTGATAGTGTCTATAAAATAAGGAACCTTGGAGGAGGCCAATGTCCAGGGTTGGACGTGTTTCGTCTAAAATTATGAAAGTTATGGCAACCGTTTGTACAAGGAGATTTACACCCTGTACATATAAGACATAAAAGCGAAAATTAAGGTAAATATTTTATGTAGTCTTTCAATGTTGACCCTACAATGATACAACAGTTTTCGATGTCGTATCTATTGCCTCTATTCTAGTCGGTAAAATCTAAAAAGAGAGAGATGTATTTTTATATTGGCCTTTTATTTTTTATGACGTGCAAACGGAGTTCGGTCAGAGAGGCCACATAGTCGTACACACAGTAACACATCTAGCTACACACTTCAGAAATCTGAAATATTGCATGATAGAGAGTCGCACTAGAATGCATAGAAAATGACATAATACACATATATACATCTCTTTCTTTTTATCTCTGCTCTGTCTTTAATGGTTAGTTAGGGTAGATGTTGTGTGTACCACGCTGTAAGGTAACTTATGTAGGTCGAAAGTCATGGGCATGTTATTTGTAAACGCGTACATCTTCGATCGTTTATTGTCATGTAAATGAAGATGAAAAGTTTCGTCAACTTTGACAAATCTTGAACTACGTCTTGTTTTATTTAATACAATAGGTTTTACTATTTTAAGAGAAGTAACTACTCTCGACGAGTGCATCCACACCCCGCCTCGTCATCATTTAAGATTAGAACTGCAATTATTGATTGAGCTACACTCTGCGACAACGTGTTGATTAACACCAGACCAAAACCTAAATCCAAAAACACCTATTATGGAACATAAAAACAATTACTTAACAGGAAGTGTCGGAGTATTTTCCTTGCAGACATTATTTTCAATTATCCTGTTTAACTTCGGTTGGACACAGTTAAAATGCCGAAAAACGTGTATTTTATCAAATATAAGTATACCATAGCTGAACCGACATGATTTAATTTGCCTCGACTGGCCTCGAGTAATGCAATTAATTGCAAATTAATATTTATTGATGCAGGAACAAACATAAGTGTATTTTTTTATTGTCCCGGCCCTATCCTGTAGTGTCACCACTTTAACTCTATTTTCAGCCACATGATACGACACTAACCTACAGGCACATCTGGAGAGCAAAAATAATTTACTAAAGTTTTTCCAAATCGACCGACAACTTATAAATGATGAAAGCAACACCGTATTGGCAAGGCGGAAAAATGAGAAAAGATGGTCTAGGAATTTAAAACGATCCATTGGTTGACCAGACCACCTACCCGATTGTTAAATTACATCCGCAAACGGACGGGGAGACAATGGATGCGATTACCGCAGGACTGAGGACGGAGGCAAGATGAGGAAGCTAACCCAGCAGTGGGTGGGCACTGATTAGATGGATGGATGGATGAACACCGTAATATAGTCCTAATGAATGTTTCACCATCTGTCCATCTGCACAGACCACAGACCAAGGCTGTAGGAAATTGCAATGGTCACGGTGGCTGCACCATGCAGCACGCTTCACTGCGTTTACTTGATGGATGGAGACTGCAATGGCGGCTGAGCCAATAACCCTTATTAAGGACTAAACAAGGCGAGGCGGAGGCAAAGCACACAGACTTCTGTACCTTTAGATATTATGAAACCACTATCTATTTATTCAAGTGACTAAGCGACTATAACGTTTAACAATACGATAACAATGATATAAATATCCTGTGGTTTTACTAGGTATTGACTAAACGATATCTCCAATTATTGTGATACTTTCCAGCGATGTGAAAAACTTTACAACAAAGTATGTCGTATTAAATGTTTTCGAAAACAATATGGTTTAAGACAGAGTGGAAAGCAACAAACCACTAAAACAACTGCAATATAGAGATAGGAAAGCATGGTCAACCCTGAAAACTATGATAGAAGCGTCTCCACAACAATATTTTATTTGTAATATCTGTACACCCTGCAGAGTATATTTAGTTTTCTAATAAACTCGTAAAAAAACTGATAATTAATGTCATATTCCTCAGAACATGAACAAGTATACGATGCCAAGATAAGAACAATTTTGAAAGGTATTCCAGCAGACTCATAAAAAAAAGGGCTTTGTAAACACGTTTCAACCTCTCTAATTGGATTTTAGTACGCGGTACATTTTCATACTTTACAAACTCCGTCTACAGACTGGCAAAGATGAAAAGAACAAAGTAAAATTGTTCCTGGAAAACCACTTTATTCTTTTACTAGGTCTTTCGACGCTTCATTCGACCGGTTATCATTACTCGAGCTTGGCATTATGCCTAGGCAAAGGGGACCAAGGTGGAAGACCTTTTACTTGTGGGAGGACCTTGTGCAGGGTCCGTCCGGGTTGGTACCACCATCTTATTCATTAACTTACCGCCAAGCAGCAGTGTTTGCATTGTTGTGTTCCGGTGTGGGGATAAGACAGCCGGTGAAATGACTAGCATAGAGGCATTCCATCTTAGTCCTCAGGGTTGGCAACGCATTTGCAGTCTTAGGATTGCGGTCTTGTGAATGCGAATGTTTATGGGTCACAGTTTCGACTTACCATCCGTTGGCCTGTGAGCTCGTTTGCCTTCCTATGCCATAAAAAAAAGACACGCACTAAAACTGTAAATTTGGATTAGCGACGCGTGCAGCTGAGCGTTCCAGGGTGCATTATCGGGTGCAGCGTGCACGCCAGAGTTAGCTACATACATTAAGTTTGCACGCCTAACACAACGCCCGGCTGCACGCACCGCCTAAAATTCCTAGTAAAAGACAATTCCATTTTACTCCTTAACGGGACAATGCATTTACACTTTTGAATAATTAAGTGATTATATGATTCTAATAAACTGATATTTATAAATAAAAAAATAATGGAGGACAATGTCACACAAATTGACCTATAGTCCCAAAATTAGCTCCAGGCTTGTACTATGTGTAACAGGCAACGACAACCATACTAATATAGGTACTAGCTGACCCGGCAAACGTTGTTATCCCATGTATGTAAAATTTAGGGGTGGACCACCCTTAACATAGGGGGATGAAAAATAGACGTTGTCCGATTCGCAGACCTAACCGATATGCACACAAAATTTCACGAAAATCGGTCGAGCCATTTTGGAACCTTGACACGAGAATTTTATATATTAGAGAAAATCAATAATTTATATACAGTACCGGCAAATAATATATCACCTGTACTTACATCTCATATGATTACCTACAAATATTACTTACTTACCAAAATTGACAACCAATCAAGAACTAGTTGACCAATTGTATTGCTAATATTCAATTCGTTAGCTGATTAAATAAGGTTCAAAATTGTATATAACAAATCCTTGTACATATCGTAGTTTTAAAATAAACCATTGCTGACGTATTCACACAAATAACCTAACCTACTGCCAAGCAGCAGTGTTCGCATTGTTGTGTTCCGGTTTGGGGATAAGACAGCCGGTGAAATGACTAACATAGGTAGAGGCATTCCATCTTAGTCCTCAGGGTCGGCAACGCATTTGCAGTCTTGTGAATGCGAATGTCTATGGGTCACAGTTTCAGTACCATCAGGCGGCCTGTGTGCTCGTTTGCCTTCCCATGCCATAAAAAAAAAACTCGTTAATTTAGTATGCACAACTGAGAGGTTATATTAGGCTCGTTGTTAAGTTCAACGAGGTGCTCAAAAGAATGGAAAAGGTATTTCGCAGCGACCGCAAAAACAACAACTGTTTTTACTTCTCAGAAGTCGGAGGAACGAGAAAAATGTACAAAAAGCGTTGATTACCATTATTCCAGTCTTCAAAGGAATGCTGAAAGTGTTAACGACTAAAATTATCCAGTTTAATTACAAGAAATTGAGTTTTGACAATGTTTAATTAAAACGGTGCCTTTACTGTTCGATTTAAATAATAATTGGGAGCTATTAAAACGGGGAACGTAGATCGGTTTAATGGAAGAACTAATATTAATAATTTGACGACTCGGCTAGCCTAGTTGGGTTAATTACCCTGCCTTCAAAACTAGTGGCCTACTACGATATTTACCCTTACCAGGGATAGAACCCGGCCCTGGTAAGGGTAAATATTTTTAGTATTTTTCTTGTCTTTTAAAAGAAACTGAAATAAAGCCATTGCCGATGCGTTCATACTATTAACCTCTCAGTTGTTCATACTAATTTCGGAGATTTGTACGAACACGTCAACTATGGTTTTTTAAATACTAAACTTTTTAAACTACGATATCGTATGTAACATTTTTAATAAGGATCAAAATGCACCTTTTTAATAAGCACAAAGTTTATTTTGCTCTATCATAAATCTGTAAGTTACGCGGTTTTGCAGTTTCACCGACGATATGTACAAAAATTTCTTGTATACCATTTTGAACCTTATTGAATTAACTAACGAATTGAATAATAGCAATACAATTGGTCAACCAGTTCTTGATAGGTTGTCAATTTTGGTGAGTCACATTTGTGGGTAATCGTATGAGATGTAAGTACAAAGGTGATACACTATTTGGCGGTTCTGTACACTGTTTATTCTGTGATCTCCCCTACAAAATGTCGTTGAATGCGCCTAGAAATAAAACCACAAGCAGGTTTTTCAAATCAATTGCATATCTTCACTTGACCTACCGACAGGAATTTAATAAACACACCAGCGCACGAACAAAACCTAGACCGAGCTATGCCGGTTATATTGACGGTCGAAGCAAATATTGAAGCTAGACAGCAGTTTTAATTTAACCCCCGACGCAGACAGAGGGGTGTTATAAGTTTAGTCTGTATGGGGAATCAAAGCTCCTAAACAGAGGCCTACTTTGAAACGCAGTCCTAAGTTACATTAGCTCCATCCCTTTTTCTCAATTTAGTCTCGAAAGACGAGTGATAGAGATGGTGGTAACGAAACTTTGAACTTCGATTTTCAGAGTAGGGCCTCTGATGAACTGATAATGATTGAGTTTTTCTGCGTGCCGTACCCCAAGGGCACCCAAGGGACCCTATTTCTAAGCCTACGCTGTTTGTCCGTCCGTTTGTCTGTCTGTCTGGCCGAACTTTAATGAGCTGTATGTATCTTTTAAACAATAATAGATGGCGGGTTTTTTTTTTTCAAAATATGTGGTAAGTATAAGCATTTGACCGATTTTTTAAAGTAAGCTAGTGTAAGTCGGCTGGTTTTCCTCATTTCAGAGGAAAGCTCTGAAACTAGCGGTGCAATTATATGGAAGTTTTTATCTATGTAATAAATAGTTATAATTTAGGGTAGTTATTAATGAAGTATCTGGAAAATCTTGATTACTAATCCAATTAAACACTAATCGATTCTTCGAGAAGTCTGTATAAGATTAAAAGCAATCGAATTAATTTAATTCGGTGAAATGTAATTAAACTCGAATATTGTTTGATGAATGGGCTCGATTGTTACAAAACGGCTCAAGAAATTGAAACCTTATTTGATTAACGATACGACTTCAAGTCACTTGGAGTATGAAAGGTTGCCAGTGTCAACAGAAATACAAAATGGCTGTCCATTTTGGCGGCGACGAATTATTTATTCATCAAAGTGACTCATGAATTTGGGAAAAGTTCGTGTTTTTATAATAACGTGTAATTAACTTTTTTCGAGTGTCGACATGTGTGATGTCCATGGATCGGAAATTCGGATCGATATTTACCTAAAGTTGGCAAAATCCCGGAAAAAGATAGGCAAACATGGCGTCGGCTTCTTAAAAATATTATTTTAATAATTTAAGTTCTGGGATTTTGGGATTCTACAAAACGTTAATATAATAATTACTTTACATGTAGGATAAAACGTTCTGTTTTGCTCCTATAAATTCGTTAGGTTAATAAGTTACAGGTAAATTAAATAACATTTGGTTAAACATATACATGGAAAATAACTTCAAACAGTTATTATAAATAAATAATTATGAATTAATGCCGATGTAATTTATTTATTTTGAAATCCCGGAAATTTTATATGAATTATATGATTGAGTCCACCTCCATACAACTGAACAACAAAGCCGGCGCTAAAGTATAGGTAAATATCGATCCGAATTTCCGATCCTTGGTGATGTCATCTATATAGATCTGCATTGCATCTATAGACGTAAATTATACGTATTTGTCGGAAGTTCGTTTTTAACTTGCTCTGTCAACAAGCGTAACGATTAGGCTGACTGAGACAGCAAGATAACGTAAGTAACATTTTAAATAAGGAGCAAAATGCACCTTTCTAATAAGACAGTAAGGTTTATTTTGCTCTATCATAAATTTGTTAGTTACGCGGTTTTAGTTACCAACGTAAACTTTTTTTTTGATAAAATACCAACTCGTTTGAAAAATATATATGGTGTTACCGTATCGGTAATCGTATCGTATAGTATAGCTTCGAATAAAAAATAGTTTTGTATACGATTAGTAATATTGTAAAACACTGAATACTTGAGTCAATTTTCTTCAAACTCGGATAAATCCATTCAAAGGGGCATCGGAATTTGCGTCTTTTTCCGAACACGTTAAGTTTTTAATTCGTATACCAAATTTCAAGGAAGATATCAGAGTTTGAAGTAAAGAGACTCACTTTTAAGGATTATTTAAAAACGGTCCAATGATAATTATCATGAAAATGACAACTTTTTAGTTCATTAGTTTATTAAAAGATGTCGCCACAGTCTATGATACTTATAAGTAATAAACCAACATAATGAATGAAATATAAACAGTTCATTTATTATACAGGATCAGATAGAGATTTTTTATAATCTTATATTTCAGCTCGTTTAAGTATAGGTACAGTACCTGGATGACTGGTTTTTTTAAAATGTTTTCTAAAAATAAAACCTATCTAGATCGACTAATCGCCCCCGAAACCCCTTTCCCCATGTAATACAGATTTTAAAAGTTTTTTGTTATTTCTGAAAAACTGTAAATAATAACCAATTGATTTTATTTTTCCCATAAAATATAAGTAATTATTAGGGTTAGGATTTTGGTGGCATATCGTGGTTCTAAAATCCATGGAGTCGCTATTTCCTAATTATTTTAATACATGACACTTTGATTTTGACCTTCAATGTGGTCATATTTCAAAATGCAATAAATACATTTGTAGTTCGGGTATTAATCCATACCTACTATTTAATATTTGCTTGTTTGTTTGTAACACTAACCACAGAGATACAGCAAAGATATCCTCGATACCAAAATGGATTTAAATTAGTTTAGTGGTTTAATGAATAAATAAATATAAAAAAACTGAAGGTCAAAATCAAAGTGATATGTATTATAATAAATAGAAAATAGCGACTCCACGGATTCTATAACCACGATTTGCCACCAAAAGTCCTAACTCTAGTAATTATCTACACGTCAGGATTTTTTCAGATTTTTTGATTCGTAAACTTCGGAGATATTTTTTTTCAAATTTTTGGCTATATATTCAAAAGTACACCACAGAAAATTAGAAAACAACTTTAATTTTTCAACAGACAGACCGACAATGAAGTCTCACCAAAAGGGTTCATTTTTTATTTTTACCTTTTTGGTACGGAACCCTAAAAATGGTCAAGTGTGAGTGGGGCGCGCTGACCCGATTTGAAATCGACCTCAATTCGGAATATTACAATAAAACTACTGTGCGGTAATAAACTACTACTACCGGAACCGGTTTTTTTTACTTTACTTTACCAAGATAAAGATAAAGATAAAGACATTTATTCAGTAAGTAGGCCGCACGGGCACTTTTACACGTCAAGAATCTACCAGCGCTTCAAAAGAGGAGACCACTGCTGAGAAGAAACGCCGCAAGATACCCAGCAGTCAGTCGTTTTTTTAAATATATTTAATATTACAATGGTACTACTTAGTCTAGCATTATATAAATCTATAAATTGTAAATTAAAAATATATCAAATAACCTGCGTAGTTTCTGCAGGAAAACATACGAAAATCTTAAGAGAGAGAGATAGAGAGAGAAAAGGAAAAAAGAACACCTACTTATGTGTATATAAGACGGTGCAAGACGACCACATAAGATTGATGGGTTTTCCTCCATCAACGGTGTCCCCTAGACAAGATAAAGCATTTGAATTTGATAATAAATAATAAAGTTTTTTTTTAAGAATTAGATCTACTTGTTTAAAAGAACATGCAATAAAAACTGCACAATCACGTAAATAGATATTTGTCATAATAATAGCCGGAACGGATAACGACAATCATTATGATACTGATAATAACGATATAATGTATACCATTACTTGTTCGCCGGACTTGTTCCGTGTCCGTCAATACAAGCGATTGTGCATCTTACGTCTATGACGTCACGGTTTAATATCGATAAGTAAAACAATAACAAAGATATGTTAAGCATATGTAAACCGAGTTGATAATGTTATTAAACAAGACGGCGTTTATATCATACAATGTCAGACTGATTATAACATAATGGCGTTATTATTTTTGGGGTGACAAAAACATTGAAATTGCGAATAATGTGGCTTTGTGTGGTTTATTAATAAAAAGGAAACAGTTTTAGGTTATAATAGTTTATTGCCAACATATTTGTTTACATGGCGCATAATACTTGAATAAATTGCTTTACAAAATACCACCTTTTAAAATTCATGTTATATCACATTCATTAGTTAGTCACATTAAAAAATCATTAATATGGAGTTCTTGGTTCTGAATAAATTAACTAAAAAATGTGAGGATGTTATAAGCCGTTGTTTGTCTGTCTTAGTGTGTCCGTTTGCCTGTTAGCACCTAAAGCCTAGACCAGTGTTTCAATGTTTAAAATACATACACATACATACCTTCACGCCTGTAATCCCAGAGTGGGTAAGCAGAGCTACTGAATTACCTACAACTTTAAAAACTTATTGATAATTCAGTAACCACAAAAAATGTAATGTTTAAAATATTTCACGAAAATAGGTTGGCTCAATGAAATCAATAGTTATATCAACTCTGTATCTAGGTCAAGAACTAGGGAGTCCGCCTAGTGTTTTTTTTAATTACTAGCTTTTGAGCGCGACTCCATCCGCGTAGAAGTCGTTTATTCCTTCGAGAACTGTCAGGGATAAAAAGTAGCCAATGCGCTATTCTAGAGCTGTCTCTGTGCTAATTTTATTCAGATCGATTTAGCCATTCTTGCTTAATTAAAACATCCACATATATACATATATATATTAAATCACGCCTGTTTCCCAGAGGGGTAGGCAGAGACCACTTCTTTCCACTTGCTACGATCTTGTCAAATTTCTTTCGCTTCTTCCACATTCATACATCGAGTCAGGCACGCACGTCGGTTTCGGGTACTTAAGACTCGGCCCTTTTCCAGTATTTCTCTGATTTGATTCGAAAAAGAACGCCTAGTGCATTTATTATATTATAAAACTAGCGACCCGCCCGCGGCTTCGCCCGCGTGGAATGTATTATACATATAAACCTTCCTTAAGAATCACTCTATCTATTAAAAAAAACCGCATCAAAATCCGTTGCGTAGTTTTAAAGATTTAAGCATACATAGGGACAGACAGCGCAAGCGACTTTGTTTTATACTATGTAGTGATATAAGTACTTTGACCACTTTGATATAAAAATCGCATTAATTTTACATTAAGTATAAATTTACTATAATACATGATTGACGACATTATCACGTCAGAACGTAGGTACACACTTACACAGTGATTACATTACAATTAAGATATGCAAGTAAATAATTTAACTTACAATAAGAGTACTTACGTCATAGATATACAGCGTGTTTCTTTTAGTAGTAAAGGAAAGTTTGATATTATAGGAGATGGGAAGTTTCAAAAGAATTAGTTTTTTTCTTCAGATTAAAAAAAATGCATACCTATACGTATTATTTGTTAGGTACATCATTCAAAACAATAACATGAAAAAATCCCGATACGTTCCCAAAACGTTAATCCTAGTTTTTTATTATGTTACCAAAAAATTAAGTGCATCCCTTGGTAACAGAACTGACACATTTTAGTGGGGAATTCTTTGTTTTGCTCGCACTGTTTTTTTTCCAAAGTGTACAGAAAAAAAAACGGATTTTATGAAATTTCACAAATACATATACAGCCATATCCATATTCTCGTGAGTGAGCTCATCACCAACTAACTATCATATACACAGACCCCACGGTAACAAAAAAAACACGAACAAAACATACAAAAATACTTTCCCACGCCGAATCTATGTAATCACAACGTGACCCCATAGTAAACACATCGCTATTTTCCGACAACTCGGTTCACATAATAAATATGATTTCTCTTTGCCACAACATCCATTGCTGAGTATCGCTATTATTTGCTGAAGTTAAAAAATACAAAGTGTTGATTTTTTGATGTATTCTGCATGCCGGGTTCTGGTCAGTGACAAGGATAAAGCTAGGACTCATATATCTGTTCCTTTCACTGTGTAAAACTTGTCAGATATTGATAGTTTATAATAGTCATAATAATACAGGCTGACCCATTATTAGATCAAATCAAAAATCGTTTATTCGCCGTAATATGGCTACATGGATCTTCCAAAATTAAAATTAAAACTGCATTTTACACCATTACTGGCGTGCGAATATTTTGCAAGTACAAGAAAACTTAATTATAAAAGAACTCATTTATAGATTAACCAGGAGGTAACTAAAACACAATTTTTTAGCGGGAGCTCTCTATATCTGCCGTCCTATCACTAAAAGGCCGTTAAGCCGCATTTTTGTAAATTTTGAGTTTTATATATAGCCTAAAAGAGATTTTTTTTCTCTATTTACTAGTATATAAAACTCAAAATTGACAAAAATGCGGCTTAACGGCCTTTTAGTGATAGGACGGCAGATATAAGGACCAACATAGAGATTCTTGGAGAAGCCTTATGTCAAGCAGTGGATGTCTTTCGGTTGAAATGATGATGATGATAAGACTAAACCTTAGTTTGGGACTATGCCAATTTGTGTGACATGATCCCCTGATATTTATTATTTGTTTTTAACTACGTCGCGGCTATGTGTGAAAGGCTACCGTAAGGAGATACGAACCGCCAATGTACGAGTAACAAAGAGTCATCGAGTGGCCATTGTTACGGCGGCCTTACGGTGTAATTTCTGGTTTATTACAGTAATTACTGCGTAAACCTTGCCAGTGTTACTGTCAGGGACTCGGTATAATTAATTGTAATCATATCGTAAATGCTAAACTATGGACTATTAACGTCATGAGATTCTCCGTGGATTCTCCGCTAAACTACCTTATCTTGAGGACTTTAAAATAGGATTAAAGAATGATATAACCAGTGACACAAACGTTCATTAGCAGTAATAGCACTGACGTCCCTTTAAGACACCTGTCAAGTTCTATTTGACTAAGTAGAATCTGACCGCGCGACTAAAGGCGACATTCAATTTAAGAAGCAGGATTTCGGGTCTTTGACAACCTTATTGACCGAACATTAACATATACTTTATAGCTCACCGAACAACAACGACGTGGAGGACCACAAAATTACTATTATCATAAACTAGCGGCCCGCCAGTGGCTTCGCCCCACTGCAAATTCCTGACTATCCCGGTGGATTTTTCCATTATATTCTTTCATGAAAACCTTGTCCTGACAATGACGAACACAACAAAAAAGAAATCAGCCAAATCGGTTCAGCCGTTCTCGAGTTTTGCGCTTAGCAACACATTTAGCGATTCATTTTTATTATATAGATCAGGGGTTCCCAAAGTGGTCCAGGTGGACCCCCAGGGGTCCACAGGAGACTCAACGGGGGTCTACGTTGGCGTGACAAAAAAATGGGGGTTCACAATTCTTTAGTGGGGGTCCACGAAAATGTCTAAATCTGTTAATTCGTGATTGAAACTCAGCCGCAACGAAAATTTCCATAGTTAGATCGTCTCCAGACTTAGGTAATGTTCAAATTTTTTGCCGAGTTTTGGGAATATGGTCGAAATGTGGTGTAGGGGGTCTACCAGAACTAGTTAACTTTTGAAAGTGGTCTATAAGAAAAAAAAGTTTGGGAACCCCTGATATAGATTTAAAAAAATAACACTCGTCAAGAAAACTGTTATTAAAAATCCTACGAGTACTTATTTCATTACACTGCTACAGCCCATCTCCTTACTTGCATAAAAAAATATCTTAGCATCGTTAAATTTTCAAACAAGTTTTTACTTTGACCAGACAATGTTTTTAAATAAAAGTTTTGCGAAACAATAAATTCAGAAAACCTTCTATGGTAGAGAAAATCGAGGCTACATTTAAGATAAAGTGTCAACTAAATTTAAAAGCGCTCGGTTACTTTAAAGTTTATGATCCGTTAAATAAAAAAGGTATACTCCCCGTGGGGTATAGTCTTCTAAAGTTGTGAACGAGACAACTCAGCGATAGTTGCATTGTTAAATTATATTCTAGTTTAATATGTGTTTTCTTATCTTTTTACTTTTACTACGGTACTATACAGGGTGTCTGGAAAACCTTCGGAGAAATTTTAACTGTAGATAGGGTGGATGATTTGGATCATCCCTATATTGGTAACTTTTGTTTAAGTTAATATTTGACTGAGTTACAGACAGATTTATCATCGACTTTCCTGACGATGCTCTCAGTGTGCCCCATCTTAACTGATTCATTCATAATATCGTCGGTGATACTGCAAAACCGCGTAAGTAACAAATTTATGATAGAGCAAAATAAACCTTACGGTCTTATTAAAAAGGTGCATTTTGCTCCTTATTTAAAATGTCACTTACGCGGTTTTGCAGTTTCACCGACGATATGTGTCACAACGTAATGTAAATAAACAAGTTGTTCCTTATGAACAATGTTTCCAATCATGGTCAAAAGCTCCATGGAGTTTAGAAAACTGACACATTATCCTGTAATGTGAATGAAAAGACGGTGTCTGTTAAGGGCTATTATGTGAAATAATCTAAAACTGAAACTTACGATTATGATTTTTACTCACACTTTTCTCACACTCACACGGCTAAAATAGCACTTGCACTCGTAGGCACATTACTTCTTTTACGAGATCATGAATCATGGCTGTATTTCATTGATTTGTACCACTATCAGGGCTTCCGACGAATAAAAAACACAATAATTAATTATTGACAATTTGACATATTATCTTTTTAAATCTTGGACCATTAAAACTCTTTATGAAAAGAGTTTTAGGTTTCATTTGTAAACAAAAAATCCTACCTACACGTTACGTTTTATCAAAATTACATTTAAAGCTGGCATCATACATGTTGTTGCTAGATATTCGTATCATAGAAGAAAGAGAAAAATAGGATCGCTTTGTAAGAAGAGGTCGACGTGATTACACTCTGTGGTAAAAACCCTTAAAAGAAAAAGGCCACTAAAGCCGGCTACTCACACACCTGCTGCAGGGGCAATATGGGAATTGGACCCTTGATTGCCTCCTTAATTGTGATGTGTGTAGGCAAGCAGGAGCAATTTTTAGATTGGGCCTGCGGCAGGGCGGCAGGGGCGCAAGACCTTCCTAGCTCCCTAGATTGTGTCTACCGCCCTGCAAGGTTGCTGCGTGTGTAGTAGGATCGGGGCAATTCCAGTCAGTTCATTGGTGACAACCGAGCGGAGTGGACAAAAATGGAAAAAATGGTGTTACCATAGCCAGGAGCTCTTCAAAAGAATCAATATCCATTCGCAAAAAGTTTCTAAGATCATCTACTTCCAATTCTTTCATAATATTCATGTGGCACAATTTGCTTCGTTTCTGCAACCAATTCTTCACCCAATATCTTCTCTTCCTTTTTTTTTGGTAGCACCACAGAAAGTGCCAAGGCGATACCAATCCTCTGGTGTTTCGACAATACAGGAGGCTTTCTCGTGGACGTGCGTTCAGCGGGACTATCAGTTACACACTGAACGGCAGGCTAGTGTGTAGAGAACAGCCTAAAATTGGTCCAACCGCCGTGCGACCGGTATTGCCCCTGCAGCAGGTGTGTGAGTAGCCGGCTTAAGGAACACCCAGAAAGTATAAAACGTGGACTACAATCACAATCAGTCAAGGAAGCGATGTCACAAGCGAAGCGATGTTTGGTTTGGGGTTTGTTTTGTTTACTTGCATGTGATGTGACTTCACATCACACTCACAGGTTATAAAGTATTTCTAACATCACATAGCGTTCTTGCCACAGATTAAATTTCAAAAAAAATCCTTATTATTTCGTGTAATTTCCAAAAAAATAGACATAATTGAATGTGAAATAAAGTGAAATACGTTATTTTACGCTAGTATCAGATAGGATGACCACAATTTGTAGTATTATTTTCAATGTTGTCAAATAGCCTATTATAATCAATTATGCGACGACCTTTATATCCATCGACAAAATGTTTTGCACTTGGACTTTTGGCTACTGCCACAAATACCATGCGGATCAAAAGGAAAGAACCAGCAGCCAGCAGCGCTTTCTCCCCGTCTGGTTGCCCTGAAAATCAGCGCGTGCAGCGTCACGGCATGTCTGACACTATGATGCTGAGTAGCACCCAATTTGGTGCATTATTATTTTATAAAATAGTTTTAAGGTTTTGTTTTAAATTATTTTCTCACTGTATTTAATTTGATTATTATTTTTCTGTGGTTTGCACCAATAAACGATTTTCTTTTTCTCCTTTTTTTTCTTCAATACGGAGAGCAATAATCGGATCGTTCAATCCGTCTATTTGAACTTTGAGAAGTCTATGAATTTATGGCTGTCATTAGATGTCAGTGTTAAATTATGTTATTTTCAATATTCACGTCTTCAATATTTTTGCTGTAAATCAGTTATATGGGCTACTTTAGAGCAGAAAACAATGGTAAATGGTTAGATCTCGACAGTAAAAGACGGACGATATGATCAGTCTCGGCAAAACATGAACAAGAGACCTAGTGATTTCACATTTAAAACCAATTAGTGTTCAAATTGCAAAAACGAAAATACAGTAAGTTGCACTAAAATTACTCATTTATTTTTATTATAATGCTACCTTGATTTTTGTTTACATGGAGCGAACTGTTTGTTTACATGGAGCGAACTGTTTGTTTACATACCATGTGACAACGTATGGTCTCAGGTCATTGACCTCGGACATTGAATTTTGACGTAAGATACTACGAACTGTTGGAGTAGTATACTATCTACGTCAAAATGTCAAGGTCGAGATATCGGCTGCGATACATCAAGTAACAAAATGAATATAATTAATCCTTCTTTTTTTTTACATTAACAGAAACAAAAATGAACCATACCCCCGTGATCAGAATCGTGCCAACTATTACCCCCCCAAATTTCTCCGAAGGTTTTCCAGACACCCTGTATAATAAAGAACAGGGAAATAAATACCTTGATGACGAATTTTATCACATGCAAAATTTTGGTGCTGTGAACTAATTGAATATGTACCTACCTGTCCTGTAGGTACCTTGTTACACTCAACATTTTTTAAACACCACTTTAGCTTCTTTATACGAGTAAAATCTGGAGAGAAAGACTGAAAGAGAAGAAGAAAGGGGCACTTTGCAGCTATAAAGTAATTGAATCGTCGGTGAAAATGCAAAACTGCGTAAGTAACATTTTAAATAAGGAGCAAAATGCACCTTTTTAATAAGACAGTAAGGTTTATTTTGCTCTATCATAAATTTGTTAGTTACGTGTTTTTGCAGTATCACCGACGATTACCCCTAGTTTGTACTTTACGTTACGTTACCTCTATTTGTCCCAGACTCCCAGTGATACAGAAATAAAAGCACTATGTCACTGTACCTAACGGTTACTATTTTTTGTACGACTTTGCTAAAGCAATACATACAGACAAATTAAAGTTAATCACTAAAACCAACAGTAATAATTAAAAACCAAATTAATCAATACACGGTAATTCTCTATTCTCGTACACGCTTACACACATGCAAACGCAAGCTTTAGGAATTTACGTGTATCTGAAACTGATTGAACCGTCGAGAAAATGCAAATTTCACGAAGGTGGTAGTCAGCTGAGGTTCTAAATGAAACCTAAGCAATTCCCGTCCCCTTCCCTGTTCTACCCTACCTGCTCTAATTTCCCGGCAGCCTAGACTAGCCTAGACTAATGAGCTAACTGGATTACCTCGGTGGTAGGTAAAGAACCTTCTTAAAGCGACGGAGGAAGGTTTCAAGTTGATTGGCTGTAAAATGTGTTTAATGGCGTACGTATGCTCGCTTCACCAGTAAGTTGGTTGGTTTCTTTAACTGGGGAATATTCTTTTAAAGTAACAGCTGTTAGCAAAACGTTGCGGTAATTTAGGTATTTGTTTGTGATACTTACAGAGATGTCAAGCACTAGATACTATAAAACCAAGTCCCCCGCCGCGTTCGTCTGTTCGCGACGATCTCAAAGACTTACATAAACGGAAGGTAAGCGAGGGCGGGTTGCTAGTACTCAATAATTAGGTACTTACCTACATACAGAGACGATTTTCGCACAAAAAACATGTACTGAAGCATGATGCTCTTTTCGAAAATCTCACTTGTAAAACGCTCATTCCCAAAACCAGGTTCTCTAAAAACCAAATTTGAAAAATTGGGTACAGGTAATAAACATGACCCTAATTTTAATGTTTAGTTTTGGGATGCCGATACATTGAGTATCTATTATTTTAAAATACTGGTATTTCGGGAATGAGCGTATCAAAAACGTATACCTGGCAACAGTGGCAGCACGTAAGTAATATGAGCCAGTGTTTTGAACACATTTGAGCGTTTTTAAAGCACGTTTCGTAGATATGAATCAAAGGGAGCGAACGGACCTGAACGGCTATAACAAGTTATCGGCAAGTTTGACTTGGGCACTCGGATATCCCTTTCTAACTAGTATGTTACGATAAAGACGGACTAAGTGACAAGTGAGGAAATATAATATATGCTAGCTGCTCTTCGCAAGGGGACGCCAGTGAATGCGTTAATTACACTGATACAGGTGGTTTTTATTAGTTTAGCTGTATATGTCAAAGATGCGACATTATATAGTCGCCTCAGCATAGCCAAGTTTAAAAAAAATATTATTTATTTGGTCAAGATATCAGATCTAATCTCCGTAAGAGTTTTCCCAGACCCATCGACGAGCAATCAGCTAGAACCGATCAAAAAAGCTTTACGTCGACGCAATAAGAGCGAAAATAACACACCGAGCCGAGCCGAACGACACCTTTTTCACTCTTACTGCACGGCCATAAAACTTTTTGTTACCGGCTCTAGCCGATTCCGCGTCGATAGGTCTGGGGAGACCCTAAATCTCCTATTATCTTCAGCGTTTTCTTTAGTCATATGAATCTATTGGGCATAGTTAACCACTTGCTTAATATCATGTAGAGCGATCCGGTTCGCTCCGGTTCTTACCTTCTCGTAACCTGGCCAGCCCGCACGGCCCGGCGCCGGACGAAGAGCCGGTCCCCCGCCGGCCCCGCCCGCCTAGCCAACAAAAACACTTTGCCCAATCTGTCCGGTCTAACGCAGAAGCTACTCAAAAGTAGCGACTGCTTAGTTAGGGATAAGTTAGTGAGTTAATAAAGTTTCCCAAAAGATTAAGGTGACATTGTGTGCTACGTATGATACTTTCTTGTTTTTATGTCTCGTTTCGATTGTCAGAAATGCAACAGGGGTCATGAAGAGACTGAAGTGGATGCATGGCGTCACATCTCTACCAACGCATCCTCCCATCCAGCCTTTTCGTAGCCACGTGTAGTTACAATAGTTAACAATCGAAATTTAAGATAAACTAGATTTACTGTCATAGATAAAAAAACCATCAATCTAGCAAAAAAAAATGGTTGCTATAGGAACACTTATCTTTGGGGCAACAGTTTACTAAGACCAACAAAATTAATTCCATTATTAATATTAATCTTTCTACTTATTTCCTAAATCGTGCATTTAAACTAACAGTTAGTATCGTGCGATTCATGCTTGGCATTGTGATAGGATCTTGGCAAAAGCGAGGAAGAGAAGGAAGATTTCACGGTAGATATTAGTAGACATCTGTCAATTAGTATCAAGATGCTTAATTAGTCAATAGCTGTGGTCGTCAACCAAGTTTCTCGACCTCAAATAAGGTTATTTGGGTCAAAGTGCGTGCGTTGAAAAGTGCGACAACGTAAATAAAGACAAACCGATCAAAGTATAACCGATTTCAAAAATTTATAAATCTGTTTAGATTCCGCTGTTTGTTCGGTAGGTCAAGTTACAGTGCATATTACTTCCAAGTACCGAGATGAGGTTATATACGTTGAAGTGGGCAGTAAAGAATGACTTAACATTTGTTTTTTTTGTTGAAAAACTCAGTAAACAGCGTAAAGGTTTTTGACCTTTTTAATAGTTACCTTTCAACGCTTACAAATAATGTGCATATATTAATATTAATCAGGCACATCAGTGATGTCATCTGTATGCTGTTGCTCAGAATAATGAACATAATAGGAATCAGCGTCATGGCTTCGCTGATAAATTGCTCGACACTTCACGCAATTGTGCATGGAATTGTGCACGCAACAGTCATCTGTCATACTATCAATCTTTGTTAATTGATTATTAACAAGCGCCTCGCATTCGAGTAAAACAGATATAAAAACAAACCTGATTTTGTAGATTGGGAAAAGACGATGACTATGGATGAATTAACCAAATAAACGACTTGTAACTTTTAGCTCACAAATTGCTGTTGTTGTTCAAGTTTGAGAAATATAGGTACGTACATTTTCTTCCTTTTTTGTGAATAAATTTTAATGATTATGCTCAGTGGACGTAAACTTACTGAACCATATCAACTTTTAGCAAATAAATAACTTCGTCTTGATAGACAGATATATTGACGATAACAACTACATACAAACAAGTATGGTTGCCGGGTTAGAATAGTGCCACTCCATGTCTTCCCGTGGATGTCGTAAGAGGCGACTAAGGGAATAAAGGCTTGTAGTACTGTTAGGCGATGGGCTTGCTACCTGTCACTAATATGCACTGTTAAACATCTTAGCCTGATTGTGCAAATTGTGGTTACAGAGTTATCAACAAGTTTTTAGAGTTGTTGGTAATTCTGTTGCTCTGCTTACCCCACTCTGGGAATGAAGGCGTGAAGGTATGTATGTAACAACTACATACAAGGTGTAACGTGTAAACAATGCAGAATTTTAAAACACTTGCCTTTTATAATATTTATGTTTTAGCTTATACATTCAAAGTAAGAAGAGTTAAGGTGCTTGTAGGTGGTCCACCGGCGAGGCGAGACGAGAATTTAAATTTGTATTAAAAAAGCAATTCCCGTCTCGTGCATCTTCGGTGGAAATGGTTATTTAATTTTATTCAACTTTACACTCATTATAACCTATGTCATATATTTCATTATTAGATATAATTAACTATACAGCTACGACCAAATCATAAGTACCCTAACTTTTGTCCAAGTTTTATTACAACAAAGCTACATTAAGAATAATATTTTCTCAACTCCAACGCTGAGGAAATGGCGAAACTTTCCCCGACGCCGCCGAGTTGGTCACAGGCGCAAAATACTAATAATAACATTATCGAGAAATCAAATTCAGCGAGTTCCAACGCCGCGTAACGCCGCAACTTCGGAGAGATCTGGGGGAGAAATGTTCACAAAAATCGTGTCTTTAAGGAAATAAAAAAGAATATTGTTGGCAATTTGTGCTTATTTGGAATATTGATAACAATGTTAGATAGGTATCCTTTGTTGATTGTACAACACTAAGCATATTTATATATCATATCTTAGGCATTGGTAGTTAGTGGCACCCCGGATTACCACCAACATCTTACCCCTCAACCTGCCAAGTAGCAATGTTTACAATGTTGTGTTCCGGTGTGAATATGAGAGCTGGTAAAATGACCAGGTTAGAAGCATTCCATCTTAGTCCTCAGATTGAGAGAGAGTGAGAATGTTCATCAAAACCCAGTGACCATCAGGTGGCCTGTGTTTTAGCGAATGAAATAGGCGGGTTTCGTTCAACGCGCCACGTGTAAACATTTGCTTTCTGCTTTGAAAACAAATCGCAAACGTTAAACAACCGATGCCAATTACCGGGTTAGATTTTAATTGGTATCAAGTTACCCTAGGCCGGCTTCGGTAATGGTGCTATTTCTTCATCATCACCAAGATCATCCTCCTCCTCCTCATCATCATCATCATCATCATCATCATCATCATCATCATCATCATCATCATCATCATCATCATCATCATCATCATCATCATCATCATCATCATCATCATCATATCGCCTGTATAATTGTTTGAGGTTGGCGCCGCACGCCTTTTTCTTCGAAACATCCCTATTAACTATCATGTCAGTATTCCCTTGTGTTCCATATCGCTCTTCACACAGTCCATTCATCTCACCTTAGGAACACCCCTCCCTTTACAGCTCTCTAGAATTCATCTTTACTATCGACGTATTAATTAAAAGGTGTTAAACTAACCACAAAGATTTTGATGTTCTAACCAAATTAGCAAATTACGGAAACTCAAGCGCTAACTGGCCGAAAAAACTTGAACATTAAAATGTAATTATATCACGTAACGTGCACATTAGGTAATTAAACACTTCGCAGTGCCACACAATGGGCCCGATTACATACCAACACTACTAATTGTCAACACGCATAGCTATAGGTATCCTAATGACAGCAGTGACTCAAGGCCTTATGCTGGGTCCCGTCGAATCGCTACCACCATCTTGCCCGCTAGACCTGCAAGACCTGCAACTATGATGTCTCGCTCTGTTGTATTTGGCGGAGTCACACAATAAAATAGATAGATAAGATAGATAAAACGTTTATTTGCGTACTAAAAAAAACCAACACACAATTGACAAAATAAAGATAAAGGAAATAAGCAGTGATACTAACATTACACACAAATTGCCAAAAGAATGTGTGCGCTGCAGCAGGGCAAATGGGTAATGGCTCAGCGTATAACTTTGCTCAACGTGAGCAAAACACTGGTATTCTGCCACAACCCCGAGGATCGACAGAGCAACAATAAGCAAAACAGAAAAGATAACAGGAGGATAGTTAATTATGCTTTTACATACTGTCACGCGTTTGGGTGCTTGTGCGTGGATTTAGGTGTGATATGTGTATGTGTGCGTGCGTGCGTGCGTGCGTGTGTGTTACTTTGCAAAACTGTGTGAGTACAAACCTACACAATTATGTCCGGCGAATGTGATGAGCCGTGAAAGAGCATTAAACAGCAAAATCCGATACCAAGTAACCGCTAGGTATACCAATAGTTTGTTTTTGTAGAAGTAAATCCCTATAATGTTTTTTAAACGAGTACTTTGATGTAAAAAGTCTTATTGGCGGGGGAATATTGTTCCAGCATTTGGTAGCTAAGTAACGGAAACAGCCGGTAAATGCTACAGTTCTGTGGCGCTGACTCTCCAAAGGGCAACGAGAGGATCTGGTTCCATATCTATTATGAAAAGAAGAGACTTTTAACTTTAATAAGTAATAGAACAGGGGGGTTATTATGACATAGCTATGCAGTTCATTTTACGGTGAGCGTTAAGGACAGAGCTATAGCAGTTATATAGCTCTGTTCTTTTCTCTCAGCTTAAACTGAACTGCATAGTTGTCATAATAACTCCCCAGGTCCGCAATTAAAATGACGTTCAGGTTACTACAGGGCGAACGATATGAAGTGTTACCAAATTCAAAAGGCTACGATTTTTTTTTGTTGTCTTAAATTATTCATTATTAAGAAAAAAATGAGAAAAAGATATCAAATTTTTAAGATTACTTTATTTTAACTCGATATGACCACCTTCTGCTGTCTATGGCCTTCAGACGGTAGAAAAATGAGTTGCACGCTGCACGAATGTGATCCTGCGGTATGCAATGGCAATTACGTACGATCGCTTTCTTCAATGCATCCATACTGGCATGTTTTCTTCTCCTCACCTTGCTCTCCACAATGGACCAGATAATAGAAGTCCTTGTGTGGACGAAATAAATTGTGGCATTCTTGGTTCACACGAGCTTTATGAGCCGGGGCCGAGTCTTGTTGTAATGTCCACGGTCTACTACCGAAATGTTTGCGTGCCCAAGGCTCCAACGCAGCTTCCAAAACATTTTCCCGATAGTAAGTCGCATTTACTTTGACACCAGGCTCGATTTTGTGAATTTGGTAACACTTCATGTCGTTCGCCCTGTAATGTCTATAGGCCTCAGGCAAAGACCACCAACCATCAGGAATGTACTTGTTCTTGTCTGTCCGCGCCCGTATCGTCAACTTCGACAATAATACTAAATCACAGCCTTTCTAATGCTTGTCAACTCCGCAAGTACCATATTTGTTAGTGTGGCGATAAAAATAATACTTAAACGACAAATGACAATCATCCATTTAAAAAAAAAAATGTGTATTCGCTCAGATATAATGATATAAACACCCACCCACGAATAAATATTCAATGCCTAACAAAAGATAGGGAGGAAAAACGGAGTTTTCACAAACGGTATCGATTGCAGCTAGCCGGGCAAGATAGGCGGGAACTTTGCACTTAGACGATAAACTGCACTATCTTCAAGTATCACTCCATATTAAGTTACCACTATGGCTTAATACTATAGCATAGTTCACTGAACACTTTGAACTTGACTTTATAGTCCAGTGCCACAGTAATAGGCAATATATAAAAAAAATAACACGGTTAACAGAAATAACGAGCTCCTAACATGTTAATTTTGTAAACATGTTAATTATTACGCATTTAATAAACACACCGTGTGGTTGCCGGGTTAGAATAGTACCACTCCATGTCTTCCCGTGGATGTCGTAAGAGGCGACTAAGGGAATAAAGGCTTGCAGTACTGTTAGGCGATGGGCTTGCAACCTGTCACTAATACACTGGTAAACATCTTAGCCTAATTGTGCAAAATGTGGTTACAGAATTATCAACAAATTTTTAGAGTGGTTGGTAATTCTGTAGCTCTGCCTACCCCACTCTGGGAATGAAGGCGTGAGTTTATGTATGTATGTATGTAATAAACACATGTATTAAGAGCTCAAACTTTCCTGATAATTTAAAAGTAGGCACGATTAGACCAATCTATAAGAAAGGTAGCCACTGTGACATTAACAACTACCGACCCATCACAATTTTGTCCTGCATTGACAAAATAATTGAAAAATTTTTTGGCAACCATATACATAATTTCATTACTAAAAATAATATTATTAATAATAAACAATATGGTTTCCAAAAGAGGAAAAATACATCCCAGTTGCTATGTAAATTTACTAATAATAATAATAATAATAATAATAATGAAGTAAACACATACCTTAATGATAAAAAACATGTTCTTGTTGTGTTTATTGATTTTAGCAAAGCATTTGACACACTTCGATATAATACACTGTATTCTAAACTTCTGCGAGGTGGTATACAGGGACCACTACTACAATTCTTTAAAAATTACCATACAAATCGTTCTACAACCGTTAAGATAAATAAGACCTATAGTGATAGGATCCCCACGGAGAAAGGTACGGCACAGGGGTCCATTTTTGCACCAACCGAATATCTTCTGTATGTAAACGACATGTGCAATATATTTACTGGTGGTTCCGTATATCAGTTCGCGGATGACACCTGCCTCGTGGCTGCCCACACCGATATTGCTGTTGCTGAATCAATATTACAATATAACTTAAATATGCTGTGTGCATGGGCCCACGATGTCGGTTTAGTGATTAATTATGAAAAAACTAAAATCATGCATATCCATTCTGCATACAAAAAATGCCTAGTTAAACCAAAAATAATAGCGCATAGTCACCAATGCCTACATCTGAACCAAATGGATATATGTGAGTGTGATCAATTGGAACAAGTTGACAAACATAAATATCTTGGCTTAATCATAGATAGTAAATCTAACTGGGGTCCGCATATTAACTACGTATGTAATAAGCTCCGAGCTATTTTATCTAAATTATCGCTTTTGAAAAATAAATTACCTTTTGTTACTCGCAGAATGTTATATA
Source organism: Acleris emargana (assembly GCA_927399475.2). Classification (NCBI taxonomy): domain Eukaryota; kingdom Metazoa; phylum Arthropoda; class Insecta; order Lepidoptera; family Tortricidae; genus Acleris; species Acleris emargana. The sequence goes on from OV656846.1 coordinate 1,172,928, forward strand.
TGTCACTAGCCGAATCAATCATTTCCTATAGCTTAAGCAGTTATGGTAGAACCTATAAAACATACTTAGATAATATATATACCCTGCAAGTAAGCATGATAAAATCCATTGTACCTAACGCCGTAAGAAATAAGCACCGGAATGACATAGATAAGCTATTTAAATACTGTAAAATTATAAATGTGTACGATAAGTTTAAAATGGTGCTAGTCTATGATGAAATGTCGAATTTGCCGAGCCTTAGAAATAGAGCTAGATCGCAGAACTTAAGGAGTGCATGTCGATTATACAAATATGTACTACCTCACTATAACAATACATATGGAAAACGGATGTGGGAATATATGTTACCCTATATATTTAATGATTTGCCTAGTCACGTGTGTCGGAGCATATTTAATGATGCACATAAGTGCAAAAGCATCCTAAAAATCATGTTCTTGTCAACTTAAACTTCTAATTTAATAAATATTCTACTTAGAAATAATAAGTGATACCGTCACGAATACGATGTGGACGAGCGCCGAACGGCGACAGATAAACCGTACGCGGTTTTCGCTCGCTGTAATACTCAATGTATTAGATTTAAGTTATTTTGGATAATAAATAAAAAAAAAAAAAAAAAAAAAATAGCATAGTTCTTTTTACCTGACTGCCGAAGGATAAAGAGGTATTGTGTTTATCAGCCTATATTTCCTTTGTGGTGTTTTAGAAACTAAACACGTGGACCGATTTTAATAATTCTTATGTTAATCGATTTGTTTAAATCCTGTGTCACTACAGATATAAGAGTAAGAAAAATTCAATATGGCGACAACTAGACGCCATATTGTAAAAATGAAAAAAAAAGTTAATGAACTATGACAAGTGGGGTATCATGGAATAGGTATTTGAAAATGATTTTTTAGTTTCTTTCATCATTTTTCATTTTGAATGATCATTTAGGATTTATAACGATTTAAAGTTGGTTAGCAACAGTCGGGTTTTTAAAGCTTGATTTTTGTATGCTATTTGTAGACAAACGGCTATTGTAAAAGAAGAAGATAAACGCAAGGGATCACCTAGACGACCGGATCGAAAGTGGCTGCCACTTGAATGTTACAGGCATTGTTAGGTACAAATTAACACCTTTAACCGTTAAAAAGTAAAGTATAATGATACAAAGTATGAATAGGGTTAGTATGTGAAAACCTGACACTGAAATAATACATACATACCTTCACGCCTTCATTCCCAGAGTGGGGTAGGCAGAGCTACAGAATTACCAACAACTCTTAAAACTTGTTGATAACTCTGTAACCACAATTTGCACAATTAGGCTAAGATGTTTAACAGTGTATATTAGTGACAGGTAGCAAGCCCATCGCCTAACAGTACAACAAGCCTTTATTCCCTTAGTCGCCTCTTATGACTTCTACGGGAAGACATGGAGTGGCACTATTCTAAGCCGGCAACCACGCGCACCACGGCACTGAAATAATAAAAATAATAAAATACCTATATTTTCCAGCAGGACATGATGGACTTCATAATGTCTTGCCATTTCATATACGACCCGTATGTCGTCATCGTCATTATAGATTCTCAAACGCATAAAGTACCGGAACACCGAAAAACATTAGTCGCAAATTTATATAAACGTCACTTTTCCATCAGTAAATAATATTTTATCAAAGATACCGCGATATAATTAAATTAATTAAAATAACAGTTCAAAGATAAATAAAATACGTGCCGAGGCCGGACTGCCACAATGCAAAACGAGGTTGCTGTTAAGTATAATAATATGCAATTTAATCTACATTCACTTACAGTAATACGGATAAAGTTGTGGATTTATTTAAAAAAACTACAGAATTTAATTTTGATTAATAATTATTACGTTTTTTTTTTAGAATAATGTACAGTAAAAATATTATTTACCACATTTGTGAATACTGATAAAATAAATTAAATTCTAACGAATGTAACCGTAATACTCGCTCAAATTGTGCAACAAATATAGCTCCGGCCGTTAACGTTTCTCACCCCCTAAATCAAGTCCGATTTCCACGATTTTTGAATATATTGTAGTTATTATAAAGAACTAGGTCTATACTGTTCTATCTAGTTTTTTAAATTTGTTTTATTCTATGAAATATTTTCGTTGAAACGAAAACGTACAGACATAGTTATTCATGATATCTACAACATATTCAAAAATCGTAAAATATGGACTAGGTTTAACGTTTTGGCATTTCATATGGATTTTTTTATCTTCACAATCCTCTTTAACGTAGACACAATAATCCCAAAAGGTAAATGTGTTTATTATCAAATCATAAATAGCATAATCACTAGGTATAAAGTTTACGAGTTTTAAGTTTACTATAAGAGATCTTTTTAAGGAAATTAATATCTTAACTGTAGCGTCACAATTTATTTATGAGAATATTATTTATGTTATAAAAAATTTGGATTCTTTCACAAAAAATTCTGATATACATAATTTAAATACTAGAAATAAAAATAAAATAGCTATTCGAAAATTCCGCGTCCGTAAAGTACATAAATCATTTGTTGGTCAATGCATTCATTTCTATAATAAATTACCTGAGGTAGTACTAAAGTTACCCTTTCCAGCACTCAAAAATTACTTGAAAAAGTCGTTAATGTCTAAAGCGTATTATAGGATCGAGGACTATATAATAGACAAAAATGCTTGGCCTAAACCCGAAACTTAATCAATTTTTATTTTTTTTTCCATTTCAAAATCTTTATCTTGTCTGGGGGACACCGTTGATGTAGGAAAACATATCAATCTCATGTGGTCATCTTGCACCGTCTTATATACACATACGTAGGAGTTCTTTTTTCCTTTTCTCTCTTTCTATCTTAAGATTTTGGTGTGTTTTCCTGCGGAAACTACGCATGATATTTGAAATATTTTTTAATTTGCTATTTATAGATTTATATAATGCTAGACTAAGTAGTACCGTTGTAATATAAAATATATTTAAAAAATGACCGACTGCTGAGTTTCTTGCGGCGCTTCTTCTCAGCAGTGGTCTCCTCTTGTGAAGCGCTGGTAGATTCTTGACGTGTAAAAGTGCCCGTGCGGCCTACTTACTGAATAAATGTCTTTATCTTTATCTTTACGAAAACAAGTCAAAGAAAAATATCTACTTTAAGACGTGCGATTCCAAATGCCGATAACAAGTAACAACTGCACATTTGTTATTCCCTAATTTATTCTTGAAAGATCCTGTACTGCACATATTCTGCCGAGACTGTCGATATCATTCAGTTCATTGACCGCATTAACTTTGGTATCCTTTACTGATTCTTTTTCCTCAACATGAATGACATTTTCTTTAGCAATAACATGTTTGTCCCTCCATCCGGTTGACCTTCAGTTCTTACATTTCAATTCGCACCGCGAGATTTACCATTCGCATTTATACTTGAATTATATACGCTTTTTGCTGTAGGTACTATTATCAGTAATCTTATAAAAAGTTACTGACCTAGAAAATACTGATAAGTACCTATTTATTATGATAATTTATACTGGTGTAATGTTTAGCATAAAAACAAATGGTCTAATGATCATTTTACATAACGCGAATTGCATATTTCGATCTGTATAATAAACCATCGATATAATAGTCATGATGCATAAAACGAATAATAATTTCAAAAACTATAATGTCATTACTATTAATGTGGTCACAGTTCTAACCTAACCTAACCTAGTTAGAAGAAATTGACTTAAAATGCATAATACGAAAATTATAGTTATACTAAATGAGTGTTATGTTATTCGATCGTACACCAGATAAAATTATACAATTGGTTTTTATGATAAACGTTCATTATGCTTTTCATGATTAGTTAAATTAAATTATACAAAATGTTTTTTATACTAATTAAAGCGCACAAAATTTATACTGTTTGCATCACTAACTTAGATTATAAAATACATTGATATATAGTGAAAACTATTGTCATTTATTAGAGTATGTCAGTTATTTATTACAGTGTCGTATAATTGATAAATTTATCGGACCATACAAGGTTCTCTAAAATAAATGAACTCGACTCTATAGTAAAAGTAGTAAGAGCTGACCTTTTTAAGCTGCGTATACGCTTTAATATATTGGATGGCGCCTGTACAACGTGTTCTTTTGTGCTGACATTTTGCAGTTCTCTTTGTAGCATCGTGCATCTTGTGCAACGCGGCGCATATTGAAGCATCACGCCGGTGTATATCTTTCAACTACGTCACAATGAGAACAAAGATCTACTGCGTAAAACCCCTCATTGTTATATCTAGCAAAAACACACTAATAAGCGTAATCTTCTTAAAAATTATGACAAACCAAACATTTAAAATATACGACATTTTGAAGTACTTTAATAGATAAGCGGGATATGTAAATAGCGCGCAGTAGAAAATAATGCAAATCTATACGTATCATCCAATAACTTCAGATATCGATCCGGTGCCAGTTGACGGTCTTAGCATTCAATTATTCATGACCAAGCGGACTGGGTTAAACCGAGACTTAGTAACATTTTGTAGTTTAAGTAACTGTGTCGATTTATTTCAATTTATTTAGTAAAGAAACGATAACCTGGGATAAAATGTGCCTAGATCCAATCTACTTAAGGAAAGATATTAATTCCCAAATTCCCAATTGCTGTTTCGCAACCATTAAACAAGAGTAGAAACTCTAATTTTGTATTTCTTTTCTTTATTAAAGGTTAAGAAAGTTGTAATATATACAACAATACTTTTTATTCATTCTGTCTATGACATGCCCTAAATTTTACGCGATTGTGAAAAGTCACTAATACCCATTGTCGTGAAGAATTGACGGGTCTTTTAACCCAAAGAAAAATTTGCTGACCTCGATAAATCTTCGGTGTCATCAACCATTTCACACTCCCTGAATCTGATAAGACCATTATATCTTCCACGCTACTTGACTCAATCAGTCTCAAACCCTCCAATCAAGATTTCACGGGTTCAGTCAACTAAATCAAGGTGACGAGTGGCACGGTTCCCGCAATGTCTCCGGCTACGTATACTGACGTGTGAACGAACTTTATCGCATTGTTGGAGATATTTATAGTCTTATTTGCTTCGCTTCGTCCTCCGATGGTCCGATGACCTGAATAAGAGCAACGAATACAAATTGTGTTAGTGGTGGAAGTAAGGCATTAGGTAAGAGGTGTGGACTGTGGATCCATAGGAGTTTTCGGTTTAATGTCTAGCTGAGATTGAAGATTTTTTAATTAAATTATTCCGCCGCTATTCAGAATATTTGATCATAATAAGCAATTCATTAGCAGGCAATATTCTATTAATAGGTATCTACAATTTTAATGATCATTGTAATTTAATTTGCATCTTATTTGCCTTATGATTGTGTCTCTTTAAAAACTATTATATTTCCATTAACCTTTTCTATCTTTGTCTTGGTCAATATATTGCTTATTGAACAAGCCTTGGTTATTGATAATAATTATAATACAGAAAAACAATGAAAGAAACAAAACTCTCGGATGTATTTCGTTTTACTTTTAGAACAGTTATTTGTTGCGACATTATTTCCGGGATAAGTCTGGAACTCTTCGGGAAACGAATTAATTTTGCTTCGGTTCAATGTCCTCTAAACAGAACAAGCGTCATTAAATATTAGTACAACAACCACGACGAATCAAATGCGTACAAATGACCTGATGAAGGTCGGCGGTATCAACCAGCAGAAGGTGAAAAATTAATTGAAGTGACAGTTGAAGGAAACCTTACACTAACTAGTGTTAATAATCCAAAACGGTAAGCTCCACTGACGTTACCGTGCATAGTAAGTGAGGGGCGCGTCGTCGTGAATCGAAAACGCTATAATATAATTTTCCTCACTTACTATTCCAGTGAGAATGGGATACCAAATATTTTTTTGTCAAAATAGTTGGTGTTTTATATTGAAACTTTTCAGAGTACGATCAGTCAGAGTACATTACTTTAAAATGAGGTCAAAAGTGAAACTAGCGTTCTCGCAACCTGTTTCATTTTTCACAAGCATAACAGATTTTTCTCAAAGAAATCCGCGTGCATTCAATACTATAGGTATTCCGGTAACTGTGCCATGCATGACAATAGGTAATTATTCGAGACAAAAACAACAGAGACACATTGCGAACAGAACGGAACCAAACGCCGAAATAATCACGGCTTTCTTAGGTCAATAACACGAATTTGGCACAGATAGTTTAAGACTGTTGCTGAAAAACGTAAAACCAATTTTGTTTGTAAATCTTTCTGCGTTGAATTTTTAAATAACGTGAAGTGCGGGAAGGACCAAAAACATTGAGAAATATCCTTGATCAAAAGAAGATGTACTAACATTAAGAATTAAGAACTTAGCAATGATACTAGGGTTATTGCCAAAAGTAATTCTGCCATTAGTGAACCCAGTTCGGAAACAATAAAGTTTGTTATTGTTGACAAAGAATCGCCTAGTCTACAAACAAGTGGGAACGAGCGAAGTTCCTAATCTCTTGAGCGGTATTGTATTCTTTGGTTGTATTACACCTCATGAAACTTGTACAAGTAATTAAACTTGTGTCGAAGAGTCTGCAGACGATGTAATTACTTTTTCTTGTCGGGAATTAAGTGCAAGCTGATAGTTTTACGAAATCTTTTCAAGAACTAGTTATAGGCTTGAGTTAATATGAATTTACTCAGAAATAAGTATCAAATTAAACAGCTTTGAAAGAAATATTCTTGAAATAAATTACATAAGTAAATGAAAAAAAAACCCACAGTGACATGGAATTAATCAGATTGACATACATATGTTTAATGACTTCCTTTGTTTATAATTAAGTGACGAATAAAGGCATGGAATACGTTACATGAATTATTTATTGTGTTGCAAATGTGAATAGATGAACTAGTTGTAATGTTGGTTTGAACTAGTCAGACAATCTTGCTCCCCCCTTGTCCACTGCACAGTACTGTAAGGTGAAATCAATTTTAGAATCAGTGATACACCGTCTGAGGATTGAATTCAATTGAGGTCTAGCGAAGATAATCTCCGTTTAAATCAAATTGTAAGGTTGACAGAGAACCAAATAACGAGTATTAAGCGAGCTAAAGAAGAATGGTCTGTAATCGAGAAACCGTAAACAACGCACAAAGGACCTGAATTCGATATCGGCTACGAAGGAACAGCAGCTAAATAACTCTGTCAACACTAGCACATGTTTGATGTCCTGCTAACAAACCGTTATTTTAGGCAACGAAGCTCATATTTGCAAATAATTAACGGACCAACATACATATAAATAAATTAGCGAGAATTCGGAATGGCGAATGTACCATAGGCACTGTCTTTATCTTTATCATATTATTTTTCGAAACATTACAATCCTCTTTCATTGCTAATAAATAATTCAAAAATAATGAAGCTCCTAAAAACTGAAACATCACTCTTGATAGTAAGTATACAAGAGGAACGATACATAGAAATTACAAAACAGCGTACTTCATTCCCGAAATACCAGAATTTTTAAATGCCAATATTCTGGAATTCTTACATAATAACTTTCATATTAAGGTATGGTTTATTATTTTCACCCGATATTTCGAACCTTTCGTTTTGGGAATCCGGTAAAGAGAATATTTGAGAATGGGCGAAGCAGACGGCGCGTGTTTACTGCCGGTGCTGGAAGCCTGTCACAGGATAATGACATTAATGATGAATTGAGCCTTAGAACCACGCGAAGTAGACACAAGTGATTTTTATCCGAAATTGGCAGAAGAGCGATCTCTGGGTTCGTACCGTACAGAGGGTATAACTTAATTAGATCTATTCTAATGCAGAAAAAATCAATCAATTCATATCTGTTGCTGCTGATCATAGATATTTTCCTAAGATGTCATTAAGGCCGTACGTGATCTTGAAAAGACGCCAGTTTCAAGTCGTGCAAACATGACAGTTTTCCATAGCTTGACATTTACTTTGACGTGCCTTGCAACGGGCATCTCACTAAAGTGCATTCAGTTGTTATATTCAAGAGTTTCGAGACACAACACAATATCTCAACCTAATTTCGCACCACTTAAGTCCAACGTCTTGATGCAGTAAATTTTCGGCTCGCTCCAATCTGGAACCAGTGTGGACTAGCCGCGAATTATAGCGGACAGTAACCGCCTAAGACTGGTATTGCTATGATTAATCTCTTGAGGGTTGCGGCTTCTGTATGTAGTTGTAAAGTCAACACAGCGATGATTGAGGACGAAATTGATGCACACATGTACGGTGCTTGTTGGGTTGTGAATGCATATCGGTTGCGATTCTGATCTATTTGTATATGCTTACACGGTTCACTAATGTTTGACCAAAAAATTATTGACAAATGGTCATTTGACAAACAACGTTTCACCAAATGATCATTTGGCAAACGAGACATTTGACAAAAGTATCATCTTACAAAAACTTACTTAGCAATTGATCATTTAGCAATTAGTTTACTTATTTCTAGGCAGAAAAAAAAACAACCTCGAAGGCCAAGGCGGGAGCCAGGCTCCCGCCTTTACCTTCTAACCTAACCTATCCGAGTCGGTTATGCCCTGAATCGTCTTCCTCGTAAAATGTAAATTTAACTGTTGATCATTTGGAAAAGTAAGTCATTTGTAAAATGATTAGTAGTAAAATGATCAATTGACTTAACATTTTTTTGCAAAACGTTGTTTGTCTAGTGTAATTTTGCCAAATGACTTTTGGTCAAACGGCAGGACACCGCTTACACACATGTGTGCAAGAGACAAGGCTAAAGTGATCTAGATAGTTTGATTCGGGCATAGGCTAGAATGGACTAGACACAGATTTGATGCATTACGAGTTATGAGATTCAAGATTTGTTGTCATGTGCGTTCATGATTTTAGATAGTGAATGCTAAGGTTTGTATGATCTTAAACGATTTATAATATTTTACACAGCAAATTAAACCCAAAATGTTTAAAAAGTGCTTTGATGAAATAAAAATCACCTGTTTAAAAATATGCGATTATTCTTTCCGAACTTCCGAATGACAAGGGTATTAACTATTAAGCCGTTTTTCATATGATAGGTAGTTTTCAAGTCTATTTCCGCACGGATATACTTTAAATACTGTTGATGCTGTTTTGGACAGGAAGCGCCGTAAGTAAGCGTTGTTTTAATTAATCATTACTTTAGCTCAATAAGGTTTTATCACAGAATTTGTTAGGGAAAAACCGACAGAAACAGGCAAATAACCTTGTTTAAAACATCACACCAGCCACTTAAACTTATTGACTGAGGCTCTAGACATAAAGTAGAACAAACAAACCTATAGGATCAACGAACCCATTCAACAGAAGACTGAAGCAAACCACTTGTTAAATATAATTCAAATTTCACTAATAGTATAGATTTAGCCTTAGCATGACCCCCTGCTATAGAGCAACGGGCGAGTGAGACTATTCTGTTCGTACTGCGATCTTGCTTGTGCTAGGGACGGCAGCGAGAGGCTCGCCTTGAGCAAGCGCAGCCGCTCGGCGACCTTTGTGTCAGTAGGGCCGATGGCGGTGTTTAGTTTCAAAGTAAGGATTTTAAAAGTATTTCGTTACTACGTCAACCGTTATTCTTGCTGATATTATACAGTCACAAGTAAAAAACGGGTCACGATGTATGTAGATTTGTATGGAAAGTGACCTGCTTCCATTAAATTTTGAGTGAATATGCGAAAGTGGTTAACACCTCAACTCATGTGAAAAGTATAAATAAAATATAGATTTAGCCCAGAGACGGGCAAATTACGGTATTGTTAATTCGAATATCCCTGCCAATGATGATCAATCAATGGTCGATAGTCTTAGAAGTTTTAATGCAAAATTTCAGCATTTTATGTCAATATTCATCATCATCATCATCATCATGTCAGCCGAAAGACGTCCACTGCTGGACATAGGTCTCCCCCAAGGCTCTCCACTCAGACCGGTCTTGTGCTTTTCGCATCCACCGCTTTCCCGCAATCCTTACAAGGTCGTCACTCCATCTTGTTGGAGGCCACAATATATATTGTAAGTATGTCAATATTAAGTTGTTGAAATTTTGAAAAATAATGCCGCAATTTTCTTGTCAATTCTTAGGATTCACAAGCGATTTGGTAGAAATCATACGAATTGATTTAATATTCTGCTTCCTAAAACACAGCTAAATCCAGAAAAGAACCCAACATTTTACAAATAAATACACGAATAACATTCACATTGGTATATCACCTAGATTTAGTCATTTTACATGTAAAACTCCTATAATTTTGAAGATCAACCTACTTTAGATTGAAATAGAATAAACAGCACAATAGCAACTGAACATGCCAAGGTCACATAAATAGGGCAGTGTTAGATAACAGCACAAACAAACGCAGAAGAGAGAAACGCTGCAAGTAAAAACATTTCAATTATAATACACCAGGATAACGTAAATTATTTACAGTTTTCCTCTTCACGACGCAATTATGCGCGTGTTAGATTATTTCTTCCTTTATTGTACTGAAAGTCCTTGAGTTAACACAGCGTCTACTAATTATACAATTCAATTAGGATTGAATTTGTATAAAATATAAAAAGGTGTGCATATGTAATTACTAATTACTGATTAGATAGCATATCCTTTAATTAGGGCGTTCATTATTTTTCCTTTTAAGATTATATGACCGGATGCAAACTGGAAGTATTTTCGTGAATAATAATGTAACTATGCTATATAAATATACTAGTTTGGGACTAGGTCAATAAGTGTGAAATTTGTCCCCTGATATTTATTATTCAACAAGTTTTTAGAGTTGTTAGTAATTCTGTAGCTCTGCCTACCCCACTCTGGGAAGACAGGCGTGAGTTTATGTATGTATGTATTTATTATTATCATTGCAGTAATTGAAAATTATAAATTCAATCCAGTCACATAAGTACAATTTATAACCTATTCTTGGGTTTGGATTACTTCCTTGTATCAAAACATTTCTCAGTTATGTTTGTAAAATAAGTATTCGTAATAGCGGCTAAAAGGTCTGCACTCACTCATTCCTAAATTGTATTTTAATCCCATAAAATAAAAGACGGCTGCTATTTCTCACGTGTTAGTCTTTGTCTGTAACTATAATTATCTGAAGTAGAAACGGATCCCTCTAATTCTGGGAGAAAGTTTCATGAGAATGGGTAGGCCCAACAAGAGATACATAAACATCAGCAATGAAATGAACTAAGTTTGATTTACTTATGGTTTATGGTCTAAGATTCGAATAGGAGACGACCTTCACCCAGCTGTTTATTCGATAAAAAGTATTTTACATCAAATTTAATACGGTAAGTAATAAATGGCGAATACTTTGGTACATATTAAAAAAAAACTTGAAAATAAACTGCAATCGCTTGTTTATCAGACAACTTACATACAAATCGAAAGTATGAAGCCTATAGAATATGCAAACGTTAGGTTTGGCTAACCTACCCAATAGCTATGATGGGGAAATTGAGTCAACCTAACTTTTTGCATATTCTTAAGGCTTCATACTTTCGATTTTATGTAATTACCTAATAAACAAGTTCTTTTTTTTTGTATAAGTAATGGACTAAATTTTTTCAGCATACCTATTCGCCATATATACTCGTACACATATTACTAACCAAATTTAATACTTTTTATCGAATAAACAGCTGGATGAAGATTTATTATAAAATAATAACTTGTTATAAAATACGCATATTTATTCAGATGCACTTACAGGGGCAATTTCATGAACAACTAGCAACCCGCCCTCGTGTCGCTTCGGTTTATGCGAATTTTCTGCTACACCCGTGCATCACGCAGTTTGTTATCCACAGTAATCTACACTATTATTATAAAGAGGAAAGATTTGTATTTTTGTATGTTTGTAACGAATAATCTCAAAAACTACTGGACCGATTTCAAAAAATATTTCACCATTAGAATGCTACATTATCCCTGAGTAACATAGGCATGTTTTGTTTCTGCGCGGACGGAGACGCAGGCAACAGCTATGATACATTCCACCATCATCATACCATCTGACGACACGTTTAGGCACCGGCTTAAGAATCATTTGTTGGATAACCCAGTCTATTCGGTGAATGAGTATATGGAACTTGACTTATAAATAGGATTGACTTGTAATTTTTTTAATGTACTCTGTATTTGTGTTGACTTTCTACTATTATCAATTAATTATATTTCTGACGACCTCAATGTAACTGCATATAATTTGACATGCCATGTAATTTATACTGTGTTATATATATTTAGGCATCGGAGTTTTTGTCGCACGGTAAGACTAATAGCAAGCGATGGAGTCGTCATTTTCCAAAAATCTAAACTCTTGTTCATATTCATACTCATTTATTTATTTAATTATTTAGGTTTTTTTATAATCAACGTTGACGAGTTTAGAAACGATTATTTAATGTTATATTTGGAGATTAAATATTACAATAAAAATAATTACCATTTTTATACTGATTTAATTACGAAAATTTATAAACAAACAAAAGATACATTAAAACACGGCAGAAGGGAATGTTTAAGTCCACACTAGTGGCGAATTGTATGTTAAAATATTTCAAGTTATGAATTTATAATGTAATGGTTTTTTTTTTAATTTATAACTTGACTAAGATAATTATACACGACCGACCGCTATAGAGGCATTTTAAGATAAATTAAATAAATGAGTATGAACATGAATAAGAGTTTAGATTTATGGCATATGACGACTCCATAGCTTGCTATTAGTCTTACCGTGCGACAAAAACTCCGATGCCTAGTTATATTGAGTAATAAAATCTGAATCTGAATCAAACCTTCCTCTTGAATCTATCTATTGGTGAGAACCGCATCAAATTACATTGCGAAGTTTAATAGTAGGTACATTACTACAGACGCCGGGAAGTAGGTGGTTGCAGGCCGAGTTCATATAGACGGCCGAGCGAAGCGAGGTCGGATAGTTACGAGGCTGGCAACCCCTTTTCACGGCGAGGTATGTATAGTGCTTTTCTCAAACATATGCATTGAAATAAAAAAAAACATACATACATACATACATACCTTCACGCCTTCATTCCCAGAGTGGGGTAGGCAGAGCTACAGAATTACCAACAACTCCAAAAACTAAAAAAAAAAAAAAAAAAACTCAAAAAACATTTGTGTAATAGGCATTAACGCGGATATTTTTGGTCCGAACCACACAGATACAAAAAAAAAACGATTTTCAGCTATTCAGCCTGTTCATAAAACCAACTGTCATGGCCATATTAAAATTAAAAAAAAATTACTTATAGGCCTAGGCCTTCAATTTTGTATGAAATTCCTTTACAGTTCTCTCGAGTTGTTCCGTCGGGAACGTGGCACTTTGAAGCCTAAAATAACTAACATAACGCCGACATTACATAGCATGTTTGAGAAAAAGGTCTAAACGTACATACAGACGTATAGACGTCGGGAAGCGAATTTGTTTTATACTATGTAAAGAAGATAATTCGTCCTCAGTGCGCTGCCGTCCTACCAAAGAAGGCGGCTAAGTGCACAGTAGTGGTATTGGCATTTTAAATTTAATATGGTTACCAATAGAGTTTAAAATGGTTCGACTACTACATTGCTGTTAGCCGCCTTCTTTGGTAGGATCGCAGTGCGGGCCTACGGGCGTCTCATTTAATTACACTAAATTAGAGTAAGACGACGATTGTTGACGGGAATTACTGTTAAAAAAATGCCTTTATAAGTGCACTTTTATTGCAGCTGAGAATTTAGACTAAACAAGTTTGAAGTAGGGCTCTACCGCAGACGTGAGGGATGGTCCACGTTCAGCAATCAACTTTATTACAAGGCCATTACGGTTGCAAAGCTCTGTGCGTGCGAGTGTTAGTAGCGAGCGTACTTACACATTCAGAACAACGAAACATACCTGAAACCAAATAACACAATTAAATTAGACAAAATTAATAAAAAATATAAGGTCAACTTTTAACAACTACTTAATTAATTAAAAAAAAAAACCGTTTGTGCTAAGTTTTCATTTTAAGACTTCGCAACAGCAAGGAACCTTATATTACCAATTTTCATCAAGTTTTAACTAACTCTTCTTGTGGTTCAACTGGGTCTGTATCGGAATCCATAGTGGTTTAGAAGTGTGGAGTCTTGTAATTGCAACTGTCTTGTTATTGTAACTAACTTAAATAAATTCCCTTAGGATCACTGTTTTGAACAAAGACAGGTGTGATATTGTTTTCTATACTAAGAAATGCAATATCAAGCCTGTCGTTGTTCAAAACAGTGATGGTAGAGGGAGTTATTTAAGTCAGTTGCAATAACCAGATAGTTGCGATTACAAGACTCTACCTTAAGTCCAACCGTTAAGCTGTTTTGTTGAACTATTTATTTATTCTGTGGCACAGCTAAAACTATACCGCATTCCTAAGCTTAAACCTACCTCTCGACTTGCAGCCTACTCAATCTCAAGTGTCTCCTCAAGTGCGATATCAGACCTTCGCCCGCACTCAGCGAGCGGCGCAGCTCGAATGACGCTCGCGCAACCAATTGTGCAATGCAGGATGCAGGTCGGTTTTGGTTACGCGTTGAATGCAGTTTTGAGGTTAAGCCGTTTGCAATGCGCTTTGTTAAATAAACATTATTAGGCGTGCGTAGAAATTAATCAATAGAATACAGAGTCCATTAGTACAAATACTCTTTCAACGATTTTTTTTAAACACGGGCTACCTCTCTTTATTGAATGGAGAAGGCTCCTGAGTGGCATCTGGGAGACAGACATTAGCAATCTCATGATAAAAATATCACCAGTCACATGCTTTTTACACACACATGTTTTTTTTATTTCGTTGCACATGTTTGAGAAAAGCACTATACATACCTGGCCGTGAAAAGGGGTTGCCAGCCTCGTAACTGTCTATATAACTCGACCGGCAACCTCCACTTCCCGGCCTCTGTAGTAATGTACTAATAAACAAAAACTTCATGATACCCACACCCATCGTTACTGATATTTAATACAGTTACAAAACACAATAACCGCTGTGAAACATCTGTTTCAAACAAAACAAACATGCCCTCGTGCAATATTTTGCATCCTTGTTTTCATTCCCGTTTCCGTTATCTCTCTTTATTTTTGCGTCTCGCTTGTATTAACATCTTCTATTTCCATGCTCCTACGTTTCAAGCCGGGTTTTCCATCTGTACGCCATTTTAAATAGCACCAAATATACTAATAAAAAATCTTAATAGATTAGATAACCAAGTCAAAAACAATTCTACACGCAGTTATTGACCTGAACCTGCAGACACACTACGAAAACAAAACGATACGCTTATGAAAACAAAACGTTATCTTTCATTATCTGTATAAGGAACAAATTGCGCATAGATTAGAAACTATCTAGATTCTTGACTATGTCAAGTCTGGACGAAATCACCCGTCTGTGTCCAACGGCTCTAGAAAGGGAGATGTTATTACTGTAGAACGAAACGCAAGCAAGTGACAGAGATAGGGAGTGTGAGAGAGCATTAGAATGGCGGTTACCACGATCTGTGCGGTGTATGTGCTCTTATAACTTTTATTTAAAATAAAGCTATTTAGTGTCGATCTGCGTTTCCTTTCTTTGTCAATATCCCACATTTTGGGGGCTCGTCCGGGATTTGACAAAGATAGGCAGAAGAAGAAGTTGCATGAAGCCACGGGTTAAGGCTAACCTAACCTCGAAGGCGTGCTCGCCGGAAAAGCGGTCTGAATGTGCACGCCGAATTTCGTCGGTTCGATACAATCGTTGGTGAGGAAAAACTTTAGGTAAAGAGCTATCTTCATCACATTAAACTCAAGTACTTATTTACTTAAAACTCTCAACTCTATTAAATGCATAGAAAATACCAGGATCTTTAATAAAACCTTAAAACAATTTCTAATAAACAAATGTTTTTACAATTTGAAAGAATTCTTTGATGTTGCATACACATAATTATATTCCAACACGAACCCAATTAGTATAACTAAGTAGTTTTAGAAAATAATTGAATTAATTGATAATTAGATATTATTATATTGTAGTGTATAGCTGCTCTCTATCTTATATTGCTGTGTCCTTGCAGGGCGTCACATGCAGACCTCCCATTATGTACCACCTATAACTAAGTTAATGTGACATGCAATAAAAAAATTGAATTTGAATTTGAATTTACTTAAAAGACGTCTACTGTTGCACTAAAGTCTCCATCAAAACTGCCTCATCCTCTATAAAAATATTAATTCTGTCAATATGTCAATATGTCAAATATAGCAACCTACATGGTAAAATGATGTCCCTTACAAGCTACGTTGACGTATAACCAAAGACACAAAAATATTCTGGCAATGACAAGAATTGACCTAAACCGGAACAAAGGTAACTGAATAAAACCTTGTAAAATAGGGACCAGTGACAGTAAACTAATCACAAATCCGACTACTCACCTATCAACAATGTAACAGCGCGTTCACCATTCACCCTTCGCTACCAACATAGTTGGTTCCAGTGAGTTTAGAGCGAACCAGTCCATTCGGCTTTCCATTCACAGCAAATAGTTCTTGTTTGAGACACAAAGGCGTTCAATTAATCTAGCTAGATTTATAGGCAGAGCGACAAAAGGAACGAAACCCTAGCACGACTTTAGAAATATATTCCTTTCATTCAAAGGGTAGCAAAGCAATCATCCACAAAGTATTGTTCAGCTACTAACATGCAAATCTTTTGCAAATGCTAATTCAATTAATAATTCGTCTGTAAGTAGACCGATATGCCGATTTCAAAATCTAAACATAAACTATACTTCCAAATCTAAATAATTGAGAACTTGAATTCCCAAAGATCGAGAAAAATCCAGTGCGTAACCTTCGCGCCAACGATAAAGAAAAACTAACAAAAGAAATCAGGAATGTCTAGGCGTTTTAATTAGCAACAGCCTTGGCCGTGGCATTGACTTCAGTTGCAGGTTGATGCTGGAGAGCCCGTGGCTACACAGGTATCTACACTGATTGAACAATTGATTGGACAATCTCTTGATATGTGGAGCGGAACAGAAGACTCAACCAATCTGTTAAAGGGGTCATATAAGTGCATGATCGCAGCGATGAAGATACGTGCGTCAGATCCTTCTGGAACAGTGTCATAGATTTTCAGCGGGGCTAGACAAGTTACCATCGAACACAATCGCTAGCGTTTTGCGATCACTGTCGACATGCGTTGTCAAAAATGAAAAAGCTAGCCAAGTTGGTTCGACCTGATTACCAGCGATATACTGAAAGAAATTCCAAAGAAATGCATAACGTTTCTTACCTGTCTCTTCAATGGTATTTTTAGAACATGCCACTATCCGTCTATTTGGAAGATCTCACAAATAATTATGATCCACAAACATGGAAAACCTCCACAAGAACCCACATCTTACAGGCCAATAAGCTTAACGCCAGTTATGTCAAAACTATGGGAAAGAATATTCCTCAGTCGCCTGAAGCCCCTAATGGAGGACTGCGATGTTGTTCCTCCACATCAGTTTGGATTCCGAAAATCCCACTCAACGGTTGAACAAGTTCACAGGGTCTACCACACAGTAAGACAGTGTTATGAACGTAAACAGTACTGCTCAGCTGCTTTCTTGGACGTTCAACAGGCATTTGATCGAGTATGGCATAAAGGTCTGTTAACAAAGATCAAAGAGAGGCTTCCTTACTGTATATTTCCTCTAATGGACTCATACTTAACGGGCAGAACTTTTCAAGTCAAGCAGCGGGATGCCAGATCCACTCTACATGATATTGAGGCTGGAGTACCTCAGGGCTCAGTCCTAGGTCCAGTCCTGTATAACATTTTCACTTCAGATCTACCCACATCAAAAGAAGTAACTACGGCGACCTATGCTGACGACATTGCTTATCTATCTGTAGATGAATCTCCTTCAATGGCTAGCAAAAGACTCCAACATTTGCTAGATAGGACAAATAACTGGCTCTCAAAATGGCGTATTCGTGCTAGCGCAACCAAGTCAACCCATACCACTTTTACTCTAAGAAAACTTAACTGCCCTTCAGTAACACTTGGTAGCGAGCCCTTAACCCATACTGACTGTGTCAAGTATCTTGGCTTCCATCTCGACAGGCGGCTCACATGGAAGGACCACATAAAAAAGAAGAGAGATGAAATTAACCACAGATTCCGCAACCTATCCTGGCTCATGGGGCGAAACTCCGTGCTATCAGTAGACAACAAGCTGCTTATATATAACTCGGTCCTTAAGCCCATCTGGACATACGGGATCCAATTGTGGGGTGTAGCGAGCAAGACTAACATACTTTGCCTGCAGCGAGTGCAAAATGCCATTCTTCGGATAGTAACCAATGCGCCGTGGTACACCAGAAATGAGGAAATTCATAAATATCTCAACTTGCCTACTATATCTGAAGAGATTAGTCGTTTAAAAAAAGTACATAGAGATCGGCTATCTACCCATCCGAACCCGTTCGTTGCTGAGCTACTTGATACGTCTAAGGTGGTCAAAAGACTGAAGTGGGACCACCTCCTCTGAATGGGAAGGCGCGGCACTGGCCGCTCCTACCGCATGCCAATTATAATTCCACCAATTCGCTTATAGTCTGGCGACTGATTGCGGATAAAGAAACAGAAAAAAAAAAAAAAAAAGTTGCGATTCAAATTGGATGTGTGTAGTTCTTTTTCTTAAAATTAACCAATCAAAGTTGAAATAATATATTGTATGCGACCGCAAAGCAATGATGACAGTGATGACACAGACTCAGTTGACAGTTTCTTCGTAGTTACCTCCCTTAGATACCGACGTTTATATCGTGATAGTGCTCGTGTTGAATTCGACCTGACAAATGCTGACCTGCATTTGTCATACAAATGCTACAAAGATAGTACCGCGGAACGACGGTAGTGAGTGACAGTTGTAACCAGTGATATATCACGTGACTATGTCGGTAGCTTCCATCAATTCCATACATTTTCTAAGGCAACGCAAAGCGTGATCAAAAAACGCTAGCGTTTGTTATTCGATGGTGTAGCCCCGAAGGATCGTTAACAGAGTCTTGTACGCATACAAGCAGAAGATTAAAGAATAAACAAGCTTATTAATTGCAAAATTAGAAGGCAATAAGAAGCGCGATAGGAAATTGAACCACATGTGAATGGAACAACTGTGGGCGTCAAATAGTTTCGTGGCTAATTGCGGATACGAATGCATTACGAGTCGATCGGTATCCGAGATTAAAACACATTCTGAACAAGCCGAACTACTAAATATTCGTATTTGAATGAGCGGTTGCAAATACTGTATGCGTTGCGTTGCTTTTTCGAATCGGATGCATTGCGTGATCGCTTTAGAAGTGGACGATGGAATCAAATTATTCAATGTGATTCTTCCATGATACATAATGTTATTTTTTTAGTTTACGTGAGTAAGTATAGACTTGTAGATAATGCCATTGGGCAATTAATTCTGTCATTTTTATTTGTTTGTATAAGTTTGACGCCTATGTCGTTTGTCTATGGTTTTGTAACTCCCTAACGGTTTTACGTCTTTCGATAAAGTTTTTTTTTAAATTAAAAGTCTTCCCGTGGATGTCGTAAGAGGCGACTAAGGGAATAAAGGCTGGTAGTACTGTTAGGCGATGGGCTTGCTACCTGTCACTAATACCCTGGTGAACATCTAAGCCTTATTGCGCAAAATGTGGTTACAGAGTTATCAACAAGTTTTTAGAGTTGTTGGTAATTCTGTAGCTCTGCTTCTCCTACTCTGGGAATAAAGGCGTGACTTTATGTATGTATGTAAATATTGGCTGGCTTTAGAATTCTAGTTAATGTCAGATTCATCGCCAATCAGTCTCCTAGCTCAGTCAATATACTCGAGGCTAACACTTCAAGCTGATGTAATGTGGGACGATGATTCAAACCTGATAGCAATCAGGTAAATTACATATAACACAATACGACTAACAAAGGACGTTTCATGCTCGAGGGAGATAACCGCCGCGTAGAATCAGTCTAGTAAGAAATCGACAGAACAAAGTATTTCATGCCAGCATTACTCGAAATACTGAAATAATGTGCTTGTTGACATGGTCATAATGATTTTTTTAAGGGGGCGTCCGCGCAAGTATGTCGCCTAATGGTGAAATAAGAATGAAAAAAAAAACATTTATTCGTGACATACATACATAACAAAGAACAGATGATCACATACGGGCGATGATAGAGATGATCGTCAATCATGTATCGGTACATTCGAAAGAAAAAAAGAAAGAAGATGAAGATTCGGAGTTAGTTAGTATACCTATAGGTTATGTTAAGCGAATCGATAAAATATGTCGATTTATCATATAAATTTGTCAGATGGTAAAATACGTGCTGAAATAAATAAATAAATATCAGGGGACAATGTCACACCAATTGACCTAGTCCCAAACTAAGCTCTAGGCTTGTACTATGGGTACTAGACAACGATATAAATACTTATATAGAGAAATATATGCTTAAATACATAGAAAACATCCATGACTCAGGAACAAATATTCGCGTTCATCACACAAATATCTGCCCTTACCGGGATTTGAACCCAGGACCTCTAGCTTCGCAGGCAGGGTCACCACCAACTAGGCCAGCGCGTCGTCAAATGTATCCTTATCATAATAAGCCAATGTATAACTTTACGAAAGCATACCACAAAATGGTTAAGAATTACAGAATTATGACATGTCGTTTTATTTTGTGTTTTCAATAACCACAAAGTTAAGTTTAATGGTGTTTCTCGAGAATTAGGTAGAATGCATGTCGTTTTCTTTTGTTTTGCTAATAAGATTCCTTTATTTGTTTTCACGTTACACTTTTAAAATATTTTCGTCATATAGGTAAGTAATTATTATGAACATTCAAATCCAAATATTTACTATACCTAATAGTAATTTCGTAATAAATTGAGAAGGCACACTATGGGTGCAGCTGAGTAACCAGTGAAGATAAACAAAGAGAAACTGTCTCTGTCATGCACATAATATTCTTATGTAAAATCTATATTCATCTCTTTCTACATTTTCTCACTTCTGTCTTTAATGGGCAATTAAGTGCGTGGCTGTTTGTACTGTGACTTGCGGATTATGGTTACCTTGTATCAATTGCCTAACGTTACGCACGTTACAAACCCCATAGGTTACAAAAAAATACTCATTAACAAACCTAGGAATATACGGGGCCAAATTAAATGACAGCTATGGATTGCCTGTTTCGATAAACTCAATTATCAATGCTTTTGAGCTACCTGAAAAATATAGGTTAATACCCATGGGAAAACCGATGAAGTTTTATCTTCGGACGTGTGTTTATCCGATAAATAAACTATCCCATGACCTTCCCAAGCTCTGAAATTAGTCCACAAATTCGAGCTAAATTGGTCCAATGTTGACCCGCGGAAACGAAAGAAATAAACAGACCTTTCGTATTTGTAAAACTATTCGAGACTGTCGTCCGCGTGGAATTCTTTTATCGCAATATTCCTCGGAAACGGAAACTATTTCTGAGGCAAAAAGTATCCTTGGACGTCATGGCTACTTCTTTGAGGTTTTACCCCAAAATTTATACCGTATAGTCATGAAAGCAGTAGTAGGCAAAGACTTGTCGTAAAAATATCATAACAAAGAAATAAAAGTGAACGCAAACCATTTTTTGTTCGCTGTTTACAAACAAAATCATTCCCATAAAACCCAAACGTTTACACAAATGCAATCACGCAAAAACCAACTTTATTGGTCACATAATGAAACAGTTTTGTTCGGTGTTTGCGCGCAGTTTTATAGTGAGATTTCTGGGAAAGTGACTCAAGCTTTGTGAGTAATTCAGATAAAAATCGTAATCAGTCCACTATGTGATTACATACGTAGATGATAAAATTATAGCTCCTTTGTCATCTAGTTGTTGTCTCGCTATTTTTATCCGACTACGCAAAGACAAAGGAAAGGTAATGGGCTAATAAGCTAAAGACGCCGTTACTGCAAATTCATAAAACTGGAAAAACTACAATTATGAACAAATTTTATATTTAAAGTTAGAGATAAACTACGATAACATGGCATGCCCCTCCAAAATATAAAACGGTTGAATGTATTTGTGAATGTATTTATAAAGTGTCACAAAGATTCACATTAGATGTGTGCGTGCTGAGATGGCAGTCAAACAATAGTAGATTGATAACCAAGGGTGGAAAGTGACCCATTTCACCCGAGATATTTCTGGCGCTCGAACGAAGTGAGAGCGCCAATAGTTCGAGGGGAAATGGGCAATTTCACCCGAGTTAGACACTCTACTTTTCATTTCGACTGTGAGGAAAATATATTTAATCTTGTTTCCCGCTTTTTCTATTGCAAGCTTTTTTTTATATATTCAGAAAAAAGTTAAAATACTCCCAACATTAGAAAAGTTTAATCGAGGTCACGACTAAGGAGCCAGCAAGGAGGTTGAACGCCGCCGCGCCGAACAAAAAAGTTTTACCTTTATTACGTATTTAAATATTCCATCTTTTTCTTTCATATTTCACAAATGACTTCCACCTCATTCTTACCCTAACTAAAGAAAGAGATGGAATATATTCGTGACGTAATAAATGTCAAATTTCTTGTTTCGAACGGATGTTCGGCGTTCAACCTCCGTGTTGTGTTGTATTGCTCCTTGGTCGTGACCAACTCGATTATTTTTTCTAATGTTGGCTTGGCAGTATGTGTATTTTCAAGAGGGCCAAGCCGAACCGTGAAAAAAAAATTGTCATGCTATGCTTTCATGGCATTATGGCGGGCAGCAGAATATAAGAGGAATAATTTTAAATGTTGATTTTTTGAAATTGCGAAAAAAAGAGACCAGTCGTAAATTGATTTTAATATGAACCTATAGATCGTAATAAATACGTCGTTTAACGTATAGTCGAGTTTATATATATGAATGATTTTAATATGACGTAGCTCAATTATCTGAGAATCCATGGCCAATCGTAACTATTAAAAAAAAATTACTTTCCACCCTAGAGGGGAAAATGCAATTTTCCACCCGGCTATCTACCCATTCAAATTAAACTTTCCGAACAGGAGAGATGAAAAAGAAAATACTCGGATTAGTTGCTTGACTTGTGGTGTCACTAATAAACCCATTGCTAGCAGCATGACGCTTTTGGAGGGGCGCGCCATCTTACCGTAGTTTATCTCTACTCGATTCTATCTTTGATAATGAAGCTCAATTAGCCACGATAGTTCTTTTAAATACGTCATAAGTGCTCTCATCTAACTTCAGATTATTATTACTTAAGTACTTGCAGGTTTGGCTGCAGGGGGAAGTGGGGATAGCGAAAACTTATCGAGTTCAAATACGTAGTTTTTTTTAAATAAGAATTATCCAATTATTTAAAGATGCAATGTATGCATTTCTTATCAATGTTTTTTTACAATTTTCTCGGCGTAATTTATAGTACGAAGAATCCCTGAGCTAGACCGCGGTAAACTATTACTTATTCTGTGACCGCGGAAGGACGTGGCGAAACTATGAGGGTTCCTAAGGTTTGACTTCGGAACTAAAAAAAAACCAACGTTGCATTGCTCCTGATCTATAGAACTGATTTTTGAGAAACGGAGTCATTTCATAAGATTCTGCAAGAGCTTGCGAGCGTCACAGGCTATATTGAGATTATAAGGGTGAGTCACACATCGCCAGGGGGGCCAAGTTCTTTTATAACGGTTTATCAAGACCATTTGTCGTGATGAAGTAAGTAAGTCTGAACCCCAAACGAAGACGAGCTTACAGCATTATACTAAACATTGAAAAATAGTTATCTGAGATAACAATAGCATTCGAAGGTAATATCTAACGAAAATACGTCCCTATTGAGAGTACGAGTATTAACTGTTCCTGCTAACGATGCTATTTTCGAATGAGATAATTTTAGAATAGGTACGTCATAGAGACAATAATTATAAACTGGTTAATATTAGGACTAATCGACCGCAACTTTACGATCATACCTAACTATTGTTGTAACACGACCACAGCTGACCATTCTGACCAACCTGAGTAAGGGTGATTATCCACCACAGCTGTGCGAGAAATCCACCAATAGGAGAGCTGCGCTTAGACAGGCTAGGATAATTAAGTACCTAATGGCCACCACAGACTAACAGTCGGACTGACAGGCCGAGAGGGACGCAGATATCTGTTAGAATGGGAGACGTATATAGCATTTTCATTCTATCAAATAGCTGCGTCCCTCTCGGCCAGTCAGTCCAACTGATAGTCTGTGGTAGCCATTATACTATTGGTACTTACCCTAACGGTACCTTTTCAGACAAGTGAGCAAGCATTCACGGCCTATGAAAACACTAACAAATGATGTTCAGACTATGCTTTTGAGTCCTAATAATAAAAATCCTATTAAAATCACGAACTTAGAATGTAGAAAAAACGTAATGATTTGTTATTTTTTTATAGCCAGAAGACAAACCAGCTCACAGATCACCTAATGGTAAAAGGAGTCTAATCTTCAACTAGACTATTCTTTGCGTTCCGTTTTTGCCACATGGTTACGGTACCGTTACACGTCATATGTTAGCCATCAGTCTGTTTACTCTGCCACTTGGCAAGCGCTGCTGGCAACGCTGGGGAGTCACGCAAGTCGTTTACCCACGGCGTGGTTCAACGGTACCACATGGTAACCTATAAACGGCGTCCAAAGCTCCAGTTCTTGACCTAGTGAATAATGTTTGTCGTCTTTATTTATAGATAAGGCAAGCGAGCACACAGGCCTCGTGAGTGTACAAGCAGCATGAATTTCTTGTAAAACTTCAGATCTTCATTTTTTCGGAATCACAATACAATACTTAAACAAGGTACACCTCAATTCTGTGTTCCTCTTTCCTACAAAAAAAAGGCTTGTCCTCCTCACAGCTAGTGGATAGAGGCCAACCAAACATAATATATCCTACCGACTGCGCCAATGACAGGTTAAAGAAAGGCCGGCTGGAAGCTAACTGTTTCATTTAATAATCTACCTGCGCGTAGTAATCAATACGATGCATACCCTACAGTGAGGATCATGGACTTCAAATAATGCGTTGCCAAACCAAGAGCCGCTTCCATGATATAAGATAATTTTCGAATTGCACCTGATTAAACGCGAGAAATTAACGTCAGGTTTTTTTCGGCTATAGTAAAAAGCACAGATTTAGAGCGCAGCAAAAAATATTTAGTATTAAGTCTATTATTATAAACGTGTTAGTTTGTACAACTGTCGCGATAAAACTAAGTGTATGTGGGACGATAATCCGTTGTCTGAGATAGTCGACAAGGAGTTAAACTAACAAACTGCCAGATTTTAATGTAACAATCGGATTAGGCCAATGTTTATTATCATAACCACCCGGTTGACCTACTTGCTCGGTTTAACAGGATTACCGAACAAATCCTAATTTGTGAGCTTAAAACTAACACCAACATTAAATGCTTCAGCAGACGGTCTGCTTGGAGCAGTCGAGACAAGAGTGCGATTGGAATTCGGCATGTACAGTTAAAAAAATTGATTCGTAGATCACTTTGGACTATGTCTAAAACACTGAGAATAAAAACATTTTTTTGTATGGCATATGAAGGCAACGAGCACACAGACCACCTGATGGTAAGTGGAAACTGTGACCCATAGACATTCGCATTCCAGGACTGCAAATGCGGTGCCAACCCTGAGGACTAAGATGGAATGCCTCTATGCTAGTCATTTCACCGGCTGTCTTATCCCCAAACCGGAACACAACAATGCAAACACTGCTGCTTGGCGGTAGGTTAATGGATAGAGGGTGGTACCAACCCGGACGGACCCTGCACAAGGTCCTCCCACAAGTAAAGAAGTCTCTTCTGTTTTGATTGATTACGTCACTTTTACATAGTCCAAAGTGGTCTATGAATCACTTTCCTTGTCTGTACAACACGGCAATGAACGCTGACTGCATTTTTTTGGGTGCGACCTCACTCTACCCCGGTACCCCTGTATTACGGTATCACGGTACCCGGGTAAAGGGGAACAGCTAAGCCCTGAAAATCCGTGTATTGCGAACGCCAATTTCGTATTGAAACTGGCATATCTTTTAACAGCTTTTGGACCTGACACCCCTGAATACTTGCATAAATCCACAACACAACCTCAACGTTGGTTTAGAACATAAGAGTCAGTAGCCGAACTGATAATATGGACACAAACACGTAAAGATATAGCCAAAATATAATGTTGATCATGAACAAATAGGGTTCAGAATAGTTTTACAAAGTTCAGTAGTTTGATTAATACTTTTTTAATTACTAGTCGTAGGAGTACTAAATCATTCTCAGTTTATTTATATCGCTGACAATGACCACGTGCCTCATAGAGCACAATTACTACCATTACTTTGTAACGTTAATTACATATCAACCCAATGATGACAATATAACGGTTTGCATGATACAAATGATCATTAATCAAGCAACGGCTGTCGGTTGACACTTGATAACTATATCGTCTGAATGCCAAGAGTTCAGTTTATTATCGCGTTGCCAATATAAACAAACTGATATTGAGTGAGATATGAGTTTCAAGACACGCTAAAGTAAACGTTGAGTCTTAGAAAACTGTCTTAAGATGGAAATCTCGCTCAAGAACGGCCCCAAGACCGACCACGGGTAAACGTGTTATGCATGAATTGCCAAACGCAGTAAAAATCACACAAAAACAGACGACGAGAGTTATGAACTTCCTCCATTTTTAAAGTCGGTTAAAAAGAGGTAGCCCAATAATCCCAATATGGTAAGTAAAATAGATCTCTACAGACATATTACAGAGAACATTCCATCGCAAACATACCTAAAAGAATATTAAATGCACCTGTATTTGTTTTTAAGATTCAAGCGCACGGCTAAAAAAAATACAACTAGGTGTGTTTTCAGTTACGTTTTCAGTCCACCTAGACTATCAAGAGCAGTAGTTTTCAAAACTTGCCCTAAATCTATTTTTATCACGATAAAATCTAAACACCTTATCACTGGATAGTACGAACACTATCTAAATATGCCACACCAGCTATCAGAAGCAAACAATTTGCAATTTAAATAAACAATAGTCCTCTAGAATGGTAATAGATGTAAATCATTAGGATAGGATTACGTATGCACGTTGCTTGGTCGAAAATGACAAGGGCTGCATTTTAACAAGTGTTTAATGTTGTTGTTTAACGACGCGTTATCTTACGACGCTTGCGCTGCTGGGATCGATTCTCGGTATGGACAAAAAAATATGCAATAAGCGTGTTTTCTATAATATATTTGCTTAAGTATTTGCTTGTGGTTGTCAGGTTAGAATAGTGCCACTCCATGTCTTCCCGTGGATATCGTAAGAGGAGACTAAGGGAATCAATGCTTGTAAGTAGTACTGTTAGGCTTGGAACCTGTCACTAATACACTGGTATACATCTTAGCCTAATTGTGCAAAATGTGGTTACAGAATTATCAACAAGTTTTTTAGGCTTGTAATTCTGTAGGTCTGCCTACCCCACTCTGGGAATGAGAGCGTGAGTGTATGTATGTGTATGTTAAGGTATATATTTCTCTATACGAATAGGTTTATCATTGTTTAATACCTCTAGTCTTGGGCTTAGTTTGGGACAAGGTCAATTTGTGTGAGATTGACCGTTGATCTTTAATGACAGACTTTATTATTATGTTGAGCTTTATTACCATTGAGCGCAAGAGATCGAATATTTCAATTTGTTGTCTTGAAAACCGGTGCAGGGTCTATTCAGATGGCATCCATCTCACACGCTAAATTATCAGTTCACCGAGCAGCAATGTTTTCATTATTGTTCCGGTATGGGGATAAGACAAGCGGTGGAATTACTAACATTGACGCATTCCATCTTTGTCCTTAGGGTCGGCAACGCATAATTGCAATACTGAGACTCCAAGTGCAATGCAACTAGCATTAGATAACCTGAAGTAGTCGGTAGTGACCCTGCCTACGAAGCTAGCGGTCCCGGGTTCGATCCCCGGTATGGACAAATATTTGTGTGATGAGCGCGAGTATTTGTTCCAGAGTCTTGGGTGTTTTCTATGTATTTAAGTATGTATTTATCTATTTAAGTAAGTTTCTCGGTGCCTAGTACCCATAGTACAAGCCTAGAGCTTAATTTGGGGCTAGGTCAATTTGTGTGAGATTGTCCCCTGATATTTATTTATTTATTTAAAGCCATAAAGAGTAGAATCGAGCTTCAAAAAGTTGACAATACGATTACAAGTCAAAAGCAATATGGTTTTACCGCGCAGAATAGATATAAAACTAAAAACTAGTTGAATTTAATAAATAACCTTAACCAGAGACTTCAACAGCCTTAAAATCTATTTAAGAATGACACTATTACACAAGTTTAGAACACGACGCCATTTACATTTAGAAGCAAAAGCAGTCGTACACACAACGGCTACAATCTCACCAAAAGCAACTGTCGCGGCACTGAACGTGTCCATAAACCTTCAACATCCCACAACAACCAAACCATAATGTAAACAATACTAACCTATTTCTTTCCTATGATAAGGTCTGTCATTGTGTGACGTCGTTCCAAAAGATTGGCCCATTTTGCACGGTTCACTGAACACTTTGACAATCAGCTGGCACTGTTTATACTGCGCTTGCACACGTGCGCGCGTCGCGGCGGCGAGGAGCGGACTGACACCAAGTGAATGATGGAGTGAACGAATGGCAACGGCGGTGACCGATAAGACTGACCCACATGATGGTTGCGGTCTGTTTGGATAGATTTGGAATTTGAGTTTTTTTGCATTTTGAGGTCGATGACGTCACGATAGAGATAGTTGGTAAACTTGGTAAAGCACTTAGTGAAATAGATGATAAGACAACATAACAATTTAAATTTTCCCTAAATGTAATGGGATCGTATCATAATATATAAAGTCCAAAATACATAATGATCAATATGGTCATAACATATAATGGTTTTATTTCTGAAATCATTAATTTTTAGGATTCTTTAAAAGGCTGTTGTATAGAACCCATTCGGTTACGTTAGGTTTGTTTTATAATAATCCTGAAAAGTTTACGGTTTCAGAAAAAAAATACGTGATGGACTTTATATAATTAATATGTCCCATTATGCATTTTGAACTTTACATACTATACGCACCCAAATCTAATACCATTTCAGGAAAAAAATACCATAGGAAGCTTAACTTCTTCCTGGGGAATTATTTAAGGAATAAGTAATACAAAAAGCAGTTTAAACGGAAGTTGACGTCATTTGGCAAAATTAAGTTTCCTGATTACTTTGAAAAACCGATGGCTTTCATGAAAAAAAAAAAGCACGAGTAATCTCGTCTTCTAAAAGATAATAATGATTGCTTGTAAAGTAAAATGTTAATTCGTGGGCCGACCTCCTACTTTTTAAATGTATGTACTTTTTATTTGTAGGTAAATATATAAAAAACAAAAGAAAAATGTAGTGAAAGCATAATCAAAAACTTAAATTATGAAGTGTGAAAATTCTTGCTTCAAATATGAAAAACTATGGAATGAGTTTCACTCACAATAAATAATCGTTTGTTTTTAACAACATGGGTGTATTATAAAAATATCGTACATATTTCAGGAGTTAATTGAGATAACGTTTACTTTCTTTCATTGTTTTTCCTTTGTGTGACGAAGATTATCCATATATGATTATATCGTTGCTACTTTAGAAAAAACTCGTATCTGATATTTCGTAATGAATGAGTTTGAATTTAATTCTCTTCACGTTTAAGGTTAAAATAGTTCGTCACGAAATATGAGATACGAGGTTTTTTCAAAGCAATGACGATATGATTAATTTTCGTTACACAAAGGAAAAATTTAAGGACTGTTAATGATTTTTTAATTGAGCTTTAACTATGTACCTACAATATTTTTGTAATTCAACCACATTGACTATTTAGAACTGCCGTTCAAGTAAAAAAGCGCTTTATTGCATTTTGAGGTAAATAAGAACATTAAGAACCGTAATAAACAACACTAAAGCAAGCAAACCCAGACTAAAACTGTAAAATCGATCGTATAACGGCTTCATCGATCTACTGCCGAACAGCTGGTGCCGTGCTAATGGGCCATTAGGGGCTAATTAACGGCTATTGACTGAACAACCAAACTAATTGCATCTGATCATACAAATCAAATTTCAATCACTGTAATGCATAGCATCATTAATCGACCATCATATACACTCTCGGTCAAATAATACGGGTCAGAGTGCGTTTTTCATACAAACGAGGCTATTTCGAAGCCTTGGTTCCTGGACACAGGCATGTTTTGAGTGAGGTTTAATGGTGGATACTCCGAGGTTAAACAGTGGAGGTCAAAAGTGCTTAAGATACCTAACAGATCGCACAATCAGTTAACACCACAGCGAGAGAGCATGGGTCAGCATTTGGATTTCCTTACATTTTATTGCCATTTTATGTTTTTCTGAACATGCACAATTCCGGCGTTAACCGCAGATTCAATCCGTTGGGTATCTTAGGCAATCTGGAAGTCCTGTATCGACGCTCGGGGTGTCCATCATCAGATTTCACTAAAAGCATTTTAGTATGAAAAACGCATTCTGACCCGTATTATTTGACCGCGAGTGTAGATTTTATTTTATTTAAGTCATTGATTCAGGCCACCCGTCTCTGGAATGCGCTCCCTCTTGAAATACGACAAGCGTCCAGCAAATTCGTGTTTAAGCGTAAGCTTCGCCAACATCTACACAGGCAAGAACTTGAGTAAGGTGTCATAATCTTCATCACATATTGTTTTCGTATATATTTGAGTAGGTATTATATGCATGTTTTATATGAACATATTATTATTTATGTATTTTATACATTTTAGTATTAAGTGTGGTTGCCGGGTTAGAATAGTACCACCCCATTTCTTCCCGTGGATGTCGTAAGAGGCGACTTAGGGAATAAAGGCTTGTAGTACTGTTAGGAGATGGGCTTGCCACCTGTCACTAATATACTGGGAAACAACTTAGCCTACTTGTGCAAAGTGTGGTTACAGAATTATCAA
This sequence comes from Acleris emargana, assembly GCA_927399475.2. Classification (NCBI taxonomy): domain Eukaryota; kingdom Metazoa; phylum Arthropoda; class Insecta; order Lepidoptera; family Tortricidae; genus Acleris; species Acleris emargana. The sequence goes on from OV656846.1 coordinate 1,204,164, forward strand.
CAAGTTTTAAAAGTTGTTGGTAATTCTTTAGCTCTGCCTACCCCACTTTGGGAATGAAGGCGTGAGTTTATGTATGTATGTAGTATTAAGTAGGTATTTAATTAATTTTCAACACTGTTTGCACCATGTATTATTCTCTGTTTACCATGAGGTTGACTGGTAGAGAATGCCTTTAGGCATTAAGTCCACCATTTGTACGTTTTACATATGTATTGTGCAATAAAGTTTAAATAAATAAATAAAAGGCCGAGCACGCAGGCCACTGGCTGGTAGCGGAGTCCGTAGACATTTGCCCCGATCTCAACAATGTAATCCAAATACTGCAAATGCATTTGTATTCGTTTGTTCTACTATGCGCTTCTCGGGGCTTTCTGCCTCATGCGGTGAAACTTTGGAACCAACTCTGCAGTCGAATCTAGGAGAAGGGTTTTATTGGGGAGGGGTTCTCCGACTGTAAGCCATTTCTCCAATTCCCCGAGAATTCGTCCATATATGTTGAAAATAACACTGAACACTGAAAACTTGTGGGAGGGTCCGTCCGGGTTGGTACCACCATCTTATCCATTAACCTACCGCCAAGCAGCAGTGTTCGCATTGCTGTGTTCCGGTTTGGGGATAAGACAGCCGGTGAAATGACTAGCATAGAGGCATTCCATCTTAGTCCTCAGGGCTGGCAGTGCATTTGCAGTCTTAGGATTGCGGTCTTGTGCATGCTAATGTCTATGGGTCAGGGTTGGCAGTGCATTTGTAGTCTTAGGATTACGGTCTTGTGAATGCTAATGTCTATGGGTCACAGTTTCACTTACCATCAGGTGGTTTGTGTGCTCGTTTGCCTTCTCTATGACATAAAAATAAATAAATAAACCTGGTTGTGTCACTGCGCGCATAATTAATTATTCTAGTTATGGCATTTGACGTAGAGAGTGTGTTGTTCTCCTCGTTATTACTTTTAGTCAAATGTTATTAACCTTCCATTTGTAATGTTTTCATTTGTGCTAGTTTTAATTATTGTAATTTATTACTTCATTACCCTTGTAATGTAATACTTTTAAGTATTGTGTTTTATGATTAAAAATAATACCTTCTGCTGGAGTTTCTTGCGGCGCTTCTTCTGCGCAATGATGGTCTTGTCCGAAGCGCTAGTAGATTCACTCCATATTACTGACGTGTAAAAAACCTTTATGTGGCCAATTTAGTAAATAAACATTTTGAATTATGATCAGGGGGGTTATTATGACATAGCTATGCAGTTAATTTTACGGCGAGTGTAAAGGACAGAGCTATAGCAGTTATATAGCACTGTCCTTTTCTCTCAGCGTAAACTGAACTGCATAGTTAGGTATGTCATAATAACCCCTCAGATAGATTTCCATTCTTTCATTTCCAGAAATTCCCGCAAAATTCCCGCGTCGCTGGGTAATTCCTCTTTACCTAGCGAGATTAGATAGAAAAAAAAACCTAATATATTGGTAACCAGGGCTGGTATTCTAGGGGAAGGCGAAGGCGTCACCAATGCGTTTATAATTAACAGATATACATACATAACATACGTATACATTAAATCACGCCTATTTCCCAGAGGGGTAGGCAGGGACCACTTCTTTCCACTTGCTACGATCTTGACAAATTTCTTTCGCTTCTTCAACATTCATACATCGAGTCATGCACGCACGTCGGTTTCGGGTACTTAAGATTCGGCCCTTTTCCAATATTTAATAATTGACATTTCGCCATTGTAATTTAAAATTTTAACAGTTTAGGTATCCTATGTCACCCGAGATGGTGATAGGATTCTAACGATACCACACACATCTAAATCGGCTCAGGCGTTTAGAGTTATGGTGGAATAAAGATTACGTTGCCACAGACATGCAGACAAACCTCCCTGTTTGCCTCGGGGGATTAAAAACTCAAACCATCTTTTTGTAAATCGGTTAAAAAAACATGGCCGCTATGACATCGGTATTTCCACCCACAAAGAAAGCCCTAACAACATAATCCGTCAGCTGTCCATACAACACGCGCATCCACGTGACCAAACAGATTAGTGCCGTCACCGTGGCTAATTAGCGCAGCGCACAGATCAAAACAGTACGAGGGGATTATATTTTAAATAAAAAATAACAATATGAATGTGCATGACTCGATGTATGAATGTTGAAGGAGCGAAAGAAATTTGTCAAGATCGTAGCAAGTGGAAAGAAGTGGCCTCTGCCTACCCCTCAGGGAAGCAGGCGTGATTTAATGTATGTACATACATACATACATACCTTCACGCCTTCTTTCCCAGAGTGGGTTAGGCAGAGCTACAGAATTACCAACAACTCCAAAAACTTGTTGATAACTCTGTTGTAACCACAATTTGCACAATTAGGCTAAGATGTTTAACAGTGTATATTAGTGACAGGTAGCAAGCCCATCGCCTAACAGTACTACAAGCCTTCATTCCCTTAGTCGCCTCTTACGACTTCCACGGGAAGACATGGAGTGGCACAATTCTAACCCGGCAACCACACGGCAATGTATGAATGTATGTAAATAACAATAGGGGGCTATCTCACACAAGTTAACCTAATCTCGAACTAAGGACTGGGCTTGTATCTACAGTCAAGGACTTTAATTGTTGAGCCACTATGGAACCCTGTCATAATGTCATAATACCGTCAAGCCACATGAAAGAAATTACGCCAAAATTAATGATTAACGTTATGCGGCAGGGTTCCATAGTGGCTCAACAATTAGAGTCCTTGACTGTTCTATACCTTCTATGGGTACTATAGAGAACGATTGACATACTGCTAATATACTTCTTTGGAGAAATGCAAACTTTAATACATAGAAAACATCCAAGACTCAGGAACGAGTACTAAATATTTGCCCCTGGTAGGAATCTAACCTCGGACCGCTAAAGGCCATTACCAAGTACCATACTAACCAGGCTAACCTTTTTTTATTGACAGCAGCTATACCTACCTATACCTACGCTTAATTCGTTTGATAGTAAACTCAATTTTTGCGAAACAAATCCTGTCATTTATACTTATAAAATCACGAAAGCAATTTAAAAATACGTATCATGCCGTTTGGTTTTGGTGGATAAGAACCAAATTAAAAAAAACGGTTTTTTTTAAAATAAATCTACAAAACTTCACAGACCCAGACAGAAACCAAACATCTCAGGGATTTTAAGCCTTAAGTACTTTTGTACGACTTCTTTTTTTAAGATTAACTCCAATCACGTCATAGATCATCATCACATTAAACAGCCGGAGGACAACCTATTCTCACCGGGTAAAACAAAACTTGTCTTTGACGTGTATTTAGGTTTTACGGTGCTGAACGTCATCCTAGAACAACATCCAGCGCTTGCTCTTACTGCTCCCTCCCTCTGTTCGATTAGCCACAGCACCGCAGTTTACCGGAGACGAAACTATGACGTGCGCCAGCGCAGCTAGCAGCTGAACAAACGACAACACGTAACGATTTACATGCGTTGGTCACACATAACGGAGTCCAGTTCCCTGCAATAGCATTTGAATGTCTTCCAAAGGTGACTTCATGGAGGTGAAAGGAGTAATGGAAGTCAGAGGGCATTGGTGGTCAGCGTTCTAACATCCAGACTAAAGTATCTAAACAAACGAATATCGGGACGACTGCCCGATCGGGGGTGTCCGACCTGTCACGTAACGAGGCTGTTAGGCCGACATTAGTTTGTTTAGATGAGTGCGTATCATAAATTCATAACATATCAAGTTCTAAATACATAATTGGTCATCATAATACATAATGATCATGTAATACGTTCTAATTAAGCCGAATATATAATTCGTGTAGTTTTATAAATTGGCACAGTTATACCTTGCGGTATCCAAATGAACATTAAAGTCCTCAAGGGTGGGGGGTGTGCTGAGGGTGTAAGGGGGGGTTGAAGATAGCAAAAATTGCTGTTTTACCGTTCATCAAAAAGTGGGAAATTATATAAGTTGGACCCCTTTTTCCGAGATAGGTACATTGCAACATATCAATATAATGTATTGATATCTTTGATCTTTAGACATTTGTGATATGCGTTTTATTAGACGACGCGATGGCCTAGTCTACGAAACTAACGGTCCTGGGTTCCAATCCCGGTAAGAGTAGATATTTGTGTGATGAGAGCGAATATTTATCAAGCCTAGAGCTTAGTTTGGGACAAGGTCAATTGGAGTGACATTGTCCCCTGATATTTATTTATTTATTTTATTGCAGTGGTTAAGTGGAAAGAAGTTATAATATGTAAACTAATAATAAGATTTATCCGATATAGCGACAATGACGTGTAAAATAAAGTTTATTTTATCAATAAATGTCTCTCATAAAATGTCTCATGGTTCCTTAGCTATGTCTGTAATTGAAAAAAAAAGCGTCCAAAAGTTATATATTTAACGATGCCAAGCTAAGTTTTGAACAACTTTCCGCAAAGGGCGATCACTAGGATATGGGAAAAGCATCGATAATCGAGTTTATCGATATCGGCAATCCCTAGCTGTCATTTAATTTTGCCCCGTACTTTCCTAGGTCTGTTGATTGATCTTGTTAAGCCTCTAAACTAATCCAGTGTCAAATACAAGGCCTTGATGTAACTGTACTCGTGTTGTGTTCAAAACAAATACCAACATATCTAACACATTCAGTCAAATTAAATAGTCAAAATATGAGTATGTTGCTACAATATCTCTCATAAAATAACATCGGTTCTCTAAACCACTTAAGTAATAAAACACTGAAAGAAATACTCGACATATTTCTCAGTCTCATGGAAAAATGAAAATCTTCCGCCACGGCTTAGTCATGCCAACCGTGTCACCCAAAATGACTAAATTCGTTGAAACTAACTGTATCTAGTAAGTCTAGTAACACTAATGATGCGACTGGCGTCATCTCCGTCACCGGATACGTCAATCGCAAACGTTGCGGCTGTAGAAACTTAAAACTGTGAGTACAAAAGGTTATTTAAAATGTTTTATCTTTAATCGGATCGAAAAAAGCAAAACTACAATGACAATTTGTACAGGAAACGAAATAAAACATGTTAAAACATGACAAGTTCCACGCGGCGACGGAGACAGAGCTATAAAGGTGCTTTTCCACCGGAGAGGCGGGGCGATAGGATGCTATTGCGAACAAAACAAAAGGACAATACCACTCGAAGTCACCTATTAAAGGGTTCAGAAGCAAGCTCTCCAAAGAGATTCTACAACTCAAAACAGAAAAGACTTGCGCAGTGACTAGAATCCTCACTGGCCACTGCAAACTGAACAGACATTTGTTTTTAATGGGAATGAAACAAGACGCGAAATGCAGGTTTTGTCAGGAAACAGAAGAGACAGCAATGCACATTCTCTGTTCGTGCGGACCACTAATGCGCAACAGAAGTATCCACCTAGGGCGTAATATCATTGACCCACAAGAGATACAACTACTCACTGCCCAAAGCATCTGGAAATTCTTGGACGCAACAGGCCTTTGTAGTGAGCTCTAAACAAAGGGCTGCCACAAAAGATCAGGAATGGTCGAAGTGGCTCACAAGGCCCATCTCAACCACCCCAATAATAATAAAATAATTGCTAACAATTATGCACTACACGTGTATGAATATTTAAATATCTCGGTTCCGATGCACTTACGTATCACATTACATAACAAATGTTTATTTTGAATAATTCTATCATAATTTACCACTTTTACGAATGGCCGGTCACCATGAAAATGGTAACCTATCGATGTTTCGAAAAACTTTGTCCGCAGTTTAATTTGTCCGAAAATCATTTATCTCTGAATCCATTACCTTTTTTCTTGCGCAGGGTCCGTCCGAATCGGTACCAACATCTCATCCATTAACCCACCGCCAAGTAGTAGTGTTCGCATTGTTGTGTTCCTGTGAAATTACTAGCATAGAGGCATTCCATCTTAGTCCTCAGGGTTGGCAACGGATTTGAAGTCCTAGTATTGCAGTCTTGATTGATAGATTGCAGTGAGAATTCAATTGTATATGGGTTTCAGACCATCAGGTAGCCAGAGTGCTCGTGTGCCTTGTCCTTGTCTAAAAAAAAAAGTAACGGACTACTTACATGCTAAAAAATGCAATCGAATTGAGAACCTCCTCTTTTTCAAGTCGGTTAAAAACAAGATCGCGTCGCATCGCTCGCTCTGTGCAGGCCCTTAGTTCTAGTTTTAGAAGTTGTTTGCCCAATTTTTACAGTTACACGCTAAGTGGCAATGTCAACCGTATGTTGGACGTAACGCGGCACAAATTACCGTGACATTCGAACGTACCTGAAACAAAAGAATAATTTCATGTTACTGATACAGAATATATTAAATAAGTAGATAAGAACCTGTGATATACCTGCAACCCTTTATACTTTAACAGCTGATATCTAATATTTTTTTTCATAAAATGGAATAAAATATTCAGTAGGTAAATGAAATAAAATAATTTAAAACCGGAACCTGATATATAATCTGAGCGCTATCACGGATTCATGCAATTTCCACTCGGTTTCTCAAATCAATATTAGCAAATAGCAGGTGAAATCTACATAATACTTCAGGGTCGATCAACTTTTCTTTGTAGCTCGTTGCCATGGTGACGTCTCCTGGGTCACTCTTTAAAACTATGATTTCAAAGGATAAAGTTCACTTAAAAACTGTTTTATTGACAATTACACGCCCATTCTTTTATGGCCTTTCTCCTGAGTGTGCAGGAAGTATATATTGTAATAATTTTTCTAAGAAACTCTATCACTGTTGTCTCCTGGCTTACGGGACAGAATAACAACAACAAAAAGTTGATCCACCCTTCAGCAAATTGTTCACCAGTCTAAGATATAATGGGTAACTTCATCTCTATGGTAGTGGTGAACACTTTAGGCTGTGTGATGCTGGTAACTGGGGCGACCTGGACAGCACCTATCATAGGGTTCACGAGGCTTGGTATAGCCGCGGGGAGCATAGCCTCTTCGGCACACTCATGGTATGGTGGGTACCTCGGCGCGGGGACCATAATCTCCCTGCTCATGGCTCGGACTAAGGGCTGAATTAAGCTTGTATCACCTAACCAAGAAATATCGGGCCTACGTTTGGGAGATACGATACCACAGACAGAGCCACATGTCAAACTTATACCATCCCTCTTTGGGCGTCGGGGGTTTTTGTTTACATTGATAGTCTGTCTGAGATTGGAGCTGGCTTTTCATACTTATTTTTCATTTCAGATCACATTTTTTTTTAAATAGAAAGTTCATGCAAGTAATATGAATCTACTTATTTTTATTTAATCTACTTATTTGGCTATTCGTTGTAATTAATTATTTCTTAATCGCTCAAAGTTTAACTGTTATATTTTTGTCTATTTTATAATTGTTATCTCTTTTGTTTGTACAATAAAGTGTATACATACATACATACATGCATACATTCAATTAATAATAAAGACCGTTAACTTTATTACCTTTATAATGTTTTTAATGATAAGTGCTTTAATGACACTTTACTGCGACAATATATTTTTCAATAGCCAATTCACATTATTTGCGATAAAAGACTGTCATCCTTCAATTATTTGAAATTTATTTGAAAGAACTTAGACCTTATTAACGTTTATTGTTATTAACAGAATATATTTTTTAATAAAAGAAGACCTATTTATCGGCGGTATAAAAACTTAATGAGGCGGCATTAATGGAGCAGTAATTATAAACAGATTTATCAGTTGCACGGCGACGGCCTAGCCTGATGCAACTAAATTGCGGAATTGCGCAATGCTGGTGACACATCGCGGTAATGGCAGGAGAGGGACCACGTCAAGAAAAAACGCTACGAACAAATTACAATAAAACCAAACAAACAAGGTATATTTAGGCAAAAACGAGTGACAACCAGTAGGTACTGGTCAAATGTATTAAATTCTTAATAGTTAATCTTTATCATTAACATTAGTTATCGACCTGTTTTTGGAGTTGTTGGTAATTCTGTAGCTCTGCCTACCCCACTCTGGGAATGAAGGCGTGAAGGTATGTATGTACTTATGTATCATTAACATGACCTTGGCCTCTATTCAACACGGTAAAAACCATATCGTGTTTAGCTGTTATCTTATGGTCACCGTTTTTGACAGTAATGGCGGCTGACGTCATAACAATACCATAACAGATTAACCACGACATCGTTTTTACCGCGTAGAATACCGGCCCTGCGTAGGAGCACAGTCAGATGATATAATGTCTAGGGTTTAGGAATCCAGCTATACAGACGCAGCAAGAGCGATACAGCCCCCTTGGTAGTTTATAAAAAAATCGTAGTTGATTTTCCTATAATCAGTTAAAGTAAACCAGTTAAGCTTTAGACAAGATGCATTCGGTGTTCGCGATCCAAAATGTATAAGATTGACGTTAGCCGTCAGACGGTTGCGTTTACGTTAGCGATAATCAACTTTTCTAGACTCAGAGTAAAAGTAGGTAAATACTCCAGGTAAAATTTGATTTAAGGCTGAAATTCTATGAAGGATGACAGTCTTTTATCGCCAGTATAAATCACCATCATCATCATCATGTCAGCCGGACGTCCACTGCTGGACATAGGCCTCCCCCAAGGCTGTCCACTCAGACCGGTCTTAAATGTTTGTGCTCTCACAACGGTTCTAGATCAAACCAGTAAAAAATGACTAAACTAAACTAAATTTCATGCGGACTACGTGCTTCTTAAAAAAATCTCGGTTAACTATAAATATTCGCTCAATGTGAATAAAATCGAGATTAACGACGCTATAATACAACATGGAGTATACTGACATTAATGACTTAATGAGTTTAACGACTGACTATCGGCCGCACTCAGAGACGTCAATATAATTTAATGCTAGTGACGTGCTGTCTTATTCTATTGCTATAGCAGAGAAAGTGACAGCAGCAACTTAAATCAAGCATAAAAATGTAATTGAAGTCTCCGAGTGCGGCAGTATATCACAAACGCGCCCCGCATTTTTCCCTCCAAAGTGATCCGACTATAGGCCGCACTCAGAGACGTCAATATAATTTAATGCTAGTGACTTGCTGTCTTATTCTATTGCTATAGCAGAGAAAGTGACAGCAGCAACTTTAATCAAGCATAAAAATTTAATTGAAGTCTCCGAGTGCGGCAGTATATCACAAACGCGCCCCGCATTTTTCCCTCCAAAGTGATACATCTTACCGCTCTTCCACGTCTATGTTTCTACCATATAAATGTCTTTGTTCGCGAGCAACTAATAAAGCGTAAAGCTGATAGGAAGGATGTGACGACTCTAGTCATGATTATGCACTTGGTGATTGTATTGCAACTAAGTTTTTTTTGCCGACTTGATATAGTGTGCCTCGTTCTATCACATGAAATTGGAGTAGGTAAGGCAGCTTCGTAAGTAGGTAGTAACGTAAATAAGTTATTTCTGCAATTCTCGGGAAGCTACTTAAAATCTACCTACATACCTACGTGAGGTATTGTGTTGACAATGTATAAATATAATTTAGACTTAAATCCAGATGTGTCCTATGTGTTATCTGGCAGATAACACAACAGAATTACGGTACATCGTATTTAAAATAACATCTCAACCTATTTGTGCAAAATGTGGTTACTGAATTATCAACAAGTTTTTAAAGTTGGTAATTCTGTAGCTCTGCCTATCCCACTCTGGGATTACAGTATGCATGTGAAGGTATGCATGTACGTAGGTATGTATTTAAATAACATACACACGAGTGCAACTCACGCCTTCATTCCCAGAATAGGCAGAGCTACAGAATTACCAACAATTCTAAAAACTTGTTAATAATTTTGTACCCAAATTTTGCACAATTAAATGAAAAAAAAGAGTAATCATAAAAATAACACAGATACGAGTGCATAACACCAAGACGTAAATCACAATATTATGACACTATTGTTTGTTAACTGTTGTGTAATTGTAACCTAAAGTGCGGTGGTAATAAAACACATGAAAATAGCAACAATAAAAAAGTTAAATGTTAAGTGCACCTACAAGATTTAAATTAAGTTACTTATTCCGTGAAGAATACAATCGAGCGCACCAGCCATCTGATGGTCAGTGAACGCTTAGTCTATGGTCATAATAAATATAAAAGCATTGGCAACCCTCAAAACCAATATGGAATCCTCTATGCTACCATAGAGGTATTCCATCTTAGTTATGTATGTAAAAATAACCCCGCTATATTGCGAAAAAAGATATGATACCACGCATACCCACCTAGTTTTTTTAACATGAAATAAACACATATTCTCTGAAAGGAGAAAGCTGGAAAAATAAATGCGAATCAATTCGGTTTGGACCGCGGCCAAACGCCTATGTAAGGTACGCGAGCACTTACGCTGTTGCTAGTTTCGTTGCTATTACGTTTTATGTAGGCGCTTTTGAAAGGTAAATCATTTTTATTTACCTCTGGGCCAGAGTAGTGATTTTAATGGATTATCAAATAAAAACGTCTATGAAGTAAGAGTACCTAAAGGAAAAATTTATTAACATTATACTATAGACAGAAATATAGTTTAAAACTTAATCAAGCACAAGAATAAACTGCCGCTACTATCTCCTAGACCATTGTTTTATTTATGAGATTCAGCAATTGGTGTACGTACTAACCACACAAAACATTTTTAAAATATTCAAAGTAAGGGAGCGACCACACCAGAGCTTAACGTTCCGAAAATTACGGTCCGTCAAAATTGACGCCCTGTTACAGCCCGTTCACACAGAGTCTCCGTATTTACGGTACCCGTTTTAACGGATACAACAAAAAATGATGCTTTGTTCACACATAGGCACCGTATAGCGTTCAACGTGTCCGTCATTAACTGAGAGCCCGTTCACATATTCTCCGTACCGCACCCCACACACAGTTTATTTATATCCAGTAAAAAAGTACGGATACATGACGGATACGTATTCCGTTCATCCAGTATTCGATAACAAAACGGAATGTCATAATTTAGCGGAACGACATTTTTTTACTGTATACTGAATACTGTGTCATATGTGAAGTCGCTCATACAACTCCATACGCCATCAATGAAAAAACGTATACGATAAAACGGGTACCGTAAATACGGAGACTCTGTGTGAACGGGCTGTTACCCAGTATGACCCATTCTTTTGTTTACGCAACGTCACCGTATTTTACGCGTCGGTGTGGCGGATCCTTGAAAGAGCACAATGTTTAAAAAAAAACCAATCAGTATTCTTTTTTACGTATAAGTTTCAGTTTTTTACATGTCAGTTATGTTTCAAAAACGACGAAATCAATGTTTCAGATTCAGATCCAGATCATTTATTTGCAATAAACGTGGTACAAATGGTCTAAATTTAAAAGCTAATCCGACACATTTAACCGTCGGTGACAGGATGCAAAACATGACCATGAAAACTAACAATTTACTAAGGTTCTATAATATATCTTGAAAATAAATAATTAAAATGGGAAATAAATTCAATTAAGTACATGTTAATTTTTCGTCATTAAATATTAATTTACGGAGTAGAAGCTTTTCTCAACCAACCGGAAAAGTATGGTTTTGAATCGATTGTATTTGAGATTTCTTATTTCTTCTGGTAAATTATTGAATATTCTAATCGACATTGCATAGCAGTTTTTCTTACAGATGTTTTACTTAAATTTTGGTGCGACCAGACTATCGGGATAGCGTGTATTAGTGCAGACTTCGTTTTTGTTTTGGGGTTTCCTTATGTCAACCCTTTTAAATTAACCTATTATAGGAGACCAAGGGAATAAAGGCTTGTAGTAGGTACCAACTGTTAGGCGATGGGCTTGCAACCTGTCACTAATACACTGGTAAACATGTTATCCTGGGCCTCTGTTCCCGGCGTTATAAAAACCATATCGTCTTTAACCTGTTATGATATTGTTTTGACGTTAGCCGCCATCAGTTGCAAACGTGGTTTTCGGCTAATGGTTTGATTTTAAACTTGTCGAAATCCAATACTATGGTTTTCTCAGGCCGACCTATCTCACTTCCTACGTGCGCACAGTGTCTCGATTAGTACAAGCTAGCGGGACAAAACTCATGACGTCATTTCCAGAAACTATAGATAACAACTTGTAAACAACCCTTCCCAGGTACCGAATTTAAAAAACTAATTATGTTAATCACCTCATTAAGGTACTTCATCGGGTGCAAAAGTTGACTGATAAATCAAGATCGATTTGCATTTGAAAATCAGTTGCATTCGTTGCACACTTGTGATAAGACCTCTTAAAATTGCTAGTAAAGTGGAACAAAATTTTGTGATGGAATATTCTGTTGAAGGTATGTACATCATCTTTCCATTTTTTTGTTGTACAAAAATATTTTTATTTTCGCTGTTATGTTTGTTTGAAAATCTATAAATAAATTCCATATATTTCTCATTAAGTGTAAACTTTAAAGGGTTGCAACTTTTTTTATCCAAATGTATCCACGTAGATTCTTCTGTATGTCATAGTTACAACATTCAGGCATAGACTGGTGCATATTTTAGATCCCGAAAAGCCCCGCAACTAAAATTATTATCTTTGTTTCAGAACGAGTCATAACTATGACGAAAATATTTTTTTTCGAAGAATGGCAAAAACATGAGAAAAGTGAGAGGACTAGTGCGATTTTTAATTATTTATGCGAAAAACATAATATAACCGATGTCTCTGATGAATCTTTGAGAAAATTGAAAATGAAAATTTCAAGTTTTTCTACGAAATTGAATGAAAAGTGGACTTCATCTAAGTGTAATAAAGAAATGTTTTTAAACAAACATAAGAATTGGTTGCTGAATTGAGCAGTGAAATAACAGGATTGGACCTAACTCTTATTCAAAGATTTCATGTAATTTTAAGAACTTTGTCATCGGGATATGACATAAATTGTTTAGAATTTGAAAAGTTTTGTTTTGAAACAAGAAAGTTATACCTAGAATTGTATTCATGGTACTCCATGCCCGTTACTGTGCATAAGATTCTTATGCACGGTACTGAAGTAATAAAATCTTGTCTCCTTCCCATTGGGCAGCTCTCCGAAGAAGCTCAGGAGGCAAGAAATAAGGATTGCCGTAGATTCCGTGAGCGACACACAAGGAAGCGGAGCCATATTGCCACGAATACAGATCTTTTGAGAATGCTTCTGATTACGTCGGATCCTGTTATTAACACATTTAGAGAGTTACCGCGAAAAAAGCTTAGTACTTTGCCGGCAGAGGTTCTGCAGTTGATTGTCCCACCTTCATTACCATCTAAATCATTACCAATTCGCGAATTGAATAAGGAGGATTACTTAATATCAGATAGTTCCGAATACGAAAGTAATGACGAAGGATTATCGGATAGTGACAATTAGAGTTAAGCTACTTTTAAATATTGTACTTATTTAATTATAAGTTATAGATATAATTGGTATTGTGAGTGATTAAGTTAATTATTGTAGATTTAAAATTGTTATTCGCTAGCGGGTACTTTAGAATATCCAAGACTAAGCATTGTCTGATAATGACCGTTAATGTTTTTTTTTATTTTTTATTATTGTATTTAACTAAATGATAGGCTTATTATTATTAGTTTTAATAAATATAATTTGAATTTTGAGTGTTTTTGTTAATTATTGTACCTACATTTAGTTATTATATTATTAATGTGTAAAAATTGTGTAAATATAATATAGAACCTGGAAATATTTGTTTTATTTGACTGTATGTTTTATTGGTACTAAGTATTAAACCTATGCCTGCCTTACAGGTATGTATAGTACGAGTAGATATGACTAATTATAGAGTAATCACCCACAGTCTTCCCATAAATGTTGACCAAATGGTAGTAAAGTATCTGATTCTATTTGTTTTTCTGTTAAAATATCATAATATACCTGCAAAATACAAAAACAATCAAAATAATACAAGAAATAGTTTTGTCCCGCTAGCTTGTACTAATCGAAACACTGTGTGGCAAACAGTCCGATGCCGATATGCAACGAGTGTAGGTTCCTCGGCTTCACACTTGACTCTAACCTTAACTGGAAGTGCCATGTTGACAAACTTTGCGATAGACTGAGTGGTGCCGTCTTTGCGTTGCGTAAACTGGGCAGGCTTATTGCAAATGATGCATTAATACAGGTGTACTTTGCACATTTTCACTCCCTAATGTCGTATGGCTCGCTCCTGTCTGTGGGGAAACTCCACGGATGCCAATAGGGTGATGATAATCCAAAAGCGCGCCTTACCCACGTTAGCTGGGGTGAAACCTAGGACGATATCTATGGCTTTTACCGCGTAGAATACAGACAGATTGTGCAAAATGCGCTTACAGAATTATCAACAAGTTTTTAGAGTTTTCTGGGAATGAAAGCGTGAGTTTAATATAATGTAGTAATATTATCGGTACAAACACTTCGAATCTTCTTGTTTAAAATCTTGTTCGCGACTTGGTTTAAAAAGCTATTTTATGAAAACAGTTTTTATAATTAAGTACTCAATTTTACCAAACCCTCTAATTTACTACACTTTTATCTACGTAACCCCTCTCAGGTAGGGAAGCCCATTAAAAAATGAGGCAGCGGGCATAATTACCGGTGGTAGTTCCCCCCCAGACGAGTAGTTCCCTCGAGTGGGGGTGAGTGGGGGCAGACGGTGAAAAAATGGTCTGGCTTGCAATTTATAAGCGATCCGCGCACTTGGCTTGATTAATAGTCTAGTAAGCACGTCGGCATTAAAATATAATTCTGTTTAATTTGGTTACGTTTTCAACAGTATTACAAACCAGTTTAATCGTGTTAATAAAACCCCGACGATGGACGAATTTGTACGAGTTTTTTTTTAAAGTAAGTTACTAGTTTGATAGGGATGGTTATTTATTAGATAGGGTTTGTGAACATCGGCTATACGACTAACCAGCAATTGACCTTTATCTCACCTGATTGTAAGTGAAGATAAATAAAAATTGATGAAGTCATTACTCATTACTGACATAATAGTCACCAAAAGCTAGCTTTAAAAAAATAAAACCGGGCAAGTGCATGTCTGACCATGCTCAGTGTAGGGTTCCGAAGCCGTTACTTCACAAAATCTTAAAAAACAACAAGTACCTACGTACTAATTCTCTATTTAAAGTTATTTGGTGCTTCCAGTTATATGTTGGCGTGACTAATATGTATATTCATGCCGAATTACAGCTTTCTAGTACTAAGTTTCTGAGCTAGGCTGCGAACGGACGGACGGACGGACGGACGGACGGACATGGCGAAACTATAGGGGTTCCTAGTTTGACTACGGAACCTTAAAAACACGACTGTTGCTAAACAACTTTAAATCATTCTAAATCCTAAATGATCATTCAAAATGAAAAATGTTAAAACAAAGATACCCAACTTGTCATAATCCGTGGACATTTCTTTTTTACAATATGGCGTCTGGTTACCGCCATTTTGATTTTTAATTACTGTCATTTCTTTAGTGACACTTACAAGATTAAGAGTCACCAAAATCGATCGTCGCGTTTAGTTTCTAGAGCGCCACAAAGGAACAAACATACATATATAGACTGATAAACACATTACCCTCCTCATTGGGCAGTCGGGTAAGAGTAATTATATATCTCAGCCACCATTGACTATTTAATATTTCTAAAACAACGAACCGACTTAAAAAACGACACCTTTTTAAATCATCCTAAATCATTCAAACTAAGTTACTATATCGTCGCTATGACGTTAAGTGCTCTTATATTTACTAATCAGAGTTAAAAGTAATAGCGGCTGAGTTAAGAACAACACGATATCAATATGGTAATAACTAATACCGAGTAAAATAGAGCCCAAAATAATTCATAACCTAATAGTATTAAATATTAAGATCCCAATCTAATATAATTTCAATCAATATAGCAAAGTTATGAAAATTAATAAGCTAAAATTACATTTCACTGTGTGATTTGATCAAATAATTATCAACTATTCCAAATATTAACAGATTGTGATCAAAGTTTAGGGTTTGATTAAAATGCTCATATATGGTGTTGTATATTAAATGTAAAGCTACGGTAGGACCCTGTCACAATGACAGCGTCAAAACACGAGAAAAAGATTACATAAAAATAAATAATCATTGGCTTTTTGCGACAAGGTTCTAAATATAAATGAATCACAATTAAAACTGTTCACGGTTTTATGTTGACAGTGTTGACACACAATGTATTTTTAACTTCGAAACTTAAATTAAAATAAAAACGACTCATTTAAAATGATATTTTTTTGCCTAATTATAGTAAATAATAATAAATAAATGTCAGGGGACAATGTTACACCAATTGACCTAGTCCCAAACGAAACTCTAAGCTTGTCTTTGTATGGGTACTAGACAACGATATAAATACTTATTTAGACAAATACATACTTAAATACATAGAAAACATCCATGAATCAGGAACAAATATTCCCGCTCATCACACAAATATCTGCCCTTACCGGTATTTGAACCCAGGACCACTAGCTTCGAAGGTAGGGTCACTACCAACTAGGCCAGCGCGTCGTCAACATATACTAATCAAAACAAAATAGGCGCCACACTATGTTCTACATACAAAAGAACTGTTTTCGGAGAAGGATTATTATAACGGATCTTAACCTGTAATTTTTGAATTTACTACCATTCGAACGCTGCAATGTTCAACTTAGAAGCTGTGTTTTTTTTATTTTTGTCCCATGTTTTGTTTTTACCGTGCCAAATTCATACAAAATGAGCAAAAATATGCAACTTTTTAAAAACCACATACACGGTAAAAACAAAAAAACGGAAAAAAAAAACCTTGTAAGTTGAACATTGCAGCTTTCGAATGGTAGTAAATTCAAAAATTACAGGTTAACATTCGTTATAATAATCCTTCTCCGAAAACAGTTCTTTTGTATGTAGGACATAGCGTGGCCCCTATTTTGTTTTGATTAGTATATTTTACTTAAATTTAAAATAACACTTTTTAAAATTAATTTTACAGTTTTCGAACCTAACTAAAATATGTCACGTTTCACCTCCCAGCGATTTGTCATCAAGCCTCTGTTGCATTATGGACTGCTCGTTTCATCAGTGGAGTCCGCGTCTGCGAGTTTTCGCCAAGTCATCGGGATCATCCATCATCATGATTAATGTAAACGGCTTAAAAGTTAATAAAATGGCCAACTCCGCATGTCAGGCCTGGGTTCCGTATTCTGTCGGTAAACATCTAGGTGATTCCCTCAAACAACTAGCGGGCCTAGTATAGTTACGTTTATCGTATGACAAAATGTGGACAACGCATCCGTCACCCTCATACTTATATACGTGTCAGATAGTGACAGATGTTTTATTCACATTTTGTCACGCAATAAGCACAGCCATATTATATTAGGCGCTTTCGGAGGCCCTTGCCATGATGCATTGCGCTAACTAACATTTCTATTCGATTCATTTTTAAACCAATCGCGTCACTGGTACAGTGACTTTTCGTATCACGTCATCTACGAGTGACGCGATTGGTTTAAAAACGAAACGGATAGAAACTCTAGTTGACGTAATGCATGGCTAGGGACTCAGTTCGTCGATAGATAACTAGACTCCTGAGGTTACTTGTACTAAAAATAGTAAATAATACGGTCGTTGAAATAAAGATCTAGTGCAAACGAAGTAAAGTGGAATTTCTTTTGTTTTTATGTCAAATGGTCAAATTAGACAATGGCTTTACTTCATTCACAATAGATTCATATTCCATTAACGGATTTCGTTGTATGGTGGGCCTTTAGGAGGCTAGGACCTCTATCCAACTAGGTAAAAGCATATTGCCTTTGACGCGTTATACCTACGCGTATTATCATTTTTAACTCTGCATAAGAGCATTTTTTTAACAACACGGAAACACGTCAAATGAAATACGGTTTTACCGTGTAGTATTTTTAGGCTTGTAGTACTGTTAGGCGATGGGCTTGCTACCTGTCACTAATATACACTGTTAAACATCTTAGCCTAATTGTGCAAATTGTGGTTACAGAGTTATCAACAAGTTTTTGGAGTTGTTGGTAATTCTGTAGCTCTGCCTACCCCACTCTGGGAATAAAGGCGTGAAGGTATGTATGTATGTATGTATGTATGTATTTTTTTTTCGATAATGGTACTTGTTACGTCCACTTTCACAACTAAGATTTCATAACTGGTTATGAATAAGGATTTTTATTCACTGTTTCATAACCAGTTATTAAACAAGACTTTTTTTTCCATTTTCATAATCAGAAAATAGGTAGGTTTAGGTTATGTTAGCTTTGCAGCAGGCCCGGAGGGCCAAGCCACCCAGAAATAGGAGCTCCGCGCTAGCGGAGCTCCGTCGACACTGTCCAATTGATTTGAAATAAGAGTGGTATCTAGGTTCTGGTTATGAAAATGGAAAAAAAGTCTTGTTTAATTGGTTATGAAACAGTGAATAAAAATCCTTATTCATAACCAGTTATGAAATCTTAGTTATGAAAGTGGACGAAACGGGTTACGTTGCGTTTGCCCTCATCTTGGTCTCACTTGATGTAAAAAAGTCGGACTCGCGCACGAAGGGTTCCGTACCATTATCTATACAACATTAGATACCTACTATACCAGTTGCTGTTATTAATATCGAGCAAAATGCGGCCAAAAAATCACGTTTGTCGTATGGGAGCCCCATTTAAATATTTATTTTAATTTGTTGATATAGCGGCAACAGAAATACATCAACTGTGAAAATGTCAACTGTCTAGCTATCACGGTTCAGAAGATACATCCTGGTGACAGACCAACGGACAGTGGAGTCTCAGTATTAGGGTCCCGTTTTTACCCATCGGGTACGGATCCCTAGAAAACAATATTAGCCCAGGGTTATATCAAAAATAGCCACCATTTAGTACAAGAACGAAACTTACATGATCATACCCATATGTATGGAAGTGCGTGTGTCAAGAGAATTGACACACGCACTTCCATATTCTATTGTATAGAATTCTATTGTATTTTATTGTAATTTTCGGGATTTGTAAGTATCTATAATTTCACAGAGCCTTGGTATTCTAACTGTTATACTATGCAATTACTTTCTAATAATAATGATTTCCACTAAACGCATCAATTCACAAACCGCGAATTAACATTCCAAATGAGCGGTTATCCAAACTTGCTGCTAAAGCATATGAAATGAAATTAAAATAAATTTATTTTAGGCGTCATTTTCACTTACATATAATATACACATTCATACACTGCACGAGGTCAATCAAACCCTTTCAAAACAGTTCTGTAGCAAAAAAAAAGCTAAATATCCTATTTAGGACCAACGTTTACACATAAGGAAAACAAGTTTGTCTGTCCGTTGACCCCGCCACATTAAGGCTGGCTGCACACCTGCGAAACTGAGCCATCTTAGAAATTTGTAAAACGGTCAGCCACGCCACGTGTAAAATACAAGAATACGATGCGAAACAAGGGTCTATTATTTAAATCAAACAATGCCGTCTCTTTCCAAAGACATGAAAGACAAATATTACCTGCTTTTGTCAAAGAAGAGCATAAACAATTACTAAATTCAAAGCTTTATTATTTTATACGTTAGTGATATAAATAAAAGACAAGTACAGTCTGTGAGCACGTAGAAGAGGGTTCGGTTTAGTACTTCTCTCTCACTCGCTCTTAATAAGATCGTATGAGAGCGAGTGAGAGAGAAGTACGAAACCGAAGCCTCTTCTAAGTGCTCACAGACTGTAACGCAGTCTTGACAGAACCGCGCGGAGCTAACCCCATATGCTTTAATTTAGTCCCAAAGAGAAACTACCATTCTGCCCTTCTACGGAGAAAAGGCACAAGTGCACATATTTCATAGAAGCATATTAAACTCTCACATGTTATAAATAAGGTTGGAAGTGCAGTACAACTCATATAATAGATGTGCCTTTTTTCCGTAGGAGGGCAGTATTTTACCAAAAAATAGTCCCCGCACGTGATATCCATGAACTTATTTCTCTAATAAGTCCATGTGAGTATCTATAAATAACTTGGCAAAACAGGTCCTAAACAGGTGTGAAAGCCATTAATAAATAAAACAAAATGTATTTCTGTCACCAAATCAAAGCTCTCGCAAAATTTATGAAGACGATAAACCTAACCATATACCAGGGTCCATGGCCTTTTTATGGCATAGAGAAGCCAAACGATCACACAGGCCACCTGATGGTAAGTGGAAACTGTGACCCATAGACATTCGCATTCACAAGACTGCAATCCGACGACTGCACATACATTGAGAATGATGGAATGCCTCTATGCTAGTCATTTCACCGGCTGTCTTATCCCCAAACCGGAACACAACAATGCGAACACTGCTGTTTAGCGGTAGGTTAATGGATAAGATGGTGGTAGCGATCCGGATGGACCCTGAACAAGGTCCTACCATCAGCTAAGGTTAAGGTTATTCCACTATGGTTTCCCCTGTCTTGCTTCACTCTTAACAGTACCATCAGCCATAACGTCAACACTGTAATAAATAATGACGATACCGGAATGAAGGTCCGGTGCTCGTTTGCAATCTGCCTGACATCCCACGCCAACGATCTCGCCTGGTCCAGTCCTAAGCAGCCCTAATCAAAACAAAGAACCCCGAAATAACCTGGTGACTGCATCCTCGCGGATGAGTACGTGGACCCACGGGCAATGACACTCTGAAGTCTCTGTATTATTTTATGTTGAGATGCAGTTTAATGTTGAGATGCAGTCAATAGGTACTTTTGTTTACAACCTACAAATTTTAGAAGGAAGCACTTAAGACCGAGCCCGCAGTGGCGCCCTCAATTATTATTATTATTGTGATTTTTAATTACCGAAAGTATTTTCTTGAAATCGAAGAGTGGATTTTTGTTGTAAAAATGAAGGGTAAGTCGCTGAGTACCTAAAACGTAGTCTGACAAATTCGCGTTATGACAAAACTTCATTTCAAATTCGCTATTCGTCTAAGTCGATATTGACCTGTTACTTATATTACCTATTTCGCAATATGACCCAAACGCAGTAAGCCTAAGTAGCTGTTTGTCCATTTCGCGATACACCTAATTAGCAGTTAGGCTAAAACACGTTACGCCTATAGACAAAAGTATAACAAATATGAGGTAAGTTTAGGTTATGTTAGTTTTGCAGCAGGCCCGGAGGGCCAAAACCACCCAGAAATAGGAGCTCCGCGTAAGTGGAGCTCCGTCGACTCTGTTAAAATTAATTTTGGGGAAGAAGGGGAAATTCGCTTTTGGACAAAATCGCATTAAGTTCAAGTCTCACTCAGCTGAATTCGCTTTTGGACAAAATCGTAATAAGTCCTAGTCTCACTCTGCCGAATTCGCTTTTGGACAAAAACGCAAAAGGCCTAAAGCGATGTTACATCAGAACCAAGCTACTTATATAGTTCTAAAATTATTTTAACAATTCAGAATGTTTTGCCACTAAAATAGTTATATTCTTAAGGGTGAGCAATGTTACCCCCTAGGGCTAAAATAACCCGGTTTATGGTAACCCTGCATTTCCGAGTGCATATAATCCAAACCAATTTAAAGCTGAGCAGGTGGAATCGCAGCAAGAGTTAATAGTCAAGAGCAAACACATTTTCTAGAAAAGAAAATGATGTTCGTGAAACCTAGCTAACTCGCTTTCTACTTACAATTAGAAAAACCGTTCGCAAATTAGTCCTTCTGTTTGGGATAGACGATGCCACAGGCACACATGCACACATGATAAACTAACAAAACCCCATTGTTTAAAAACACCGTGCTTGTGTTTGATTTTAATTTGCGAATTTTGCGATTCTCTATTTATACTTGCTGCTTACACACGTGCAAGCGTAGGCAAGGCCAAGTAGTGCATGCTTTGTTCTTGCACCATGTCACACTAATAATAATAATCGCACTAATATTATGTGTGAAAGTTGAAGATTGTCTGTCTGTATATTTTTGTGCTTCGCGTTGAAACAGCTGGAGAAATTTGGATGCATTTTGGAATGGAGATATAGTTTATCCTGTATTAACAAATAGAAAACTTTATATAACCAAATCGCTGACAAAAGCTAGTTAATCATAGTGTTCCCACAGTATTTTCGATCTTGTTTATACAGACAGTGAAATAACAAGCATTGAGATTTGAGGCAAAATATCTCATCCTCACAATTGGCAAAGCATTTGCACTCAACGTTTCGTCTCTTTACTTTCTGAACCTGGTATTTGATCGAATAGTTACATGGGAAAATCACTCATGTTCCCTTAAAGAATAATGACTATACGTTCCTATCTAACTACATATTCGATCAGATACGGAGTTGAGAAAGTAAAGGGAGAATTTCCAAGAGTATTTGATTGATTTGATTTGATTTAATTTATTGATAAAAAATAATATTTTACATGTCACATTTAATAAACTAACTTAACTAATTATACTAATTATACAAAAATTACACATTCGTTTGTTCCAAGCTAGAATTTCCAGCTATAATGTCTTTTGACATTTTCTGACTATAAATTCATCTATAGTGTAGCACGCTAGATCCAGTAGCAGTTTTTTCAGTCTACGTGCAAATATTGCGTCACTGGCCGCGTCAACCAATTCAGTAGGGAGAGTATTGTATATTTTAGGACCCATGACACCAAGCGACTTCCGAGTCTTAGCAAGTCTATACCTCGGGACTATCAGATGGTTCTGCCTTCGAGTACTTCTGCCGAAGGTTTGCGCGTGCGCCCTATACTCGTGGAGGTTCGCCCTAACGTGTGAACAGGCAGTTAGTATGTAAACACTAGGCAATGTAAGTATCCTATGTTGCCTAAACAGTTCCTGTGCAGGATGATCCGGGGGTTTTCTAGCGATTAGGCGTAACGCACGCTTTTGTAGCTTAAACAGTCTATCGCGGTCTGCCGCCGTTCCCCATAGGTCAACACCTTGGATTAGTATGGAATGAAAGTAGCCATAATACGCCTTTTTAATATTTTCAGTTGATAAGCTATACTTACCATCATCAATTTACCTAACCTGTGTGCTCGTTTTCCTTCTCCGTGTCATCAAAAAACTATCATCATCATATCAGCCGATAGACGCCCACTGCTGGACATAGGCCTCCCCTAAGGCTCTCCACTCAGACCGGTCTTGTGCTTTTCGCATCCACCGCGTTCCCGCGATCCTTACAAGGTCGTCACTCCATCTTATTGGAGGCCTACCTACAGCTCGTCTCCCGGTCCGCGGACGCCACTCAACAACCTTCTTGCCCCATCGGCCATCAGTCCTGCGAGCGATGTGCCCCGCCTACTGCCACTTCAGTTTAGCTATTTTTCAAAAAAACTATAATACGTAAATGTAAATATTTATTGATATTACAATTCAGTTAGTACCTGCACGTGGCAAAGTTCCACAAATTACACCTAGTCTGCCAGGTCGCTAACGCAGCAAAGTTGCCGCCGCAATCGCGCTCTTGTTTAGGAATTTTGCAAGTCAAATATGCAAGTCCCGCGTGCAAGTTAACTAACCCGTGACGGATTGCCGTGCGCGACGACTGACGAGCTTGTCATCCAGGCAGTTATGTTGCTGTCGGCTAACGGTAGCATGCGGCGCTTTTAGAACCGTATTTATTATCATTAAGCGAGAGATAGAAAACTGTCATGTCATTCTTACCTGAGATGAGTTTAGCCAGTTAAGTTAAGAAGTACCATCTAATATGATAAATCGGCCATCAGTCCTGCGTGCGATGTGCCCCGCCCACTGCCACTAAGTTTAGCTATTCTTCGGGCTATGTCGGTAACCTTAGTTCTCCTGCGGATATCATCATTTCACGCAGGACTGATGGCCGATGGGGTCAGAAGGTTCTTGAGTGGCGTCCGCGGACCGGGAGACGAGCTGTGGGTAGACCTCCAACAAGATGGAGTGACGACCTTTTAAGGATCGCGGGAAAGCGGTGGATGCGAAAAGCACAAGACCGGTCTGAGTGGAGAGCCTTGGGGGAGGCCTATGTCCAGCAGTGGGCTGACATGATGATGATGAAGAGATAGAAAACTGTCATGTCTTTCTTACTTGAAATCAGTTTAGTCTGATGCGAAAATGACTGTATAGGTAAAGTCAAAAAGTTATTCATACATACTAATATTATAAATGCACTCTTGTGTGTTCGTTTTTTACGCTTTCACTAGCTCAACCAATTTAACCTTTCGAACGCCTTACTTCAAATATAAAATGTGTCACTGTTAGGCCAACATGTTTGCTATGCTATGCATTGGAATTCAATTCACACGAAACAGTCTCTTTTAATCTTCAGGCTGTGGTGGCTGACAATGGCATAAGTGGCACGACTTCCAGTTGTCGGCCAGAGGCACCAGACTCCACTGTGGCGTTCAAAAGGTTTAATAAATAGATAGCTTGAGCCCCGGGGGTACCTTTTACCTAGGAAACTGGACAATTCCCGAGAAAACAGCAAAAATGGACTTATACGCGGACGGAGTTGCGGGCAAATAAAATCGAAACTAGAAATAAAAATAGTGTGCAGAAAACTACACAGTTACATAACAGTGCAATACAACCAATGATTTTATTATGAACTAGAGCCCAGTCAGTCTAGAACGCAAACCGAACCTGGAGCTGGACGTAAATTATTAAACGTTTTGTCCCGTTGGAACTGGTAGGAATTACCATGTACACACATTAGGCACCGATGGCTCACAGGGCTCGTTCAAAATGCGCACCATCGCTAGTTGATGGCAGTGAATACGTTGGCGAATTCATTGCCGTTAACTCCGTATCGAGTTGTTTTTTAAGGAAGTGCGGAGCTCAACAACAAGGCAGCGAATTATCGATTAATTCATTTATTTATCTGATTACTAAGCGCGTTTAGCTTTGTTGGTACTACTGGCTACAAAGCTCAATTTTAAAAAATACTGTGACTCGACGCGAGCCACACCGGCGCGAGTGAGATAAAAAATTGAAGAAGAGAAGATGTTATGAGAAATAATAAAAGTCATATGGCGAGAAGAGTTTTAAATATGAATGTGGAAGGGGGAGACCTAAGAAGAGATGGATGAAATGTGTGAAGAGCATAGCAAAAACAAGGGAGTGACGGCTGATATGATGTTTGGAAGAAAGCTATTGTGCTGCGGCGACACCAAAAAGATTGAGATAATGGCAGGTCTCGTATGGAATCCCTAATAGTAATTTATCCTAATGCATCGTTTGTCCGAATTTTCATTTATCCTAAAGCCATTTCCGCTTAAATTTTAAGCAGATATTAATGGAACACTTGAAAAGTCGTCTGACTCATCTGAAATCCAGATTAGGGCAAATGAAAATTGATGACATCCTAAAGATGATGATGATGATGACTGTAACACGGCGATAAATCATTTTCCGATGGAGATAACTATATTAAAGTACTTACCTTGTTATTTCAGCGAGGATTCCACAGTAGATAACAACAGTAGTGTGCCACAGTGGAACCCGAATAATTTAGCGATCGCGGACATTTCGACTTGACTGCATGTTCAACAACGGGCCCGAAATCTCTCGGTGCAGTTAGCGCATAATATAGGATGCACTTGCACACCACCAAGAACTAGTTCTAAGCGGATATGCAAGGCGGAACATCGAATACGTTATTCAGGAGACGACGGCCAGACGACAAAGGCGGAGGAACAATGGATGGGATAGGGAGCACAACATGTCCCAACGCGATAAATTTACCATTCAATGTTATTTTGCAAGAACCTCCTTTTGTAAGAGAAATATTAAATGAATAAGTTTCAAGATTTTTCAAAACTATATTATTTAAAAGGAAGCTTCGGTTGTATCTTTTTGTTGTATTTCAGTATTTTCCAATAACGGTAACTGGGTCAATAAATATGGCAGTAGTGACAGCAGGATCTGCGCTATACATTCAAGGGAATTGATTGCTAGAACACTTCGGACTACATCAACGTCACAATGTAAATAAAATCATAACAAGTTTCTTACGTTTTGATTTCGTGTCACTTTGACAAAGTCCAAAGTGGTCTAGGAATAATTTCCCCTTAGTATTAAAGTAGACCCACCGAGTCTGGTCTGAACTAGTTAGTTTGGTCCCGATAAGGAGATAGCAAAAAACTTACAGATGGTAACATAATCTAGCCTCATTTTTAAGGACACGAAACTATTTTATATAGGACTCGAATCATTTTTTTTCGTGAATCGTCTTTGTACATCCTTGCAATTTTTTTGTCTATTCTATAATTGTAATCTCTTTTGTTTGCACAATATAGTATTTATATACACACATACATAAATACAATAAAATACCAGCTTATGTTCGCTACATTTGAAAGTGATTTCGCCCGTAATTTATTATTCCTTCAAGAAATCAGTTTTTCGAAATGAAAGTAAGTATCTTATATCGTTCTTATGCTTGCATACTGAAGCCATTGAACCTATAATGCCATCTTAATTATACTAACATTTTTGGATCAACTGGTTTCAAACCTTTTTTATATTTTATACCCCACAGTTCAATGATCGTGAAACAACGAATTTTATAATTATAAATAAATGCAGGCGACCTTGGTAACCATTTACTGGCTAAAACGAAATATTATCAAAACGAAAGGATAACATAACAGTGGATAAATGTGATTTAATTATAAATAAAATATTTAATGCCTGTTTTATTCATCATCAATCATCATCCTATATTTGTAATCAAGTTCTTGAAAACGGCTCTAAAGATTTCGATGAAATTTTCAATATGGAGATTTATGGGGGCGGGAAATCGATCTGTAAAGTTGTCAACTTCGGGAAAATTCGTTTTCAAGCCGAGCGAGATATACGTAGGTATAAGGTTATAAGATATAATAATCGCACTGTCAGATGAAAAGTGTAGTAACTCAAAATACAACTGTATTTTAAAATCAACCTTAATACAACGTCTATGAGCTTGAAACAAAACTAACAATGATTTTGAGTTGATGCTGTCTTGATCTAGCAGTGAGATTAAAGTTATAAATCTAACCAAAAGCTGTATAACTTATGTGCCATGTGATGACAATTAAGCCATTAAAATACGAATAAATGACGCTCGGTCATCCACGTACACACAACATCACACCTAACTAACCATTAAAGACAGAGCAGAGAGAAAAAGAAAGAGATGTATATATGTGTATTATGTCAACTTTTATGCATTCTAGTGCGACTCTCTTTCATGCAATATTTCAGATTTCTGAAGTGTATAGCTAGATGTGTTGCTGTGTGTAATATTATAAAATTTTAGTATGTCTAATATTGGTGTAGGTATACCTACGTAATAAGTGTAATAACTTTTTTCTTTAAATCTCATTAAATAATACATTTTCATGTATTCAACAATAAAACGTCGTCTTCCTCAATAGCTCGACTTCGTTAAACAGTACGTACTAGAAATAAATCACCACAGAATCTATTGACCAACTTAAGTGCTCTTGTAAATATGACCATACCAGACATATTTTACAAAGTTCAATAAAAAACAGGTTAATTACCAGCGTAGAGGCTTTCCATTTCAATTTCTAGACTTCGCGGTCTCGTCATACCTTCAGGTAACTTGGGTCCACTTTGGTTCAGCTGCGTGAATGGTACACCTTTCCCTTTTGTTAATATTTTATTTTCCTTTATTATTATTGATATTTTTTGTCTGTGAGTTATTGTTGTGAATAAATGCTTTACTTACTTACTTACATTACACTGTCTACTTTCCAAAGTGTCTACTTTCCCAAACTGTCTACTTTCCAAAGTATCTACTTTCCCAAACTGTCTACTTTCCCAGACTGCGTCAGATGCCGCTTATCATTAGGTGGCCGGTGCCCGTCTCCCAGATTTCCATTAAAATCTGTTACTACACAGGATATCACATTCGCATAACATCATACTAGAAAAACACGATATTCGCAAAACATGATATTTACAAATAGTCGGGTATTGGTTATAGAAATCGTTGGCAGACAGAACAATAGGCTCGCAGGGCCAAACTACCTAGAAATAGGAGCTCCGCGGCAGCGCATGACGTCTTGCTAATGCACTGTGGTCCCATAGAAGGCCATAAGTCCGGATTGTTGGTATAGCCCAGTCATAATTTCTCTATGCCTAATTACTCACTAGTAGCCATACATCCATAAACTATAAATAGTTTGCAAATCATTTGAAATAATCATTACGTTTCGGACCTTCAAAGTGAACGCATCTGCCACTCGTAATTAGCGTTATCAGTAAGTCATTAAAGTGAAAGTTTGTTTACGACATATATCTCAAGATCATTTGTGTATTAATCATTTACATCATTATGGAAGTTGTTGATAAAGGTATGTTTTATTATTATTTGTATTTTTGTTACATATTTAAACAACAAATGTTGAGTTATTTGGGGTCTACGTGACCTTCATTGTAAATAAAATATTTAACTGCTACGAATATTTCATAAAAGCTTTTAACTATTTCCGAACGATTCCGGAAGATTGACTTTATATTCGTTGCATTGCTTATAAAGTATATTTTACTTGCCGGACTTTGCCGGACCCCAGGATATGAGCCCCCTACGAAAGTCGTAGCACGGGCTACAAGATAGAGCTAACTGTGTTAAAATATTAACAACTGTTTATATACATTTTCGTTTTCTTCCAGGTACTTTTTTCCACTGCACAGTTTCGAGGATGTACATATTCGAACAGTGGCATATTGCTACTGGTTCGGAAGCAGAAAAAATACGTCATTATAGTCCAATTACTTCTACAACTGGTGCCCAAGGATGCTGAAAACTTAGATGTAGAAAAATTACGTGATGCTGTGGAAATTGATGTTACGCAAATAAAAAAATATTGGAATAACGTTAACAGAACCCGTAGGGATCTAATACAGAAGTATGGTGATTGGTTGAATATAACTGAAACCGTAGATTTACCCAAAACTACATCCGACGTCGCTGCCGCTGCTGCCACATCTACCTCCCGGCAAGTGTTATCCGATGACTTGGGTAACAATTCAAAATTAGGGCGACCGAAGAAAAACTATGCATCGTGCAGCAAGAGGACTCAGCGCAGAAGATTAGAAGAACTTTTTGCGTTAGATACGGCTCGGCAGCTTGTTCAGGAATATCCATGGTATAATTTACCGGCTTCTGTGCACAAGGTTCTCATTCACGGGGCTGAAGTGATCGATCATGTTATTGTTCCTATTGGAGAGCTTTCAGAAGAAGCTGCCGAGTCCACAAATAAAAATATTAAGATGTTCAGGCTCAGTAATACTAGGAAAATGTCACGCAAAGTAACAAATGAGGATCTTTTAAATCGGCTTCTGTTAAATTCAGACCCCCTGATTACGGGTCTCAGAAAACTCACCAAGATGAAAAAATCGGCTTTATCACAATCAGTAATTAGTTTATTGCATATCTAAAGTTAATATAAGACTCATTAAAATCATTAATTTTAAATGTAAATAATTTTAAGGGGATTACTTATCACTTGTAGCAGTACCTTGGGTGTCAACTTTGTAAATATGTTTTTCTAGACTTTTTGTATTTTTTTATATTTTTAATATTAATGAGATTTTATTTTGATGAAACATATTTTGTAATATATTATTTTGTAATAATTAGACATTTGTAATAATTAAGTAAATTTTGCAAGATTTTTTGTTATATTTATAATTTTTTTTATTATGAATTACATAAATTAAAGCTATATTTTATGGTTTTTATTATAGATTTAGTATTAATAAATATCACTGTATTTTTCGTTTGAGGGTTTCATTGATATTTTTGGAGAAATCGAATTTTGACACTTTCTTCATACACCCCGAACCACAGTGTAATGTGATGTTTTGCTACTATGACGATTTGCGAATGTCATATTTTGCGAATATGATATTTTTGATAATATCATGTTTTGCGAATATGATATCCAACGACGGAGGGATTAAAAAAGACACGATATCAGCTATGTACATGGTGAATCCTGACTTATGTCTTTGTCCTCCAAGAGCGAGCGCGTTGGCCACAACGCTGAAAACAAAATCGCATCTACGCATGATACGCTTTAGCAAAACCAAATCTTTCAATTTAATAGTAAGACGGTAAATGCATTAGCGATTCTGTTAGATACGTCCTTTAGTGGTAAAGAAGGCTGAATATAGAAGGCCACTGAAACCCGCCAAACTCTGATCAGGTTTAATTGGATTTAGTGCAAAGTAGTTCAGCTGAAGGTTGTTTAATACTTAGATATTTAATAAGGATAAGTATGGATTGGTTTAAAAAATATATGGGTCTTAAATCCTATTTACCATCTGTTGTCCCATGTGCTCGTTAGCCTGCCACATGCGTTAAAAAAAATTTATGTGTGTTCAAAAACATAAATGTAAAAAAGTATCTACTTTTATTAGAATCTAAATTTACTACCATCTGTTGAAATTGAAATAAAAAAAGAAAAGACACGTGTTTATTAAATATCAGCAACGAAGCGCGAGCACAGATTCAAGCACGCGAGTAATATATTTAAATTAAATAAGTTATTTCTTACAAACGAGGCAACACAAAAAATCCTCGGCGACCTATCTCAATGTTACGTTCATTAACCTTTTTAACTATCCTCTTTTTTAGGGTTCCGTACCAAAATGGTAAAAAAGGAACCCTTTTGGTGAGACTTTGATGTCTCTGTCCATCTGTCTGTTTGTGTGCCACAGCAGCTTTTTCAGAAACTTTAGAACTTATCAACTTGAAATTTGGCATAGTTGTATTAACGTGCTTGCCTGCATCTGTTTTCAGTAAAAACAATATGAAGTTATGACAGGTTGCAAGCCCATCGCCTAGCAGGATTAAGGGGAGGGAATAGGGTCTTGTTATGCGATTGGCTTGCATCCTGTCACTAATAAGCTGGTAAACATCTTAGCCTAATTTTGCAAAATGTGATTACATAATGATCAACAAGTTTTTAGAGTTGTAGGTAATTCTAATTTTCTTTAATCGGTTTTTGGCTTTGCATGCCTTGCCTACCCCCTCTCTGGGAACGAAGGCGAGAGTTTACGTATGTAGGGTAAACTGACCTATAATTAGCCACCTACCAATTACTGGCCCCATGAACTTTAAAATAATGTAATAGAGACGATAATTCAACAATCACTAGGTGCCAGTAACTGGTATTTTAGTGGCCAGTTACTAGGTGTTTTACCCTATGTAATATGAAACATTTTTTCTAAATATTTGAAAAGGGGTCTGATATGGTAGGGGTTGAAAAATTAAAGTGAATTGATTACCTTTAGCAAACGGGGTGTCATATGAAAGGGCTCTACCTGCGAATTTTAAAATATTTTTTGTATAATTTTCCGTGACGATTTTCCGAAAGTTCATAACAAAATAAGTGTTTTCTTTTGAGTTTTCCAACCAATATTATCTTAATTATTTAGTTTTGTTTTTAACCCTAGACGCATAAACACAGATATCATAAATTTAATTTAGTTTGTATGTGTGTCTTTCTGTGAAATCGTAGTTCTCAAAAGTATGGATAGATTTAGACCCGGTCTAATTGGGATGGTTCTTAACTAAGTTTGATCAAAATCGGTTGAGCCGGTTAGGAGTCAACAGGGCTGAAAGTAGAATCGTCATTCATTATTCATCATTATTTCTGTGTTCTCCTGCAGACTAGTGCTGGATTTTGAAATGCAATGATGATAAGATTGCTCTTCATTATATCTTTTAATTCTTATGCCGTATTTACCCGCGTGGTTTAGGACTGCGTTAATAAGCCTTCCGTCGTTGGATATCATATTCGCAAAACATGATATTCCGAAAAATATCATAAAAGCAAAATATCATATTCGCAAATCATCATAGTAGCAAAACATAACTATTATTAAGACATGAATTAGACAGTGTCGACGGAGCTCCGCTACTGCGGAGCTCCTATTTCTGGGTGGTTTGGCCCTCCGGGCCAGCTGCAAAACTAACATAACCTAAACCTACCTACGATTTTATAATAAATCCCGACTATTTGTACATATCATGTTTTGCGAATATCGTGTTTTGCGAGTATGATGTTATGCGTATATGATGTTTTGCAAGTATGATCTTTTGCGAATGTGATATTCACATATGAAAGGTTAATAAGTTTTAACTTCGTCTTGGACTTACTTCGCTATTTGGAAGACTGATCACAGTAACATCTACGCTTTGAATGAGTGGATTTATATAGATTACTGCACTCCTTAGCCAATAAGCAGTATCCGAAATTCAATGATCAAAGCAGTTTTAATTCTACTGTAATAGTATTAAGGTTAATATTGCTACAGGGATTTTATCTGAGATATTACCTATTGGCTTAGATTACTAGAGGACGGCCGCGAATTCGTATATACGCGTAGAATTAGCCGCTAATCCTCCTATTTGACGACGAGCTGGCCTAGTTGGTAGTGACCCTGCCTACGAAGCTAGCAGTCCTGGGTTCAAATCCCGGTAAGGGCAGATATTCGTGTGATGAGCGCGAATATTTGTTTCTGAGTCATGAATGTTTTCCATGTATTTAAGTATATATTTATCTATATAAGTATATTATATCGTTGTCTAGTACCCATAGTACAAGCCTAGAGCTTAGTTTGGGGCTAGGTCAATTGGTGTGACATTGCCCTCTGATATTTATTTATTTATTTATTTATTTAACCTCTTAGGGGATTTAGGATTTCCAAACATTCCTTCTTAGTGCATCTCTAGGATATCTAAATGATAAGGACTGTTCAATTTACTAAGCGGACATACTTAATTCAATATTAATCCTTCAACTAAAAAAATACTGATAGGCAGTGGCTGGTTATAACATAAACACAGACCAGTCTATCAAGTGTCGTATTTTTTTTTTTAATTGTCTATATATTTTTCACGATGGAGCGAATTAATATTAAAGAACGCAAAATTAATCTTGCAAAAATGGTGTACAGGCCAATTTTCACTGCGGAAAATTGCGAATGAGTTTAAATATTCCAAGTCAGCCGTGTTTCAAATCATAAAAAAATTTGGAGAGCATCATACGCTCGACGATTTACCGAAATCGCGGCGGAGAAGTGGCCCGGCAAACCCACATGTCGAAGAAAAAGTCGTGCGGCTGTTAAAATCAACAAAGTACATGTCCGTTCGTGAAATTGCTAAAAAAGCAGATATTAGCGTAGGCACTGTACAAAATATCAAGAATAGAAATAATATACGGACATATAAGAAGCAAAAAATGCCGAAAAGAAGTGCCGAGCAACAAATACGGTCCAAAAAAAGATGCCGCAATTTATACGATATTTTGCTGCAAAATAAATCTCGATGCATTCTCATGGACGACGAAACGTACGTGAAATTTGACACCAGTACGTTACCGGGGCCCCAGTATTACAATGCGGCTGTAGGAGAAATTGTACCCGATTCCGAAAAAACCATAAAAAATTACAAATTCGGGAAGAAAGTCCTTTTATGGCAGGCAATTTGTTCCTGTGGCCTCAAAAGTACGTCTTATTTTGCAACTGGAACTATTGGTGGCGAAATTTATAGAAAGGAACGCATCACAAAACGGTTACTTCCTATATATAGAAAGCACAGTATTCCCCCTTTGTTTTGGCCTGATCTAGCGAGTGCTCACAATGCTGGTGAGACTGTGGTGCTATTAAATTCAAAAAACATCGATTTTGTTAAGAAAGAAGACAACCCACCAAACTGCCCGGAGCTCCGCCCCATCGAGCGATACTGGGCCATTGTAAAAAGATACTTGAGGAAGGATGGCCGAGAAGCTAGTACATTGGCAGAATTTAAACGCATGTGGTTTGCTGCTTGTAGAAAAGTATCCAAAAGCGATGTGCAAACACTTATGCGACGAATCCGGGCTAAAGTCCGAAATTTTTACCGTTGTATTTTTTTTTTTTCTTGTGTTATATATTACTTTATTTTAATATTGTAAATAAATATTCACCGTAATAAAGATATATTTGTTATAAAAAATCCGTAAATGAACCTATTTTTGATGTCCGCTTAGTAAATTGAACAGTCCTTATTCAAGGAATATCAAAATTTCAAGTGCCTAGATCCAGCGGTGTCGGCTGTGCATTGATCGATCAGTAGTGGACCGATTTTTGACATTCGAGTGTTCGATTTCAAAACCGAGCGGTAGAAAACATTCGAATGCGAAAATCTTTCACGATTAATTATTCTCGTCTGTGGATGTCTATGGCATTGTGCTAGGTTTGTTTATGTTTCGTGTACTTCCAGGCATACGTACCCAACAGGTTTGAAAGATGTCAAATGATACTTTCTAATGATAGAATTCAAAACGAATGCCACGGACAACTCGTGTACATATTTTTTTACCGCTCGCAAGTCAAAAATACCATTTCATTGTTTTTTGTGTCACTTTCGAGTGAAACTTTCGAGCGCTCGAAAGTCAAAAATCGGCCCCCAGTGTATCAGTTCGTTTCTCCTTTTATATATACACACATATAGATTTTTACAACGCCGCAGCTAACCATTTATTTCAGAATCGTAATCTACAGTAAAATCTAATCTATTTTTCAATACACAACTTAATCCAGTTCGTCGGATCGTCCTTTCTCGAACTTCTCAAAGGATTTCTCTACAGAAGCCTGGGATAAAATTGGATGACCAAACAAAATATTTCTAACCCAGTCCAGCCCATAACTGGGTCCGTCGGGTGCCAATGATATATCCCTGGCGTCTGGAACAATCCTTGTAAAAGCCTTTACTATTTGTAAATTGATTTCTTATCTTACGGTCCCTATATACAGCTGTGTCTTATTGTATGTACGAGTAAGTTTGAAGGATTGTTCTCTAGGTATATTATGTGATAATGGACCTAGACTAGCTAGATTTGATTTATGAGTACTAGACAACAACAGATATAAAACATTTAAATTTAAGTTCACCTAAAGTTTATTTTTGTAAGTAATTTTGATTGGCTCTTGTGCACAAGACACTGTAGAAATGAGAACACATTTTGATGTTTCTCGTCGGACAGTTCCCTTTTTTATTGATATATTTTGTCCGGCAGCATGAGCATGTCATGCTCACTCAAAGGTCTTTGCTTACGGCGGCGTCGTTGATCGCGTCGCCACCTTCCCGAACACATGGTTGAGGGAGGCGATGGCTGAGATTCTCGTCATACTCGTGAACGGGTACTGTCTGTGGGGTCCGGTCTGTTCACGCTTGCAAGGGCCTGTTTTTCAGTTGATTATCTTGATTATCGTTCCTGACGTAGAGACCTCGTCATGTTGTTCTCCTAGTCATTATTTTTTATTTTATTTTATTGACCTTACATTTGTCATGATTTTATTTGTTAGTTTTAAAAATAATTATTTATTACTTTATTACATTGTAATATAATTAAGATACTTTTAAGTATGATTGTTCTTGCGGCGCTTCTTCTCCGCAATGATGGTCTTGTCCGAAGCGCTAGTAGATTCACTCCACGTTACCAACGTGTAGCCCTCACATGGCCAATTTACTGAATAAATATTTCGAATTTTGAATTTTGAATAAATCCTACTATAAATGCGAAAGTTTGTGTTTGTTTGTAACTTTTTCACGCTGCAACAGCTTCAGCAATTCCCGAGGGAATAACCACAAACCGCGGACGGAGTCGCGCGCAAAAGCTGACCTGTTAACAGCCACAGGTGGTGAGAACCTCCGATTTAGACAGATGGCCGGCCAGACATTCGGAACGGCTATCTAGCACAGGGGTTTACAGCGGTCGCTGCACTCGTAAACTAAACTGGGTGAATACGTTGCGAGGGGCAACATGGCCTGTTAAAACTTGTCAATTTCCATGCAGGAGTTTATAGGAGTGTTCTTATCTCACAATTTGACCCAGTAGACTATCCATACTAATAATAATATGGTATTATTGTAAAGAATAGCTAAACTGAGGTGGCAGTGGGCGGGGCACATCGCTCGCAGGACTGATGGCCGATGGGGCCAGAAGGTTCTTGAGTGCCGTCCGAGAACCGGGAGAGGGAGTAGGTAGGCCTCCAATAAGATGGAGTGACGACCTTGTAAGCATCGCGGGAACGCGGTGGATGCGAAAAGCACAAGACCGGTCTGAGTGAAGAGCCTTGGGGGAGGCCTATGTCCAGCAGTGGACGTCTTTCGGCTGACATGATGATGATTATTATTGTAAATGTAAAAGTATCTTTGTCTTCTTGTTGCTGTTTCACGGCTTGAAAACACATAGAATACTTATTATCCCAAAAATTACGACTTTTATTTAATAAACTTACTTTATTTAAAAAAACCGCGTCCGCATCGGTCCATCCGATTGGGATAGCTAAGACGCCACAGACATACACAAGTTAAACTGATATAAACCCTCTCTTTGCGACAGGGGTTAAAATTGTAGCCCTTTATGCCCTGTTATTGCTTCAATAAGAGTAACATTATTTATTTATTTAGTATCATCACCGTCTTCTTCACCATCACCTTACGCAAGTAAAATAGTAATACCATAGATATTAGCCATAATATGGTTCGACTAAGCGAGATATTATATTACTTCCCAAGTTTCTTTTTTAAT
This sequence comes from Acleris emargana, assembly GCA_927399475.2. Lineage (NCBI taxonomy): Eukaryota > Metazoa > Arthropoda > Insecta > Lepidoptera > Tortricidae > Acleris > Acleris emargana. Next base: position 1,240,812 of record OV656846.1, read on the forward strand.
TTACTTGTGATAGAAGTTAACAGGATAGGCTATATCATGTAAGTAGAGGAAATGACAGTGGAAGCTCATGACAAGACAGTACATTCACTTTTATTGCCTTCGGACTAAGAATAAAGATAAACTTATAGCTATTACCATATTTAAATTATAAAGAAAATCCGTAAGCACTAGAAGTCATAATTGTGTCATAATGCCGATCCTAAATGTTTAGTTTTAAAAGTAAAATGTAAGACGGCAATTTTTTTATTTCATGTAAAATTAGTAATTGTTTACAACCTAACTAATAAAAACGTCATACCTTTTACATACAAGTTTCTTATTTATTTATTAGGTATACAAAAGGCGAACTTAATGGCGTAAGGCATTCTCTCCCAGTTAGCCTTTGGGCAAAGCAAAGATTGTGGTGGCGGTGCAACATAGGGTAATCTTATACATTTTCTAGTCTCAAAGATCCATGTTCATATAACATTACATTGACTGCCGTTAAGTTATTTACCATGTAAAGCTACATAACATACATACATACATAAACTCACGCCTTCATTCCCAGAGTGGGGTAGGCAGAGCTACAGAATTACCAAGCACTCTTACATAAGTTGTTACCTGACACTAATACACTGTTAAACATCTTAGCCTGATTGTGCAAAACGTGGTTACAGAATTATCAACAACTTATAACATACATAACCCTACAAAACCTTAAAACATAACACGATACCTAAAATGAAGGCCAGTTTGAATGTCCCCAGGAAAATGTGCCCAAGAGCACTTATTACTCGTGTAAGCGAAGCCCTTCGACGGTCAAGGTCAGCGGCGATCGAACAAGTTCAAGGTCACTTACATTTCGCCCAGTTAGGGCACAAATGGTAGAGGGAAATCCCGCATTATGAAGTTGCCTGCGACTCCGTCCGAGAAAAATGAAACATAGCCTATGTTACTCAGGGATAGTGTAGCATTCTAAGGGTAAAAGGATTTTTCTCAAAAATGACCGGAAAAGTTGACATTACTAACTCCATACTGAGACGCGAAGTACATAGTTTACAGACAGTTCCCAAATAAAAAAAGAAATACATTGCGTGCTCGCTACACAAGCCCGCAATGTTGCATACACATTTCATTGTTATCTAGTTTGTAACTTTAAAAAAAGTAAAAACGGCCATAATAAAATGAGGGCACAAGTCTTATACATCCATATTTTATTCGAAACGTAACTTTTTTATCTGTGTCTGGAATAGCTTGAGTTTTTTTTTCTAAAAAAGCTTGCCATTCTCCTTGTCATCAACATAAAGGCGGTAAAGAGTGATGTTATTTCACGTTAAGTTTCTGTTTATATGCGATTTGTATCTTGCGATTTTTGAGAAAAGCACTATATATGCCTCGGTAGGAACGGCAATTGCGGGTCTCGTATTTTTAAACGGACTAGCAAGCTCGTCCGATTAAACCAATACTCGACCCGCAATTGCCTGCTTCACTGCCTAGGCAATAATGTACTATTTGAATTCGATCCATTCGTTTTGGAGTTTATTCGTTACAAACATACAAAAACACATCATTTTCCTGTTTATAATATTAGAGATTATGACTTGAAAATATTAAGGGCCACTTGCACCCAAAATTGAACACTGGGTTAATTAATACACTAACTTAAGTTAGTAAACGTCGGAAAATGCGGAATTTGCGCTACTGAGAAATAACAACTCTGGGTAATTAACACACTTATATTAGCTTCGGTACCTACTTTTTATCAGAACACCTTTTAACGAACGTATCATTATTTACGCAGAAATATCATTTCATTTACGAGTATTTCTCACAGCATGAGTATATTAATGGCAGCATGAGTGTTTAATTGGTAGTCACCTGTCTAACCTAACCTAAACTACGTAATGAATGTTTAAGATATCATGAAAACCCCTCTTCATCCGTGGTACGGTTGGCTATATCCGGTTGACCAAAATTTATTATTCAAATTTAACGGAGTCGACGGAGCTCCGCTATAGCGTAGCTCCTATTTCTTAGTGTTTTGACCTATAACCGAAACCTACCTCATATTTATGGTACTTATCACCGAGTGTTTTTGTCAACCGGACATAGCCGGACATAGCCGTACCACGGGCGAAGCTCTCACGAAAACATCGTGATTTCTGCTGAAATTATTTTATGTTTTATGAAATGATACAATCTATGAAGTAGTAATTGTAAAGAACTCTAGTTCTGGGAGTCCTTTTTATTACGCGACTCGACTCAGTACATAGGAATTTCTTTATTGCAGAATTTCCAACCAAGCAAAGTATAGCGAACTAAGCGAGTCTCGCAAAGAACTCGAGTCCTTTTTCTGCATTCGAGTTCATTGATGTAACGAGTCGTACTCGAGCCGTATTATTGTTTGAGCCAGTATCACCGTTGAAGGTGAGGTCACCTTCAACGGCGATACTTACAGTACAGTTCTTAGCACACACCGTAGCTCATGCTGTCATTATAAAAAATAAAAAAAAAGTGATTTATTGTTACAAAAAATAAAACATTAACACAGTTTAAATGTGAACACTTTACGGTAGGGATATACATTTTTGTGACCACAGGCTCAGGTCTCAGCATATGCTGCGAGCTGGGTCAGCTGCACAGCGCTGGTTTTCAGCCGGCACCTAGCTCTCGGCTACATTTCAGCAAGTTACAAGGGAACATTACGCTACGCTGTAACTACGTTTATCTAATAAAGAGCGAACAAAACAAATATAATACAATTAGACGCAACTATAATATTATTCTATCAATAATATGGTTGGTCCAGTCGTGCAGCAGAGCAATATTTATTGTCACTAAAAAGAAAACATTAACACAGTTTAAATGTGAACACTTTACGGTAGGGATATATATTTTTGTGACAACAGGCTCAGGTCTCAGCATATGCTGCGAGCTGGGTCAGCTGCACAGCGCTGGTTTTCAGCCGGCACCTAGCTCTCGGCTACATTTCAGCAAGTTACAAGGGAACATTACGCTACGCTGTAACTACGTTTATCTAATAAAGAGCGAACAAAACAAATATAATACAATTAGACGCAACTATAATATGGTTGGTCCAATCGTGCAGCAGAGCATTCTGCGGGTGAGGGTTTCTATTATCATTCACTTTGTTGTTTATGTAATAAAACTTTTCGGAAGCTAATTTTGAAGGTTGTTAGCGACATATTAGTACGTAGGGGGGGGGGGGGGGGGGGGCAAATCATTCCAGATTTTCGATGCTTTGCATTTAGTTATATTTTGTACTGTTTTCACACGCATTTACTCACGCATTTAGACTTAAACTCTTTTTCAATTTGATTGATCTTCTTCACTAGGGCCCCAGACTTGTGATGTGTGTGTTTATGTCTCGCCGCCTGGTCGGGTTAACAAACTTGGCGACGCGACGAGGGCCAAAGTTCCTGCCGACAGGAAGTATTAATCACAGCTGATTGGCCCACTGTTGGGCTTGACGGGGACATTACGAGTATTATTTATGGTTTGCATGTATATACAGATCCATATACCATACATGCTCTAAAAGAAACAGGACAAGAGCAAGTCATGCTCAGTGTAGGGTTCCGACGCCCTTACTACAAACACGAAACACTATCGAAAAACAACAAATGTAAGGTTTAATAAATTAAATAGTAAACCGGAAGTAGACTAAGGAGCTGCATTGAGCATTCTGGTAACGTAAGTGGGGTTCTCAAGGACGACGCGCTGGCCTAGTTGGTAGTGACCCTGCCTACGAAGCTAGCGGTCCTGGGTTCAAATCCCGGTAAGGGCAGATATTTGTGTGATGAGCACGAATATTTGTTCCTGAGTCATGGATATTTACTATGTATTTAAGTATATATTTCTCTATACAAGTATTTATATCGTTGTCTAGTACCCATAGTACAAGCCTAGAGCTTAGTTTGGGCATGATATTTATTTATTTAATCTGGATCGGGAAATTGAACTGAACGGTCGTGGGTTAATAATAAGTTTGGTCATAAGTAATAAGTTGTAATAAGTTTAGTTATACTGGTTATCAATAAGTTTGGATGCTGTGGATTGTCTTGCTGGATGCAAATAAAATAAGTTTAGAAAGTGGTCAACGTGTTTGTTATTTCTGAGAGAGTTTAAACAAGTATGGACAAATTTTCAAATTAAAGTCTATTGGTGTTGTTTTAAATTTTTAATCCCAATCAAGTTTATTTAGTCGTAACAGGTTTCCTCTTAAATCTATTATATGTGCTTTAATTTAAGATATTTTTTTACATTTTCCTGCGGCTTAATTAAAGACATTTATTCAGTAATCAGGCCGCACCGGCACTTTTACACGTCAAGAATCTACCAGCGCTTCACAAGAGGAGAGCACTGCTGAGAAGAAACGCCGCAAGAAACTCGGCAGTCAGTCATTTTTTAAACATAAATGTATAATTTAAATGTATTGTGTTGATGCGAATAAAATATGTATCTTTATCTCTTTGTCTTTAAATATGATTGGGATTTTACCGTCAAGAATAAAGGCGCAGTGAATGCAGTAATGGTGTTTGAGTTAAAAAGAACACGATAACATGTCAAAAACAATTGGGTTTCGCCAAGTGTAATAGAGCCCGGTAACTCAACCCGGTGATAAATTTGCAAACAAATACAGATTCTTGTTTTTATTAGCAAAGATTAGTTCAATGCTACTTTTATAACACTAAATAGGCTCCTAATGGTTATAATAGGGCATTAAGCTCGCATGCATGAAATCATTAAGGCGCATTAGCATGCATGCAATAAGGTCGAGATTAGCATAACCTAGAAGCGAACCAGGCGAAAATAGCCGCGGTCAAGCGTGATTAAATCCTAATTGGGTTAAGTCTTGATCGATTTTAAGATTGAATATGTTATACTAATGTATATTACGGTGACGTAGGGATAATTGCGATAAATTATAAATTTGATCGATACCAGGAGTCTATAAATTCATTAAGAAAAGCCCAAATTTGACTTGGTAGGCTAGAACTAACATACTTATCTAATTATTCTGACGTCGGATAAATTCAAGTTGCTTTTTAAAATTGTTGACTAAATTCATAGTTAACAGTTCATAGGTATTCTTACAAAAACGACATCGTACAGTCGGAGGTAATTTTAAATATTGCAACATAACGGAATAGTACATTACCACAGAAACCGGGAAAATGGAAGTTGCGGGACGAGTATATAGAGTTAAGCCTGCTGTTTTGTAGAGATATTTGCCGAGATCGGGCGAAACCGAGAGCGGCCCACCACATTCTCGCCTTGCACAGTTGTAATTGGACTTTCATCCAAGATGGACGTCCTCGAAACTTCTGTCGCTACAGTATTATGCGCTGTAGCATATTACAATTACTTACATATCCGTGAAAAAAAAGTTATAAAAAGACGGTGGAATACACTTAATTACTACTGCCCGCTACTTTGTCCGTGGAAAATTAGAAATAAATCTACACATATGCATTTTAATATCTTTTAAATAAATCGTGATTCCATTTGGCCGCCATTGTGACTCACATCAAAAGACCGCGCGTGCGCTTCCTGCGGTTGCCGTCGGCCGACTGGCGGGAGCGCGGGAGTGTGGAGGGGTAGTTTCGCGCAAACACGCGACTTCACGAGAGCCCTTTGATGATTTGCCTTTTTACCGCCACGAAATGGAGACAACACGAATATACGCGAGACAATACGAACATAGACGAATACTCTCTCCACACTCTCGTATTCGGCAAGTCTCGTGTAGTTTTGTCGAGAATGTGGAGCGGGCTTTAGTGTGGCCGAGCCGAGACGCAGTCGAAGCCGCGCTATATACGAGTCCAGCAACCGCCCTTTCCGGCTGAGGCTTGTAGTGCTTTTCTCCAACAATGCGAGAAAATATGGTCAAGTTTAGCATGCTGTCACCGACGGTTAAATGTGTCGGATTATGATTTAAATTAAGACCATTTGTACCACGTTTATTGCAAATAAAAATCCGAATCTGAATAAAACTCGATTCTCAATTCGTCGACGGAGTAACCGGCGAGTTATTTAAAAGAACAACCCGGGAGCTTGTGTCAAATAATAAATTAGCATCTGGCGATCGGCCAGGGGACCGATGTTATCGTATTCGCTTTAACCGAAGCGAAATAAAAGGGAACCGGTTTTGCAAAAGTCATAATAAAAATGTATACATGGGTTATGATTCAGCATAGGTAATTTAAAAGTAAAGAAGACCTGACTACTATAATATAAGTATAGTCAACGACACTCTCACTCACTTGACTTTAGGGCCAAAAACCGAAGTTTTGCTAACATTTAACAAACCTAATTCGCATCGAAAATAATGTTGCAGCCCCTATCAACCATAAGCAGAGATAAGCTTCTCAAAGAGATGAAACCCAATGTGTTTGAATACGAAAAGACTATTACAGAACTTTTTGCCGTCTACCTCAGTAATCTCAGTCTCTAAAGAGGACTAAATCTCTCAAACACCTGTATCAATGCAAGAGTAGTCTGCGATAATATCATGGTAATCCATCGTTGTCCCGACGTACCAGAAGAAACAATCTGTCACATTTAATGAACACAATGCAACACCGTAGAACCCTTTCAAAACAAACAAACAACCAATCACCAGTGCATTACCGCAAATTCCACCAATCCGACGCGTCGACCCTTCAGCCGATTGCCAACGCATTTACAGAACAAATTCAATTTAAAAACCTAATACACAAACGTGAATGGAGAGAACGATTTCATTACGAGCCGCCTGCGCCTGATCAAGGGCCCTTGTTCGCAAATTGACGAGTTTAAATCATTTGGGATCGAATAATTCATTATACGGGCACGATTTTGCGGGTTGAACGAGTCTGGGGAACTTGCTAGACCTATTAAAAGGCAATGTGGAGAGTGCTGGTTAGGGAATTTAACTTGATGTTGGGTTGGAAAAGCTACGTAAAGCGACCCATTCAGTTAGTTCTTTACTAAATAAGAGGATTGTGCTGTGAACCGGGGCTTAAATCGCGTTACCGCCGTCTAAAAAACCCAATCAAGTCCCATTTCCACGATTTTTAAATATGATGTAGGGTAAAGTCACCAGTGTTCGGCCAGAGACCAGTAGTCGACCTTATATGAGTGCGAAGAGTGGGAAATATGTCTTTCGTACTCTTCCCACTGATACAAAGTATAGACAGAGGCCGACTACAGGTCTCTGGCTGACCACTGGTGACTTTACCCTAATTGTCATAAAAATATAGGTTTGTGCGTTTCTGTTTTTTTTTGGAATTTCTTTCTCCCCAATAAATATTTCCTTGAATGGGAAAACGTAAAAACGTTTTTTCATAATTTCTACAACATATTCAAAAATGTAAATCAGACTAGGTTTAAGAGGATAGAAACGTTATCGCATATTGTATGAAAATTTTGGCTTCATAGTCCTCTAAAGCTCACTAACCTCTCAGACGATCAAAACCATATTATCCTATAACCTGCCGCCAAGCAGTATTTCGGGGCGGGGGTAAAATAACCGGTGAAATTACCGAGGAGGCATTCTTAGTCCACGGGGTTAACAACGTATATGCAGTCTTAAAGTGGTATTAATAAAGTAATCTCCACTAACATGTCCAACCCAAAACGCGTTAAAATGTTCCTTTTTAATGGTATGCCGTTAATTTTGACTGATCTACAGACAGTTTTTACGTACTCACGCCAGGGAAACCAGAGATGAAGCGAGAGACGAAGTTTTCTAACAGGATATCTACGAGAACATAGATCGATTACCCTAACTGACTAATTCCGTGCAGCAAAATTTCCCTTTTTTTTTCCAATCGCATTTTTACCCATTGTTTTATTTTACCAATTGTAAATTTCCCATTTTGGATTTTCCCCACTTACATGTTTTCTCAATTCAAAATCAATTTCACTGAGTCGGCGGAGCTCCTATTTCTTGGTGCTGTGGCCTTCAAGATGGAGTGACGACCTTGCGAAGATCGCGGGAATGGGGTGGATGGGAAAAGCACAAGACGGGTCTAACTGGAGAGCCTTGGGGGAGGCCTATGTCCAGCAGTGGACGTCTTTCGGCTGACATGGTGACGATGATGGCCTTCGAACCTTCTTCAAAACTAACATAACTTAAACTTATCTACCTATTTTGATCTATTTCGACCTAATTGCAAAGGGCAATTTTGCGAGTTGGGAAAATCCTAAATGCAAAATATACGATCGCAAAAAAAAACAAAATGGGAAACAATGCGAGACTGAGAAAAAATAATATGGGGAAAAAAAGCGACCGGAAAGTTTGCTACGCTGAAATCAGTTTGAAGAACCGATCTTAATATCCATACCTACACTGGATCGTCCCATGTAAAATTGTGGGCAAGTGGTGAAGCCATGACGGAAAGGTCACATTGTTTTATCCATACGGCGTGATTGCTCGGCAGTTGCCCGGCGACCGCACGGAACCGCAATCTTGATACGAATAGGTAAATTACTCGAGGGTCGCGGTTCTCAGCCTGGTCCCAGTACTGTTATAATAAAGACGTCAACATCATACACGCTTTCAAACCCAGAAGTCAATTGGGATTATTCATATTTTTACAATTACTCTAATCCGTGTGGTTGCCGGGTTACAATAGTGCCACTCCATGTCTTCCCGTGGAAGTCGTAAGAGGCGACTAAGGGAATATAGACTTGTAGTACTGTTAGGCGATGGGCTTGCAACCTGTCACTAATATACACTGTTAAACATCTTAGCCTTATTGTGCAAATTGTGGTTACAGAGTTATCAACAAGTTTTTAGAGTTGTTGGTAATTCTATAGCTCTGCCTACCCCACTCTGGGAATGAAGGCGTGAAGGTATGTATGTATGTATGTACTCTAATTCGAAAAATATTTCGAGGATTAGGGGTTTAAAGCAGTTCTGCATTATTAAGTTTTTGAAATATTTATCTATTTCGCATATTTCGACAAAAATATATTTAACCTTTGTATGACGTTCGTTTTCGGAAGCCCTCCTAGGTGCATCTTACGGGTTAGGCGAAAACCGCTTGAAACAGTATGTTTTAATACACTATCATAATCACTATTTATCATTAGATATCATTTTATTGTTGTAATTTATTAGAAAATGACAAACTTAATTTAAAGTAATCATGTCATCCATAAAATGTTTGCTAACAAATAAAGATATTTAAACAAAACTATTGTGTCAAATACAAAATTAATGAAATCGGTCTCTTAAAATTACCTATTCTTTCGAATTAGAATGTAAAAACTGTTATTGGTCTATCCCAATTGCGTCGCACGCTACGTACACACGCTACGCACATGAGCCACGCAGATCAATTGGACTCGGCGTGTGTTACTAACGTCATCATTACATTTATGTGCCGCTGAAGGGTTATGTAATTTACATAAATTTTGACAATTCAAATTCAAGAGTCATCTTTATCAGTACTTTTTACCCGACTGCCTAAGGAGCAGGGTAATGTTTTTGACCTGTATGTATGTATGTATGGGTCTCTGTTCCCTTGTTAAGGCTAAAAATATCGCCCGATTTAGACAGGAAAGGTGTCGTTAGATTCCGCTTAGCGTCGCGGGTGTTAATGAGTACTTTATTTTATATTTGTTTATTTATTTATTTTACATAGGTCCACACAACTATCCTTATAGGCTACCCTAATTCGACAGTGTTGACTAAATATTATTATTAAACAAACATAAAGTACTGATTACTATTAATGCTCGTAATGGTAGCATACAATATACAAAGTTATCTTTGTGAATTCATTCAGAGACAACAGAATAGGTCAACCCCGACCTTTACGCGACATTGACGACGTCATCCAAGCAGCTGTTGGGTTTTTAAGGCTTGCTTATTGTTAGACTTGTTACATGATGATGAGGCCAAAATAGCCAGGATAGGTCGGTCCTTTAAAGAAGAGCTACTCCTATTATCTAGGCACTAATGGATATTGCAATTTACTTGTGGGAGGACCTTGTGCAGGGTCCGTCCGGGTTGTTACCACCATCTTATCCATTAACCTACCGCCAAGCAGCAGTTTTTGCATTGTTGTGTTCCGGTTTGGGGATATGACTTTGTGAAATGACTAGCATAGAGGCATTCCATCTTAGTCCTCAGGGTTGGCAACGCACTTGCAGTCTTAGGATTGCGGTCTTGTGAATGCGAATGTCTATGGGTCACAGTTACCACTTACCATCAGGTGGCCTGTGTGCTCGTTTGCCTTCCTATGCCATAAAAAATTGCAACATCTTTGTAAAACGTATCGCTATTCAAATTTCAAAAGAGAGACGAAAATCCATTAATTACATTTACAACTAAAGAGATTCCGAGCATTGGTAGGTTTTCTTTTGTTTTATACGCCCGCCAGCAACAAAACACAAAATGTTTGATATATAAAATTATACAAAAACATTGGCAAGATATCTAGAAAAGCGACCGATTGTGACGTTAACGAGTTTATTAGATCGAGCTGGCTCGTGTCACTGCCAAGGCCGAGGCCCAATCTCCGGTAGGCATCTAGAAGTCTCCAAAATATTGGGGAGGGATTTTACTGTTTTGTCTGATTTTGGCATGGAGTGTTGTAGAAAACCTATGTCTGTTGGCCTGACATTTCTAATACACGGCGATCTTTATCTGGTTGTCCCTTTAACTTTATCTCAATTGAAAATGTTCGTCCTAAAATTCTACTTACATTATAAATACGCTTAACGGATTTGAATGAAATATAATTAACTTATAAGTACCCTGAAAAAACACATAATAATACTTTTCATCCCGGAAAAAAATTAAAGTTTCCGAGTGAATAACGAGTATCAAAATCTACGTGGACGAAGTCGCGGGCAGAAGCTAGTAATGTCATAACTAGAGTTAGGACTTTTGGTGGCAAATCGTGGTTCTAGAATCCATGGAGTCGCTGTTTCCTATTTATTGTAATACTTAACACTTTGATTTTGACCTTCAGTATTTTAATAATTTAAAATTCATTTATTCATTAAACATCTAATCCAATTTAAATACATTTTAGTATGGAGGATATCTCTGCTGTGAAAGCATTAAAAATAAGCAAATATGAGTAGGTAGGTACCATGTCCATCCTGAAGGTCAAAATCAAAGTGTCATGTATTATAATAATTAGGAAATAGCGACTCCATGGATTCTAAAACCACGATATGCCACCAAAATCCTAACCCTAGTCATAACTCATAATGTAAAATGGTAAAGGTTCAGAAGGTACAAAAAGGAACCGATACCACTCTCCTACTATTCAACAATACCTGTGCAAAGATCGCTTCTAATCAGTGCTCAGCTTCAGAAGATAAGTCAACAAAAATACCTGCTGACGGCTGCCTATGATGTATGTATGTTGACGACGCGACAACCAGCAGCTAAAGGTCCTGGGTTTGATCTCCGGTACGCGCAAATATTTGTGTGATGAGCGCGAGTATTTTGTTCCTGAGCCTTGGATGTTTTCTATGTATTTAAGTATGTATTTCTGTATATAAGTAAGTTTATCGTTGCCTAGTACCTATAGTACAAGCCTAGAGCTTAGTTTGGGGCTAGGTCAATTTGTGTGAGATTGTCCCCTGATATTTATATTTCATATTTATACCGTATGATGTTGGATAGTTAGATCTTCCAACTAGGGTTTCTGCTCGAGACTTCTCGAACTCGAGACAACTCGAGAGTTTCGCCTTCATTCGAGACGAGAATATAATAGCCGATTCTCGAGACTCTCGAGTTCCGGCGAACACGAAATAAGGGCTAAAGTCAGGCTCGCCATTTTGCCGCTTTTAACAAATATGACGCCGCCCGCGCACTATAAACACGTGCAGCGGACTTCTCACTCGCACGCTTTGTAACGGACGTGAATGAATTGGAAGAACAAGGCACCAGCAGTCACTATCAAAAAAAGCTATAGATAAAGTAGATATGATTCCAGCTGAACGTGATCCACACCAAGTCACGAAAAGTTTAATTAGGAAAGAATGTAATATTTAAAGCCCGTGTGGTTACCGGAATAGAATAGTACCACTCCATTTCTTCCCGTGGATGTCGTAAGAGGCGAATAAGGGAATATAGGCTTGTAGTACTGTTAGGCGATGGGCTTGCAACCTGTCACTAATACGCTGGTAAACATCTTAGCCTGTTTTTGCAAAATGTGGTTACAGAATTATCAACAAGTTTTTAGAGTTGTTGGTAATTCTGTAGCTCTGCCTACCCCACTCTGGGAATGAAGGCGTGAGTTTATGTATGTATGTATGTATGTATGTAATATTTATGAGTCTACGGGAAAACGTACTCCTAATCTTGAGATGTTGTATCAAGCCCTTATGACCGTCAAGCCCACTTCTACAGAAAACGAGCGTGTTTTCAGTCTGGCTGGAAACATAGAAACCAAGATAAGAAACCGACTATCGGACTAATCGATTAACGCTTTAATATTCTTAAAGGCGTACATTTTAAGACAAAAATCTCTATCGAAATTACCAGTTTATGTCTGATCAAAAGACTGAAAAAGTAGATTAGGTAGTTTAGGTTTTATTTTAGTCGTTGATTTTTTGTAAGATTTTAGTTTTTGTATGTTTGTAAGAAGAGTTTTAATTGTGTTTTGTATTTCTAACTTGTAGTGCGAAGTGCAATAAAAAAAAACTGATTTTCATTTGTTTTTCATTTTATATTCAGCAATAATTTTCAATTTCTTACCAAAGACTCGAGAGTCGAGACAACTCGAGAAATTGGAGTCGAGAATTCTCGAAACTCGAGAAAAAAAATGAGGCGAGAAACCAGAAACCCTACTTCCAACTAGCATATTCAGTATGTAGCGCAATCCTACCAATATTAATAAAATGATATCTTTGATCTGTAATTACTAGCTTATGTATAATTATTTGATACTCGTACATCCAGAAAATATCCTTCGTATAATTCGAAGTCACCAATCCCGATCGTATCATTTTGTCAAGTGATTCGGCAAAGGAAATGACTCCTGGCAGTTTCCAGGTCAGATTAATGAGTCCATCAGCATCGGAAATGACACTCACAGCGAATGACGGTCATTATTTAAATCATTCATCTCAAATTAAATTATGGCGATCATTTTGTCATTTAATCTGCTGAGATAATTTGTTTTTTTTTGAGCTCATACATTATTTTAAACCCAGATGCCGCTATAAAACGAATGTTTGTTGCCATCGGAAATCTAAGCAAATCAAATAATTTATTGCAAGAATGAAGTTTTTACATAAGTAGGTATGAAAAATCGATACCTGTTGGTCGGATTTTGTCTTAACACTTTTTCTTGAAATTTTTAGAGGTCCATGAAAAATGAACAAAGTGTAAAATAAAAAGTACGAACATAATTTGAAATATTAATAACTTTTTTAAGGAGAGCTAAACTGAAGTGGCAGTGGACGGGGCACATCGCTCGCAGGACTGATGGCCGATGGGGCCAGAAGGTTCTTGAGTGGCGTCCGCGGACCGGAAGACGAGCTGTAGATAGGCCTCCAACAAGATGGAGTGACGACCTTGTAAGGATCGCGGGAACGCGGTGGATGCGAAAAGCACAAGACCGGTCTGAGTGGAGAGCCTTGGGGAAGGCCTATGTCCAGCACTGGACGTCTTTCGGCTGACATGATGATGATGATGAATAACTTTTTTTGCCTTTTGATTACATAACTATAAAAAATAAATTAAATATTTATATAAACAAATGAAACAAATCTACAAGGGGAAAAGACACAATAAAAACAAACGAAATATAAATATTAATTCGTTTACGAAAGCAAACCCTGAATTCCGTCAGAGAATAATTAAGCGATCCCACGGGGGCCATATTTGGATTTCATTAATTAACACTGTTTGTCGCCGTACTTTTTAAGTGATTTTACATACATACATAAACTCACGACACGACTTCATTCCCAGAGTGGGGTAGGCATAGGTATAGCTAAAGAATACCAACAAGTCTTAAAACTTCTTGATAATTCTGTAACCACATTTTGCACAAGTAGGCTAAGATGTTTCCCAGTGTATTAGTGACAGGTGGCCAGCCCATCGCCTAACAGCACTACAAGCCTTTATTCCCTTAGTCGCCTCTTACGACATCCACGGGAAGACATGGAGTGGTACTATTCTAACCCGGCAACCACACATTCATTTTGTTCAGAAATTAAGCTGATATAATAGATATCAATAAAAAAACGGCCAAGTGCGAGTCGGACTCGCGCACGAAGGGTTCCGTACTATCTTCTTCTAACATTTAAAATGCTCGTGTCACGGTGTTTGTAATTAACAGTGATGGGAAATAGGTGAGCTAAAATACCTATTTTTCGCGAGAGGACATAATATAGAGTGGTTACAACCGGATAAAAAATATTATTTTTTTCTGTTCCGGGTATTCGATATTTATTCGGGTAATTATCGTAATGTAAAACATGACATGTTTTGTTTAAAGTACGGCATGTTTAATGTTAGTTTTTAGTAAGAAGGGCTAGAGAAAAGAAGGAATGTACAAGATTTCTAAAAAGTAGTAGCAGGACTAATAATATGGGTTTTCCCACGCATTGTTTGTTTATGACTTGCAAATGGGCGTTCACATTTTCGGATTACTTATAATTTTAACTTTATGGCAGGAATGTTACCATTTTTACTACAAACTTTACAAACATTCTATAAGGAAAAGAATGTATGTTCAACATTACGGCTAGTATTCGCAGTGCCCGGATAAATATCAAATACCCGGAATCCAAAAAATATATACTTTTATCCGGTTGTAACCACTCCATATTATGTCCTCTCGCAAAGAATAGGTATTTTAGCTCACCTATTTCCCATCACTGGTAATTAAACTCCTCCGAAATGGCTCGACCGATTTTCGTGAAATTTTGTGTGATATGCACGGTTAGGTCCGCGAATCGGACAGCATCTATTTTTCATCCCCCTAAATGTTAAGGGTGGTCCACCCCTAAATTTTACATACATGGTTTACAACGTTTGCCAGGTCAGCTAGTTATCTATAAAATAATCACGTTTGTTGTATTTCCATACAACTGCCCCCCATAAATATTTATTTTATTCTGTTTTTAGTATTTGTTGTTACAGCGGCAACAGAAATACATAATCTGTGGAAAATTTCAACTATATACCTAGCTATCACGGTTCGTGAGATACAGCCTGGTGACAAACAGACGGACAGATGGACGCGGAGTCTAAGTAATAGGGACCCTTTGGGTACGGAACCCTAAAAACCGGTATGGATAAAGAAGGACTAAAAGTAAAGTGGTACTCAGACAGCAAAAAAAATGTAAGTGTCTGAAGACGAGACCTTTGTGAAGGACGACGAATATCATCATATTTAGTTCTAGTTTAGTTATCTTATCATCCAAAGTTGCCAGTAACTGTGATTAGTATGATTTAAATTACATATTACTTAGTTGAAGTGTCTGTTTTCGACGACTTAGGTATGAAATCAAACGAATCATACTTTACACACCTAACTCTCATACTTTGTGGGAGGACCTTGTGCAAGGTCCGTCCGGGTTGGTACCACCATGTTATCCATTAACCACCAAGCAGCAGTGTTTGCATTGTTGTGTTCCGGTTTGGGGATAAGACAGCCGGTATAATGACAAGCATAGAGGCATTCCATCTGAGTCCTCAGGGTTGGCAGTGCATTTGCAGTCTTGTGAATACGAATGTCTAATGGGTCATAGTTTCCACTTACCATCAGGTGGCCTGTGTGCTCGTTTGCCTTACTATGCGATAAAAAAAAAGTCTTTGTAGTCGAATTTGACTGGATACCATATTAAGTTGAAATTAGTGAAGATAAAAAAGCCTACAGTCATATTCATATACGTAGTTTGTCCAACTAGCGAAGGCCTATCTACCTACCTATATACTCCAGACAAATATTAGTCCATGAAATATTGATGTAGATATCACATCATACAGCAAATACATCGCTGCCCGACTGTTGCATGATTTATGTGTGGCGACCGCGTCCGGCGAATTTTATAAGCTCCAGTCATAAACTAACTCGGCCACGTAACCCTTTATGGAGCAAAATGGTCAAAGGTGGCATAAATGGCACACTGAAAATATCTTGGTGTTGCTTACAGCTAAGGTAGCAAAATAGCTACTAGTAGTAGGTATACTTGTGGGTCAGTGAGTGTAGCTAAAATTATAATATCCTATTTTTTTGTCGGGACATTAAATGTGGTAACAGTTTGGTTTCTAAGCCCACACTGTTCATTCGTCGGTCCGCCTGTCCACCCGTTCATCCTATATATTGTTTTTATTTAGCTTAGTTCTAATTACGTTTATTTTTGCTTTAATATTTATTTATTTATTTAATTTGCCATAAAATAAAACTTTGTATTATAGTTTATACGTAGCAAAATTAACAAAATATGTAAAATATTCAAAATCTTTATTTATACTAACCGTATCAGGTATAACAAATATAGATTCGACAAGAAACAAAAATAAAATAAAGTTCCATTACGTTTCTCTTATTATAAAAAGTTAAATAAAATACAGCACAAAGCATTGGACATAGATTAAAATATAATAAATCTTTCCAGTGCAAAGTGCTCCCGAAGAGAACGAAAATAAAAACCCAACCGTCCCCCCGGCGAAGGGAGAATCCATGAACTGAACCTTTTAATAAAGCAACCAGACCGCGACGCTGACAGAAACGCTAGAATCAAAATCTATAGAACGTTTGTAAATTAGAAAATTGCGTCTATATTCCTTGTATGTATACATATATTAGCTGTCCAATAATAGACAGCTAATATATGTATACATACATACTTACCTTCACGCCTTCATTCCCAGAGTGGGGTAGGCAGAGCTACAGAATTACCAACAACTCTAAAAACTTGTTGATAACTCTATAACCACAATTTGCACAATTAGGCTAAGATAGACAGACAGCTAATAGTAATTGGATAATTAGTAGTTGCTTTCTAATCGCGTGAACCTAGTGTTTGCGTAAAAACTTACTTAAAGCACAAAACTATGTACAAATGGATGACATGAAAATGGTAATTTACTTACATAAAAATGTCGATATACATTTTGAGATATAAAATACCATATCATGATGAGGATAAGTCTCTATCTCAAGCTTAACAGCGATGAAAATTGGCCACCGTCCCCGCATGTACAAATTATATCTGTGAGGCTAGATAAGTTGGTTAACACTAACGTAAACAATTTTCGAAAACTTACGTAAGCTTACGTCAATCCTATACATTTTAAATACCGATAATAAATGCCGAATGCACCTTTTCTAGGATGCTCTGTTCATGTTATGACTAAACGAAAATTGAAAATTGACTTGTACTGCTCAACATTTATGCATAATTGGCCAAATGGAACCCTGATCCACAATAGAACTGTGTCACGATGACGTTATACTTAAAATCGTAAGAATTATCAAACAAAATGTTAATATGACATAGCTGTATGTTGGTTCAGGGCCTACATTTTGCAGATTATACTAAGCCATTTTATTTTCATTTAGTCGTGTTTAAATGAGAAATTGGTGAAATCAGAAATGGCAGCCAGCGATTCAACAACTCTTGAATCCGACAACTGTCATTTTAAATGGACACTACGGTCTAAAACCTAAGCAATAAAAAACCTGTATTCTCAAGAAAGCATTTTCCTCCGGATCTTTCAACGGAAGCAAAGGATTTACGACCAATGTAAGTTACTTGTATTAATATATTACATAGACAAGCGCACCTGAGCCATAAACTATTCAGCATAAAGTCTAGACTTAAAACTTTCTCGGCGCCATTTTCACAAGTAACTGCAGAGTTCGCGGGAACCAGTAACATGTGCTAAAAACACGGCCGGGCGGCACGACAGGCGGCCTTCGGCTTTTTATAATTCTTGTCGGCATGCACTCGTGCGGTGCAACCCGCTGGGGATTGGTTCTGGACGAAATAGTCACTTGGTGACGTACAACAGGAGACAAAGACGTTTATAGCATAAGGACATACACCTTAAATAGATTGAAAACCTCCACGTAAGGACGATTCTCACATACAGGACAGGTGTGTAGCCAAGAACCATCCGGAGAAAATCGAGCCATCGGGCATTAAAATGGGTCCATCTGTTTGGTCGTTTCAGTCCCCAGGGTAGGAACCGGAACCGCTTACCCTTTAAAGTGTTTTCGTTAGGGTATATAATTGACTGGCTTTTACAAAGCCTAACGATGCGATAAGCATATCTTCGACTTACCCCAATGAAAAGATATCGAAAAAAGAACACGTGTTTATTGAACTGCTTCAAGCTATTTTAATCGCAGTCCATATAAGATATTTTTGCACTACTTAGCAATTGATTGACTATCCACACACAAAGGCTTGAAACCACGATCACACGAATCTGCGAAACAGAGTCAACGGAGAGGGAGAACGGACAGGGTAACACTAACGTAATGCTAAGTGATTAAGGGCCACTTGCAGCAAAAATTTAAATCGAGATTAATGCTAAAGTTCAGTTTAGCTATGTCAAAATGTATGGAACTGTCAGTCCCAAATATAGATTTAAGCTTAATCTCGATTTAAATTTTTGCTGCAAGTGGCCCTAAATCCGAACCCCTTACGAAACTGGTAACGTCAATGGTTGTAGTTAACTAGTTCGAAGCAGTTTCCATATCATTAGGGTAAGCCTATCGATAGGGACACGCTAACGTTTGGGTGAGCATACGATGTGGTTACCCATGGTTGGCCATGTTTTTGCAATTTCGATGTTGTACATATTTATGGATCAAACCGGCCAAGCTCGCCTTATAAACCGCACAGACTGAGAAAGATAACCAAAGAAAGTAGAATCATGGATGGAAAATTCCCATTAATAAAATTTTGTAAAATGTAGACACACAGAAAATCAGAAACACGTCTCAAGTGCGTCTAAAAAGAAAACGTAGGTACATAAACCATTCTGTTATTATTGATTGCGCCGTTTTATCGGAACTTGGAGCGTCGCCAGCCGTGTGAGTTAGGTCTGTGAACTCCTGGGGTCTGCGCACTCTGCCAGGAGTTGCAAGCACCCACGCGTGGGGTTGCACTTCGAGATGTAGACAGCTGTTCGACAATCATGGCTCTATGGCAGACGTTTCTCATGGAGCCCAAATGATAGGCAAAGAGTCGTTTGACAGTGACATTTTCACCTGTGGCAGAAGTTTTGTGCTGGAACCCAAACGATAGGCAGAGAGCCGTTTGACAGTCACACCTAAGTTTACCCCGTGGCAGATGTCCTGTGATGAAACACAAATATTAGGCAAAGAGCTCAAGACCTGGTTTTGTGAGGTTTTGTGAAAGGACAACATTATTAAAAGAGCCATTCGACAGTAAGATCAACCTGTGGCAGAAACCAGAAATCCTTTGAAGGACACTAAATCATAGCCAGAGAGCATTTCCACGATGAGAACTGAAATAACAAGCAGATCTGGTCGACAAACGTTACGAACTGTCTCACGACCTATGTAAGGATTTCTGTGAGGTTCATTATATCGTCAATATTTTGAAAGATTTCGACGGGGCTTTACAATTAAGTTTGTAATAGCAAATGGCACGCAAAATTGGGACGACATACCTCAATATTTTTTCTTCGATTGATAAAAATATAAGTTTTGCTTGCTTGCTTCTAGATACGGACCATTTGTACCTAATTCAGTTTTGTATTACATTGTTATAATATAAATATCATCTGTTGCAGCACGAACATTATCAGCTCACGAGCTTGTTGAAATAATAATATACTTAATAGAAAAGAATCTCGTTACCATTCGGCTCGTAAATCTCGGGATGGCTTACCTGTAAACAAGACAAAACATCATAAGTAATTATTACTAGTAATTAAAGAACTAACAAAACAACGTGGAACATGTCAGAGAGACTAAGGAGATCTTGAGGATCTAGGATGAATAGGAAAACAATTTAGGGCATCTATTTATAAACATCCACTAACACAATATTTTCAATTATTTTTATTACATTTTAAGAGAAAACCGGGGAAAATAAACGTTTGTTTGAGTTTAAATATAACATGCAGCTGTAGCGAAAATATCGCATATGTTATTCAGGGCACATTGAGTGCCAACGACACACGCGGCGTATTCAAATTGCATACAATAGCTAGTAGGGGCATTGAATGCGTTACAGTTGCAGACGAATGCTACATTTAACTTTAACAGATATAAAGCGAGGTTACAGCGCCTTGGCTAAAGACACGAGAATAATTTTCTTTTTGTTAGTGCAGCCCCTTAAATACCAATACGCTGGTAGATTAAGGTTTCCAATTTTTCGTGCTTTAAAACCGTTTTCAGCATGCTAAAAACTTAGTTAAGAATGCTTTCAAGGGAGCTTTTTCACAAAGGTCAGGCGGGGCTATTCCGACAGAGGGGTAAATGGGTCATTTGTTTTCAAGGGACCAGGGAAGAGGGGTTTCAAAAAAAATTATGGGCCGTTTATTTTTGTTTAACAAGTACCTTGATTTCTATTGAAGAGAGTAAAATTTGTTTTAGAATGTTTTATTCCTTTCAAATCTTTAAATGACGCATTTACCTCTATGTCGGAATAGCCCCGCCTGACCTTACTTACTGGATTATCAAAGTTACAAATCTTACCCCCGTATTTATAGACGCACTATAATCCTATTTTAGTCAAAGGATGCTCTGTCCCTTTCTGTCAAATTGAAATGACACAGTCAAAGACAAGGCATATTTTAAGCATACTTTAGCTATTACGCGTTTATAAATAGGAGGGTTAGGTTTAACAGTTTTCTTATAATCGCAGTTCAGATTTTTCATCATCATCATCATCATCATCATGTCAGCCGAAAGACTTCCACTGCTGGACATAGGCCTCCCCCACGGCTCTCCACTCAGACCGGTCTTGTGCTTTTCGCATCCACCGCGTTCCCGCGATCCTTACAAGGTCGTCACACCATCTTGTTGGAGGCCTACCTACAGCTCGTTGTCCGGTCCGAGATTTTTACAGTAACACAAAAGTAATTAAAAACCTTGAAATAATTGCAATCCTACTTTCAGAACTAATAACCATCAAACGGCCCAACCAAATCAATCAGACCTTGATAAGGACCGAAAAAAAATTGTTTCTAAAAAAAACTCGTCCGGAACGGTCCATCCGTTTAAGTTTTACGATGCCACGGACATTTACACAGTTAAACCTATAACACCCCCTGTTTCCGTCGAGGGGTTAAAAAGGACGAGTATGAAATAATCATTCGTGCTTTCCTACGACAAAATAAAAAGGTATGTACTATCAGCCCAATTGAATCCTGACCCACCATAGAACTGTGTCACAGAGATGTTATGATTCAATTCGTAAGAAGTGTCAAATAAATTGTTTTACAATGCCACTGTGACACCGTTCTATCGTGGGTCAGGGTTCCATTAGGCTGATAGTACTTTAGGTACCACCTTTTTACCAAGAGTAATTACTAAACCATGTTTTCAATTTGAACTGAAACATTTAAAAGCTCTAGAAAAGCGCTCGTAGCGCAGAACGCAACGCTCGGCTGAAAAATTCTGTAACAACCTTCGAAAGCATTTCAATTGTTTGCAGTCCGAGACGAGTGCAGTGCAGCTAGCCAATTATAAAAACGTGCTCGTGTTTCTTTATTTATCCAAGCATATCTACAACAATATTATTGATTTACTTTGCAGTCAATGCGAGCGGCATCAGACCGACCCTTGTAGCAATCCTTTGTCCTATGTCCAGCAATGGTACGTATTTCGACTGCAATACTACTATGATATAGTAAATTATTGCCTATGCGCGGAAAGTAAGGGATTTGGAAATCCTCGTTTCCGCCAGGGTATACATAATGCTTTTCTCAAACAATGCGAGGAAATGATACAAATACGTGATTATAAGTATTTTTAAAAACCTTTGACTAATTCGGAGAGAATGTTTGTTTGAAAACTACGAGTATTGGCTAAGATAGTTCCACGCACGATGAGCGGCCGCCGGCACCGCAGATCCCCGCCAAGTTGGGTGTACGGGATTTTCATCATGGTCCTTTCAATTTTATACGGAATAGAGAGCACTTTTAAAAAACAATATGGACATGGACGGAAACTGTTTTATTACTTCTAGGAGTAAAATGAGGCACTTTCCGCCCTTGTGTTTTAATTGGAAACCCGTTCTTTCCGAGCATGTTTGAGAAAAGTATATTGATATTTTCTTATTTAATAGAATTGCAGGTGAAACACATGATCAATATTTTTTCTAACGGTTCTCTATTTAAATGGTCTTCATTGACGGCATGTCCTGATCCAATCCATTCTTAAACTAGATGACATTCAGATCTGAGGCTGCATCTTTTGATAGTTGGTTTAATAAAAATAAAAACTGACAATGTCTACATTCAGGACCACTAATCTTATCCTTACCAATACAAAAAATGCGAGAATGTGTTTCTTTGTTTGATCCTTCTTCAGGGTGTAACTACTTTAACTTGTAATGGAGTTTGTTTGATCCTTCTTCAGGGTGTAACTACTTTAACTTGTAATGGAGTTTGTTTGATCCTTCTTCAGGGTGTAACTACTTTAACTTGTAATGGAGTTTGTTTGATCCTTCTTCAGGGTGTAACTACTTTAACTTGTAATGGAGTTTGTTTGATCCTTCTTCAGGGTGTAACTACTTTAACTTGTAATGGAGATAGTTTTATCCTTCTTCAGGGTGTAACTACTTTAGCTTGTAATGGAGATAGTTTGTAGTCAAGTCCGGAATCAATTTTCTGATATGATTTTGGCTAGATATTTATTTCAATGGCCATATTATGTACTACTATTTTCTGCCCGCGACTTCGTCCGCGAAGATGTCGAATATCGTTCCCGAGGGAATGCCCTCGGGAACTTTTAATTTCCCGGGATGAATGTAGCCTTTGTGTTAATCCAGGGTATAAGCTATCTCCATTTCAAATTTCATATAAATCCTTTCAGAATTTGCAGCGTGAAAGAGTAACAAACATCCATACATACAAACTTTTGCAAAAATGATTTTTAGTACAAGAGGCTTATTATAGAGTAGTTATTATCCCTTTGAAAATATAAGTAAACGACTGCTGTACAGCTACGCAGGCGGAGTTGCATGTCATAGTTAATTTTTGACGTTTGTTTAAATACAAAAAAAAAAATCAAATTTCACATTGATTGGAGCGTTGAACCGTGAAATGAGACAATCGAACTCGGTATTGTGTTTTGTAACGTAACTAAGTCTTCTTTGTTAATAATAAAACAATCAGCCATCCATCAGGTACGAGCCGTGACCGCCTGGCCGCCGGGCCTAGATTTAGCCGCCCCACTGGCTCGACCCACTTGCTGAAAATACGCGTCTCGACGATTGGCAGCCGTCGATTCGGAAATGCTAAACTACATCGAGGAAGTTTTCGGGGCGTATCGAAGCGATCCTGTAACCGATCGATATGCATATCGACAATATAAAGCTAAGAACAACACAGATGTACAAACTTATGTTGCAGTCGGGTACGGTAATAGCACGTGCCCCAATGTTTATTACATAGAGATCCTGGTAAATTTATATATCAACTATCGTCCTGCCATCGCTTCGCTCCGGTTTAAACAAATAACAAATAGCCTATATCCTCCGGATAAGGAAAGTATATATGTATGAATGTTTCTTTCATACATTCATACATATATACTTTCACGCCTGTAATCCCAGAGTGGGCTAGGCAGAGCTACAGAATTACAAGTTGAAAAAAGTTGTTGATAATATTGTTGGTAATATAGGCTTGTAGTACTGTTAGGCGATGGGCTTGCAACCTGTCACTAATATGCTGGTAAACATCTTAGCCTATTTGTGCAAATTGTGGTTACTGAATTATCAAGAATGTTTCTTTCAAAAGGTGAAAAATTCGCACTCCCTCTTTATAATATCAGTATTGATAATCACAGAAGAGATCACATGGCCTTCTGTTCTAATCATCATACCAAGGCTGAGATTCTACACGATAAGGCAGCCCGTCCACTGGAGCGAGCGAGGAAAAATCCACCAATAGGAGAGTTGCGCTGAGCGAGGCCAGCTAAAATAAAGTATTCCTATTGATGCTTATTGCCGGGTCAGGCAGGCAGCCTAAAACCTTATTGTTATTGACGTGTTTCCGTATTGACAACTCTTACTGACTCTTATTGTTGCTCTTACTGACTTGACAGTAATTCATTCATTATTCATGTCATTGCAGGACATAGGCCTCCCCAAGGTTCTCCACTCAGATCGGTCTTGTGCTTCTCGCATCCACCGCGTTCCCGCAATCCTTACAAGGTCGTCACTCCATCTTGTTGGAGGCCTACCTACATCTCGTCTCCTGGTCCGCGGACGCCACTCAATAACCCTCTGACAGCATCGGCCATCAGTCCTGCGAGCGATGTGCCTCGCCCGCTGCCACTTAAGTTTAGCTATTCTTCGGGCTATGTCGGTAAACTTAGTTCTACTGCGGACATCATCTTCATTCTATCACGCAGAAAAACCCCGAGCATAGCCCTCTGAATGACTTTTGAGCTTCCTTATGAGGCCCACAGTAATAGTAATAGGTACATGGACTTGACAGTAATAGCGCAACTAATAATAATACAGTAACAATACGTGTAGACAAAGTAGAATCAGATTGCCACGATACAATCGCGATGCACAGGTGGGACGCAGAAGATTCTAAATTTGCCGCGCCTGCGCCACTTTGTCTCGCTGCCCACGCGCATGAGTTGATTTAACAGCCCGTTTGCATAGATGCGTGTTAAGTTTGGCTGGTACAATGCAATACAAAACACGGAACAGTACATTTTAACTATAGGTACAGAACAGGCGGTCTTACAGCGAATAACAGCGATATCTTGCAGACAACCTTGGATGGTAGTGACTACGTATGAAGCTACCCGCGCGTCTGCCATCTATCCGCGCATGGGTTAATATTTATGGGATGAGCGTGAGTAGTTATTTGTTTCTTGAGTCTTGCGTGTTTTCTATTACCCGGTTCCTATATTCAAGAAATGAATCGTTTCCCTTACGGGCAGTAGCGTTATGACATTTTCTACATACAAAATGTGTCAAATTTTAACGAGACGTCACAACTCTACCAATGGTTTTGAATATAGGAACGCACCATATAAGTATGAATTTATCTACATTAGTAAGTATAGTAGAAGTAGTAAATAGAACTTATTTTGGGATTAGGTCAATTTACGTGAGTTGCTCCCCTGGTTTAAATTATATTTTTAGCGTTCCGTACCATAAAAAGAATAAACGGAACTATTACAGGATCACTCGCGTGTCTGTCGGTCAGTCCGTCTGTCACAATGAATTTACTCCGAAACTACTGGACCGATTCAGTTGAGATTTGGTACACATATCCGACTCGATGGCCCGAATTAAAAACTAACATGTAAATATGTAAATACATTTTTAACATTGCCACTTTTGGAGGGTAAATGTGGTTTTTTTTAGCACGGAAAATTTCGCATAACGTACGAAATCCTCTTCACGCGAGTTTAACACGAACATGCCAGGTTTTTTTTTTAGTTTAATTATGATCACAAAAGCCTTACTATCGCTATTGTCGTGATGCAGTAGCGCGTACGCAAAAAGTCGCAACCACTCTTCGGTAGATAAAGAGAACACTTATTTCTTAAAGAACACCAAGTAGGTAACTAAAACTAGTTAACAAAATGCAAGCAAAACTTCTAATTAAAGCAACCAAACACTTAATAGTACATTGTTGCCTAGGCGCGGAAAGTAAGGGTTTTCCTGACGAGGTGGTTAGCAGGCCGAGCAACAGCGAGGCCTGCTAAAATACGAGTCAGGAAATCCTCGTTTCCGCCGAGGCATACATAATGCTTTTCTCAAACATGTGAGGAAATAATACAAATACATTTCTAAACAGCAAGTAATTTAATTTAATTCACATTAAAAGTTATGTTGGTCATGTTTGCAATTTGTAAATAAAAACTTAATAGTTTTTAATATAGGCGGTGTGGTACCTATTTCGTCGCTTTCGTCGCTTGAGTTCATTTTTTATAGTAAGTATTTCACACAACAAATAGTTTAATATTCGGTTTCACAATTATATTATGCAGAATGAACGAATGTTACCGACTGTCAATTGTTTTTAAATACTAACCATAGACATTGGAATGCAAATTCAAAAAGAAACACACGCACTGTGCTAAAAAAGCGAGCAGTTGCCTTGGCTGTTTGGAATTTTTGTCTTGGTCCTTTTGATTTTGTATGCAAATTGACAGCATTTTTAAGAAATATATGGACATGGACGGAATGTGTTTTCATATGGTTTTTTTACTCCTAGGAGTAAAATGAGGCTCTTTCCGTCCTTGTGTTTCAATCGGAAAACCGTTTTTTCCGAGCATGTTTGTGAAAAAGAACTTTATAGTCGACTTCGTTATACTTACCAAACGAGGTACGTATTTAAACGAGCATAGTTTGCATAATTAATAGGCTAACCAAAGCCGCGAGTTCTAATAAGTTTTTTTTTTTTTAAAACACTGTATTTATTAGGTTCCAATCTTTTAAAAGAGATATCAACTATTGCAATATTGTAGTCACGCGTGTTTTTCAAAAAGCCCTTAAATATTCCACAACCTAAACTTAACATAATACCTATAATGATCAAAACCAACACCAACCAACCCAATATAAATACTTTAAACTGGATTTCTAATCCTAGTGTAAATTAGAAGTCACCAAACCTTGTTAACGCACGACTCATATATGCTAATAATGTAAACTTATATTACATAATAACCAGTTACGTATACTTTTTTAGGGTTCCGTATCAAATGACGATATTTTTTATATAAAATATGATTATCCATTAAGTAGGCTGCACCTACCTAGACCTATGCGTCAAAATCTACCAGCGCTTTCCAAGAGGAGACCCTGCTGAGAAGAAACGCCGCGAGACACTCAACAGTCGGTCTTTTTTTTTAATATTGCTTATGGCAAATATAATATTTAACCTAGCTTTATATATGTAAAATAATGAATATAAAATAAAAAAATCATGAGCAGAAAACGCGCCAAAACTCAGAATAACAAGGGCATTTTTTTTATACGTACATAAACTCACACCTTCATTCCCAGAGTGGGGTAGGCAGAGCTAAAGAATTACCAACAAGTCTTAAAACTTCTTGATAAACATTTCCAAGTTAATTAGTGACAGGTGGCAAGCCCATCGCCTAAAAGTACTACAAGCCTTTATTCCCTTAGTCGCCTCTTACGACATCCACGGGAAGACACGGAGTTGCACTATTCTAACCCGGCAACCACACGGCAAAACCGGTCAAATCCCATTTTTTTTTTATATATTTAAATTATTCATTAACCCGCCAAAAACCTCCGAACGCCCAAGAAGAGTCCACTGCTAGAAGAAGCGCCGCAAGAAACAACCAGAATATTGACTTTAGTTGGACGCCTATATTCTCAACGGTAGGGAAAAAATATAATAAACAGTTGGCCGCGCGTTTGTTGTCTGCAGTCTTGGGATTACAACTAGGTGCCCTGTGTGCTCGATGCCATAACCACGAAATACTAAAATCCACACCCCACCTCACTTATCCTCCTAGCGAGAGATTTTACTATCAGTTTATCTCATTGAACAATAATACCTACACAACCTGGATCGAGAAAACATGCACCTAATTTATTAGAGGCGATGTGTTAATACAAAATAAATCCGAATCTAAACACACGTAGAAGCAATATTTCTTACGTCCAAGGTTAGAACCTCACGTGTGGTTCTCTGTCTCACACGAATACAAACAAACTGAGTGAGACAAAACGTTTGCTCGAAAACCTTCTCAGGTACTCCCTGGAAGCAATAAAAGTAACAAAGATTTAGCATTCTTATTTAACTTTTATTGAGATTAACTATTGTTTTTAAAAGGCAACTGGAGCTTTATTCTACATGGTATTTTCCCGTATTGCTATCTTATTGTCAACATTATGAGAGCTAGAATTTATTTGAAAGTATTGGCGGTCGGGTTTATAACAATACAAAGTCAATAGTTGAAAACACGTCGGAAATTCGTCAATATTTACGTCATGATCGTACTCGTACATCGTACCCCTACCCATTGCATCTGTCAAAACTAGCATTTATTTGAAATTGCCAAAACATTATTATTTCCGTTCACTTTGTTGATATACTCAACAAAAGAGTATATCGTCGATGAAACTGCAATTTTTTTAATAAGGAGCAAAATGCACCTTTTTAGTAAAAAAAAGTAAGGTTTATTTTGCACTATCATAAATTTGTTAGTTACACGGTTTTGGAGTATCGCCGACGATATTAGACTTTTATTTTTGGTCAGGTGAAATACGATAGCAGCAGCTAGAGGCTCGAAAAAAAACCAAAGAATTGTATAAACTAATTTAATTCGAAATTACAAATTAAAGTTACAAGTTAATTCTAAGATAGGTGACTATCGGCCGAAGTAAGTAACGAAAGTGATTCACATATAAAATAATGCTGTTGAGGTAAAGCGACACGTGCGCTGACGCAGCGGCACGCGGCGGCACAGTTGTTGTAGCTTTGCTGCTGAATGCGCGTTGACTCGGCGATCTACCTTGTGGAGCTGTACCTAACTCCTCCATCCGCAGATCAGCAATTATTTTCTAACGTTAAGTGAAAAAATTGATGGAAGTCCGTCTCTAGGTTGCGGCATCTTTGCATCCTCCGGGTTTTTATTGGGTTTTCGGTTACATAACTTGTATTTTTTCCTTACGACGATGACGACAGCGAGTGCGCATGCACTGATCATTATTAGGTACAGGGGTAGCGTCGTGTGATACAGGCTGCTTATCCGGCTGTTGGGATGCAGAGGCGTTTCGATAAGAAGTTTGCTTTGGATGCTGTGTAGCTGTTTCAGGTTGATGGATTTTAAGTTAACATGGGTGAGGACAGCAGTCTCCCTGATGACGTCATCTGGAATCTCGGCGAGTTTTAAAGGGTGGCCTTGCACTTCATTGTTATCGTTCGTAATGGTGAACTCCGAGGTCCGTATAAAACATTTGTGTGGTGTCGTGACCAAGTAACTTCCTTCTAGCAGGTGAAAGTCTTCTCTCCCGCATGACAACTGTACTTTTGTAGGCTGGGGGAATGAGACGACGAAATGTTGGTCATCGAGTTTTTCCATGGCTGGTTTTAGTAGTGACACGGTTGTAACTTGGCAGGATTTCAGTAGATCTTGTTTCATGACGAGTTGATGTACGCAGTCTGCTGCTGTGCTAAGCTGGAGATTGTTATCTTTCTGGCAGAGATAACCGTAGCTGACCTTCGGGCATTCTGCCTCCATGTACATGAATGCGTTCTCGTGGGTTGCTATGAAAGGATGGGGAGGGATAAGGGCTTGTTTAAGCTTGTTAGGTACAATAGTCAATTTTAATAATTCAAATGTATCTACTGAAACTATAGGAAATTGAAATATGATAACTATCTGTTTTTCTACGTAGTAAAAACCGGGTCTTATTATATCGTAATATTCCCTTAGCTCCAAATCTAAAATATGCTTTTCGCCGTAAAGTGCTCTTAGGTTATCTAACATATTCCTAAGTATATTAATATCTAACATAGAATGATGAGTGCTGGAAGCGCGAATAAAAGCTAAACAATTTTCGATTCTAAATAGTTCCTGTTTTAAATCATCCACATTCTCTCTTAAAATAGTAAAGAGTTGCGCGACTTTCGCATATTTAATTAAACTATTTCTACCATATAAGTTATCTTCTAAAATTAATCCTAATGTAGTGTTAATTTTCATCTGATTTTCCACCAATGTGTCTAGGACGACTCTGTGGTGGCTTATCCAATCTTTATTGAGACTCACATGATGACTTAATTCTGATGACATTCTGTCCTGGTTAAGCTGTAACTCTTTAATTAAATTATTGTAATTTACCGCATCCGAATGGTCCAGGTTACCAGTAACACATTTAATTATTGAACCCAGTCCATCCACAAGACCTCTTTTAGCTCGCGTGGGTTCCAAAGATTCTAGCTGGCCAAATATTGCTTCTAACTTATTTAATAAATGATCTATCTGAGTTTCAAATAAAAGGTACGTATCGTTAGTCAGTCGGGGTTTGTAAGAGTTAAGTTGGCTATAAGTCGAGTTGATTTTATCCTCGATAGCGTCGAGGTCAATGTGCTGTAAGTAGGTATGGTAGTGGGTCGTGAGTCTCATCCGTCCGAGGCTGTATGGTAGTAGTCCAGGTCCGTCGGCTAGGCTCTCAAGTCTTATCTCCTCGGCGAGTGTCAGAGGGACTGTCAGCCACAAAAGAATCCTGTAACAATTGATTTTTCTTAGGAGCGCGTTTCAGTCGCGATTTAGCTACTGGCCCGCGTTTTTTTGACGTGTAAATATGTATCGGAAGGTCGGCTAAAACTATATCTTGGGTATAACGTGGGGCAATCTTCTGACGACTGGCTAGAGGGTTTTTAATGAAAACCTGCTGCTGAGGGCGGTACTCTACTTCGGTTTCCCGATTTTTATTCCTGTTTTCGATTATAGATGTACGGTTGGCAAGGAATGTTTCGTTAATTATATCATACACCTTTCCCATTTGTTCTCTATGGTTATGGACATATTGTTGTAGAAGGCGTCCCGTAATGTCGGTATCTATTGGGTTCCGTGGGTCAAAATGTCCGGTGAGTAAGTCAAACGGTCGGCATTTTGTAAGAAGGGTTGGGTAAGATCGAACAAAGTTCATCTATAACTTCTGCTTCTATTTCCTCATTATGGATCTCTACCCTAGATAGGGCGTCGGCGTTGGTATTTGATTTTCCTTTTTTATATATCACTGAATAGTCGTATTCGCTCAGTCTAAGTCGCCATCTTGTTAGTCGTGAGTTAGGTTCTTTCAGGTTCACCAACCACTGTAATGGTTTGTGATCGGTCATAATTTTGAATTTACGTCCAAAAAGGTAAGGGCGGAAATATTTCGTAGCCCATACTATGGCTAACAACTCTTTCTCTATTGTACTGTAATTTTGTTCACTTTCATTCAAAGTCCGAGATGCGTAGCATACTGGTCTGTCTGATCCTACGGGTCCCTGGGACAGGATCCCGGCTATTGCAACATTAGAGGCGTCAGTAGTCAGTATAAAGTCCTTTGTAAAGTCTGGATACTGAAGAACAGGGTCATTTGAAAGGAGGGTTTTACACCTCTCAAAACAGTTTGTGTACTCCGAGTCAAGAGCTATTCTCCTTCCCTTTTTTAGGCAACTTGTTAGAGGTTTTGTTATCCGAGCAAAGTCCGGAATGAATTTTCGGTAGTAGCCGAGAAGGCCCAGAAATTGTTTAATTTGTTTGGGAGTTTTTGGTATAGGATATTTCTGTATGGCTGATATTTTATCGGGATTTGGTTTGACACCGTCCTTACTTATAATATGTCCGAGATAAGCTGTTTCAAGCTTTAGAAATTCTGACTTATCCATCTGTATCTTGAAATTTGACTCTCTAAGTCTTTGAAACACTTTTTCCAGATTATTCATATGTTCCTGAAGGGACGTGCTGAATACAATTATATCGTCTAGGTAGACGAGGCAGATTTCATTTTGAAGACCTTTAAGCATGTTATCCATGACACGCTGAAAGGTGGAGGGAGAATTTTTTAAACCCATGGGCATACGTAAAAATTCGAAATGCCCATGTTCTACATTGAATGCGGTTTTCGGGATATCTTGCGGGTCCATTTCTACTTGATAGAATCCGCTGGCTAAATCGAGGGTGGTGAAATAGTGGCATTTACCTAGCTTGTCAAGAACGTCAGCTATGTTCGGGATGGGGTATTTGTCGTCTATGGTCTTGTCGTTCAATTTACGAAAATCGACTACAAGTCTCCATTTTTGTCTTCCCGATGCATCAACTTTTTTGGGAACTACCCAGATGGGGGAGCTCCAAGCGGAGTCAGAAGGACGTATTATACTCTGTTCCAACATTTTTGTTATCTGGTCTCTAACTTCCTGTCTATGAATAAATGGGTAACGGTAACTTTTAGTATATACTGGTACTTCGTCGGTGGTTCTAATTCGATGCTTTATTTTGTTGGTAAAAGTAAGGGGTTCTCCTTCAATATAAAATATATCCGGGTATCGTGAACATAGTAAAATCAAGTTAGCTGTCTCCTCCTTGTTCAAGTGGTCAGTTCGTAGACGGGCTATCACGTCTTGTGTACGTTGTGTCAGAGGTCGTTCGGTGCGCATGCACTCAGTATTGAATAAGTCTGCTTGGGCAGGTCTATCGAGGGAAAACACTATGTCATTAGGGGATCGGTTTTCTACTTCCAAGTAACCTCGACCGTCTTTGACTGTCGTAAGGCACTCGTGTATCATGCAATTGCTTATGATCTGATTCTCAACTAAAACTTCACCATCGGTGGCGTTAATAGGTACTTTAATAATTTTCGATGTGCCTGCCGGTATAATTTCTTCATAATAATTTACGTTCCTTGAATTATACATTAAGATTGGGTTACGTGAGGTCTGTGTTAACAATAGATTACTCTTTAAGTCGATCTTGGCTTCCCATTGTGTCAGTAAATCCAACCCTATGAGTCCGTCAAAGTAGTTATGGAAGCGGTACACGAACAATTTCATGTGATCTGCATTAAATTCCGGGAAACTTGGTAGTGTTATTGAATAGTTATTTCTAGTGACTGCATGAACGTTAGTTACCTCAAAAGGGTCATAATTAAGGGGATAATGAGCAAAATGGCGTTCCACCGCTTCCGGGCTAATAAATGACTGATTTGCGCCAGTATCTATCAGTAGTTTCAGTGGAGGGTTCGCAATTTGGATATAGGGCAATTGTCTCTGAGATTGTAAATTAATTTCTATCTTGGCTTGCGTGACGTCCGTACCAATTGAAAATTTGCTTCGTCGTTAGTAGGTCGTGATTCATTACCGTCCGTTAGTTGCAAGTCGGCAGTAGGTTCCGA
The DNA here is from genome assembly GCA_927399475.2 of Acleris emargana. Taxonomy (NCBI): domain Eukaryota; kingdom Metazoa; phylum Arthropoda; class Insecta; order Lepidoptera; family Tortricidae; genus Acleris; species Acleris emargana. The sequence continues at coordinate 1,273,836 of OV656846.1, forward strand.
GAAATATTCGGTGTCAGGTTCGTGCTCATTAAAGTCGGTATTGTAATTATCATAGCTCGTGCCGTAATTGTAATCTGTCTCTGTGTAGTAGCCGCTGTAATATGAGTCGTGGTGGGGTGCGCACTCATTCATATGCATTTCTTGGGAACTGGGAAAATTCTGACTTGATGGAGGTAAAACCCTCGGCGTGTACGACTGTACTCCGCTCATGGGTTTTGGGCCAAAATTATTTTGGGGATTACCTCTAGGGGGTAGTTTGAAAACATTACTACGTGGATTATAATTGGCCGGTGGGGCCCTGAACATCTGTTGAGTTCTAGAAGGCATACGATTTTGTAAAGAGGGACGCGGGGCATTAGTATTAAACTTGAAGGGCTGAGGTGGTTGAGATAATGGCTGGCTCGCAATAGGTACTGGCCAATTGGGCGCCTGGGGTTGAAAACTTGGGCGAGGTGGGAGATATCCGAATTGCGTAGAAGGCATGGTCACCCTGGGGCTTTGCTGGGGCTTCGGAGGTTCACTCCGTTGTTGAACATACATTACATTTAATTCCTCTTGAACATATTCAAGAGCTTTTTCTATCGTTTCGGGTCGCATACATCTAATGCGCGACCCTAATGGTTCCTTCAAGCCACGTACAAAGGCTTGCATAGCTACCTTTTTGTACAATGTCCTTTTTGCTTCAATAGTAGTGTCAAGAGTTTCATGCAAGGATACATACGTCATTATAGTACTAAGTAAATTCTGGCAATGGTCATAAAATTCCTGAGGGGTTTTACTGGATTGGCTAGCTATAGAGAGGTCGTTGTATAAGGCGGTTTCATCGCGTTGATCAGAAAAATTATTAATAAGTGCGGTCCTTATTCCTAACCAAGTTTCTGGAGTGCCATTAGAATTAATGGTACATGCAGCTGTCCCAGTTATTTTATTCAGAATCGCATTAATTAGGCAAGTTTTAGCTAGTTCGCTACCTGCTCCTTCTATCGAATACGCGGTAACAATTTGGTCACATATTTTAATGAACCTAGTAAGAATATTGGGATTTCCGTCAAACTCCGGGACTAAGCGCATAGCTTTGAAAATTGCGTCGGGGTCCACGGCCATGTTTGCGGGCTCAAATAAAGTTTCTATATTAAAATCTTCGTCTAAATCGTTTAAATTCCTAAGTAAATCTAATCTTTTCCGGTGTGCCTGGCGCGGTGCAGGTGTCCGGGATCCCGAATTCTTGGGATGGAAAATTTTGGGAAATCTTATTAACTGGAAAATTAAAGGACTAAGGAAGCAAGTGACACGAGAACGATTCAAATGTACTCACATGTATTTCATCTCTGGTCTTTAGTCGGGAATCGATTTCTGGATTCACCTTCTGAGCTTGCGGCTTGTAGATTCTGGATTCTCGGCAGCGGTGCTTGATAGCAACCCGGGATGCTCACGAACGTGACGACTCGAGGAATGCGATGGTGCCCGCTCGCGAACCGGCCCGCGAGAATCCTACCGACTGCGCCAAATACGATAGCAGCAGCTAGAGGCTCGAAAAAAAACCAAAGAATTGTATAAACTAATTTAATTCGAAATTACAAATTAAAGTTACAAGTTAATTCTAAGATAGGTGACTATCGGCCGAAGTAAGTAACGAAAGTGATTCACATATAAAATAATGCTGTTGAGGTAAAGCGACACGTGCGCTGACGCAGCGGCACGCGGCGGCACAGTTGTTGTAGCTTTGCTGCTGAATGCGCGTTGACTCGGCGATCTACCTTGTGGAGCTGTACCTAACTGGTGTAATCTGTCATCAGTCTTTCTTGACTATAATCAGATGCATTCTGTGTATGTCGTATTGTAGGGAGCATTCTCCAGTGAGAACAGCTACTCATCATTATAAAAACGGAAACACTCTGTGGTGCCTCATTATGTTGTGACTTATAGGGCGGTTAGGGTAGTTTTGATGCGTTACTTGAACTGCCAAGTTATTCGGACGACTAGTTTCTGTTTATATTTTGCTGCAACCAATCGGATGTCGTCCCTTACCGTGCTCGTGTTTAAATATTTGTGTATTTCACGGTTCGTATATTAGACATGGCATTTTTTTTAGATCGGGCTGGTTTCCGCAACTGCGTATTTTGCGTGTGGCAAAGTGAAACAGAAAAAAACGAAAACATATTGTTAAAATTTAACAATGATGGATGGATGGATTACGCCAGTTATATCGTAAGAGACGGCGAGCTAAAAAGTTACAAACTAGACAGTAACGAAATTTGTATGTTACTTTTTTATTTTTTATTTGGTTTCATCCTTTGTCAGTAATACTTACAAAGCTAATTTTAGTGTTGGTGGTTAATGCAGTTCTTGTCATGATGTAATGCAAGTGCCCGTGCGGCCTACTTACTGAATAAACATCTTTTATCTTTATCTTTAAATGACAGACGTCAAAATTTACAGCTATTTATGACAATCAAGCAGACCACCTTATGGAAAACGGTCACCGTCGCCCAAACCCGTCAGCAATCCCAGGGACACAGCCACATCGCTGCCTCTAAGTGAATACTCAATCATTTATCGTTGTCTAGTGAGCCAATATTGAGTTAATAAAGAACGCGTTTAAAAATACGCACTCAATACCGAAAAACAACACGTCTTTCACTCTCGCACATCTACATGTCTTCGGCCTTCTTACAAGTGGCATTGATAAAAAAAATCGCGGCACTTTCTCACTGGCGCAAGGCCTCGAAAACAACGGGAATTAAAATAGACGGGTTAGAGCTTTTGTGCGGTTACGTAATGAGAAAATTTACATGCATTATAGTGTTAAGCTAGATATCTTTCACAATTATGCGAAAGTTTGTGTGTGAGTTTGTTACTCCTTCACGATGCAGCGGCTGGGCGAATTTGGATGAAATTTGAAATGGAGATAGCATATACCCTGGATTGACACTTAGGCTACTTTTTATCCCGGAAAATTTAAAAGTTCCCGAAGGAACAACGATAATCAAAATTCCCGCAACATGGGTTGCCGAATTAATACGCGGACGAAGTCGAAGGCAGAAGCAAGTATTTTATACATTTTATTTAAAAGCGCAATTTAACAAAACGAACTTCGTTGCGTTGGATCCAGAAGATATTTTTTTTTCATGGGAGGGCAAACGAGCACACAGGCCACCTGATAGTAAGTGGAAACTGTGACTCATAGACATTCCCATTCACAAGAATGCAATCCGAAGACTGCACATGCACTGCCAACCCGGAGGACTAAGATGGAATGCCTCTATGCTATTCATTTCACCGGCTGTCTTATCCCCAAACCGGAACACAACAATGCAAACACTGCTGCTTGGCGGTAGGTTAATGGATAAGATGGTGGTACCAACCCGGACGGACCCTGCACAAGGTCCTCCCACAAGTGAAAATCCAGCAAATAACTATTTGTTCATCATTTATTTCATGATCTCACACTAATATTTAAAATGCGACAATATGTGTGTGCGAGTGAGTTAGTATAAGTTTGTTACTTCACGTTGAAAGTGCTGCACGGAATTGGATACAATTTGGAACTATGATAGTTTATACCCTGAATGATCACATAGACAACCTTACGTTCTGGGGACTGCAATCTGTTAATCCGTTCTCCATTTATAAAAAAGTGTGATGAAGATTATAGAAATAAAAAATAGCTTTCATATTAAAACATTTTAAATAACCTTATCTGTAGAATTAAAATGAATATATAAATCCATCAACCAACAGCGTATCTCGTATCTCGTGCCATTAGCTCCTAAATCTAGACCTATTAAACGAGAGACAAAGAAAGCTTAATTGAGTGAGAAAGAGCGCGTTTGACTGGAATTGGTGCTAATTAGTAGTAGCGTTGGCTAAACGGGCCTAATGGAGTTCTCGGTTTTAGCTGGCTTGGTGTTAATTTTACAATATAGGTATTTATTTATTTATTTATTTATTAGGCACAATTACAAATTACAAACTTAATTGTTAATATACATAAATCTTTCGTAGAATTAATTTACTAGTTCGTAACTCGATTACAACTATGCACGACATTTTAATGATGTTTATACAATTAAAGTAAAGACCATCACCAAGAAAAGAAAAACATATACATGGAACAAGAATTATAAAGAACCTGACTGAAACGCCACTGTAATGATTTAATTTGGCTTCTTAGAAATAGTTCCAAGGAGATTAGCAATACCATAACTAAAAATATCGACTTGTGGATTATTTACCAATAGGTCGTTGTAAGTACGCGACATACGCGTAATAGGGCTATTATAAAATACATTATTAGTGGCTAAGGGAACAGAGAATAACTTTTGTGTGCGACTGGGTCTATTTGTTGCTCGTATAGAAAAGTAACTTAACAGATCGGAGGAGTCTATCTTATTATTTAGTATTATGTGAGCATATATAATATCAGCCGTCCTGCGTCTTGATTCCAGAGTGTGAAGATTAAAATGAACAAGCCTCATCCCATAACTAGGGAGTGATTTTCGAACTCCGAATTTAGAACTGGGTTGACGAATAAAACGCTTTTGAACAGATTCAATTCGGTCAATGTGGGTCCTGTACAGGGGTAACCACACAGAAGCGCAGTACTCCAGTACACTTCTCACCAATGTCGTGAACAGAATTATAGTCGTTTCTGGATGTCTAAATGGTTTGGATGTTCTAGATATGAATCCCATCATCTTGTTCGCTCTAGGAATCATTGCATCGTAGTGTGCTCGAAACGATGCAGGGTTGAACCTCCTGAGTCCCCAGATTATCGCTTGAGGACATTAAACCAAATTACAATGTTACTAAAATAGGTATTGGGTCTTAAGAGGTTAAGTGTTAGAGATGTTAGAATGTAGAGCGGTAGCGGTGGAGAGTGGTAGAGCAACTCATTCATTATTCAGGGCTAGCTTCTGCCCGCGATTTCATTTGCGCAGAATTAGTGCTCCGCTACGTGGTGCCTTTTTTCACATAACTTTTTTGTTCATAATCCTTTTTGTTTTCATAAATTTTCTATTCATAATTTTGGTCATCGCTGGAAACGTAAACTTTGCAGTAGTTCTTTAATATTCAACGTGTAGATAAGGTTAGGTTAGGATAGATTTATAAAATTCTGAAAAAGTCAATGTGGACCTCGCATTTCATTGACCATCCTTCCAAATTAACACAAATCCGTCCAAAAATTTCAATATTCTCAAGTGTCATACATACATACATAAACTCACGCCTTCATTCCCAGAGTAGGGTAGGCAGAGCTAAAGAATTACCAACAAGTCTTAAAACTTCTTTATAATTCTGTAACCACATTTTGTACAAGTAGGCTAAGATGTTTCGCAGTGTCAAGTGTAGTTAAACTAGTTAACTATACAAACAACGAAGGCGAAAACAAATTCGTTGTGCAACGAAAAGTATCCCTACAATCGTATGGCTAATGAGTGATAGGATAGCTCTTAATCCATCATCATCATCATCATGTCAGCCGAAAGACGTCCACTGCTGGACATAGGCCTCCCCCAAGGCTCTCCACTCAGACCGGTCTTGTGCTTTTCGCATCCACCGCGTCCCCGCGATCCTTACAAGGTCGTCACTCCATCTTGTTGGAGGCCTACCCGCAGCTCGTGTCCCGGTCCGCGGACGCTACTCAAGAACCTTCTGTTTAAGTTTAGCTATTCTTCGGGCTATGTCCTATATGCCTTAGTCCGATAACCTTAGCTCTGCTGCGGATATCATCATTTCTGATTCTATCACGCAGATAAACCCCGAGCATAGCGCTCTGCATAGCCCTCTGAGAGACTTTAACCTTCCTTGAGGCCCATGAGCTCTTAATTACTTCACATTAATAGCGGCACAGTTTAAATCAATGCGATAACACGTCAAAACCAATATGGTTTTATCGAGTAATATAGTGCCCATGAATGTAATGCCTCTACCACATTTCATTATTGCGTTTTGCCTTCACATAGTAATAAAACTGTTACGTTTAAGTAAAACGTTTCTCAATATTGAACAATTTAATTGAAAACGATCTCTTAAGGAAGGAGGAACCTGAAATTTATTCATAGGGTCCTCCAGGAAAGGACTCTACTCTACTCTTAACTCTTTCTCTCTCTTTACTCTTATACTCTTTGCATAAGCAGTGAATTTTTAAAACGGGATTTTATTGAAATACGAGGCTGTGCGTTTTTTTCTGCTTAGCTACATAATATCAGGGGCTAAACCTGCCAAGTACCAGTCAGAGAAAAGGATAGACTATAGAAGTCATTATATCTATCTGTCCCTGTCCCTATAATTTGTTCGATTAGTTTTGCATTGCTGCTGAATGAAACTAGAATGGAATTCTGATACAGCTCGCGTCGCAAGTAAGCTTGGGTGGCAGTACTGGTTTAACGTGAATTGCGGTGTATTTTACGCTTTTCTTTAAAAAAAAAAATTTATTAGTGTTTTGATGATAAAGTATTTATCATTTTTAAATGCCCATTAAACGAGCATGTTTTTAATCTAATTGGCTAACCAGTGGTCATGTATTTTTTTTTCACCAGGAGGGGCTAAAGTTTTACCAAAATAAAACGGAAGAGGCAAATTTTAAATTTAATTTAAATAATAAAAAAACTACAATAGTTACTTTTCAATGGTTTTTACCATTTGATAACACAACTATTCAAGATTGTTTAGCAATAAAATAAAAATTAAAAAATAATAAATTCCGAATACCACAGATCAAAAACTCAGTGCGGGTGTACATTTTTCTAAAAATCAGAATAATTCTAATATCTCGAAAACGGTGCGACTTTTACTAAGGCGATTTTTCCATGTTAGGTAGGTGGCTTGCTCACCTACCTCCCCCTTAAGTTTGACGTGGTACTTACGGGACACCCTGTATATAGATAAATACATACTTAAATACATAGCCTCAGGAACAAATACTCGCGCTCATCAGACAAATATTTGCCCGTACCGGGGATCGAACCCGGGACCGCTAGCTTCGTAGGCAGGGTCACTACCGACTAGGCTGTCGCATCGTCTAATACTTTGTTCTAATACTTCTTTAACCGACTGTGAAGGCGAAAGATGGGAAATAGCTTAACTTGAGACTGGCATTAAATAAACTGATATTCCCGCAAGAAGCTGAAGCTACCGCTGAAGACGCAAGTATAGATTTTTCCCTTTTACATTGCTCCCTATTATGATCGTGTTTATCGATGTAGATAAACGTAGATAGAACATCTGTCACTGTCTGACCTGGGGTTTACCATGACATGCTAAACCAGTACAGTTTCGTTTGAGAGAAAGGGACAGAGCTATATCAATTATATAGCTCTGTCCCTTTCTCTCAAACGAAACTACTGCTTTAGCATGTCATGGTAACCCTCCAGTGCGTAAGTGTGAGGGGGACGGATGCTTTATCTAACGCGATAAAGGCACCATAATACGGGCCTGGTAGTGTAACTTGATAGTGTACAATCTCCCACACAGCTGAGTGACCAATGAAGATAAACAGAGAGAAACTGTCTCTGTCGTGCACATGAGATTCTTATGTAAAATCTATATTATCTCTTTCTACATTTCCTCACTTCTGTCTTTAATGGGCAGTTAAGTGTGTGGCTGTTGGTACGAGAAACGAGGACAAACCTTGATCCTTGAAACCAGCACCCATAAGATATTAAAATATCAAAACTGATATTTTATGCTAGTTCCTTTAATTTGGCACAAGATTTAAATAGAGAATACCTTACTATAATTTATTTTATAGTACCTATTAAGGAAAATATAAACCATGCTAACATTTGCGCGTCGTATATATTGTCGGTAGAATTATGTGGTAAGAACTCATTGTTATGTTAACACCGACTGTAATGAAAATGAATCACCATATTCTAAAAATAGATCTATATATCTATTCTTATTCAATATATTTATATTATATTCTTTTTTTTCTATATTCTTGCAAATGTATAGATACATATCAAGGGTCAATGTCACACCAATTGCCCTAGCCCTAAACAAATCAGTAATTATTCTAACTAAACATCAAGTCTTACAAAACTGTGTTTCACCCATCTTGAGACCGGCATTTGAAATTAAAAAAAAAATTAAATCGGTCTTGTAGTTTTAGAGTTTATGCGTTACAAACATACAAAAATACAAATATTTCCTCTTTATAATATCAGTGTACATTACCAACTGTCACTCAAATCAGAAATCTAAAGCGTAAAAGGTCATAAGACTAGGGTCTCTACAAACAAAACCTACAAAAAACTCCATCCATAAAATATTCTCGGTCGGTGCGAAGAAATTCTAAGTGATATAAGAATTAAAATTTTCTCTTGGGTTTACCCATTAATCTTATTTTTCCCTACAATTTATATCTGAACCATTATGTCGCCGGTAAAAATATTGCAAGTGTAAATCATTACGAACCGCTCTTACCGGGTTTAACGATACCCGGCAGGTTTGATAAGTGTTTTCCCTGGCATTATGGGTATTCAGCAAGTTCACCTGGGGTTGGGTTAATACCTATAAATAGGTTAAATTAAAACCCACGATATACTGACGACCTTTGAGAGCTAGGTAATAAAAAAAAACTCTCACTAGACTAAATTTATTTCAAATAATAACAACAAAAAGCAAACTTTAAAAAACCCGAGAGTTGTTGCTCACCAACTTTAAATCGTTATACGAGGGGAGGTCCAAAAGTTCGCGGAATGGAGGGCTAAATAATTAAATAAAAAGACGTTACTATTTTTCCTTTTCAATATAATCTCCCTTAAGGTTAATACATTTGTTAGATCGTGATATTAATTTTTCTAAACCCACATAAAAATAATTTTCTTCTTTGCTGTCAAAATGAGCCAAAATTGCGTCCTTTACTTCATCATCTCGGTGTGAAATTTTCTTCCCCGCAACTCTTTCTTCAAATTTGGGAATAAATAATAATCACTGGGGGCCAGGTTCGGGCTGTAGGGGGGATGAACCAATTCTTCGAAGCCACATTTGTTCAGGGCAGCCATCGCAATACGACTCTTGTGAACTGGAGCATTATCCTGAAGTAACAGCACACCCTTAGCCAGCTTTCCTCGCCTTTTTCTTTGATAGCTTCCCGCAACTGCTCCAGTAGCCTAGAGTAGTACTCTCCAGTAATTGTGACATCTTTGCTTTTGTAATCGATCATCAAAATTCCTTGGCAGTCCCAGAAAATCGTAGCCATCAACTTTCCGGCCGATTCTGACACCTTAAATTTCTTAGGTGGGGGGGTACCCTTCTTGTGCCATTGCATCGACTCCTGTTTAGAGTCAGGTTCAAAATGATGAACCCAAGTTTCATCTCCAGTAACAATCCGCTTCAAAATCGACGTACTTTCTTCTCCACACCGTTCTAAAAAACTGCTACACGCGTCGATTCGCTGCTGTCGCTGATGCGGCGTAAGCATTCTCGGCACCCATCTTGCACTCACTTTAATCATGCCGAGGTGTTCATGTAGAATCCGCAAAATAGTGGTTTCAGATACTCCAACTAATGCAGAAATCTGGTTCTTCTTCAGGCGAGCATCTTCTAATACTAATTTTTCAACTTTTCCGTCGGTATCTGATGTGGTGACCTCGACAGGCCGTCCTGGGCGAGGGTCGTCTTCAATGGACTCTCTGCCAATTTTAAAAAGACCGTGCCATTTGTAAATCAATAATCATTTTTCCAGGGCAATGATCACAGTAAACTACTGACATCTCACTCATGATGGTCTGAGGAGTTTTTCCTTGCTTAGTCAGGAACTTGATGATGGCTCGATACTCAATTTGCTCCATACTTCCAGGATTTTTCCAGATTGACTTGCTTGCTCGACGATATTTTGTAAAGTAATGAGCTCTTCAGGCTGAAAGTTGGTATATATACTCTTAATGAGTTGGCCATTAGTACTATACTAAAAAATATAGTCATCCCCACCCCCATCCCCTCCATTCCGCGAACTTTTGGACCTCCCCTCGTAAATCTTAAATTATCGTTCAAAATGAAAAATTATTGAAGAAACCTGTAGATGATTTTTAAATGCCTATTTAATGATACCCGACACTTGTTCGTCGACATTTTTTGTTATTTGCAATATGGCGTTTAATTGCCGCCAATTGAATTTTAATTACTGTCATCTTTAATGACACTCGCTAGATTAAGAAAAATATATGGACATAAGAATTATCAAAATCGGTCGACGCATTTAGTTTCTAGAACAAACATATATATATAAGCTGATAAACACAATACCCTCCTCCGCCGGCAGTCGGGTATAAAAAACTATTGTATCAGTCAGTCTCCCTGCATCAATAGTTTCGGATTTCCCCATATTGTCCCCGTTAAGAAACACACTGTATAAGGGCGTAATTTTGTGAGTCGCGTCATTTCTGCTACATTCGGTTTCATGCACTGCTGTTTGGTTCACACGGCAACGCAAACTCAGCTGGACTTTTGTATGCAGCAGAAATTACGCGACTCACAACTCGAAAAATCACGCTCGTCTGCCTTTACCCTAAGTATATTTGTCGTTGTCTAGCACCTACCCACAATACAAAACTTAGAGCTTAGTTTGTCACTATACTCCAGTCGCTCTAAAAGGCCTGACTCGACCGATATCAACGCAGTACAACAATGTGTTAGATTGTATGTAAGTACAAATTATATTTTATACTGCGTTGACAGGTTTTCTTTTACATTCTTTGTTGGTGATTAACACCGTTACAACTTCACAGGGCGTTGGGTGATGTGCCTCAGTGAAGGAGACACACCTACACGGACGCGTTGACAGCTGTCAAATCGGGCCTTTAAGATTGACGGGAGTATAGTATAAGACATCTTATTATGAATAAACTAGTGGTCGCCCGCGTCTTCGTACGCGTAGAATTACTTTCCCGCTACTCCCCTTTTTAACCTCTTAGGGGATGAATTTCCAAAAATCCCATTTTATTGCACCCCTACACCTCATAAGGACACCTACGTGCCAAATTTGGAATCTCTAGAGTCAGTGGTTTGGGCTGTGTGTTGATATGTTAATCAGATTCAGAAAGATAGTTCCAGAGATCAAGCGAGACTTCCAAAAATAACCATTGCTATTTAGGCCATAATTATATTAAATAGCTTATAATAAACCTATATTTCAATTTCCAGAACACGTCAAGTCTAAATCCGAGTATGATGGACAGCTGATCCCGGTCAAAGTGTGTCATACAAACATAATATCCGGCTAGTATATAATTATGAATTGACGCAACGAGCCGGGGATTTCCACGGAGTCGTAAACTTTGATATAATATTGTTTATTCCTAGCGTTTGCCCGGGACTCCGCCTAGAAGTTCCTATTTTATTACTTTATCCTGTGTGTGTTTATTTGTCCGAGTCTAAAAGATTTGACGTGATTTTAAGCAGTTATAGATACTAAGAACCGGGAGACGAGCTGTAGGTAGGCCTCCAACAAGATGGAGTGATGACCTAGTAAGGATCGCGGGAACGTGGTGGATGCGAAAAGCACAAGCTTTAGGCGAGGCCTATGTCCAGCAGTGGACCTCTTTCGGCTGACATGATGGTGATGATGATAGATATTAAAATGCAAAGTTGGGTAATGACATGGTCAAGAGAACAGTGATAATTATTTTTGCATGCAGCCTGGATAACTCGTTTAAAAGAACAGCCGTAATTATACAGGGTGTAAGGTCGCTAGGTGCAAAACTTTAAGGGGGTGATAGACGAGGTATTTTTGAACATTTTTAGCTGGATAAACGTCTCAGACGAAATTAAGTAGTTTTTTTTAAATGAAATAAAATATAAAAACAGAAAGTACTCAGAGATTGATAGTTACGTGTTAATAATTCCCCAATAAACGTTACCTTAACTTGTAAACAAATTAATTTATTTTGGATAGTTTAACGTAGAGTTGTGCCCGCTGGGTCTTTAAAGGGAGCGCTCCGATCTCGGTCAATCGGTCAAAGGAACTAGATCGGTCTTTTAGTCCCTTTAGGTTCTTTAGCTCCGGAGCAAACATTGCGATCTGAGCAGGACACGCTTTGATATAGGTACTATTGGACTCGTTCACATCGAGTGCCGCGCCGTGCGCTTTTTACGCGATCGCTCTGTTTCGCTCATACGTACAACAATAGCTACTGACCTAAAGGACCGAAGACCGATTAAGATTGCTTACGAAGAACTAGTTCCTTCACTTCGTCTATCCCCCTTAAAACTTTGCACCTAGTGACCTAGCACACCCCTTAGGTATATAGAAATGGTAGGGAGTATGAGTACATCACTCATTAAATAACACTACATATTTTCAAGCGGTTTTCATCGACCGGAAAGTTTTTTTTTGGCTGATAGGTGTGTAACAGAAAACTCACATTAAACGAAGCAAAGCGAGGGCGGGTCGATAGTAAATTATAATAGGTATATGAAGAAATCAGCGACCGAGCAGAACCTGGCGGTATGGAGTTCGGACCCACGATCTCAAGCTTGGGTTGTGCGTAGAACCGCGGCTTTTTGATCTAATTTTATAAGGGAAATAAAAGAGATGAGATCTACAATCATAAATACGATGACGTTGTTGTGGTAGCCGTTTGTACGTCGTCCAAATTTTAATTTATGCTGTGTGAATCAGTTACTAGGCTAAATTGGTTTTGCTGGTGTATCAAAAATGTTTACCATCGCCACGGCTCGAACTTTCACAATAATATTATTATTATGGGTTGTGTGCCGCTTCGACCGTTGCTGATCTTTTGTAGTAACCCCTTGTTTAGAGCTCACCGCAAAGGCCCGTTGCGACCAGGAATTGCCAGATGCTTTGGGCAGTGAGGAGTTCTCATCTCTTGTGGGTCCACAATACGTCGCCCTAGGTAGATACTTCTGCTGCGCATTAGTGGTAGGGTCAGGGAGGGAACAGTAGCTCGGTGGGAACAGTGGCTCGAACGTGCTGTGCTCGAAAGGGAAAGAGCTTTATATCCGTCCTCTACATCAATCGGAAGCGTTCAGTACCCGATCATGCACAAACTAGTTAGTGAGCCACTCCGGCGCCATGCGGACGAGTTACGATGCGTTTTTGTTTTAATACCTGACAAAACTACATTCTCAGACAAGTTTCACTTAATTTTTTTCTTATTTCGTACGAGATTTTTAATTAGTTATGTTTTTGTCTAAGAGTGTGTCTAATCGACTTAGTATTGGCTGATAATTCAAGGCCTTCAGCTTTGGTGTTTGCTTCTAGTTTGATTCAAAATCCAAAATGGCGACAGGGTCAACAGTAGTTCGTTTCGGAAAAGTACACAATTGCGCTCGAACCACTGTGTACCTACATGCAACTCTTTACATCACATTATATTAAAAATGTATTAGTAGGTAAATGAGTTCTATGACAAATAATTTATTTAATTCACAAGAAGATTGATGTTCGTTTTATTTTTGCCATTAGAGGTATGGTTGTAGATGTGCTAAAATGTGATTTAATATTTGTGATAATTGTTTCTAAGTCGGCAGGTGATACCTAAGCGATTTAAAACCAAAATGACAATTATTTTATTACTGAGTTTATTTAATTCACAAGAAGATTGATTTTCTTTTTATTTTTGCCTTTAGAGGTATGGTTGTAGATGTGCTAAAATGTGATTTAATACCTATTTGTGACAATTATTTCTAAGTAGGTAGTAGATACCTAAGCATTATTTATTTATTTATTTATTTATTTATTATAACTTTAATTAAAAAAACAATCCTTATCAATTTTTATTTTTACCTTAAGATGTCAGAGCATACCTATTTGGTCTTTTAATATCAAAACGTAGCCACTGTGTACTGTAAGAACCACTGTGTACTAGGGACTGTACACAAAGGTTCGAGCCACTGTGCACTGTTAGAACAACTGTGTACTTGGGGGTACTAGTGACTGTGTACAGGTCGTAGTACACAGTGGCTCGATTCCCATTTTTAAAAAAAGACTGGATACCTCTTTTTTGGTAAAAGTTATAGCAAATGTATTTGCAACATATGAAACTTCAATATTGCACTGTGCTTTGTGCTTGCAATAACTATTTCAGGGATTTATATTTTTCATGCAACAGCATGTTGAAAAAATCTTAGCCACTGTTCCCTCCTTGACCCTACGCACGAGCAGATAATGTGCATTGCTGTGTCCACTGTCTAAATAATAAGCAATTTATCTGTAGGTATGTCCATCGACGGCGATAGGGGCAGTGTGCTAACACTGCAAACGACCTCATCGTCTTCACCTTAATAATAAAATCGGAAATCTTGTCAACAAACAAATTTGGCGACGTACGGAAAAGCAGTTTTAACAACTTCAGGAAACTACCATCCTGTCAGGAAGAAAAATATGCGGAGTATCAAAAAGTTTAGCAAGACAAACATCGTTTATAGGTCACGTCTACCTAATATGTATACACTGGAAATTGAGAAAATATCGTAACAAACAACAGTTTTAAGATACCAGGGACCTGTTTCTATAAAAGTATTAGTGTAATAGCCGAATTAATAAACTCGTCTTGACTGAGATACCCATCTCAAAAGACAACAAAGTAAACATCAACCCATAGAATAGCTGTCAATTTTGACGTGTCTTGTGACTGACATCTCAACCAAGATCAGTTTATTTTAAATAAATAAATTATCAGGGGACAATCTCACACCAATTGACCTAGACCCAAACTAAGCTCTAGGCTTGAGCGCTAGGCTTGAGCGCTAGGCTTGTAGGGCCATAAGTATTGTCTCATTTTGTAGTTTTATTTACGAGACAAAACACCAATATTATTAGACTTCGAGAAATGGGCCCCGGGATAAAGTTTTTTCCGGGAGTCCGTTCATCTTCATCGTGCCTTATTTTAGTATGTCTTTCTGTTTATGTACATAATTATTGAGACATATTTCTTATATAGATGGAATAGTAAATTAAGTTAGGTTAGGTTAGGTTAGGTTAGTTCCTTGTGGTTGCCGGGTTAGAATAGTGCCACTCCATGTCTTCCCGTGGATGTCGTAAGAGACGACTAAGGGAATATAGGCTTGTAGTACTGTTAGGCGATAGGCTTGCAACCTATCACTAATATGCTGGTAAACATCATAGCCTATTTGTGCAAATTGTGGTTACTGAATAATCAACAAGTTTTTAAGTTGTAATTCTGTAGCTCTGCCTAGCCCACTCTGGGATTACAGGCGTGAAGGTATGTAAGTTTGATTTGTGAAAATACTGAAAAAGTTAATTTATTAAAAAAAAAAGGTATGACACGTACGAAATAGGGTTATTAGATACAACGTTTCTACATTTAGTAGTTTAGGCTGGGCGTTGCCTGTTAGACAGTCAATCTCAGTCAGTCAAAAGCTCAGTCAGTAACAAAACAGTTTTATAAATATAGATGTTACGAATTTTGCAATATATTGTACGGAATTTAATTGATGAACCACTACCTTATCGCATAAAACCAACGATTAATTCCTATCTCTTCACTTGACGCCGTCATTATGACAAGGTTATATGGTCCTTGATGGTACATATTTATTTATTGATATTCTAACGGCAAATAGTACATGTAGAAATTTATTGAGATTTCTTGGAACAAAATATATGAAATCTCCTTATACAAAATTAGATATCATTGTGTGTGTAAGCATAACATCTGGAACATGTAATTGTGCGAGCAACGACGCGGATATCTGTTGAAAGAGACAGGGATAAATGCAAGCGCATTTACTATCTGGTTGGGAAAGTTAGGAAGTCGCGCAGAAAAGGAAAAATAAATGAATAAGAGCATGTACAAATGTGGTAAATAAACATACGACATCGTTTTTGGCAGGAAAGCTCCATATTTATATTTCCTTTCTCAGCCAGGGGGGTTATTATATATGCAGTTCATTTTACGGTGAGCGTAAAGGACGGAGCTATATCATTTCCATAACTCTGTCCTTTTCTCTCGGCGTAAAATAAATTGCGCAGATACGTCATAATAACCCCACAGTTCTTTAGTACCCATGGATAAATTAAATCAGAAAGCAAGACAAATACGAATCGATGTTGTATGTTCATGCACATCTGTATTAAAGTGAAATGGCCTAAAAACAGTCGGGATGATGATCGAAAAAAAAAACCACTCTTCAAAATATGTTATTCGTTAGGCCGCTTCCTGACTTGGCGGTATGCTTGCAGTAAAACATACTGTCGGTATAAATGCTGCGCGTTGATTGGTGGATGCCACTAGTTGCCTAGCGACCCTTACCGATTCATAACCGAAGCATACCGCCAAGTCAGGAAGCGGCCTTAGGAGTAAGGAGTTTGACGACGCGTCGGCCTAGCTAGCGGTCCCGGGTCGATTCCCAGTATGGGCAAATACTTGTGATGCGAATATAAGCGCGAGTACTTGTCTCTGAGTGAGTAATTATTTCTCCATAATTTAAGTATTTATACCGTTGTCTAGTATCCATAGGACAAGCCTAGAGCTCAGTATGGGACAAGTTCAATATGTGTGAGATTGCCTCCTGATATATATTTACTTATTTCATTACATATTTAAGGTCGTTTCATGATTTATTAGCCGTTCGTCCTACACGCATTTGGTCCAACACGCAGTTCGTCCAGCATTAAAATTTCTGAGAGTTCATTCATAAAATATTCATTAATTCATTCAATAACTTAATCCTTTTACAAGCATTACTAAAACTAATTCCAATTGCACAAATCCCTTGCCAAGCCATTAATATAGTTGGTAATTAATAATCATCGGCGGAAAGCCGTCCATTTCTGGACATACGCCTCCCCCAAGGATCGCCATAAATATATCAATTTAAAATTACCACAGGAGGGTTATTATGGACATAGCCATGCAGTTCAGATTACCTAACTTAATTAACTGCTATAGCTCTGTCCTTTACGCTAGCCGAAAAATGAACTGCATAGTTAAGTCATAATAAACCCCCAGGACGCCTTTGACCACAGATATATCGTCCAAGTAGAAGTGTTTATCACTTAGAACCGTTTATATTTCAGGGATGGTACTTCTTACCCTGTCCGTTTTCTTATAACTATACTATTACAATTTATAATCTTTCGTAACTAAATGTCGTGCCAGTGACGCCAGCGTCGGCCACAGCCGACACAAGTTCAAGATTAAAAGAGACTTTGTTTCGTATCAATTAAGTTGTAATTTGCACAGCATTATTTGTTGTGTAAGTTACACATATTGTATTTGACGTAAGGCGTTGAAAATTTCAACATTTCAAAATTCAAATATTTTCATACTATCCATCGATATCCATACTAATATTATAAATTTTAAACTATAACTAACTATGTCGTCTCTCTGTCTGTCTGTTACTCTTTCACGGCTAAACCGCTGAACCGATTTCGATGAAACTGAGACAGGGCGCAGCTTAATAGGGTACTTTTTATCCCGAGTAGCGATAAACGACTTTTGAACAACGAACAATAATGAACTGATATAGATTATTTATATGCAAAATATAGGTATCATGTAGTAATAAAAAAAAACATATGTTTCACACATCAGCATCACACACGCCAAAAGTTGTCCCATTTTCAAGAGACGTCATGTTTTTTTTCACCAGTCTCTCTGGCAAGGTCAACACTCCCCGCGGCCGTGTATTTTTAATTGATCGCAAAGATTTACCGATACACGCATATATTTATCTGACGTAAGACGTCTCCCACTTAGTACGTGGGAGGGGACGCAGATTTATCGTACTAAATGTCACGCGTTCAATGTACTAAGAAAACGAAGTAGCTACTACCTAATATTAGTAAATCTTTACAAGACGAAGGACCCAATTACCGTTAATTCTTAGGATTGTGTACACATCTATACAATACAATGTTGTTTACTTAAACAAACGATGAACGATAATACCCATATTACCCATATGGTTATATTGCCTAGAATAGTGTCTTCCCGTGGATGTCGTAAGAGGCGACTAAGGAAATAAAGGCATGTAAATCTGTTAGGCGATGGGCTTGCAACCTGTCACTAATACACTGGTAAACATCTTAGCCTGATTGTGCAAAATGTGGTTACAGAGTTATCAACAAGTTGTTAAGAGTTGTCGGTAATTCTATAACTCTGCCTACCCCACTCTGGGAATAAAGGCGTGAGTTTATATATGTATGTTCAAAAATTTCCAACAAAAAAAACGCACAAAATGCACTTTCAATTTCTGAAATAAAAGCAAAGTTTGTTTAATATCAATAACAAATTGGACATTGTTAATTCCGTTAAATAATAGTTATAAGTCGCCAATACCCTCAGAAATGATAACAAAATAGTTAAAAACACGATGTTTCAATCATGCTCGGAGTTGCAAAAACAGAACCACCCTGTTGTCGAATAACTTGGCATAACCAACAACGATACCCTCGTTGTCAGTAATAAAAAGTTCACAACACACCCCCCCTTTACACGCAGACAGCCTGCAGGCGTGACAAGACAAATGCACGCAGTTTGTTGACGGGACAAAGGGCAAACCGGGATGGAGAATGGGGACAAAGGCGTCTCCAATTTGCGAAA
Organism: Acleris emargana; assembly: GCA_927399475.2. Taxonomy (NCBI): domain Eukaryota; kingdom Metazoa; phylum Arthropoda; class Insecta; order Lepidoptera; family Tortricidae; genus Acleris; species Acleris emargana. The sequence goes on from OV656846.1 coordinate 1,292,378, forward strand.
GGGGTTTTATCAGTGTGAAACCTGGAAGCTACGAGCAGGAGTTGAGATTTTTCATGACTATTGTGAACATAAGGCAAAACTTTACCAGTAGATACCTATACAAATCAACAATAAGCTGAACTTGACAAATTCTACAATTGTTATTGTGGAATAGGGAGCAGAATGATAGTAAAATCTAAAGCAAAATTGCTATTGACGACAAGTTAGCGTAGTTGATACTGACTCTGCCTAAAAAGCTAGTGATCCCAAGAAATTTCAAGTGCAAGTGTGATGGCGATAACCAGCTTAAAGGTAAGAAGCTGGGAGAACTGTGTTCTTGTTTATCGTCCATACGCGAAATATTTATGCACAAAGATAGTTTAATTTAGAGACAAATAGCCACTTACAATAAATACAATAATATTTGAAAAGAGATCTACTGCCTTCAAGAAACTTTAATGCTAGATATTAAATAAAAGCTTTTGGTAGAAACTTAAACTATAAACAAGGTCGTGCGTAAACTATTCCTAATGGTTCTTATCTATTTTGTTAAGGACGTGACGTCACTTATCAATTTAAATTAATAAATATAATAAATAAAACCTCACACAAATTGACCTAGTCCCAAACAAGCTCCAGGCTTGTACTATGGGTACTTATCAACGATAAGCATAGATACTTAAATACATAGAAAACATCCAAGACTCGAAACAAATACTCAAACGCATTATACAAATATTTGCCCATACCGGGAATCGAACCGAACTGCTAACTTCGTGGGCAGTCACGTCAATATATTATGTAGGTTACTATTCATTTCTGCTAAAAACTTTCTAGTATATAAGTACATAAACAACAAAAAGTATGTTAGTTTTTATTAGAAACGGTCACGTTACTATTATTTTAGGTTAGAATCGCACGCACCTTGCGCAGTACCGGCACTCTCATACTTTGACTTGAGCTTCGCTGCAGTCGCACGCGCATCTGATCTAACCAGGTCGGTGGGTTTCGGCGTAGACGTCGTGGTCCTGAACGAGAGCGTGGTCGAGATGGACGACGAGACGGACGAGGAGATAGACGAGGAGAACGAGGAACCCAGGCCGAGGCCGAGGCCCAACGAGGTGCGGTAGCGGCGGCGGTACATGACTTCACACGACGAAAGCACGGGAGAGACTGAAGCTGAAAGATCGGCGTGGGCGCACCCGGAAAAGCGGCCGCGATTTATTATAGTACACCAAAGCTAGGCTGGGGAGAAAGTGGGGAAGGACGAGCTTGTACAGCTGATTAATGAAAAAAAAAGTATACGAGCGATTTTATTTGTGTATTTTTCTCTTCGCTTCGATTTATGTGTGTTTTCTGTAACACTTGTAGATAAAACAGAATTTATTATACACTAGCTTTTGCCCGCGACTCCGTCCGCGTGGAATTATTAATTACGGCAGCCTAATTTTTCTAATCCACTTAATGTTTAAATGTTAACCTCTTACAACCCTTTTTTCGCAATTAAAAGTAGCCTGTGTCCTTTCTCAGGCTCTGGACTATCTGTGTACCAAATTTCATTTAAATCGGTTCAGTCGTTTTAGCGTGAAAGCGAGTTAGACCGACGGACAGACACACAGAGTTACTTTTGCATGTATAATATTAGTTAGGATAGTTAGGACTAGTTTTCTGCCCCCAATTTCATCCGCGTAGATTGATTATCGTTATAAACTCGGGAACTTTTAAAAACGCGATGAAAAATACCCTACGTAGGTAAGCTTGTATTTCAAATTTCATCCAAATCCGTAAAATCCGCAATTTTAGCGGTTGCGTGAAGAAGTAGCAAACTAACACATGAACTTTTGCATTTATAATAGTTAGAAAAAGGATAAAAACTTGTGAAAAATTATCTAACTGATATTTAAAATCCGCATGAAAATCCGTTCGGTAGTTTTTGAGATAAACGCGAGAACTTTGTTTTATAACATGTAGTGGTGGTGGTCATGTAATTTACTTGTCCTACGAGTAAAAACGCGGTTCGCTTGCAATTTTGTCGTATTTTTGTAGACCACGGTATATTTTTAGAAATTACAGTTGATACACTTAGAGTTCGTTATTTATTCTTTATTGACTTCGCATCGAGAGGTATTCGATTAGTATTTCCTTTAAAATGTTAAATCTTTAAGCGCCTTGAGCAGAGAATTGTGTGTCTGTAAGTCAGTCACGAAAGCCTTCCTTTTATAGATAGATTAATAATCCTTATTTCAACGACTAGCAGAGGCACCCCATCTTAGTCTCCAGGGTTGGTAGCGCCATCCGAAGGCTGCAATCATCTATCGCTCTCAAAGCAATTTTAGCTTCAAGTATTGCCTCGGAGCGGTCTATCGTCCTACACTACCAAAACGTAATATCTAGAATATCAGTGACATTAAACCTTAATACTATGACGTTACCGTTTGTTTTTCAATATGAATGTTGTAGCGGCACGTGCTAACTCGGTAGCTAGCGGCTTTGGGATAATAGAGACAACGGCCTTTGTTTATAAGATTAGGGCTCGAAGCGAAAAATTCACCTGTGAAGATTCATACCTGTAGTATGAATCTTCACACTGTAAATTAATTAATTAAATGCTCAAAATGTGACAACTCTTGCCTTACGCAAATCGCCAATCTTTTAATGAGTCCGCTGCCTGTTAATTTAATTAATTAATTTACAAAAAAATACCCACTTAATTGACTACGGCAGCGGCAGTTTCATGTATGTTTTTAATTTGATTAATATGATTAATTTTACGTTGTTCCTTTCTTTTAAAATACAATGTTACTTAAGCAGAGTTATTATTTTTTAGCTATTCTTTCGATTGGCATCATAAAAGTAGGATGATTTTTTTTGACATTTAAGTCGGTTCGATTCCCAGACGAAGCAAGTAATTTTTAGAAAATCTATGAATGCAGAATTACTAACTTTTAAAAATAACATAAAGTCTTCTTTCAGCAAAATACACTATCTACGGTATTTAAGGTACCCCCCCTTCATGTCCCATAAGTTTGGGACGCCCTGTATAATAAGGTTGATGTTGCTACAGGAATTTTATCTGACATACTGCGTATTAGCTTAGGAGGGCAGTGCTAGTCTGGCGGTATGGAAACACTCGCACTTATTACGGGAAATGAAGGGTAATAGGCAAGCGTGACGGCTTGCATAGATGCTATAGGAACAACACGACAGGCTTATTGCCTAATGCACTTGCAATAGCAATCGTTTTCATTTTGACAGTCCGAATGCGAGTCTGCGTACAAAATGACAGCAATTGACAACAATTCATTTTGTGCTAAGGTAGTAAAATAAAATACCGTTTCTAGATTTTACACTGCTGATTACAGTAAAAATATCTTTAGATAAAGATAAAGATAAAGATAAAGACATTTATTCAGTAAGTAGGCCGCACGGGCACTTTTACACGTCAAGAATCTACCAGCGCTTCACAAGAGGAGACCACTGCTGAGAAGAAGCGCCGCAAGAAACTCAGACTAGATTTTTTTATGCAGTAGTTTTTTTTATATTTAGGAAAAACAGTAAAAAAAGTTGGATTGTGAATGTTAGGAATACACTTATAGTGCCCTTAGTCCATTTATTTCCAAAGGAATTCAAAAAAATATACAACTGTCATGTTCATTTTTTATCTGTCTGACGGATTACTTGATTCTAACGACACGCTTTCGATTCTACGCAAAATAGTTTATTTATTTTAATGGCGTCTACAAATTACGTAATTAATTAAATTACGCAAAATAACAAATTTGAGAACGAAAGGCAGCGAATGATTGACAGTCTGTTCTGTTTCTGTTTAAAGTTACTTTTTTATTTTATATCAGACTAAGATCACGACATCAGTATTCCTAACTTTGTATATACTTACGGTCTTTTTAATGACTATTTCTTTAATAAATTATGAATGACGAATTTAAGTTAAATAAATAAAAACCAAGAAATACGGGTAGTCTAATTTTTAACCAGCTATTATAAACGCGAAAAAACAATAATGCATTTTTTTTTAAATGTTGTCAATTGTTCCGCTTTGAAGTCCATTGCGATCGCGAGTGCGTTAGGCTATAGGCCAGCAGGCTTACTTCGGAAACTTGACCACTTAGGTGAATATCCACTTGTGTGTTTGTTGCTCTTTCACGCTGCAACCACTGGACGGATTTGGATGAAATTTGAAATGGAGATAACTTATACCCTGGAATCCCTGGATTAACACAGGCTAATTTTCATGCCGTGAAATTAGTGTGATGTCGATATATGGCAAAGTCAACAAGTTTTTTAGTCACTGCGGCTCTAAATAACTACGCAATGTACCTACCTACACTAAACGTCACCTGTCATTTCCATTTGAAATACGGATTCGCGCCCCGAGCGAGGATTACAAATATAGAGGACAACCCGACCGACAAATATAACGCAGTAAGTTTTACTGTTTTGACTTTTTGACTAGTTTGTTAGTTCACAAGAAGAGTTTTAAAGGTAGGACAGAGACAGACGCGCGGACATCGTAATATTAATCGATCAACGATAGATCGACGGCGATTCATCAGTGTGATAGCGCTCTATAAGCCTACGCTACGCTATCTGTCCGTCCGCCTATCTTACATTCAATGACTTGCATTTTTTGAATTTGGCACCTGTCTATTCGTTTGGAACCGTTTGGAACCCTAAAATGACATACATACATACATACATAAACTCACGCCTTCATTCCAAAAGTAGGGTAGGCAGAGCTAAAGAATTACCAACAACTTATAAAACTTGTTGATAATTCTGTAACCACACTTTGCACAATTAGGCTAAGATGTTTACCAGCGTATTGGAAGGGTTGGAAGCCCATCGGCTAACAGTACTACAAGCCTTTATTTCCTTAGTCGCCTCTTACGACATCCACGGGAAGAAATGGAGTGGTACTATTCTAACCCGGCATACACACGGGGATCCACACCCTAAAATGAAACAAAACAAAACTGTTTTATTCTTATAGGTTCCGCGCACTTTGTTGTTCTTTAGTATAATACTTGTTTGTTTCGGCATCTGGGTCGCTCCTGCGGTAAATCTGTCGCGCGGTCTGCGCACACGCCGCTCAACGCGCTGATGGAAAAATTGCCGGCGTTCAATTGAAGCAGACGCGGAGCGGCGTGATGCGCCGGAGTTGTGCAGTAAGCTTGGTGACAAAGAGGGGAGCCCGTGATTTTCAATAAGTATATTGTTTGCGTCATAGTTTAGTCATGATTTTTATACCGCTGGAACCGTACAATTGTAAGTTACGGTAGGTAATCACGAAAGTAAGAGTTTTTTTAATTATGACTTGCGGTATTTATAAACTAAAAATACGTGACAGTATAAGCCCGTTGAACATTCTCAAGCGGCAATATTAAGTAACAGTTTTTGGATAAAAAATGGATCATGTTGCCAATTTTATTCTGAAGAGCGTTCTCATTTTTCAAACACGACCAACTGTACCAAGCTCCAAGAGACACCCCACACAGGGTCTTTAGAGCGTCCTGCTAGCACCCGCAATGTCGGTGCAATAGCGATGCGATGCCAGCAGCGTCTATCAAGCGTCAGCGTCTCACCAACGCCTACGCAGCGTCGATGCAGCGTCTATAACGTTCATTAATGCACCAAAAGACAATAGTGTGAGCTGTGTGAGGTGTCTCTAAGAGTATAACTAATCCCGTCTCTTTTTGCGTTACGATTGTAAGAGAATATTATTTTTATGCTGGATGAGATAAACCAGTCACCGAGTCACCTGATGGATCAAACAACACGAGAGGAATCTCGAATGCAGAAGAAAAACATGTGGCAGATTATTATTATGACAACAAGAAGGCAAACTAACATACACACCACCTGATGGTTGGTGGCTACCCGGGTTCTGAGACCCGACATTAGCATTCTCAAGACTGCATTCGCAAGACGCTGAAATGCAACGACTTGGCCGTGCCTCCGGAATTGCTAAGGCGAGCATTCGGCAGACAAGGGAGAATAAGACGTTATAATAGGCACGTTAATTTACATACATACATACATACATAAACTCACGCCTTCATTCCCAGAGTGGGGTAGGCAGAGCTAAAGAATTACCAACAAGTCTTAAACCTCCTTGATAATTCTGTAACCACATTTTGCACAAGTAGGCTAAGATGTTTCCCAGTGTATTAGTGACAGGTGGCAAGCCCATCGCGTAACAGTACTACAAGCCTTTATTCCCTTAGTCGCCTCATACGACATCCACGGGAAGACATGAAGTGGCACTATTCTAACCCGGTAACCACACGGCACGTTAATTTATATCGCAGATAAAAGGAATTCTGGTTCAATTTACCGTGTAAACCAATCTAGATTAACGTACAGGCTGTGAGCACTTAGGCTTCGGTTTAGTACTTCTCTCTCACTCGCTCACATACGATATTATTAAGAGCGAGTGAGAGAGTACTAAACCGAAGCCTATCCTGCTCACAGACTGTAATATTTTATACTTGCTGAATAATATAATGATTGCGAAAGTGTGTAAGTTTTTTCATTTTGCATCACTCGCTACTCTCACTATTTGTTACAGACGTACGGAAAATCGAATAAACAACTTATCGGCAGACAAAGTCACGGACGAAACCTAATTACTGAATAAATATTACTAGTCTAGACAAAACTTTTTGTTGCTAACAAAGCTTACATTTGTTACGTAGATTTACTTTTTACTGTTTACTAAACGCATCAGTTTGTTTTCAGAATGGAATAAAGCTGTATCTGTGTCTAAAACGACTTTTGTTAAACGAGACTGCCACGCAAAAGCAAACACCATTAAAACTTAGGGTGTGTAAATTGCCAGCCCTGTACATCTTAGAGACATCCATACATAAGAGTAAAGATCCAATAAGAATCTAATTAGAAAAAATATAAAGAAAGGATTTCATAGGCAGATTAAAATAATCATTCTATTACATTATAATGAATGCGGCATCCTTGATAAGAGTATGCTATTAATGCTATTAACTAATTATAATCTAATTGAAAACTATGATAATCCAATTAGTTTCCTTGCAAACCTTATACTATAATCATAACACTGTTTTTTGCATATTGCAAAAGTCAATTTTTATTAGGAAACATTATGTTAACAGTATGTTAAATGTTGTGATAACTAAAAAACAGAAACTACATTCCAAATTCTTGTAATAAATTTAAAAAAGGGCTTGTGCGGAATCTCTCCGATCCTAATTGATAAATAAACTAAAATACCATATCAGATGTAAACACATAAATAAGTATTCATTTATGGCTGGCTACCCCACAGTAAACACACTGGAGTAAATTTAGAACCTGAAAAGGATAGCATAAACAAAGAACAAAGACCTTGTTGAGGCAGGTCAAGTAGGTATTTCAAGTGAGAATAAAAAATTAATTTCACTTTCAAGTGGCAGAACAAAGAACAATATTGATACAACCTATTTTTTAGAGGGAGATACTTTAAGTGTATGTAGGCAAGAATGAGACAAAGAATTGGTGAATACAATTTTAGAATGAGATACATATCAAAACAAGAGCTTTTGTGTTTCAAAAATAGCAACCATCTCAATACAGCTCATGTTTTGTTACTAGACTCCCAATATTGCTACTGTTATTATACTTTACTAATGATTCAATCTTTTTTTTTTGTAAATATTGTGATGTTTACTATGAATTGGCATATTATTGCATTAAACCAGCTGACTTTAGATACACTTCCCCATTACGCAGCATAGATGTATTAACAGCATAAGTAAATAGGCTGGCGGTGCAGACTTACCATTAATCGACCAGATGTGTGAAGGCAAGGAGTGCGCTGCATAGACGCGGCCGAGGGCCAGTGAGGCGGCGGGGCCCGGGCCAGCCTCCTCGTTGGAGCTGGAGTCCGTGTCCGGGCTGGCCGCGGCCGACGCCTCGTAGCTTGCAGAGTTCGGCGGGATCGCGATCGCCTCGTGCGACGCGTGCAAGTCAGGCACCGACGACAGCGAGCGCGCCCGCTGTCGGTCCGAAGACACCTGGATTCCAGGAATCGCCCTTAGCAAACTAAACCCCGCCCCTCCTGCCACCACCTCGCTACTAGAACTCGTCGAGAATGTCCTCGCCCGCGGACTCTGCCCCCCGTTAGCTGTGCTCGCCTTTGCACCCATTGCTGCACTGAATGTTACGCAAAAACACCTGTCACACAACACCCGAGGCTTTCTCACGAGCACTCGCGGACCGCTACGCCCGCGGCGGCGGTACACATCGTATGCGGCGCTCTACGGGCGGCCTATTACGCGGAAAACGACACTTTTGACGGGAAACAGCGGGCCCTCACGAAGTAAACAGCGATGCATGTGCGGTAGCTCCTGCTTTCCTGCAAAATTTTGACAGTTCTGCCTAATCCGCCACACACCACAGATGCGGTATGTGATTACACGAAATCGTTACTGCGTAGTTGGCAGTTATATCAGTGTCAAAAAAAATATTACAGATTAAGTATTCCTTATACAAAATCATGGTCGCCAACATTAGTGAGACTTAGTCATTGGGTTTCGTGGTCTATGGCGGGGTTATTTATTGTTATCTATGGGAAATAGTCACGTCAACCTGTATGTGTCAACCTGTGGTGTCTGTCAACCTCCCAATTTCCTATGGAATGGGACACGAAGATAATACTACAATAAATTGTAATTTTAGCGGTGTTCTGCGAAGATATTTTAAATAGTTGTTTAAAACTGTGAAACGTTTCAACATGAACTCTGCAACTGTAAGTATATTAGTATGTAAGACGTATTTATAGGCAGCATTATTGGCGAATTTTATCATAAGTTTTACTCATAAATAAAATATTTACTTTATTTACATAAGTTGTGATTTCCATATACTAATAGCTAGTCTGATTTGGTCATTTTATCAACTAGTATTTATTTTATTTGAAAGCTTACAAGCAGTTAATGTACTTGTTGATGTTTTTAATAAAACCCATAATCCGATGTTGACCCCATTTAATTTTAACCTTCATATCATATTAAATTTTAATTTACGATTACAAATCAAAACATTAAGACGCATGTATTTTTTGATTGACTAAATTAGTAACTTTCGTTCAGTTGAGACCATGGAACAGTACATTCAGCCACATCTTTAGAATGAGTTTGTATACTTTCACTATTTCATTAGTGCTTTGCACGGCTTGGCCTGTAGTTGTGACGCTATTACAGCCAGGTGTGCCCCAGGTGCCGCTGCTGGATGATGACACCATCGCCTTCGGGGAAGAAGATAATGAAGGGAAAACATTTATGTTAGTATTACATTTTGTACTTAAAAATATAAGGGCCCTATAAATAAACCGATTCTGAGTGAAAAATTTAGTTTTAAGATTTACAATGGAATAACTGACATGAACAAAACAAGTACCAAATGACAGACAAACAAACAAAGCATGTACAATAAAAACTTGAAAACAAAATTGAGATAAGCATCTCACTCAAGATTTGTTTGTAAATATAGTTTTAAGTTAACCATACCAATTCAATTTGTTATTGTAATTATTTTCCATTTGATACACAGTACTGAGAAAAAAATAATAAAACCTTTGTACTTTCATCTCATATGATTACCCAAAAATGTGACTCACCAAAATGGACAACCAATCAAGAACTAGTTGACCAAATGTATTGCTATTATTCAATTGGTCAGCTGATTAAATAAGGTTCAAAATGGTATATAACAAAGGTTTGTACATGTCCCAGTTTAGAAAAGTTTAGTATTTAAAAAACCATTGCTGACATAGTCATAAAAATAAGAATGCTTATGGTTTTGGTAGGTAAGTAATATTTGTAGGTGATCGTATGAGATGTAAGGTCAAAAGTTATATATTATTTGCCGTTATTGTACCTAGTTACTAAATTTTAAAGGCGAAGCCGTTTTTATGCCATAGTAGCAGCTAGAAAAACAATTAAACTTTGTTTAATTGCCTTTGATATTTACAACTCAATAGCTTCCTGCAACCAATAAATCTTTCTTAATTTCTTGTAATCTGCTTATTTGAAGTAGATTGTTACATAACATTTTAAAATTCGGTTTGTGCTTTCCCATTGCGATTATGCAAGTGATATGTATATACTAGGTAAATTAAATGTATTTTTAATCTTGCATTACAGTCACCCATACATAGTTTTCTTTCACCTGGTCTTCCGCTGCTCCGCAATTGTGGTGTATGTGTTGTGCGGATGGTTCTCAGACTCATTCATCGCCAGCTTTGTGCTGGTGATCCTGCTGCTCTCAGCTGACTTCTGGAGTGTTAAGAATATTACTGGTACGTAGTAGGTTTAATCACATACTAAAAACGCCTCTGCCACTCCTTTCTAACTAATGGGTACGCCTTACAGATGCAGTGAAATAATCAGGGCCTCTATTCAGCATAGTAAAACAATATAGCGCTGTGCTATCAAAGGCAGTATGTTTTAACCCTCTAGAATAGAGGCCCGCACAACATTTTATTTTGTTGGAGAAGTTTGTTTTGCATTCTTAATTATTGATAGAAGCTGTCTGAGAAAGCAAAATAAATATGATCACTACATCGGTACATTTTTAAGGCTGCGGCTCCACTGAGGCGGAGTGGAGCGAAGCTGTGCCACTATTAACCAACAGATGGCGCATGCGGTCACGTCGACCGCTTCTTACGGACGTTAGTTACGCACACGCGCAATATCTTTGTTACTTCAGATTGAGGTCTGTGAATTAATTATTTAATTAAACTTTAGGGAATTAGGATATAAAAGTAAAATTGGATATTGGAATTGATGGCATTAAGTTCCTTAGGGACTAACCAACTTTAGCATAGATAATTGTGAACCTATCATAAGAACCATAGTAATTTAGCACAACCCATGCTTTTGCTGAGCTTTAATGTTTATAATGTCTGGTCGCTTCAAAGCCAAGGTTTGCAATTAAATTAAGCATATATATACATGTTTACAGAAAGAGTAGGAATAAAGATTGTGTTCAACTTACTAATTCGTTTCCTTTAGCTCCATGAGATAAACCCACTCTTTGTCCAAGGGTCACGCCGGACATTGTTATTTTAAGTTTGGTTTAACATTTAGTACATTTCGTTTACGACGTGTTCCTTCTATTGGCCGGGTCAGGAAGGCATGTCGCAATACCTAATGCTCACTCAGTACGAGGACGCCGACCTGTTTGCTGATCGCTTTACTCAATTATGCCGTATTGCTAAGCAGTTCCTTGACATTTATAATTAATTATTATGTATTATTTTAGTATTTTTATTACATGCCCTAATTTCGAATGTTCTCAGTTTGATGACTTTTCTTGTTGGCATGTATTTTTTCTGTTCATATTAAGTATATTTAATAATTTATCGTGTAAGTGCTTTGGTGTGATTTTATGCTGTAAACTGACATTGTAATTAAATGAATAAATAAATAAATAGTTAAGATTCAATTGGTTAATATTGGCACAGCTTCGCTCCACTCCGCTCATCTCCGCCCCAGTGGAGCCGCAGCCTAATGGCAATTAAAATTGCAGAATTTCCTTTGATAACTTGCTTTTTTTATTGGAATGGAAGTGTTTTAAGCTTTTTAATTAATGGAAGCCGTTGGCTGTTTCCAGGGCGGCTGCTCGTCGGCCTGCGGTGGTGGAACTACGTGGACGACGACGGCAAGTCGCACTGGGTATTCGAGTCCAAACAGGTGCCGGTAATTTTTTTGTTATTACCCTCTTTATTTGTTTATTCTATTTTTAACTCCTGACGCAAATAGGGTTGTAACGGTGTCTGTGGCATCGTAGCTCGCAAGCGGATGGAAAGTTCGAATTCGGTTTTTGGTTAGTTTTTAGGTTTCATGAATATCAGTTGGCCATTTAAGTGTCATCAAAGTACCCATAGTGGGGCCGCCATTTTTTTCATTTTTAATGTTGTTTGTCCGAAATATGTGTCATCCTATTCTTAGCAATATACTGCTGGTTTGCGTAAAACCTGTTTAGGGCAAATTATAATTTGAACCCGGGATACAGGAAGACCAAAAATGTTAAGAGGAATAAAAATCCCCAGCATACGTCCTTTTCCGGATTTATGCTAGTTTAAAGAGTATTAGAGATTATTTGAACGGATAACACTTACCTAAATATTTTAAACTTAGGGTAAGAAGAGCTCAGAACCCTCTAAACTAGAGCGCAAATGCTATTTCAATTGGATTGTTTTGTTTCCGGAATAATAAAACCACTCATTATATCGGATCATTTGGGTTATGCTTGTCACTCCAAAAAAACCCTGTTACGGGAAATGTGTTTTTTTTTCTAAAGAAAATTTGAATAATTATGCATATGCAAATATTTGTTTTTTGTTTAATCTTTTTTCTTGGACATCCTTTATGATAAAGGAACCTCCAAGGAAGTCCAAAAAAAACCTACCTTTGTTTAGTACCTATTTCAGGTGATGCGAGCTTCTTGGTGCTGTTAACTATACTAGTTTTGTAGAGTCGGCCAAATAAGTAACCTTTTAAATTGTTATTAAAAAAAACACTGTCTGAATTCTGAAATCCGCTTGACGAACGCGTGCTATTGAACTATATGTATTTAGAAAAAACCTTTATTGTTTCCCTATAACAAAATTAAATTCTATATTTATTTGCTTTAACTCAATAATAGTTAATAAAAAAATGGCAACCCCATCGCATAAATTCCGTTTCCTGTTCCAGAACCGCGTGAACCGTAACGAGAGCCGGCTGTTCTGGCTGGGGCTGATCCTGTGCCCCCTCATCTGGTCTGGGTTCTTCCTGCTGTGTCTCTTCACCCTCAAATTCAAGTGGATGGTAATATAATTTTACAGTTTATTAAACAAAAAACCGGGCAAGAGTCCCCAGAAAAATGTAAACAAAGGTGTTGCCGTTAGCGAAAAAAAATTGCAGTATTCAGAGTATTTATACTTTCCACATTTAAAAGAAATCTAGTTTGTATAAAAAATATTATTATATTGTAATCATGATCATCACCATCTATATTAATCCACTGCTGGACATAGGCCTCTCCCATTGCACGCCAACGAGCACGATTCGTGGCCACTCTCATCCAGCTCTAGCGAAGATCGTCGCTCCACCTAGTCTGAGGGCGTCCTACACTACGTTTGCCGATTCGCGGTCTCCACTCAAGAATACGATAACTCCAGCGATTATCGGTTCTGCGGCACAAATGGCCGGCCCACTGCCACTTCAAGCATATATTGTAATCATGATAGAAGAATTTAATTTGTTGGTGGCAAACTTTATTTTAATATTAACTCTTTATTGTATTCATTTGCAACGAGAAACCTTTTTTGTATGCACAATTCATTTATTGCACTGGTATCATTGACTCGATACACCTGTGTCAACAAGTTGAGGGCCGCTAGATTGATTGATGTGAAACTGTGAGACGTCACTTCACTTCACATTTCGTGCTCGCGGGTCGAAATCGCTTTCCAGTGATTCATTTGTGTGATTTTAATTTCAATTATTTCTCGAATTCATTTTTATATCACGGTTCGAGCGAAATGATAACTTCATATTATATTTCTTGCTGGTCCAAACTTTGAGATCCCCTGAAATGTCACTTTGACATGATGTTACTTTTTTTACATTAAACGAGACGAATACCATATTTTTCATATAACCGGCCTTAATGTACATACATAAACTCACGCCTTCATTCCCAGAGTGGGGTAGGCAGAGCTAAAGAATTACCAACAAGTCTTAAAACTTCTTGATAATTCTGTAACCACATTTTGCACAAGTAGGCTAAGATGTTTCTCAGTGTAATTAGTGACAGGTAGCAAGCCCATCGCCTAACAGTACTACAAGCCTTTATTCCCTTAGTCGCCTCTTACGACATCCACGGGAAGACATGGAGTGGCACTAATCTAACCCGGCAACCACACCTTAATGTGAATTTAATAAAAGATTTTATTTTTCAGCTCCTAGTCGCCATCGCCCTAACCCTGACGGGCGCGAATCTCTATGGCTACGTAAAGTGCAAATTTGGTGCCAAGGAGAACCTACAGTCAGCCACCACGGACTTCGTGCGGAAACAGATCCTGCAGAACGCGACGTCGTTCATGTTCTCGCAGCCGTCGCCGCCCACGAACTCCGGCACCGGTGTCGTGTAAATTAGGCTTTATTTTAGTACAGATAGTTTTGAAGAATGTGTAAAGTTTTTGTATCTGTGACACTGATGCAGCTGTTCGAGGTGTTGTAGGGCATCAATTCCGGAATTTTAAAATTACGGAACTTCGGAACTTTTTTCCGATATTACTATTCTAGAATTGAGGCACTCTCAATATCAGAAATTCTGGAATTGAATAAGTACAGTTTTAATTAGAGCATGAATTCCGAGATCTCGAATAGCAAAATCTCGGACCAATTTTTCAGATATTACAATCCCAAGATTAGACTGAGCATGACTGGAACATTTTCAATATCGAAATTGAATACCGATATTTGGCCTATCGATACCGTAAATGCGATATGAATTACCATTTAATTTCGGTATTGTAATATCGAAACAAATGGAATTGATTTTAAATCGGTGGGTATGTAGTGTAAGGGTAAGGACCAAAAAGTTAGACCATAGTTTTAAGCGCAGTTAACCACACAAACAACGAAGTCGAAAAAAGTTCCGTTGTACGATGAAAAGTATCCCTACGATTTATATGGCGAATTTTCGTGTCACAACAGCTTCATAGAAAATTTAATTGAGTGGGTTAGCGTGGCCTACTTTTTGGTCCTTACCCATTACTAGTATTTCGAAGTTATCTGTGGAGTTGCCTGGTATAGTTTCTAGTTCCAACACATAGATGACATCACATTCTATGCATTACATGTAGGGCATGCAGTATCGCACGATTTCCAGTATCGAAATTGAAAGTCTGTATTGAATATTAAATAGAAAGTGTGTTTTTCTAATAGCTTATTCCGATATTGAGACACAATAGCCAATTGCAATTCCAGTATTGGATATGGTTCGATATTGTATGCCCTGCGTAATTCCGATATTGAGGTTCAATTCCGATACTGGAAAATGTCCGATACTGCATGCCCTAGTTTGGTGTATCATAAGAGGGATTATTGTAATTTGTAATTTCCGAAATTCCTGATATCTATGAATTTAAATAACAAAATCTCAATAATATTTGTCACAGACAGGTAAAATCACACAGATAACAAAAATGTAGGTACACAGATAGTCTATAAAATCTGATAAGGCGGAAATCATTGGTACAATAGAATTATACCTTTGTAAATATTACTTCTTATAAGTATTTTTTGTATAAGTAAATTAATTATTTAGGAACATAATATTTAATGTCACTGCTGGTGTATTTAATATATTAAAATATTTTTAAAAGTTGTTCCACTTGTATCTTGTCGTCATTCCGTTTATTGTTAGTTTTGTAAAATTTGTGATCATGGCTGTAAGATTACTAAAAACGATTTAAAAACAATATACCGTCTTTTTTTAAGCAAGTTGACCTACGAAATAGAGTACTTTTTTGGGCTTATATAGAAGAAACCCTAATTATAGCAACTCGCAGTTCCTACACGCCTAATTGCTGCCAGAATCCTGTTCGGATTTCAAACAGGTCGGTCAGTCGGTAAATAATCGCAGTTTAACCTAACACTCAGGACCTCGCTACGCTCGTCGTCGTACCTAACTTTAACTAAAATTATGACTTAAATGTGTTAGGTAAGACAATAACAACAATAATGAATTTCAACTTTCGATATTTAAATACATACATACTCAGCATAATAATATCCACTCAATATTTCAACTTTCGATATTTTGGACTTTGATATTCAAATACGTAGTTACTAGGTGAAGAAATGATGGCCTTTTGAAACAAACAATGAAGCCTGCCTGCTCTAAGGGTTCATACTCAAAAGCGCGCTACAGATTATAAATGACATCGGCGTGAAGCTCAGCTGCTAATAAGCAGCTAGGCCAAGCCTGCAGAGTGAGTGACGAACATGTCTCAATCAGGGATGTTACAGAGCTTCGACTCCGGTTCCGTTAAGTCGGAACTTCGATTATTATTACACCTTCGGTTCCGACTTCGGCTCCGACACTTTTAAATCGAAGGTTTTAATCCGAGGTCGAAGCATAACATAGCGGCGGCGCGGCGGCCTGTGTCGACTGTTATGAACTATCATTTATCATTTTTCATTGTTTGTGTTTTATTTTATACTTAATTGAAAATTGAAATGAAAAAAAATTGACTAAATAATGTTTTATTTGTCCTTAAATAAAAAATCTCTCATGCCACCACTTCTGACCCTGCCTCCGACTCTGATTCCGACTCCGATAAAGCAAATTTAAAAACTCGGACTCCGCCCTCGGTTCCGATAAAACTACCTCCGTTACATCCCTGGTCTCAATATGTGAGCTATGTTCTAGGTGCAAGAGCCACGATGGCCAGACCGTCGCTATTTATAAAGCTGAAAGTTTCCCACCGCATCACTGTGGTTCGGCGTGTATGGAGAAAGTGTCAAAATTCGATTTCTCCAAAAGTATCAATGAAACCCTCAAACGAAAAATACAGTGATATTTATTAATACTAAATCTATAATAAAAACAATAAAATATAGCTTTACTTTATGTCATTCATAATTAAAAAAAATATAAATATAACAAAAAATCTTGCAAAATTTACTTAATTATTACAAATGTCTAATTATTACAAAATAATATATTACAAAATATGTTTCATCAAAATAAAATCTCATTAATATTAAAAATATAAAAAAATACAAAAAGTCTAGAAAAACATATTTACAAAGTTGACACCCAAGGTACTACTACAAGTGATAAGTAATCGCCTTAAAATTATTTACATTTAAAATTAATGATTTTAATGAGTCTTATATTAACTTTAGATATGCAATAAACTAATTACTGATTGTGATAAAGCCGATTTTTTTCATCTTGGTGAGTTTTCTGAGACCCGTAATCAGGGGGTCTGAATTTAACAGAAGCCGATTTAAAAGATCCTCATTTGTTACTTTGCGTGACATTTTCCTAGTATTACTGAGCCTGAACATCTTAATATTTTTATTTGTGGACTCGGCAGCTTCTTCTGAAAGCTCTCCAATAGGAACAATAACGATTCAGAACACATCCGCCAGATTCCTCTTCCGTCAGGAGCAATTTTTTTTATAATTTCAGTTATTTAATCAAGTCGACGGAGCTCTGCTCACGCAGAGCTCCTATTTCTGAGTGTTTTGGCCCTCCGGGCCTGCTGAAGAACTAACATAACCTAAACCTACCTCATATTTGTACGGAAAAAAGGAGATCTGACGAAAGAGGAATCTGGCGGATGTGTTCTGAATGACAATAACATGATCGATCACTTCAGCCCCGTGAATGAGAACCTTGTGCACAGAAGCCGGTAAACTATACCATGGATATTCCTGAACAAGCTGCCGAGCCGTATCTAACGCAAAAAGTTCTTCTAATCTTCTACGCTGAGTCCTCTTGCTGCACGATGCATAGTTTTTCTTCAGTCGCCCTAATTTTGAATTGTTACCCAAGTCATCGGGTAACACTTGCCGGAAGGTAGATGTGGCAGCAGCGGCAGCGACGTCGGATGTAGTTTTGGGTAAATCTACGGTTTCAGTTATATTCAACCTATCACCATACTTATGTATTAGATCCCTACGGGTTCTGTTAATTTTCTTCCAATATTTTTTTATTTGCGTAACATCAATTTCCACAGCAACACGTAATTTTTCTACATCTAAGTTTTCAGCATCCTCGGGCACCAGTTGTAGAAGTAATTGGACTATAATGACGTATTTTTTCTGCTTCCGGACCAGTAGCAATATGCCACTGTTCGAATATGTACATCCTCGAAACTGTGCAGTGGAAAAAATGACCTGAAAGAAAACGAAAATGTATATAAACGGTTGTTAATATTTTAACACAGTTAGCTCAATCTTGTAGCCCGTGCTACGAGTTTCGTAGGGGGCTCATATCCTGGGGTCCGGCAAAGTCCGGCAAGTAAAATATCATTACCTACTTCATAAATACACTTTATAAGCAATGCAACGAATATAAAGTAGTGACCGACCGAAACATGTTATTTTGCCGAAACCGAAACCGAAACCGAAGGTTCGGTTTCATTGTAGTTTCGGCCGAAACCGAACCTTTTATATAAAAAAAAAAGTCCTTAAAAAGTCGAAAAAATGTTAGTAAGCCCGTTTTTTTCTAAAATTAATATCTCGCCGACTTATAATTACAGGTTTCTACTTTCAAAGATTTATCACAATGAAATTTCAGGACAGTTACAGAGGTTCTGTTTGAAAATTTAGCTACCCTATAAAGTGAAAAAAATACATTATTATTTATTTGTAACACAAAGTTAGCGATTTTATAATGGTGGTATAAAATAAAACAAATTTATTATTAAAATATGATGCTCATATATTATGTTTATTTATTTTCAGTTACTTACATTTTAATTATACTCACAAATATCACAATCAGTTAGCCTCGAATGGCTAATTCAAAATAATTAGATAATCAAAATAATCAAAGTCTACACGAGCAAAGCGCACTGATTTAGGTAGTTGCCGGCGGAGTCAGGCGAGCGACGCCATATTGCCAGCCGTGCCGAGCGCGCCCGACGTTAGCCGAGCGCGACCCGAAGGTATGATGTTGTAAGTTTCGGCGCGGCCGAAGGGTTCGGCCGTTTTTGGCCGAAACCGAAACTCGGGCCGAAACTTGATTTTTTGGCCGAAACTGGCCGAAACCGAAACCGAAATTTCGGTCGGACACTAATATAAAGTCAATCTTCCGGGATCGTTCGGAAATAGTTAAAAGCTTTATGAAAAATTCGTAGCAGTTAAATATTTTATTTACAATGAAGGTCACGTAGACCCCAAATAACTCAACATTTGTTGTTTAAATATGTAACAAAAATACAAATAATAATAAAACATACCTTTATCAACAACTTCCATAATGATGTAAATGATTAATACACAAATGATCTTGAGAGATATGTCGTAAACAAACTTTCACTTTAATGACTTACTGATAACCCTAATTACGAGTGGCAGATGCGTTCACTTTGAAGGTCCGAAACGTAATGATTATTTCAAATGATTTGCAATCTATTTATAGTTTATGGATGTATGGCTACTAGTGAGTAATTAGGCATAGAGAAATTATGACTGGGCTATACCAACAATCTGGACTTATGGCCTTCTATGGGACCACAGTGCGCATGTCTGTTCCAAGAAGGTAGGAACGGTCGGCGAGTATCTACGCAGTTTGAATCATTTTGGCACAAAAAAGTAAAAAAAATCGTGAAAGTAATAAAGGTATTTTTTTATTTTTTCTTCGAGGTAGTATTAGAAATCAAGTCATCCTTTGCCAGACACTAAGTATCGTGGCAACCCCTTGCCAGACACCTTTGAACTTTAAAGCATTATTATTTATTACTTAGTTACGTTATTTTATAAAAGCTAAATTTTATAATATTACTTGGGGCACTGTGAAAATATATTTCCTTACTTAGGTAACAGTGGACGGGCTACTTAAATTTACGGGGTGACTTTCATAGCAACTACCATTCTGCACAAACATGTATGGTTTGAGGAGTTGGAATACTAATGGTGTCACATGTTAAGCAAATGTAAAAGAATCGGAAAAGAACAACATCTATTCTATATTTATTTAGATTTTACGTGATTTTCAGCGGGTTTACTTGAGATATTCGCTCAAATATTTAGTGTTTTCTAAGTAACCATTAAGTGTTTTTATTTTGTTTACGGGAAACTAAAGGTCTCAATTTTTTCTAATTAGTCAAGTCAACAAAACAGGAAAAACCGATTCTTGAATATTTTTATTTTATTATTTTGTCTTATAGTTTCTTTAAAAACTCGTGTTAAACTTTGAATTTGATTAAAGTATCCCCGATACACGGTACCCTACTTGCTAGACAGTTTGAATAGTTCTGAGTGTTCTGACACCTTGCCAGATAAGTTGAAAGTCTGCCGTAACTTCCCAAGTCAAACTAGGAACCCAATGTAGGAACCCTAAAAGTTTCGCCATGTCTGTATGTCTGCTGTATGTCACTCTTACTTTTTCTGAAAATATTGTATATGAAGGGTCCACGGAAAGAACATGTCTAGTCACTTTTTTTTGAAAATGAGTTTTGAATCTCAAAATGTAGAGGACGAAATGAACTGTTACCTACCACTCAGATTCAGATATAAATCTTCATATAACTTGTATCTTTTCAATCTTAAAAAAACCTCTACACGAAAATTACGTACAAAATGACATGGTTTCTAACTTTCAAATCGCGATATCTCAAAAAGTTACTAATGTACATGTTCTTTCCGTGGACCCTTCATATGCGCTGGGGACTGCACCGAGAGTCCAGTGGCGCCATTACTAATTATTAATATGAATTTGAATTATGGAAAAAACGAGTGGCCACGAGTCCGCAGCGTAAGTAATACCAACAATATCGTCAAATAAATATTTTTCTTTATATCAACAACTTGCTTATTTAAACCGACGTACGTACATGAAGAGATAGATGAATGTAGAGGAAGCGAAAGTTGTGTGTTTAGACCGGTGCACCTGGCGTTCCATAGTCTCTGCCTACTCCATTGGGAGACAGGCTGAAGGTGTGTATACAGGGTTATTGGTAGTGTCCGACCGAAACACGATTTTTAGCCGAAACCGAAACCGAAACCGAATATTCGGTTTTTTTCTGATTTCGGCCGAAACCAAAACCGAAATTTTTGAAGACTTATGAAATTATTCAAAATTACTGTACAAATCGTAAGGAAAAGGTTATTGCAAGGATTTCTTATATGAGAACAGCTACTGTTTTAGTTAAACAAAATAAAAAACGTTTATTTTTAATGAAAATATATATAATTAGAGGTAAACTATGAAATTTTAAACCAAATAAAATCAATTTTTTAAAGTTTTAAACAAAGTTACCTAATTAATATAATACCTGGATAAAGTAAATCACAATCACAAATTGCAAGATAAATCACAGCATAAACATACATCAACTTTTACATAAATTATAGTATTATCACTGTAATCAGTGATCTTTAAACAAAGTTTTAGAATAATACCTCGTGTGACAAAGTCAAACATTGCAAAAGAAATCACAGCATTCATGCTACATTAACATAAATCAATTTTGTCAAAAAATATGAAATAATTAAATTTTAATCAACTCTACATAACATACCTACCTACATATGTAAGGGATAGTAATAGGGTTATTTTAATAAGGTATTATTTAAATTATTTTACTGCAGTTATCAAGACTTCACTAATTCGCGGCAAAGGTATTATATTATTCAAAACAAACAACCTATTCTTATCACGTCTAAACTAAATTCACAATCCTAATATCAAACGTATCGTTCATTAATCACAGCATAAAATGCAGTAACAGATTCTAAAAAATAAATAATAATTTAATAAATAAACAACACTCACCATATTTTCTCGCGCGCCACGTGGTTCACAAACAAACGTCACAAACGGGATGAATATGAATAATGTCGGTGGTCCCGGCTGGGACGGCCGCCGATGCATTACCTATACCTACCCGGCCGAGCGCGCCCGAATTAAGCCGAGCGCTCCCGATGCGAGAACCGCGAGAGGCCGCGAAGCAATTTCGGCCCGGCCGAAGGTTTCGGCCGGATTCTGACCGAAACCGAAACTGCGGCCGAAATCACTTTTTTGGCCGAAATTGGCCGAAACCGAAACCGAAACCGAAACTTCGGTCGGACACTAGTTATTGGTAAGTCGACCTATTCCCGTTAGGAGGTGATAGGGGTGACTATTTGCGATAATTTTGACCCTCATATGCATTATGCAAAAGTGAACCCTTTTTGAGTTATCGCGTTTTTTAGTTTTTTTTTTAATTAGTCAGAAATTCAACTTGAAAAATTTATTACAAAAAAAATATAAATTTAAATCTTTTTTTTCTGATTTATAAATACTATTAAGCACTGGTTATTTCTCAATATTAAAACAATAATTATCAGTCCAAATTTAAAAAAGCAAGACGGAAAACGAAAATTTTTCAATATTTTTTGCGATCGCTTTCCACTAAAATGCCTTAAAAACAAAAAAAACCTTATAAACCTTGGCTTGCAGATTATTTTAAAAACTTAACTGTTTTCTTAGCTCTCCAAAAATACATAACTAGGAACTTATTTAAAAAAAAAACTGAAAAAAGTCATCACAAAGGAAGCGGGCGGAAATTCGTCTTCGAACTAAACTAAAGTCAGAAATGAAACTTCAAAAATTAAAATAAAAAAAAATACCAAATTTAAATCAACTTTTTTTATTTGCTTTTGTACAAGATAAAATTGCTGTTCTTATGCAATTTTAAAAAAAATATTATCTGTACACGTTTGAGAATGCGAGGCCGAAAACTAAAAAATACATGTTTTTTTTATCAAACTCCAACATAAATTATACGAAAACAGAAAAATTTACCAATACATTTGGCGAGCAGATTACACGTTGATAAAAAACATGTATTTTTTAGTTTTCGGCCTCGCATTCTCAAACGTGTACAGATAATATTTTTTTTAATATTGCATAAGAACAGCAATTTTATCTTGTACAAAAGCAAATAAAAAAAATTTATAAAAATTTGGTATTTTTTTTAATTTAAATTTTTGAAGTTTTATTTCTGACTTTCGAAGACGAATTTCCGCCCGCTTCCTTTGTAATGACTTTTTTTAAATAAGTTCCTAGTTGTTATGCATTTTTGGCGAGCTAAGAAAACAGTTAAGTTTTTTAAATAATCTGCAAGCCTAGTTTTATAAGGTTTTTTTGTTTTTAAGGCATTTTAGTGGAAAGCGATCGCAAAAAATATTGAAAAATTTTCGTTTTCCGTCTCGCTTTTTTAAATTTGGACCGATAATTATTGTTTTAATATTGAGAAATAACCAGTGCTTAATAGTATTTATAAATCAGAAAAAAAAAGATTTAAATTTATATTTTTTTTGTAATAAATTTTTCAAGTTGAATTTCTGACTAATTTAAAAAAAAACTAAAAAACGCGACAACTCAAAAATGGTTCACTTTTGCATAATGCATATGAGGGTCAAAATTATCGCAAATAGTCACCCCTATCACCTCCTAACGGGAATAGGTCGACTTACCAATAACCCTGTATATGTATGTATGTATGTATGCTTATTTAATTTATACTATGTAGAAAAATACCAAACGAAATGAAATACTTATAGGTAAGTACGGAAAAGCCTTCCGAACGAAGATATTATTTCCTTTTTTTACGTTTTTTAAATTCATGCAACAACATCGTAATCTCGTTTTTTAATAATTTAGTTACACGGGATTCTACAATCGATAAAAAATGTGAGCATAAAACAATAAATAAATAATAAGTATTAAAAAAATCTTCAAAACCGTTCATTTACAAGAACTAAATATAATCAGAAAATCCCTCTCAAAAATATGCTCCAGGTGAGGCTCGAACTCACAACCCCGGCATGTCTCACACGAACACTGTCTTATAAGTACCGTGCGCTAACCAATTGCGCCACTGGAGCTCTAATGGAAGCGGCCGAAATACCCAGTCGCTTTTGCCTAGTCTCTCAGGTCAAATGACGTCCCTTTTTCGCGACAGAAAACGTCAAACACTATGTGTTTTCCTGCTACGCGCTATGAGCGGTACACATTTTGTTTTGACAGAGTGCCGACCAATCAGAGACGACTTTGTAAAACGTATCTAGTTATCTGATTGGATGTTGACACGTCAACACAACTCTGTGTCGAAAGAAGTTGCGTATTGTGATTGAAAATTCATTTCATATTTCATGTGCACGAAATTAAAAGTATAGTTATTTTATTCGTATAGTCTTAAAATAATTTTGTAATATTTAAAGTAGTTTTAGCATTATAATGTTTTGATTATACATTGGTGAATGCACCAAAATTAAAACAAAAGTACAATTACAAAATGGAAACGTCACTCGGTTTGTGTGTTGTGATAGCATGAATAATGTTTTACGAGCAAACTTTCGAGTTTTAAAACATTCCTTCGATGTTAAAACACTGCCGGCGGCTTTTATAGCTTACGCGTGATGTTTGTGTACGTAATCGATGAAAAATCAGTATGAATTGGTTTGATACGTCGGGGCTGACGAGTCTCGCGAAGAATGCGCTAAAGGAGGCTCAGAAGACGCTAGACAAGGCGCTGGACATCCAGGTTGAGAGTGGAGAGGAGGAGGATGAACAGGAGGGGGCAGCCTCTGGCTCTCAGATTAATTCGTCGCCAGAAAGCGATGACACGCCTCCGAAAGAGAATTCTGATTTCTTCTCCTCCTGGGGCCTGACTGTAAGCGCTGAAAGCCCTGAAGAAAGTTCAGAGTCGCTAGTCGTCACTGCGAGCCCCTCCAAAGCTACCTCGCAAAGCCTGTGGGGCTCCTTTGCTGGTTCCTTTTTTGAACACCCAAAGAATGAAACTGATACAGCTATAGTCCAACCACCTAAAGCTATATCTATGAATGTTATCAACGATTCCAAATATGGTAGTGCCACTGATCTATTTTCGAAAAGCCAACTTGTTATGTCGGATGAAGCAGAGTTTGATATTAAAAAGGTGAAAGATGAAGTTAAAGGTGATGAGAGGCGCAATTCATCGCGATCCAACAGATTGTCATTAGTGTCTAGTCGTAACAGCTCCGACTCTGTTGAAGTATTGTCCCAAAGTCTTAAAACTACTCCTGATTCGGAAGCTGCATCAGTCCACTCTATGTCACACAGTAGTAGTGTTGGCCAAAAATTAAATTCAGAATCTGTTGAAATTCTTCCTGATAGTCTGGTGAGCCCTAGCTCCATAGAATGTTTAGGCTTCGATAGCTACTCGAGTGATAAAAACAGCAGCACATCCTCAAACCTATCACCTATTGAGTTGAGTGAAAAGAAATCCACCCCGTTGAATAAAACTGAAAAAGCAGAAACTGGTGATAGCGTGAGCATAGTAGCTGATGATGATGAAGATACCATGTCTTATAACTCCATCTCAGAATGCACAGCGCCCACTGTGCTAGACACAGATGACAAGCCTGTAAGTCCATTCCCAAAAAGAGAAGGAAAGAAGTTCTTAGAAAAAGAATTCATTCACCTAGATCCTCCAATGTTACCGCAAAAGATGCAGATAAGTGAGAACTCGTCGAATGATGGGTCATGGTCTGACCGAACATTAAATGCTGACAATGACAGTGTGATTCTTGATATTAACACAGAAGAACCAAAAACAGATATTGAAGTTGAAGATGCACTGATGGAGAAGCTCAGTGATTCATCCTCTTTTTACAGTGTAAATGTCTCCAGCGAGATGTTAAGGTCTGAAAGTTCAGCTTTTGTAAATGTAGAGAAACAGCAATGTGACCAATCTGAAAAGTCTGAATCAAAAGAGAGCATAAAAGAAAGAATTTCACCAACCAGTTCTGAAAGTAAAAGTGACTTAGTCAAAATAGGATCAGATAGAACTTCTGGTCACACATCTGGTGATGAATTGGAAACAACAACATCTTCAGATATAGAAATTATTCCAAGCCCAAATGGAGATAGCCATGGGTTTCGCAATAGTCCTGCGAAATACAATTTTAAACATTCTAAATTCGATGGGACAACATCTCCTAACTTAGTGGACTTGGTTTTAGGGAAATCTTTAGCAACTAAAATTCGTGGGCACAATAGGGAACTATCCGAAGCATCTGTACAAAGTAACACAAGTGATGACAGCCAGGGTTCTGAGAATGATAGGTTAATGAGACGGCTGTGTGAGATGGCTGAGATTTTAGAGGCAAGAGAGAATAGACTAATGGAAGTGAGCCGGAGTAATGCAGAGCTGGCAGAGAGTAATGCTGACCTGAAGTCGCAGTTAGAGATGGTTATGGCCAAGCACGGAGCACACGAGGGGGGGGACATCAACACCATCACTGAGGATTACACACAGAGGATGTCAGCACTAGAGAAGAAGTTTCAACAGGCCATTAGAGAAAAGGTTGGTCAGTTTTCATGTTGTGTGTAACTAACTCCAGTCATTGAGGCTGTGGTCCTATTTAGCAAACAGTTTGCAGCTTACATTCTGCTCTTCCATATTGTACAGTCTGCCAATTGCATTCGGCATACTGTATAAAATGGGAGGGCACACAAGACACCGCAAATTGTCACATAAGGGCTGTGTCTATTTGACCAAAATAGGTAACATGGATTACATTTCTTATTAAGGCACGAGAGGTTTTACATGGGTGTGTGACTTATAATTACCATAAACAAAAAAAATGTGGTTACAGAATTATAAACAAGTTTTTAGAGTTGTAGGCAATTCTGTAGCTCTACCTACCCTACTCTGGGAACTAAGGCGAGAGTTTATGTTTCTATATACGTAATTTACGTAACGATAACGATAGAAGAAGATACGTAATTTCGATGTTTTTTAAGTCTGCTTTTAATGCGGGTTGTACATGATATTTAATAGTATAATTAGTACTTTTTACCATTTAGGTAAGGTTTAATGTGTAGAACCCTCGGCGCGCAAGTCTGACGCGTAGTAACGCCGACATTTAACACTGATTGTCCTCCAGGATCAACTGAGGAAGCAGCTGGACGGTATCAAGAGTGACTCCTCCCGCAAGAACTCCTCGGAACTTGAGAGCACGCTCAAAGACAAGGATGAGGTCATCACGCAGCTGCAAGAGGAGGGGGAGAAGCTGGCGCGGCAGCAGCTGCAGCATTCCAACATTATCAAGAAACTGAGGGCCAAGGAGAAGGACAACGAGCAGGTCATTAAGGGGCTTAGGTGAGTGATCGGATTGGGCAGGTCATTAAGGAGCTTAGGTTAGTGATGGCGTGGAGCAGGTCATTAAGGGTCTTAGGTGAGTGATGGGATTGGGCAGGTCATTAAGGGGCTTAGGTTAGTGATGGCGTTGAGCAGGTCATTAAGGGTCTTAGGTGAGTGATGGGGTTGGGCAGGTCATTAAGGGATTTAAGGGGCTTAGGTTAGTGAAGGCGTGGAGCAGGTCATTAAGGGTCTTAGTTAGGTGAGTCATGGGGTTGGGCAGGTCATTAAGGGGCTTAGGTGAGTCATGGGATTGGGCAGGTCATTAAGGGGCTTAGGTTAGTGATGGCGTTGAGCAGGTCATTAAAGGTCTTAGGTGAGTGATGGGATTGGGCAGGTCATTAAGGGGCTTAGTTTAGTGATGGCGTTGAGCAGGTCATTAAAGGTCTTAGGTGAGTAATTGCAATGAGCTGGTCATTAAGCGGCTTAGGTGAGTGATAGCAATGAGCTGGTCATTAAGGGGCTTAGGTGAGCGATGGCATTGAGCAGCAGGTCTATGCCAGCTCTGGTCAAACCACCACTGGGTTCAAATATTGCGAATACCACTATGTTTGTAGCATTGAATGAAGGTTTGTCCCGTCGACATAACACAATAAGTACTTATTCGGTTATTCGCCGTATTATTCGAGCACGTTGCCGGCGTGCCATCAGAGTCGTGTGACATTGAATGTACTCGTATTACACGACCGTGTTGTCATGTCATGATTTTGTTACATTAAAAGTAGTTAAGGTTGGGTTTCTGAAGGTTAATTAGTTGCCTGAATTAGGAGTATTTATGTACCGGCTTCTATTCGCTCAAGTTTGATGCATAATATTGTATATGTTAAGCCACTATACAAAAGATTACATTTAAAATCAAGAAGAAGATTGTGGGTGTTATACCTTTTGTCTCTTATCATCGGTCGCAGCGTTTTAGTTTTTCTTCCTAGACCCCAGACAGACATAGGAAACAGACAGACAGTCGATATAAAGTCATTTAGTTTCTTGACCCTACTAGCTGATTAATCGTTCTTATGTTGTATGTTTTAAGGGATAAAATCGCAGAGCAAACTTCAGAGCTGGATCGCTTGAAGCGATCTATAGCAACCAAGGAAGAAGTGGAAGTGTCGCAGATCGAGGCCGTGTACCGGCTCACCACGGCCAACAAGAAGCTGGAGACGGAGCTGGTCGAGGTATCCCGAGTATTTATTTATTGCATGGAGAATGCGCAAGGAGCAGACAGGCGAGGTGACCCATAAACATTGGCATTCTAAAAATTGTAAAGCTAAAACCCCAAATGCGTTGCCAACCCTAAGGACTAAGATAATAAATAAATAAATATCAGGGGACAATGTCACACCAATTGACCTAGTCCCAAACTAAGCTCTAGCCTTGTACTATGGGTACTAGACAACGATATAAATAATTACATAGAGAAATAAGTACATACTTAAATACATAGAAAACATCCATGACTCAGTAACAAATATTCGCGCTCATCACACAAATATCTGCCCTTACCGGGATTTTAACCCAGGACCTCTAGCTTCGTAGACAGGGTCACTAACAACTAGGCCAGCGCGTCGTCACATGGAATGCCTCTATGCTGGAAATTTCACCATTAGTCTTACCCCCTCACTGGAACACAATAATGTGAACACTGCTGCTTGGTGGTAGGTTAAGTACAAGATGGTAGTAGCGTTCCGGACGGGCCTTGCGCAAGGTCCTACAGCCTCTAAAGGACGGGTTCCACCTTAAAACCTGGTGCACTTGCCGTCTCCGAGCAGATCTAAATTCATGTAATATCAGGGGACCATGTCTCACCAATTAACCTAGTCCCAAACTAAGCCTAGGCTTATACTATGGGTACTAGACAACGATATAAATACTTACGAAAGAATGAAAAAAATATTCGCGCTCTTCACACAAATATCTGCCCTTACCGGGATTTAAACCCAGGACCGCTAGCTTCGTAGGCAGGGTCACTACCCAGTGACCAGCGCGTCGTCAATTTAGTGTTGTACTTATTTGACTTTTCATTGTCTTTTTACAAGCTATTATTTAACTTGCAATGTATGTATGTAAGGGTCAAATCTTGCAAATTAAATTTGACCCACTTCCCGGTTTCCTATGTAGAACAATATAGTACCATCGAGCTGGTGTGATGATGGAGACGCAGGGTGGCCATAGGAACTCCTAGATTACACATGATAAACCCATCGTGTTAGGACTCGTTAGAATCGTCTTGACGAGTAGATGACGACTGCAAATAAAGTACAGTTGGCAACAAGAGCTTGTCCTAAAAATGTTTTTTTTGACGGAAACTTATATTATTTCTCAATCGCTCAAAAGTCAACTGTTAAGTGTAAGTTCGCCTTTGTACATCCCTGCTATATTTTTGTCTTTTTCATAATTATTATTTATTTATTTTGTAAAAGAAAGTAATTTTATGTACTTATGGCCATTTCCGTTTCAGTATAGTTTCCAATGTTAGTTCAACTCAAAAGCAATGCTATTTTAGTGTGTAGTCACATTAAATGTGTGAACATTTCTCTTATCAGCAACCGTAAACATGACCGACACAAACATGAGGCTTTAATTTAGAATTGAATTGAGTTGTAAGTACAGTCAACAGCATAAATAAGTGATCATTTATGTACCTTGTCACTTTAACGTTATGTTTGAAATGCAAACAAAATAGTGAAACGATTGAAAGCAACAAGGTACATAAATGATCACTTATTTATGCTGTTGACTGTACACTCGCCAGCAATAATATATGATCCAACATTGGACTCAACAATATCTTACACATCCTTATTACTGGAGGCATAAGAGTGTGTCAGATATTTTTCAGTAAAATGTTGTATCATATATTATTGCTGGTGAGTGTACAAACAACATATTATTTATAAAATTAACATTGTTTTTAAAACGATTCGGGTTTGTTTGTTGAATTGTTATGTTATTTATTCACTAATAACGCCACGTTTCATAGGTGAAATTTCAATTTCACCACTTGGCTAGGTATATATGCGATCAAGTCTTTTGGAATGTTGTTTAGCTAGAAATATGTTTTAAAACCGAATTAAATGAGAGCGCTCCATGAGCTGAAGTTATTTTAAATCTTTTTAGGGTTCCCTACAAAAAATGAGAAACAGGCCCCTTATAGGATCACTTGTGCGTCTGTCTGTCTATTCGTCTGTCTCAGCCATTTGCTCCGAAACTACTGGACCGATTGAGTTGAAATTTGGTACACATATGTAAATTGATAACCAGGGATCGGAAATTCGGATCGATATTTACCTAAAGTTGGCAAAATCCCGGAAAAAGATAGGCAAACATGGCGTCGGCTTCTTAAAAATATTATTTTAATAATTTAAGTTATTGGATTCTTGGATTCTACAAAACGTTAATATAATAATTACTTTTCATGTAGGATTCATTTAAGAACATTCTGTTTTGCTCCTATAAATTCGTACATTACAGGTAAATTAAATAACATTTGGTTAAACATATACATGGAAAATAACTTCAAACAGTTAATATAAATAAATAATTATGAATTAATGCCGGTGTAATATATTATTTTAAAATCCCGGAAATTTTATTATGAATTATATGATTGAGTCCACCTCCATACAACTGAACAACAAAGCCGGCGCGAAAGTATAGGTAAATATCGATCCGAATTTCCGATCCCTGTTGATAACCCAATCACAGATGTCCAAAGTAAATAACTTTTTTTATATAAGGGTCATTTTCGGGTGAAATATAAGGAAATAAAAAAAAAGTTTGGCAAACCTTACTGTGTCATATATTAAATGAGAGGGCTCGTTATGAGGATCTTAAATATATTTTTGTTATTATTGTAAAATAAATGGTTTTGATTTTATCCTTGAAAGAAGACGAAAATTTACCATTCCCCGCCTGATCTCCAAAAACACGGAGCTTGCTTGCAGATTACAGAAAAACGTATGTACGGAACCAACTCAACTTCAACTCGCACTTGGCCAGTTTTTTTAAATCAAAATAGTATTATTTGATGATCGATTTTTATTCGGTGTCTTTTGTTAAGTTATCTTGAAATGACTATCCTGCTTTGTAATTGCAATAGATTTGCGATAAGTGATTGAGATCAATTGACACATTGCGGTGTATATGTTGAAGATATTGCAACAATAGATTAAATCTTATCGATTCTAGATAAAACTTTATGAATGCTAAGCTGGATCATGTAATTAAATAGCATAATTTCCCTTCATAAGTATCTAGAAGTGTTTCTGTATATTTGATTTCACTTAAGTTTATCTAACTTTCTGTGTATGAATGATAATACTAGATTATTTGCGCAAATAACATACATACATACATACCTTCACGCCTTCATTCCCAGAGTGGGGTAGGCAGAGCTACAGAATTTCCAACAACTCTAAAAACTTGTTGATAACTCTGTAACCACAATTTGCACAATTAGGCTAAGATGTTTACCAGCGTATTAGTGACAGGTAGCAAGCCTATCGCCTAACAGTACTACAAGCCTTTATTCCCTTAGTCGCCTCTTACGACATCCACGGGAAGAAATGGAGTGGTACTATTCTAACCCGGCAACCACACGGGGGCAAAATATATTGTAGAAAATAATGTTATTCTTACAATACGTTATTACTTTTATTATTTGGTTTCCCTTTAGTTTATCTAACTTTCTGTGTATGAATGATATGATAATACTAGATTATTTGCGCAAATAAATAGATAAAATATGTAAATTATGAATCCCGAAGACTACATATTCTGTAGTCTCCTTTTACTCTACGGTTAGCATAGTTTAACTTTACTTTCTTGACGCGCAGGGCGTGTTCTTCATCGTTCAATAGCTACACGAGGACATATCGTCGTGGATACTGCTGAACTGTAACTAACAAATTTATGATAGAGCAAAATAAACCTTACTCACTTATTAAAAAGGTGCATTTTGCTCCATATTTAAAATGTTACTTACGTGGTTTTGCAGTTTCTCCGACGATATTGCGATACATAAAGCTTCAAGAAAATATTACGACTAGGTAAATTTCTGTATGTCCTTCTGCCAGTTTTAGTGCATTCCATTATTGGGGGGTTGAGATTGGGCCTTGTGAGCTAGTTTGACCATTGCTGATCTTTTGTAGCAGTCCTTTTGTTTTAAGAGGCCCTCAAGCAGCCCGCAGGCTCACCGCGAAGGTCCGTTGCGTCCAGGTAGGATCCTAGTCACTGCGCAAGACTTTTCTCTTATGAGTTGTAGAATCTCTTTGGAGAGTTTGCTTTTGAACTCTTTAATTAGTGTTTTCGAGTGATTTTGTCCTTTTGTGGACTTCCACAGCTCGATCGCCCTAGATTTGTACAAGTCGTTTAGCAGGGAATAGGTTTTGCGTTTTGTGATGCCACAAAACGGCTCCGGGCCGACCAGGGGGTCGTCAGCACCGTTCCTAGCCAGTTCATCTGCTATCTCGTTTCCATCAATGTTGGAGTGCCCTGGTACCCATCTTAGTATTACTTTGTTGGAATTTCCTAGGGCATTTAGGTTTTCGTTGCATTTTTGGACTAGTTTGGAATTTATTTCCTTACCTTGTTTTCCTTTTAGTGTATCTGTACTGGGGAATGCAATAAGCGGTCAAAAAAATAAATTTTGGAAAAAATACCAAAAAACTAAAATAATTTGTGAAAAAAAATTGGTCTAGTTAAAATGGACCTTTTGGCATAGAAAATAAAGTTCATAGTATAGTATAGTATAGTATTTATTAATTGTGAACTGTGTACAAAAGATGTAAAATAAAATGACAATAGCATCAACAGTTGCCCATTGCGAGCATACAAATTTGTGACTTATATCTAAAAAACTTTAATTAGAATTAAATAATTTATACATGTATCATGGCCAAAGAATTCGTTAAGATCATAAAATACATTATGGATTAGCCATTTTTTTAACTTAAACTTAAAATAATTGCCCTCTAACATTTTTAAATCATTGGGCAGCGCATTAAAAACGCGTATCGCCGTAACGAACGTGCTTTTATAGTACATTAAGTTGTTGGCTTTTGGACACAATAAATTATATTTGTACTTTTCCCTCAAATTATTTTTTAGAGAGGACTTTTTAGTGAAGTAATCAGTGTTGTTCTTAACAAAAAGACAGAGTTCCAAAATATAAATCCCAGTAAGCGTTAGGAAACCCTTATCCTTAAACACATTACGAAGAGATTGATCATTACGCATGCGATATACTGTACGTAATAGTAGTTTATGAAATTGTTGTATTTTAATACCTAGTTATGTGCAGTTTCATACACTACTTTATCTACTCTCATACATTGCGATTCAACCTACTAAATAAAAGATCAATGTTAATAAAGTAACTACAGCAAAACGTATTCAATGAATGGCGCCAAAACCTAGCACATCACCGCGCATGCGTTAAAGCGGGCGCTGTCACAGACAAGTAAAAATTGGAATGAAAACTTTTTGTAATTCTGTAAAAATGACGCGAACCGCATGTACGTTCCATTATAAAAATATAAAAAATATGGAACCTCGTTGGTGACCTTAACTTTTTGGATTAACTTGTATCGTAATCGTAAAAAAAATACTTTATAACATTATTTTGTTAGAGAAATAATGTTATAAAGTGATTTTTTTATTTTTTTTCGGTATTGTGTTGATAAAGTATGCCAATATAAATTCGTTTTGAATTTTATAATTCGAACTTTACGAAATGAGAGTAGATAAACATCTTTTCTGAAGGACAAATGTGGTTTGAACATTTACGGAATTCCCCCAATAAATGATGCCGTAGGTGAGTAGTGGAAACACATTCCCAAAGTAGGAATTTCTAGCAACATTTTCAGAGCATGTTCCAGAAAGAATTGATAAGGCGTAACACTGACTAGAAATAATTTTATTTATTGTAACGATATGCGCTTTCCAGTTAAGGAAGGTGTCTATAGTTACTCCCAGAAAGCGTATATTGTCGACTTCTTGTAGTGAAGTCCCAGATTCCTCCACAGCCTACTGAACTGGATAAATTTGGTTTTGTTTAAATTTACTTTAAGGTTAATTGTTTTTATCCAATCAACTACTTTTTTCAGGGTGTTATTAATGTTCCTCTCTATATTAAAAATGTTAGACCTCTCCCCAGAAAAAAGTATTGTGGCATCATCTGCAAACAAAACACAGAGTTCATCCACAACTAAAGGAAGTACATTTATGTAGATTAAAAATAAAAGGGGCCCTAATACACTACCCTGAGGTACCCCTATATTAGTAATCTCAAAACTTGACCGAGTGATGTCTATAGTTTTTTGTTCCTTATAATAATTGACTACCACCGTTGCCTGCTGTCTGTTGGTTAGATAATTTTCAAATAATTTAAGAACGTGTCCTCTTACACCAATATTTTCTAGCTGCTGCAGTAGTATATCATGCACAACACAGTCAAAAGCTTTAGAAATCTCCAGAAGCAGAGATACTCACAGTTGTTTTTCGTTTACTTTGTCCCAAATGCCTTTGAACATTTTGAAGATAGCCAATGAAGTAGACTTTTGTTTTTGAAAGTCAAATTGGTTGGGGTTCAGTTTTTTTTTTGATATTACGAACTTATTTAATCTGTTAAATATTACCTTTTCAAAGACTTAAGAAAAACTAGGCAAAAGGGCTATGGGCCTGTAATTGTTCATATTATCCAAGGGACCATTTTTATGAAGTGGTTTAATGAGGGCTTTTTTTAGAGCATCCGGAAATATGCCAGTATCAAGCATTAAATTCAGAATATAGACAAGGGGCCCAACTATATAGTTAATGCATGATTTGATAAGTTGCATCGGTATACTGTCATGACCAGAGCTTTTTTTATTTTTAAAAGAACTTTTACTTCGTGAGCATCTACCGGTACAGCGAACATGCTGTTACATACTTTATCAGAAATTGGCAGTGATGGGAAATAGGTGAGCTAAAATACCTATTCTTTGCGAGAGGACATAATATGTAGTGGTTACAACCGGATAAAAGTATATATTTTTTGGATTCCGGGTATTTGATATTTATCCGGGCACTGCGAATACTAGCCGTAATGTTGAACATACATTATTTTCCTTATAGAATGTTTGTAAAGTTTGTAGTAAAAATGGTAACATGCCATAAAGTTAAAATTATAAGTAATCCGAAAATGTGAACGCCCATTTGCAAGTCATAAACAAACAATGCGTGGGAAAACCCATATTATTAGTCCTGCTACTACTTTTTAGAAATCTTGTACATTCCTTCTTTTCTCTAGCCCTTTTTACTAAAAAGTAACATTAAACATGCCGTACTTTAAACAAAACATGTCATGTTTTACATTACGATAATTACCCGAATAAATATCGAATACCCGGAACAGAAAAAAAAAAAAATATCCGGTTGTAACCACTCTATATTATGTCCTCTCGCGAAGAATAGGTATTTTAGCTCACCTATTTCCCATCACTGGAAATTGGTTTAAACTCCCGGTGGTTAAAAGGTTTGCTTTTATTTTGGCTTGAAAAATAACTATTCATAGGTTCTGCTATAAGCACGAGCTCTGTGATAATATTACCGTCAATATTCAATTTTTCAACTGTGGGGGCAATGGAATTTGAAGATGACGTATGTTGCTTTATGAGCATGGATCGGAAATTCGGATCGATATTTACCTAAAGTTGGCAAAATCCCGGAAAAAGATAGGTAAACATGGCGTCGGCTTCTTAAAAATATTATTTGAATAATTTAAGTTCTGGGATTTTGGGATTCTACAAAACGTTAATATAATAATTACTTTACATGTAGGATAAAACGTTCTGTTTTGCTCCTATAAATTCGTTAGGTTAATAAGTTACAGGTAAATTAAATAACATTTGGTTAAACATATACATGGAAAATAACTTCAAACAGTTAATATAAATAAATAATTATGAATTAATGCCGGTGTAATTTATTTATTTTGAAATCCCGGAAATTTTATATGAATTATATGATTGAGTCCACCTCCATACAACTGAACAACAAAGCCGGCGCTAAAGTATAGGTAAATATCGATCCGAATATCCGATCCCTGTTTATGAGTCCCCCACATGGCTTTAGTTTTATTAGCGCTATTATTTATATATTTATGATTTGATATAATTCTAGATTTCCTTATAACTTTTTTAAAAACTTTGCAATATATCTTGTATTTGGGCATATTTGAATTACCGTTACATTTTTGGATTGTTAGATACATTTTACGTTTAATTTTACTGGATTTCATTATTCCAGGCGTTTTCCAATTTGGTCTATTTTTAAAGGTTTTTTTTAACTTGTTGAAGAGGTATACATAAGTTAAAAATTAATTGAAATATCTATAAATATTTTATACGCGGAGTTTACGTCAGTTTGTGCGTAAACTTCTGAAAAATTAATTTGAGATATATACTTGATGAATATCTCTAAGTTCCAATCTATTCTTCTGATTTTTGTATACCAGTATTTATCATGAAAATCAGCACTGATTGGTATCTTTATGATTTGACCTGTATGGTCGGATAGCCCCATATTCATAACCTTAGATACGCATCGACGCTGGTTGGTCAAAATGTTGTCTATACAGGTCTGACTTTGATGAGTGATTCTCGTAGGTTCATGAATAGTAGGAATCATATTAAATTTAGCTAATGTCGACAAAAATTCTATTGACGATGAATCATCGCTCAAAATATTAATGTTAAAATCACCAGCAATGAATACCTTCTGCTTCAAATTTCGAATACGGAAGATTAATTTACTTAAAAGGCGCTCTAAGTTAGTAATAAACACCTTTAAATTACTACAAGGAGTTCTGTATATAGTTATTACAACGTACATAACAAAAGAGTATTTTCCATCATATAACTATATAGTCCGATTCGTACTGGACCATTTTATTTTTAAATTGCAGACCAAGAGCGCTCTCGACGACGCGAGCCAGCGCCTGGCGACGACGCGGGCGTCGCTGGAGGCGGCCAAGCGGGAGCTGGCCGACGCGGAGGCCGAGCGGGCCGGGCTGCGCGAGCGGGCGGCCGCGGCGGCCAGGCGCGCCCGGGGGGCCGACGACGAGCGCGCGCGCGGGGAGGCGCTCGCGCTGCAGCTGGCCAGCCTGCGGGCCGAGATGGTGCAAGGTGACATAAGCTCTCTGTTCGATTGAACAACTTTTTGACTTTATTAAAGATACAAAAAAAATATTTATATTAAAAATCTCTCTTCGCTATGACATGATTTTAAAATGTATTTCCAGAGGAGCGCCGCTGGGTGTCCCGCGAGGAAGCCCTGCGGCGGGAGCTGGCGGAGGCGCGCGAGCGGTGCGCCGCGCTGGAGGGGGGCGCCGCCGCGCCCGAGGGGGGCGCCGCCGCCCTGCTGGAGCAGCTGGCCGCGCTGCAGCGGGCCGCGCTGCACCGCGAGCGGGCGCACGCCAACACGCTGCGCGCGCTCACGCACCAGGCAGGTCCGTGACAATTGTCCCTGACACTTGTTCTTACCTTCACACGAGGGGCACACTGAAATGAGCGGGAATATAATATATCGGATTGAGTTACAATAAAACCTTTTTTCGAATTTAAATACTGACCTCTTAGAATCTTAAGCCGGAAATACATACGCCTGTAAAACGGAACAGTAGCGTGCTTAATAGTGCAAGGCTGTTAAGCAAGTGTGTCAGCGACTAGCATGTGTATTCATGCGGCATAGCATGTGGTTTTTACACTTCTGGTTCCCTGTATTAATGGTCTATCTTAGTGTCAAAACTGACACTCCTTTAAATAGCAGAGACAAACTTATTTTTACTAAAAATATGAAATGTTTCCAGCCGAAGCTGAAACCTCCCTAACGAAAGCTATAGAGCGCGAGCGACTGTCCCGGGAAGAGGCGGCGGAGCTGACGCGGCGCCTGGCCGCCTCGGAGGGGCTGCTGGACGACGCGCGCGCGCGGCTGCACGCGCTCGGCGCGCAGGCGCGGGACCTGGCCGCGCGGGCCGGCGCGCTGGACGGGGAGCTAGCCAGGTAATAACGGGACACTGCCCTACTACGGAGAAAATACACAAGTGCACTTAATTCAAAAAAGCATATTGATCTCTCAGAGGTTAAGAGAGATAAGGTTGGAAGTGCAATGCAATTATTATAGTAGATATGCCTTTTTTCCATAGGAGGGCAGTACAGAAATCGAGGAATCGATCATTCGTCCAGTGAATGCTGGCCTTCCGCTGTTGACTTAGAGCCGTATTAATAAACTCATCTTGACTAAGATGCCCGTCACAAGATACGTCAAACTAAACTTCAAACCATAGAAAACTGTAAATCTTGACGCATCTTGAGACTGGCATTAAAGTCGAGATCAGTTTATTAATACGGACCTTGACTCACCAAGCTTCAACTCATAAGTTAACCAATCCGGTAGGGATGAACTGCGCCAAAATACTACGATATACGGTCCTAAAGCATCCTAAATAAATGAAGAAAATATCAAGTTTTTTTGTTAGCGTCTAAAACTAAATCAGGTTATTGGGGCGAATTATAATGGACATTACTAATCTATGTCCGTCACGCCTTGTAATTAACAAACATACACTGAGGCCCTACTTTGAAAATTTTAATTCTCAGTTACGCTAGCTTGTCACTCGTCCAAATTAAAAAAAAATGTAAAAGTAAAACGTACTAATAATAGTAGTTTATGAAATTGTTGCATAAAGAGGGGTATTAAAACACGAGTGTGTGTTTAAGAACCGAGCCGCTAGGCGAGGTTTTTAATAGTTTCACACGAGTGTTTTAATACCTGGTTATGTGCAGTTTCATACACTACTTTATCTACTCTCATACATTGTGATTCAACCTACTAAATAAAAGATCAAAGTTAATAAAGTAATTACAGCAAAACGTATTCAATGAATGGCGCCAAAACCTAGCACATCACCGCGCATGCGTTAAAGCGGGCGCTGTCACAGACAAGTAAAAATTGGAATGAAAACTTTTTGTAATGCTGTAAAAATGACGCGAACCGCAAGTGCGTTCCATTATAAAAAAAAAATAATATGGAACCTCGTTGGTGACATTAACTTTTTGGATTAACTTGTATCGTAATGGTAAAAAAATTACTTTATAACATTATTTTGTTAGAGAAATAATGTTATAAAGTGATTTTTTAATTTTTTTTCGGTATTGTGTTTATAAAGTATGCCAATATAAATTCGTTTTGAATTTTATAATTCGAACTTTACGATATGAGAGTAGATAAACGTATTTTTTTAAATACAGTTGCTCAAAAAGTGGTACTTTTCGTAGCTGTATATCGTGCGGAAAGTTGGATTTTTTGAACTAGTGCCTTTTCTTTTTTTATTCGCACTAGTGCGTTTTAATTTTCCATTTTTTTTTATATACTAAGCCGCACCGGCCATAGACCAAACCAAAGAGTTTGCATGTTTAAATAAAGTACCAGGAGCGCAGGGGTAATTAGGAGGCAGCACCGCGGCGCAGCGGCGGGCGGGCGGGCGCGCTGACCGCTGCGCGGGTGACTGTAGGTTAGGTAGGTACTTCTAATGTTTATGCACTCCTAGTATTTGACGATATAATTTTGGTTTTAATAATTTTATTACAAATACACAGATACACATTTTTTGCAAATGTATTTAAAACACGTCGTTTGGTACACGTGCGGAACTGTCATTTTCACTCGTCCCGAGTGTTGGTCCCTCGCTTGCAGCTCGGGCCAAAGCACCTACCTACTTTCCGCACTTGTATCAAAATGTACTATTTCAGCAAATCCCGCGAGCTGAGCCGCGTCCGGGAAGACAGCGCGAAGGAGCTGGACTCGCTGCGGCAACAGCTCGCGGCTGCAGTCGCCGCTGCCGCCGCCGCCGCCGCCGCGCTCGACACCGAGAAGAAGCGGAACGCCATCCTGCAGGTACCGCGGGACACCATCATGCAGAACATATAGCACATTACTGCAGAGGTCGTGAAGTCAGGGATTTAAGGAAGAGTTTGGGGATTTCTTGTCTTGAGATTGCCATCGTAATATTGCAGTCTTGAGATTGCCATAGTGAGATTGCAGTCTTGAGATTGCCTTCGTAATATTGCGGTCTTGAGATTCCCATCGTAATATTGCAGTCTTGAGATTGCCGTTGTAAGATTGCAGTCTTGGGATTGCCGGTGTAAGCTTACAGTCTTGAGATTGCCATCGTAATATTGCAGTGTTGAGATTGCCATCGTAAGATTGCAGCCTTGAGATTGCCATCGTAAGATTGCAGTCTTGAGATTGCCATCGTAATATTGTAGTCTTGAGATTGCCTTCGTAATATTGCAGTGTTGAGATTGCCATCGTAAGATTGCAGCCTTGAGATTGCCATCGTAAGATTGCAGTCTTGAGATTGCCATCGTAAAGATAAAAGATAAAGATAAAGACATTTATTCAGTAAGTAGGCCGCACGGGCACTTTTACACGTCAAGAATCTACCAGCGCTTCACAAGAGGAGACCACTGCTGAGAAGAAGCGCCGCAAGAAACTCAGCAGTCAGTCATTTTTTTTAATATATTTAATATTACAATGGTACTACTTAGTCTAGCATTATATAAATCTATAAATAGCAAATTAAAAAAATATTTCAAATATCCTGCGTAGTTTCCGCAGGAAAACACCAAAATCTTAAGATAGAAAGAGAGAAAGAGAGAAAAGGAAAAAAAGAACTCCTACGTATGTGTATATAAGACGGTGCAAGATGACCATATAAGATTGATATGTTTTCCTACATCAACGGTGTCCCCCAGACAAGATAAAGATTTTGAATTTGAAAAAAAAATAAAAAAAATATTATTGATTAAGTTTCGGGTTTAGGCCAAGCATTTTTGTCTATTATATAGTCCTCGATCCTATAATACGCTTTAGACATTAACGACTTTTTCAAGTAATTTTTAAGTGCTGGAAAGGGTAACTTTAATACTACCTCAGGTAATTTATTATAGAAATGAATGCATTGACCAACAAATGATTTATGTACTTTACGGACGCCGAATTTTCGAATAGCTATTTTATTTTTATTTCTAGTATTTAAATTATGTATATCAGAATTTTTTGTGAAAGAATCCAATTTTTTTATAACATAAATAATATTCTCATAAATAAATTGTGACGCTACAGTTAAGATATTAATTTCCTTAAAAAGATCTCTTAAGGAGTCACGGGAATTTAAGTTGTAAATAGAACGAATGGCCCTTTTTGGTAACACAAATATAGTTTGTATGTTAGCTGCCTTACCCCTAACCAGAATACCGTACGACATAACACTATGGAAATAACTATTAGAGTTGCCGCGAATAGTGGTTATGCGAATAGTCGAATACCGATTAATCGCCATTCACTTTGGCGAATAGTCGAATAACTCGACATTACTATTCGACATAAAAAAACATTAAACACATTAAAAATATTTCTAATTTCTTCTAAGGTTGTGAGCAAAAGAAAACTGACAGAAAAATAAACCCATATGAAGTGCAGAAAAAATGCTTTTTTTGGATCACAATCTGCCTCTGTTGGATTTTTAATAATTATTTAAAATGCCTAACTAATTTAATTTCATGAATATGATAGGCACAGGCACATATTACAGATAATAATTGATATTGTGTATTGTTTTATTAGGGAAAATAATTAAAAAAATGATTATTTTTAACTCATTAGTTTTTTTGTTCGATAAAAGTTTATTTTAGACGACTATTCGCCGAATGCCGAATAATACTAGCTATTATTCGGTATTCGACGAATATCAAAAAAATGACGAGTAATGCCGAATACCGAATAATAGCGAGTATTCGCGGCAACTCTAATAACTATAATAAACTAAGCGAGCTGTCTCAACATTGGTTAGTTGTCTAATTTTTCTAACTGCGTATGCTGCCGAACTTAGTTTACCTGCCAGTACAGCTATATGGGGACTCCATTGCAAATTTTTATCTATTGTTATGCCTAGGAAAACTGCCTTATCTACGATTTTCAAACACTCGTCATTTAGAAAAATACTAGAATCTAACGGTTTAACATTAGGCAAAGCGAATCTAACACATTTAGTTTTCTTAGCATTTAGTAGCAAATTGTTGCTAGTAAACCAATTAAGTACTTTAACTAGTGTGGAGTTTATGCTACTGTAGTCTATGGATTTTCTGTCTACCTTGAAAATTAGTGAAGTATCATCAGCATAAAGTACAATATCACAAAGTTTATCTACTGATGGTGGCAAGTCATTTATGTAAACCAAAAATAGAAAAGGACCTAAAATAGAGCCTTGAGGCACACCTATTTTCACTGTAGCTCCATCAGATTGTGTTTTGTTTACAACAACTGTTTGAGTTCTATCACTGAGATAAGAAGACATAAGACTTATAGCTTTATTAGACAATCCATAATGTTCTAATTTTAAAATAAGGGTCGTATGAACCACGCAATCAAAAGCTTTAGAAAGGTCACAAAATATTCCTACTGCATCGCAAGATTGCTCCTAACTGTTATATATATATTTAATGAGAACAGATGCCGCATCAATTGTTGATCGACCTCTGGTAAAGCCAAACTGGTTATTGTTAAGTAGTTTATTTCTATTAAAGTGACCTAACATATCATTCAGAATTAGTTTCTCAAAGACTTTACTTATAACTGGTAGTATGGAAATGGGACGGAAGTTCGTTATATCACTCATCTCACCCGATTTAAAAAGAGGTATGACTTTACTATATTTCATAAGATCTGGAAAGATCCCTTCTGAAATGCAATTATTGTAAATTAATGCTAGATGGGGTGCAATTACACCTATGATATGAAAAAATACACTAACTGATGTGCCCCACAAATCCTCAGTCTTCTTTAAACTAAGCGTTTTAAATACTTTTGACTATTGAAACTGAATTTATAGGGCTGAATTCAAAGTTTATATTACATTTACTGACATTACTGCAAAGTAATGATTGAGCTTGAACCGCGGATGATTTGAGACATTTCGTAATAAAGCAGTCTTGAGATTGCCTTCGTAATATTGCTGTCTTGAGATTGCCATCGTAAGATTGCAGTCTTGAGATTGCCATCGTAAGATTACAGTCTTGAGATTGCCATCATAAGATTGTCACCGTAGAATGCAGTCTTGAGATTGCCATCTTACGGTTACAATCTTGAGATTACCATCTTAAGATTGCAGTAATGTACTTTTAAAATTTCCTCATATTACTCGAGAAAAGCCTCCTATTCCTCAAATCCTATTTTTGACAGTTTTTGACAGCGCTACCTAAAGGTATATACGATATTTATATTGAAATAGTAAAGTTGGCATCCTACTGACAGCGCCAATTGTGTAAAATGATAGCCTTTAATCCCTGATATTATATTACTCTTTTCTTTTCAATCTGAACGTTCTAGTTTAGGCATACGTGCTAATTTCTCTTTATGTGCGTTTAGTTTTTAATATTGTTAAACTCTTGAACCAGTATAATGTGTGCGGGTCCTTGTGTTCCAGGAGCAAGTGGCGTCGCGCGGCGACGTCAGCCCGCCGCACTCCGTGGCCTCCGACACGCTCTCCTCCACGCTCTGGGCTTCCGTGAGTTACCAATTTATTTCTGATTTACAGACATCAACAATACGCAATACACGCGGCAAGTTGGGTTGTCTGTTTTTCGTCGGTAAATAAATGGATTTTGCAATGGATGGACCCTATTCATATTATACTGCCCTCCTAAGCAAATAAACAGTATCCCAGACTCAATAACCAAAGCAGTTTTAGTTTTCTTCTCTTAGTAATAAGGTTGATATTGCTACATGAATGTTATCTGACATACTGGGTATTAGCTTAGGAGGGCAGCATACTACTCAAAACAAAATAGGGGCCACGGTATATTCTGCATACAAAAGAACTGTTTTCGGAGAAGGATTATTATAACAAAAATTAACCTGTAAGTTTAGAATTTAGTATCAT
This sequence comes from Acleris emargana, assembly GCA_927399475.2. Lineage (NCBI taxonomy): Eukaryota > Metazoa > Arthropoda > Insecta > Lepidoptera > Tortricidae > Acleris > Acleris emargana. The sequence continues at coordinate 1,336,279 of OV656846.1, forward strand.
TCGAAAGCTGCAATGTTCAACTTACAAGTTGTGTTTTTATTTTTTTTGACAATTTTTTTGTTTTTACCATGCGTGTGCTTTTTTAAATCAATTTTCAAATTTCATACGAAATGAGCAAAAAAATGCAACTTTTTTAAAAGCCACACGCACGGTAAAAATAAAACAATTGACAAAAAAATTAAAAACCTAGCTTGTAAGTTGAACATTGCAGCTTTTGAATGATACTTAATTCAAAAATTACAGGTTAAAGTTTGTTATAATAATCCTTCTCCGAAAACAGTTCTTTTGTATGCAGAATATACCGGGGCCCCTATTTTGTTTTGAGTAGTATATATAAAAGCGACATTTATTTTACTCGGGTAGCAAATTATAGCGACACTTATTTTGTAGGAGGACACGGGGCGTGCCACGCCCACGCCGACGATCCCGGTGACGTCAGCTGCCGGGGTCGACGACCTGCTGTGCGCGCTGCAGCGCCGCGACGGCGAGCTGCGCGCGCAGCACGCGCGCCGGCTGCAGCTGGCGCGGGAGCGGGACGCGCTGCGGGACCTCGCGGCCGCGCTGCGGGCCCGGCTCGACGACTACCAGGTCGGCGCACATCATAACTACAACTTAATTATAGTGTAAACTCAGAAGCGTCACTAACATTACTTTTTCTAATCTACCTCATAACATAACCTTGTGTCCTTACACTAATCTTACTATTCTCAGTATATTCCAATAGTACATTATTGCCTAGGCAGTGAAGAAGGCAATTGCGGGCCGAGTATTGGTTTAATTGCCGTTCCTGCCGAGGCATATATAGTGCTTCTCTCAAAAATCGCAAGATACAAATCGCATATAAACAGAATGTTTTGTTATGTTTATGACTAGGAGAAACGCAAGCTTTTCTAGAAAAAACTAGTTTTTAAAATTTCATTGTTATCTAGTTCCAAACAATGAAATTTGTATGCAACATTGCGGGCTTGTGTAGCGAGCACGCAATGTAATTTTTTTTAAATTTGGGAACTGTCTGTAAACTATGTACTTCGCGTCTCAGTATGGAGTTAGTAATTAATGTCAACTTTTCCGGTCATTTTTGAGAAAAAGTAATTAAGCAACCGTTCCCTCCACAGAGCGTGCAAGAGCAGTACGACGCGCTCCTCCAGATGTACGGCGAGAAGGAGGAACAGCTGGAGGAGGTGAAGCTGGACCTGCAGGACGTCACGCAGCTGTACAAGGCGCAGCTGGACGAGCTGGTGGCCCTCAAGAGACCCAGGTAGCGCGCAGTAGACCTCCAAACGAAATCCGAAGTAGCTTGACATAACAGTTTGAAATAAATTGATAATGACGCATTCACTGCCAGTAAGATATGTTTTGCAGACTCAACCAGTGATTTAATATAATAGAATAGAAATAGTTTATGCAACGCATACACATTTAAAACAAATGACTAGTAAACAACACATTTACATGGGGTTGTTGTTGATTTTTTACGCGTAGGTAGTCATTGACGGTAAGATCATATCATTCGTTGGCGCGGTGTCAAATTCATATAATCATTAATTGGTTATAAATATTAATGTGGTGCAATGTCGTACATAAGGCGGTTTATCGGGAGTGCGAAAACCGCCGTGGGCGATGGCATTACGCCTCGCAGCCCGTTAATGGACAAACACACATATCCACATCCGTTTGCGGGTTCATAGACAGAGATATAAAAACCTTATTTGTTTTAATATCGGTCCTCTGTCCGTCCGTTTGAATGACTACGGTTGGATAAGGTCAATTGGACTGAGCACTAGAGGCCCGCTCGGTCTTTACAGGGAGCGCTCCGATCTGGGTCAATCGGTCAAACGAACTAGTTAGGGTCTTTTAGTTCCTTTAGCTCTGGAGCTAATTTTGGGAACTGAGCAGGACTTGCTAAGGGGTACGATTTTGTTTCGTGCGCTCTTTACTAGCTCGCTCTGTTTCGCTCATACGTTCAACAATTGCTACTGACCTGAAGGATACCAAAGACTGATTAAGATCGTTTACGTAGAACTATACTCCAATCGTTTAGGTATTTAACTAAATGTCAACAAAAAAACCACGTGACTTAGTTCGTCAGCCATACGTCAAAGCTCGACCAAACAGTTTCGATTGGCTGCTGAAAGTGCTGAACAGAGCCACGTGGTTAGGTTTGTTTACATTTAGTTAAATACCTAAACTATTGGAGTATAGTTCCTTTCGGTTTGTGACGGGAACTCACTCCTTTTAGTTCTTAGTTCCTGACGGACTCCAGCCTAACCATTACATCAGTGATCACCTTCACAGTGAGCTTCGTTTAAAGAAGCGCCTAATAGACCTTGGCAAACGACAGCGAATGCGTTACAATAATAATAACTTTGTTGAGACATATAAAAACTCGTTTTAGAGATAACAATGCTTAATTGGTCCAATTGATTTTTATTGTTATCGGTTAACACGTTGGGGTCAGACCGACGGGAGCCTGAAACACATAACAACCCCTCTTTTCAGAGTCGGAGGCTAAACAATAATTAGTGACATTGGTAATATTGACTGTTAGGTTAATTTTATGATCAATAAACAAATATTACCAATTTTTAAGCAATCGTTTCAACTGGGTTGTGCAACTTGACAAGATCGTGGTTCCATGTTCCACCAAGCTCTTTTTGCCAAGTTATAAATAAGTTCCTCTCTCTCATTTGGTTATTAAATAGCGGAAAAGACTGACTTCGGATTTTGATTTTGGAAAACTTGGTGCTTGTGTTGAAATCGCGTGTAGAGACAAATTATGTAAAAACTATAGGTTTAAAAAAAGTTCTCAGTCAACTGTAATTCTAATTAGGCTTTGATGGCCACCATCACAGTCAGCGCCAACGACCCGCCAGTCGGGTCCAGGAATCAGAGCGCTTGACGTTGACTGTGCCAATGTTATCAATGCCGGCATAGAAATTTTCAATTGTCTATGCCGGCTTAGCATGCACCAAGCAGATCTTATGAAGACAGACTAAAGACGGAGCGTTGATAAAAATATTGCTTAATAAAACCAAACATGCTAGTTTATAAACGTAATAATATAAAGTCACGAAATATAGTAGGCACAGCTTCCTTCGAATTTATCAAACCCTAAAATAATTGTTTGTTTTAAACTTTCGCAACGTTCAAACACACTGTTATAAATCTAAGACGGGACTTAATCGCGTATAAACATTATATATACCTCGAGACGTTTCGATCTTGTTGGAACGGCCGTGGTCACGAGCAGAGGTCATCATCATCATCAGCCCGTTTCCGTCCACCGCTGGACAAGGCCTCTCCCATGGCACGCCACTGAGCTCGGTCCTGAGTTTTTTGTTTCCAACCACTGCCAGCCACTTTTTTTATGTCATCGCTCCACCTAGCTGGAACTACTACCTTAAATATTGGAAATAGCAAGTTCTACTCAAAGGAAACTGCATTATAGATCGAAAATCGAAAACAATAAAGTCGTGTTTTATGTTACAGATCGAAAGGGTTTAAACTAAATAAAGACAGTCAAAACTCTTCTTTAATTATTTTGTCATATTCGACCAGTTCAGTTCGATTCCCGATTTAAGGCAGGCAAATTTACAAAAATCTATAAATGCACTAATAATTGTTTTCAAAAATAATAGTAAGTCTCCTTTGAGTAGAACTTGCTATTTCCAATACTTAAGGTAGTTCCCGCCCGTGGCGGTCCCCACCCTAAATAATGTTTTTATGCGGTTTTTTGAGGTTTGAATTAGCTGAAATCTTTTATTAGTCATTTTATTGCTAACCCATTATTCATTATTTTCTCTTTATGTAACTTGGACATATTTATTTAATATTTGTCAAAAAAAACAAAAGCGTATTTTATAATTAAAACGAATTGCCATTTAAATGTAAGAAATCTTCGATTTGCTAGTTTGGCGTCAATTTCCGCCAGTAGCTCAAATGTGATATACCCGTATTATATAAACCGACCGACTAATGTCATAATGTGTGTGTTTCATAGAATTACCGGGAATTCTACGAAATGCGATTAACATATAACCTTTTGGTTAAATATACATATTTATATAATACTTGCCAGTGGAATCTGTGCATATTATAAACATAATCCATCCGAAAGATATCCTCTAAATGCTGGTAAAACCGTAACCTTTTGAGCGCTCCACGTCAAATACATGCCATGGTGGCGTTCACAAGGTAATCGGTTGCGTTACTGGATGAACGGACGGACAAATAGCTACTTATTGCATACTATTTATAATTTTAATATCTGGCATAAGCATGCCGAGATATCTCTGTCGCCAATGATTCGCTTCTCAACGTTTCGCTAATGTAATGTGTCTAATTTCACCAGAGTAATAAAAAAGAAGGGTAATGTTTGAAAAACCTTACAAATTGCAGTGAGAGTTTAAGTTAGACACACTTTCATAAGGTTGAAAATATGTTGGCCGTAGTCTTAATATCCAACGATAATATATAACTCCTATGTATCCTGTTATTTTGTAAGATACTTTCTCTCAATTAGGTGATAACGGTGCATATTGTTAATCGAAAATTATTAAATTAGGGTTATTACTTGCAAATAATGTATATTGATTTGTTTATTTATTGGTTACTGTATAATGCTCGCCAAAATGCCTTATAAATTCATTATATACATGTTTTACTTTTAGATATATTATTGATGAAAATATTGTTAAATCAGGGATGCGCACAGGCAGCAGGTTCAAACGGATGCCTTGAACTTGTTATTTATTTTAAGAATAAAAAAATCACTGCCTATCAATAATCTTACAAATAAGGTCTAGATACAATTTCGAAAAATAAACAGTGATTTTTTTATGTTAAAATGATACTGATCACTCATTTAGGCACTATTGCCTGATGGCGTCTGTAATGAGTCGGAAATGTAAACTTTAGCTTAGTCCAGAGAAATGTTTAAAACTCGTCTATTTTATTTGACAGCACGGCAGTTTAAAATGTTACTATTATTTCGTTATTATATTTCTCAGATATGATGTATGGTTTTTTGTAAATAAAATAAAAATAACCATGTTGCGTATTTTTATTTAAACTGGCGAGGATGCTCAAACCATGGAGCACGTTGTCCTACTCGGGGGCTCCGGAAGATCTGTACAAACTAACACCTGACACTATCTCGTGGCTCGGGACCTTGAACCTTTTGAACGCCACCGACGGCTCTGGCCGTCAACGTAAAGTCGTGCTACTGGCGCCACGACGGCTACAGCCGTCACGAGTTCAAGATCGAAAGAGACTTTATTTCGTATCAATAAGGTGTAATTTGAATGGCATAGCAAAAATGTTTGGCGTGTGAGTGCCACATCTTGTATACGACGTAAGGCGTTCAAAAGGTTAATGTGGTAGATCCCTTTAGCTATGCTTATTTGAAATGTTTATATTAATACGCCATGCGATTAAATAAATAAACTTAATACCCTCGAATACAAATACTAAAAATATTACATTCAAGATGCGATTCATTATTTTATTAAAATAATTAAAATAAAATGAGAGTGCTATTCTGCTCAGTAAATAAAACCATATTGCTGCTGACATGTTGTTGTATTGCTTTTAACTCGGCCGCCATTACTGTCAAGTAAATAAGAGCTATACTAACGATGACAATACGGTAACACGTCAAAAGATACCCATATCGGGTTAAACCGTTTAGAATAGAACCCCATGTTTCGATATCGTAATTAATTTGGTAAGGTTTCGATTGATAGTGAAAGCTGTCAATACTAGGGAATGCAATTCAACCGGTTATTAACCGTTTTTGTATGAAAATAACCGGTAAAAACCGGTTATAATCGGTTATTTGCATTCCCTAGTCAATACTAAAATAAATAATCAAGGTGGGATAAAAGTAACCCTTACCCAAATACTTACAACCGATGCACAGTGTTTCGATTAGTACAAGCTAGCGGGACAAAACTATTTCTTGTATTATTTTGATTGTTTATGTATTTTGCAGGTATGTTATGATATTTTAACAGAAAATCAAATAGAATCAGAGACTTTACTACCATTTGGCACGTTTGGTCAACATCTATGGGAAGACTGTGGGTGATTACTCTATAATTAGTCATGTTTACTCGTACTATACATACCTGTAAGGCAGGCATAGGTTTAATACTTAGTACCAATAAAACATACAGTCAAATAAAACAAATATTTCCAGGTTCTATATTATATTTGTGTTTAACAGAGATTTGAGATTCATCAACTTTACAAAGTGTTGGAAGAAGCTGACTTACTTCATGTAGTATTTTAGAAGTTTCTACTTTCGTTAATTCATTTGTCTCCTTGGCAAAAATGAACTTGATAGGACGACAATATAGGGTGGAAGAAGGTCTTGGATTTTGCCAGATCACTGTTTCGTCGTCCAACAATCTCAAGGGCACAAATGAATACACGAACAGAAATTCGTCTGTAGCGTTAGTGTTCTCAAACCTCTGCTTATACATGCTATGATTAGAACTCCCATCACAACCCCATTTACTTATCAACGTATATTGTGAACGAGGTAACACACTTCTTATCACTTCAGACTGAGCTTCAACTAATCGTTCAGCCGTTTTATTTAAAATCGCCTGAAGATTAACTTCAGCTTTAGTTTCAGTTACAGAAATATGCTCGTCAGAAAGACAACAAGAACCTTTGGATTTACCTAAACTGTAGAATGATGGATACACTTGATGTCCCGCCTTCATTGCCCACTTCCTAGTCTGTTTATATGAGTGACTCGTCAATTTAGAGTCCACATAAAAAGCTAACGCTTCATCCGAAGTTAGCTGCCTGCTATTTTCAGAACATTTACTTCTTTTTGGACTCTCACAGACTTCTTTAATTTGTTTTGCAACACTTCGATGGCCTTCCTTCCGATTCGCTAATTCTGCGGCAGTAGTCAGTTCACTTGCACTTCGCGTTTTTAAGAGATCGTCTACTTTACGTCTCTTCGTTTTCATTGATGAATCTTCAAATGTTTTTTTAGGTCGGCCGCCTACGGACCGAACTCCTGATGATGTTGATGGGCACGGCTGGTTTAAAGCCACATTTATTTCAAGTGCAGAACCTTCTAACCAATTCTTATGTTTGTTTAAAAACATTTCTTTATTACACTTCGATGAAGTCCACTTTTCATTCAATTTCGTAGAAAAACTTGAAATTTTCATTTTCAGTTTTCTTAAAGATTCATCAGTGGCATCGGTTATATTATGTTTTTCGCATAAATAATTAAAAATCGCACTAATCCTCTCACTTTTCTCATGTTTTTGCCATTCTGCGAAAAAATCTATTTTCGTCATAGTTATGACTCGTTCTGAAACAAAGATAATAATTTTAGTGGCGGGGCTTTTCGGGATCTAAAATATGCACCAGTCTATGCCTGAATGTTGTAACTATGACATATAGAAGAATCTACGTGGATACATTTGGATAAAAAAAGTTGCAACCCTTTAAAGTTTACACTTAATGAGAAATATATGGAATTTATTTAAAGATTTTCAAACAAACATAACAACAAAAATAAAAATGTTTTTGTACAACAAAAAAACGGAAAAATGATGTACATACCTTCAACAGAATATTCCATCACAAAATTTTGTTCCACTTTACTAGCAATTTTAAGAGGTCTTATCACAAGTGTGCAACGAATGCAACTGATTTTCAAATGCAAATCGATCTTGTTTTATCAGTCAACTTTTGCACCCGATGAAGTACCTTAATGAGGTGATTAACGTAATTAGTTTTTTAAATTCGGTACCTGGGAAGGGTTGTTTACAAGTTGTTATCTATAGTTTCTGGAAATGACGTCATGAGTTTTGTCCCGCTAGCTTGTACTAATCGAGACACTGTGCGATGGCCTGTTTTATAAAGCTAGAAATTACAAGTTTCCATTTGACACAACCTCGACCAATGACGACCAGCCATTTAAGCAGTGTTGCCAGTTTAGACTTTTAAAATTATCACTTGTAGCTTTCTAAAAAGCGCCTTTGCCCAATTTTAATACTAAGATAAACAGCTGCAGCTGATTGTGACTGTGAACGAGGGACAACTGTTAAAAAGGTTAGTAATTTAAAAATAAAACGAGCATCTTGACATACACCATTTATTAATATTGAAGGAAACACACATACACCAGTGAATGTATTTGAAGACAGAAACAGTTGCCTACAAAGAACAATACATATTGATTGACATATAATTTAAAAAGTAATTTCACAGACCATTTCAATTGTATGCATTGCTATTTTATGTAGAAATTATATTCTAATATTCATTTTTATAACTACGCAGTTACTATTTAGCAACAAATGTTTGGAATAACGTCAAAAACAATAAGAAGATGGGTCATACCCAGATTTAGGTTAACGTCTTTCCTGTTGACATACCTGAAGTTAACTTTTTTAAGACCTAATTTTCTGGCTGAACCCACATCCGCATAAACGGCGTCAGGTCTACTTTAGTTCTATCAGATAAGAACATAACTTATACACACAAGCCTGTAACTATTGACAACGGGAAAGACAAACTTTTGTTTTTTCGAGTGTGTAAAATAAAGAAAATATCCCATGAACAGAATCTAGGCTGAGCCTGTAACTTGGAGCACATAATGTGAGATATAAGATTGCTAAATTAACTAGCGATGGTTCAGTAGCTTGAGCACAAACATTTAAAATTTAAACGCCACGTTTTCGAATCGCGTTATCTATTTGAAAATGTACACTATTCAGGGAATTATGCGTAGCACAAACCCGTAATACATACATTATTTCACGTATTACATCTTCATCTGATAAAGAAATGTCAACTTTATAGTTCCGGCAAGAAAGTTCAATTATTACATACGAAAACGGGGGCGTTGTTCCATTCTTTCGATGATGATACGTCAAGAGGCCACACGCGATGAACTCTGTAGTGTTTCGCAGTTTCAATGTGTATTTTTTTGGATATATTAAACTTGGTCGTATTTCATTGAGACTGTCAAGGGCCGGCCACACTAACGCGTAAAATACGGTGAGTTTGCGTAAACAAAAGAATGGGTCATACTGGGTAACAGGGCGTCATTTTTGACGGACCGTCATTTACGCACCGTCAAGCTCTGGGGTGGCCGCTCCCAACGTGAAAACACGATTCGAAACAAAATCCTCAATAGACAAGACACCTTTTTTCACATGATATTGGTTGAATCTTCAAAACCCTTAAAATCTTTAAGAGTGTTTAACTTGTTAAACATCTTAGGGCCACTTGCAGCAAAAATTTAAATCGAGATTAATGCTAAAGTTCAGTTTAGCTATGTCAAAATGTATGGAACTGTCAGTCCCAAATATAGATTTAAGCTTAAATCTCGATTTAAATTTTTGCTGCAAGTGGCCCTTAGCGTAATTGTGCAAAATGTGGTTACAGAATTATAAACAAGTTTTTAGGTTTGTAGCTAATTCTGTAGCTCTGCCTACCCCTCTCCGGGAGCGAAGGCGTGAGTTTCTGTATGTATGTATGTATGTATGTATGTATGTATGTGTTTAACTTCTTAATCCTGGTAAACCATATTTTTAATAAATTTTACAAATGTTGCGGTTTAAAGTTAATAGCGATTATTTGAATTTGATGCTGCAATCAAGACGCGCGAAAAGGCACGCTGAAGTACTTAAAGCCATCTCTTTTGATTCTTGTGTGGGCGTGGCGGCATGAGGCCCCTTGACGTTCTCGATAGAAGGTAAAAGTTTATTCTCGAGGTACGTACGTGTACCGGAACTTGCGTTACTTTGGCCCTTAGTGTAACCTCGCTCGGCCTTGTGGTGACCCTTCCAACAGGATATCATTAAAAATGGATTTTCAAGATGGAGGAAAGCAAAGGGCTAAAGTAAAACAGTTTATGGTTATCTTTTATGTACAATCGCCCACACAGCTGAGTGACCAATGAAGATACATACATACATTAAATCACGCCTGTTTCCCAGAGGGGTAGGCAGAGACCACTTCTTTCCACTGAAGATAAACAGAGAGAAACTGTCTCTGTCGTGCACATGAGATTCTTATGTAAAATCTATTTTTATCTCTTTCTACATTTTCTCACTTCGGCCTTTAATGGGCAGTTAAGTGTGTGGCTGTTTGTATTTATTCTAAGACATATTATTTTATAGCAAAATATTGTAATACGGTTGCCTTGTTAAAGTAGGTATCAAATTAATTACAAAGTAGTGTTTAAAAAAAGGCTTGCGTCATTCTTTTTTCAGTTTATAGGAGTTCTATGAAGTAACATTTTTTTTATTAATACATATACATAATAATATACCAATAATTTTGTTACGGAACTTGACATATACATCACTGGTCAAACATACAAGGTTCTATACGAAGAATGAAGGTTATGTCTAGCCGCGCACACACATACACACATGGAGCTATATATTTAATGCGGGTATTAATGAATTGAACTCATTTTCTATAAACATACTAAACACCGATTTGAACTAAATTTAACATTTACTTACGCGAATCGACTGATTGTTTATAAAGTTTTGAGTCGACATCGTTACGGTCAGGACTAAGTATTTGTCAATTTAATATGTGTATAATGTCCTTTTATGGAAACTAACGAAAGACTGATTAATATAAGGTATTGTCGATCAATAGTTAAATATACGTCATGCATGACAATTACTTAAAAATGAAGTGACATTGTTGTTTCACGGGTAATATATTATACTTATTCTAACAAATGTGTTTATCTTTTTTTAAGTCCGGAATAATTTATTCTCATTTTAACCCGTTCTAACATATGACATCCCGTTAAGATAATATGACAGAAACCAATGATACATCTTGTAATTCATTTGAAGCATGTCGCTTTTCAGCTGAATCGTGTTTGTTTTGTAGGTATTTATTTATTTATTATGTCAGTGTTGAATTAAGTATATTTTATAAAGAATTGAATTTATTTGATTCTTCATTATACGGAGAGTCGTTTAATTTGAAAAAACAACAAATTGGTTTATTTGCCGTATGTTTCGTTTAAACCAGGTTAAGTTCTCAAAGTTATGCCTCTGCGAGGTATCCGTCGAGAAATCAACTATAATGAACTATAGCAAGTTTTGCTATAGCCGAAACGCAGCATATTTAAATTACAATAATTCTACCAATAAACATTACATATTTTTTTATTTAAACGATTTATAAAACGAAGGACTAATATAATGCCAGGTTTTGATTACATATGTATTTTAACAGGGATCCGACGGCAAAAAAGTTTGAGAAACGCGTTAAAACGTCAAAATTCCTTAGCAAAATAGTGTCCCCAATAATGTCCTAAAAACAGATTAAACAATGAAATTAAATTGTTCTCTGTTGAAACATATTATGGAAAATGAGTTCAAAGAACGCTTTCGAATGATAGTAAAAGTATGTAGATGAATAAAATGTTATACTTACCTGTTTTCCGTTCAAGTAGAAAGTCTAAAAACTAAAGTCAACATATTTTCCTTAGCAAGTTATCGGAACTGTATGCAAATATTTTGGTGTTTCAGCAACGTGAGACATGCCAATAATTAATTTCATGAATCTAAAGGATTTTAAGAAATAATAATTGAATTTGTGAGATTTTTTGTTTGCAATAAGAAGTAAACTTTTATACGTCGCAGATCGGAATGAAATTTCTACGGCAGAAAAATTAACAGTCATGACTTCCTGAGCAATAAGGAAGATGTTATTTATCTGTAAGGCGGGCTGTATTTATTTATATCAAACTTGGCGTTTGGAATGGATCTAATAATTTTTGGCTAAAAAAATGCCTTTTTTAAATCAGAACGACTAACTGGTACGCAACAGCCCGCCCTTATTTTATTGATAGTAGTAAAAGGCTATCGCAATTTTTTACATCGACAAGGAGTCGAGTGACAACAGTAAAGGAACTGTCTAAGAAGTTTCAAGTTCAGAATTGAAACAGATCGTAGAGTATACAACAGCGTCCTAGATGGCGTGACGATACAAGTCAGCGGTTCTTATTAATATTATGTAAGCCTTCTACTAGAAACTAACCTATCTCTAACCTTCCGCCTGCCAGTTTCGTATCGGCGTCGTGCGCTCATCGTCGCGATATTTCGAGTGTTTAGAGCGCATAGGGTTTAAAGAGCGTTCGAAGTTCGAACGGCAACTTCGTCGTCGGGAACGTGTCAATCCGAGGCTCTCGGGCGCGCGGCGACGTCGCCCGCCTCGCCCTCGAGTCGTTTTTCGTCTCAAGAGGAACGCGCCCCGCATTGCGGGGCCGCGTCGTCACGCTCGACTCTACAGAGGCCGAGGTGAATAGAAAAAAAATAGGGAAAGAGGAGTCGATCGACGAGGATCGTGTCCCTCTGGCGACCGAGGTCGCGTCGTCGGTGGCCGGCCGGGCCGCGCGGCGCAGGCGCGGGCTGGGCGCTCACACCCACGCCATCCAACCTTCATACATCAGGCACAAGTTCGATGCGTTAGTCGCTTCCGATATTATGTAGTCCACCTGGAAACACAATTAATTGCATTAAATACAATGTATGTATGTTTATTGTACAAAAATATAAAATCAAATACAATATTTACAGGATTGGAATGTACAAAGGCGAACTTAAGTATATTAAGGGATCTCTTTCAGTTAACCTTTGGGTGATTGAGGAGAATAGTGACCTATATATATTAATAATGCTTATAATAAATATTATTAGATGAAATAATCATTATTTAAAATAATAATTATATCATATTTACATATATTAAATGTTGTTATATAATTCAATAATTATATCATATGAGCGTTATAGCGAGTGATATTATAGGAAATATTTTTATATTGATCATTAGTATCGTTACGCACCCACTTCCATGGCCTATTGAACTAGGTTTTACCGGTTTTGCAATACAATTCCCAATTGAGACATCACCATGCTATAAGAAACGCAAAAAAAGTCCACCTAGTTCCATCAATGGAACTAACAATGTAACTAGTCGGAATAGACCCTATTTCTTGCTGAAAGCATGATGTTTTCAGGATTTTAAACATCAATTAAGTAGGTTAGGTCAGGTTCGACTCGTGACTGTCAAATAAAAAAACTCAAATGGTGAGAAAAGCCTTCAGATGAAATGAAAATTCAATGATACGTTAGATAGATAGATAAAACGTTTGTTTGCATGTTACAAATCAAACGTACAATTGTCAAAAATAAAAAATAAAAATTTGCACAGTGACAGTAACATTACACACGAATTGCCAAAATGAATGGAAGAAAGGGTAATGGCTCAGCGTATAACTTTGCTTATCGTAAGCAAAACACTGGTATTCTGCCACAACCCCGAGGAACAAAAGAGCAGCAACAAGCAATTTTTTATTTTAAACCGTCAAAAGTAGAATTATTATGTTTATACATACTGTCATGACATGATTTAGGTATGATATGTGAAACGTTCATTCGGCCATTCGTTGAAAAGTTCGATAAAAATTCCCTTTTATCGAACTTGTTCTGTCGACAACCTTTTCATCGAATATTATTTCATCGACAACGATTCATCAAAACTTTAGTACTAGTAATATTGTTTGGCGTTATCTTATTTCAACTACTATTTATTTAAATTTATCTTACTACGTGGAAATACTAATCAACGAATACTACTTAATCGCTGATTTGTTTCAAATTATCTTAATTGGTACAACTACAAAACATTAGAATTTATTTCTTCGATGTATTACTTTAATACAATTTTATATACAAATATGTATAATAAAACTAAGAATTACTTCTGAATAATAAATTAATAATAAATCATTGCATAACTAGTTATATCAAGAAATAGAACTACGAGGCTTTCAAAGTAGGTTAGGTTAGGTTAGGACTGCGACCCCCAAGAAAACAAACTGTTGACAGAAGTGGGTTAGGTTAGGTTAGAACTGCGACCCCCAAGAAAATGAACTGTTGACACATAGCTATAATCGCGCAGAGCGTGAGTGATTGCGTTTAGTTTTGATAGCAAAATATTACCAATTGAAATAATTTTATGCAGAATAAATATTATTATGAGTAAAAAAAACAAATTAAAAAAACCCGAAATGATTAGTCATGACGTGAATTTTATTGAAATAAGTCAACTACTAATTAAAAGACCTCGGTTCAAATTACATAGTATCGAGTCTTCGACGCAATGTCTTGTTGATGAAATGAAAATACTTGAAACGTTGTCTTTGAAATAATATTCGATTAAAAGTCTGTCGGCAATTCAATGGTAAACCGATTTCAAGAACAGTGAGATAAAAAAATCGACCCCCTCGGGTGTGCGAGATAACAGTGTCATGTAGTGTGTGTAGGCCCGCACCTGGTCGGCGAGTCGCGCGGGGCGCGCGTCGCGCTCGCGGCCCTCCAGCTTGAGGCGCACGCGCCGCCACACGCCTGCGCCCTGCGCATTGCGCTCGCCGCCACCTGCCGGGGGACAATCATTCAATACTAGCTCACATCTATATGACAAAAGGAACTTTTTAAAAGGGTATTCTGCAAAGAATTTGTTTTTTTTTTGTGCTTTTAAAACAAACCTAAAGCATGATTTTTATCGGAACACCTTACCAAAAAAATCCTATTGTCGATTCACTCAGTACCAAACTAAACTTAAGAGGTATTATAAATGCAAAATCCTTTGTTCCCAAAATATTAAAACAAACCACATTTCATTCTTTACCAGTTTAAAGTGTTAAATAAAAATACTCAACAATAATTTAGATAAAATATTATGTAGGTATTGAAGTTGCAGTAAAACACGAATCTGTTATAAACCTGATATTTCGGGAATAAGTGAAATCTAACCTCAAAATAAAAATAAAGCCTTATTACTGAAACAGATGTAATAAAAGAAGAGCTTGCTCATGTACTGACCGTGTCTGGCGGGCGCGGGCGGGCGGCGCCGCGCGCCCGTGTCGGCCGCCCAGCGCGCGCCGAACCTGCGGGGCGACTCATTAGCAACATTGCATTCAACAGGTTAGTCTCAACACTATAGGGCTCCATCGAATCGGACTGCGTGGCAAATCCACAGAACTTGTTAGGCTAAATGTGGGCAATGTAAATCATGCGCCTAGGATGGGTCACATCGTAACAATGTCGTAACATCACAAATACCGTCCTCATTACCGTGTAACAATGCAGTTGTTACGCTGCTTACCTGTGCTGCATTTTAACAGACAAACGAACTTAATTCACTTCAATTTAACTTCATTTCACTTCATTTTCATTTAAATTCGCGTTGTAAACATCTTCCATGAATTGTTTACTAATAACTGTCAAACAGACAGCTCAATTCCACAGATTATTTGATATACGTTTGTCACAAATCGATCTTTGTCAAGTATTGGCGACACTTATCCGACAGATGGCGTTACTAGCCATTCTGTGTAACTTTACTAATATTTAAATATTTTATTAAAATTAACTTCAACATAAATAACCTTTTATTTGTTACTTGTTATTATAATAATTAAATAGTCTATTATTTCTTATCCGATTCAACGCATGAGAAAATAATAGAGGGTGTCTTACCTACATGACCCGATATATTCACTCATGACGCGAATTGGCTTTCTAGCATTTCTTTGTTCGCCCTACTCATATTCAAAATTAACCGAAATGGGCGAAAGGATATAAAAGGACCGTGCTCATTGCGCCGCTAACGCACCGAGAGCTCCCATAATATTAAGAATATCAGAAACGCGGCGGAACCGTATGGCTGGATACCTACGTCCCGTATCGCACCGCCTCCGCTCTCAATGTATTTGTGACTTTAGACATGAATTAAAGAAACGGGCTACAGCTATCATCACGCAACACACAAACTTTGCAGAAAAAATAAAAAGGTCTAGAAACCATGATACACTGAATAGTCTTAATGGTCTTAAGTTTATTAATTTCTTTGATTTGATTATTTGGTTTTGAAAATCACTTGTGCCTTCTTTAGTATTGGTCAATGGATATCTATCGCTGTCTATCAATTAGTAAAAACAAATGCAAAATATTATAATAAAACTAACAAATATTTAAGTTAATTGAAAGAAAATTTACCAACTTTTAATTGTCATCATCATCAAGTAATAAAGTTTGTTAGCAGAGTTGTTAGAACGATAAACAGATAAATACTACTACGCGCCTACTCGTTTCGTAAAAATCTGTAAAGCTTCATCAGTTGTCTGCCTTTTTTACACACTTACTCTGTCAGGCTAGTGTAGGTCTCGGGTATCTGTTGGATGAGCATGGCGGCGGCGCGCGTCACGCTGGCTGCGCCGGCGCCGGTGTCGCAGGCGGCGGCCAGCAGCTCCGTGATGCGCTTCTCGCGGGCTAGTAGGGCACTGGCAGGATTGGCGCCCTGGAACAAAACAAAACCAATTTAATTTTATAAAAAGGTTCGATTTTGTATAAAGGTTTTATTTTTATTACTGACGGGGTTTCCAGTGATAAAATTATGATATTTTGGCTTATGTTATCAATTCTAACTGCAGTGTCTGCCAAAAAAGATAAAAAAATGGTTGCAGACAGTACTTTTCGACATAGTTATATTAGTTATCTATCATTACTTATCGAACTAAAGAGTCAAAAGTTGGGTAGTGTACGTCGAGGATAGCAGAGATTCTGTTGGTACCTTCAGACTCCACCATGAAATCAGCTCGAAGACGTAATAATATTTCATTGTGATTGGGTCATACCAACGGGGATTGTACTCGTACCATGGACTCGGCCTGCCGGTTCTCCAGATTTGTGCACTTGTAAGAGGGTGTGTGATTAAAATAGTTGAAAAACCAAGATAAACTCACGTCGTTGACGGCTTGCAGCGCCAGCAGGGGCGGCCTGACGTCCAGCATGAGCGCGGCGCGCGCAGCGGCAGGCGCGGGCAGCGCGGCGAGGCGGGACAGCTGGGAGAGTATGTACTCACGTCGTTGACGGCTTGCAGCGCCAGCAGGGGCGGCCTGACGTCCAGCATGAGCGCGGCGCGCGCAGCGGCAGGCGCGGGCAGCGCGGCGAGGCGGGACAGCTGGGAGAGTATGTACTCACGTCGTTGACGGCTTGCAGCGCCAGCAGGGGCGGCCTGACGTCCAGCATGAGCGCGGCGCGCGCATCGGCAGGCGCGGGCAGCGCGGCGAGGCGGGACAGCTGGGAGAGTATGTACTCACGTCGTTGACGGCTTGCAGCGCCAGCAGGGGCGGCCTGACGTCCAGCATGAGCGCGGCGCGCGCAGCGGCAGGCGCGGGCAGCGCGGCGAGGCGGGCGGCCAGCGCGGCGCCCGAGGCGGCGGCGCGGCGGGTCAGCGCGCCCGACTCGCGCGTCAGCTGGGAGATTATGTCCACCAGCAGCGCGTTCACGTTCTCCACCTGCACGCGCATCGTACATTACTGACGAGTATTATAAATGCCAACCGGTATTATAATTACCAGAGGACGGAATTTTCATGTCAAAAATCAAACGTCAATAGAGTTGGAATGTTAAATTTTATCGACTTTTCCAGCTATCGGTAAGTTTATTCTCTTCTGTATTGATAACATTAACCTTTTTGTTTAGCGAGTTATATATTTTTATGTTTCGAGTTAAATATATATATATATATATACAGGATGTTTGGCAGATGGATGGAAATACGTATATAGGGGATAGGTGGGGCCATCGTCTTCCAACAAGACGGCTGCCCGGCGCATTGGAGCATTGCTGTGAGCGAGCATCTAAATAACGCCGGGGTGGTTCAATTGCCTGGCCTCCGCGGTCGCCAGACCTCATTCCGATCGATTTTTACGTTTGGGGAAGGGCTAAGGAGTTGGTGTACGTAACCGAAGTAGAAAATCGTGAAGATTTAATAAATCGGATAAATGCTGCCTTTGATGTAATGAAAGCAGAGATGCTGCTCAAAGTAACGACTGTAGAAATGAGAAATCGATGCCGAGCATGCATAAATAATCAAGGGCAGCAGTTTGAGCAATTTTTATAAATAAATTACATAGTTGATGATCAACTTCTCTGTTTTATTTATTTCCTCTAGGTTTTCCTTTATTACCACTTTCCTCAAAACTAGTCTCGTAAAAAATATGTCCGCCTTGTTAAAGTTGACGAATAACTTTAGCTGTTTTTAAGCAAATTGGGATTATTGTGTACCGATCGAAAGGGTATACTGGTAACTGAAGATGTTTTTGTATAATTAGAAGTAGCCAATCGTTTTTTTTTTTTTTTTTAAATGCAATGTAAATTTGGCTGTTTAGATTTATTTTTACCTCCTTTTGTGGTTTGAGGGCCCGTATTTTTTTCTTTCGCTTTCGTGTGCACCAAATATTAAATTTGTAAGATTTTTGTATTACCCCAGATAAAAAAAAAGTAAAAATGTGGCCTGTTTTATATATTTTTTTAAAGTTACTGAGGTTTTAAATATTGAAAATGGAAAATTTTCAAAAAATCAAAAAAATGAAATTAAAAAAAAAAACAAAGGGCCTAGATAAAAAAAAATTGTGGGCCGCGTAGCAAATGGCTCCACCTATCCCCCATATACGTATGTCCATCCATCTGCCAAACACCCTGTATATAGCCATTCAAATTAAATCGCAAAGCAGTTATAATCAAAAAAACTTCCGGACAAATCGATGTTGAGGAAAGTTTATTAAGATATTTTGTACAATCAAACAGTTAAAAAAAACAGATTTTATGTTAAGATACTATATATATACATACAAACATACATACCTTCACGCCTGTAATCCCAGAGTGGGGTAGGCAGAGCTACAGTTACCAACAACTTTAAAAACTTGGTGATAATTCTGAAGCCACATTTTGCACAAATAGGCTATAAGAGGTTGCAAGCCCATCGCCTAACAGTACTACGAGCCTTTATTCCCTTATTATATGTATATAGCAGTCTTTAAAGCAGTTAATATTAAAGGAAAATGTGTAGCACTGGGCAAGAATACCTGGAAAAAACAACTTTAATTGCTTTGGCTAAATTCATATGGTGATAATTTTAAGAATGGCCTTTTGCTAAGTACTGAGAAGACGAGGAAAACGTAATTAGCACAGTATTAGATGACGAAACTGTTTTTTTTCCGATGAAATAAGTTCACTAATGGTAAGCGCATCGTAGGCGCCACGATGCGAAGCCTTCCCATACCAAAAAGCGTGCCCAAAGCTAAGCAAAGGCATCTTTTGTACGAAAACGCGCCGCAACTAAGCTGCCGCTCTAAGTACATTTTCCTTCGCTCTAAGTACATTTTCGACTTAATCGTTTTTTCTTCGAAAACAAAAGTACCTATATCTTATCTTTTCACCAAATTTACCTCCATTTCAAATTAGAATAGACTCAATGATATAGCCTACAAAACACATCTAACCTTAATGAAATAGTTTTACTGAAGAGTCTACTTAAGGTTATGTTGTGAAAATGGAAATATCTATTCTTTTTCTACGATAATTTTCTATGACTGTCGAAGAAGATTAATGTGACTTCAATATTAAAAATAATTCTAGATTGTATTATAACTAGCCTGTGCCCCCGACTTGGTCCTCATAGATTTCAAATCAGGGATCGTTACCGGTATTCTTACTACCGGTTTTAAATAAGGTATAACCGGTTATAATTGCATTTTGGTATTTATATCACTAAAGCTCTAATAAGCGGTATAATCAAAACCGGTATTGAAATGTAATAGCGGTTTCGACACTTGACAACATTACCTCTATTTGATACTTTACCAATAAAACCATTACCGGTAATACCTGTCAGTGTCCAAACAAGCAAGTTTTCTAATTTTGAATTATGACAATCAACGAAAAGATTACCATTATGTCATATGATCGGTTTGTCCTTTTCATTTTGATCGTGACGTCATTGACGTGTCATTTGATCTTTCATCTAGTATTTTATGGTTCTGTTTCACAGTACATTATAATATACAAGATTTTCATGTAGTTTTTCTCGTGAATATTATATATTACCAATTTGTGGATAAACGGAATGCTTTTATTTTCTTTTTTTGCTCTCATATTTAGTTTAAAGACCAAATCAAAAATAGAGAGTCCGCCCATACCTCGCCCACGTACTCCTAAGATCGAAATCTAAGTTTTAGTTCGTATAATACTGTCGCTCTCGTTTTCTTGTTAACATAACCACAGATAACAGAATACAAGTACAGATACCCAATCTCATACAGCAAAAGCGTGCCGTCCTAATGTAGGCAATTCGGTAGGCAATTTTAGTCCCGTAGTTACACCAGTAGATGCCGTATCGGAGCCACCACTGGATGCTGGCAGCCTACCTAATAGTTTTAGTAACGTATCACCAGATGGCATTGACTTCAAGAATGAGACGTCAAGAAAATTGTTGACTTAAAATTAATATGTAATGGGTATAATCCTACCGGTGACATTGTGTTAGCGTTTTATTAATTCATAGGAACATCTGCCCTGATTAATGATGTCCAGGACAAATAGGAATGTTTTGATGACATGTTTGGGAAGTTTTTTGCTGACAATAAATAAAAGCAATAGGTAAAAATAACTGGTTTATTAGGTTTAAAGAATTTATTTTCTCATAAGAATTTTACAATTCACTTACAATGAGAATTAAGAATAAGTTAAAAATAGTTTGGTGAGCGTATTTAAGCGTGCGTATTTACATAAAAAGGAAATATCGCCTTCAACTTCAACTTTATCCGAATCCAACGAAACAAAGCTATACACTCGGCCTCAAAAAAATCGCACCTTTTGGTATGTTGACTTCAAGCAGCTATAAACCCTATTGAATCTAAGATAAGGTATGAGTGTGGGGCCTCATTTTTTCCTTTGATTAATAAAAATGTGATAATGATTACTAAGCTTAAAAAAAACGTTTTTCATGAAAAGAGGAAAAACATTTATTCACGCCAAAATTACACAATCTAAAAACATAACAAAATTAAAAAATACAGTAAAACAAATTCTTAAAACGAAACTTAAAACCTAGGGTTACCTCCCCTAGCCCTAATTACAGCCTCCATGCGATCCTTCATTGACCTCACCAAAGTCACGATGCGTTCTTGAGGAATGTCACTTCACTCCTCGACGACGGCGTCCCGAAGCTGTTCAAGGGTGGCAGGGGCAGTATCACGAGACCGCACCCGGCGTTTCAGATCATCCCAAATGTGCTCTATGGGGTTCAGGTCAGGACTTCTCTCTGGCCACTGCATCACGGGGATCCCAACCTGATCCAGATTGTCCCGAACAATCAACGCCGTATGACAGCGGTCGTTGTCGTGCATGAATGTGAATTCAGGTCCGACAAAACCAGCATACGGGACCACGTGGTCCTCCAGGATCTCTGTGATGTACCGATGAGCAGTCAGGGACCCCTGGCCACGTCCACCTCCAGTGCGGGAGACGCACACAAGGTCGGTTTTGCCCGATTTTAAAGTTTATTAACTGTGCTTTCAAATGATACTAATATTTGGTAGGGTACAATAAATAAGTTAAGAGCTTTATTCGCTTGAAGTCAAAATTTCAAAAGGTGCGATTTTTTTGACGCCGAGTGTAGTTTAAATGTTTGTACACAAACTGTCAGCGCGTTTTGATACTTCAATGGTTAAAGATAGCACGTTGTTCGTTCCGTGTTTGTACTAACATTTTAATACACCGAAACCGGCAAAACAGTATTTTGTAATATTCATTTATATTCGTCAAGACATTATTTTCTCTATTGTTTTTTTGTTTTGAATATAAAAGAAGTATTTTGAGTATTGATTTTACGCATCAAACAAGAATTTGTACAAACGAAACGCTTGGGGTCTGTGAGTGCATAGTAGCACAGTATAATAAATAAACCAGTAAAGAAGCTACGAACTAATGCTCGAAACGACGCACTCACACAGACGCACGCCTCTACGAGACCGCTAAGAGGATTTGGCGGTGCTGTCAGCCGCGTGTGTCGCGTCTAGACGAATGGGCTCCTTCACATTTTACGTTCGTTCTTGAGAAAGATGCCACAAAAGTATTGCGTGGTATATACCCTCCTAAGACCCACCATACAATGAAATTTGTCAATGGAATATGAATCTATTATGGATGATCATAAAGTAAATTTTCTGAATTGATCATTAATCATTGAAACAAAAGAAATACCTTACTTCCTTTGCACTAGATCTTTATTTCAATGGTCGTATTATGTACTAATATTAGTACAAGGAACCTCAGGAGGATAAGGTTGTTTGAATTCGGCTTCTTCAAACCCGGAACTTTCATTTTTTAAACTCTCTGCTGGTGTTGAAAGGTAAGAATAAATAAAATATTTAAAAAAAAAATGCTTTTTATAATACGATGACGTGTTGCAAAAGTAAAAATATAAAAATCGTTTAATTTCCCAGCGAAAATTCAAGAGAACTCGGGAGATTTTAGTCGAAATAAAACAACTGTATTTTACACTAATTACTTTAATTTACAAACTATTAAATTATTAAACGATATAAAATAATAAACATCTCTACAATATTTGAACATTGAGTGTTTTTTTTTAAATATTTTTCTCGACCGTGGATAGGTCCTTCTTTGAGTGTCTACCATTGGTGTTGCCGTCTTAAAAATACTGTTTGAATTTGTTACTTTGGTTCGAAATGTAGAAATTCGGGAAACGGGGTCGCTAAATCGTGATATCGGGAGGGAAGAGCCGAAATCGGTAGATTTCCCGATAAATAGGGAACTTTTGCAACACGTCTGACATTTTGTTTATTAGGTTATGAAATATGTCAAATAAGCATACTTCCTCTCGAATTTAGAAAAAAAAGAAACCGCCGCCTTGTTACACTTTGTGTTGTTCTACCTATTCCTTCCAAAATCGAAATCTGGGGATCTGTGTGGTCTCTGACAATGATTTTGTTGGCAGCATGAGAAAAAGTAGCCGCCATCTTGAACTCTTTAGTTATTCAACCGATTGCTTCCAAAATCGATATCTAGGGATGTGTATGGTCTCCGACAACTAATCTGTTGGCGGAATGAGAAAAAGTAGCCGCCATCTTGATTTTTTTTATTATTCGACAGGCTGCTTTCAAAATCGATATCTGGAGATCTGTGTGGTCCTAACTCTCGAAATTGACACTTGAATTAGCCTGTCGAATAATAAAAAAGTTCAAGATGGCGGCTACTTTTTCTCATTCTGCCAACAAATTCTTTGTCGGAGACCACGCACATCCCCAGATATCGATTTTGGAAGCAATCGGTTGAATAAATAAATAAATAAATATGTCCTCTACTTTTTCTCAATCTGTCAACAGATTAGTTGTCGGAGACCATACACATCCCCATATATCGATTTTGGAAGCAATCGGTTGAATAACTAAAAAGTTCAAGATGGCGGCTACTTTTTCTCAATCTGCAACGGATTTGTTGTCGCAGATCACACGTATCGATTTTGCACTAACTAGCTGAGATACAATAAACAAGATTTTTTTTCAATTTTACAAAATGTTAATGGACAACCCTTAAACGCTCAATTGGAGCGTAGGTATTTATCTTGAAAAGTAGGCCTAGTTTCTTTACTGGTTTATTTATATACTGTGATAGTAGTTTCGCGATCCGTGATGGCACCATCTAGTGACAGTACCTAATATGGCGTAGCAAGCTTGAAAGCTTATAAGTTTTTTATGAGTTAGATGGAGTTAATATAAAATTTATTGCATTTATTAAACTTGTAAAATATACCCTACTTTATGTAGAGAAGGATGTTTTTGATGTAATTAAGGTACGTTGAATTTATTAAGGTGCAAAAATCATAAAATCTTCACGATTACTGATTCAAATGTTTCGCTCGATACCTGTGACGCCATCTATGAGTTTATTAAAGTAATAATTATACGTTGTTCGAGTTGGGAGGCCATGACATAACATACCTACTCATCTTTGAGAGCTGCCGAACAGTACAATACGAACTTCGAATTTTGGACTTTATTATGATTATTTATTTATTACTGACGTGTAAAAGAGCCCTCATGTGGCCAAATTACTGAATAAATATTATGAATTTTGAATTTTGGACATTTTCTATAAGTTCACTAAACGAATTTGCCAACAGAAAAACAAAACTTACTTTAATTTTTTTCCCGCATCCTTCAATTAAGCAGGTGGACTCATTTTGCTTATCATCGATATCAAAATACCGGTAAGCTGCACTTTTTCTTTTCCGTCCGCGGCCCATTTTAGATTTTTTTATATAAACACGAAATCTTTCTTTTTCGTTGGCTTTTTGCTACTTTATTAAATTATTACAGAAAGGCAAATAAACAAATTGACAATTGACAATTTGAAATACGTCGCAAATCAATTTATTTGTTCAGTACTAGCAGACATTTCAACCAGTGTTAGCCAACAATGCTATTGAGTTATGTTACACCTATTTGTTGTGCTTCAGTTATAATGTCTACTTGACACCTTATCTATCAAGAGCAACGAATACCGATATTAAATAGAGGTAAAGAATACTGTAAATAGTGCATACATATAGTGAAAAAGACAAAAGCGGAATGACAATATTACCTCTAACTCGAATATAGGTATTATTATTTTAGCGGTAATCGTTTGACAATTTATATACAGGTATTCAATTTCACCGGTTTTACAATCCCTGTTTCAAATAGCGTTATCCTCAGGAACTTTAAAATTTTCCGGGATGAATTGTCGCCTATTTGTTAATCCAGAGTATAGCCTATCTCCATTTCAAATTTCATCCGAATCCTGGGAGCCATTGCAACGTGAAGGATAACAAACATCCATACAAACTTTCGCATTTATTATATTAGTATGATAAGATAGTAAGCTGAAGTTTACCCAGTGCTGGTCGATGTTCCCCTCGGGGTGCAGCATCTCCATGAGCGCGTGCTGCGCGTCCGTCACGCGCAGCGAGTACTTCTGGGACAGCGTGCACGCCTGCAACACGACCAACACACATTTGTTGAACAAGAACACACCAATTAATGGTACATTACTACAGAGGCTGGGAAGTAGGGGGTTGCCGGCCGAGTTATATAGACGGCCGAGCGAAGCGAAGCCGGATAGTTACGAGGCTGGCAACCCCTTTTCACGGCGAGGTATGTATAGTGCTTTCCTCAAACATATGCAATGAAATAAACATGTGTGTAATAGGCATTAGCGCGGATATTTTTGGTCCAATAACCATACAGCCACTGAAAAAAAAAAAATTGCTATTAGGCTGTTCATAAACACAGCCGCCAGGTCAACATAAAAATAAAATAAAATTACTTCCCGGCCTAGGCCTTCAATTTTGTATGATATTCCTTTATAGCTGTCTTCAGTTGCTCCGCCCGGAACGTGATACTTTGAAGCCTAAAATAACTAACATAACGCCAACATTTCATTGCATGTTTGGGAAAACACTTTATATAAATAAAAACATATACTTAATTGTATAAGAAACAGATACGGAGAGGGATACGTAGATTAAATGGTTTAGTAAGTAAGAGTTCTACTTCAGTCCAATCGTTACCTTCACCTGCGAGCCTAAAGCATGATTTTTGGTAAAGAAATCCGGATAAAACTGTTAAACAATTCAATTAGTATAAAGTCCCTCACATTCTTGAGGCTTCAGAAAAGTCAGCAGGCTGAACGTTAAAGGTTACGTATGTATAATATAACATTCGACCCACCTTCTCCCAGTGCGCGAGGGCCTGCCGCGCAGTCTTGCCGGCCTTGTGCGCGCGCGCACGCACGCCGGCGGCGGCCCGCGCATGCGCGCTGAGCGCCAGCCCCGCGCGGGCCGTGCGCGCCGCCCGCCGCGAGCGCGCGCCCCACGCCGCCTCCAGCGACGACAGCGTCGACTGCAGCGCCGGGTTAGCGCCTGCGCCCCATTTTACTCTGAAATTAATCCAACAAGCGATCACTTAGGTATTCCTTCTGATACTACAAATCCAAGAGCACACTGTCAGTCAAGTGTTTTTTTATCCAGTTCTATCAAATTCAAATGACACAAATTATGTTAATAAATAATTATATATAAATGTATGCAAAAGTAAGTAATGCTATGGGATTTCGTGAATTGAAGTCTTAAAAGGGTACGTTCAGACTAGATTCACCTCGATGTTTGTTTTAATTGTATGATTTTACAAAACGTATTACAAATAAATATATAAATATTAGGGGAAAATGTCACACCAATTGAGTTAATCCCAAAAAAATGTCTTGGTTTGCTCTATGGGTACTAGACAACGATACAAATACTTATATATGGAAATTAATACTTAAATACATTGAAAAGACCCAAGGCTCTGAAACAAATACATCGTGTCGGACAGTCATTATTATCAATGGAAAATTTCAATAAAAAATTTATTAACTTACTTACTTACTTATTATTATACATCGGTATCAACGTTCAAATTTCATGGCACTCGGTAAGGGTAGTAAAATAAATAAATACATTTGAATATTTGAATAATAACGTTTAATTATATTTTTTGTTTTTACACTCATACACTGCGGTAAACTGTAAATATACTAAAAGAGGTTGATATTCTAAATACGTCATAAAACCTCAATACTCATTTCGCATTCGAAAAATAAAACAATATGTTAAATTTCCCAACGAATGTCAATTTAACTGTCATGCAAAATAATCTGTAAAGTCAAATAATAGTTTATCGAAACATTCATAATTCATAAGTTTCATAACTGAAAATTAGCTTTACTGACAAATGCCCAATCAAACTCCGTGTTAGACTGAGATAGTGGACTCAACACAATATCCTGATTTTATATTTATTTACATTTTTTGTTATTTTTTACACAAAATAAAAGTTTAAAATACTAAGTGTATTTGTTTGTATTTGTTTTTCTGCCGACCATACATTGCCATGAAATTTGAACGTTGATACCGATGTCTACTTATTATTATTATTATTATTATGTAGATATTCATTTAATTTTCTATAAATTAGGTTTTTTACATATTCAAATATAAAGGTAAAATAACAATACCGATACAAAAAATAAACATTATAAAAAACCTAATCTACGGGTGCCGCCAGCAGCGGGGCAGGGCTCAAGCTACCGGTGGTTAGGGCTGCAGAGAGAGGAACCTCCTCACAATGCGTGCCGTGTCGAGGAGTACTGCCTTCTGTATCTGGCCCTTGATCCAGCCATCTAGCGAGAGTCTCTTGAGGTGTTGGTCGAGACTCTTCGCTATAAGACCGTTTGCCGAAACAACTATCGGGACAATGATCGTCGAGTCAACATCCCACATGGTGGTCACCTCGTGAGCCAAGTCAAGGTACTTGCTGAGCTTATCCTTCTCGGCCTTCACGAGGTTCTCATCATGCGGGATGGTGACGTCGACGAGCACTGCCCGGCGTTGAGATCGATCTGTCAACACGATGTCAGGTTTATTGGCGACAATAGTCCTGTCTGTGATAACAGATCGATCCCAATAGAGCGTAGCACGACCATTTTCGAGAACTGGCGCCGGTGTGTACTTATAGTACGGCACTTCAGACTCAACAAGACCGTATTGAAGAGCAAGCTGCTGATGAATGATCCTGGCTACGAGGTTATGTCTGTGCAAGTACTCGCCGTTGGCCAAATGCGAACAACCGGAAATTATATGTCTGAGGGATTCGCCGGGACAACGGCACGCTCGACAAATGTCGACCGTGCCATCCCTCAGAATATATTTCCGGTAATTGTTCGTCATTATGACCTCGTCAGCAATTGCACAGGCAAAACCTTCGGTTTCCCCAAAGAGGTCACCAAACCGTAGCCAGTTCACGGACGCTAAAAAGTCTACGTCGGGCCTTGTTAGGGCCCGGTAGAAGCGTCCGTGTAGCTCCTTGCTCTTCCATACGTTCTTGCGGTCTTCAGTGCTCAACACTGTTGGTCTACGCCAGTTTTCGTTTGCCAAGGAGAGAGGCGTGAGGCTCCTGTCTACTGCAACCACATCACGATGCATCCCACACTCATTGCCAAGGAAATAATCCCTGAGATTGCACACCTCGCGGTTATGGAGATTCTTAGCATTTAAAATGCCTCGACCTCCACATTTCCTCGGGATGTACAATCTCATGACAGATGAGCGTGGGTGCAACATGCGATGTGATTTGAGCAGTAGACGGACCTTCCTATCCAGGGCGTCCAGCTCAGTCTGAGTCCACCTTAGTATGCCAAAGGAGTATGTGAGCAGCGGCATCACCCAGCCATTGAAGGCACGCACCTTATTGCCACCCGACAAAAGACTTATTATTATTATTATTAAGTATCACAATTAAAACGTTATTACAGCACGTTATACTCAATGGCTAAAGTAAATACAATCTTCTCCCGTTAGTAATAAAGTCGCACTTGCTAAAGGAGTTTTGTCCGAGACACCGTTACTTGTCTGAGCAGGGCAGTATACATAGAGCAAATATTTGTTAAGTGTAAAGGTGAACGAACCTCTGGTGCGCGGCGGTGAGCAGCGCCTGCGCGCGCGCGGCGGCGGCCGAGAGCCGCTCCACGGCCGCGCCCAGCTCGCGCGCGCGCCGCGCCAGCGCCGGCGCCTCCGGGCTCGAGCCCAGCACCTGCGGCACAGCCCGGTTAGGGCTCCGTGAACAACACGAAATGTATAAAGTACCAACAAGAATAGATTCATGGCCTTGAAGATTTTGTTTGGAGGTGACAATATGTTAGTCAAAATAATTTTAAAACGTTTTTAGTTCAAAACGGTACAGATTGACCGAGTGTTATACACGATGCTCGCGAGGAATCCGCACAAATTTACCAGCATATAGCTGAGGTCGTAATGATTAAATAACATTATATGATATGAACATAAGTCGAAACATGATTTTTATATTTTTTTAACTTTTCATACAAATTAAATAAATTATTATTGGTTCACCAGTAACACAATGCCTTAGGATGAGCTAGCAACGTTTGTTATTGATATCTTTTCCATTAGAAACGGCAAGTCAGAGTCACAAAGACATTTCGTGTCAACAAGAAATTATTTCAAAGCAGGATTGCAAACAAAAAATATTAATTTCTCGCAAACTAAACCGAATCCAGCTTACTTTATAGGACATTTTATTCTCTAAACATAGTCAGGAGCACGGTGGCAAACTTACGCGGTTTCCTCCCGAGGCACCCTGTATTATATTATAACTTTTAAAACTTATCAATGAAATGAAAACAATATTAATATGAATAAATAGGTGCCATTTATCTCTTGAATAATAGTCCAGTATGTAGTATCGTTTAAGGAGAGTGCTGACCTCGGCGTGCAGCTGCGCGTGCGCGTGCAGGCGCGCGCGCGCGGCGTGGTGCGCATGCGCGGCGCGGGCGCGCGCGGCGGCGGAGGCGGCGGCGCGGTGCGCGGCGGCCCGCGCGGCCTGCAGGCGCGCCGCCAGCCCGGCCGCGCGCTCGCCCTGCGGGGACGACACCACCACCTTCTCGCACAGCGACTCCAGCGGGACGCTCCACGACGCGCCTGCCGCAACCGACACGTTACTACTCATCTATTCTATTTGTTTATTAATACACGAAAGACAGTTTGATTCGTTTCAAAATTATTACAAAAATTACAAATATTCATTAAAATGAAATTGCCACTTAAAGATACAAGATACCTAATACCGTTTTTCTATTTTAATGGAAAAAATGACTTTAAAATTCTGTAAAATTCAATCTCAACTATATTTTTTTCATATTGTTATGTCTAATTCAACTTGGTAACGAAAATATTGTGTTCTTAAACAAAACACACAACAACCTAAAGTGCTTCACAGAAACATATACAAACCAGTAGTGACGCCTTTGCAGCGGTTGCAGTTTGCAGTTGTCGTCTGCGGTCGTTTGCGGAATGACACCTTGAGTGAGCTAGAGGTAACAATTACCATGACGATGACGATGACGATGACGGTGACGGTGATGATAATGATGACGATGACGATAACGATCATGATGATGATCATGGTCTCTTTTTCATAAGAAGGGAGCCTAAGGTGCCAGTCCTAAGCCAGGGCAAAGGGTGAGTACCAAGGCCGATTGCTATAAGATCAAGCGGGGCTATTCCGACAGAGGGGTAAATACGTCACTTAATTTTTTCCAAGAGAATTTAACGTTTTAAAACTATTTTTGCGTCCTTTTATGGTAGTTTAAGTGCCTTAATTCCTATAAAAGGAAGCATAAATAGTTTTAAAACGTTGAATTCCCTTGAAAAAATTAAGTGACGCATTTACCCACTGTCGGAATAGCCCAGCTTGAACTTACATATCCACTCAATGGTGGTATGACAACGCGTCCACAAACCCCGAAGAGCCAAAGACGAACGTGAAAAGACGTGCCGAGGGTCACACGGCTGCAAGGCTGTGGGTAGCTGGGGGCTGTGTGGGCTAGAGTTAACGTCTCACCGATCTCCTTCTGCTCGACCTCGGCGGCCAGGTCGAGGCGGCGCCGGCGCAGCAGCAGGCACAGCACGGACGCCAGCGCGCGCGAGTGCACGCCGAGCACGCAGCGGGACACGTACTCCGCCGTGAACCTGGGTAATACACAGGATACCGGTTTTGAGAGCGGTATGACAAAAAACTGAAGACCGAGCTCATTGGGATGCCATGGGAAAGAACTATATCCAGCAGTGCACGAAAGTGGGCTCATGATGATGATGATATTCTTCCACCCAGAAATATTATAATTATAAGACTGTTGATATGAAAGCATGATTTTAACAGTATTAAATAGGTAGTTTTGGAGTATGCAATTTAAACCGGCGAGAGTAACAAAATCAACCCTGCGGCAGCTAGTCACGTCAGGAAACGGCCCGATGGCCCTGGGGCTCTATTGTACTTGGTATAAGGCATTGCTTTTGACATAGCATCGGATCAGTTAAACTAGGCCGCGTAAGTAACCCTTAACCGTGTTTATTAATATTCTGGATTATTTTAGAATTTGATGAAGATTGTTCGAGTTCGATGAATGTGGATAACGCTATCCTCATAAATGATATCCCGCGGTGCGTCCGCAAGTCCAATGGTAGAAAGAAGACGGCAGCATTAGCTCGTGGAGCTCTTGTGCACACTCCCCAAAGTACAGTCTGTAGATAAAGTAAAACCTTACGAATTACATAGTAAAAACCCCGTCGTTATTCTACCAACCGCCTTACCTTAAACACTAGAATATCCAAGGACATGGGTAAACTAACCTTTTGACAGGCTTGCACAGCGCCGCGTCATCGTACGCCGCGAGCGGGCCGGCGCCGCGGAAGGCGGCCGCGGCCTGCGCGCAGAGCCCCAGGGCCTCGCCCACGACCTGCACGCGTCGCACCAGGAACAGGTCCTCCAGGCACTGCCGGAGCGCGGGGTTCTGCAGCGCCGCCTGCAACACCAATCAATTAAGAATAGATTAAATAGTTTTTTTTTTATAGCATGGGAAGGCAAACGAGCACACAGGCCACCTGATGGTAAGTGGATACTTTGACCCATAGACATTCGCATTCACAAGACTGCAAATGCGTTGCCTACCCTGAGGACTAAGATGGAATGCCTCTATGCTAGTCATTTCACCACCATACCAGCCATACCATTTCAGCGAACGCTCTTTTCTGCTTAAACCATGATATTTTCAGGATATTTTAAACGATAATAACGTAGGTCAGGGTAGGTAAGACTTGTGATTATCAAAAAAAAATTACTCATGCGGCGAGAAACGGCTTTGGATGAAATTAAAATTCTGCGTAATGATGCTAATGATGTTGAAAAGTTTAATAAAATAATAGGTACTCATAGAATAGAATTGTTCAAGAAGAATAGTTTAGAATAAAACATTATTGCGATAAAGCTTCTTGCTACTACAGGGGCTCTTCGACTAGGTAAAACTTATTTGGACAGCCGCCATTTTATAAGTAAATTAGAGGTAGAGTATATAAGTAATAAGTATTTAAATAACTAGGGTTTTAACTGATCAGCAGTGGGCGGCTGACGGATGCAAATTACGTCAAAATAATGTCGAACGTTATACGTAATATGGATATGACTGCAAGGGGTTTAATAAAAAGAACGAAATTGTAAAATAGTTATATAATGGTATTGTTGTAGTAAATAATCATATTTTTTTCTATATTGCATATTTTCAATCCATTCCTTTTATGGTTCACAATCCACTTATATAAGGAAAATGACCTCTCTACATCTACAGATGAAAGAGGTGCGTATTCGTAAAGTGATGCTTCATCATTACTAATGCCATCGCCATCGCTCAAATCTCTTATAAAGTCATTCCATTCGTTCATTCCATCGGTTCATTACTGACTCCATTTTATTATTTAAAGAAACAGAATATGTTAACATCACGCAAAGTCTTACATCATCCAGTAAATTCAGTGCGTCACTTACTTTTAACCCGCGTGTTTGTATTAACGTAATATTTCTTGTAACTATTTCAAAATTTTGTTTGATAAATGATAAATTACTTTTTAATCCTTTTTCTAGCAAAAGTTGTTTGGCTTTGCGTATCGAAAGTGCATCACTATTGTTAAAACTATTTATTACAGATTTTATTTCGTCGTAAAAAGTTGCAAAGTAAAACGCCGCTTCTAACCACGTACCCCATCTTGTGACCACTGGCTTAGGTGGTAATGGCAAATTTGGATATTTCTATTTCAGTATTTTTACTCTTCTTGGGCATTTCATAAATATTTCTCGAAATTTAATAAAAGTCTTATCCATGTTCTGTTTACGTCCCTATTTTGCATCCGTCAGCCGCCCACTGCTGATCAGAGATCACTTTCATTCCTTATTTAACAAGTTTTTACTACGTTAGGTAGGTGTCGTGAATCGCGAACACATAATATTTTCTCTTATTTGTGTGACTGTCAGCTATACGGTGAAGACTTTACTCCTCGAGTCGTCCATCGAAATGAAATGAAATAGTACCCAGCAGACGAGTCTTAGCTCATTAATTTAACAGCAAACATGATTTTGAAAACCACATAATTTAAAAAAAGTAATAAGAGTCGCCACATCACTTGCGTAATTACTCCTCGATACTTACAAATAATGGAACATTACTTACCCTTTAGGCAGGTTTCAGGGTAAGGTGGTGAAGAATAATGAAAAACAGGTTTTTTTTTGAAAAGGTGTCCTGGGACTCTAATATTTTTGCGTTTATCGCGTGACAAAGTTAGGATGAGGCATCCATCACTTTCTAACACGTAAATAAGTACGAGAGTGACGGATGCTTCGTCCACATTTGACACGCGATATAGACGCAGCCATACATACTAGGCAATAAAAATCATGCTTACAGAGGTTTGTCTCAAAAGCATACCTATTTCTCCTAATTTAATTTTATTTTTATTTATTGAGGACAAAATATTTAATATTATCAGTATTTGCTACGACCGGTTTGGACTAGGGAATGCAATTTAACAGCTTATTGGCCGTTTTTGTATGGAAATAACCAGTTAAAACCGGTTCTAACTGGTTTTTTGCATTCCCTAGTTTGGACGTAATTTTTTGAAGTCTAGCACTAGCTTAGACGTAGACAAGACGTTTAATCTCTTTAGCCATTGGCAGAAAATTGTTTATTTATTTTCTCAGTAAATTTTGTCAATCACACAAAAGATCCCGTAGGGAATTTTCTCAGTAAATTTTGTCAATTACACAAAAGATCCCGTAGGGTCTAAGTGTATCCGAAAGGACTCGACTAATAAGATAAGAGTAAGACGGTACTCGTAGCTCTGCGGAAGGTCCTTGCATAAAATTGTACCAGCACCATCACTGACTGCACTCACCGACATATGCATGGCGTCGCTGACGTGGTCGATCTTGCGCCAGGCGGGCGGCACGGGCGCCGCGAGGGCGTCGGCCAGCTCGCGCGCGCGCAGCTCCACGCTCGCGAACAGCCCGTTGAGCCCCATCAGCAGCACCCGCCCGTTGGACTCCCCCCCAGACAGCAGGGTCTCGTAGCGACCTCGCAGCTCCGCCGTTAGCATCTGGACGCTGGATGCTGGGGACTGGAGAACAGGGTAATGAGGTGGATTGGATAAAAAAAAACCAAAAAATATCAGGCTTCCCAGCGGAGACTTGTATAGTGATTTTCTCCAACAATGCGTAAAAATATAACATAATTGTTTATATATTAAACAGTCCCAAAATTTCCTTGGAAAAAAAGAACAAAAATAGATTAGTATGACACTGAAATAAAGCATTAAATAAAAAAAAACACATTTAAACGTAATAAATTCAATTTAAATAAAATATAGTTTAAATTATAACATTTATCACGCGTTTTACAATTTCAATAAAAAACGTCAAACTATTTGATACACTT
Organism: Acleris emargana; assembly: GCA_927399475.2. NCBI lineage: Eukaryota > Metazoa > Arthropoda > Insecta > Lepidoptera > Tortricidae > Acleris > Acleris emargana. The sequence goes on from OV656846.1 coordinate 1,370,592, forward strand.
TTAAATACGCTGTAATTACGATGAAATGTTTTAATTTTTAGTTTAAGACATTTCAAAAGTAAAATATACAAGGAAAGATTTTAAGTCGGAAGTAGAATGTGATAGCAAAACTTTCCTCCAATTAATCTTTGCCAAGTTCACGAGTAGCAAATTGTGATGCGGGCGGCGTCGATAAGTTGGGCAACTTCCGGAGCAGCCTCCAGCGGAATCCGAAGACGATCACATACGGGCCGATAGCGGCATATCTATTAAGACTAGAGCAGACACTGTTGCAAACTGGTTGGTAAACTTAATGGATACTGTTTATAGAACTTATAGAACCTACAATATACAGGGTGATTGGTAGCTAGGTGCAATGCTTTACGGAGGTGATAGAGCAGCTCATAAACTATCCATTTAACCCCCATGTATGTTCAGCAATTGTTATTAGTTTCCGAGATATTGATCATTTTAATCGGAACTTTTGTAAATTTTCTTTATGTCCGTGTTACGAAAAACCCCTAAACTCACGCATGAATTTAAAAAAAAGGTGTTTTCTTTAATTAGAATCACTATAAACTAAGGAAGTTTTTAAAGCTACATGACAAGTTTTTTTATAATAACTTTTTGAGCAACCGCACAGTTACTTTCTCCATGCCAAGAGAACCCCGCGTTTTTTTTTCACCTAGTATGGAAAAACAAACTTTGTGCGTTTACTCAAAAAGTTATAATGAAATGAAATTTGACGTGTAGCGGGTAGAGTAGCGAGAAACTAATTCCACGCGTACGAAGTCGCGCGCGTCCTCTAGTATAATATAATAATCGACCACCGCACTGCAAGATCAAAGCAGTAGTAACTGAAAATACTGTATTTTAAAATTAACTTTAACGCAACGTCTATGAGCTTGAAACAAAACTAACAAGGATTTTGAGTTGATACCGTTTTGATCTATCAGTGTGAGTCATCATCGAGGCAACGAGCAAGGATAATCGATACCCGTTAACCACCACAACCTGAGTTTTTAAAATGTATTTTAGTATTTAAATAACTGTAGATAGATAAGACCCCCGATATAATAACGACCTCTGCTTTCAGAGCCGATATCTCATTAACTGGTCAACCAATTTTTATGAAACCTCACTACGGACCATTCTGATTTCTTTCCTATCCAAGCTTTACTTAAAAAAGCGTTTAAATCGGACCATCCGTTTGGGAACTTCGTTGCCACACACACACATTGAAGTTATGACATCCCTCTTTTTGCGTCGGGGGTTAAAAACAATAATGACACCTTTTAACAGACTAAAACCAACTCAAGCCTGCGTCGAACTATATAAAACTAGCATGTCCTCAGCATACAAGTCACTTACCTCCATATCCATTAGTAAATATCTGAAATGCATCTCCAACTGCGACAGCAGGTCATTCAACGGCACCGGCGTGTTCAGGATCACCGCATTCAGATCATTGACTATCATCAGGGTCGACGGGTCTTCAGAGTGCAGCTTCTTCATCGCTTCAGGCAGTATTATAGTGCTAAAGTTATAGTTCAACTGCACCAGATCAGATATGAGAAGGTTTGCGTTCCGCACGCATTCCACAGCTACCGGCATTGCGGCGTCTTCTGCCGAAGCCGACTGTAACGGTAGTAAAGACAGTAATTCTACAGCTTGCATTGACAACGCGCTCATGTCATCCAAGAACCATTCTCCTTCCCGCGATGTTAGGTCAACGAGACAATCGCCCGCGCTCTGTGCACTATTTTCCAGTATCAAGTATCGCCTGTTCAAGTGGCAGAGCATTCCAATCACAACACTTTCCAATGCTGCTCCGGCTCCCTCTTCCGATCGTACCCAAGTACTTATGTTGGTCTTCGCTTCGATGTACGCTTCTTGCGCAATTGCGACTGCGTCCTGACCACCTTCTAGTTGCAGCCTCTCTATAGTTTTGTTCAGATTCACGTTCGCTTCAGCCGTGATCGTTTGTAATCTATAATTGTAAGCGACAATTTGTTCTGTATTGCTCGCGTTGTCGGAGTTGATCAAAGCAGTCACTTGACTAGAAACCTCTCTGCATACTTCAGGCGATTTGCTCTCTAAAGCTTCAGCCAGCCATTTGCGGAACATTACCACGCGGTGGTATTCCGTTTGACTTTGAGGGTAGTACTGGGATACCGCTACGTATTGCGAAAGGAGTTCCAAGCAAGATCTAAGGAGCAAGTTAGTCTGCTGCATGCTTTGATTCAGCTCGTTCTCTGCTTGTTCACATTGTGTGATCATGGAGCCCTGTCCCGCATTCGTGAGGAACTCTTTGATGTGGTCGAATATTGGTTGATCGTCATCTTCGCTCGGTCCCGAGAATTCTTGCACCCAGGCCATTAATTGAGGTCCGTTTATAGCTTCATTAGCTGCTGCAAAACTTTCAATTTGTGTGTCAAAATCGTTCAAAATCTTGACAATAGCTTTCATTGAGTCTTCTACGGCGTTCTTCGCTTGTTTGTACGAAGAGTACTTTTGCGAGATGGCGTAAAGCGGATGACTGCTTAGATTAGGTCCATACGCTTCTATTTCTTTGACTAAGGCCATTTGTTGATGGCAGTCTTGCAATCTCGCTTCCATCGATTTTAGTTCTTCAGTTTCCTGCAGCCACTTGTCAGCGCTCTGTTTGATATCAGGAAGGACCGCCAGGAACTGTTCCCTGAAACAAAAGTAAGTCGTTAATATTGTAGCGCCCGGATCGCTAAATAATGCAGGGGAACAGGAAGTACGTGATCAAAGTGGCTTTCAACGGCACGCTCAATTAATAATTCTGCAACACCTCCACGTTCTGAATACCCAATTACTCCGAAACAGGGCGATATATAGCGAGACATAAAATCAACATTAAAATTCTCAGAGCTAGTGAATTATAAATTAATATTGTTCCTTAATCAAGATAGAAAAGTTTGATAAAGCTACTTGTTTGAAAATCAATTAATATTGTTTTCATTACTATAGCCCGAGGCTTGTCCAAATATTTATGAAGCACGAAACATAATAAAGCCTTGTCCATTGCCCTTGTAGATTATACTGAAAGTTATTCAGCGTTAGTATATCCCAAAGGTAACCAAAGCAGTTTTTGCTCTAAAATTCTCAATTTCATGGCCTATTTTCCCATGGCAAGCGTTGTTTATATTCACGACAGTCGTTTGTTATCTCCGGTATCCGCGAGTTCGCACTCTGCCGCGTATCGCACACATAAACATGAGATGTTCGTATTTATTGCACTTGTAGCACGAGCATGGTTGTTTTTCTCTAAGGGGACACGGTAAAAGAATTCAGAATTGATTTATGTATTGCGCGCTTCTCATTCCGAATGCAGGAGGAATATGTTAATTTTCTTTTGATCTTGGTGATTTCTTTACGGATTCCAAGCGTGGACATGGGACCCAGACGCTAGATGGGCTATTGGCCAATACTGAGAATTAAGACGATTATACAAATCTGTATGTATATGTCCAGGGTAGAATATATCCACAGAATGTTGCATGGATAATAATGTTTAGTACGTCAACTTTATTACCGCAGTCTTAAGGGTTGTATTTATCTTATAAAGAGTGTCAGTGCCCTTGACTATAATTGAATACAAAATCAGCATCATAAAATAATTTTTCTGGTCTTTGAAAATTCACCCACCATTTCTGTATTCTTAATTATGATTGCCAAATTCTATGCGAAATCTGTCCTGATCGACAGGCCGAATTTAGGATAACAACTACCTTCTCAACATAACTACTTATTAACAAACAGATGCGCTTCACCGATGTATTTTAAATCACGATAATTCCACATTTCTAACAAAATCTGTTTTTTCCAGAACATTTCATATTTGCTAGCCTTGAATCAGTTTTCAATGTAAACGACAACGCGGTCTCAGTGGCCTCGATCTAAGCTTGCAGTATGCAGCGAGCAGCGTGTGCACTATTGCAACGATACGCAGTGCTGCAGTTGCCGATGCGATGGGTACTTTATGTCGGGGACGCGCTTTGGAGCGCTAATAGTGACATTGGAGCAAGTGAAGGTTCATTCTAATATTGTTACATTAACATACGAGTATATTTAACTTGACAGAAGCGCGTGGAAATAACCCCATGTGCTTCTGATTAGTCCACAAGAGAAAATACTCTTTTACCGAACAATTATTTATCTAATACGTCCATCCGAGTGTCTATAAATAACTCAACATTGGCGAAATACACCTTAACAGAAGTGAAAGCTATTAATTAAAATAAGAAGAAGAAAGAAGATTGACGAAAGAAATATGTATACAGATCGAAAGTGAGTGGAAAGGTCGGAAGGGGCCGCCCTAGGTGTACTTTTTCGAATCAAATCGGAGAAATACTGGAAAAGGGCCGAATCTTAAGTACCCGAAACCGACGTGCGTGCATGACTCGATGTATGAATGTTGAAGAAGCGAGAGAAATTTGTCAAGATCGTAGCAAGTGGAAACAGGCGTGATTTAATGTATGTATGTATGTAAGAAGAACATAAATTTTATAACATACAGGGATTCAAAGGGTTCCGGACCCCCAAGGGCAAAACGGAGCCCTATTGTTGTTCCTCTGCTGTCAGTCTGTCCATCCGTCTGTCCGTCCTTATGTCACGTCACGGGTTTCTTGCTCGTAAACGGAATAAATTAACGGAAGATATTTGATGTGACGGTTAATCCAGAACCGAATATTAAATTAAAATATTTTATTTAAGTATGTATGAATGTTGAAGAAGCGAAAGAAGTTTGTCAGGATCGTAGCAAGTGGAAAGAAGTGGTCTCTGCCTACCCCTCTGGGAAACAGGCGTGATTTAATGTATGTATGTAGGTATGTATTTTATTTTACTGAAATGTCGGTTTTAGACTGTTACCTTTGCGGGTAGAATTTATTAATTTCTTGTAAGTGTCTACCATATACCGTGTTTAAACAAAAAATATTATAAATACCGTCTTGTAATGTGACGAAAACAAAAAAGATAACAAAAACCGACCAAAGATAACATAGAATGGTACCCCCCTAATACCCCACCCCTTTGTGTTTTCTTTAAGTTTATTTTTATTAAGTGTCGCCATAGGCTTGACAAAAGAACACTCTGTACACTCTGTGACATTTCAACTGTCTACCTATTAAAGTTCATAAGACAGACAGACTGACGGACGGACGAAAAGCGGAGGCTTAGTAATAGGGTACGGAACCCTACACAGAAAAGAAGGAAAATCATTTTGATCTCTGATTTCCGATTGGTCTGGAATTTTATGTTTGTTAGTATTTTTTGTAATCCTAGCACTTAACCATTTTTTTCGTTATCTAGTGCGAACATTGTTATCGGTTAACCCTTTTAGCTCTCTGAATAACTGGACTATAAAGTTAAGATATTTTTTTATTTGTTAGGTTTTCCGGAATTCTGCTTTGAAGCTACTTAGTAATTATCTAACCCGTCGTCTTGCCTTACGCTCCCGTCGTCGGCTGCTAAATGTAGCTATAGCAATAATTGCTGGGAGTCTGATTTCTTAAACTACCTCGTAGAAAACTTTCTACTAAGGATATGAAAATTGCAGGTCAACTGTAACATTATCACAATGTTACTCTAAAGGTACATCTACTGATATTACCAAGTAGAATCGGATAAAACACAAAAACACAAAAAACTGTTCTTTTAGGTTAGGACAAACGAATGGACAACGGAGGCTTAGGACCCGTTTGGCATCATTTTAATACAGAAAGAACCCTAAAAAACTTCCGCAATTGAAATTGAAATAAAAGTTATCCTCGCATCGAACGATGCGATTCATAATTCATAAGTCATAAGAAAGCTCAAAGGGTAACGGAAAGGCCTATAATCTGAATTTCTTCTCGCGATCGCATCAGGAAGTTCCCGCGAGGTCCAAAGTCACTTGCATAGCCCTAAGAATTGCTATGCTTAAGTGGCACTGAACATGACAGTCAAGTTGGCCCACCGACTGCACGTCACTCAGCGTGCTATGGAGAGGTCTAAGTTGGGGATCTCATTAAGGGATAAGATCCGGAACGAGGTCATACGACATAAGACTAAGGTAACTGATAATGTCCAAAAATGTAGCAAGCTGAAGTGGCAGTGGGCTGGCCATGTCTGTCGTAGAACCGACGAGAGGTGGAGCAGGAAGGTTCTCGAATGGAGACCACGCTTAGGCAAACGTGACTGGATGCGAAGGGCGGGAGATCGTGCGTTGTGGCGCTCCTTGGGGGAGGCCTATGTCCAGCAGTGGACTGGAACAGGCTGATATGATGAAGTGGCAGTGGGCGGGGCATATTGCTCAAATCAAATCAAATCAAAATCAAATCAAATCAAAATTTATTCACTTGAGATGCGGTTACAGTGGTTGATAAATTATATAAATTTGGTCAGCGCTCTCGCCGGCGACACCAGCATGCAAATGTGGTTGTGCATTAAAACTTGAATTTTTTTTTATATTCGAATGCTTGTATTGCAATGACATTTTAGAGTTATTCAGCAATTCCATCAGCTCTTGCAATTCCCGAGGCAGTTTACCATAAAGTCTAGGCCCAATGTATGAGAAGTGTTTACGTGCTGATGCACTGTTCCTAAATGGAATCTTATATTTACATCGTGTATTTCTTAGGTTTTCCGGATTATTTCTTAACTCCATATCTTCAATGTGTCTTCCAAAGTACATTATTAATTGCCACACATATAACTGTCGTGGGGCCAACATTTGCGTCATTTCGTAAATTGCTTCCGTAGAAAAACGCCTTGGTTTTCTTTTAATTATTTTCAGAATTAATTTCTGCGCTATTTCTAATTTTGACATAAGTTGCAAACTGCATGCACCCCACGCTATAATTCCGTACAGTAACAGGGTCTGGGTCAACGCATAGTACACTGATTCAAGTGTTTTCTGATCCACAATGTTTCGTAGCTCCAAAAACACATATGCAGTTTGCCTAATCCTAGTCGCGATATACTGGCAATGAAGGTCCCATTTCAGGTTTTCGTCAATTTCAATACCTAGATATCTTATAGATTTTACCTTTTCAATCTCTGTACAGTTACAACTATTGTCAGTACAGTTCAGGCATTTATGATTTTTTAAACGAATGTTTTGCTTTGGCTGCCCTGATTTGGTCAGAGAAAAGCATAAATAGTTCGTTTTAGAAACGTTTAGGGTCAATAGGTTCCGATCATACCAATATTGTGCCAATTTTAAACCCTCAGATGCTCGAGCTACCGCTTCATCCCATGACTCACCAACAAAACTAATTACAGTATCATCAGCAAAGCATATGCACCTGCAGGTGTCCGATTGCAATAGGGAGCAGAAGTCATTTAAATATATATTAAATAGTAATGGGCCCAGTACACTGCCCTGCGGCACACCAAAGTCAGTATGTTTCTCTTCACTAACAATATCACCTATTCCTACCAGCTGCTTCCTATCAGACAGATAGCTTTCGAACCACTTCAACATCCTGCCAACGACACCGTATGTCTCCAATTTCTTTAGGAGTATTTTATGCGAAATGGTGTCGAATGCCTTCGCCAAGTCTATAAAAACAGACAACACCTTAGATCCCCTATCTGTATGATCTACAACAAAATTCGTCAACTGAGCAATTGCATCAGAAGTGCTAAGTCCCTTTCTAAATCCATATTGGTACTTTGAGAGTAAGTTATTTTTATCCATATAAGAACAAAGTCTGGCTTTGACAACCTTTTCAAAATTTTTTGAGACACATGATAGAAGAGATATCGGGCGGTAATTAGACAAACTTGTTGCATTCCCTTTTTTGAAAATCGGAATAACTTTCGCAGTTTTTAATGCTTTAGGAAACGTACCTGATTTTAAGCTTAAATTAATGACATATACCAGCGGTCGCACCAAGCATTCCGATACAGTTCTCAGTGTGATTCCTGTGAAGCCATCGAGTCCACTGGAATCGTTGTTTTTGAGTGACTTAATTATTGAATTTACTTCTTTTATACATGTAGGTTTGAAGTATAAAGATGTGTCCATTTGGTAGGTAAATTTTAGTTCATCCGACAATTGTGTTTCCGAAATTTTAAGATGCTTAAGATGTTCAGTAGCTAAGTTTCGACCTACGCTTGTGAAATAGGAGTTGAAAGCATTGGCAGCCGCAAGTGGTTGAACCGGCACCTTAATAATTTCACTCCCCACTAAGAGCTCCTGGATATTCTTATTATTGAAATTCTTCCTTCCTGTAGTCTCATTGATTGTAGACCAGATTAATTTGGAATTATTTTTTGCTTTTTCAAACTTGTCGCTATAGTATTTTGCTTTTACTTTTTTAATTAATAAGTTACAAATTCGTCTATACTCTATGTAATCATGCTTTAGTGTCAAATTATCCGAATTGAAGTTTTTATATAATTTATCCCTTTTGCGAATACATGATATAAGTCCCTGTGTAATCCATGGCTTAATGGGTTTATTTCTATGGGGAGTTATCACCTTGACAGTAGTGTTATTCATAACGTGCCTATTCAGTGTGGTACTGAAGGATTCTAAGGCCTTATCAACGTCATCACTAGAATATACACTAGTCCAAGATTCCTTTTCTAGATTCGACTTAATTTTAATAAGTCGGTTTAATTTCAAATTTCATGCATTAAAACCCTAATATTTTTTTACATTACATGACTTGCCATTAATTATTTCTTACAGATAAAAAATCCTTAACAGAGTAAAATCTTTTTTCTAGTAACCATTTACATAGCGTACTAACAAATCTATTATATGGCAAATTTATTATATTTTTCGGAATGTTATTAAAAATGTTTACAGCCATGCTATAACAATTTCTTCTCCGTAATAATGATACTGTTTTCTGCTGTACTAGTTTTCTAGGATACCTGGTGTTGAAGCTACAAACATATTCATATTTATTCATATTCAACATTTTTGAGTTGAGTAAATAGATTTAAATTTAATTTTACAAATTTGCTCATTTCCAATATATAAAGTGATGGAAGAGTGAGTAGCTTCAACTCATCAAATAACGGTTTGCAAGATGTTAGTGGTGGCTTATTACAGAGGGCCCTAATGCACTTTTTCTGACTGATGAATAGCCTGCTAATGTCATAGGAGTTTCCCCACAGCAGCAGTCCGTACCTGAGCACTGCCACCACGTAGCCGTGGTACGCTTGGAGAGCCATTTCTTTATTGGCAACTGCTGCAAGCCTTCGAATTGGATAGACAAAACTATTAACTGCTTTACAATTCTTGTCTATTTGAGGCTTCCAAGAAAAAATATTATCTAGTATAATACCTAAGAATTTGTGCACGTCAGTTTCGGATATAATAGTATTCTCATATTTTGCTTGAACAAAACAAAACAAATGCAGAACAAATGGCCGATGGGGTCGAATACTTTCGCGTCCGCGTACCGGAAGACGCAGCGTAGGTAAGCCTCCAACAAGGGGTACTGACGACGTGGCTAAAGTTGCGCGAAACCGATGGATGCCATCGGCGCAGGACCGATCCTTGTGGCAAACCTTAGAGGAAGAATAAAAAGATAACTTACGTAACGTCAGCGAATTGCTGCTTCAACTCATGCGCACGCACGGCCAACATGGCGACCGCGGCGCGCAGGTCACGCTCGCCGCGCCGGCGCCGCGCGCCCCCCGCACCCCACTCCACCAGGGGGTCGTACACGAAGGCTTCCAGTAGAGTGAGGAGAGTCTCGCGCCCGCGCCTCATGGTTCGCAGGACGTGCTCGCACGCGAGACGGAAGATGCCCTGGGGAAGAGAGATATTCATTAGTGTTTTGTTTCAGTAGGCATCATCAAAATGGCAGATCTTAGATGTAAGAGGTATGTAGATGTTGTAATGTAATAATTTTGAATTTGAGTTGTATTACTTGAAATAAATGTTTTTTTTAGATACCAGGACGATCTTAAATTCATTCGAGAGATTGGCCGAAATATTCACAGGACTGGAAAATGTGGACGGCGAAAGTATCGAATGGATAAGGGCCGTATCAATAAACTCATCTTGGCCGAAAAAGAATAATTTTTGACGCATTTTAAGACGAGAACTACAGTCGAGATCAGTTTATTAATATGGCCCTAAGTTCTGTTTACTAAGGCTAGCATTACGAGACGGAAACAAATTTTCTCGATATTAAATTTGTTTGATGACGACATTTGTTCAACTATCAGGCGGTATGCAGTTTGAGGAGCGCTGCAGTGCAATCTACAGATTTCAAACACTTTTCAGAAAGAACACAACACCACCACCTGTCGCCTGTGGCGTTCCTCATAGATTTAATTCTGAGCGTCAGAAACCAAAGTAAGGTGACCGTTGCTTGATAAATTATAACCTGTTAATAAATCATTTAAACTGTCACATATCATAATAATAATAATCATTATCATCATCATCATGTTAGCCAAACCACGTCCACAGCTAGACATAACCTCTCGTTGGCGCCCTCGACCACCTACCATCGTTTCGCCTAGCCAAGTGTTCCGCCCATCTCCACTTCAGTCATAGCTCTTGACAGTAATGGCGGCCAAGTTAAAAACCATACGATAACTTGTTAAAAGCAATAAGGTTTTACCGATTGGACTACTTGCATCCAGCTGTTTCCAGCGATCCTCAGGAGGTATTTAATGGGGGCCTGCCAAAATTGCGCTTTTCGGTACGTGGTCGATGATTCCGCGAAAAATGTCAGTAAAACAATATAATCTGCAGGCAAAATTTCACCATTTCAATCAACAATCACCTATGCGCTCGGCAGTAAGTAAACCACAACTTAATTAGCTTTCTCGTTTGTTGTTGTAGCCATTTTACCCTGTGCAGAACTAACTGAGCGCAATGAAAACTCCGCCGGAAACCATCTCTAGGGTACCAACTAAAATGTTCTGGGAAGAGCTAGAAAGTGGTTACAAAACAAAATCTACACCATTTGTGCAATGGAGGTATTTTTTTTAAACATTTATACTAGAATGACTATAGCAATAGAAAATAGCAATTTGCTTTTAATTAATGATACGTTTATATAATGTTAATTTGATGTTAATTAATGTTTTGCCGTGTGGCTTAGAATTGTGCCACTCCATGTCTTCCCGTGGAAGTCGTAAGAGGCGACTAAGGGTTTAAAGGCTTGTAGTATTGTTAGGCGATGGGCCTGCAACCTGTCACTAATATACACTGTTAAACATCTTAGCCTGTTTGTGCAAAATTTGGTTATATAATTAACAACAAATTGTTAGAGTTGTTGGTAATTCTGTAGCGCTGCCTACCCCACTCTGGGATGAAGGCGTGATGGTATGTATGTATGTTATACTAGAATTACTACTAGCAATAGAAAATAGCAATTTGCTGGTAATAGTGGTAATTAATGATACGTTTATATAATGTTAATACATGTTTAGACGTAATGTTTGCAATCAAGCAGCAGGCGCTAAATCCTAGTTTGTTTAGTTAATGGGTGCCGTGACGACGCATCTGCGCTATCAATTCAATTCTGTTTGATGCAAATCTCCGTGTCTGAAATAATACAGGCTGATTTATGAAGTTTGGCACGTGTATCAAATGAGATATAAAATACTTCCTGAACCCTCTTACATAACTATCACTTTAAGTTACTGTATTAAAACATTAATTGTCCCGATTATCATTGTTTTTGGTCATGATGGTCCTCCGACCCGGATGTAAATCTTCCAAATATTGAACGCAGCCGAGAGTCGATCATAAACATTCATCAAACTATATCACAAAGCCTATTAGTCCAGCTATTTTTCCTTCTGAAACCCGCAACTGGGTCAGCGCTGCATTAGCTAATAGATCACAGATCACGTATTTCAGATACGTCCATCGTCCCACGGCACGGCGTACCGATACGTATATGCATGCAGGGCACCCCTTGCGGCCGGCGCAGTCGACTTAAGAACAGTACGAACAGAGCGGTTAATCTTTATGCTAATATTATAAATGTGAGTTTGTGTGTTACCATGTTTGAATCTCTTTGTCACTAAAATTGATGGACGGATTTGGTTGACATTTGGAATGGTAGTCGTATATTCACAAATATTTGTCTCATTTGAAAAACAATCATATATTGACTTTGACTATCGTATATATTATTGATCTCGGGTGCTTTAAGGAGCTACGGCCTTAGTTTCGACGGTAATTTCGACTCAGCTCTGTACCCTTACCGTGAGCTACAATTAACGTCCTCGCCAGCGAGTGGAAGCTCTGTCCCTCGCAGACCTCACAAGTATTCTTATAGAGTGCGAGGGACAGAGCATTCGACTCGCTAGCGAGTAAGGTAATTGTAACTTATGTTAAGGGTACTGTTGCTAAGAATAACACTCTAGGTAGCGCTGTCGCGTAAGGTATTGGAGATAATGGTAGTTGAGAGAATACTGGGCGGAGTTGGACGTAAAGTTTACAATGGACGGCCTGTCGATGGCCAAGCGTATACTGTCCAGTGTCTTTTGTTGCTACAAGATATAGGACATTTGCTAAATTGAATTTCAAGACTTAGATATAAAGTGTAACAACGAATAGAAAGAGTATTTCTATTATTTAAGTATTTGCTGTTACACTACATACAATTGTCTGGTTGAAATTCTGTGAAATACGTAGGTACCTGGGGATTCATCTAGCAGTGAGAAAAAAACAAGACTTACAACCACGGATTTTTTTCCCTAAAAGTGGGGAAATCGGTAACACCATATTTTTAATCACTATGTTTATAAAAATGTACTTTGATATGTCAACATTATTAATATTATTCTGTCGTGCAAACGTTGAAAATTAAATTAAATTTGCCTCATATATATTTTTTATCTCTTAGTCCCATATTTTTTTATTTGAATTTGGTTTTGCTATTACAAAATGAGAAAACTGAATTTCATTTTAGTAAATTAAACCGGTTGCATGACGCAATCGAACCCAATGCTGAAGTAGGTTAGTAGGAACATAAATGATAACATGATTTATTTGTACGAAGTTTTTGCAGCATCAACGCACCCACACTCGTAAACGGACGGCCATTTTGTGCGCTTCACTCGTGAGTAGCGAGGTTATGCCCGTATTTTTTTTAGGTCCGTGGACATTTATTGATAAATTAAACATTATTTTACACGTCATTGTCGCTAAATCGTATTGTTATTTATTTATTTTTTATTTTTATTTATTTTATTTAAGGAAAACCAACAGCTATGCTAAATACATTAGAAACATACATAAATTCAGAAAGCCAATTACAGGTTCTCACCGATAGAAATATCGTATCAATAATAATTACGTCGCATAAAGCCCACATTGGTGCACTGACTTAGGATTAACAATATCAACCAAATACAATTAGTACAAATACTTAGCTTAGATACTACCTACTGAGGAGAAAGGGTACAAAGAAGGTGGCAGGGTAAGGATTACCTATTGGAAAGCTGAGAGAAGGTAAGATTAAGATTAAGGAGAGGGGCACGCTCACTCAAAGTAAATGTTTATTAAAGTACGTCTTAGTGACAGCGTATTAATGTTAAACACATCAATGTCAATCTCTTTTGACAATTTGTTTACATTTTTACTTGCACGAATAAAAAAACTGTTCTGCCTGTAGTTAGAGGATGCAAGGGGAACAGAAAAGGGGGGAAAATATCTTTTTTGCCTAGCAGGAGTAATGAATGAGAGACTACTGAGCAATTCAGGACAATCGATACTGCCGTTGCAGATCTTTAACAAAAATATAGTGTCAGCAATTTCACGACGCTTAAATAATGGCACTAAATGGTGCCTCTTGCAAACATTTATATAGTTGGACGAGTTGTAAGTAATATTTAATTTAAAGGAAATAAATTTTATGAACCTTTTTTGAACGCGTTCGATTCTATCAACGTAGGTACTATAACATGGATTCCAAATTTGAGACGCATACTCAAGTTTACTTCTTACATAGGCACAATAAAGAATCTTAAGAGTTTTAACCCGTGTAAACTTGGCGGAATTGCGCATTATGAAACCAAGAGACTTATTAGCAGCTTTAACAATACTCTCCACGTGGACATCGAAAAGTAGTTTAGAATCGTGAATGACACCTAGGTCTCTCAAGAATGGTGCTCTGCACAGAAGTTGGTCCTTAAGTTTGTAAAAAGTATTAATTGGTGCACGCTTTCGTGAGAAGGTAACGACAAAACATTTAGATGGATTCAGGTCTAACTTATTGGACCGACAGTATGTGTCAAGACGCTCGAGATCAGCCTGTATGAGAGCAGAGTCCTGTACTGACCTAATCTGAGCGAAGATCTTCATATCATCAGCGAAGCAAAGTAATCTCGAGAAAGTGAAACATGTGCTGATGTCATTAACAAATACATTAAAAAGTAGGGGACCAAGTAAAGAACCTTGCGGGACGCCACTTGGCACGGTAACCCATCCAGAAACATAATTACTCATGACAACAGCCTGCGACCTGTTATCAATGTATGACGAGAACCATCTCAGCAGATCACCGCTAATTCCCATGCGTTCAAGTTTCATGATGAGCAATTTATGATCAATACGGTCAAATGCCTTACTGTAGTCCGTATATACAACATCTACCTGAGCACCACTGTCCATTGCCTTAGTAACGAAATCATTTAATAGCACGAGATTGGTAACCGTAGACTTGCGTTGCATAAATCCATGCTGACTAAGGCTAAAAGAATTTTTGAGGGCGTCATAAACTTGCATATACACTAACCTTTCGAGAACTTTTGCTATAATGCACAATTTGGAGATAGGCCTATAATTAAGTAAGTCTGTTTTGGACCCCTTTTTGTGTACGGGTGTAATAAAAGCAGCCTTCCATAAAGACGGAACTATGCATTCAGCGAACGAACGCTTAAACAAGAGTTCAATCGGTCTCACAAGACCTCTAGAACAATTAATTAAAAACTGAGCTGGAAGATCATCCGGGCCCGCTGATTTAGCAGGATCGAGATTAATAAGCAGTTTAAAGATTAACTCAGGATTAACCTCGATACTTGATATTTGAGTTGAGGAGTTACCAGTAACCTGAGGTAGACTATCTGTATTACTGCTTGGTGCCGAAAAAGAGGTGCGGAAATAATCAGAAAAGGCGTTACAAATATCTTCACCATTGTTCACCACTCTATCTCCGTACTTAAGGCTACTAGGTATGCCTTGCGATTTAGAGCGAGATTTTATATATGTCCAAAACTGCTTTGGGTCACGGGCAATGTTGTTTTCAATGCGGTTGATATACGCCTCATAACAATCGTGTTCCAGTTTTTTTACTCTATCTCTCTGTACGCTGTATGAGATGAAGTCGGATTTGTTACCATAAATTTTGAATTTTCTCAGATATTTAGTTTTCTCTTTAATAGCTTTTTTTAAACTAGGCGAAAACCATTTAGGAAATGTATCATTAATAACAACTCTGCAAGGAATAAACCTATCCCTTAGGGTTTTAAATGTACAATAAAAAAAAACAAGACACTGATCTAAAGATAGCTTGGAAAATTCCATATCCCATATAATTGACATTAGTTGATTATTAATAGAAGCGTAATTACCTTTATTATAATAATATTTAGTGCGAGAAGCAGGTTTAATACATTTTAAATTAACAAATTTTAAATATATAATTAACGCCTCGTGATAAGGATCGATTGGAACTAGAGGGTCACAACACTTATTGACGCATACAAAATCGTTCGACAGAACAAGATCCAACGTTTTACCATAGCGATTAGAGATGCCATTGAATTGACACAAGTTAAATAAGTTTAAGTCATCGGTGAAGCCACGCTCATCACTATTTGTACAATTTGTGGGAATCAAAAATGATTCACGAGAAATCCATTCAATGTTACTCATATTAAAGTCACCACATAATAAAAACTTGTCATCGGGATAGTTCACTACGAAACTTTCAAGTTTATCAGAGAAGTTAGACAATTGTTGTGAAAAAGTATAGCCCATACTTTGCTTACACAAATATAAAACACAAAGGTGTACTTTAATTGGCATGTTAGAACTATCGCTAAGTGTCAATGTGACCCATAAATCCTCAGCCGAAGAATGGTACTCAGTCCTCGGTGTGACTGTCAGGTCCCTGCGAGTGGCAATGAGAACGCCGCCGCCACGGCTCTGGCCAGTCAGAGCCAGGTCACGGTCCCGCCTCCAAACCACGTACCGATCATCGAAAAGCTCAGTGTCCAACACTCCATCCAATAGCCACGTTTCAGTTAAGATAATTATATCATAAGAGGCTAAATTTGAATTACGGAAGAATGTCAAAGTTTTGGACCGCAGCCCCCTTACATTCTGATAATAGATTATAGGATAGGTATATATTCCGTTGTTAATTTTATTAGTAGCCATTTAAAGGAAAAATATATAAATAAATCATATAATCATAATAGTGATTAAAGAAAGAAAGGCAAGCAACGGAATAATTAGAATATTCTTTAACAGACATAAACAGTTTCCCATAAGCGCAAGCGAGTGAGTCATTAGGAAGCGCGACAATTGAGTGTAATAGACAGAGATAGTTATCTGTTAACGAGCATGCCCGTTTAAAAACTAATACAATGTAAGGAAAGCGATTAGCGATAAGCCACTGGTTTCGACAATAACAACAGCCGATTCGCTCGGGCAAGGCAGAGGTTCCCAAAGTTTCACCACCAAATATAAATATTCCCATGAAAAATACCAATAACGTTACTAAAAACAACAACAACAGCAGCAATAAACACATTAAAATATATAAGACACTGATTAAAGTAATTTGTTTAAATCGTTTTCGTTATTAATAATAAAAACCCTGGAGTTATCATCCTTCCGTACATGAATTTTAGCATATTTGACCCATATATAAGCGTATCCTTTTAATTTCAAAGAGGTTTTCGTTTTTGTCAACAGCTGCTTATATACAGGACTCAAGTGATCATTGGTGAAAATCCTCTGCTGGCTACCCTGGAATCCAATATCTTCAGCCACGACCACCTTCCTAAGTCGCGCGGAGGCTATGAAGTCTTCTTTAATATATCTATTATTAAAGCAGACAATAATTGATTTATCATTGGAATTCTGGATTGGAACCCTGGATATGTAATTAATGTGATTCTTATCCACTGAGTACCCCACAACACCACAAATTTTCTCCAAGATTGAAAAAAGATTTTCATTTTTCTTTAATGGTACCCCCTTGATTTCCACATTATTGAGGCGCTGCCACTGGTCTTTGCTAGCGAGCTCGTTTTTCAGATTAGTTATTTCATTGCTTAAGGATTGCACTTTGCTATGCAGGATTTCAAGCTCCGGGACTTTGCGCTCAACTTCGTTTAATCGTAAGGTACAATCATCCAATTTTCCACTGGTGAAGTCACACGCTCCTTTTACCTCCGAGAGTTCGGTCTTAATCGTGTTAATATCCTGTAACAGAGTAGGAAGGCACATGAGGTGCTTTTTCATTTCACGTAGCTCGCTCATTATAGTGTCCAGATCCGTTTGTTTCGGAGTAATTGACTTAGGAGTCAGTTCTTCAGATGGTTTAGCAACCGAGGGGGCTGGCGAGGCATCCTTTCTGCATCCCAAGCATCTCCAGGCAGCTCTCCGATCAGGACTCAATTTTCTGTAACCCTGCTCGGTAATATTGGCACAACAATAGCCAATGTGTTTTTTACATGCACCGCACTGAGGGGCATCACTGACGCCAACACTACAGACACTGCACCGCATATCCGAACAGTAGATAATTAGTGACAAAACAAAAGTTTACGAATCACTGCACCGGTCAATATAAATAAATCGATATAGTTATAGTTATAGTTAACATATTATATTATTATAGAAGGGAAAATATACTGAGTTTAAACTAGCTGCGCTAACGAAACCAAACCAGCACGTACACATTTATTATGGCAATGAGAAGGCACATGAGCAAACAGTGTTCATGGTAAGTGGGACCCATAGACAATTCCTCAACCACCCAAAGGTTAAGGAAGTTTTAAGGAAGAGATTCCTTAAAGGGATAAGTTCGTCTTTGTGCATTCCAATTCTGTAAATATTGTATTTGTTTTTCACCATACATACAATTTTATTCTCAAGATTCCAAATGCGTTGTCAACCCTGAAGATTAAGAATGAATGCCTATGTACTAGCATCATCACCGGATGTTATATCCCCACACCGGAACACAATGCTAACACTGCTTGGCCGTAGGTCAAAAGATAAGATCGTAGTAGCGATCTGGACAAACCGTGGACTAGGTATAAAATTATACCGGACTTCCAAGTATACCTTGTAATAATGTCCTCCTCCACAGATTCTTATCTTAATACTCTAGAGTTATTAAATTGCACTCGAAGTTTCTTGGAACAAGCTTCAATATTCTTGCGGCACAATGAGGAGTTCTAGAGCACCCTTGGGGTTAATAAAACTTTGTTTCAATTTAAAAGAGTGTCTTTCGTTTAGAATTTCTTATGCTACCGACATAAAGAGGCTATGGCATGTTATGATACGAATATGGTGTGATTGCTGATATTATTTTTATATTGGCCTGATTTATACAGTACATGAAAGATACATTTTAGCTCTATCCTTATCTTTAGTATATAGTGGTCACATAATTAGGGTGAAGCCACAAGGGCGTAATTTTTAGAATTGTGAGTCGAGTATCTTCGGTCGCGTAATTTTTGCTACAATCAGTTTCATACAAGTCCTGTTTGGTTCACACGGCGACGCAATATCAGCTAGACCTTTGTATGCAGCAGAAAGTACGGAAATTACGAGACCGAAAATACGCAGCTCACAACTCACAAAATTACGCTCATGTGGCTTCAACCTTAGGGACGCTTGCGTCTTACCCATACAACTACCCACAAATCCCACAATCCTTTAAATTTTGGCCACCGATCATAAAGTTCTTTACTAATTTTGTTGCTAAATACAATTTACTTTAGATCATCAACTAAGGTTTTAACTGATATACAGTGAACTACTGTTAAACACGGACCTTAAATTTTATAGGGATTTAAAAACTTAGTGCTGACGCGATCATACCAAGTAAACTTTGTATGAACGCCAAACAATGGGTTGGTATCCGCAATTCAACGCTATGTTCCTATTATGTATCTTTGTGTATAAGAGGGTTTTATTTATTCTAATCGCCCTCGAACAGAACACACGTGACCCAGGCCGTAACGATAATCGCACCGAAAGGGTCAAGCGCCGCGGCTCGGCGTAGATCGCTATTGGGATTCGGAGCTTACCTGTAAGTCGACCATCACTAATAAGAATTTGTCACACGTACGAATTTAAACTCAATAATAACAAATTAGCTTATTATGTGACGAGATCGCACGATAACTTATACAAATCAAGAATCTACTAGCCCTTGCTAAAGGGACGCCTCTTGAGAAAAAGCACTGCAAATTTAACGGTCAATCTGTCATTAGAGGAATGGCTTAAATTAAAAGAGCCTACACTCAGAGTTGGGTCACGAAAAGAGACGTCAGAAAGATGGGAATAGAAAAAGAAAAGTGATATTTTTTAATAAACAGCAACAACAATCGAGAAATATTGACAAGAATATAAATAAATACGGTCGATTTTATTGTTTATTATCGACGGGTTTAGCCTGGTAGTGAACCCGCTAGCGGAGCTAGCTGTCCCGGGTTCGATTTCCAGTATGGACAAAATATTTGTGTGGTGAGAGCGAGTATTCGTTCCTTTGTATTGGATGTTTTATATGTATTTAGGTGTGTATTTCTTTAACAAAGTAGGTTGTTTTTTGTATAGTTCTGACCTTGAGTTCGGGAGTAGGTCAACTATTGTAAGATTGTCTCTAGTTTTTTTTTAATCAAAATGTCTACATACGTCCAAACCTTTATGCGATAACAAAGCCTTGTTACATTATCCCGCATATTTTCATTAATTACAACATTAAAATCAACTTGTCTAAGCCCTGAATGCACCAGAACACCTCTATTCCGCGGCTTAGCAAACTGCAACAAAGTGAACAGCTGCAAACTACTCCCGCAGATTACAAAAGTTGCACCTGCACTAGTCCAGCTTTCAAGATTTTTTATCCCACCACCTACCCTTTATTACGAGAGTAATTAGGTTCAACTTTCGCCAAGTTCCGTACACAAAGCAGCTAGGAACACGCGTTAATGGGCGGGTTCGTAGAACTTCATGAATAAAGATATCCTACAGAATATAATATCCTGCATTATAAAGCTAACTTACCAAGTAACCACTTTTCACACACTGTAATAATGTCTTATATGATTAAACACAAAACCAGATCCGTATATTCTCAATTCAGTGTTTTTTTTTGGTAATTGGAGCTAATTCTTACTAATATAACTTATAAATTTAATTTCTTGTGCGCGCTGCCATGAAGTGGAATACTCCCCTGCGTCTGTTTTCCTGGAATAGTATAACCTCGGTGTTTTCTAGGTAAGAGTGAATAGGCATTTTCTGGGTAAGCGTGTACAGGGGTACGCTTACGAGGGCAACCTCGTCGTCACTGAATATCAGGTGAGACTGATGTCAAACTCAAACCAATTATGGATAAAGTGTATTTGTTGCATTCACGGTTTAGCGCTTCAATTAATCAACATGAAATTCTGTGCACATATAGTTAGCATACTGGAGACGGAAACAGGGTACTTTTTATCCTTTAAAAAAAGACCATCCTCAAGGATATAGCAATAAAAGACCTTTGCGCAGTAAAGTCACATGTGGTCCATGTATTTTTACCGTCGTACATTTCATCGACAAAGTAGTGCGGCCATAGCGCTAGAAAGGTACCTTTTGTAAAGTAAAGTCTTGGTGTAATTCCTACAGACTAACCCATAGTAGAACCAAATTTCATGGATCGAACGAGCCATAAAAACTTAAGTAATTTTTTATCACAATACTAAATATTGTTTGATTACTGGACTAGAAAGTACAAACATAGCCACATAATGAAACTGAATATTCTATAACCAAAACATGACACCCCTGTCTGGCGGGAGAACCATTTATTCTCATGCAAATCTTCCGAAGTGATGTGGGATGCTATTTACGGACCTGCCAAGTGCCAACCGAGTGCAGTCGGCCAGTTATTTGCAAGGGTTATTTGTACTTGAAATGTTTCTCGAACTGCATTTATTTACTCTCTAGCGCATTTATTTTCATTATGTGTTGGCACGTGTTGGGAATAAAGACTGTCTCGAGATCCTACTTTAGAAACATAAAACAAGTATGTTACGTCCAAAGATTTATATGTTTTTAATTAGTAAAAATAAGATTAAGTGTAAAAAAACGTGCTTAGGGCTAAAATTTCCAGGATTTTATTTTTTAGTATTTAACTTAAAAATATAAACATCAGGGAACAATCTGCCACAATAGGCAAAGCAGAGTTGACATTTTCTAGTAACTGGAACAAGAACGGGAGGAGCGGGCCCACCCGGGTTGGTACCACCATCTTATCCATTAACCTACCGCCAAGCAGCAGTGTTCGCATTGTTGTGTTCCGGTTTGGGGATAAGACAGCCGGGGAAATGACTAGCATAGAGGCATTCCATCTTAGTCCTCAGGGTTGGCAGTGCCTTTGCAGTCTTAGGATTGCGGTCTTGTGAATGCGAATGTCTATGGGTATGCCTTCTCTATGACATAAAAAAAAACTTTTGAAGAGAGATTGCGATTTTTTAATTTACAGAAAGTAACATACTTTAAATTAACCGGCGGTACGTTATACTGTGAACTGTGGACTTTCCTAGCTTCATGAAAGGCCACTGAACCTCGAACTTATGATTCTTGATTTATGTATTTCAGAAGCAAACGCCTCCTTGGTATGTAACAAAGCAGTCTTTTGATGTTCGGGTGCCAGCGAGTCGGGCACTGCCCTCTCTGACGGCTCTCGAGTTACTTCTCCGTGTTCGCAAGATTGTTCACGGGGTCGGAAAATAACACAATTATGTATGCTTACATAGGAAAGTCTATTTGTTGAGTGGTGGAATAAAATAGCTTTTCAACCAATGCAAAAATCTGTTTCTTTATTGGTTCTTCGACAAAAACCAGGCAAGTATTGTGAGAGGCTAATTATTTGTCAAAAGGATCATGGGCATCTTTGTATGGAAATTGGGTGTGGCACCAACAGAATTGAAACCTTTATTTAAAATAAACTTAGTTAAAACATCATTTCTTATTATGGCCGCAAATACCTAGCTCACCGGAGAACAAAAATATGATCACTTGAAAACAAGACAGTCCATACAAATTTTAGGTAATATACATTAACAACCTGAAGTATTATCTTGAAATCGAGAGAAATTGATTTGTCGTACAGATAAATACACCATTTATAAGATACATTAAATACCTACATAACAAAATAATTCGTGTAACTTTTTTCAGTTAAGTAACTTAATCGAAGGTTATGTTGATGATAGAGTTCTACGAGATACTTTGTAATCTTGCGAGAAACGTGTTGTTACGATAATTTTAAATATAATTTTTTAGACAAGTTCTGGAGAAACACAAACACTACAGTTTACATATTTTTGTAAATCAAATACCCTACACGCAGTTCTATAATAACCACAGTTTCTATGGACGATATATCTTGTTTTCAAGGGCCCATATTTTTGTCCGGTGAGGTAGATGTTTTATTTTATTTTATTTTTATTTATTGGAGAAAAAAACAGATAAAGACAACATACAGAATTAAGAATAATATGCTAAAGAGAAGTACATAATAAATGTCTAAATCCTAATACAATTCTCACTAAGAGTTAATAACTAGAAAATAAAGGTAGCGGTTACGGCTATTACATAATTAGTTTACATACACAAATCGGCAACAGGACAGAGAGGCAGGCTAAATATTTTAAATTATAATACAAAACACATTGGTTTGTGACGGGATGAAACACAGGCTAATTAGGCACTTACTACAGACACACGACAATATTAACATACATGTAAAAAAAAAAAAAAAAAACCAAACATAAAGATGTACCTATGGCACATATTACATTTCATCAAGTAAGAGACTGACTTGTTTCTTGAATCGGGCGCGCGAGCTACTGAACATGCGGCACACTGAACATGTTATGTTAGCGGCAATATGAAGAAATGATGCTTTAACTAATTCCTTTATAATGATATAGGTTTCAATTCTGTTGGTGGCACACCCAATTTGACAATGATCCTTTTCCAAAGGAACAAATTGAAAAACTACTACTTATATGTGGGGTCGTGTATTACGTATGGATGAGATACCTTAGAAATCCCAAATCGATATTCTGAAACGGTATTCCGAACTGAATTCTTACTGTATGTGGCCGGCCGTAATCGAAATTTATGCCGACGGAATTGCAAAATAAAATTAAATAGCCCTTCTAAGTTTATTTATGCTATTTCAAAATGTTTGCTAACTATAGTAGAAAACATACAGATAACAACAAACTTAAACTAACCGAACAGGAACAACTTGAAGTTTTTTTTAATAACTGAATACTAAATTCCTGTCTAGGTAAGGGTAGAACTATAAGATCTGATAATACTTGAAAAAAGTCGTAAATCGTTAAATTACATTCGGAGTTATAAAAAAGCGAGATTTCGATCAATTCGCAATTATTTATCTTCGGAAATATGTAGTGTACCCCTAGCACTACATTACACATACTAATGTTTGTTTTCTCGATCAGTACAAATAATTCGGTTAGCCGACTTACTCTTTCTTCGCGAACGTCTCATATTTATCCTCCACTCATTTTCATCATATTCCAAAATATTATGAGCATCTCGTGTTCATCCTAAATTCCAGGGAAACCATTTCCCGGGATAATTCGGCTCATCTTTTAAATCTCGTGCAAGCGGGATGCTTAACATAATTTCGCGTACATCGTGGAAGTGGATGCAAATATTTGTACCGTGCAGCTTCTAGCGGTTATAAGAACAGACGGTAATGGTTTTGAAGTAAGATAAGTTTAATGCTCTGGAAAAAAAAAACATTGTACCTAATTATTAAGTGGTCATCAGGACCAGGTTTTTGTCACTGCATCCCACGATCCATCTGACCTTTAATAGTTATTTTTGTAAATGGTTCATTCAAAAAGTAGTATCTTAAGGCACAAGTACATAAAGAGCTGGTTATGTACCGTTGCCTACATAACTTTTTCTACAAGTTTAAAAAGGAAACTTAAAAGTTTGTCGTAATTCCTGTAGTGAGTTTAGTTCTTTCTGGCGGTTTCTAAATTGACAGCGACCACAAAGAAAAACTATGGCGTCATCATCATACAACCTAGTTCATTTATATAATTATGTATCGTTTCTTAGTGATTATATTAAATTTATGAGTACTTTGTTAAGCTTTTTAATTTAATATTTTGGAGATTTTAATACATTTAAGAATTGGAATGTAAATTTTCACCACCATATTGCCATATTATATTACAAAACACCCAAACGTAAATATGTACCGTATTTTTATACATTTAAATTATTGTTAAAATAGTTTTTTACAAGTCTAATTAAGAAGTCAGTCAGTAACTAAACACCATCACTGACCTTTTTTACATGCGTAACCATGGTAATAACACTACTATAATAACCATAAAATAACTGTTATAACCATGGCAACGCTCATTCGAACTATTTTCGGTTACGCTATAGGTGATATTCTTATATAAAATTAGCAGGTTGTATAGTACGCGAGTAGAAAAACTTTTATGACTACTTCGTCCCAGGTAACATAAATAATATACTCGTACCCGCTCAGGTAAAACTTTCAAACACATAGATTTTTCCGCATATAAGCTGTTCTAGAAAACATAAAGCGAGCATACTGTATGCGAGCAGTTTGTGGTGCAGCTTGGAATGCACCGCGAGGCTAAATTGCTGTCCGCGCAAATTTAACCTGAAATACGGAGCCTGCTCTTTGGTTTCAGATCTGACTCATATTTTTACTGTAGTACATTTCGGACCACACAAATCTGATAGTTTGGGAAAAATAATAAATTTCAAAAATATTGCCGGCAACGCATATGCCCATTTTCTTGGTAAAACAATGCCAGCAATTGCGTTTATACAATTAAAAAATTATCGAGATAGATGTAACAGTAAATGTATAGAAAAAATATTTCGACATTAGCTTTTCGCTGAGTATACGACGAAATGCAAGTATTGGTTGAAGCTGACTTTCCCCGTTGAGCGGAAGCTAACATCTTCAGTGCCGAGTACATATTGGATCTATTTTAAATGGAGAGCTAACAGCATGGCCCTGAGGTGAGCTACAGAGAAAGCTAGGTAGATTCTGTCTGTAACGCTCGAACGAACGCGACCTTTGAAGTGGAAACTAGACTTTATATTAATATTAGTTTTATTTTAATGATAACTTTGTTCAAGAACTTATCAAATTTGGTTTGAGTACCTATCGCCGAACAGATTAAGATGATATTATGTTCTAATAAAAATGAATATTATTAAATTAAAAGATGAATATCTCGATTCGTCATTTTTAGTAATAAATGGTGAAAAAAAACATGCTGCTGCCGTAGTCCTTATTTTAATTGAAAAAATGACCTGCTGCTGGAGTTTCTTGCGGCGCTGTTTCTCCGCAATGATGGTCTTGTCAGAAGCGCTGGTAGATCCACTCCATATTACCAACGTGTATAAAAAGAGCCCTCATGTGGCCAATTTACTGAAGAAATATTTTGAATTTTGAATTTCAATTTCGATTGCGATTACACTGTATTTGACGTTAATGACGTTTTGTATTTTACATCTATTCTTTATTATATTCTTTATTAATACGTGTTCCAGTAATGTTTCGGGTCAAGGGCATGTAGTTCGCGCGAGACTTATTGCCGTCATTTCGGCGCAAAGCGACGATTGCGGCCCAATTTATGTTTTCATTTGGCGGCTATAATGTATTTCGATGACTATTTCGCGGCAACGTATCGGGCAGATGAGGGATGTATGTAATTTACTGATAATTTGCTTTGCCATTACTTTCCTTATTTTGAACTTTATGTCTTTGAGAGTGCTCTGAAAACCAGTCGTCAATTAAAGGTTAAGTAACCATTTAATTCCAGCAGAATTGACATGCAATTTACCAACAACAAGGAATTGTATGAAACATCTATACATAACATTTATCTTTTAACTTTATTACTGTAATGTACTTTACATTGGTACCAACGAACTAGGGGTAAGGACCAAAAAGTTAGCCACATTAACTCACTCAATTAAATTTTATATGAAACTCTTCCGTTGTGACACGAAAATTAGTCATACAATAATTGTAGGGATACTTTTCGTCGCACAACGGAACTTTTATCGACTTCGTTGTTTGTACTCGTATGAACTGCGCTTAACTATGGTCCAACTTTTTGGTTCTTACCCACTAAAGAAGGCTCCCGTGTGGGATGGTTTTAAGTTTGTGTTTTTAATTGTATATGGAAACGCAGCAGTGTTGTAGATTTAGATTAAAAGAAAAAGTAATGTACTCGTATCTGTCAAAGTGGTCGAGGCTGACTTTTCGTCTCGGCAATTACGATGCAATAACGACTTACGAGTACCAGTCTTAATTTAGATTAAAGAAAAAACATAGTTATTTTGCGTGTATTTTGTTTGTTATTCCCACAAAATAATGGGCTCCAGCAGTGGGACAGAAACATTAGATAAGGTAAGGCCAGAGAGATTTATTATTTAATTTGAAAACAGACGGTAAATATGTCTAGTCAAATTATGCTTTGTCACATTCTATCAATTCAAATGTCATAATTTAATTTTATTACTTAGTTATATCTTAAGTAAGCACAATTTGACTTCATACTCAAGGTACACTGGATTTCTTCAAACAAATCCCACAGAATTAACTTTAAAACCAAACTATTGCAAAGAATACTTGATCTATCCATTAATATTGCAACACACGAAGCGGAACACTCTTTGCATCGGTTAACAATGCATGCTTTGACGGTTTGATTGGCCGCGGTCGCAGGTTTGATCCGGCGGGACCCGCTGCAGTTAGCGCGGGATGAATATTTGATAGGCTTGTTCTCAGTCACATGCAGCCGAATGTGTTGGTTGAACTTTGATTTTACACGGTTATAAAACTAACATTGAAGAGATAATAACAATCAAATCTTTTTTTTTTTTGGCATCGGAAGGCAAACGAGCACACAGGCCACCTGATGGTAAGTGGAAACTGTGACCCATAGACATTCGCATTCACAAGACTGCAAATGCACTGCCAACCCTGAGGACTACGATGGAATGCCTCTATGCTAGCCATTTCACCGGCTGTCTTATCCCGAAACCGGAACACAACAATGCAAACACTGCTGCTTGGCGGTAGGTTAATGGATAAAATGGTGGTACCAACCCAGTACTCAATAGTCTGCTGGCAATATTAAAACCGAACTAATTCCGATGACGAATTTGACAACGTGTTTCGCCTACTTGGTAGTGACCCTGCCTATGAAGCTAGAGGTCCCGGGATTGATTCCCCGTATGGGATAATTATCGTATGAATAAATATACAATGTGTTACAATTTAAAAAATAATGTCAACTTTAGTAAGCTGGCATGTCGGTAATAGAATTAGTATACTGAGATTACAGCTTAAATATTGGGGTTGACATTAGGGTTAACCAAAATAAATGTCCAGTTAAAGAAGAGTTTTGTCAACGTAACGAAATTGTAAGTTAGACATAATTTAAGTGACATTTAAATAGCGTCTTTGTGTACATTTATTTTGGTTTTTACCCATTACTTTTATAGTTTGTTTTTGTTGGCTATTTTTGTAACACGTTGTCTGCATAATTCGTGAAAACCCTACCCTTATGAATGGTAACCAGTTAAATGTGTGGTAGTATGACAGCCTGTCTTAAAAAGCACGTAATACCGGTCTAGCTAATACTGCATAGCGACACACGCACTCACCCAAGGACGTAGATCCTTGGCTCGTCACGTCTGCTTGGAAATAATTCATATACCGTCCCCGAATCGAACCCTAATAGCAACCCTAGATCCCTTTAGTCCATCACATCAATACTAAAGTCTAACAAACGTCAAAGGAATTTCAGTAAATGCTCATCTTCCATCAAGTTAATGTAGACCCCTACTTTCAAATCTTATATCTCTTCAAAGGCCCATCCGATTTGCATAAAACTAAATTAAGAATCATGCTGATTAAAATAGTTTAAAAAAAAGCCGGGTCCGAATTGGTCCATTTATTTGATAGATACTGATTCACATATTGATTCACAGATACAAAAATACACACGTTAACCTTATAATGCCCCTCGGGAGGTTAAAAACACAGTAATAAGTAGGCACTGTGACGGTTGAAGACGTCCACGTCGCCTCTATGGACCGATATTTAAAATAGGAACACTTTAGAAAATAACAAATATCAGTCTTGTACAGAACCAGAGAGAAAATCTTGAATGAGTAGAACAATACACAACTACTTTAGTAAAATGTATCAACGTGCTAGTATTGCAAGGTTTAATTTAGAAACAACCCCACTACACACAGCCGACAACAAATAGCTGTATACACTTCTTCACCTTATTGGATTGTAATAAGGTCCCAAAACTGTTTCCATCTCTTTGTAGTCGACTATACTACAGATATCCCTGCTCAGCACACGTTCCAGGAATTGAATAAATGATCGGGACGCTGGACGGTCCGTGTCCGCCATTCCGAGTGCAATCGAGTCCTGAGTAGGTCGGCTATTTGCTCTAAATTTACATTTCGAGTTTTAAAGGAGTTCTATAGGTTTGTTCAGTGGAGTGGCGTCTCTTACGGAGAACGAATTGCTATAACACTGTTATCCTGTAGAAAGCGACATCCAGTCTCGCATAGGAAAAATGCTGTGGTCACGTTCAATCTTGTCTATCCGTGGTTTGAATATTGGGAAATTGTACACGCTGGCCTTAGCATTGGGCAAACGTATACAAAAACCATTTAATAGTTTGTGTTTGTAAGTTTGCTAATTTATCTCTCCTTTGCGAGTTCACTACCTAGGCTGCCTTTAGGCCTATTTTTTTTTTATTGTGGCATTGAGAAGGCAAACGTGCACACAAAACTGAAACTGTGACCCATAGACATTCGCATTCACAAGACTGCAAATGCACTGCCAACCCTGAGGACTAAGATGGAATGCCTCTATGCTAGTCATTTCACCGGCTGTCTCATCCCCACACCGGAACACAACAATGCGCCACTGCTGCTGATGTTGAAAGTAGAGTAAAATAATGATATATGGTCAAAAGCTCGAGACACGTCACGTCTAGAGATGATGATAACAAATGGAGCGTGTTGTAATTTGAATAAGCATTTACGGTTTCAACAAAACTTGAAAATATATTTACGCCAATGATTTGACATTAGCTATATCGACGCCCGAAACGAATCTCCTGTGAATTATTCAAGTAACTTACCGAGTACTCAACATATTCTCACGTATACTTATAGTACAAATCTACACGCGAACAAACGTCTTCAGCTGGTTCAAAGGAAGCAACGACTCGAGGCAAAGGTTGAGCATTCTCATCCCATGTTCTAACTCCAGACTAACCCGGGGCGTGTTGATCCAGCCTTACTCGAAGGATTGTTACAAGTTTACCACAAGAACAGGCTTCCTTACAAAGCAAAAGCCAAGGCTTGACGTGGCTATTAAATAGTTAAAAAGAAGAAAAAAATGCCTTACTTATGGGAGGACCTTGTGCAGGGTCCGTCCGGGTTGGTACCACCCTCTTATCCATTAACCTACCGCCAAACAGCAGTGTTTGCATTGTTGTGTTCTGGTTTGGGGACAAGACAACCCGTGAAATAACTATAAATATAGCATAGAAGCATTCCATCTTAGTCCTCAGGGTTGGCAGTGCATTTGCAGTCGTAAATGTGAATGTCTATGGGTCACAGTTTCCACTTACCATCAGGTGGCCTGTGTGCTCGTTTGCCTTCCTATGCCATAAAATAAAATAAATAATAATGCCTGTTTCCCAAAGAGGTAGGCAGAGACCACTTCTTTCCACTTGCTACGATCTTGACAAATTTATTTCGCTTCTTCCACATTCATACATCGAGTCATCTAATTTATGTTCCATTATTGTTTTTTTTGGTGAATTGGCGACTTTAGGGTGGCGGTAATATGGAGTGAATCTCCTTGTGCTATAAATAGTTGTCATGGATAAGAAGAAGCGTCAAAGTATCTTAACATGTACATGTTTAGATGTTTGTTACACTATCACAACAGAAAGGCGAAACGGACTTGGATGAGGTGTAGAGATAGGATATTCTGGAATAGCACAAAGGCTACTTTTTATCTCGGAAAATTAGACAGTTCCTGAGGGAATAACCATAAACGATTTCTACTCGGACGGAGTCGCGCGCAAAAGCTAGTAATATGTACCTAAGTACATGAATGTTATAAATATTTAGTAAGGTTTTAAAATTAGATCTTGTCAAAAAGTAAAGCACAACGTGGGCATTTGGTCAACTGCCACGGCCGTGTGTATTTTTTTGTTAAATTCAACAGGTCAAACTTTGTATGAAAGTCTTTATTGATAATTTCTAACAAAGAACGTTCTAGGTCGGTATTAGCTCAGGGTAAATATTAATAAAGAAGTGGAAAGCTTCGCTACGCTGCATTGTATAAAATTTCATTCTAGAACTTCGTATACTGTTTCAGAGATAGATGAAACTTCAACTTTATTTAACAAAGTTTAAGATTGTTATTATAACTATACACTGTGACATATGATCTTTAGACCGCAACCAGTCGCTAACAAGCGAAAATAATATGTTCAATACAACGCTAGCAAACAATATTATAGATTCTCCTTTTAACAAGGCCTTGGCGAACTATACAAGGGATAAACATCTCTATGACAAAGAGTGAGAGCTTACATTACCATGAGGAAAGTTATGTAAATGTTAGTCTAGATAAATCACAGCAATGGATTATAATCATCAGGTAGTTTGTCATGATAACAAAGACATCCGCCATGTTTGAAAAAAGATTTGGCAAAAATATATCCATCACAAATTATACGTCGGAAGTAGGAACATGGAACTCAAATTAAATCATGATGTAAATTAATCACTAATCACTACGTATGCCAGCTGTTTTAGTTCAATAAAGTGTTTACATTTCAACATGGTCTGATGGCCGATGGGGTCAGAAGGTTCTTGAGTGGCGTCCGCGGACCGGGAGACGAGCTGTAGGTAGGCCTCCAACAAGATGGAGTGACGACCTTGTAAAGATCGCGGGAACGCGGTGGATGCGAAAAGCACAAGACCGGTCTGAGTGGAGAGCCTTGGGGGAGGCCTATGTCTAGCAGTGGACGTCTTTCGGCTGACATGATGATGATGATCATGAACATGGTCTAAACAATTTTGTAATCGACGGATTGCTTTGGAAGTAGTTCAAGACAACATGGAATAGAGAGCCCGCATTAATTGATGATATGTGTGTTTTGATGTCGTGCTAGCGGTCCCGGTTTGATTCCCAGTAAAGCCAAAACCGCTATATGAGCAGGAGTGGAGTTTTGCGACACGTTCCCATGCAAAAAATGCTTCAACCACGCTATGGAAACGCTTTAGTATGGGAGCGCGCCGTTAAAGCTCTCGTATGTTTGGTAAAGTCAATATTTGTGCAGCATAAAAATAAATGTTTTGTATCTATTTAAGTATGATTTTTTTAGAAGATTTAGTTTGGAAGTAGGTTAAGTAAGATTTTTTATGTCACACCAATTGACCTAGTCCCACTTTAAGCTCTAGGCTTGTGTTATGTGTACTAGACAACGATATAAATACTTATATAGAGAAATATATACTCAAATACATAGTAAACATCCATGACTCCGGAACAAATATTCGCGCAAATAATATAAATATTTTACATTATAATATTATAATTTATATTATAAGATTGTCCTATGATATTTATTATTAATTATGATTATGTTCAACCCAAGATGAATTGCCACAATGCTAGTCACTTTACCGACGATTAAATATAATCACATGACTATCCAAAAATCTCAACCCTCCACAAGCCCATTTGCCCTTAGGCCTTCACTTTAATTATTAAAATAACCCCTAATTAGTCCACAAAGAGCCCGCGTCGCTTATAATTTGTTTTTACTCTTACAAAGGCAGCCTCGCGTATAATATTAGCCAAAAGTAAAATGAAATAACTCCAGACAACACCAAATCCTAATTTGAATCTTGGCAAGCGTTTACAAAGATTAAATTAAATTGAATTTCGTAGTGATTTTGTTTGTTAATGTTTTAACGTGAGATATACGTTATATTGAAACAATTATTATGTAGAGTCGTAATGGAACTGGCTTCTAGGAAACTTAATGCGACCATATAATAAATGTTATATGGTACAGCTATGGTTAATACCCTATCCATGCCGAGTATAGCTATTCCTTTTTTTTATGGCATAGGAAGGCAAACGAGCACACATGGGCATTTCTATTTTTCCTTGTACTCAATTAAAAAATTGTTAACGCAGCGTTAAATTAGTCCATTTGGTAACGCATTTTTTTAATGCTTAAATTTAAAAATATATACTTCTTGTTAAAAACTTTTTAATAGATTTTTCTGATTGATCTTAAAGTTTTTAACAAGAAGTATATTTTTAAGTATTAAAAAAATGCGTTACCAAATGGACTAATTTAACGCTGCGTTAACAATTTTTTAATTGAGTACAAGGAAAAATAGAAATGCCCACATGCCACCTGATCGTAAGTGGAAACTGTGACTCATAGACATTCGCATTCACAAGACTGCAAATGCACTGCCAACCCTGAGGACTAAGATGGAATGCCTCTATGCTAGTAATTTCACCAGCTGTCTTATCCCCAAACCGGAACACAACAATGCAAACACTGCTGCTTGGCGGTAGGTTAATGTATAAGATGGAGGTACCAACCCGGACGGACTCTGCACAAGGTCCTCCCACAAGTCAATAGCTATATTTTTCTACATTCATAACTAAACGACTCCAAACATATCCTTCATCTTGTTTCAATAACAAGCACATTTTTTGGCTAAAACTAAGCAAAACTCCGAAGTTTTTGTATTACCAAGCGTTACGACTAGAATTTTCTTCAGCGTATAAATGAATTACGTATTATTCTAAAGCATTCTGTAACGCCATAAGTTATTTAGATGTCGCATTAATGGCTCCCCTATTTGGCAATCTATCAAATATTAACAAGTTTGCAGCTTCCCTGGTGGAGATTATGCACGCTTAAATTAGTAACTCGCTTCTAGAGTAAGCCGTTATATTACCAAAGCCTGTTTATATTCCATTTATAATAATATAATAATAATAAAATTTATTTATTCAAAGGTAAAAGTAATAAATCAAACCGATTATCCGTTGGTCCCACACTAGGCCATGCCTGTCACGTGGTAACCGGATTCGGAGTTACACTTTTTTCGTATCATTTCGTTACATTTGTATCAACATATGCTGTCACATCTTCGTACAAAATTCAAATTCATATATTTATTTCATTACAGTATGGATCATGGGTCGGTGGCGTAAAGGACCTTGGAAACAGTCATTCTGGACCAAGGGATTAGTTTGGCAATTTTTAAGTTATATTACACTAATGAAAATAAGAAAAAAATATACACACTTATAACCAAGGATAGGACAAACGCCCGTCATTTTGAAAACTTAACCCTGTTCTGTACAGTAGAGACTTCCTAATGATAAATTTTTTTTAGAAGTTTACTCAAAATATTATAATTTAATGTACTTCAACACATTTATCAATAAATTACCTATTCTTCTACAAACGCCCGTCATTTTGAAAACTTAACCCTGTTCTGTACAGTAGAGACTTCCTAATGATATATATTTTTTAGAAGTTTACTCAAAATATTATAATTTAATGTACTTCAACACATTTATCAATAAATTACCTATTCTTCTACAAACGCCCGTCATTTTGAAAACTTAACCCTGTTCTGTACAGTAGAGACTTCCTAATGATATATTTTTTTTAGAAGTTTACTCAAAATATTATAATTTAATGTACTTCAACACATTTATCAATAAATTACCTATTCTTCTATCATCACATTAGACATTACTTTTGTCCTTTGTTTTGTATTGTCACGAATAAACTATTCCTATTCTTATTTAGTACCTATTTTTTTTTATTAATATAAGGAAGTCTCTACTGTACAGAACAGGGTTAAGTTTTCAAAATGACGGGCGTTTGTCCTATCCTTGCTTATAACTTCTCATACAGCATCAGTAGTGTTGCGATTATCTTGGATTAAAATAGTTTGCGAGTGTCTTTTCTCCAAATATTCAAAGGTTTCATTGCACTCTATAAAAAAGTAGCATTTAATACATACAAACCCGGATGTAATGGCGACTCCTTCTACCAGAACTGTTATCTTTGAAACGGCCCAACCGATTTTAACCTCGTAAGGCCCAACGTCCTAAATTTAGGACACTTGGGTGGTTTTTTTTTTTTTTTTTTTTTTTATGGCATTGGAAGGCAAACGAGCACACAGGCCACCTGATGGTAAGTGGCAACTGTGACCCATAGACATTCGCACTCACAAGACTGCAAATGCACTGCCAACCCTGAGGACCAAGATGGAATGCCTCTATGCTAGTCATTTCACCGGCTGTCTTGTCCCCAAACCGGAACACAGCAATGCGAACACTGCTGCTTGGCGGTAGGTTAATGGATAAGATGGTGGTACCAACCCGGACGGACCCTGCACAAGGTCCTCCCACAAGTACCGACAATAGCCTGTCTCTCATCTTATGAAGCGTCTCATTAGAGTATGGATAATTATATTTTTCGTGTTTAATATACGTCCATACTTTTATTTATGTAAGAGTACCAAATAATTGTGCTCTTCCTTTAACCCACGTTTTTTTTAATAATATGGTTTTCCGTAGAATGCCGTGACAGAGTGGTCATCTAATACTTGGTCTCGGCTGAAAACGGCCACTCTGTCACAGTGTTTCTGGTAAACCATATTAAAAATAATAAAATATTAATGCAGGACAGGAAGCATTAATTAGTTTTAATAAAGAATAGATGCAACTTTTTTTGAAATCGAACATAGAAACCTCATAGTTATTGATAGTTCAAAAATCTAAAAAACCGAAAATCGACGGTTTACTGTCGGTAAAAATGAAGAACGACCCACTTATCAAAGCTACTTTTGACTTCAGTGCACCGACACAAGATTCTTTTTCGAACTAACAAAATTTGAAATGGGCATTACGAGGTTAGTGACACCTGGTCATCGTCCCGAATAAACTGACTGGAACGCCTTACGTCAGATTACGTCAGATACAAAATGTGTCACTCACACGCCAAACATGTTTGCTATGCTATGCAAATTACAACTTTATTGATACGAAACAAACTGTCGTATGTTGTAGCCGACGGAAGCGTCACTGGCACAACATTCAGTTGACAGCAAATTCAGTCCATTCGTGTGGAAGTTACGAAGCAACAGACAAACACACAACTACACACGTTAAAAATAAATATCAGGGGAAAATGTGACACCAATCGACCTAGCCCCAAACTAAGCTCTAGGCTTGTACTAAGTATATGCAAGGATAGGACAAACGCCCGTCATTTTGAAAACTTAAACCTGTTCTGTACAGTAGACACTTCCTTATATTAATAAAAAAAAAATAGGTACTTAATTAGAATAAGAATAGTTTATTCGTGACAATACAAAACAAAGGACAAAAGTAATGTCTAATGTGATGATAGAAGAATAAGTAATTTATTGATAAATGTGTTGAAGTACATTAAATTATAATATTTTGAGTAAACTTCTAAAAAAAATATATCATTAGGAAGTCTCTACTGTACAGAACAGGGTTAAGTTTTAAAAATGACGGGCGTTTGTAGAAGAATAGGTAATTTATTGATAAATGTGTTGAAGTACATTAAATTATAATATTTTGAGTAAACTTCTAAAAAAAAAAATCATTAGGAAGTCTCTACTGTACAGAACGGGTTAAGTTTTCAAAATGACGGGCGTTTGTCCTATCCTTGACTATATGTACTAGACAACGATATAAATACTTATTTGGATTAATATATAGGTAGAAAACATCCATGACTGTAGAACAAATATTCGCACTCATCACACAAATATCTGCCCTAAACGGGATTTGAACCCAGGACCGCTAGAATCGCAGGGTCACTACCCACTAGGCCAGCGCGTCGTCAAAGGTTAAACCTATAACACCCCTATTTTTTACTTGTTAACGTACAAACAGCCACACACTTAACTGTCCATTAAAGACAGAAGTGAGAAAACGTAGAAAGAGATAAATATACATTTTACATAAGAATCTTATGTGCACGACAGAGACAGTTTCTCTCTGTTTATCTTCATTGGTCACTCAGCTGTGTGGGCGATTGTACTATCTTTCGTTGATACAACTATACATACATACAGACTTTCACGCCTTCATTCCCAGAGTGGGGTGGGCAGAGCTACAGAATTACCAACAACTCTAAAAACTTGTTGATGACTCTGTAACCACAATTTGCACAATTAGGCTAAGATGTTTAACAGTGTACTTATATTAGTGACAGGTAGCAAGCCCATCGCCTAACAGTACTAGAAGCCTTTATTCCCTAAGTCACCTCTTACGACTTCCACGGGAAGATATGGAGTGGCACTATTCTAACCCGGCAACCACACGGCACGGATACAACTATTATAACAGCTATTATATTCAACTAATGTCAACCGACAGAAAATCTCTCATTTATTGTTCAGTGGCAGCGGCAGAGGTCGATGAGGTGGTATTAATATGTCAGGTCGGGAACGCGGCGTCCGCGGCCGCCAGCGTGCGGGATTGGCAAGTTGAGCGCAGACTTAAAGGAGTTGCGACTCTGTCTCCACTGTCAACCGGCATTACTCGTTATCGGCACTAACTTTATTTTTGAACTTATATCTACTCGTAGCCACATTCTGCAGACCTTATTCTACTATGCAAAACCATATAGCCTTTGACATGTTGTCGTAACTCGGCCGCCATTACTGTAAAGTAACAGGGGACCGATTTTTGACTTTCGAAAGTTTTCCTCGAAACTGACAATAAACAATGAAATGGTATTTTTGACTTGCGAGCGACAGAAAATATGAACACGTGTGGTCCGTGGCATTCGTTATGAATTCTATCAATAGAAAGTATCATTTGACATCTTTCAAACCTGTTGGGTACGTATGCCGGGAAGTACACGAAGCATAAACAAACCTAGCACAATGCCATAGATATCCACACACGAGAAAGTGTTTCATTTTTCCTACATTTATTATAACCAGACAAGAATTTGTAAAATAAGCGTAAAAAAATCTCATTGGCACTGAAATATTAAATTGCTTGTTATGATTTCATCTTTTGTTAGCTTCACACATTTATTCGCAATTAAAATATTTCAAAAAAAACCGGTAAAACATCGACTTTCTGCGTATAATAAAACAAGTTCCAACTTAACAATACTATACGACCATTCGAAAATAAATCGTGAAAGATTTTCGCATTCGAATATTTTCTACCGCTCGATTTTAAAATCGAGCGCTCGAAAGTCAAAAATCGGTCCCCAGAGCTATCGCAACGTTTTAGACAGACCTTCTTTTACAGAGATTCAATTCCTCGCACAATACGTACATACAATTTAAATGTAACAGAGTGAGAAATAATGTTCATCATCATCGGTCTGACTACTCGGTTAGCCAATAGTGACCTTGCCTACGAACCTAGCACTCGCAGGTTTGGTTTCCTTTGGTTCCTAAATATTTGTGTGATGAGTAGGGTTGGGAGTTTTGGTGGCAAATCGTGGTTCTAGAATCCATGGAGTCGCTATTTCCTAATTATTATAATACATACCACTTTGATTTTGACCTTCAGTATGATTTGTTAGATCATTCTCCCGAACTCATTATTTCTTCGTAGTAATTTTTCCATTCGCATTTTTCCCCGAACGCGATATTACCAGTCGCCTTTTTTCCTGCGGCAGTTTATATTCACAGTCGTGTTTTTCCGCTTGCGAGTTTTATCCAGTCGCTTCTTTTCCTACCACCATATTTTCACGGTCGTGTTTTTCCCGTTCCAATTTGTCGAAGATACAGAGTCGACGGAGCTCCGCTACCGCGGAGCTCTTATTTCTGGGTGGTTTGGCCCTCCGGGCCTGATGCAAAACTAACATAACCTAAACCTACCTACGAATTACGATGTAGATACTTTTGGGAAAAGTGCGACTGAGATAGAAATCGAACGGGAAAAAAACCGACTGGGAAAAAAGTCGAACAACAAAAAAAGCGACTGTAATAAAATCGAATGGTGAAAAATAAAATTAGGTAATATCGCGTTCGGGGAAAAATGCGAACGGAAAATTTAATACAAAGAAATAATGAGTTCGGGAGAATGATTTAACAAACCTTCAGTATTTTATAATATTTCAAAACTCATTTACTTATTTATACCGCTAAACCAAGTTAAATGAATTTTGGTATGGAGGA
Source organism: Acleris emargana (assembly GCA_927399475.2). Lineage (NCBI taxonomy): Eukaryota > Metazoa > Arthropoda > Insecta > Lepidoptera > Tortricidae > Acleris > Acleris emargana. Next base: position 1,409,152 of record OV656846.1, read on the forward strand.
TACAATACAATACAATACAATACAAATACTCTTTATTGAACACCAAAAGAAAACAAAACACGGAACAGTACATTACCTCTTTGGAAAGCGTTACAATTACAAAGAAGCAAAAATTAGTAGGTTTGGAATAACCGAACTAAAAATATATTTAGTTCATTTTGTAATATGACCATACTGAAGATCAAAATCGAAGTGTCATGTAATATAATAATTAGGAAATAGCGACTCCATGGGGTCTAGAACCACGATATACCGCCAAAAGTCCTAAACCTAGTGATGAGAGAGAGTATTTTCCCTGAGTTTGGCGTGTTTTCTATCGTTGCCTAGTAACCCTAGTGAAAGCCTAGAGCTTAGTTCGGGATTAGGCCAAGGTGTGTAAGCTTGTTTAAGTCATCCGTGAATCCGTTCTCCACCGGGTGCCCTACGGGCACGCGCCCCCGCGGCCTCGAGCGGCGGCACTTCATTAAAACTTGTGCAGGCTACCACTTACAAAACACGCCAGGCGTACCGATTAAGTACGCGACATTTATTCCTACAACAGTTCCGAAATGTTCCGGCGACGACAAATCACTCGTAAGTCTGCTAGGGCTGTTTAAGGGTCTATAGGTGTCAGTAAAAGTGATAAAGTTTGTAAAATATTTATTATTAAGTTGCTGGAACGAGCAAGTCGAATTCCACTATAACTCTTTGGTAGGCTTTGTTACAAACGTCTAGTTCCGCAAGCAGATGCGTTCAACAACTAAAAAAGTTTAAAGTGAACTGCAAGCCATTTTGAGTTCGATTTACGTGAAAATCGAGTCGCTTATGAGTGATAACTGATAAGATTAACGCAAGACCTGCTTAGTTACAAGGATATGAAATACATATACGAATTCAGACTCTGACTCTGTGAAGACCAGATGCACAATCAAAAACATTATTATTAATTTTTATTAATTACACCACAAAATAATATACAGTATATTGTTGATCGGCCGATCGAGCGAGTTCGTCCACAGAAGCGAGCCTACCTAATGGGGAATATGCTGGCCCTAACACGACGTTTGTACGCTAGGACGAGACAACTTGAACTCGCCTGTTAATAATTCATCCGCCGAGTTGATTTGAGTTTCCACTCCAACATATTTCTAATCCATCGATCTACAGACCGCTTTGGCACTTGAAAATCCAGCACCTAAAGAGTAGTTAAGTGGAGAGATACATTATATAACTTCGAACCTTAGGGATACTGTAATTGTTATTATATAATGTTGCTTTTTTAATAACCACATCAATTCGGATAGTACAGTCAGCTGCAGAGAAAAGGATACCCCACTTCCTGGTAAGTGGTTAGAATTAAATGATTTTGAGTTTATGTGTAGACAATAGTAAAATCTTCAATTCACTGAAAAATCATATAAATTTAACCACAGGTTTTTGAAAAAAATCAATCCTTACCAGGAGGGGGGTAACCTTTTCTCTGCAGCTGACTGTACTATATTCAAGAACCACCAAGAGCTTAGATGAATGTCAAATTATCTCAGTTCACAAAACTCGACCAAACTTGGCCAACGTCCCTCATCCGTACAGCACGGTTTTAGGTTTTTTTAGAGGTTGATTAATTAGGGTTCATACTGAGGCAAAGAAAGTTTTTAAGGGAAGATTAAAAATAAGGTCCGAGCTTTACTTGGTACCCTTGACAGTTTTACCCTTTTGGAAGACATATTAAAATCTTACACTTACATTAACTCTCTGACTGCACTTTTTTCTTATATATTCATAAACTGCATCGAGACTAATCTAACGAATTCAATCATGGTAGCTCTAAGTTAAGTATAAAGGAGTTGTTGTGCCTACTATCCTAATAGCATCAGATCAGCTGTTAGGGGCTGTATTAATAAACTCATCTTGACTGAGATGCCCGTCACAAGATACGTTAAAGTAAACGTCAAGCCATAGAAAACTGTCATTTTTGACGCATCTTGAGACTGGCATTAAAATCGAGATCAGTTTATTAATACGGGCCTTAGACTCCACAAAGCTGCACTGCAATTCTACTTAAGTACGCATAATATCAGCTCAATTGAACACCAGGAATTCAATTTGACTTGAAAGATTAAATTACAAACACGTAAATCTTCACACAAAAGGCACTCCTCGACGTTTCTTTAAACATTACCTTCCCACGTATATTTAATTGTCTATGAAAACCTAAGCAAATTCATAAAACCGTTCCCAAAGCTGCCCAAGAGCCGGCTATCGGATTACCTATTACGCCGGCGTTTAATATAAAGTGGCGATTTTCCAAATTTCATCAAGCGAAACGGTGGAGGATTTTTCTCAAATTAAACTTGAAGATGGGCAAACAACGCGACCGTTCGGTGAATTAATCTGTGCGATCAAACAATCGAAACTTAAATTAAGTTGGCAGTGGAGACTGGGTTTTGGACGATTATTTGGAGCCTTTGGGCTGGTAGTTTCCGGATTGTTACCATCATCTTACACTGCCGCCATAACACTGTGTCCGCGCTGTTGCTTCGGGTAGGCAAATGTCAACGGGTCTCAGAGGTTGCTTACCACTAAGTGGTAACTACCAATCATCACCACCATCATCATCATCATCATCATTTCAGGCGAAAGACGTCCACTGCTGGTTGGTGGTTACAGAATTTCCATTCCCATTTTTAACCGATCTTAATTTTTCACAGTCGTTTTTTTTCACGGGTTGTTTTTCCCTGACGTATTATTACCATTCCAGAAATGAATTTGATAAGTGTCACGCAGCTCTTATTCTTGTGCGGTTTGGCCGTTCGGGCTGCAAAACTGACTGCCTTTCTTTTTCCTAAATTATAAGTGGAAAAAATTGCAAATGTGAGAAATTCGAATAGGAAAATATGCGATTGGAAAAATTTAAATTTAAAAAAAAATGGGAATGGAAATTCTGTAACCAAAATACATTTTGATTTTCGGGAATTATGGCAACGATCGTATTTACAATCGTATCTTTTAATACAAAGTTAGACGTGTGCGTGCGTAGTGCGCTGCTGTCAATTCCGACTTGTTGCGTTGACTGCTAACTACAAAAACCGTCACCTAACTGACTCACTTCTACTTATGTAGTTATGTATATTCGCTGCATTCACTTGGTGTTTCAGCAACTCGCTGTCGCAGAGGAATAAGGAGAAAATGCGATCGGAGGGCCTTTTAAAATTTCACCCTGTCGCAGCCTCCCTCGCTCCACTCGTGCTGGGCGGAAGTGACGCGCCCGTTATATCACTCGTGAGCTTTCAAACTTCACCGGTTCTGATATGTTGGTGAAAAGTAAAGTTTTAAGACTTAAAATAAAATTGGAATATTAAGGAAAAATTAAGGATACGTTTACTTTCCTGCTTTTGATACCTATGCTGTTTTAAACGCAGGTAATTTTTTAGCCCCCCCCCCCTACTCTCGGATTACAGGCGTGAAGGTAACGTAACGTAAGTTTATGCGTTTCATTTTTACTCCTTACGAACATTCGACGCATCCATGTTATGCATAAAGATTATTCGACCAACTAAACCTATACGCAATGATTTGTGCGAAACAGTACTATGCCATAGCGTCGGTGAAACTGCAAAACCGCGTATGTAACATTTTTAATAAGGAGTAAAATGCACCTTTTTAATACGACAGTAAGGTTTATTTTGCTCTATCATAAAGTTAGTTACGCGGTTTATCAGTATCACAAACGATATGAAATCACTAATGCTTAAAATTATGCTTTATACAATGATTCCGATGAAATCTACCAATCAAAGGGGGCCTACTGATAATATTCAGACATATCCGCGCCTAAGTCAAGAAAACGAAAACCATTCCGAAGGTATATCAGATTGTACATGCTGAGTCATGTAAACAGTAACATCCGACCATTTATTATTGTAATCCAGCCTGTGCAAGCAGGGTGACGGCTGACAGGGCGACATGTAGGGAGACGGGATCGACTGTATACATGGTTAAAAGGTTTATTTTGGAACTATTAGCTATGGATTTTTATATAGGTAGTTAAGCAAAACTGAACCTAAAGAGTAAATTCGAATATATTTTAAGTGACTCTTTTGTATTGTGAAACGAAAAATTGTCACACGGTTATGGCTAATTTTTGTTACACATCATATTATGGTTAGTTTCGAATCCCAAAGGAAAAAAGATACGTATTTTAATTGAGCCCTAGCGGTTTTTTTTTTAAATTATTTCTTCTGCTTTATTTTTAAATTAAGATTTGATTACTACGGTTTACGATTGATTACGATTAAATGTCAGTTCAACCAACACTAACGTAATTGCACAAAAGATCCTACAGGGTGGAGTGATAATCAGCATAGTTGTCTCGAAAGTAATCGCCTATTTCATCCGCCATTACGTGGAACCGTCCGCAAATCGTCCCGATTATTCCTTCAGTCGCACAGGGTCGCCTCCCGGACTGTTGACTCCGGTATGAATATTGTATGGCCCCTCCCCACCCCCCTGGAACAGGCAAGTTTGCTCGCTCATTATTATTTCAATCTGCTAGACTGCACGAGAGCCACGAAGCCTTAGGGCGTTAGGATTTAAAATTATCAAATGACTATGATTATATCTAATATTTAAAAAAACAAATAATGCATTTTGACTGCAATAATGACTGACTCTTCGTTTTATTTATTAATTTCTGATTCCACAAAACATTTGTGCGCTCGCATGCCGGATTTTTATATACACTGTTTAACTTTAATTACAGTATTCTAGCAATTAAATTAATTAGATTTAGGTTAATAAGTAATAAAAGGCTTTCGGATCTGGACCAAGATCGAAGATACACACCGGCCCGACAATAAAAATATATCCCTCGTCATCAGTTCACCTAAACGTGTTAACATTAAAATCATCAGTTTCTCTTCTTACCTCTGTCTTATTCAAAATCTCATCCATTATGTGTTGTATATAGTCGACATAATGTACCTACCACTGTAGAACCATGTTTCAATAAGGGGACGTATTTAACGCCGCACAACCCAAGTTTGGGCTACGTGGTCGGTCAATGCCACAGGGTTGTACACGAATCCACTTTGTTGACAATAGCATCATTGTCAGCTCCTTCGAACGGCGGGACAAACTCGCGACGGGACCCGATTCGGAGAAACCTTTTTGGGGTCCATGAAATTTACATCATCCCAATATGTTCACACTTGTACTGGCTGGTGAGAAAACGGCCACGAAACACACGAGAAAGTTCATTAGTGTGTAAATGTCACATTCAGAATCAGTGAATGACGATAAAGACTCTTTAGTGTCAATTTTCCATACAAAAGTTTGAAAAAAGAACGAGTTAAATATCTCTAATATATCTCTTATAGCGCTAAGTATACGGATAGATGAATCATCAATTTGACAGAGAACGGGACGGTCTGTTTGAGTTAGTCACGTGTGGCTTAACGGTTACAACGATCGACCACCAAATCAGAATTCAATGCGGCCTGTACTAGGATGATGTGACGTGATACAGGGTTTGGTAAATGAACAGTGTGACTTTAAGTGCTCAAATCCATTAATGACAATTAAAAAAACAGATCATGTTAATGTATAGTAAGTAAAAAATATTTTTAAATCTCCCGAAAATAAAGTAGACACCCAGTATACGTGTACGTTTTACGTTGTCTAGAAACGCAACACAAGACAAGCCTAGCTTAGTTTGGAACTAGATAAATTTGTATGAGAGAATACCCTGACTTTAAAGTTATAGGTACTCCAGTTTATTGAAACATTAAACAAGCATTACACAAACGACACACTTCCAGCGAATCAATTTTAAAGGGAGAGAAGAGAGAAGAAGAGAAAGAGAGAGAAAATAAATCGCATCCGAATTGTCTCAATCAACCTCAAAACATGATTCAACCGTTTCACGTACATTTTCGAATGATAATTTCGAGTGTTTGCTCCCGCTGGGACTTTTCTGCCTAAAACAAAGGAAGCATAACGGAAATTTTCTTCTGTATCTGATTTTGTATCGTTCACGGTGTTACTGAGATGAATAATTAAATACGGCACTGCCACACGCCGAGCTTAATGGAGTCAACCATTAAAACATTTATTGTGTTTTTGTGTTCAGTATTCGACGAAAAATCACTGAATTTTGGATATTTTTACCACTGTCACAAGTTTGGATGGATGGATGGATGTGTGCACCTTTAATCCAGAAATAAATGACTGCTCCCAGTGGGATGGCAAAACGAATTCTACGCGGAAGGAGTCGCAGGTAGAAGCTGTATTATAAATGTGAAAGTGTGTTTGTTTTTTCGTTCTGTCTTCACGGTTCGACGCCTCAACCGATTGACATGAAGAGCACATATAGCCCGGAGACTAATAAAGAGACTCTTTATGCCGGGAAATGAATTATTAACAAAATCAGCCAGTTCCTGATTAGAGGTATCCAACCTTTAATTTCGTTAGATGAACGACTTATCAGATTTCAGAATGAATTGTTTAAAAAAAATTACAATATATACTAGGGTGGATCAAAAAGTACCCGTGTTAAAAATGAAGACGCATATATATATTTTTTTTTTATTTTTTTTTTCTACGTAATCTCCTTCTAGGTCCTTACACTTGTCCCAGCGTTTCGGCTACTTCTTTAACTCCTCCAAAAGTAGGATTTGTCAAACCCTTCAAAATACGCTTCTGTCTCAGCTATAACCTCCTCCTTTGACCTGAATCTCTTTCCCCCGAGCCATGTTTTTATATTGGGGAACGGAAAAAAGTCACAGGGAGCCAGTTCCGGTAAGTAAGGCGGCTTTGGCAGCAATTCGTAACGTAGTTGGGTTAGTATGGCAGTGACAATTTTAGATGAATGTGCTGGTGCGTTGTCATGATGGAACAACACTTTCTTCTTTGCCAAATGGGGCCGTGTCTCCTTTTTTTTATCAAACTAGTCCAATAACTCACTAAATTACGGCCCTGTGATAGTTTTCCCTTTTTGTAAGAATCTATAGGGATTATTCCCTTACTATCCCAAAAAATCGTGGCCATGACTTTTCCTGCTGATGGGACCGTTCTTGCCTTCTTTGGAGCAGATTCATTAGAAAAAAAAACCACTGTTTAGACTGCCGCTTGGTCTCAGGTGTATAATAATGGATCCAGGTTTCATCAACAGTAACGACACGACGGAAAAACTCCTGCGAAATTCGCTCAATCAAGCCCAAACACTCCGTCGACGTTGACAGCCGTAACCGCTTATTTTCATCCGTGAGTAATCGCGGCACCCATCGGGCGGACACTTTTTTCATATTTAATTTATCTTGTATTATAATAATTGCTGTTCCGTACGACACCCCCGCAGCCTCTGCTAATTCGCGCACTTTGGTACGTCGATCGGTGACCATTTTTTTTAAACTTTTGGCACTACTTCTTCGGTAACCACGTCTTCCGGGCGCCCTGGGCAGTCCTCGTCAAAAACAAATGTAAAACCTCGTTTAAATTCATTAAACCAATATCTCACCATTGCCATAGACGGCGAAAGACCTCCGTAGACAGCATCTTACTTAAATTTTATTTGTTCGCATGTTTTCCCATCCAAAAATAAGAAGCGAATTACGGAACGATATTGCTCTTTCTAAATTTCGTACGAAAAACAAAACAATTAGATAGACAATTAACAATTTTCAATATTTTTATTTGATAAAGTCATTACTACACGACGGTAATGTCAACTTTCCTAAGTAACGCCACCTGCCATCAAACACGGGTACTATTTGATCCACCCTCGTAATATGATGGTGTCTAAATAAATTAATTGACTCGCGAGTAACACCTACCTACTTCCGAATAAGTCGAAAAAAAGATTTAAAAAAAGATAAAAGATGTTTATTCAGTAAGTAGGACGCACGGGCTCTTTTACACATGCTGCATGCTGAGAAGGAATGCCGCAAGCAAGAAAGTCAAAAATTTTAAATTATATTTTGCCATTTTATATAGGAATTATGTACACAAGTTAACAAACCTGCTTTTCCGCCAATGTGGCTGAATTTAATATAACCAATTGAACCCAGATGAACCCGTGGCTAATGAATAATCGGCAATATTTAACGAGTGCTTTAGTTTATTAACGGCTGAAATGTTAATCACGCGGTGAATATGTTACTCGGGCCATTAATAATGTACCGACGGAAATACGATTAATAATCGGTCCCGTAAATACTCGTGCGTGAGTATTTGTCGACAAAAACGGCCATAAACAGAAACAGGGTTTGATTTAGTGGTTTCGAAATGGTTCGGGAACACGAACTTTTCCAATTTATTTTAAAACGTTAAACGTGTCGGCGTTTTAGTATAATCGTTTCTTGATCATCTAAGGTATTCATATAAATAGATAAATACATTTTAAATATGACTTATAAAGAGAAAGTGATAAATTATGTAGCTTTGTGTGTATGTGTACGATTATCTCCACACAACCTAACCACTAAACCACAGCACTTTTGAACAAAAAACTTGCACCATTTTAAAGGTAATAGGTACATTACATCAAATGGATACAGAATAGGTATATGTATATGGGTATAGCATGGGTGTATTTTTTAGTCCTTTTTTCTCTCTCGCAAGGTTTTGGTGTGTTTTCCTGCGGAAACTACGCAGATTACTTGTTTTTTTTTTTATTTAATATTTAATATTTATAGATTTATATAATGCTAGACTAAGTATAGCATTGTAATATTAAATATATTTAAAAAATGACTGACTGCCGAGTTTCTTGCGGCATTTCTTCTCAGCAGTGGTCTCCTCTTGTGAAGCGCTGGTAGATTCTTGACGTGTAAAAGTGCCCGTGCGGCCTACTTCCTGAATAAATGTCTTTATCTTTATATTATGCTTGATTTCCATTGTTCCAGAAAAAGCATGCCAGTAGTACATAGCGTCGTTACAATAGCTCTCGCCTCAAACGTGAAAACCAACGTCAATGTAGATACTTCTACTAGCATACTTTTGATGGACCAATGTAAATCAGTCACATGTTTATTATCCACCCGGGCAAAGTCGTGACCAGCCGCTATAGATACCGCACATAATTCACAGAAGATTTTCAAATTTTGTTTTACAATTAAGTTTCATGTACATAATAAATAATAAATATCATGGGGACAATGTCACACCAATTGACCTAGTCCCAAACTAAGCTCTAGGCTTGTAGCTACTATGGGTACTAGACAACGATATAAATACTTATATAGAGAAATATATAATTAAATACATAGTAAACATCCATGACTCAGGAACAAATATTCGCGCTCATCACACAAATATCTGTCCTTACCGGGATTTGAACCCAGGACCGCTTGCTTCGTAGGCAGGCTCACTACCAACTAGGCCAGCGCGTCGGCATGAATTTCGGTTAGTTCAATATTAAAATGTTCATCTCAAATCGCCACAGAAATGATAACAGAGGAAGGATTATTCAAAAGTACTAACCCGACCAAATTATGTAATTCCACGCAACACCTAATTAAACAATCCTAAAATAACATACAACTGTATCCCTCCTTTCATATTTTCGTATTTCGTATCAAGCCTTTGTCTGAATACTCTACTAAAGCAGTCGGACGAGAGGCGTGCATATTGCGCGAGTTTCGGAGGGAGGATTTTAAGTCTAGTGTCGACTGCGATTGCTTTCAGCGTTTTGTAAAGGATCATTTGTGCATTCGTTTTGCTGCAGAGGTTCGATAACAGAACAGCGTCTTTGTAGGCTTTCCTTATTATGAAGGGTTTTGAAAACTTTGATATGTTTCTGTAAATTCCAAAAAATGGCACGGCAGTTAACTTATTGTTGATGAATGTACCTAATTGTTGAATATCTTCATCAATGATGACATCATGTCAGCCGAAAGAAGTCCACTGCTGGACATAGGCCTCCCCCAAGGCTCTCCACTCAGACCGGTCTTGTGCTTCTCGCATCCACCGCGTTCCTTCAATCCTTACAAGATCGTCACTCCATCTTGTTGGAGGCCTACCTACAGCTCGTCTCCCGGTCCTCGGATGCCACCCTTGTAAATATTACCCTTAACGAATTACTAAAAAAACGGGCAAATACGTTGATTCTTAATGATTCTAATTATGTAAGACACCACTGAAAAACTTTTGAAATAAAATATGAAATTAATGAAGTTTTGTGACATGGATATAGGGGAAAATTATAAAAATTTAAAACAATGAATACCTCCGAAATCAGTAAAAATCCCTGAACATACATGGGGTGAATTCGATGTCTAGACTCACTCCTCTTTTTACACCCTGTATAACCCGAAAAAGCCAACGGAAGAATATGATAGTGAAATTGAATACTGTGTAAAGAACTTTGGTAATGATAACACGATGAACCTACTCCGAAATGTTACTAAACTTAACAGGTAATACAAACATTCCCCCCCCCCCCCCCCAACTTCAGGGGAGGCATCTTCAGTCGCCGGTCCGTCTGGCGCGGAACTTTGCGATTCAAATCTTCTAGCGTAATGGCGTGGCGATACGCTTGCCTTTATCGTTATTGTAAAATGGAAGTTGCTCAGTACTTGTTTAGGTGCCATTTAGGTTTGCACTCATAGGATCGCCGTCTAAAGATTGCAGTCTTGAGAGTGCGAATGTCTATTGGGTTTTGATCATTTAGGTACAGTTAACGTCAAAAGTAAGTGATCAAAATTAACATTTCAAAAAATGTTCAAGCATGACTTTAGGACCTTGTCTATTTAAAGCCATGTTTGAATTGTCACATATGGCTGAAAAACTGCCGCAACTAATAACATAGACTCACATAGTAAAATAAAGTGGAAAAAAACAACAATATTATAAAGCAATTTAGATCTAGATTGCCCGAATAAAAACGCAAATGAAAATATAAGTGGTGATTTATGTTTTAATAAAACAACCAAAGCCACTTTAAATAAAAAATGAGCGAAGAAATAAGTTTTTTCACAGCTCATTCGTGCATGAGTTATACTTAAGATCGAGAGATAGCCAAGTTATGCTTGAGTAAACACTTAAATCGGCTATCTATTGGATCTCGAATAATCTCAGATTTTGATATTTTTAGCAGAGATTCTTATTGGAATGGAACTGATATCTTTCGAAGAACTTTTTTCGCAAAATAGAGTGAAGATTGAATATTAAACTTTAAACTGCATCGTTTATTGGAAAACTAAGGAGTGAAAATGTATTATTGTTCAATATCAACTTAACAACAGTTTGCAAACTAGTTTCTGCCCGCGAATTTGTCCGCATAGATTTAAGGATTTAAGGAACACACAAACCTTCGCATCCAAACAATATTAGAAATGTGAAAGTTTGGATGTTTGTTACGCAATCACGCCAGAACGGACGAACGGATCTGGATGAACTTAGGCACAAAGATAGATTAAAGTCTGGAATAGCACATAGGCTACCTACTTATAATAACAAATTAAAAATAAAAATAGTTATTTACTTAGGCCTTAATCCAAATACGTAAAAACACATAAAAAAATACTGTATAATTATTATTAAGCAGGCACAAAGACAAAATAATTAAATTAAGTTCATATAATAAAAATATATTACTCACGTCAAAAAATATTGCTGAGATTGAATTGTGAAAATTGAGACATAAGTTAATTTTATGTATAGGTATTTCATTGTTTAAAAGCTATAGTTTAAGTTTTAAAATCCGAGGGAATATTGATAAATGACTTTTACGCGGACGGAGTCACGTGCAAAAGTAAGTTTATAATATATGTAAGATTGTTGCCATAACAGTGTTAGAGCTAGCTTTATCCAACTGAAATCGACTTTCCACCTACAATATTATTTCTGTAACAGTCACGAAATGTTAAAAATAACCCCTACATTAGAGTGGAAATGCAAGCCAAGCTCAATGCCAGCCGGGCGGCCATAAACTAGGTATGATTCGGGGCTCGGTCGCGTGCGCCAAGGGCAGACGGAATTTAGAATCCATAGCGATTGATTTATATGACGTTCGGTAAATGCAGTGGAACTGATCGATGCGGGAGGAGTATCAACAAACAAGTTTAACAGCGGTGTAAAGCCTGGGTGAAAAGGTTATAAGTCCTCTGAATATCAAGTGAAAAAGGGGTTTAAGTGTAGTATACTATAATAAGGTTTATGGGTCATACGCAGAGTTAGGTTCGCGTCTTTCGTTAAACATATTTTTCCTACTCCTGTACTTTTATCTGTCATTTATATAGTCACGAACACTAATATAAGAATATAGATAATATGTCCGCAGAACATTCCGTAGAAAAGTCTATCTAGTCTATTCCCCTTAACAGCACTTGTGCTTTTTTGAGCCAAAACGATATGCCTAGCTGCCAAAGGTTACACCTAGGTTAATTTGACCAATCAAAATACTTCACCAAATTAAACCACCAATCACAATACACATTGACAGTCAATCGGAACGTTAGGTTCTTTTTGGTATGTAAACTCTTTTACTACTTTAACTCTTTAAAAAAACCATTTTATTTGGTATCAACCAACCAGAACGCAGCTATATTAAAATCGACCAATCAGGTAAAAGAATTCATTTCTCAAATCATTAGGTGTTTTTTAGTCCCTATTTCACAAGTTAAATCGATTGTGCAACTTTTTTTTAAAATATGAAACCTGGCAAGTGCACATCAATTTAAAAACAAAGTTAACCATAGACACATATTTTGTTGTTTTCGAATGTTTCTCGCTCGTTTGTTGTTCTGTGCTTCGTTCGTTCGTATTCTAACCTAGGTATATTAATTTAATTTTGCATTTTATTTGAAACCTAGTCGTAGAAAAAGTATTGTATGCAACGGTGTATAACTACGTCAAAAAATACTCGTGGCGTCTTGCTTTACGATGTTCGCCTGCGGCTCACATCGTAACCACACCACTCGTCTTTTTTGACCTCTCTTATACAACTGTTGCATAAACTACTATTATATGCACACAAGCCTTTAACTATTGACCACAGGAGAGACAACTTTTGTTTTTTGTGTGCGCTTGACCCTTATTTTTGTTTTGGATACACATTTTTGGAGCCGTCGTCATTTTATATCTTATACAATCGGTTTCAATGGTTTTTTTTTGAGTTTTTAATCCGCCAGTTTCTAGTTTAATAAAAAAAAGTGTCCAGTACGCTAAAACTAATCTAACGACACCCCCTACTTATAAATAGAGGCATTGTTCTACTTGTTAAAGCCATATTGCTTTTGACATGTTACCGTATTGTCAACGTTACGATATCTCATTATTTTCTTGACAGTACCTTATGGCGGCCAAGTTAAAAACAATACTATTGTACATCTCAAAATTGGTTTAGTTTTACTAAGGAGAATAGAATTATAGAACAAACACATTACCTCTCCTTCGACGGTCGAGTGAAAACAGGAGTGTTAAGGACATCTTTAAAGAAAAGAAAGAAAGATAAACATTTATTCGTGACATACATAACAAAGAACAGATTGACAAATACAAGAAGAAACTAGCCAAGAAATGGTCCCAACTCAGCGTAATGCTGGCATTAAAGTCAGCGCTGGTCTTCCGTTGGAACCATCAGGTGAAAACGACGGAAGGTTACACACACATAATAATTTGAACACAAAACATAAGTAATAAAACAAGAAATAAAACAAAAAAAAATCCTAAATTCTGAGTTTCGCTAAACGTTTTCAATGCCCGTCCTTAAATGGCGGAAAGGGCGACAGTCCCTTAGCCTTACATGACATGGAGCAAGCAGAGAAAACCGACATGACTTATTTTATCTATGACAGCGTCTTTGACTTAAGAATACTTTGTCGAGGTGGTTCGCTTGGGTTGAGCACTTAGTTATCAGTTCTGAAACCCGGTCAAGCGGATCTTTCTCACTTTTAGTTGTTCCATCAAGTTCTAAATTATGCTGCGTTCTTACTTTGGATGTTTTAAAACTTGATACGTAACTGTCAGTTCGTAACTCAAGATATAACTAGTCATTTCGTCGGTGAAACTGGGAAACCGCGTAAGTAACATTTTAAATAAGGAGCAAAATGCACCTTTTTAATAAGACAATAAGGTTTATTTTGCTCTATCATAAATTTGTTAGTTACGCGGTTAACTATGCTGAAATTGTACACTTTTAGACGTTCGAATGGTGATCCGAAAACAGGTATCCTAGGAGACGTGAAATTTGAAACATCTGCGGGGTTATTATGACAGCTACGAGTATGCAGTTCATTATACGATGAGAGAATAGGACCGAGCTATATGACTGCTATAGCTTTATCCTTTACGCTCGCCGAAAAATGTACTGCATAGTTATGTTTTTTAAACGAGGACATAAAGCAATGTAATAATCAGGGATCGGAAATTCGGATCGATATTTACCTATACTTTCGCACCGGCTTTGTTGTTCAGTTGTATGGAGGCGGACTCAATCGTAGAATTCATTACTAAAATTTCTGGGATTTCAAAATAAATAAATTGCACCGGCATTAGTTCATAATCAATTATTAATATTAATTGTTTGAAGTTATTTTTCATGTATTGATTTACCAAATGTTATTTAATTTACCTGTAACTCATTAACCTAACGAATTTATAGGAGCAAAAATGAATGTTTTATCCTGTATGTAAAGTAATTATTATATTAAATTTTTGTAGAATCCCAGAATCCCGGAACTTATATTATTAAAATAATATTTTTAAGAAGCCGACGCCATGTTTGCCTATCTTTTTCCGGGATTTTGCCAACTTTAGGTAAATATCGATCCGAATTTCCGATCCCTGGTAATAATATAAATGACTTTTCTTGGAAATTAAAATCCTACTTGATTACTCGACCATTTTATAAGATAAATTAATATTTTGATAAATTGTATGAATAAATAATAATAGTTTTAAGTTAGATTAAGATTTTGCATGCCAAATGTGGCAGAGCATACCTTCATGTACTGAAATCCTACTGACATGTATGTATATACACCGTGTTTTTATTGATTTACGATAACTTTAAGGGAACGTTCTTTAGGTCAAATAAAGTTAATTTCCCGAAGACAGACAAATGATAACTGTAACGGTTTTAAAGATATTTAATGTTTAAATTTAATCAGTTAATCACGTTGAACTGGTCTAAAAGGCTCTTAACTGTCTGTGTATGTCACGTCAACATTGACGTACGTGACACTGACTATGAGTTAACTCTAAAGGTCTTTTTAGAATGACCAAAGATACAACATTTAATTACTTTGTTCTAAACAGAAAAAAAATGTATTTTTGCAATATTTAAAAATCTAATCTACCACTTAGTTTCTATGGATGTACCTAGTAATATGCCGAAGTTATCGTAAATCAAAAAAAACACGGTGTATATTTAAAACACCTGTGTATGTTCTTGCAAAATAAATAATTTCAATTTCAATAATAACCCCCCTGTTCGGAATAAATGGCGTTAAGTCATATGCAGTATTAAAATTAATGCTTATTTCATCTATTGTAGTATTCAGATCAAAATAACACAATAAATAAATATAAAATATACTCGGTGATACTGCAAAATCGCGTAACTAACAAATTTATGATAAAGCAAAATAAACCTTACTGACATATTATACAGGTCCATTTTTCTCCTTATTAAAAATGTTATGTTTTTGCCGTGTGGTTGCCGGGTTAGAATAGTGCCACTCCATGTCTTCCCGTGGATGTCGTAAGAGGCGACTAAGGGAATATAGGCTTGTAGTACTGTTAGGCGATGGGCTTGCAACCTGTCACTAATACACTGGGAAACATCTTAGCCTACTTGTGCAGAATGTGGTTACAGAATTATCCAGAAGTTTTAAGACTTGTTGGTAATTTTTTTAGCTCTGCCTACCCCATTCTGGGAATGAAGGCGTGAGTTTATGTATGTATGTATGTAAAAATTTACTTACGCGGTTATGCAGTTTTACCGACGATATAATATCAGAGAACAAAGTCACACCAGTTGACCTACTGTCTATTTAATCTAAGATGAGTACTGTGGCAGCCGTATTTCGTAATTTCAATCACTTACTGTGCTCACATGGGAGGTACTTAAAAATAGGCGATTAATTATTCCCGAACGGCGTCGCTAGGTGTGTACAAATGAATGGTCCACATTAGTAACTTTTTGAGATATCGCGATTTAAAAGTTAGGAACTATGTCATTTTGTACGTAATTTTCGTTTTTTTTTTTGAAAGTGAAAAGATACAAGTTATATGAAGATTTATATCTGAATCTGAGTGGTAGGTAATAGTGTTACAGATTAATCTCTAATACTGTTATTTTTAGTACCAGTGGCGACATCTTTGGACAACAGGAGGTAACACTTCGACTTCTCGCTAAAGGTTTAGTAAGCTATTTCTTCTGCATTTTTATTAAATGTCTGTTATATCTTTAGGAAATCGTTTTTAGCGATATTATTTATAATTAGATATTGTTAAAATCTGTTTCTTCTTATTTTAACTTAATCTAAACATCTGATCGAATCATCAATCGATATGTTTAACTCTAGGTTTGGTTATGGACGCATGTCTATGGTAGGAGCGACTTGGATTTAGCTTGTCACTCTCGCAACCGCTACAGATATGTAAGCACGTAGAACTTACTCTGTGTGTGGTAGTCACGCTACGGCCGTATGGCCATCTTTTAACTTAGCTTCTTAATGCGCAATGCATCCTTGTGATATCTGGTGATTTTTCATAAGGAACATGTGAAATCTAAGAGGGGACGTTTACTAAACTTAAGGCGAACATCGTTTAACGCATGGTAAAGTCGCCGCAGCTTTAGAACTTCTATAACCGGCCAAAACAGCCGGTGCTATGCTATGCTATGCTATGCTCTGCTCTGTGCTCTGCTGTGCTCTCTGCTCTCTGGGTGTATGGTTGTCTGTGCTCTCTGGGCCCCCTATCATGACATGCTCTCTGACTGCGTGACTGTCTGTCTGCTCTGAGCACGTGTCTGCCCGTCTCCGTGCACGTGTCTGCACTTGCCTGCTTCTACTGGGTGTTCTTGCCACGCTGCCTGGAGAATGCGCGGTGTGCTTCTTCATCTTCATCTTCATATTTATCTTCAGGTGAACTCGTTTCATACTACTTATACCTTCACTTTACTCAAGGAACAACGCTCGAATTAGGGAAGTATGATGTAAGTGCACTGTCACTGTTACAGCGCTTTAGTGTGTAAGGAACAACGCTCGATAAACGTAGGGAAGTATGATTTAAATGTACTGTTACAGTCACAGCGCTTTAGTATGTAAGGAACAACGCGTGTTTAGGGAAGTATGATTTAAGTGCACTGTCACAGTCACAGCGCTTTAGTGTGTAAGGAACGCATGACACACCGTAGAGAGGTATGATTTTAATAACCCTGTAAATGTGCAGTGGTATCTGTCTAAATGACGTTTCATAAATCTTAACTGATAAGAGGTATTGTACTTTTTATTATAGTAACGGAAAATAAACTCTGTTGACAAGGTTTCTTTGTTTACTTTACATTCTTCTCTAACTAAATAGAATTTACAAGGTACATTTGGCACACTATCTCCATCTTTCTGTTGGTTTAGATTAAAACAGATGGCGCCCTTTTCTTTCTTAACTCTTTAAATTACTGCACCAAATTTTGTGTGCATTAATACTGTTGTAAGTTGTTTTCATCTTGAACTAGCTCAAGAATCCACGACCCTCAATAAGTCAATCAGCCACGGCCCAACACCAAGTGTGGACAGAACTTCTGTCAAGTTACATACACACAAATATACATCACTCTCCGTGTAAATGTAACAATAGTTCATTTCGTCCTCTACATTTTGAGATTAAAAACTCATACATACATACATAAACTCACGCCTTCATTCCCAGAGTGGGGTAGGCAGAGCTACAGAATTACCAAGCACTCTTAAATAAGTTGTTGATAATTCTGTAACCACGTTTTGCACAAACAGGCTAAGATGTTTACCAGTGTATTAGTGACAGGTTGCAAGCCCATCGCCTAAGAGTACTAGAAGCCTTTATTATTCCCTTAGTCGCCTCTTACGACATCCACAGGAAGACATGGAGTGGCACTATTCTAACCCGGTGACCACACGGGAAATATATACATCAATTTAAAAAAAAACATCAATGAATGAGTAACAAGTATTCGCGCTCATCACACCTTCATTACGCCTTCACTAAACACAAACAATGAATCCAGAATATAACGAGCATTTCCACATTGTTACAAATTAACAAAGAAGATTTTACCAATTAATTTGTTTCACGACTCGTATTTGATCTTAGTTTCATTTCTTGAAAGTTTTCAACGTATTGACCGTCTCAGGATTGCAGTTTTTAGAATACAAACGTCTTTGGATCGTTTGTGATTGTTTGCCTTTTCCTTGCCATAGAAAAATAACTAATATTTTTTCCCCAATATGTGTCATACACCAAGCAGGCTTTTATTTATATTTAAAATTAGAATATCTCCCTAAATCATAATGTAATAATCGCATGTCTTGTAGCATTTAGTATTGAAATCTATTCCATACATAATCCATATTTCCAGATGTGTCCAAAATAAAATCGCACCCGGAGTTCAGGGACACAACGCCGCCATTTTATATTTGCCACTCACAACTAAAAAGATACAAAGTGCAATTCACTTCGTTTTAACTTAAGAACTTACTGAGCGGCGCTAAAGTTGAAATTGATCTAACTTCCTATTTCAAACTACGTCTTTTTAGTCGTAAGTTTGTCTTGCACACGTGCAGAGAAGAGTTCGGATTGCGTCTACGGCGTAGATGCCGCTACGGCGTAGACGTGCTACGAAACATTTGCATTGACATCGCTTGATTTGTTGGATTGTTGGATTGTTGCAGGTATTTTAAAAAGGAAATAAAGGTAGCAGTTTGTAATAAAATAAAGACAGGTGAGTCATATTCAACACTCAAATTGACGTAAGAAGGTGGCGTCAATGTAAGTATTATGGAAGAACTTCTTGGATTGAACGGCATATCTTAGTAGTCTATTTAAATTAGTTATAATTAATAATACATAGGCATTCAGCGCCCGTAACCCGTTAGTCAAGTCCTCTAATTGTAGGCAGCTTTTATAATTTGGGTTAACTGGAGGAGATCCCTTAAAGGCATACGTTCGCCTTTGTACATCATTGTTATTATCTCTTTAATTTGTGCAATAAAGCATTTACATACATACATAAGTAATGTGTGTAAGTTACGTGGATGACTTAATGTTCGCTTTGATATTCTAAAATGAACTTTGTATTGAGCTCTACTTTTTAAATTGCTGTAATTTTATTTTTAATATCTTGAACCATATAAAGGATCTAATACATTTAATAACCCAATACTTGTAAGTGCCGTCGCGTGACCAGATGCTATCTTATCGGCGACTCGAATACAAAAATACCAATATAACGTACAAGTTAAGGGGTGTTCATAATAGAATTAAGTCGTACGAGTGTAAAGAATTTATGGTTAAAAAATGTATTCATAGAAGACGCCGTTTTTATTTTTTTATTCAAAAGGCCAAACACTGCAATTTCACTAATCCGACAGTTTGTGCTTTTATAATTTTAAATTCTTGTTTAGTAAATCGAAATCTAATTTAGCTTCAGTCGCATAATCATTAAAAAAACATTTAAGTAAATTTTGCTTGGCAATGCCTCGGATTATAGAATCAACACTCGTATCTTAAGAGCTTTCATTATATAACTGTTGCATAAATATACTAATCTGAAAGTATACGTAGCAATCACATGAGATGCAAAAAATTACGTATTTTCTCGATGTGATATAAGTTTTAACCAGCATCTCAAGGGATCATTTCTCAGGCACGGAGTGATCGGGCCAAGTCTCGGGACATTAGCATTATTTACCATACATTGCGTTTAGATTGCCTGTGCGCATAATTTCCTTTAGATTCGAGTCTTTGAAAAGCGCATGGGGTTCTATGAACTCTTAGAAATCGATTTAAATGATCTCGTTCATATTTGGTAAAACAAAAACCTGATAATGTTTCCCTTTTGCACTTTTAAATACCCCAGAGCACTGTGGTTCAGCGTGTATGGAGAGAGTGTCATAAGTCGATTTGTCCAAAACTTCCAACATTATTGGGAAGAAATGCATATATTGTTGTTAATTATGAATTTATTTGATAAAATAAAGGACTTACAATTAATTTTATGTGTATATATTATTGAATAATAATAAAAAAAAAACAATTACAAACGTTTCAAAATTCACTATATTTCAATACTGTATAATTAACACTTATAAATAGTAAGTAACATGTTTTCACTTAAAAATATAACAAACAATACCTTAATACTATTTAATTTAAAAAAAACAACTTATATTAAACGCAAAAATAATTACTAAGTTTTTTCGTTATCTGCAATTCATGCAGTAGAATGAACCGCACGTAAAGAGTTGTTATCTTAAAAATACTATAATTAAACTATCTAACACTCATTAGTGAAACTTTAATGAGCTTAGCAATAATGTAATAAACTAATGACAGATTTAGATGAAACACTTTTTTTTCCTAGGAAGCTTTCTAAGACCCGTAACTAGTGGGTCAGAATTTAATAAAAGTCGATTTTAAAGATCGGTATTCGTCGCAACACGTGACATTTTTCTAGTATTGTTGAGCCGAAACGCTTTTATATTTTTATTTGTAGCTTCGGCAGCTTCTTCTGATAGTTCTCCTATGGATACCATCATGTGATCGAACTGATCGATTACTTCAGACCCATGAATCAGAACTTTGTGAATGGACGCTGGCAAATTGTACCACGGATATTCCTCAACAAGCTGTCGAGCCGTGTCTAAAGCAAACGATTTAAATCTCTCAGAATTAATTTTGTAACCGGAATTGAGACAGTTAAGAATTGTACCACAACTATCAATAAGCTCTTGCTTAATTCCTGTAATTTCAGCAGAAATGGCAGAGTTAGCAAAAAACCTACGTGCTGTATTCCCATCATTCGAGTTGCCGCTTCCTCCGCTACGCGGCTTGTCCACTATCAGACCTAATTTATTTTTTTAATTCTTTTTAAAATAATCTTCTTCGTTCTTAGATAATTGTTTTGTCTCTTTTGCAAATTGGAAGCGAATAGGGCGACAGTACCTAGTTGATGATGGGCGAGGATTCTTCCATAATATTGTTTCTTCTCCTGTTGTTGCAACTATGACGAATAAACTTCCATCTTCTAAATTGGGTCATCGGAAAAGCACTGGTTATACTCACTGTGTCCGGTACTACCGTCAAAACCCCACTTACCAACTAACATAACATCACCTATGGTCTCGGGATCGATACTTGATAACAGTATATTTTGAGAATCCAGTATTCTTTTAACCGTGTGGTTCAACAAATTTTGTAACTCTACTTCGGCACTTTTTTCAGTAATAGATAATTTTTCAGGGTAACACTGTTTCTTGGCTTTTAAAACCTTATGATACGAAGGCAAAACTGGATATTGTTTACTATTAATGAACTCTTTAATTAAAAGGTATTGGTGTTTTGTTAATTTTGCTTCTGTGATTAGCGATAGGATCTCACTTGGATTCACTTCACATTTATGACTATCATTTGGCCCACTACTCGAGGTTGACGAAGTATTTATCAAAGCATTGACGGCCGAGTTATCAATTTTTGAGAGGTCCACTAATCTCCTTCGCTGAGTTCGTTTACTGCAAGACTCAAAATCTTTCTTCGGTCGACCGAGATTTGATGTCATTTCTTGACCAGTAAACTAATTTTCTCTCGCAGATACCGACTCATTCTTTGCTATATCTATAGTTTCAAGGACATTTAACCATTTTTTATGTTTTCTGACTAGTTCATATTTATTACTTTCTGCTTTTTTCCAGTAATCTGCGATCCTTTGGATTATGCAATTAACGCGTTTACTTAGAACTTCGATTTCAACGTTTTCAGCTTCCGGGACCATTTCCAAAACTCGATATTTTTCCATCTGTGATCCTTTAGCAAGGTGCCATAGTTCAAATATGTGCATTCTTGTAAACTGGACTTGCAAAAAAGAACCTGTTAGAAAGAAAACAAAATACATTAGAAATTGACAAATATCGTAGCATCTTCTACGAACAGCGTAGAGGACGAATTAATAAAACATCTAGCAAAATCTAGCAGAAGATGACTATTGGCACAATAACTAGACTTTTATACGCTTTTTAAACAATCAAAATTATTAATGGTACAGCATGGCGTCATTGATAAAACTCAATGGTAATACACAAACAATTTAAATATTTTTATAAAATTAGGTGTCTCGTAGCTCTCAAATAAATATAAAATGTATAGTAAAAATATTATTATTAAAACACATACCTTTGTTATTAATTTCTATGATGATTCAATAGAGTTTATCACAACAAGTTTTTAGAAATCCGTCAACAAACAACTTTCACTTTAATGATCTATTGATAAGACTAATTACGCGGTTTAAGTGTGTTCACTTCGGAGGTCTGAAAAACAATGATCCCGACTGATTACTTCAAAACTATTTATAGTTTTAAGTAGGCTGGTAATGAATGTGTTATCAGAGAAGTACAAATCATAGCTCGGCTATTGTTGATTATTTGGACTTATGACCTATGAGCGGGACCATAGTGCAGAGGTGCCACTCGAGTTTGAACCTACAACGCCCCGCTTAAACGACGTGTGGCTACCACAATTTTATAATATGTGGTGGTAAAACACCTTAGCCTGTTTGTGCAAAATGTTTTTAGAGTTGTTGGTAATTGTGTAACTCTGCCCACCCCACCCTGGGAATGAAGGCGTGAGTATATGTATGTATGTATATAGTTACGATAATATAAGGTTATACCAAAATGGCTAATGGCTAATGGCGTTCCACGCATATGTCATGTCGAATATGAGGTATGGGCTGATTCATTGGGGTAATAGAGTACAGACGCTGACAAAGTGTTTAGGATGCAGAAAAAATGTCTTCGGTCGGTTAATGCCACTTTGCAAATTGATTCCTGTCGGCCTTTATTTAGCAAGTTTAAAATACTTACATTACCGTCAATGCACATTTTTGAAGATTGTCTGTTTGTAAAAAATAACCCCACACTTTTCACTACGATTGCATCTACCTCCGTGCACAATACTCGACATGGGTTGAATTTACATTACCCAGGGACAACGTCTGCCTTAGTTAATAAGAATGTTATATTCATGTGTGTTAAAATCTACAATTACTTACCATTAGAATTAAAACAACTTGACATGCCTACCTTTAAATCCAAACTTATCCTATGGTGCACAAACAAAATGTATTATCGTGTCTCTGAGCACTTCCAGCGCAATTAAATTATTTTTTTTGTCCATTTACTTAAATATAACTTAATTATATAATATGGTATACGATGACTTTAATTATATCATCTGGCTCTACGATTTAACATTTTAGATTTTAGATTGACATTAAGATTATTATTTTATTGGACGTATGACGTAACCTAATTGAATTTAAAATGTGTTTGTGATATGATTTGTAATTTAATATCCGTAATATAAGGCAAGGTGACTTTATTTCTATAAGGTAACGGTTGTATTAGTATTTCTATTAGTAGACCTATAATTTGTACGCCTATTGACAGGTAGAAAGTGGATGAAACTATTTTATTATTTAAGACCTACTTTGTATACCTACCCACTTTTAACAAATAAATATTTTGATTTTGATTTTGATTTTTGAAGCTCAACACTATAGCGAAACAATTGTATAAGTTGTATAGTATCGTTTCGTTACGCTCGTTATCTATTCGTGCATCCCAATTTCATTTTTCATCATCTACGCAGAGAAAGCTATCAACAGATTGCAGTATTAAGAGGTACGCATCAGCTCTGCTCTTGACTACAAAGCTTTGTGATGAGCCCAAAGGAATGTCACGGGGTAAATAAAGAAAAAGAACCTTAAGCTACAGTAATACGGGCGTTTGTCAAATGTATACCAGACCAGCTTAAAGGAAACGGCTTATTTTTATGGCGGTGACCATAAAACGCAATAAACATTATTTATTTAATGGACACCATCATGCGGGCATAAAATTGCAAAATATTTAATTTGCGGATATCAAATTCATGTATACCTTTATAAAAAGCTCCACTCTCAAAGATCAAAATTTTTGCTACAAACTTCTCAGAATTAAGGAATATTCTGAAACATGAAACAAAACTTTGCTTGCGTCTTAAGCACTCTATAGGCGGTACATAATTCGGGGAAATTAACAAGTTACTTTGCATTTCCAAATCTCTTATTTCGAAACGTCAATCGATACTTCAGTTAAATTATAACTTTAACTAATTTGCTCGATAAAGCTTTAAATTATTCAATAAAATTACCTTAAAGGCACCATAAGCGAATGAGGTTACCAGGCAATCATGGGCCGGAAGGTATTTTTCCATTACCTCCACGAAATCTCTCAGTGGACAATGACGGCGAAATTAAACGAAAGATCAAAGGAGAATTCAATTATACAGCGGGGCCTGCTAGGAAACGCTAAAGGCTTCCTTAAGAGACGATGCGTCGGCAAAACTCAGGTGTACTGTCTGTTATTTAATATTCAATGTTGATATTGGAGGGCTTGCTGCGCTGTGGGAGAAACCCCGATGCGAGCCAAGCGAGAACTAGCATCTGGTAAGGAGCGGCTTTGAAACTTGACACGTGGACTGATATCTTTGTGTTACTGTTCATGATAATACTCATGTTGTATTATATTGACGGAGTCGACGTTTAACCACCACCGGTTCACACAACGACCCTTATTTTTATGTTTTTGTTGGTATGACCTATTTTGTACGCATTATTAAGTTTAATTTCGACCATTTTAGAATTGTTTATGTACTTACCTGAATAAGTACAAATCCAATTTATTTATTCATTAACCGCTGCTGAACCAATTTAGATGAATTTTGCATGGATCCTCCGCTATAAAAGCGAAACAAACAATCAAATATTGGTAAGTACATACTACTATAAATGGAACTAAAAATATCTAACTTATTTTGAAATTTGACAATACTGAAGATCAAAATCAAAACGGTGTGTATAAGTAAGTAAATATTGTGATTAGAATGTTTTTTTTTTTACTTTTGACATCTTTGACCTAATGTAAATTTGTTTTGTATTATGTTATTTTCCCTATATTGGGTTTGTTTCATGTTTTTTTCATTTATGACGACTTGTGACGATATGTGCAATTACTAACGTAATTCGATATAGAACCATAAATAATTTAATTTAATCTATAATAATTAGGAAATAGCGACGCCATGGATTCAAAAAATCACCAAACAGATTTCGATACAATTTGATATAACCACTCTGAGCACAAAGGCATACTTTTTTCTTACTTCTCGATTAAAATACGGTAAACAACAACGCAGAAAAAATTATGGGCAAAAATAGAGTAGTTCGTACAGCCTTGAGCAAGACATCAACATAATCAGTGCGTTGTACAATTCCGCAGACAGTATTTTCCTCCACGTCGTCGGCACGCGCTGATTTACGGCCCAATATTGAGCGCCCGCGCACCCGGGATTAACTCGCGCCGGGGACGTGACAGATGGCGTCGAGGGCTCCCGGCTGTGTACGCCCGTTATTGATCATTCGTTATTAATTAACATGGTAAGCCATTAAATTAAATTATTACCTCAGCTAACCCAGTATAGGTTGTATCACGCTGGGGTAATAATTTCGAGGTATTTATTAGCTTACGACGTTTTCTGCGTAAACTTGTACTAAATACTATTTTTAGGCGTTTTTTTTTTGCTTTAATGCTACAAAAGGACAAATAAATCGATTTCTGCGTTATAATAATATAAGAAGATTGACGAAAGAGATGTACAGATCGAAAGTGAGTGGAAGGGTCGGAAGGGGCCGCCCTAGGCAAATAGGAGAATAGGAGAAATACTGGAAAAGGGCCGAATCTCAAGTACCCGAAACCGACGTGCGTGCATGACTCGATGTATGAATGTTGAAGAAGCGAAAGAAATTTGTCAAGATCGTAGCAAGCGGAAAGAAGCTCTGCCTACCCCTCTGGGAAACAGGCGTGATTTAGTGTACCTATGTATGTATGTAATAATATACCTAAGGAACAATGTCCCAAAAACAAAAGAAACTGATTCAGATTAAAATTCTGAATATAATTCACGGAAAGAACACTCGGACAAAACCACACTAACAATAGATTTGTAAAAATGCCACACGTTTAAACCTCTTAACGAACCATACAACCACATCATCCACATCATACCGCAGAAACCATAAACCTTTATTTTTCCGCAAGCAACTACAAATACCATAAAAGAAGAGCGACGTCGAATTACAGCCACTCTTAAGCCCGAGAATGAACAAGCGAAAAATAAACGACCGCAAAATTGGCCAACAAAATGACATCACGCTAACGAGAAAAATAAATTAGAAAGTATTTTCCCTCTTTGTAAATAAAGTCTCAATGGAGCTGTATAATTGACCGATTTCGCCGAGCTCCGAGACCCTAAGGTCTAATGATAGAAAAGCCCCGAGTAATTAAAACTTATTTAAGGACAAAATAACGGTGCGGATTTTTCGGATTACACTTCCTTTGAGCAAATTGAGTCGGTGACTAACCCGAGGAAACACGGGGAACAAGTTCCAGTCTGAAATTAAGTTTCCGTGTCATTAAAATGATCTTAAAATAGCGTACTTGGACCAATATTTAATCTGTAAATATACAGGCTGTCGGGTTTCTTGTGGTCCAAATTAAAAATTTAAATAGGTCATCTTGAGGGCTACCAAAAACGACCCCATGTATGTTCAGTTATTTTTAGTACTTTCAGAGATATTGATCATTTTCCATCGTACTACCAACAGCACTCAGGCTTGGTAGGGACCAAGTGACCTAGACCCTACCTAGGAAGCTAGCAGTTCCGAGTTCAATTTCCAGTCAGGGCAAATATTTGTGTGATGAGCGCGAGAATTCTGCCGTCCTTAGAAAAAAGGGGGTATGTTTCATAGCACCGCGCACGTATTAGTGACCTTATTTCTTAAGACCGAGGGTTCAATTTACTTTGACTAACCAATCGCGAATGCGTCCTTTTTATTTAGGAGGGCAGTATTTGTATTTTAGGTCACAGCTCATGAGAACTACCCGGCACCCGACCCGCACCGCCTCGCCTCGAGGCGGTTAGTATTCTTTATATGGATTTGTATGGGCATGCGCTTACTACATCAACTACGCTACGTAACGTTTTTTATACTAACCGCGAGGCGAGGCGGTGCGGGTCGCGTACCGGGTGGCTCTTATGAGCTGTGACCTTATGTCTTGGATGTGTATTATGTATATTTTTAAGTACCTAGTTAATTTTATATATAACTAGCTGACCCGGCAAACGTTGTTTTGCCATGTAT
Source organism: Acleris emargana (assembly GCA_927399475.2). Taxonomy (NCBI): domain Eukaryota; kingdom Metazoa; phylum Arthropoda; class Insecta; order Lepidoptera; family Tortricidae; genus Acleris; species Acleris emargana. The sequence continues at coordinate 1,436,567 of OV656846.1, forward strand.
GTAAAATTTAGGGGCGGACCACCCTTAACATTTAGGGGGATGAAAAATAGATGTCCGATTCGCAGACCTAACCGATATGCACACAAAATTTCACGAAAATCGGTCGAGCCATTTCGGAGGAGTTTAATTACAAACACCGTGACACGACAATTTTATACATTAGATTAGATTATGTTTATCGTTGCCCAGTACCAGCCTACAGTTTAGTTTAGGACTAGGTCCTCTGATAATAAAAAGCTGATAACCTGACCAAGATCTGACTCTTTCACGATCAGTATAACATTACTTTTCAACTATAAGAACTTTTCAGCATGAATGCGTAAATTAATTTCGTTAGCTCACGTCACGGGCTCAATACTTGCAAATTAATAAACTTTGAATAACGACTCAAACTTATTAAATTTCAAGGAAAAAAAGAACATATTTTAAGACAAAAGTCGTTCTACTGTTGACATAAATACACATTGGTTTAACACATATATGTATGTTTGCCAATTTTTTAATAGCACCCGGAAAGTTTAAAATAATTTTATATTTTATTGCCTCATTTAATTGTAGTTTTCTTATTTAGAAAGATTGCATTACTGTAAATGCCAGTGTACAAGTGAGTTAGCATACGATAGGCTACAGTTGTGGAATTGACGGATCCTGTAATGCCGATTAGTTTTTTTATTAGATGTATTGTTATAACTTCATTACCAATAAGGTAATATAAAGGTAGGGTATGCGCATATATTTGGCAAAATCGATAGGAGCGCATTTAGTCGCATAAGATACTTGTCGATGTTTTAAGCTAGTTTTCACATAGGACATTTATGTTGATATTTTTTTCAGTTTCTTAGATGTACAAAAGGTTCTCAAGTCTCATTGTTGCAGTCTATAAAGAAATGCTAAATTTATTTCATTAATGCATATTATGTAAAACCTTTTTTTACCGACTATCGCATAAAATATATTAACAAACGTCTCATAAACCACTCAAGGGTTTGTTCGGGGATTTATGTGCACAAATAAAAATAAATGTGTGGAGTTGGGCTGATAGATAGAGTAAGAAATAGCGAGATCCGAGAACGATGTGGATTGAAAGAAGATGTAGTGACTAAAATCGAAAAGGGTATGCTAAGATGGTTTGGTAATTTAGAAATAATGGATGAAAGAAGGTTTACGAAACATATATGGCGAGCGAGAGTGAGCGGAGATGTTGGTAGGGGACGTCCTAGACGGACGTACGGTGATCAGATTCGCGATATACTGCATAAGGGCCGACTAAAAAGTACCCGAAACCGACGTACGTGCATGAAGAGATTGATGAATGTAGAGGAAGCGAAAGTTGTATGGTTAGATCGGTGCACCTGGCGTTCCATAGTCTCTGCCTACCCCAGTGGGAGACAGGCGTGAAGTTATGTATGTACATACATACATACCTGCACGCCTTCATTCCCAGAGTGGGGTAGGCAGAGCTATAAAATTACTATCAACTCTAAAAAAATGTTGATAACTCTGTAACCAAACTTTGGACAATTAGGCTAAGATATTTATCAGTGTATGTAAATAGATTTACATTTAGGTCAACCTTAGCGGTGAACATTACAGCTCATATACAGTGTGGAGGATTCCAGTTTACGTATATCCGATATTAGTAAGCTTGATCAATCATAGTAACGGATTATGGAATGTCAGAAGCAATTTGATCATGACGCAGTGGAGTTAAAGCCTCTGTATGTGAGAAGATAATCTATTGCATTAGGAGATAAGTTTATTTTAAATTACTGTTCACGATGTAAGTACAGTCTGTGAGTACTAAGAAGATGCTTTGGTTTTGTACTTCTCTCTCACTCGCTCTTAATAAGATCGTATGAGAGCGAGTGAGAGATAGTCACTGAGAGAATTAACAACTTAAGCGAAGCAAAATGCGAAAGTTCGAGTGTGCGTGTGTGCGTGCGCGTGCGCGTGTGTGTGTTTGTTACTCCTTCACGCTGCAACGGCTAGACGTATTTGGATGACATTTGGAATGGAGATATATACACTAGATTAACACATAGGTTATTTTTTATCCCGGAAAATTTAAAAGTTCTCGACGGAATAACGATAGTTGAAATATACGCGGACAAAGCCGCGGGCAGAAGCTAGTTAATATTAATAAAAGACACAAACCAATAAAAAATGACACACGACCACTGGAAATAGTAAATTGCCGAGCGTTTTAAACGGAACCCATTCACGGTCACGGCCCGTGGCCGCCATTGAACGCAAAAACTGTCAAATATATTTAACTGCATGAATATTAAAGCGCGCACGCAGTTAGTCGTGATAACGGGATTTACATGCACGCGGACAATGATCGAGAGCCGTGGAATGGGAGAGCTGGTGTTTAAGAAACAAAAGAAGGAGTGAGGGGGGAGCTAGTGGGGAATATGCTATATAACCAGACCTAGGAATATACGGGGCAAAATTAAATGACAGCTAGGGATTGCCTATATCGATAAACTCAATTATCGATGCTTTTCCTATATACCAGTGATCACTCCAAGTTTTGTATGTAATAATATTTTTTTATTGAAAATATACCAATGAAACAAATGAGTAACATAATGCTGGTTATTTTTTATTTTAAAAGGATTTTTTAACCTTCACATCATCATCATATTTTATTTACTCCTATCAAATTCTGATAGTTTATTTTAACAATAGGTAGTAAATTCAATGAGACAATCATTCTGAAATACATAAAATCATTCTGAAATACATAATAAGGAAAATATATGATGATGAGTGAAGGTTAAAAAATCCTTTTAAAATAAAGAATAACGAATATTATGTTGCTATTTTGTTTCATTTGCAAACTTTCAATAAAAAAATATTTTTATAAAAAAAACTTGGAGCGATCACTAGTATATGGGAAAAGCATCGATAATTGAGTTTATCGATATAGGCAATCCCTAGCTGTCATTTAATTTTGCCCCGTATATTCCTAGGTCTGTATATAACATATATATATTTTTAGTATTTAAGATCACCAAGAGTGAAATTAAAATTAAAATCGGCCAAGAAATACCGATGATACAAGTATTTTAACTGCCGCACTCAGAGACGTCAATTAAATTAAATGCTTGTTAAGTGACGTGTTGTCTTATTCTATTCATATAGCAAAGAAAGTGACAACAGCAACTTTAATCAAGCATTAACTTTAATTGACGTCTCTGAGTGCGGCAGTAAGTGTCTTTTGTTATGTGATGGATGACCAGGAATCGGAATTTTCATAGCACGGTAAGACCACAGTATAAGAACAGTAGAACGTCTTCAAACAAAGGTACATCGCGCGGCTCGCGGCGGTGGGCGGGGCTAAACTCCCACTTTATACTAAATCTCAGGATACTACGAGTGTACATTAGTCGGGGCTGCGGCGTCCTTGCGCTCGGTTACGTTTTGTTGGTAGTGCGCGTACTTACCTATCGCTATCGAGCGACAATACAATGTCGCTGCCGAAAAGACTTAAATATTGTTAAATAAATATATAAATATCAAAAGGTCAAAAAGGAATTTACATATCACATCCATCACATACCTATAAATATATAATTTAGTGTCAACAGATAAAATTATATAAGTAAAATAATTTAAATTTGGTACTTAGGTACAGTCACCCAATAAAAATGTTGAGCATACTTAGAACCTTGTCATTGTGAATGTCATAGTCATTGTCATGTGTGTCATTTGATGTTCTGTTTGAAATTTACTATGACAACGCACTAAAGTGCTTAACATTTTCGTTGGGGTACTGTACCTAACAATATTTATACTTACTTACTTTAAGTTTGTGTAATTTATGAAAATTAATATTCTTATAAATCATAGAAAGTATGGCCAAGTAGGTGACTTAAATTGAAAAACAAGTTTGGACAACCCTGACGCCCGAGCGGCAATTGTTATCAGAATCTCCTAAAGGGCCGGAGTCGAGCTACTTTTCTATTTATACTATGGTAAGACTGAGCTGTGAGCTGTGGAGTCGACATTAACATTAAAAGTCAACTCTTACTCATACTCACACTCATTTTCTTATTTAATGCCAAAATTGCGGGTATTAAAAAAACACACTGAATTGACGTTTCGAGTCGATGACTGTTTTAATATCTATGAATACTAGAATAGCGACCCGCTTGAGTTTTGACAGCTGTTCCAAATTTAAACTGATAACCTTACCAAAATCTTTACTATTATTATAGTGCTGGACATTTCCTACGGTGTGTGAACGCATAACAGAGGACTTATAATATGCGTGTAGATAAAGTAGTGTAGGCAACTATACATAATTAGGTGTTAAAACACTAGTGTGATTCTATTATGAAACTCGCTGATAAAACCACACTCTTATTTTAAGGCCCCTCATTTTTCAACTCGTCGGTGCAACTGCAAAACCGCGTAAGTAACATTTTAAATAAGGAGCAAAATGCACCTTTTTATTGAGACCGTAAGGTTTATTTTGCTCTATCATAAATTTGTTAGTTACGCGGTTTTGCAGTATCACCGACGAACTGTTTGTTACATGAATCATCTTTTGTGGAATCTATGAAAAAAAATCATGAATATTCAAAACTTTTTTTTTTGAAAACGTGTTGTGATAAAATAATATTGAACTGTTTTTACTACGCTCGCTCTCTTAGTGGTCGGAATGACGTCATTTTGTTTGTAACCGCGTTACGTAGCACTAGCTGACATATAAATTACCATGTGGCATTTAAGCTCTTTAGCCATCAGCAGAAAAACGAAAAAAAATTAGTATGCTGTGTGTGTCAAAACACATATCATGCACATATCATATCATAATGTTTTTTTTCAGAATACCTTTAAAAAAAACTTCAAGGTCAGACGTAAAACTACGAGTACACTAGCTTGCATCTCTGGGGCGACATTGTATGGGCTGGGTTGCGTGCAAGTATATAGGAATTATATGAGAGAACGAGCAGCACCGAGCAGGCACGTTTGACCTACTCGGAGACATGTTTCGTCGGGAAGAGCGTACTCCTGTAACGGTGCGTGTACACCCAGCGCAGGAGTGCCCTAGAACGTGTTTAAATAAATAATACATACAGTCTGTGTCAGCTCTTAATAAGATCGTATGAGAGCGAGTGGGAGAGAAGTACTGAACGGAAGCCTCTTCTAAGTGCTTACAGACTGTACATACATACATAAACTCACGCCTTCATTCCCAGAGTGGGGTAGGCAGAGCTAAAGAATTACCAACAAGTCTTAAAACTTGTTGATAATTCTGTAACCACATTTTGCACAAGTAGGCTAAGATGTTTCCCAGTGTATTAGTGACAGGTGGCAAGCCCATCGCCTGACAGTATTACAAGCCTTTGTAAATAAATAATAAATAAATAAATATCGGTGGATGCGAAAAGCACAAGACCGGTGTGAGTGGGGAGCCTTGGGGGAGGCCTATGTCCAGCAGTGGACGTGCAATGTTCGCATCGATGCGGTGAAATAACTAGCATAAAGGCATTCTAGCTGAGTCCTAGGGGTTGGCAATGCATTGAAAATCCGAGGATTTGGTTGGTAGGATTTGCGTTTATTGAATATTTTTAAAGGAGCTTCGTATTTATTCATCTGTATCAAAGTGTGCTCCGCGGATCCCTGGGGCTCCGCAAGGCGTCTGCATGAGCTCCGTCGAAAAAAAAAAATGTAATTCAAAGTAACCATTTTTCTCCTAAAAATTTGGGGCTGCGTAAAAAATAAAGTTGTTAAAAAGGGTTCCAGAACCACTGCACTAACATAATAGACGGATAGACCCCTGTTTCCCGCGTCTGTCATGTAAAAATACATCATGTTGCCAAGATCTATAAACTGGGACGTCTCATCTCTGTTGGTGGGTGGGGACATTTTTGCCCATCGTCCTTTCAAAAATCTTTCACGGAGAAGCAGTACGAACCCCGTCACACAATCAACACACATCACAATTCACTGAAATCGTAACGATAATAATGATTCAGACCCTGTCCTACCACAAACATTACGTTTGTTTCATCCGTTGTCATTCCTATCGATTGCATTACTTGTCTCCTCTTATATTTAACCACATTGAACACAACTGTGTTGTAGCCAGTTGGATCTCACAATACTAAAGCAAAACTTAGAATGCAACATTCCTATCAAACGATCGTTTCCAACATTCTTCCATCCCTACTACTAGCCTGTACTCGCAGCAAGTGCATAAGAAGTGGCCATAAGAAGGTCAGGGGTGCCACGTCGGCACTTCGCGCCACGCCTAACGAGCCGCGACCTAGGGTTGCCACTTGAACAAAGTGACGACTTTCAAACATACAATGACGAGCTTTGTACAATCACAAAATTGGATACTTTTTTTAAATGTATTTTTTAAGTGGCAACCCTACTGGTAGGGTGTCATTCGAGAAATAAAACTTAACTACGCGACACTCGTGTCTGCAGACCGTATTGTCTGCGAGGGTCGTGTATGAACGCCGTTATTGTCTTCTTTATTTTTACATCTCTGTGAGCCTTTATAACGAACAATGTACGTGACATGCATTACCGTATGTACAGACCATTATCATAAGTATGTCGTCGCTTTTACGCCTTTGACTATCACCGTGTGGCAGATGAAGTTTGACAAATGCCTCTCTTAGACATAAAATAGTTTAGACTGATTAGATAGATTATCAAGATCGATTATTCCGCATAGATAAATCCCCAGTCGCATTTATCCAATTCATGTCTTTTTTTTACCCATTTGTAATTGGAACGAAAAATGCAGTCAGGTGTAGGTTATAATATTTTTTGCAGCAGAGCTACACTAGAAACTACACAGAAATATGAGCTCAAGGAAAGGTTCTGCTGTTAAATTGCTTTTTCAAATAGGAAAACATGTGAATACAAAATCCTTATGGTTATTATGACGTGTGGTAAAAATCACATATGAGGAATTACATAACTGGAAAATAAGCGACGCGCGTAAATATATGAACATTTTAGTATCTTGTCTATTTAATGTCACATTGACACTGCCATAAGTATATGAATTGTCAGAGCGATTAAACTGACAAGGTACTAAAGTGTACATTTTTTGTACATTATACTCGTATTTATGTCCTCGACTGTATTTTATTTATTTATTTTATATTTTGTTTTACACGTAAAACACGTGTAAATAATACAGGTTCTTGCCACGTGTCATCTGTGCAGAAGTCAGAGTATATAATTCATAATTCTTTATTTTCATATGAAACATTAATCGTTCCTTATCACTAGACCTAGAGATTTTCCTAGCACGAACGACGTGTTAGTGCTTGACACAATAAAAACATCGACAATCCTGTTATTGATACGTACCACTTCAATGTCATAGAGCGAGTTTCACTGAAGCATGTGAAATATTAATAAATTGAATTTTGTTGTTAAGTCATTATTGTTATTTTAATTTTTAAAACGCATCATAAGACATATGATTGTAATTTTTTCCTGATAGGTACGTCAATGAGTTTTAGGACATTGTGAATATTGTGAATAACTATTATAATGATGTACAATTATTTCCTCTATGAAGTTAAAGTGATGGTTATCGATAACAGGATTGTCAATTTTATTTTCCAAGCCCTAACAACACGTCGTTAGTGCTAGGAAAATCTCTAATCTCTACTTATCACACTTGAAAAAATACAGAAGACCCGTACCTAAAGTACAACCTAGTCGCTGCTACTTACTTATACGCTACTTCAGCTGATAATTTCCAAAAGACTGTACCTTTATAAATTAACGCTAAAGCGCTTCCGCCGGCTCCTTTGTGATCCTAATTCGGGCCCACGTCCGAAATCTCATTAACCTAGGGGCAAGGCGATTACTTTGAGGCTCTTCTAGTTCTCGTTTATTTTTGAGCAAAAAAGGATAAGAAATTAACAAGCCTAAGACGGTGTCAGAGGCAGATAGAGAGGGATTAAAACTGTTGAGGTTGTGTTTTGATAACCTTTTCCGAGGAATTATGTATGAGTTATGTGAATTGTCAGGATGTAAACCACGTGGATCTCAGGGGTGTGTAATGATCGGTATAAAAATAATCAATATAATTTCATTTGATATAATAACATTTGATATAATTTTAAAGGATATAATCACTCATTTTATATAATAAACGATTGGTATATTATCAAAATATCTATTTTTATTTACTATAATTATCATTTGGTATATCATTTATTTATTTATAATCATCATTTTGTATAAAAATCATATTGTATACCTAACTATCATGTGGTATATTATTTTTTATTGCCACATATTTCAAATAATTGTAACGCCTATGATTATTATTATATTAGTGTGCAAATTGCGTTTTATTTACCTAACCTAAACTACTTTTCTGGTAGTTGTTAAGTATATTTGTTTGGAGTAACTTTTTTTGTCGAATGATTTTTTGGTACAACGCTGACCGTGAGGCAAAGTTGACACGCCTTGACACAATTCTAACCTAACCTAACCTATATATTAGTTGAGACCTGGGAGTTACAGCTCTGTAGGGTCACAATAGGTAACTAACAAACCGACCCTTGCGGTTGGACACGAGTTAGTATAGATAGACAGTATATTTTATTATACCAACTGTACTTTATATGAAATTAACTTTATATCATAAGTTGATTATAGTAAATATGCATTATACTTAATGTATGTTATATAAAATATGTTTAGAACAAATGATCGTTATATAAAATGATAATTATATCATATTTAAATATATTAAATGTTGTTATATGATTCAATAATATTTCAGTAGATATTAATAATTATATCAAATGAGCGTTATATCGACTGATATTATAGAAAATATTTTTTTATCGATCGTTACGCACCCGGATCTCAGACTGTTCAAATATTCTTAAAGATAAAGATAAAGATAAAGACATTTATTCAGTAAGTAGGCCGCACGGGCACTTTTACAAGTCAAGAATCTACCAGCGCTTCACAAGAGGAAACCACTGCTGAGAAGAAACGCCGCAAGAAACTCGGCAGTCAGTCATTTTTTAAATATATTTAATGTTACAATGGTATACTTAGTCTAGCATTATATAAATCTATAAATAATAAATTAAAAAATATATCAAATAACCTGCGTAGTTTCAGCAGGAAAACACACCAAAATCTTGCGAGAGAGATAGAGGGAGAAAAGGAAAAAAAATAACACCTAAGTAAGACATCACTGCTTTGTTGTTCCGGTTTGGCGTAAAATATGGAATCTACGTATATACACTAACCTAAGCGAAACCCTTATATTTTATAGAAAACCTCGTCAAATACTTTTATATACGTGTGAGTAATTTTATCTCAGCTGTAGTTTTTTTCTGTTATCGATTTCGCGGAGCATGTGGTACCTACTCTTTCCGCGGAACGCACTTTGGGAATCGCTGTACTAACCTCGCCAAATTATCTTAAAAATATAGCCTGTAATAAAAAGTGAAAAACGACACGTAAACTAAAGTAAGCTATTGTGTTACTTAAAATATAAATTGAATAATACAATTTACATAATGCACAACACAAATTAGATCCAGTATCGATTGTGGCGTCCAACACGTCCCGTGAATACGAAGCAACCTAACCGCAACAGAATATAAACTTGCAACTAACAAATACTCACAGTGTATGCGGCAGACTAAAACGTCGCTCTACCACATACGAGTAACAGTACAAGGATCGCTAAATGAATTAACTTCAGACTTTACAAATATGCTTTAGTCTAAACATATAATTTTATCAGTTCAGAAAAGAGTACTTAATTATATTTTAATAAAATACCCCGTGTGGTTGCCGGGTTAGAATAGTGCCACTCCATGTCTTCCCGTGGATGTCGTAAGAGGCGACTAAGGGAATATAGGCTTGTAGTACTGTTAGGCGATGGGCTTGCACCCTGTCACTAATACGCTGGTAAACATCTTAGCCTATTTGTGCAAATTGTGGTTACTGAATTGTCAACAACTTTTTGAAGTTGTAATTCTGTAGCTCTGCCTACCCCACTCTGGGATTACAGGCGTGAAGGTATGTATGTATGTAATAAAATAATAAATCTTTCAAATATTGACCTAGTCCCAAACTAAGCGCTTAAATAGTTATTTATGTAAGTGATACATAATTAAGCTTCTTAAGGTATGCGAGGTTAGGCTAGGTTAGGCACGAGTACCTTAAGAGCTAATTATTTGATGTTACATAATTTTTTTCTACAAGCTTAAAACGATAATGACAAAAATAAACAATCGCTTACTTTTCTTGTGTACTTTCCTCGATTTCCTAGAAGGCGTTTATCAAGAGTGCATCGGAAACTGTCCAGTTATTCGGGATAAAAAATATCCTATGTCCTTTCCCAGAACAAGCTAAAGTCTAATTCTATGGAACTTGCTAACTATGTAAACAAACCGCCATATTGAAATTGTCTCTGAATGATGAATTTACTCGTGATGGGCAATACTCCTTTACTTATGCCAATCCATATCAAATAATAAAATACCGAAAGTAAAAAACAAGGAGTTACTTATTTCTAATTTGTTACCTAATATCACCAGTATTTATTACAAAAGGTGCCGTTATATCATCTGTGAGTGTGATTAGCGTGAGTTAGGTAATGTGTAGGGGCCTTAATATATCGCCAACTTTAGCCACAACACTACCCATCATAGACAATTGTAGAATTTAAAAGAAACAAAAACGTCATTCCATCAGGTCCTAATAACCTAACTTATGAAACCATTTAACCTTTTAATGAAATATCCAAGATAGAGTTCTATATTTGGTGATTTTGTATTTTACAGTAACGACCGTTTCAATAGTTTATGGTTTCAATGGTGTTTGTTGAGGTGGTGTGAAAATTCAAGGAGAAACAGTGACAAAACAAAGTTAAGTCTTTTGTTTACATAATTAGCAAGTTCCATAGAAATACACTATATGTCCATACCTTTTTTAGTCCGTTTTAGTGCCCCACTGCTGGGCGAAAACACCACCCCTCCCCCATACTTGATTTAATTGAAATCGGTTCAGCAGTTTAGACTAGTGTAAATTCAGCGTTACTTTCACATTTATAATATAAGTATGGAGCGACATACAAATTCAAACCCCATTACATGCTCCTGATATTACCGGAGATATGCAAGATTTGAATATAAAAGCAGCCTTACATCCAATTACGGAGGCTGTATTAGCTATCTGAAGATAAGGGATGACGCAGACGAGCTGAGTCAGATACATAGATAGCGAGGCTTTCTAGAAAATTCAAGACCTAATTTAAACCGAACCATAAATTTTGCTCGACGGACACTATCTTAAACTTTCGAGCTATATTTCAAAGCGACTATTAAATTTATGTGCGTCATTGTTAATGTAATCTCAGTCTAAATTATTTACGTAATTACTTTTAATTACGACTAGAAATTGTTGAATTCGAAAATCAAGGGACGTTCGTAGATACCTACAACAAGTTTTGATCAAGTACTCAATGACAAATATACCCAAACTAATTTAACCTCCTTTTATTCAAAAGACTTGACGTAAGTTATGAGTATCTAGTAAATTATATCTCATTTGTTGTATCTAACGTCACCTAAGCTAACAGGCCTCTATTCAACACGGTAAAAACCATATCGTGTATGAAATGTTATCATATTGGCAACGTTTTCATAGCTAGGCTTTACTTGACAGTAATGGCGCCTGACGTCATAACAATACCATAACAGATTAACTACGATATCGTTTTTACCGTCTAGAAAACCGGCCCGGCATAGTCATGGAATCAAGACTTTTTAATCACAACCTATACGTCTTCTTCTTTGCCACGTTAAATGGCTTTATCGGTTTTAACATACGGGGTGTCGTTAGAAGAAAGTAATGAGAGGGATGTTATTTTTTTACACATATAACCTGCTAAGACCCACCATACAACGAAATTTGCAAGTGGAAAATAAACTTATTACGATTGCAATAAAGTCTAGTTCTAATTTAATTGCTCTTAATAAAAACAAGAGAAATTCTACTTTATCTTCTTTACAATTGATATTTTATTGCAATGGCCGTATTATGCAAAAAAATGTACTCGGGGACTTAGGAGGATAAGGTGCTAACAAATTAGGTACCGATATTTTAAGAGATGGTACCTTACATCAAAACAAGTAACTTTAAATATAAAGTAAGAAAACTTTTAAAATGTTTTTTTTTGTTTTCATTTACCGAATAAAAAAAAGAAATTAAAATTGTGTCTAAACATAATCATCCTGTGCAATTAACTGACAAGATGTTGTATTTAACACCATCATGTAAACAGTTGTTTGTCATATGCCATTATGATTATCTCCAGATTGGCGGGAAAACTGAGGTTATTGAATACCTAGCCTTTGATATAAAAAATATAAGCATTTATCATGACATTGACATTTAAGTATTTAATTTATCAACGTGAAATGGCAAGTCAAGTGATTGTTAAGAGGTTCTACAAGATATTCAGAGGTGTAAATCAGTGACTATTAATAATTTAATTAACAGGGCGTTTTTACGTAACAAAGTTGTTTCCCTATTTTTTTTTCAAAAACTACCATAAAAACTTAAATGTTTTATACTTAAATCTAGTCCGAGAGTCGAGTACAAATAATAATGCTGTAAAAATATCGGTATCTAATTTGTTAGGCACATTACACTTGTTTACTCAGTGAACCGTAAAGCGGTTATTAAATAACTATCCAATATGTCACCGATCTTTCATCGTACTCCGCTCGTTCGGTACGATCGTACCAGCCTGCTCCCCGGCTCCCATGCAAACATGGCCCCGGCTTTGACGAAGAGTGAACGTGCCCGGGAATGCCATGCGCTCCTTAAACTGTCCCCATCACGGTGCCCTGAGATGACTTGCTTATTCAATTGTTGATACAAGTAACTGACGAAATCCTTAGTATTAATAGTCAGGAGGAAACACTGATTTTAAAGTGAACAATTTTATTCAGGTACAAGAAAATGTTGCGTTGTTGTTTTACAAAAGAAAAAGCTAGACAAGCAAAAAAGAAAAATATGTATGTAAAACACTTAATAAATATACAATTTGAAAACGAACATCTTGATATGTCGCTTAGTTACAAAGTCTAGCAGTTAACTACAAACGGATGTATCTAATCTTGAACCTTTTCACAATGCAATAAGGTGAAAAAGTGGAAACATCTTTATGCAGTCGACTGTAGTAAAGAATAGGGTAAATAATAAAGGGGCTATTTGTTGACGCTCCAAAAATTATAATTTCCCAACCAGCACTTTGTCCGTTAATTATAGTTTAGTTTTCTTTGATTTTCTTTAGTTTTTTGTTAATTATGCCAAATTGTCAATGCTGTATACTGGCTAAGTAGGGTAGGTGCTTATATTTTTAAATATGTTTCTGTAAAGTATTTGCATGTAGTTTTTGTATTTATTTTGTCACTAACTAAAAGTATTTGTTCAAAAGTTCATTTTTTTCTTTACTCTATTTATTCGTTTAGCGTACCGTCCGTCTGTCACAAACGGAGCTGGCTGAAAATCAGCGCTGTAGGTGTTTAACACCTCAGCATCATGCTGAGCCAGTGTCCGATTCACTCCCGCTGAGACACACCCACTACTCTTTTTATTGCTGTTTTCTATTTTTACTTGTTTCTGTGTGTCTTATGCCTGTAGTGAATAAATGTATTTTTCTTTTCTTTCATTCTAATAAGGTCAAAACGGAATGACCCTATATATCGTACCTTAAAACCCTCGCACCCGACTGCCAAACACCCTGTAGACATGCAGCATGCGCGACTCACGCCCAGTTCACCCAGTTGCACCAACATTAAATAGACATAACAGGTGTGTCAATGGAATATTGGACACCTGTTATTTTCAAATTCGCCAATGTAGAGTGACAGCACGCGACATTAAGGCGAATTAAAATTTAATGAACGTTCACACAAATACTATCAGCCCAATGGAACCGTAACTCACCATAGAACTGTGTCACAGTGACATTATGATTCAAGTCCTAAGAAGTATCAAACAAATGGTTTTTCTCAAAAATTACGGGAAAAGTTGACATTACTAACTCCATACTGAGATGCGAAGTACATAGCTTAAAGACAGTTCCCAAGTAAAAAAAAAATACATTGCGTGCTCGCTACACAAGCCCGCAATGTTGCATACAAATATCATTGTTATATAGTTTGTAACTTTTAAAAAGTGAAAACGGCCATAATAAAATGAGGGCATAAGTCTTATACATCCATATTTTATTCGAAACGTAACTTTTTTATCTGGAAGTTTAGTCTGGAATAGCTTGACTTTTTTTTCTAAAACATAAAGGCGGTAAAGAGTGATGCTATTTCACGTGAAGTTTCTGTTTATATGCGATTTGTATCTTGCGATTTTTGAGAAAAGCACTATATATACGACCTAGCCTAGGCGCTGGCCTAGTTGGTAGTGACCCTGCCTACGAAGCTAGCGGTCCTGGGTTCAAATCCCGGTAAGGGTAGATATTTGTGTGATGAGCGCGAATATTTGTTCCTGAGTCATGGATGTTTACTATGTATTTAAGTATATATTTCTCTATATAAGTATTTATATCGTTGTCTAGTACCCATAATACAAGCCTAGAGCTTAAATTGGGACTAGGTCAATTGGTGTGACATTGTCCCCTGATATTTATTTATTTATTTATTTTTATTTATATGCCTCGGCAGGAACGGCAATTGCCTGCTTCACTGCCTGGGCAATAATGTACTATTATAATGTCTATGACAGCGTTCTATGGAGGGTCAGGGTTCCATTGGGCTTACAGTACATAATGTTTGCGCCAAGCTTTGATCTCACAATCCTCACCAAAGAAGCAGGTGCAGTTGAATCAACAAGTCTAAATCCGACTCATATAATGTACTCGTACGTATGACTTCAATCCACAGCTACCTGCACCGGCGGAAGTGTCGCAGCTGCATAATTCAGCAGCAGGTAACGAGGGTGCACTTTGTCGTGTCGCGCCGCTTTAATGGTCTGTCGACCGACAGGATACAGGGTTTGTCGGATTGACCCAGTTTGGGCGTGGTAATGGGAAGAAACATGCTGTACATACGTACTGAACCGAACGTTTTAGAAACTATTTCAAAGAAAATGTATTTGAAGTCGTCAATGTCATGATTGTCATGAGAGATGCCAAGTCATTGGTATTGCAGTACAATGTGAGATTGACTTTGGATCTAAGGTGGGTCACAAATTTAAGTCTTTGATTGTGATAGCAGCCCATTGGAACCCTGACCCACCATAGAACGGTGTCACAGTGGCATGATAAAATAATTTGTCTGACACTTCTTACGACTTGAATCATAACGACTCTGTGACACAGTTCTATGGTGGGTCAGGTTGCCAATGGGCTGATAGTACCTACCAGCCTAGAGTTTTCTTTTGACATATACATATTAAAAACATAACTAGCTGTCGTGTCAGACGTTGTCCTGTTTTTTCCGGTAAAACGGCATCCCTAAAATCTTTACGTATGTACTTAAATAAAGAGCCAATCAGTGAAGTTCTGAAGGAATGCGCTTATCAACGAACACTAGGTACCTATTCCATTTTTATTTTCATATTCGTAGATAAAGGCACACCTTGTCTTTTACATATATGGCAAATACTATTATTTTGTCCTCAAAAGAACTCCTTCTTAGCGCAGTTGATTAGGCAGATTGATGTTATCATTACCTGACAGCAAAATACACGAACTTTTTTTCAATTCACCAACATATCTCTCTCGGACAGCGTATTTTTATCAATACAGCTTCCCTTCGACAGCCCTCAAGATGATTAATGGACAGGCGAGTATTACAAAGAGTCCTATGAATAATACATATAGTTATACAACAAGGACAGTAAAACATCAAGGGCACAGTAAATTGGCTGAGCCGAGAACGCCTTACAAAGTGCCACATGTTCTGAATTGTATAGGAAATGAGCCTTATATGAAGCCGTACTGAATGTGGTAAAGGAGTGATGGGAGCAAAATATGAAGTTTTCAGCTTTATCTTTGTTAGCGATCATTGTTGCTCTTATCCTTTTAGAAATTACCTGTGCCTACAATGCCAGTTAAAAAAAAATACCACCACCTCTATTATTTAATGAACCTAAGGCAGCATTGGAAATTTAAATACTCTCATAATTATTTAAATAAACCAGAGAAAAACATGAACGGGTAAGTTAGGAGGACGCAGCTATGACGCACTTGGTCTCTTTAAAAACAGTACTACGTTGAAATTCTCAAGAATTATTTTTCGATTTACTTTTTAACTAATTGAAGTATGATTGTTAGCACGTAGGAATAAACAATCCGAGCACATCCAACACAATAAAAATGTAAGAAACGTGAGACTAAGAATCAAGATGGCGGTCGCAAGAAACAGAAGCTGCAACAAAAAAACTCCATAATTACTGCAACAAAAGGTTAAATTGCGTCTCCACAGCGACAATGTCTCAATTACGAGGCAGACGCGTTATTTGTCGCGCGCGACACTGAGCGATGTCGTTGCATTCCCTCCCCCATTCACGTACCATACAACCAACTTCACAAGAACCTTTCAGCGCATCATAATCTATGCATCACGGGCTCTCAGCAACTAGTCGTAACGCATTAACCAACCGCTTTTACGAGACGTCGTGGAAAGCTTAAGGTTCTTGGTAATAGGGCTCTACGGAAATTGGTTCCGTCGTCCACGTCCGAGCACGTCCTCGCACTAAGACATTGTGGCTTCCGCCTTGGACTTGGAAATAAATTAAACATGTTCAATGTAACAGACCTAGCTTGCTGTTTCAATTCTATGAAAAGCTAGAAAAGGAGAAAAGATTACGTAACTTTATGTGTTAGAAGGGCAACAAAGGTTCAACGCTTTGACCTCGTCAATTGTATTCCTATTTTTTGAAGTAGCTATAAAAGCATTAGCAATTTTCAAACTACAAATTATTTCTAACTAAAGCCATCAAAACTAATGGCTTCGCCAGACTGCCACATAATCGAGTTATAATAACAAAGTACCCGAGTAAGAAAATAGCGTTAAATTTAAAAACGAAATTGTGAGACGTGAGTTGGATTATTTTAATTCGAAGTTGGTTTCGCCCGGGGCGAGCCCTTTGGAATGGGTTGAGAGGAAAGTTCTAACTACAATATTTATACCTACCGAGGTGGAATCATGTAAATTAAAGTTTAACGAGGTGTTCAAAAGGGCTGAAATGAGCTTGTATGTATGTAATAATCTAATGTAGCGTCCCGGGAGCGAGACCTGTGATGTTAGGTGACGAAGGGCGTCATTCTAACATCTGATAGCTTTTGATTAAGTTGTTTATTCGAGAAAGATACGGGACGCGCAGGCCCTGTCAACGTGGTTGTTTTTGAGGCAGGCTGCACATAAAGAGACAACAAGCTACTTAAGCCGCAAGAAATCTTCTACGCGAAATGTCTGACATTGCTTTCCGACTGTAACCTGCAAGAACCTTCCAAGTGTAAACTACCTAGGCATTGTTGGACAGCACTGTTTGACACTTTTCGCAGCAATTTCTCGCAGGTGTATTCGTGGCCTTACGGCAATATTAAAATTGTTTAACGTTTTGTAACTGAGCATGTAACATTTAATTTTCTTTTTGATAAAATTTCTACTTAGAACAAGTTATCGTCGTCATAATTCCCATCACCATATTTTGTTGCACTACAGTTCAAGTACTTTATTCAAGTAAACTTCACGTGTTCAGACTATATTTAGACGATTCGAAGAATTATTGATTCCATATTGAATGCTGGCTTGGTTATTTTCAGACGAGAAATGCTGCTATGTGATAGCTGAACTTTTGGCGTCGAACTTATCGAAGGTTATACGAGTCAATGGCGAAAGTTCAAGTATGCACGTCCACCCATAACTTTTATTCGATATTCTTCTGAGTACTTTAGAAGATAAATATAATGTAAATTGTTAAACCGTTCAGTTTTGGCCTTGATGGAAATTTTCCTTGCTGAACCTAATATTTGGATCAACGAAAAATATTATAGTTACATCCATTTTTAGCCGACTTCAAAAGGGGAGAAGGTTCTCAATCTGTATATGTTTTTGTTTTTGTGTGTATGTTGCTCGATTTCTCCGTCAATTATGAACGATTTTAACGACTCAATTTTCATGAGTAGTGAACATATCAAAGGTGGTCGTTTTATATCTTTTATGAATTAATACCACCTCGAAAAATAGGGGATGACATTTCAAACTAAGGGGCGATGCTTAAATTAAGACAGTTTGATAAAATGAACGACTTTCTGAAAGTCAATGGAAGACTGTTCGGGGGGCCTAGTATGACTGCTAACATCCGTCACTCTCTGACATGTATGTAAGTACGAGGGTGACCGATGTTTTATCCACATTTTGTCACGCGATAATCGCAACTATATTAGGCCCGCAGATACTCAGTTAGTTGCTTGAGAACTCCTGTGATACTGTCTGGTCCAACCTTTCCACTGCCAACAAGTTTCGAGGGAATAAAAATTAGGTTGCGTTTTATAATAACTCCTCAACTTCACGATTTCGAACTTGCGCTGATTATTTTACTAACAGAAATATGTAATTAAGAAAAGAAGAACAGGAGTTCTATAGACTATAACGCCCTTATTACAACATATATGTCACTCCGAAATTGTACCGCCGAGTACAAAAACACGCTTGGAGACTAAAGTCGGTCGTTACAGGCAAATTGCATTCCTATTACGCGACAAGGAATTCTCTTCAAATGGAACAAAGAAGTCAAATATCGAATTTTCCGAAGCGGGTTCCGTCTGGAATTTAAATTTGTCCACACAATACAATTGTAAGAGTCAACCAGACGCTGGTTAAATACAGAACTTAAACGATTCCAAATGAAACGTTCTGTTGCGACTGACTTCGGAAATAATGAAGTTTGTAAGTCGCTACGTTTCACGCCCATTTTTTTATTAAATATATAAGTCAGATGAGCGGGATGTGAAATTGCCCATCAGTCGTCATCGCTCAACCTGAGTTGCGTCAATTTTATACAAATAACTGGCATCACTCATCACCATGTCTATACACACATATGTCACATGTCAAGTTTCCACTTACCATCAGGTGGCCTGTGTGCTCGTTTGCCTCCTCCTCAAAGCCATTAAAAAAAAAAAAACACCATCCATAATTACTCAATTTTGACTTTTTACATGAAATATCTAAATCTTAGGTCTGTACCTTTACATGCTTCTGTGACATACGTACAGACGGACTGACGTAGAGCGGAGTGCCAGTTATCCAGCTTCGGTTTTCGCCCTTGGCCAAGGAACCCTAAGAACCATTATCTATATGTTTTGCCACGCGCATTTTGTCTAAATAAGCGACGGTTTACAGAGACAATATTACCCAGTTAAAAGTCTATATAATTTTAGTCATGTGCTGTCACTTTCTACATTCTCGGATTAGAACGTGACAGAACATGTCCTTATAAGACAATGGACGTGCAACTGGGTGAAAGTAAAATTGTTTTAAATTTTCTATGATTTACTTTAACAAGAACGGAAATGAAAGTACAGTTTCTACAACGGTTATTATAGAGTCAAATGTTCCCCAAGTAGTACCAATCTTCATAACCTAACGAGCTCCATCATATTTAGGGCAATAATTCCCGAAGGCGACGATCTCGTGCAAAACTCGCGCTTTGTATTCTCGCTGGAGGACGATTTGAATAACGTCCAGAGGAATGCAGTTAATTTACACGACCGGATTCATCCGGACACTGGAGGCGCCAATAGAGCTGAGTAGCAGAAGGACAACTCAATTACAGATACGGGTTCTGTCAATTCAAATTCAAATCATTTATTTCATGTAACATGACACATAAATATTATTGGTGTTATTTAAAAGGCACAGCATTAGATAGATAAACATTATACTACCATTTAATAATGATGGTGGGAGCATGCAATCTTGCACAGTGTGACATAACACTACAAACAGGCTTATCATTTATCATTCTTAGAATGACGCGTTTGCTGACAAAAGACCCAGCGGATTTTGTAATATCAACATCATCATTATCACGACAACTGGTCTTAAAAGGTCTTAAAATAACCTTCGGTGTTGTACTTCTCCCACACTTTCTCTCATACATTTTTCCCAAGTCTAACCGACCTTACCCGAACCCGAAAAACTTTCAAGTACTATCGCTAGGACTTGCGTCTTTAACAATGTCTCTAAGTGGCTATAAAATCCCAATTCGTAAACGATCCATTACTTTCCAGCTCTCCAACGAAGAACGAAGTCACCAACGAAGTTTGTTCCAAGAGCTATATCATAGCTATTTGAACTAAAATCTTTTTTCGACGACGGAGTATGAATGAATGAACGGTTTTTTGCTAAACATCATGTCCGTTACCTTAGATTGTTACACATTGGTTTATCAAAATTTAATGATTTGTAGCCTAAATATTTCATAATTTATCACCAAAATGGAACTACTTATTAGGTCACAACACAATACGTTATTTATAAATTATTATTCCTAGTATTTGCAGTTTACAATGTACCTACTTCTTTCACACAGGTTTTGGCCAGGGACATCTGAAGCAAATAGCAAATTTAACGTTTTCTGAAACAGCTTCTAAATGGCTGTGATAAAACTAGTGCAGAACATATTGTAGGTAACTTTAAATATTCCCGTAAATACAATAACACTAGAACCTTACTTTTCTATACGCCTGACATCGAGCCAACAAAGTAATCTTTGTCTTTTTGTCCATTTTATTCTAAGTTACCCTACTGTTGACTTGACTGTACTTAGCCTAAGAACGTGATTTCGTCCGCCTGTTTATGCCGAGATGGTTTCGGTCGAGAGGTCCTTTAATTTAGACTATTGTCTATCACGAGCGCCAGTTCTAGTAAATAAATAACGACATCGTGACAATGTCTTCGTGTAATAAAGTTTAAAACTGTATTGACCTAAGGTAGTCCCTACTGTTTAAATACTCTGCTGTCTTTAAGCGAGAAATTAAATACTCTTTGACATTCATTTCCGCGCAAATCGTCTTTCATAAGCTGCAAGGTAATCACACTGGCGAGAATGGCTGCCAAAATTTCGTTAAATAATATACTTACACACGAGTCGCTCAAGTAAGTCTACGTTGCCAAGCAAAACATATCGATTCCTTCCTTCTTTAAGACATTGGCTCAACTAGGAGCATCTTCAGTACAAAGATTTAATAACCTAGGCTTAACCAACACTCTTAATATATTAGTCTGAGTGGTATGAATTATTATCAAATCAGATGTTCTAATTCAGGGTCCCAACCTACTTTTACGTCAAGCTTCTCCGGATATTTAATAATATTTCCATGAGCCTTTTTGGTAATTCTTTAGCTCTGCCTACCCCACTCTGGGAATGAAGGCGTGAGTTTATGTATGTATGTATTTATTACACATGAAGTTTTATTGACAATTTAAAGCATCCCGGACCGCGCTCCACTGGTTGGTAAACCCTGTTCTACTTCATTATTTCTACAAAAGTACTCTACTTCAACGTTAACAAAATCAAACAATCGAATCCCAATGATTGACTCGTAGCCGTCCAAAGAAATACGAAAACATAAAGCTGCGCCCATAAAACAATAGGCCGCGGGACCGACGTAAATCCACGTGCCACTTACCAATTCCTTTATGCCCAATTTGTTTGGTAACGGGAGCGGGCCTCGTGGAGCAATAGATGCAGTAGCACGGGGGCCATACGGCATTTTGGGGAAGTCATATGAGCACATCACTCGGACGGATTTTGAAACTATCATCATCATGATCATCATGTCAGCTGAAAGACGTCCACTGCTGGACATAGGCCTCCCCCAAGGCTCTCCACTCAGACCGGTCTTGTGCTCGCATCCACCGCTTTCCCGCGATCCTTACAAGGTCGTCACTCCATCTTGTTGGAGGCCTACCTGCAGCTCGTCTCCCGGTCCGCGGACGCCACTCAAGAACCTTCTGACCCCATCGGCCATCAGTCCTGCGTGCGATGTGCTCCGCCCACCGCCACTTCAGTTTAGCTATTCTTCGGGTTATGTCGGTAACCTTAGTTCTCCTGCGGATATTATCATTTCTGATTTGAAAATATGTTGTAAATTAATCGATTGTTACGTTATTAAGGATTAGATACGATGTGTTAGAATCATACATTTTAAGTTATTTTTAGCCGTGAACAAAAGTTATTAACTCCTAAACCAGTAGACATATTGAAAAGTTAACTAAATATTGGATCGTTATCAACGGTTGCTATTATTATTAAGGCACGTTTTGGGATACCCCGTAGTTATTTGCAGAATTGTTGAAAATCGAGAAGTTAGGGACAACGTATATCTGACTCTTTGGGAGTCCTTAATAAGCGCACCGCCGCCGTCATGATCGCTCTCATCCGCGAAAGAGTCCAAAAAAAGTCGACTTATAATCATCACGGTTCCTAATTTAACTTAAATAACCTTACTTGGACGTAAAGCCACTAATTTTTGCAGACACCAAAAAACAGTCACAAATTTTTAGAGTTCTTGGTAATTCTGGAATGGAAGCGTAAAGATATGTATATACGTATGTGTAAGTCAGTCAGACTAATGCTTAACTTAAGTACCCTTATGTCTCGGCGACATAACAAAACTGTCAATGGTCCCCAGGACTATGTTTCCCAGGTATTCGAGAGTTATCGCGATCCGTCCATCACGAGAGCCATCTCCATACGGGTCGATCCGAACTCGACCCGGCTCGCATTTCGATACACCCGTACACCGCTCAGATCTCTTTATGATCTTCCGGGTGTTTGCAGGTTTTTGGCGTTTTATTTAGGTAGGTTTTAGTTAGTGTTACCTTGGTTACCAAATATTGTAATGATCATTGGTGTAATAAAGTTCAATAATAGCTTTAAAGACTTTGGAATAACGGAGAGTTTTATTTCTTATCTACACCGTCTAATATTAAGGTTTGTAAATAATATAAGTTACAGATATATTGTCAAATCCAACACCAACTAGTAAATATGATAGCAAAAGATAACAAATAGATACAACATTATAAAGTATTAGACAGTTAACAGGGATTCGTGTGTAATCAACTGTAATGTTGCAAGTACTAGTTTTGTTTAAATTATAACTAGTATTTGTTATTTAAAATTGAACTTTACCGTTGATATAAAAGTGCATAAATCAGTATTTAAAGCACTGGTTCTAATTTTCTAGTATAACAACTGAACTAAGAACTATCAACAATACAACACCTGAAACTGTAACAGACAGAAAATAATAATAAGAGACGTACTTAATCGTAATAACAAATAATATATTAAGGCAAGTCACATTCATTCACCACAGAGCAGCATAATATTTATTAGTACGTACCTTCACGATACATTTAATGATAAACTTAATGGTGAAGCTAATTTGTAATAGGCCGTATACGCGGGCAATAACGGCGGCCATAACCCAATTAATAGCATCAATCTTCATAGCCATGTAGACAATAATTCCTAACGTCGACATTAGGTATTTAATATCAGAGTCGTCCGAAATTGCATAATAATGGTCCGAATGCCTGCCTCAATACCAGAACGCATATCTTGCTGAGAATGGGGGGTGTAATGTCCCAGATAAGATTGGTCATGGTCAAGTGTACCGAATTCCACAAAGTCATTGGCTATCTATATTTCCTACATACTAAATAAGGCTCTGGTTTAATGTTATCATAGGACAACCTCACACAAATTAACCTAGTCCCAAACCAAACTCTAGACTTGTACTATGGGTACTAGGCAATGGTAGGTATAAATACTTAGATAAATTAATACTTAAATACATAGAAGACATTCAAAACTTCATCATCATCATTATCATCATGTCAGCCGAAAGACGTCCACTGCTGGACATAGGCCTACCCCAAGGCTCTCCACTCAGACCGGTCTTGTGCTTTTCGCATCCATCGCGTTCCCGCGATCCTTACAAGGTCAAAACTTAGAAACCAATATAATATTTGCCCATACCGGGAATCGAGCCCGGGACCGCGAGCTTCGTAGCCAGGGTCACTACCAACTACGCCAACGCGTCGACAAACGCAACGTTGTCGCGTGTTTTGTACGTGAGTTCTCGATTTAAGTTAAAAACCCCTATAACATAATTTGGAATAAATTCGGTGACTCAGCGTTCAAGGAATCTCTTAACAAAGAGCTGGGTCAATAAAACGCTCCGCAAAGTTGGCTACTCAAAAAGTCAAAACCCTTCAACAGAACAAACCAGCTAAAGTCATCTTTTCCAACCTCAATTCACGAACAGATAGTTACACCAACTGAACAGATTTGAAACCAGAACACAAAGCCCTCAAAGATTCCCACGACTCCAAATAACTCGCAGTTTGTCAGGAACAGTTGCTACTTACAACATCAAACGCAGACTCGCGTAGTTTCTTGAGCACTTAGCGCAAAACGAAACAATGAATGTCGGAGAGTTTCGGCGGCGCCCGCACATGATTCGGTTAACGATCCAAGTGGAAATGGGGCGTTAGAAGTTAACGCTACCATGTTTGAACAATTTGTAATAGTTATAACAAAGCTTTGGTCTGAAACTTTTCTGCGAAGGAACTTATTTATTTTGACTGGAATTAACACATTTTCCGGACTATCATTTACCTTAATCAAGGACCTGCTATGCGTGCTAAACTGATAAGCTGTTTATGAAAAAGTGAATCATAAACATCTAAATATCTAAGCATCCTCACAAACGTTTACATATATTATATTACTAATTTACAAAGCAAACTGTGCAATATCTTTCAATAAAATCTCACTCTGGCCCTCTACTTCTGTGCACGTCGATCAAATACACTTCCGTAAGGCCGCATATCCACTTGCTCGCAATGTTCTGCGATAAATATTCTATTTTCAGAACCTTCATTGTGTGAACTACCACTTGGCAGGCACTGTTGGACAAAACCGTCGGACAATTCTCGCAGCAATTTTTTTAAAGTGTATTGTGTCCTCTGTCATGGCCTCCCAACTCGAACAACGTATAATTATTACTTTAATTAACTCATAGATGGCGCCACAGGTATCGAGCGAAACATTTGAATCAGTAATCGTGAAGATTGAATGATTTTTGCACCTTAATAAATTCAACGTACCTTAATTACATCAAAAACATCCTTCTCTACATAAAGTAGGGTATATTTTACAAGTTTAATAAATGCAATAAATTTTATATTAACTCCATCTAACTCATAAAAATCTTATAAGTTTTCAAGCTTGCTACGCCTTATTAGGTACTGTCACTAGATGGTGCCATCACGGATCGCGAAACTACTATCACAGTATATAAATAAACCAGTAAAGAAACTAGGCCTACTTTTCAAGATAAATACCTACGCTCCAATTGAGCGTAAGGGTTGTCCACTGACATTTTGTAAAATTGAAAAAAAAACTTGTTTATTGTATCTCAGCTAGTTAGTGCAAAATCGATACGTGTGATCTGCGACAACAAATCCGTTGCAGATTGAGAAAAAGTAGCCGCCATCTTGAACTTTTTAGTTATTCAACCGATTGCTTCCAAAATCGATATATGGGGATGTGTATGGTCTCCGACAACTTATCTGTTGACAGATTGAGAAAAAGTAGAGGCCATTTTTTTTTTTTTTTATTCAACCGATTGCTTCCAAAATCGATATCTGGGGATGTGCGTGGTCTCCGACAACGAATTTGTTGGCAGAATGAGAAAAAGTAGCCGCCATCTTGAACTTTTTTATTATTCGACAGGCTAATTCAAGTATCGATTTCGAGAGTTAGGACCACACAGATCTCCAGATATCGATTTTGGAAGCAGCCTGTCGAATAATAAAAAAAAACAAGATGGCGGCTACTTTTTCTCATTCCGCCAACAGATTAGTTGTTGGAGACCATACACATCCCCAGACATCGATTTTGGAAGCAATCGGTTGATTAACTAAAGAGTTCAAGATGGCGGCTACTTTTTCTCATGCTGCCAACGAAATCACTGTCAGAGACCACACAGATCCCCAGATTTCGATTTTGGAAGGAATAGGTAGAACAACACAAAGTGTAACATGGCGGCGGTTTCTTCTTTTTCTAAATTCGAGAGGAAGTATGCTTATTTGACATATTTCATAACCTAATAAACAAAATGTCAGACGTGTTGCAAAAGTTCCCGATTCGTCGGGAGATCTACCGATTTCGGCTCTTCCCTCCCGATATCACGATTTAGCGACCCCGTTTCCCGAATTTCTACATTTCGAACCAAAGTAACAAATTAAAACAGTATTTTTAAGACGACAACACCAAAGGTAGACACTCAAAGAAGGACTTATCCACGGTCGAGAAAAATATTTAAAAAAAAACACTCAATGTTCAAATATTGCAGAGATGTTTATTATTTTATATCGTTTAATAATTTAATAGTTTGTAAATTAAAGTAATTAGTGTAAAATAGAGTTGTTTTATTTCGACTAAAATCTCCCGAGTTCTCGAATTTTCGCTGGGAAAGTGACCCGAGATACCCACTCTACGGGCTCTCCCCCACCGCAGGTCGTTTGCGAAGCCGCAAAAGCTTCCTGCGATCTACGCAGCCTACCGACGAAAACCCTACTGACGTGAGGTGCAGGCTTTGGGCAAGCGAGTATCCACATCCAACGAAAATCTGCCTCCAGGCTATAAGGAACCTTGGCCCACCTGGAGAAGTCTAAATAGGCTGAGGACCCAGGTTGGCCGAAGCAAAGATAACCTGTGCCGGTGGGGGTACTCAAGTAGCGCAGACGCTAGCTGTGAATGTGGAGAACCCCTGCAGACCATGCTACACCTCACTAACTGTCCCGCGTGCCCGACCGCCTGCTCGCGTGAGGACTTACTTGTCAGTAACCAGAGGGCTACCACGGTAGCCGCTTTCTGGGCAAGTAAGATTTAGCCCGAGTTCTTGCCGACACGAAAGAAGAAGAAGCTGGGAAATTAAATGATTTTTATATTTTTACTTTTGCAACACGTCATCGTATTATAAAAAGCATTTTATTTAAAAATATTTTATTTATTCTTACCTTTCAACACCAGCAGAGAGTTTAAAAAATGAAAGTTCCGGGTTTGAAGAAGCCGAATTCAAACAACCGTATATACCACGCAATACTTTTGTGGCATCTTTCTCAAGAACGAACGTAAAATGCGAAGGAGCCCATTCGTCTCGACGCGACACACGCGACTGACAGCACCGCCAAATCCTCTTAGCGGTCTCGAAGAGGCGTGCGTCTGTGTGAGTGCGTCGATTCGAGCATTTTTTCGTAGCTTCTTTACTGGTTTATTTATATACTGTGCTACTATGCACTCACAGACCCCACGCGTTTCGTTTTTACAAATTCTTGTTTGATGCGTAAAATCAATACTCAAAATACTTCTTTTATATTAAAAACAAAAAAACAATTGAGAAAATAATGTCTTGGCGAATATAAATGAATATTACAAAATACTGTTTTGGCGGTTTCGGTGTATTAAAATGTTAGTACAAACACGGAACGAACAACGTGCTATCTTTAACCATTGAAGTATCAAAACGCGCTGACAGTTTGTGTACAAACATTTAAACTACACTCGGCGTCAAAAAAATCGCACCTTTTGAAATTTTGACTTCAAGCGAATTAAGCTCTTAACTTATTTATTGTACCCTACCAATATTAGTATCATTTGAAAGCACAGTTAATAAGCTTTAAAATCGGGCAAAACCGACCTTGTGTGCGCCTCCCTCACTGGAGGTGGACGTGGCCAGGGGTCCCTGACTGCTCATAGGTACATCACAGAGATCCTGGAGGACCACGCGGTCCCGTATGCTGGTTTTGTCGGGCCTGAATTCACATTCATGCACGACAACGCCCGCTCTCATACGGCGTTGATTGTTCGGGACTATCTGGATCAGGTTGGGATCCCCGTGATGCAGTGGCCAGCGAGAAGTCCTGACCTGAACCCCATAGAGCACATTTGGGATGATCTGAAACGCCGGGTGCGGTCTCGTGATACTGCCGCTGCCACCCTTGAACAGCTTCGGGACGCCGTCGTCGAGGAGTGGAGTGACATTTCTCAAGAACGCATCGTGACGTTGGTGAGGTCAACGAAGGATCGCATGGAGGCTGTAATTAGGGCTAGGGGAGGTAACCCTAGGTTTTAAGTTTAGTTTTAAGAATTTGTTTTACTGTATTTTTTAATTTTGTTATGTTTTTAGATTGTGTAATTTTGGCGTGAATAAATGTTTTTCCTCTTTTCATGAAAAACGATTTTTTTTAAGCTAAGTAATCATTATCACATTTTTATTAATTAAAGGATTCAATAACCTTTAAAATGAGGCCCCACACTCATACCTTATCTTAGATTAAATAGGGTTTATAGCTGCTTGAAGTCAACATACCAAAAGGTGCGATTTTTTTGAGGCCGAGTGTATAACTTTGTTTCGTTGGATTCGGATAAAGTTGAAGTTGAAGGCGATATTTCCTTTTTATGTAAATACGCACGCTTAAATACGCTCACCAAACTATTTTTAACTTATTTTTAATTCTCATTGTAAGTGAATTGTAAAATTCTTATGAGAAAATTAATTCTTTAAACCTAATAAACCAGTTATTTCTACCTATTGCTTTTATTTATTGTCAGCAAAAAACTTCCCAAACATGTCATTAAAACATTCCTATTTGTCCTGGACATCATTAATCAGGGCAGATGTTCCTATTAATTAATAAAAGCTAACACAATGTCACCGGTAGGATTATAGCCATTACATATTAATTTTAAGTCAACAATTTTCTTGACGTCTCATTCTTGAAGTCAATGCCATCTGGTGATACGTTACTAAAACTATTAGGTAGGCTGCCAGCATCCAGTGGTGGCTCAGATACGGCATCTACTGGTGTAACTACGGGACTAAAATTGCCTACCGAATTGTCTACCTTAGGACGGCACGCTTTTGCTGTATGAGATTGGGTATCTGTACTTGTATTCTGTTATCTGTGCCTCTGTGTAAGATATTGATTAATTATATCTACGATATCTACACGCTGTCCGCCTCTAATTTTAAGTATACTAGATTAGTTAATGTTTTCCTCAAAAACGACGTTATATTTTTTGTGTGTAATAATCTGGATACAATATTAACTAGTAACAACAAGAAAGTACGCAGTGTGAATGTAAGTGTGGGTAATTCCTCTTTATTAGCCGAGCTCTTGACCTGATTGTAGCGAGGTCGAGGGCGGCTGCAGCCAGGCTCTGAGATGCCTTCAACGCTTTTTAGTAAGTAGACTTCATTTTTAATTTTTGTTAATGCATCGAAAACGGCGCTGACACTTCAGAGTTCTTAGAGATCATCATTATTTATATCTGTCGCATTATACATATTCTCTTAAGAAATTCTTTGGCGATTTGGTCGACGAAGATACACTGGTTGAAATCAGTACGTATGCAAACTGTACAGTCACGAAACGGGATTGTTGAGCCAATTGCCATTGTTCGTAATTTAGCCGTGTATTCAATAACCGATGTCAACGACTGGCTGACAGCTATTCGATTTGTATTACATAGCCAAATTAGAAACATGGGTAAGTGGCTCAACAATCCCGGTTCGCGACTGTACCTGTCTATACGTATCTTATTTCGACGCAGCGTCACTAAATTATTTAAGATTCAACCCTATTAGAACCATTGAACGTAATGTAGTACTTTTTAGTTACTTAACTTCATGTTTAAAAAGAAACTGCATCAATTGGCACATGAAATTGCCAACCTAATTTTCTACAACATTACATTGATGAATAAAACAACTCAACTTAACTTAGTATTGATGCTATGGTCCCATGCTGGGCGCCAAGGAAACAATAATTTTCACGTGTTGACCTATTTAAATATCACACAAATTATTTGTGGTTTTACTTCGAGTAGTATTTGAATCTGTATTAGTCATAAGCCTTGATGTTTTTTCATGTTACATTATTTTAACACATAAAAGTTAAAACCACAATGGCGTAATTCTAGAAAGCACTGTTTCACCTAACTAAAATGTATGTTCGCGACGTGCCATAAAAACGTCTAATTTTTAGGCCTCGTAAATAATTTTGAAACACACTGCAAAGTAAGTAACACAAGTTGTTCCATTATGATGAAATTCTGTTACACGAAATAAAACGGTTTTAATAAGCTTTAACCTTATCTGGGGAACAAAGAGAGTCAAGGGCACTCGTTAATGTCAACTGCCTGGGCAGGCCCTAAAAAAGGGGGGATACGCGCGGCTATAAAGTGTTACAGATATACTAAAACAACGCCTGGAAACAACGTGCACGTATTGTTTTATGACATTGCCAGGTTCTCAAATCTTTGTACAAATTGGGCTCCATGCAGAGTTCTTGGCAGTGAATGTGTTAAACTGGAGACAAGACATGTTTAGACGTTGTGTTAAATATAGCAATGAATTATTGACAACGTAAAGTGCAGCAGAATGTTTCCGTCATTAGGTCACGCACGAAACATCAAAATTTATTGATACACATGAAATAGTTAGACTTGGGAGTTTCTTGCGGCGCTTCTTCTCCGCAATGATAGTCTTGTCCGAGCCCGCATGTGGCCAATTTACTGAATAAATATTTTGAATTTTGAATTTTTTGAGTGTATCGAGGAAAGGAAACTAAAGCAAATAAATCAGAAAAAGAACCGATGGCACATTTTGGATCATATTTTGTATTATTATTTTACAAAATCTTTACTAGCACTCTTGGTCATGTTATATCAGCTCTCATACGAGTTGTCAGACCAGATCTAAAAACGCTCACCATTTCATGCTTTTATATAGATGTATAAAGTTCGGGTTGTTAGTGTTATACTTTAAACCCTGAGAAATAAAGATATCCACGTTATTTTTTATGGAATGGAAAAGGCAAACGAGCTTTCAAGCTAATCATGCGAAAACTGCGGCTCAGTGGCGGGTTAGGGTTAAAATATGGTAGTAGCTGTAGCTGTAACGAAAAAAGGGCCGAAAATCTTCAGACTTCTAGACCTGATGGCCCAGTAAAATTTCCGATAATCGGCAAAATTATCAGGATTGACGTAAGCTAATGACAGATCACTCAACCACTTAAGTCAGCTCCATATAATTATGTCGAGTCGATACAAAATAGAAACGTTAATAAGTTGGCCTCTGTACAATTTTTTACATCTTCATTGTCTTGTTTTTGTTTTGTACAATAAAGTGTTTACATACTCGTACCATACGTTGGCATCGCTTTGCCTTCAGTACTGTAACTTATTTCGATTTAATGCGGATGGCAGGAAAGTGTCAGCATTAGTCTGGACACGTAACCCTAAGGACTTCCTAAATAAACTTTGTGCTAAAGACAATGTGAAATAGAGCCCCGTTTATGTAATCTTAGAACCACTGTACTAGTAATGGCAAGCTTGTGATGACGTCACGGCCAACAATGATGGATGGAAGTGTCTGATGACCCATTAATTATGACTAATATGTCACCTCATCACTAATCTAGGCTAATGACTTCGGCTGCGTAATAGGGTAGCATTCTAGAGTGAATTTATTAGCTAATGTCATAACTTGGACTGCACCGGAAAATGGAAAAAAGCATATGCTCTACGTAAACATAAATGTTTAGCTGACATTATTATTGTAATACCTATAGTCTAACTTGGTAAAGAATATGTAATATTTATGTATCGTCTATTCCGAGATTAAAATGTTTCTTTGTATTGTATTTTAAACAGCCTCTAGAAAACATTAAAAAAACAGCGGGAATATACATTCACCATCCCTTACGTATCAAACCCGGGACCGCTAGCTACATAACCATGGCACTACCAACTAGGCAAAAACACCAACCCTAAACCGCGGCAGGTCCAACTTCAGTGCTCATTTGTTGTTAGCAAACAAAGTACTTAATTCAGATTAAAAAGTTGTACAATTTCAGGAGGGCACAACACTAAGCCTCTTACCTCTACTTTATCAAACGGACGCGGCCACATGGCTGGTATTACGTTTTAAATGATTAACTGGCTGGCTGGTACTGTAGCATGGCTTTTAATCCGGCAAAAAAATGGCTATAGCTTAAAAACCATTTTGGTCATGCAAATGTTGGGATGGATGTGTGACGAACAGGAATGGATAGGATAAGTTTAGAGTAGTTTAGTTTAGTTTATTTATTATTTATATTTATAAAGTCAACACAATAATAAATTTTCATTTCCAGCTCCATATATTCATCCACGTAGTATAAAAGATTATCCAGTAAATGGTTTCTCAGGTGATGTTTAAATGCTTCGTCGGATTGTACATTTTTAAGTTTGGCGGGCAGACGGTCATAGTACGTAGGACCGATGACACGCAGGTTCTTACAACTGTTCTCAAACGCCCGGTGTGGCGGAGGAGGAACGAGTATGTCAGAGGTTGTTTAAGATTGGTGCCAGTGAGATAAATAAAGGGGATTGTCATGGTATGGGTTGGGTATGACATCAGGAGGAATGAAAGTGACATGTGACGAGAAGGGTTTTAAATATGAACGTGGTGGGCTACATTAGAACGGGGAGACCTAAGAAGAGGACGTTTGGAAGGAAATTGCGCAAATGATCGGGATAATGGCAAGATGATGGTGATGGTCATACATTTGTGTATGTGTGTGAGCGTGTATACATAATTCAAATGATAATCGCAGCAACGCTTCAATCGCACACAAGCAGCATGCATGGCTTGCAAGATTTGAACCAAACAGACATACAACAACATGTATGTAAAGTTGAATAAAAGCTTTTTCTCAAACATGCTCGGAAAAAACGGTTTTCCGATTGAAACACAAGGACGGAAAGTGCCTCATTTTACTCCTAGGAGTAAAAAAAACCATATGAAAACACTTTCCGTCCATGTCCATATATTTCTTAAAATGCTGTCAATTTGCATACAAAATCAAAAGGACCAAGACAAAAATTCCAAACAGCCAAGGTAACTGCTCGCTTTTTTAGCACAGTGCGTGTGTTTCTTTTTGAATTTGCATTCCAATGTCTATGGTTGTTAGTATTTAAAAACAATTGACAGTCGGTAACATTCGTTCATTCTGCATAATATAATTTTTGAAACCGAATATTAAACTATTTGTTGTGTGAAATACTTACTATAAAAAATGAGCTCAAGCAACGAAAGCGACGAAATAGGTACCACACCGCCTATATAAAAATCTGAAGCTGCCTCGGTTAGGCATAACCTGCTTCCCGCTAAATCTAAGGAAAAATATAACCGAACTTATGACCAATTTATGTTGTGGAGGGCAAACAAAAATGTAAATTAAATTACTTGCTTTTTAGAAATGTATTTGTATTATTTCCTCACATGTTTGAGAAAAGCATTGTAACACCCGTTTTTTTTATAAGCTTTTTCATATAGCAATACTACCGCTGGTGGGTTTCTGCACCAAAATCGAGGAACGAATACACCTAGTGTTGTCCTTTTCTCTCGCTTTGGTTATGAATGGAGTGAGACGGAGCCTTTCAATAATTCGGTCAAGCGTGAGCGTGCGTTACGTTTCACTGCGCCTGCGCTTCGACCTATGGACTAAGGCTCGGATCCTTCGATACTTTTCGGCATGTCAAGTTACATTGTTTCAGGATTCATGGAATATCTTTAGAATAATCTTTTGGAGTGTTTTGGATTGGTTTTGCTTTCTAAATTTTTAAAAACAGTGTACGAGCGTTGCCAGCGTTTAAGAGTGAAATGAGTCTGGCGTCCATAGTGACGTAGAAGATTAGCCACATCATCTATGTTCGCTCTATGCTCTCTGATTCGGATTTGGCTTGAGGAAGAGGCAGCATTGCCTCGTCGTATTATTTTAATATCCTTTACAAATGGACAATTAGCGGCAAATTATACGATGACAATTTGATGCATCGTGGCAGTACTTATTCATGTCTGCATGCTATTAAACAAATGGGCAACAAACGACGATAATTATATGAATGAACCCTCAATGCAGTCTACCTAATCCCAAGCGCTGACTCCTGCCTTGTAAAACAGGGTCATCAGGCTATATACGTGCCTGATTAAGCCAGTGTCACGTTATATGGAGGCACCGTGCGTATGCCGGTCTCAACTAGCCTCACGCTATATAACTACATAAAACCCACTTTGTGGGTTTTATTATTAAGTTAGGCACAGTCCTAACCACCGGATTGACCGTGAAGGGCGCTTCGTGCTCAACCACATGGGCGTGACCTCCGTGCCACGTGTTGCGACCTAGGGAGGCTCGGGGCAGTAGCCCTCCTCTTCGCTCTCCATGTGTTTTGGGTCTTTGCTTGCCACTTAACTTCACCTTACACATACATGACATCGTGCATACTTCGCTCTAGTTAAGTGACCTTTCTTTTGCTGTAGTCGATAATGCTACCATAATTTTCTATGACCTAAGGTTGCTACAGTGGTCTGTAAAATGCAGGTGTGTGTGTAACTTTAAAAATATACTAAGGAGAACTACACTTTTGTTTTACTTATAACAAGAAACCATCCCTGTTTGTAGTAAGTTTACCCAGGGCGCCTTTTTACTAAATTCGAGGTGACTTACTCTCAGGCCTATGAACCCTCTGACCCTCTTAGAGTCTCATGCCTGTTTGCCGATTGAGGATGTTTCAGCATTATGTATGCCTCGGCGGAAACGAGGATTTCCTGACTCGTATTTTATCAGGCCTCGCTGTTGCTCGGCCTGCTAACTACCTCGTCAGGAAAACCCTTACTTTCCGCGCCTAGGGAACAATGTACTATTAATTGAAAAGGATAGTAAAAAATCAGTTTTCTCCCAACACACACATTATAAGTTCTCCTCAGGGGAGAAGAAGTTATTAACTCCGACACTGGCGGCCTTCATTCCGCTAAATGAATTACCAGCCACGCAGAGTTGTGGGGCAGAAGAGTCAATAGCAACAAACTGCCAGATTAGCCGGGTAAAATATTAATATACCCGGTAAGTAAGTCATTGGAAGTTTAAAACAAGTGTCTTTTTTTATGGCGTAGGAAGGCAAACGAGCACACAGGCCACCTAATGGTAAGTGGAAACTTTGACCCATAGACAATCGCATTCACAAGATTGCAAATGCACTGCACTGCCAACCCTGAGCACTGAGATGGAATGCCTCTATGCTAGTCATTTCACCGGCTGTCTTATCCCCAAACCGGAACACAACAATGCGAACACTGCTGCTTGGCGGTAGTTTAATGGATAAGATGGTGGTACCAACCCGGACGGACCCTGCACAGGGTCCTCCCACAAGTAAACACACTTTGCACAGATTGTCCATCACACACATAAGAATATATAAAACATCTTACTGGTTCCTCAATAAGTTAATTTGCAAGTGAAATTCTATTGCTTAGTGGACTAGAGACGCTGATTTGCATTTATCGCCCCAGCTTATACTATACCAAAGCAGAATATAAGTCCAGTCAGCTATCGACCATTTTCAGTGATCTACAATACACGAAGTGATAAATATACTGTCAGTTGCAAGTGCAAGTATGACAGCAGTAGTCAGTCGAATCTCCTCCTAAGGTCAACCATACAACGAAATTTGTCAATGGAATATGAATCTATTATGAATTATATAAAGTCAATTTTCTAATTTTATCAGTAGTCACAAAAACAAAAGAAATACCACTTTACTTCCTATTTTTAGTACAAGGTACCTCATTCGGCTATTATACTCAGATTTTTCTAAGACGATGCCTGTGTCAGCTCATATAAACACTTATTACACTTATTTCTTCAACGACGAACTAAATAATTAATCGCCTATTTTGAAACACATTGCATCGCTTGCAAGTATAGTAAGTGATTGAAATTACGAAACACAGCTGCAAGAGGCATCGTCTTAGAATAATCAGTAGTAAATATAAGAAGCTAGGAGTATGTATGGACATTTTGGCATTAGGTATATTAACGCATTTACCGCGAGCCAATGCTACGAGTGTTGCGCTGTAGCCCTATTTTCAGTAAGTTTAAAAAAAAAGAGGTTCTCAAGTCAACCCGTTTTTTTAAGCTATTGCATAGCTTCTATCGCGGGCCTTGAGCGCGGGGACCGAATCCAGAAATTCCGTAACGAAAAAACCTCACGCTCCCCACTCCGACGGGCAAGGAGGTGTGACTTGAAGGCCGTGCATCGTCTAACGTCGTTTCAGTTCGGCAGTCTTCGACACGGCGTTGTGTGCGTTTGTACGACATGCAATAGCTTTACCGCGGCAGTCCCCGAGTGCCACACGTCTTTTTTTTCATTTTTATGTATGAGCATATCTTTTTACAGGGTCTTTTTTTAGTTTGATATAGTATACTTGCGAGGTGAACCCATTGTCACCAGATCTGAATCCGAAAAGGGGATCAGTGAGGAATTGAGGGAACTCCTCAAATATTATAGGCATACAGCAACTTTAGTATTTTTAGTAATAAGTCCAGCATTTGCATTCAGAAAGTATCATTTGGTGAAGTGGAACTGATGATGAAGACCACAAATGGCTGGTGGCGATAAGATATCTCGATTAAGATAGTTGAGCAATTGTAACGAAGAACATTTAATTGTTTAAGTATGACAACGACTATCCCACGGCGTTGCTTGCGGCGAGCTTGAAATGTCTTAAAGTTTCATATCAACTAAAAAGTGGAACTACATAACAGCTTATTATGATCATGATCACTAAAAAGTATAAAATAAAATAAATATTTAAAAAAACTAAAGACTGACTTCAAAAACGCAAAAAATATCTTCTTTCAAAATAGTAGGTATAGGTCAGTCTAATTGAAGTCGGTGACTAATAATATTTTTACCCAAAAGCTACCGTTTTATTAGAACTTATTTTTTTCGTTTTGAAGGCTGTTTTTTGTTTTTATTTTAATCATTTTATTTTAACCTTTTTCACTTCAACCTCGGAAGACTTGTACTTTTTTTTACTAGGACCAGTTTAAATTGATCACTGTAGAAGCTGTTTCAATTTTGTGTCCAAACTGGACGGCAAGCATACACAGTTTAATAATTAATGCAGTGTGTCTGTCTATGCTCGCTCATGTAACCCGAGTACGCCGAATACAACCGACGCGGGGAGCTCAGAGCGAGCTCCGATTTATTCACGAAGCATTGTCCAATTGATTTACTAACGAAGAATCGTGTATGAGTCAACTCAGTAAATTCATTATTATTATGGTAAATAATCGCGGTTGACTATTCAACTATGTGTATGATATAATGCTAGATTAAGTATTAGGTATCATTGTTATTGCGGCGTTTCTTCTCCAGAGTAGTCTCTTCTTAGGAAGCTCTGGTAGATTTTTGACGAGTAAAATTGCGCTTGCGGCCTACTTACTCAATAAATATCTTTCATATTTTATCTTAAACACACTTTACTCGTATTAACTATTGCAATGGTATTACTAAAGAATGGCCGCCTTTACCATAAAGTTAATAATAGCTACCATTACGTAAACAACACGATAAAAAAGGGTTACGACAATGTGGAATGTATTAGATTTTTAGGTACCTACTGAAAATATAAAATTCGGTACTAACGACACTAAAAAGTGATTCCTCTGTACTGTCTGCAAAATAACTAAAGAGCAGCAAACAGTTTTGAAAAATAAGCGCACCTTTGAATGTTAGTAATCCTGTCGTGTCCACACATGACATATTACTGCTTTATGTTATGTAACACCTTAAACTTAGACAAATTATATTGACATAAGTACAGCGAGCTATAAGACTGGCTCGGAACGTGATCAAAATAACCAGAGGTCGGAATAGGCAGTGCCTATTTGCCTAAACTTCGCGGGAGGACGTACGTAAGAGTGGTTAAAACCACCAAAAATAATTATTTCTTTTTATTATTACATAAATGTTGAAATACAATTTTACATGATTAAATGACATATATTCTGATTTATTTCTAATGTAAATAAACTAACAAAGTATTTCGTCGTACATAATATTTTACCTCATTACTTTGTTTTACATACCTTGTTTATTTTATCGAGACTCCTTTAGCCGTGTACTTACTACCTGCATTATGCGACCCTGCTGATAATGGGAACGCTCTATATGAAAATGTTTTTAACATGTGTAACAGTACTACAAGCCTTTATTCCCTTAGTCGCCACATTTATGTATTATTAAATAATCCCGGAAATCCCGCATTCAATAAAAATATATCATTATTTTTGGTGGTTGTAACCACTCTTAGTTACGTCCTCCCGCGAAGTTTAGGCAAATAGGCACTGCCTATTCCGACCTCTGAAAATAACTCTTAGGGGTTAAGCAAATTCAATAACGCGCAGTGACACCAAACAACGAGCAAATCAGGACAATCGCGAATATTACCGGTTGTCCTTGGGC
This sequence comes from Acleris emargana, assembly GCA_927399475.2. Classification (NCBI taxonomy): domain Eukaryota; kingdom Metazoa; phylum Arthropoda; class Insecta; order Lepidoptera; family Tortricidae; genus Acleris; species Acleris emargana. The sequence goes on from OV656846.1 coordinate 1,475,012, forward strand.
GTTACATAAATATGGTAAACTCTCGAACGCTCCGTATGAATAATTTGAGTCAAACGAGGAGATGCCTTTCACGCGTGAATAAGTCTGTTTGTTTATGTTTAAACCGATAGGAACCTGCGAGTGACAGGTTTAATTGGATTTATTGGTTATACATTATTATAATAAGATCCGTTTTCAGTCAAAACTGGCCTTGTAGTCGTCCCGTAATGTATTTTCTCACCAAGTCAAACTTCGAACTCGCAGCCAAACATTTAACTTGTGTCAAATTAAATATGTCACCTAAAGAAGTAATTCATCATCATCATCATCATGTCAGCCGAAAGACATCCACTGCTGGACATAAGCCTCCCCCAAGGCTCTCCACTCAGACCAGTCTTGTGCTTTTCGCATCCACCGCTTTCCCGCGATCCTTACAAGGTCGTCACTCCATCTTGTTGGAGGCCTACCCACAGCTCGTGTCCCTGTGTGTCGTGTCGAGTAAGTATATGTTTCCAATCAAACAAAAATATTGAGTAACAAATCAAAAGGCAAATCAATGTAACGGTTGACAAAATACAAAAGTTAAAAGGTGAACAATAGTACAAACCGCAGAGCAACAAAGTGGAGAGCGTCCAACGGCGTGGAAGCGGAGATAGGCCGGCGAGGCCGAGCCGTGAGATATGCGCTGTTTCACTTACCTGGAATAGAAATTTTGGCGTTGTTATTGCTATCTGTTACAGAAACACCAAAAGGATAATAAATATCGACAATCGCATGATTTGTAAAATGAGAAAATCAAATTATCGGATTTTTCTCTTACAGTAATGAGAAACAATACAAACGCGTCGAAACCCGGCGAAAAGATTTTATCAAGCCATTTGCGCTCCAACCCGCGTTTCGTTCTATTACTAGCGTACAATAGAATCCAAGAGTATTTTTTATTATCATACCCTTTAAATAGTACCACAAGTTTGCAAACTACTCACCGTCACGTTTTAAAATTAAAGATGCCAAGTTTACTCGGATCTTTCGAAGTACAATTTTCAAACAGAAAAACTTACAGTTCACGTATAAAATTTAGTTCAAGAATTCCTTGCAGTCGGGACGTGGGCCGGCGACTTGCAACGCTGTTACGAGCGCTCGGACCGGCTTGATTAAAAACACATTACGAAACCGACCAGATGCTGTTCGGTGATAAAAAATGGATATCAATTCGAGGCCGGGGGCCAAGGGCATGTCATTTCTACTGGAACGTCAATTTAACTAGTCGACTTTACTCGCTTAGCCTTTTTGAAGCCTAATATGATTCCAGCGTCTGAGAAACGAAGTTACCTAAGTTAGCTCGTCTGGCTCTCACTGCAATAACTCGATAGATGTTCAAATTTTCAGAGCGCACAAAACGAATGGCGCTGGTGGATTCTGATCACGTCTCTTTTAGTATCCAGTGTCGCGTCAGGGAGTAATACTTCAAATCAGGCTAAGTGCCGCGGGGCGCTAGCGAAACGGACAATCCGCGGAACCGGCCCCCGAGGCGCCGTAGCCGCCGAGACGCGACATCTGATCGAGAAAATTGAATATCCTATACATGCAAACAAATACATAAAGATAGGGTAGCCAAATTGAACACGCCCGACATTGGCACCCAACGAGGTACTCGGCGACTTTTATTACACCGTATCACCTAAGTTTGGTAGTTAATGTCAAGTAAATATGAGCTTCAGGAAAAATTCAACGATATGCTTTAGGATAGACATCTAACCGGCTATAAATAACTGTAATATCGGATCGAGATCAAGCAGCTTATCGTACGATAGTCATTCTTATGAACGTAACTGAGGAGCGTCAACCCTTTCGTGACTCGTCGCGTATTTCTTGTAATATTAAAGCTCATGCTGTAACTAACTATTGTGAAACTTGTATTGTGTAATAACAAGGCAAGAGGGATCTGCATTCACATTATTGGTTTATGATATGAAGTTTAAGAGTGCATTTCCATAGTAACAGATCAACAAGCGACTGTTTCTCTGAATACCTAGTCACTAACTCCAAGTGCGAGAAACCAAGTTAAGATCTGATTGGTTTGAACACTGAACCTGGGATGAGTGCTCCTTCCAAGGGAACTGTAGTTGCAAAGTCAATAAAGGTGAGCTAATGCCAATAGGAATGCTTCAGTGCAGTGTCTGATTACAACCACTACCATTCCTCAAGTTGTTGATCAAGATCAGCTGATAGACACTTCCATTAGCGAGCTAACACGAGAATTAGTAATGAGAGTTGGAGTTGAAGGTAACCTATCCAAGAAAAATCAGCCGTTATTTATAATTTCTCAAATTACGCAACGCTTTTATTTAAAAAATAATCAGCATTGGGCATGATTGGTCATTGGATAATAATAAATGTTACTGTTGTGATGATGAAATCGATTAAGGGTCTTTGCTTACAACGCTGCCAGTAGGGGGAAAAGTGGAAAAATAATACTCTTACAAACTTCTTTTAATATTACTTACTTTCAGTAACACCTATTTTCATACAGCTATTAAAGGAGGACCGATGATATCTAGATCTTTGAGGAAGACTTATATCCAGATGAATGATGTTAATGATGAGCAACTGTTTTAATTGAACTATAGAAAACTTCACGTATAATAAATAAATAAATAATATAATGGGGACTACTTCACACAAATTCACCGACTTCCAAACTACCGGACGAGTTGGCCGGCGACGGCCGGATAAAACAAGTCCTGCAATCCCTGTTCCGGCCGATGATTGTATAGTACTTTTTCCAAGCAATTTATGAAAATACTTAAATTAAAATAACTACCAGGTAATCAAGTAAATATTAGTTTATTAGGAAAAAAAATATGTAAAATTGTTTAATTTGCACCTTTTTTTATTCTTCAAACATGACATTTGAACAAGCTATTCCAGCACCATGTTTAATCGCACATAAATATAGTACCATAGATTTTGTTTTTTAATTAATATCGCAAGAATAGTTAAAGTCCAGTGGTGGTTGGAAGGCAGTATGTAATTTTTCCTTAATTAGTTTAATTTAAGGAAGCAATTTTTTTTTAAATATAGTAGCGGACTATAATGGTTTTTCTTATGTTTTTTACCCATATATTATTTCAGCCATAAACAAAAAACTTCATGTCTTCATTTCGTTATATTAACGCATACATTTCCGAGCTTTTGTTTGAGAAAATTGTATTTATAAAATATACACGGCTCATTTGAAACACTGGAATGGCTTGAACTAATTAACAGCAATGCACGGCTAATAATTGCTTTGACTACAACTCGTTCCAAGTTGTACCAAGCGCAATAATGATCGCACAAATGTAGCTTCTATCTGTTTCACTATAAGGGGTATAATAGCGTTTATATAAATTACTGTTATGTCATTTTAAACATGAAATATTTGGTTATTTCTGTTGAGTGTGGTTGGTGAAATAGTCCATCGGGGACAAATTATTCCGTTTTCCATTTTGTGTTACTAACTGATTATTATACAGGGTGTCCCAAAATCGGTAAACCACATTGACACCGGAGGTAGGTCAGCTTAAGAGGTGCCGAACTAGCCTAACATGACCTCAGTAAAATGTGCACGGTTTTCGAGTTATTGCCAAATTAAAAGTTTTTATAAATTTTCACCTTTTTTAACACTGTTTGTGCTAGGATTCAGTCGGAAAGCTCTCGAACTTATTTTTTTTTAAATGTAGGGAGCCTGGGATAGTTTATTAAGATATCAAAAGTGTTATTTTGTCAATAACTAATGTAAATTTATGAAAAATATTGGATTAGTCTCGATTTAAATTATCAGTAAATCATTAATTTCAACTTTTGACACCTGCCGTGAAAAAATTTTACTAGAAACGAAACGAGCAAATGATGTTTAAAAATTGAGCATGTTATGCAGATTCAGAAATGGTACAATACAAGTATCTTACTGCGATAAGAAAAGCATTCAATAACACTTTTCCGATGCCGCAAACCGTCGCCGTCAGGTAAAAACAATGCCGTACAATGTGATATCGCATTTGAGGCCTAAACATCTTATTTTTTGCCAAATGCACGAGATCGAAAGAGATGGAAATAATGTGCATCTCGGGCTGGATGAAAGTTGATGACCAAAAAAAAACGGGTTTAACTTTCAATGATTTATTTTAACACGTTCATGCGGATGCTATAGCAGTCGTGTATCATACCGGCTATAGCATGGGCGTCATAAATACGGGGGTCAAATTAAAATGGTTTTTTATTACTGTCCATGAACGTGTTAATACTTAAAATTAGTTACAATAAATGTTCAAATTGTCTGCCTCGGACTCTAATACATAAATAACACCGTCTCAAAAAATTTCGGCTCAATTTTCTTAAGGTAATTCCCGATATGGTCCGGGCTGCGTCGAATACACGCTGCCGCAATTCTTCTTCACATCTTATTGGTTTTGCATAAACTTTATCTTTCAAACATCCCCAATAAAAAAAATCCAATGGGTTTAGATCCGGGGAACGCGGTGGCCATAAAATTGGACCCAATCGCCCAATCCATCTCTCGGGGAATGTGTTGCTGAGGTGTTCGCGGACTAGTCGAGCGTAGTGTGCCGGGCAGCCATCTTGTTGGAACCACATCCTTTGTCTCAGTGCCAACGGTGTATCTTCTAAAAGTACTGGAAGATCATTTTCCAAAAATTGAAGATAATTTGTTCCATTCAAAATAGCTGGCAGTTCGACCGGTCCTATTATTTGGCCGTTAAAAATGCCCGTCCACAAATTAATTTTGAATTGGTATTGGGACCGGTCTTCTCTTTGTTCATGTGGGTTTGACAGCTGCCAGCTATGGGTATTATGTAAATTTAGATATCCATCCCTTCTGCAGGCTGATTCGTCGCTCCACAGTACTTCATTGAAGAAATTAGGATTTTCCCTGTATTTCTGAGTCATCTTCCGACAAAATTCAACACGGTGTGCGTAGTCCGTTGCAAGTAGTGTTTGGACGCGTTGGATATGGTAGGGATGGTATTTATGACGATTTAAAATTCTTTGTGCCGATGATTTGGGGACTCCAGTGCGGCGTTCAATAATTCGCACTGAAGTTCCTGGCTCCGCTCGTACTTCTTCCAAAACCACGTCGTCGTTAACAGTCCGAGGTCTTCCTCCTTGGGTACTCGTTCCTGGTAGCCTGCCCTCGTGATAAGCGTTTAGGGCTCTTAAAATGACGTTATGAGTCGTTGGATTTCGACCTGGATATCGTTCCGAGTACAACCTTGTAGCCAATCTTGCGTTGTACGTAACATTGCCTCGACTTGAAACATGCCTAGTTTCACCGTAAATCAAGAGCATGTCAGCGTAGTCGCCATGAGTGTACTGGGGATCACGGTTTGCCATCGTTGTTGTCGTAGCAGTTCCACAAAGCAAATCAGAGTCCAATAGAGTGCCGAGTTGTCGTTTTCAGAGAAATCAGAGTCCAGAGAAAAGCCAAGTCGATAATAACACACAGATGGAACGCAGAGAACACGGGTGTCGCACGAAACGCAAGGTAACGAACTGATTTGGTTCGAAGGCTACTGCTTATCGTGCTACTTGTAAATAAACGGACAAAGCACTCTATCCATCCCTTTCTTTAAACAATTGGTAAAGCAAGGCAGGTACAAAGCCCGAAGTGGAGGGGTCCAGGTAGAAATCCACACGTGCTATTAGTCACCGATATCCTTCAAAAGGGAGATGAACATTATTTCCATCTCTTTCGTTCCCGTGCATTTGGCAAAAAATGAGATGTTTAGGCCTCAAATGCGATATCACATCGTACGGCATTGTTTTTACCTGACGGCGACGGTTTGCGGCATCGGAAAAGTGTTATTGAATGCTTTTCTTATCGCAGTAAGATACTTGTATTGTACCATTTCTGAATCTGCATAACATGCTCAATTTTTAAACATCATTTGCTCGTTTCGTTTCTAGTAAAAAAAATTCACGGCAGGTGTCAAAAGTTGAAATTAATGATTTACTGATAATTTAAATCGAGACTAATCCAATATTTTTCATAAATTTACATTAGTTATTGACAAAATAACACTTTTGATATCTTAATAAACTATCTCAGGCTCCCTACATTTAAAAAAAAATAAGTTCGAGAGCTTTCCGACTGAATCCTGGCACAAACAGTGTTAAAAAAGGTGAAAATTTATAAAAACCTTTAATTTGGCAATAACTCGAAAACCGTGCACATTTTACTGAGGTCATGTTAGGCTAGTTCGGCACCTCTTAAGCTGACCTACCTCCGGTGTCAATGTGGTTTACCGATTTTGGGACACCCTGTATAACTATTTTGTCATGTTTATTGAATTTTATTCGAATTGAATAATTTATATTCTGGACACCATTCGTTTATGAAATTTAGTTGACTTTATTGAGCTTGAAAATTCGTTTCAAGTTTAAAGAATTTAAACATTCAGTGTAATTTATGTTAGTTACCTACTTTAAAAGCCGGTGGAAGGTAATTTCCCTCCACGAAAGTTATTATGAAGAAACTTTAACACTCTACCAGATTTACGGCTGTATGCAAGTGTGTGTAGTAATTTTATACTTTGTTCGGAACTTAACTCTCTCGAATAGGAAAATAGACAGCCGAAGATAATCATAACATAACTAATAAAAAGATAAGTTTTATTTTACTTTGTTCAAAGAACGTTAGCTAAATATATGTACAGAGGGGAAAGTAAGGTAGTTAGTAAACGACTTTAGGAGACTACGCTGGAAGCGTTCTGTGTCGTGCTGTCTGGTTCATCATCATATTGACCTTCATAACAATAATGACCTAATTCAAAAATTTCAATTTTCGAGTTAGGTCTTTATAATAATAAATGTAGGACTTGAAATTTGAAAGCTGAAATTTTGAATTAGGGCACTATTCGCACGCTTAGTGGAATACTGACTTAACTCAAAATAGTAGATTTTTGGGAAATCGCAAAAAACGATCTTGCAATCACGACATAGTTTACTTAATGGCGAATAAAAATAAAATGTTACTAGTTATTAAACATGAATACTTGTTTTATAAATTTATGACTTACCCTTGATTTTATCGAGGAAAAAGAAATAACTTATTGATCTCATAAGAACTGAAAAAAAAATCTTAAAAAAAAAACCTCGAAGTTAAGTCAGTTTTATACAAAAAGTGAAGCAAAAAAGTTCTGATGCAAGTAGTGTATTACGTTTTAAGCCTGTTTTAATTAATAGTCATAGATGGGTAACAAGGATTTATTGATTATTAAGTCTTTAATTGATTAATTTAATAAAACATGTGTATAAGTCTTTTTATTAAAATTTGTGAAACGAAAAAAAAACTAAAAATTGACGTTATTCCTAAAATTAATCATCAAAAACAATAGAATTATATAAAAAAATGGTCTGGCTTCTTTCACCAATAAAATTGCAAACTTTACAAACATAGGCTTTCAGTCTCAATAAAGTTTGAATGCAACATACGATATAATTTAGTTATTTTTTTCTAAAAGTCTTATTATTAATAATTGACCCGTGTTTAATCAGTCTTAATTGAAAATTCTTAAATTTTCATTGCTGACTGAAGCAGATTCCGAAAATCGACATAATCCCGTACATTTGAGTATGGCTGGTTTTCGGCTTTGTTTTTTATATCAGCCAGCAACTACAACAAAAAAGGAAAACAGTTAGTATTACTATAATAACAATCAATAAACTATAAATACAACAAACACACATAACATTTAACATTTTAACATTTTAATTTTGATCTTTCATGTTTTAATTTTACGTTATTTTGTGTTAAGTGTGTCACTATCCGTCACTTCACCAAGTGGTTCCAACGGAAGACCAGTGCTGGCTTTACGGCTAGCGAATGCTGAGTTGGGACCGTTTCGCAACTGTTTCTCTGTCTAGTTATTTTTATATCTGTGTACCTAATGTGGTTTTGTATTGTTGCGAATAAATGTCTCTTTATCTTTATCTTTATCTTTATTTAAAATGATTAGGTACCGTAACTTTGTGTGGAGGGACTGATTTTACTTGTTCATCTTGTGTTGTCTTTTTCGGCGCCAAGTTTTGACCCTGGACAAGCGCCATCATCCGTTTTAATCTGTTAGACAACATGGTTGTCCTAAAAAAATTATAAGTTCCAAATAAGTCTCTCGCTATTTAACAGTTTTGTGAGTAAAAAAACGACGTATTACCTATTACTAACAGGCAATAAAAATATCACACTATATAATTGTTTTTTTTCTATCAAACATAGACTCAAGTAATATTGCAGCGAAAATGTATCAATAACCTTGTGTAGTAAAGAGACGTCACATCGATTAGTAGTTCGAATGCCACAAAGTATTACCTTCAACTATGAATGTATTATAATTTTAAACAGACCTAATTCATAATCTTCCGCGAAAACAACAACAACATTTTACAATAAATAGACTTAAAGCTAAAAGTTGCACGAAATAAACGAATAAAATTGCTATTAAACTGATCTAAAATCGAATTAGCTCATAAAATATACATAAAAAAAAAGAATAAAACTTACCTCAGAATTTTGACGTAAAAGCACTCAATAAGGATTAGGTCTTCGTACGATTAAACAATAACACCCTCACAGCATACAGGTCAGACACAAACTGTCATGAGTCGCTGTTTGGGGGAAGCCAGATGAGAGATCACATAAAAGTGAAAGAGACGGATATATCACTAGGGGGACAACAACGCATCAAATTCAAATAGTTTAGGCCTTGAACGATAGATGGCGCCGACTTAAGCCCTTGGTTGTACGTAACTTAGTTTTGACTTATATATAAATCGGTCGGTATTCCACTAAGCGTGCGTATTGTTCTGAAGCTGCGAATATCTTTGTCATATTTTAACAAACTGATAGAGACGTAAGGTGTTTGACTGGACCGCATAACGCAGAACACATCCTGTCACGGTCCCTCTACTTTTCAAGTTATCATCGGTGATAAAGCAAAACCGCGTAACTAACAAATTTATGAAACCTTACTGTCTTATTAAAAAGGTGCATTTTGCTCCTTATTTAAAATGTTACTTACGCGGTTTTGCAGTTTCACCGACGTTATACATATTAATCGACAGGCTCAGAATATTCGAAATATGTTACGAGGATACAAGGGTAAAATTGGAGCAAGTTGCCAATTTTATTTCGTAGCACAACTATAATTCCAGCTCTTTTTGCCAATACATATTTAAAAGGAGATATGCGATATAAATGGCGCAAAGGTTTTAAAACTGATATTAACGTTGTCGGTAAAATACTAAATTTAACGAGCCTGCTTTTCACCAATGTTACTGCATGAAGCGGTATGTATATTAGCGGTTTCATTTGCATCCCTTTGCTGGATAGCAAATTCTGCGTTTAAATCAGTACGTATCTACAATTTAACAACCAAAGTAAGTTCAACACTCCGCCACTTAATATAAGGTCGTATATTCAATGGGTTTTTCACAAGAGCTACGCCATTTTTACTATGACAAGCATAATAAATGGTTATTGCTCCTCATTTTTCCGACTTGTTTTTTTCTAAGCAACTGTAGCGGTGTTACGTAAACAATACGTAGACAGGGATATACTGCAGTTTTAATATTAATTGTCTGTATTAATAAAGTACCTCACAAGTTTTAATGGTGATGGCAAAATGGAGCACTGACCCACCATAGAACTGTGTCACAGTGACATTATAAATCAAATCGTAAGAATCATTATTTAGTATAAAACAGACACTTCCCGCCGTCTGTCTGTCCCGCCGCTGCGCTGTAGCGATTCCAGAGGGAGGTTTTTATGGGTTATATTATAAACATACCCGTGCTAACTCGGGGCACGTTTTGAGGGATTTGATATCGATAAAAAGATGTCGAAATACATGTACTCATTGAAAATTCTCGATTACTATAAAAAGCATCATATACATACATACATACATTAAATCACGCCTGTTTCCCAGAAGGGTAGGCAGAGACCACTTCTTTCGACTTATAAGCATCATATCATATCTTATATCGAGCCTCTTAAGGTTACAAAAGTATGCGGATGTCATTTCAATCAAAATTATTTACAAAAAGTTGAAAGACACCGACACCATGAAAAAAGTAGGTACCTAATCAGTCTTCAATAACCAACATGAATGAAAAATTGGCTTTAAGTCATTATAAATATTTTAAGAATGCCCCGTTGACCACCATGGAAGTTGAGAGAACGTTCAGTAATTTAAAGTGGATATTTTCACCAAGACGGCAGTCCTTAATAACGACGAATATGGAAAAAAAATGTATAATGAAAACCATTTTAAAATAAACAAATAATACTTATTATTTTTAATTTTATTAAAAAAAAATAAAAAAAATGTTGAATAAATGTTATTCAACATCGATTTTTTTTTTGTCGATAAAGTATTTTGCTACATCACTTTAGTATAGGTGCCCCGAGTTAGCACAGGTATGGTTATGAATTCTGGATCATGTACGGGTGTTACAGCACGCATAAACCGAAGCAAAGCGAGGGCGGGTCACTAGTTGTAGAATAAAATATTACTACACATTTCTGGTTGTCTGTAAGATTGCTTTGTAGCGATAAGACCGCCTTGTTACATACAATTGTTATAATTTGAGTGCATATTACATTGTATTTCCATGATGGTTCACGGTTTATATTTCTCCGATTGTGCATGTCTTGCAACTATGCAACTGTACATTTCGAATGCACGTCTACGTTATCGCGTTATTGGAAAACATTTATAGTGGAACCTTTCAGTAACGTCTGTCAGTTATTAACGGAACGGTATTAAATGTATAAATGTGAAGAGAACTATAGATTCGTGTGTTGTAGTACATTTGCAGTCTCAGGATTGGAGGCCATAGATTGTAGTATTGAGAATGCCATGTCTATGGGTCACAGATAAGATACCACATGCCATCAGGTGGGCTGTGTGCTAGTTTGCCTTCTCCATGCCATGAATAAGGTCAAAATGTACCAATTATAATAATATAATAACATGTTAGGACTTGAAATAATGCAACAAACATTACGCTACCCTACTTTACTTTAAACCAAACAAACGCCACCTCTATAACGTCTTTCCACAGATAAGCAAATCGCCATAGACAAACATTAACATCTCGTTAACGTTGCCAGCGCTGAAAATAGAAAAGCGTACGATGCCCTTTTTCAATTTCGTTCAATGAATATTTTTGTTTCGTTTCAATCTGCATTGTATTAATATGTATTACTTACTTAAGTAGTGCTAGTAGATAGATATATCATAGAGGTGAGACTTTTACTGGAATAGGTTTTTGTCTGGACGTCCAAATACGCGATTATTTCATAGTGCCCTAACACGTATCGAGTATTTTCGCGTATCGGGACGTGGAAAGTTCGTGGGGTATACAGAATTACAAAATGTTAGGGTGGTATAAATTAATTTCACATAATAACTCAAATAGTATGTGCTTCTGCGCACTACAATACTTATTTATATGTATGTGTTTTTTTTATTTACGATAACTTTAAGGGAACATTCTTTAGGTCAAATAAAGTTAATTTCCCGAAGACAGACTAATGATAACTGTTACGGTTTTAAAGATATTGAATTTTTAAATTTAATCAGTTAATCACGTTGAACTGGTCTAAAAGGCTCTTAACTGTCTGTGTATGTCACGCCAACATTGACGTATTTGACACTGACTATGAGTTAACTCTAAAGTCCCTTTTAGAATGACCAAAGAAACAACATTTAATTACTTTGTTCTAAACAGAAAAAAATGATTGTTTTGCAATATTGAAAAATCTAATCTACCACTTAGTTTCTATGGATGTACCTAATAATACGCCGAAGCTATTGTAAATAAAAAAAAACACGGTGTATATTACATCTATAAGAACTCTGAAACTCAAAACACGCAAAAATCCGGGCTGGACGTCAACGCCATTCAACAAGCTGCGTACTTCTAAATACTCATGGAACTAGTCTTTGGATCTAGTCTTTTTGTGGACACGTACTCGGAAGACTCAGTACGCGATTTACCTAGTCCGTCTCACCCCTAATAGAGGGGCCGCCATGTTGATTACGAATGCGCCATGTTCAATTCGAATAATAAAAATATGCCACTCCTGACAACCGTTCGTGGCTACCAAAATGAATAATGTAAATAGTAACGAATATTAATAGACTCATGAATAGTGTCTCAAAATCAATAGTGACTGACACTGTCAACCTTAAAATATAAAAACAAGTTTAGGCTGCGGCTCCACTGAAGCGGAGATGAGCGGAGTGGAGCGGAGCTGTGCCAATATTAACCAATAGAATCTAAAAAAACTTGCGTAAAGCGTACTCGACGTGACCGCATACACCTTCTATTGGTTGATAATGGCACAGCTCGGCTCGTCGCCGCTCAAGTGGAGCCACAGCCTAAAGTGAGAAGCCACACGAGCATAACTTTTTGAGTTGTGAGTCGCATACTTTCAGTCCCGTAATTTCTGCCTTATACTAAAATCGAACTCATTTTGCGTCGCCGCGCCGTGTGAAGTGAACCAAACAGGAGTTTTGTATGACATTACTTGATAAATTAAGAGCCGCGCAGGCACTATAAGACTTCAGAAATCTACCAGCGCTTCTCGAGAGACCACTGCTGAGAAAAAGTGCCGCAAGAAACTCAATAGTCAGTCATTCTTCAAACATGTTACTTATTAAATGATAATACTTACTCTACCAACTATATAAAACTATAAATAAAGAATAAACATGGTCATAAAGATTCATGACCTCTATTCAACACGGTAAAAACAATATCGTTTTTGACCTGGGGGGTTACCATGACATACTAAAGCAGTTCAGTTTAGGTTGAGAGAAAGGGACCGAGCTATAGCAGTTGTATAGCTCTATCACTTTCTCTCAGCCTAAAGTGAACTGCTTTAGTATGTCATGGTAACCCTTCTGTTACCGTATTGCCAACGTTTTGATAGCTCTTATTTACTTGCCAGTGATGCAGGCTGAGTTTAAAAAAAACGATAACATGTCCTATATGACTATACAAATTTGAGTACAAAAGGTGAGCTTAATGCCTACTGGCATTTTCTTCTCATAATGCGAAATAGGTCCTTTAATTTTCATGTTGCAAGCACACGAAAGACGTCGTAACAGCTGCAAGCTGAGTCTCATTACTTGATAGTGAAGGCTGAGGTATTACCCCGCCTTGTGCTTGTGTTTATCTCGTTAACACACCATTTTAAATTATTCATGTTACAGTCAGCTTATCCAGACACCAAACACTATCAGTAAAGACCTACTATGATATTCGCATTCATAATTAGCACAACCCCAACCGCTGCGTTTATACAGCGTTGCTTAATCAACTCTACGTCTGCAGCAGAGCACTTGGGCAACTAATAATGCTGAGAAACAGTGCTATACAAGCACCGGGCGCAGATGAAGTTTCTGTTATACAGTTAAACTATCTCTGCTTAGGTTTGGCAAGCGGTTATGAGCTGAACACCCTGTGTATGTAGTACAGCGTGTTCATTCAGCATCAGAATAAGAGACACTTTTGCACCACACTGCACACTGGTTCCTCCCATATGTCAAAAATCAAAAAAATACCAATCAGGAATCATTAAATTAGTAATTATTTGTACATCTACTAAGTCCGAACTACACAAAAGTATAAATTAGATGCCATTTTCTAATTATCTTCATTCTGTTATCGACCGCGAAAGTGCAACTATTGATTGTCCGCAACATCGTTATCAGTTACGACCGTAATTACCACTTGTTGTTTTTCAAATATTCTGCATAATTAGTGATTTGTGTGATCTTTTGCCGCAATGGATATTGAAACCGAAGGTATGTATGATCATTAACCGTTTTTATTTATTTTTAAATATTTGTTTTTATGGTAATCATTTAACTGCTACGGCAGAGAGATATGTTGGTAAAGAAAAGATGCTTATTTTGTATACCTATTGAGTTTTAGTACATTGGTCCGTCGAAGTCCGTCATAATTCTACCTTTAAAAGTTAGATAAAAGAGTATTTTAAAAGATTTCATGCACAGTAAATCCCACTTTTTCCCTTTTTTTTTGTAATTGAGGTACTAAACCAACGCATTTTATTCGTAGCATTATATTTATTTATTTTAGTACATTATATTTATTTCATAAAAAAAATGTTTTTACTACTTTTTCGAATTACGAGAGTTAAACTAGAATTATAAGATTTTTTATACACCATTTTAGTTTTAGTTCGGTTATAATTCTTATGTATTAAGTAAATAATGTGTTATTTTAAAAATAAATGTGTTTTACATTAAATTAAACCGTTTTACTCATAAATCTATCCAATACTCTGCGTTTAGTATTTTTGTCGCACCTTAGTATGGGCGAGGAACCATAGTGCACTGCTTTAAAGCCACGTAGTTTCACATTACATTGTCAAAAAACTGGTTATTGATTTCATTGAACTTCTAGGCACAATACATTAATAACTAAAACTTAGTAAGTAGCGGAGAATGTAGTACAAGAAGAGCATTATATACCAGTTAAGCACATGCGAAACAGAGATGGTGCAGAAGTGCATTAAAGAAAGCTTATATAAGAACTATAAGAAAGTAGAATTTCTGTCAAGTGACTGTCATTTTTATTATTTCCCTGATGTGGATGTATTGATATTTATGTATTTATTTAGGCAAGTCATATGTACCTTGTATTTATATGTATTTGTATATACTTATTTGGTTATTTATTTATTTGTTTGTTTAGTTAGCGCTTATTTGTAAAAAAATCTAGTTTTTTTTTAATTCACGTTTAATTGCAAACATCTATCTTGTTATTGGTCGTGTTGAGTCTGCTCCACCTGCTGTATGAAATATATTAATTTGACACCTTTTCCCTACTAAGCTTGCCTGGAAGAGATCGCTAATCAGCGATAAGATCAAACCCCACTTACGGAAAACCACAGAACCTACGCGATAAATAATATAATAAGCAAACAATAAATACCATAATTTACCGATGCATCTGTGTGTTCCACAAAATAAATCTATTCCAACTTTGCTATAACATTTGCGCAACTACTGCATATTCCAATGAACAAACTCTGGCTTTAATACGGGATAACTTCCATGTTAGTAAAAACTCATATCGCCCTCTGTCCAGATTGCCAATAACCAGAATGCGGGAGCTACTCTATATGCAACCCGTCGAGTATGTATAACGTTATGAAGTAGCCAACAGAGCAGTCGAACCGTTTCATACAAAATGCACGTCCGAATGATTCTGAAACCTTGTAACGGCAAGCTGCTTATAACTAGAATCACAACATTGATTAAACTAAGCAATATAATGCAAGAAAACCGTATTTACTAAGTGTTGAAATTACTTAAGACTTAACACTGCAGTACTGCACCGAGCAAACGTCGAGCGTCCAGTAGCGCCCTCATTACTATAATTATGTTTTCTAATTAACCAATCAATTTCCTTGGAATCGGACGATGCTTTTTTGCAGCGCAAGTAAAAACACAGGTTATGGATAACGTAACAAACTTTAATAACAGTTACCCTTTGAGATGTCAGCTTAACGGGAAGGTGGCAACTTTTTCCGTTAAGTTGATAACTCGAAGGTCAATTGTTAGTAAACTATGTGATATATCCTATAAGTTGTGTTTTCATTTGTAGTACAAAAAAGCACCGTCCGATTTCAAGAAAATACTTTAGTTTATTAGAAAACTCAATAACAGTAAAGAGGGCGCCACTGAACATCCGGCGTGCGCTCGGCGCAGTCTTTAAATATACCTGTATATTATTTTTTTATAGCATAGGAAGGCAAACGAGCACACAGGCTATAGTCTTTATTATTTCTAGCGAGCCAATCTTCTACACAAAGGCCATTGTTTGTAAACAATACCATTGTCTTTCTTTGTGTCCGTAACACCAAGCCGATTACATACAAAAAAGTTAGAACTACATTGAATGTACATTGAATTATCAACCCTACCCTCTTAGTCAGTAGGTTTAAAATGTAAAGTGTCAGGATACAGATATAAGTTTTGTGTAGATGATAGTATTGTGTAAAGAATAAGCACAGTTCAAATAATAAATACTTATATCTGTATCCTGACACTTTACATTTTAAACCTACTGACTAAGAGAGTAGGGTTGATAATTCAATGTACATTTAATGTAGTTCTAACTTTTTTTTATGTAATCGGCTTGGTGTTACGGACACAAAGAAAGACCATTGTCTTTCACAATGTTTCACGTTTACAAACAATGGCCTTTGTGTAGAAGATCGGCTCGCTAGAAATAATAAAGACTATACCTGATGGTAAGTGGAAACTGTGACCCATAGACATTCGCATTCACAAGACCGCAATCCTAAATGCGACCAAATGGAGATAATAACTACTAAAAGCAATTAAAACATCTCATAACCATTGCAACTCAATTCCAGTTTTTAAATACTTTTTAATTAAGTCTCACCCTGTATACGTATAATAAAAAGTAATATTCCAGAATATGCCTTCCAGCCCAGGCCGTCCCTGGGGAGCCGCCATCGCAGTCGTTCCCGCTAAACATGAAAACACTTTTTTTATCGCGCAACTCCGACTGTGTTCAGACCAAAATGCCGACGTAACAGTAGATAAATATATTCGCGTACCTGGATATTCAGGGTGAAAGCCGATTATACGCGACCCAGACAAGCCAATTAATACGTTATATGCCTTGTAGCGTAGGTATATAGAAGAAGCGCTTATTATTGAGAACACTTATGCTACTTATTAGTTCTTGTGAGTTTTGACACATTTTCCTGCTCAACTGCGCATGAATGTATTTATTTTTTATTTTATGTGAGATTCATTGTTTTATATAATGGTAGGTTATAGTAGTTTATGCAACAGTTGTATAAGAGAGGTCAAAAAAGACGAGTGGTGTGGTTACGATGTGAGCCGCAGGCGAACATCGTAAAGCAAGACACCACGAGTATTTTTTGACTTAGTTATACACCGTTGCATACAATACTTTTTCTACGACTAGGTTTCAAATAAAATGCAAAATTAATGGTTAGAATACGAACGAACGAAGCACAGAACAACAAACGAGCGAGAAACATTCGAAAACAACAAAATATGTGTCTATGGTTAACTTTGTTTTTAATTTGATGTGCACTTGCCAGGTTTCATATTTTTTTTAAAAGTTGCACAATCGATTTAACTTGTGAAATAGGGACTAAAAAACACCTAATGATTTGAGAAATGAATTCTTTTACCTGATTGGTCGATTTTAATATAGCTGCGTTCTGGTTGGTTGATACCAAATAAAATTTATTTTTTAAAGAGTTAAATTAGTAAAAGAGTTTACATACCAAAAAGAACCTAACGTTTCGATTGACAGTCAATGTGTATTGTGATTGGTGGTTTAATTTGGTGAAGTATTTTGATAGGTCAAATTAACCTAGGTGTAAGCTTTGGCAGCTAGGCATATCGTTTTGGCTCAAAAAAGCACAAGTGCTGTTAAGGGGAATAGACTAGATAGACTTTTCTACGGAATGTTCTGCGGACATATTATCTATATTCTTATATTAGTGTTCGTGACTATAAACGTTAGGTTCTTTTTGGTATGTAAACTCTTTTACTAATTTAACTCTTTAAAAAAAACATTTTATTTGGTATCAACCAACCAGAACGCAGCTATATTAAAATCGATCAATCAGGTAAAAGAATTCATTTCTCAAATCATTACGTGTTTTTTAGTCCCTATTTCACAAGTTAAATCGATTGTGCAACTTTTAAAAAAAATATGAAACCTGGCAAGTGCACATCAATTTAAAAACAAAGTTAACCATAGACACATATTTTGTCGTTTTCGA
Source organism: Acleris emargana (assembly GCA_927399475.2). NCBI lineage: Eukaryota > Metazoa > Arthropoda > Insecta > Lepidoptera > Tortricidae > Acleris > Acleris emargana. The sequence continues at coordinate 1,492,890 of OV656846.1, forward strand.
ATGTTTCTCGCTCGTTTGTTGTTCTGTGCTTCGTTCGTTCGTATTCTAACCTAGGTATATTAATTTAATTTTGCATTTTATTTGAAACCTAGTCGTAGAAAAAGTATTGTATGCAATGGTGTATAACTAAGTCAAAAAATACTCGTGGCGTCTTGCTTTACGATGTCTTTTTTGACCTCTCTTATACAACTGTTGCATAAACTACTATTATGATCGTGTTATAAGTTAAACGACTAATTTAAGGTCATGAAAAGAGTTTTATTTTAGATTAATTCGATTTATAATTCTTGAAACCTTGTGGTCCCTGCTAATAATAAAAAAAACAAAGGAATAGTCTACGTAAGAAAATACTTCCCGTACTTATTTTTTAAATGCCGGCGGTTCCGTAGTGACTTCGCCAATATGAAGAGTATAATGAGTAAATAAAATTAATTAATTAGCAAATGGAAAGCTACAAATGCTAACAAATCAACAGTCATACTCATACAAGCGAGCGTCTCAATCTGTAAGATGAATTCATGATTCTGTGCAACCATCATACAGGCACGCAAACCTTTAGTTTGTCAACCATAAACACTTTCAAATCGATGCTAAAACACATTATTATGGCCTAATCAAATCTCTATTAACTTTAACATATGCGGGACCCTAATAATAATTACAAGGGTGCTCTTCACAAAGAAGTGTCACTTCGGTGGTCGTTTGACGGGAGTCGCCATTTGCATTTTAATTGCGTGGACGACATGGTTATTGAGTACAGTTACCCGTAATATTTCCATCCGTCACGTATAATTAATAAGTTTTTTTTTGCACCTTGGTGGTAGTTCTGTATCACTACTACCTATAATATCTTGCTCTTCAATTTGCCACCCAGTGTTTGCATTGTTGTGCTTCGGTAAAATGATTAGCATATTATATTATATTAGGTAAGGTGACGACCTTGTAAGGATCGCGGGAAAGCGGTGGATGCGAAAAGCACAAGACCTGTCTGAGTGGAGAGCCTTGGGGGAGGCATATGTCCAGCAGTGGACGTCTTTCGGCTGACATGAATGAGGTAAGGTAATATGTTGTTCGTGAGTCTTGGATGTTGTGTTTATTTAACCAGAAACTTAGTCAATAATAATTTGTTCAAATTCAAAAGCTTTATCTTGTCTAGGGGACACCGTTGATGTAAGAAAACATATCGAAACTTATGCGGTCGTCTTGCACCGTCTTATATACACATAAGTAGGTGATTCTTTTACTTTTCTCCCTCCATCCTCCATCTCTCTCGTAAGATTTTGGCACGTTTTCCTACTGAATTGACAACAATTCATTATGTGCTAAGGTAGTAAAATAAAATACCGTTTCTAGATTTTACACTGCTGATTACAGTAAAATTATCTTTGGATTTTTTTATGCAGTAGTTTTTTTTATATTTAGGAAAAACAGTACAAAAAGTTGGATTGTGAATGTTAGGAATACACTTATCTTATAGTGCCCTTAGTCCATTAATTTAAATAAAAATATATACAACTGTCATGTTCATTTTTTATCTGTCTGACGAATGAAACTCAAAGCAGATGCAAAGCAGTAAACGCAAAATAGTTGATTTATTTTAATGGCGTCTACAAATTATGTAATTAATTAAATTACGCAAAATAACAAATTTGTGAACAAACGGCAGCGAATGATTGACAAGTGAGTGACATGACATGACAGTCAGTTCTGTATCTGTTTAAAGTTACTTTTTTTATTTTATGTCATGCTAAGATCACATCAGTATTCCTAACTTTGGATATACGGTCTTTTTAATGACTATTTCTTTAATAAATTATTAACGACGAATTTAAGTTAAATAAAGAAAATCTGAGAAATACGGGTAGTCTAATTTTTAACCAGCTATTATAAACGCGAAAAATAAATAACGCTTTTTTTTATGTTGTCAATTACGTAGGTACACACACACACACACACACACACACACAAACTCACGCCTTCATTCCCAGAGTGGGGTAGGCAGAGCTAAAGAATTACCAACAAGGCTTAAAACTTCTTGATAATTCTGTAACCACATTTTGCACAAGTAGGCTAAGATGTTTCCCAGTGTATTAGTGACAGGTGGCAAGCCCATCGCCTAGCAGTACTATAGTATGAATCTTCTCAAATGAACTTTTCGCTTCGAGCCCTAATCTTCCAAACAAAGGCCATTGTTTCTATTATCGCAAAACCGCTAGCTACCGAGTTAGCACATGCTACTACAACATTGATATTGAAAAACAAACGGTATCGTCATAGTATTAAGGTTCAAATTGAATGTCATTGACATTCTAGATGTTACGTTTTGGTAGTGTAGGACAACAATGGCCAACAATGGACAACAATAGAAACAATGGCCTTTGTTTGGAAGATTAGGGCTCGAAGCGAAAAGTTCATTTGAGAAGATTCATACTATACAAGCCTTTATTCCCTTAGTCGCCTCTTACGACATCCACGGGAAGACATGGAGTGGTACTATTCTAACCCGGCAACCACACGGGTATAAACTAGGGATTGCAAATCCGGATTTATTTTGTATACAAAACTAATCCGGATTGCACTCCCTAGTACAAACATTACGTAGGTAAGTTGATATTATTTTAATTTAAGCTAAGCTTTATAAAAGGCTAGACTAAGTAGTACCATTGCACTGTGGTTCGGCGTGTATGAAGAAAGTGTCAAAATTCGATTTCTCCAAAAGTATCAATGAAACCCTCAAACGAAAAATACAGTGATATTTATTAATACTAAATCTATATTAAAAACCATAAAATATAGCTTTACTTTATGTAATTCATAATAAAAAATATATATAAATATAACAAAAAATCTTGCAAAATTTACTTAATTATTACAAATGTCTAATTATTACAAAATAATATATTACAAAATATGTTTCATCAAAATAAAATCTCAATAATATTAAAAATATTAAAAAATACAAAAAGTCTAGAAAAACATATTTATAAAGTTGACACCCAAGGTACTACTACAAGTGATAAATAATCGCCTTAAAATTATTTACATTTAAAATTAATAATTTTAATGAGTCTTATATTAACTTTAGATATGCAATAAACTAATTACTGATTGTGATAAAGCCGATTTTTTTCATCTTGGTGAGTTTTCTGAGACCCGTAATCAGGGGGTCTGAATTTAGCAGAAGCCGATTTAAAAGATCCTCATTAGTTACTTTGCGTGACATTTTCCTAGTATTACTGAGCCTGAACATCTTAATATTTTTATTTGTGGACTCGGCAGCTTCTTCTGAAAGCTCTCCAATAGGAACAATAACATGATCGATCACTTCAGCCCCGTGAATGAGAACCTTGTGCACAGAAGCCGGTAAATTAATAATAATAATAATAATAATAAATATCAGGGGACGATCTCACACCAATTGACCTAGTCCCAAACTAAGCTCTAGGCTTGTACTATGGGTACTAGACAACGATATAAATACTTAAATAGAGAAATAAATACTTAAATACATAGAAAACATCCATGACTCAGGAACAAATATTCGCGCTCATCACACAAATATCTGCCCTTACCGGGATTTGAACCCAGGACCGCTCGCTTAGTAGGCAGGGTCACTACCAACTAGGCCAGGACTGGAGTGGCAGATGCGTTCACTTTGAAGGTCCGAAACGTAATGATTATTTCAAATGATTTGCAAACTATTTATAGTTTATGGATGTATGGCTACTAGTGAGTAAGGCATAGAGAAATTATGACTGGGCTATATATATAGGACCACAGTGCATTGTACGAGTAATATTTAATATATTTAAAAAATTACCGACTGCTGAGTTTCTTGCGGCGTTTCTTCTCAGCAGTGGTCTCCTCTTGTGAAGCGCTGGTAGACTCTTGACATTTAAAAGTGCCCGTGCGGCCTACTTACTGAATAAATGTCTTTTATCTGTTATCTTTATCATTGGTTAATAGAGCATAAGTCTAGAGTCGAGTCAGGGTCCATTTGTGTGACATTGTCCCTTGATATTGATTTATTATTCTCTGAGTTCACAGTTTTTTTAGGAACTAAAACTTTAATATACTTTACGGAACGTTACAGGGAGTTATATAAAAGTAGATTTGTATACACACGTATACAGTTGTGCTCGGGTAGCAAAAGCAATCAGAATCTGTGTAATATTGTCAAGCAAGTTCATAAAGAGGTCACGGAAATAGCTCACGAGAATATTTTCCAGAACCACTCAGTTTTCAAATAACCAAATGAGAGAAGCACACATATTCATACGTTAGCAAGAATAGGGGAATATGGAAAAAAGGGGGGGAGGCCTTTGCCCAGAAGTGGGACACATCAGGCTCTTAATAATCAGTGATCGGAATTGGTAATGCCATTTCGCGGGACTTCGGTACGTAAGATTAGTATGGATATAGTATTTAACCCCGGGATTTGATATGAAAAAAATTAAGTTTGTGTTTAAAAAATATTTAAAGAACATGTAATGTGAAATGATGTATGGAAAATGTGCTTTCAGATAAATGCCCTGAATGTCTCTATAGTCGCTACCACTGTTATCGGGTCCCTTTCAACGTTTCGACTGATTTTGTACTAGATAGCAAAGTAGTAGTACTTTAATAAGTTCCAATTATCCTCAAACTATTTAAACAATTGACATTAGTTTAAACCTATTTTGTGATAAGCTGGCCAGTTAAATAGAGATAAAACGATTGCAATGTCAACTTCATATGCATGTCAGTGTCATAATATGCAATCAGTACCTACCATATAAATATAAATTCAATAATCGCAAAAGTTACCGGACTTTGTGATATTCTTATTGTGACTATTTTGGCTGATCCTTACTGGACTCCGGTTTACTTCTGATTGGACTAAGTAAAGTCTTGTTGTTGTAAATAAGAACAGTATCAGATCTTTCTACCTCACTGAACATGCCTCGGAAAACTAAGAAAGACGATGGACATTAGACGTTAAAAGAAATAGATTGACAGAAGAAAGTATAGAAAAAAATATGGTTTACTACTATAATTTCGAAAAAAAGTAAGGAATAAAAGATGTTAAATAAATTTAATAATGTTCATTTAATATAGTGATGTTGATGTTTTATGTTTTATTCAATGATTGTATTATTGTCAATTGTAGCTGTTAACTAAAAGTAATTTTAAATGAATGATGTATTTATAATGACAAAAAAAAATACTTTTGCGTTTTGAAGATTTTGTGAAAAAATACGAATCCCGGAATGCCAAGTCTTATCCATGTTATTTACAATGTTTAAGGTCATTTACCAGAAATGGTACTACCTATTCCGATCATTGTTAATAATACTAAGTTGGCGACCCTTTCTTTCAGATCTGATATATCTCTGAACCGGCCCAACCGATTATCATGAAATCTAGCTAAATAAGAACCATCCTGATCATCCTGAAAAAAAAACGTATCCATATCGGTCCATCTGTTTGGCAGTTACGACGTCACAGACAGACACACGCGCACACAAACGCAGATATACACACTTTAAACTTAGGTGGAGTTGTCGGGGCGAATTGAATGCATTCATCCACAACTGGACGAGAGAGACTCCAAATAGGGACTCATGTAGATAAAGGGAAGGGGCCTTTGACCAGTGGGACACTCATATAGGCTAGTAAAAAAATATATACAACCCTTTTTTTACAGAGTTAAAAAGAAATAAAGTAACAAAGTATCGGCGCTAACTGTACAATATATTGCTAAAGATGGAAATTCCCCGCAGCATTTCTAGAAGCGATTAAAATTACACAGGCCACTGCTCAATGGAAAAAATGTCATAATGAAGCTGCGAGCTTAAAAGAATCTTATGTACTAGATAATATATTAAAGATTAAATGAAACTTTTTTGACGAGATAATAGTTTATTCATTTAGGTCATTAATTTTCGGAGTTCCTCTGTGACGCACGCTTACTACACACGAGACGTACGCGATTCATTCGTGCGTGTGCCACTCAGTAGTATCTAGATACATTTTGACACGAAGCAAATTCATTACCAGGCGTGCGTACGTGGAATTACGGTTTATGTTTACTTCATTCACGTGTGCATGAATATTCATTCACTAACTACGAATATTCGTATCATTAAGTATGCTAGCTAAGTTATTTTTTTTTTAAATCAATAATAAAAACGGGAGCTGCATTTGGATTAACGTTATAAAACCTCTATCACTTTCTCACCAGTACTTAAGTGCGAGAGTGATGAATGCTTTATCAACCGCGATAAAGGTGATCATAATTTCTTGCCTTAGTTTCAATATTCATCAATTTAAATTTTATACGTCTAAATATGAAACCATAACTTCTGATACTAATTTCCTTTTCTTTTGCTCTAGTAATTTCATCAAACGTAACTTTGGACACCTATTTGTGACGATGCTATCAAAATATATTCCCATAGCTACTAGTTAATTTTAATTACATTGACGCAATCGTTCAATGTGAATTTGAGCTACACAGCTCGATTTCGTGAATATAAAACAACATACTTAAAAAGGGACGTTGGTAGACCGGATTAAAACCCTTCAAGGGTCTGAGGTGACCCTTGCTCTAGCTCTCTATCTATATCCAAACGTGTAACCCCTCAGGGCCATCCCATTTAGTTAAGCCATTATTCCTTGCAAATTGAACATCTAGTCACCTATAAGACATCAATGCAAGCACATGCTTGATTGAACTTGCTCGTATTGACTCCCGAGCCACACATCCGCGCTTCTAATCCCCCCCACCCCCCACAACGGGTCACTGCATTCCAATTTGAAGCAGGCCTTCCACATGCAGTGAACGGAACGATTGAATACCACGAATTTAACCCTTGATTACGATAGCATAAGCTAGATACTCGCCTGGAGTTGTTTTTTGATCGTGTAGTTAAGTTGGTTGGTTTTATAACTGACCTTTCAAGTCTTCGACAATGAGATTTAAATGCGATTGATTGGATTTGCGCAGTATCCGATTAGCTAATCTTTGAAAGCCAGTATTTCGAAGAGGAGCACGTTTCGCACACGCGCATACAATTCCATCCGTATCCAAATTTAACAACCTATCGGCACCTATGTACCCCTACAACGGCACACGCACCAAATGACGTCAGCGACATACTCGTAAGTCTAGACGATAAACCCACGTGGCTCACGTGGAAATCTGGCTGTAAGCTAGGCTTATTAATAGCAAAGCGATAAGTACAGTGATAAACCTATTCCCAGTTACAAAATTCGCATTAAAAATTTCACCAATCACGTGCCAGGGGATAAATATCAGGGGAATATGTCACACCAATTGGCCTAGTCCCAAACTAAGCTCTAGGTTGTACTATGGGTACTACACAACGATAAACATCTTATCTTATGTAGCAAAACAAAGAATCGACTTCACGACAGCTAGCATCGCTGGCAGGGTCACTACCAATTAGGCCAATTGGGTCGTCACAGTGACAGGAGATGCCCTTATGGGACATTAGAGCTGATAAAAGTTTGAGCAACTGCCTTAGCAATTAATTCATTATTAAATTATTATCTTTGATTTGATGTCAAAAGGTTGTCTTCGTGCATGGTGGAAAATACCCGAAAAATATTTACATTTTGTTGGCAATACGTACAACACCAAAACATTGCGTAATATTTTAGTTAATTCAACCAAATTCTACGGATAAACAAACACGGAGCCGAACATCGGGTATGGGTAAAAGCCTCGCGACAATAATACCCCTTCCATTATGCGGCCGTGAATAACTCATTATTTAATATTTTCGCAGAGCCGGTAAACAACTAAATATAGCCCCAAAGTTCTATTAAGGATGTGTTTACGCTAGATTGTTTTATAAATAAATATTAGGACCTCTTTTCTACTGGGTAAAACCATATTGCTTATGTGATGTATTGTCAACGTCACGTGTCGTATTTACTACCAGCCTCTCTATCTGCAGCCGAGTTAAAAACCGTACGATAGCTAGTGAAATGCAATATTGGACCCGATTCTACACTGGCCTCTTAACTTCTTAATTTTATTTAGGTGTCGCTAAAACACTTTGCTATTCTATGAGGAGCTGTCATAATCAAATGACAGCGCCACGACAGCGCCCATTTGAATCTGACGCTTCTTATTTTAGGTCTTATACATCGTCAGCTTGACATTCTGTAATAGCACTGATTAAATCTGCAGTCTAAACTATGTCTTGAAATTTGACAATTTAGTTTTAGTTAGTTTTAGGCTATTTAAGCGATGTGCACGTATCGCGTCCATTGTTTTACCGATACCATGTAGTAGAAATATAGCTCAAGGAATAAGGATAATACACAATTTGAGCCAGCGTGGAACTCAACTCTAAGCTGTTACTATTACGTAATTACTACATTACATACATACCTTCACGCCTGTAATCCCAGAGTGGGGAGCTACAGAATTACCTACAACTTTAAAAACTTGTTAATAATTCAGTAACCACACACAATTCGTTTACCAGTGTATTAGTGGCTGGTTGCAAGCCCATCGCCTAACAGTACTGCAAGCTCATATACCCTTAGTCCCCTCTTACGACATCCACGGGAAGACATGGAGTGGCACTATTCTAACCCGGTAACCTTAACTGCATCGCCGCGTATCTCCATATAAATAACCTAAAATAAAAGAACAGGTCTAGACTGTACAACTTATTTTGTGAACGTTAAGTAACAATTGCAGATATTTCATGGCGTATTATATTATATATTTCAGACGTTGTAAGATGTCCGTTTATGTCATTGTGACACGTGAGATTATGACATCGAAGTCATCGTTTTTTTTCTTTTATAAATAATAGCAAATAAAAGGTACACGAGCAAACCCATAGATACATATTTCCGTTCTCAAGACAGACTCTTACAATTGCATCTAAGAGCGCAAAATGCTCTCCCTGCATATGTATTGCTGGAATGATATAACCTTGGTGTTTTCAAGCCAGTGAATAGGCTTTTGCTGGGTAAGCGTGTACCATCAGGTGACAATGAGGTCAAACGCAATCCCACTATTGATAAAAATATGCGTTGCTAACCTTGAGGATTCCCGTAACTTAAATGTCACTAAAGGTCCTTCAAATTCCCAGAAGCATCCTAGTGACCTTATTGCTCTAGGACGTCTCGTGCTAGGGTTGGCAGACGACATATTCGACCGACTGTACGTTCATCCCCACGACTAACTACAAGAATGCCACTATCTCCTAGCGTAACATTAAACACTCAACAGCGAGCGAGACAAATGGTCCCGCAGTTTCCACTTCCGTGCATTCGTCTTGTTCTCGCCCAACTCCCGCCCCAGAACTTGGGCGTATTCTCTGAGCTCCTCGTTCGATTCTCGACACCCTAAACAGCGGTTAGTAAAGGTGACGCTTCTACGAAGCTATCGAGGACGGTCTTTGGTAGTGCCAAATATTTGTGAGAGTCTTGGATGTGTCTAATACTGTGGCCGTTTTCTACCATGCTTTTACGCATATTGTTATCGTTTTGTTTTAAGTCGGCCGAAAGTTAATAAGAGGTATCGTAATGTTGACAATTATACGATAACAATAGATGTAAAGTCAATGTAGAATAAGGTCTGTTCTCTAGTGAGATGGTATGACACAAGTCAACGGTAAGTCATATAAAACTGACATGACTGTCATGATAGATTTCTTAATACACTGTATTAAGAAATCTATCATGAGTGAGACGCGCGTCAAATTTCAGTTTTATCAGCCTTTAGGCTTGACTGGCCTTGGGCCTCATACTTGGCCCACTTGCCATCACTGGGATAACTCGGGGCATCTGTATGAAAGTGATGTAGCAAAATATTTTTATCGACATAAAATATATCGATGTTACTGCCAACATCTAAATGTTATTCGACATAAATAAATATTTATTATTTTCTCCTCATTTTCAGATAAAAAATAAACAAATTAACACGTATATATTTATATGTTTATTTTACAACAGTTTTCATAATATATAAAATCAATATTTTTTCCATATTGTCGGTATTAATGATTGCCGTCTAGATGAAATTATCCACTTTAAACTGCTAAACGTACGAATATGAATGATACTGACAGTAAATTGTAATTTTGATTGAAATTACATCCGCATAACTTTATTATCTTAAGAGGTTCGATATCAGATATGACATCGAACCTCTTTACAGTAATCGAGAATGTTCAATGTGCACATGTATTAATTTAATTATATCGACGCCTTTTTTATCGATATCAAATCCCTAGAACTTGCCCCGAGTTATCCCAGGTATGGCCATCACGTGTTCCATTCTTCTGGGTAAACCCCTATGGCTTTTGACATGTTGTCTTATAATTGATTATTTCCAACTTTCGCTACGTTATAAATTACGCGATTAAGTTCCGTTTTAGATTTATAACCGTACGTTATCTTACTGTCAACGTTACGATAGCTCCTACTGGCAGTTAACCTACCGCCAAACAGCAGTGTTCGCATTGTTGTGTTCCGGTTTGGGGATGAGACAGCCGGTGAAATGACTAGCGTAAAGGCATTCCATCTTAGTCCTCAGGTTTGGCAACGCATTTGCAGTCTTAGGATTGTATCGCAGTCTTGTGAATGCGAATGTCTAATGGGTCACAATTTCCACGTATCATCAGGTGGCCTGCGTGCCCCTTTGTCTTCTCAGGCCATAAAAAAAAATGGCGGCCGGGTTAAAAACAATACCATAACATGTCAAACGCAATATGGTTTTACCGAGTAGAAGAGTCCCAGGTAGCAGATGTGCTTAGCCTTCTCCATGTCATTAAAAGGGTCCCCTTGTTCGTCGACGATGTCTTCCTTCAAAGAATACCACTCCAGACCCTGACGGCTGGCGCGGTGCCAATCGAACGAGGGCACTTTCACTCGCATCGATTAGCTTCACCGGGTTTCTGGGACAATGTCTGGCAGCACCGGAAGGTTAAACAAATAGTAATTTCTATGTGTTCTTGTACACCCAAATAAAGAAATATGAAAGCTGCTACTGCCACTTATCGTCACTATATATTTCTTTTGTTTATATATAAATAAATAAATATCAGGGGACAATGTCACACCAATTGACCTAGTCCCAATTTAAGCTCTAGGCTTGTATTATGGGTACTAGACAACGGTATAAATACTTACATAGATAAATATATACTTAAATACATAGTAAACATCCATGACTCAGGAACAAATATTCGCGCTCATCACACAAATATCTGCCCTTACCGGGATTTGAACCCAGGACCGCTAGCTTCGTAGGCAGGGTCACTACCAACTAGGCCAGCGCGTCGTCAAAGAGAAAGAGTTACCTTCTAGGTACTGTCGGGTGGAAAGTGATTTGCGACGCCAAGATCGCTCAGCGTCGACTTCAAAGTTAATTTTCGTAAAAACATTTTTGTTAAAAGCAAATTTTCTTTCGCAATATCGTCAAACGCCATTTTTCCAGAGGTTTTTCAGCAGCTTATTTTTGCAGTGTATTTTCCGCGTCCATTTTGTGTAAGTAGTTTGTTTTAAAAAAAAAAGGGTAATTTTGTGGTGTTCTGAACTATTACGCGAAGTGCAAAGACGAGCGTAGCGGAGTAGCGATGTGGTTTTAGCTTGAGTAGAGTGAAAAAATATAAATTAACCAGCTTGATCATATATATTTTCCAAACCAAGTACCCAGATTAATAATAAGGTTTTTCAGTAAAAAATATATCTTAAAATCCCGATTATTCATTTCATTTCCGCCAACTTAACATAAAACTTTGCTTCAGTTGATCAATCAAAATTTGACAGATATTTTAATTCCAACTTACTTTACAATGCATTCGATAAGAGAGGCCTCGATTGAGGCAGGCGTTGTATTAAAAATAGCGGAGAAAGCTTGCATATTAGATGCAAGTGCATTTAACTGCAGTAAAGGCCACGGCCACGCAAGTGCCAAACAGAATACAAATGACTTCATTCCAAACACACCTTTACTTTGCAAGGAAACTAAGAAAGGGTTGTTTTTATAGAGGTATAATCAATGCAAATGGCACTAACCTACGTCCATGTTCCGTATGCGACATTTATTTTTTATAATTTTAAAGTGTATTAATTGTATCAAGGAGTTTATAATTTTCATATAAATTCATTTAATTATTTTACTGTCATATAACCTTCCAGATCTTATCGTTACCAAATGTAATAACAAAACGCAGATTCGAGCTTCTCCCTACCACTAAATTTAACGTTTTTGTTAACTTCTAAAATTATGCAAATCACTCTCCTTACCATCTCCGTCCTGCTTAGGCACTATCTATTTCTGTTCAACCAGTACCAATTTTTTTATGGTATAGGTAGGCAAACGAGCACACAGGCCACCTGATGGTAAGTGGAAACTGTGACCCATAGACATTCGCATTCACACAACCGCAATCCTAAGACTGCAAATGCACTGCCAACCCTGAGGACTAAGATGGAATGCCTCTATGCTAGTCGTTCCACCGGCTGTCTTATCCCCAAACCGGAACACAACAATGCGAACACTGCTGCTTGGCGGTAGTTTAATGGATAAGATCCTCCCACAGTACAGTCAAATCGAATTTTATTTCAAAGCTGTTAGGAAATCCTCTCATGAGCAGTCTGGCTGGGTTCCGGCAGTTACAGTCCATCACATCAAAATACCGACTATTGTCAGTAAAAAGGCATGGAGGTATTTTGTCTTTTTGGGAAAGTATATACAAATATCACTTTGATTGTACAAACAAATTTTAAATGAAATCTATAATGGGTTTACCTTTACGGTTGGCCTCAGTCTCACCTGATGTTGAGTGACGACGAGGCGAAGGTCCGTGTTATTTGGATTCAATATAGTTTTATACCATTATTGCTTTGCTATAGATAGTTTCGGGCCAATGGGCTGGCTGATTCGAATGAAGCGCAATCGAGAAGTCCAATTTTCAACCACTTTATCAAGTAACTCGGGCTGTATATTGGCAATACTGCGGGGAATGTTAACTTCACAATAATTCAGTCTGTGATTTATCGGCTTTGATAAGTGACCACTTATTCCCATAGTTTTTGGTAGAACTTGCTGGGATGGATGATTATGTCAACCATAAAATAGACGTAAGGCACGGTATATTTGGCAAACAGAAAGTTACCGACATCCAATTAACTGTAATCTGTCAAATTAACCGCCCCTAGAAACAGTGATGTTTTAAAAACCAAACCTACAAAAATGCCCAGTATATTTTAATAATTTAATAGGCACGTAGCAAACTTAAGTCCTGGGCTAACAGTGCAAAGCCAATTAGCTTTTATTATAATTAAAGAAACTGCTAAAACAGGCTAAAAGTCTGAACAAGAGTTAGTATTTCTATAAAAAGTTCCCCAACTGTTTGCTTCTTTTGAAGAACGGCTCTAAACTTATATTAATTTTTGTTATGAAACTTATTTTGAGTAAAGTAGAAATTCTCGGGCCACTTGTTACGTGGCGAGACTGCCTTCATCCAGGGCCTCTATTCTACGACGTTAAACGATATTGATAATGACATGTTATCGTATAGTAAATGTTTTGGTAGCTTGTGGGAGGACCTTGTGCAGGGTCCGTCCGGGTTGGTACCACCATCTTATCCATTAACCTACCGCCAAGCATCAGTGTTTGCATCGTTGTGTTCCGGTTTAAGGATAAGACAGCCGGTGAAATGACTAGCATAGAGGCATTCCATCTTAGTCCTCAGGGTTGGCAGTGCATTTGCAGTCTTGTCATTCATTTGCGAATGTCTATGGGTCACAGTTGCCATTTACCATCAGGTGGTCTGTGTGCTGGTCTGCCTTCGTATGCCGTAAAAAATTTATTGTGTAATGTATTTACTTGACAGTAATGGCGGGATATAGAGAATACCATAACGTCAAAAGCAATATTGTTTACCGTCTTAGAATAGATCTAACATAACCTAAAACAAGAGAAGCGTTATGTAATTAATTCCCTTTCCGTGTATTCGTTTGTATATGGTCGACTAACTCCTGATAAACCGGAATTCTAGTATTTTGACGCTATACTTCATTTAATTTAGAATGAGAAACCACAACAACATTATATTGCGGCTCGTGAACTGTAATCTCTTTACAATTTGTACTAGAGTAACAATCGACGACACGCAAATAAAGTGACATTAAAACAATTTTATTTTGCGGCTCCCAGACTATTGTACTGTACTATTTGCTAGGTAATAAATAGTTGACCAAACGCAATATAATGTTATTGTGGTTTCTCATCCTAAAATAAATGAACTATAGTTATGGAATAATTACATCAATTTCGATAAGACGTGACGGACACTCAAGTTACCAAATACATATATTAACCGGGACCGAAACGAACCACTTTTAACATTTTCCCAAACGCAAGCCAGTTTTAAATATGAATAAAATTATTATTACACTGGCGGCGCGTTAACCAAGTTAATAGGGTATTCATGGTAATACGATTTTCCAATATCGGTTTGATTTCACCAGCAGCGCAATAAATCTTCCCAACTGGTCCCTTGGTTCGATTCCAGGTGTTCGGGAAACTAATCAACGTTGCCGTAACGTTATAGGAAGCTAAATCGTTCTTTAACCCCGACGATATAAAAGGGAGGGCTTTTTTATAAGTCTGTCTCTAGCTAATTTAATCTAGATGGTTCTTAGCTAGGTTACAGGTAGATAAAAACAATCAATATAATGGCAAATCTCTTTTTCAGATCAGGGGTTTATTATGATGTAGCAATGCAGTTCTGTTTACGCTGAGAGAAAAGGACAGAGCTATATAATTGCTATAGCTCTGTCCTTTTCTCTCAGCGTAAAATTACCTGCATAGCTAGCAATAACCCCCCTGATCTCTCTTAAACGAAACCTAGCTGAGAAACCATCAAAATCAACATATTTATTTAGTAATTTGGCCACATAAGGGTTCTTTTACACGTCGGTAATAGTGAGTTTTGCAGGAGTGAAGCACCGCAAGAAACTCCAGCAGAAAGTAATTTATGCAAAGTTACAAATAGTAATAACTAGCGGCCCGCTAGCGGCTTCGCCCCGCTGCAAATTTCTGACTTTCCCGGTGGATTTTTCAATTATTTTCTTTCACACAAACCTTGTCCTGATAATAACGAACACAACAAAAAGGAAATCAGCCAAATTAGTTCAGCCTTTCTCAAGTTATAGCGTGACCAGGAGAAATGGGGGTTCAATTTTATATACAGGGTGCCTCTGACCTTGGGGCTTTAAATGCATAGATCAATTCTACTCCTGAAACTAAACTTCTTTTGTTCTGTAAGTTGTTAAAAATATGTTCAGTTTAAATTTATTTTTTATCATACAAGTTAAATCTAATTTTCAATGTACGCGATCCAATTCTCCATTTTCCTTTAGCCCTCGTACCAAGGTAATGTCGCCCCCGTACCATGAGATTGTGATTACATGGCCAGTATGTAATACACTGATTTTACAATTAGACTTTAACATCAATTAGTTATCTAAATTTAAGTTATTTTTTCATGTTGCAGAACAAAAGTAGTTCAGTTTAGCGAGTAGAATCGATCGTTGAAATTAAAGCCCCAAGGTCAGAGACACACTGTATACAGGGTACCTCTGACCTTGGGGCTTTAAATGTATAGATCGTTTCTACTCCTGAATCTGAACTTCTTTTGTTCTTTAAGTTGTTAAAAAAATATCCAACTTAAATTTAATTTTTTCATGCAATTTAAATGTAATTTTCTATGTACGCGATCCAATTCTCCTTTAGCCCTCGTACTAAGGAGATGTCGCCCCCGTAACATGATATAGTGATTAAATGGCCATGATTGAATACACTGATTTTACAACTAGGCTTTGACATCAATTATTTATCAAAACTTATTTAATGTTGCAGAACAAAAGTAGTTCAGTTTAGGGAGTAGACGCGATCGTTGCATTTAAAGCCAAAAAGTCGGAGGTATCCTTTAGTTAGAAGATACATTAGAAGAAGAATCTTGATTAAATTACTTTCTTTAAAAAAAACGCGCCCAAATCGGTATATCCGTTTGGAAGCTACGATACCACAGACAAACACACATATCCACAGATACACACATATACAGATACACACATCCACAGATACACACATATACACAGATACACAGATACACACATATACAGATACACACATCCACAGATACACACATACACAGATACACACATACACAGATACACACATATACAGATACACACATCCACAGATACACATATATACACAGATACACACATATCCACAGATATACACATATACACAGATACACACATATCCACAGATACACACAGATACACACATATCCACAGATACACACATATACACAGATACACACATATACACAGATACACACATACACAGATGCACAAATAAAAACATGAAACGAATAAGTGCCACTTGCCGTGTGGTTGCCGGCTTAGAATTGTGCCACTCCATGTCTTCCCGTGGAAGTCGTAAGAGGCGACTATGGGAATAAAGGCTTGTAGTACTGTTAGGCGATGGGCTTGCTACCTGTCACTAATATACACTGTTAAACATCTTAGCCTCATTGTGCAAATTGTGATTACAGAGTTATCAACAAGCTTTTAGAGTTTTTGGTAATTCTGTAGCTCTGTCTACCCCACTCTGGGAATGAAGGCGTGAAGGTATGTAATATGTATGTATGTAAACGAATAAGTCCCCTTTTTATCGGGCCTCAAAAACCATAATCCCTATAGTTCAGGCATGCCACTGATGAAAAAGGTCCAAAAATTCCTGTAAAACCTTTGCATATTTTTGCAGCCGCGTGTGTGCATTTTCAGTACACTTTCGGTGCACGTCCGAAAGGTTTAATAAATCTAACTTTTGAATTTACGAGCGCGCTATCCAGTGTAATATAATTTATTACTAGCTTTTACCGGTGATACTGGTGCGTAAAATTCGGTTGCCAATTTTTCGAGGACGAAAGCAGGCATTTTAATACGAATTTCGAATATGCTCTGTACGGAAATCTCGTTCAGCCTTTGCTCAGTTTCATGACATTAAAATACCATCATTACTAATAAACAAGTCTGATATAAAATAATCTTTAAAAACCCGACTCCATTTTTTGATATTGTCGTCTGCTTAATACATATTACGTTGAAAGAACTCTTTCTCGTCTCCGTGATTAAAAAATGATAGACTATGTCACTCCTAAGACCAAGAAAAATCCAACGATAACTCATCAAGCCGTTTAGGCTGCAAAGCGTACCACAGAAATAGACGTACATACATACATATATACTTTCACATATGCACTCGAAGAACATTACCCTCCTTCTGACGCAGTAAATAACGTTAAAGAGAGAATAAATATAAAGAAAAAACAGACATACACCAACCCTGAAATCCTCCAGTTGTTTGAGCAGCCGTTACAAGCCCAATGTAGCCTCCAGAATCCGCTAGACTATAACTGCAGAGGCTTTTTCAAATTTCTGAACTCACTTTACCCAATTAAATATTCAGAGAGAATTACAGAAAAGGCAGAATTAACGTTCAAGTTAACTCAGCCGTGTCCCCGTCTCGCTGGAGACCCAGCCTCGCGAGAGCCGCGGGAGACTAAGAATTAAACATTTAAGATACACCTGCTACTTGCTACCATTTCATGTATTAATACAGTATTCATCCATAGAAGCGCGAATACTAAGAATCCACGTGTAGATTTTTTATACAGACAGGCGCACATGTTAAAAATACAATCACGCCTGAAGTTAACCTAAAGAAACTATTGTATCAAATTCAATATGATATAATTGGACATCAAAAAAATACATTATTTATAACACTTATGTACTCGATTATTGAACTAATACAAGTAAAAATATGAACTAGAATTTCTAAGAACAAATAAACACGTTAGATAATTTTAGTTTCGGAATGTTTGACAGTTTTGAATAACAATTAGTAATTAACATATGCCCCGCGGAAGCTAGGAGCCTACAATAACAATTCCTTGCATGTTAATTAAAAACCTAGCAGCGAGTCTTTCAGCGAATGGTTTTAAAGACAAAAGGAAAAATAACAATCATTATGATTGTAACCCTTGCTTTTCCAACCGACTCTAAAGATGAATTGCTTTTTATGCCTCCAAGGGAGAGCTTTGTTCATAGAAACTGTATTTTTTTACCACAATTGCTGCTTCCGAAGTCTTAAAATAATAGAAATATAATTTCCCTATTACTCAAATAACGCACAACTGAAAAAACATCGATACCTTTTTATTGCTATAAAATTACCGCATGAATAAGAAAAATGTATCATATTTTATTAACACTCAAAACCAAGAGGGTTTTAAATAATTAATTATTACACTCAAAGACTCAGAAGCCTTGGTTTCCAATACACTAAACATAGACTGCAGGTTAATAATTAATTCTCAGTACCTTGAACCTGAGACTGCATTTTAAATACCATGCTAGGGTTAATATTATATTAAGGAAGTAGGGGTCAATTGCATAAAACTTCTTTCTGTATCCCTATCTGTATCCCTTTCTAATCAATTGAAGTATGTGGAGTTTCATTATTTCATGTTTCTGACAGCCTGTCTGCTAGTAAAAGTGCAGTTTTGAATAGCTAGATAAGCACTACATAGATATTAAACCCAGTTTACCCTTAATTATTAAACTTATTGTATTGCTTAAGAAGCCAGATGAACCATACCAAAGTAGTTGATAATAATTTTACCTAACAATCCAAAAAGGGATTTTTTCGGGTATGTTTCTTTGTGAACTCCTGTATGCTAGACGCTATAACGGCTTAAAAAGTGCCTGGTATCGTTGGATTGGTAAAGTATTTACCCGAGGAGCCATAGGCTATAACAGACCGGTGGTATCCAGGTTTCCAATTTTTACGTCGCAGTTCTCATTTAAGGAAGGGCAAAATCGAGCTACAGTCTTTCGCGCCCTTCGCTCTACTGTGGTATTAATAATCGACCATGTACGGTAACCAATCCTAAGACTCCAAATGTTATGCTCAATGCTTAAGCAAGGTCAGTAGCCTCGTCTACAAGCCACATAAATCATTCAAAACCCAGATGAAACTTAATAGCAACGTCCGACGCGAATAAATTCACATCATTTTCCAATGCAAGTAAATTCATTTCTATTTCGACGAAGTAGATATAAAGTCCTTGAGCGTTACGTCGTTTTGACTCTTAACAGATATTTATTTCCATAAAATTGTGTCCAGATTGTAATATCCGTTCGATTCGATAAGGTTTGTGTGGGATTTAAATAAGTTTGCGAAAAAATTAAATTGGACTGAAGTTGATAATAAATTCCAAAAATACGAGTACCTACATTGGACATCAGAAGTTAACAGATTTAAATATGAAAAATCATAAGTGTAAGATCATCAACATAAACGACTTAAATAAGAAAGAATGATGGGCAAAAATGTATGGAACCCAGCCCAATCGCCAATAGAATTATAACGTATGTAGGCTTATTGATCCCACTATTTGTTGTAATTGTTATTATGACGACTAGACTGTGAAGGCTGGGAAAATCGAGATATTTTATGATGAAATATTTAAGTTCGTACAGACCCGGAATGAAAACGTGGGTAATTATCGACTCTATGGGGATGTGTTAAGGACAAACCCACATTCAGCAATTAATATGAAACGGTGTATACCCGTCGGATTTGAATAAATCTTGTACATGATAGCCAGTTTCATGAGGAATAGTTTAGTCTATGGGAAATAGCATTGCAATGCATGCGGGGCACAGCTAGTATAGTAATAAACGTTGTGTGTGTGAATATTTGAAGGCTGATAACTCTTTTCTTCGGGGTTTTTGAAGTATGTCCCCGTATTACAAAATGAAGCTTATGTAACTACCTTTCACGTGGTATACATGAGATTTGTATTGGTTATATGGGCCAATTTGTCCATCATTCTTTGGAAATTAAATTTAAAAACATGCTATATGTAAGTCGCGTTTACAATATGATAAGTTATTTAATCGACTGCCTTCTATTGCAGTATAATCGGTCTACATAATGCATACCCTGTTTCAGATCAACCCGACGATATTTCAAAAACTGTTTATTTCAATTAGACTATATTTTTTTTTCAACGCGGCCTTTTAACTGAAAAATCTCATTCTAAATTACAGTGCACTCAAGAAATAAGCTAAAAGGCACACGCTCAGCAATCACCAGAAAACGTTTACGTAAATATTAAGTTTGATCACGTAGCGTTAGGATTCCGAGGGATGTTACTTATTACGCTACTAAATAATGTACTGGAGATTTACATACACCTGAATATTGAAACTAGACTGGATTCCATCACACTGTATATTACATGAGCTTATTAAGGTATAGTATTAATATGAGAGTAATAAAATACAGATCATCAAATCATTTTTCATTTATTGCAAAAAGTTCTGCGTTAGCATTTTACGAGTTTCTTTGATGTCCAACTTCACAGGATCAAAAAAGAACCACCTCCATTAAATAAGTTCAATGCGATCGCTTTTACAATATTAGTTACAACAGAAATATTTTGAAAAATAATCCATTACCCAGCGTTTAAATTGTTTGATCGAGCACGCATTTACAAGAGTTTCATTTCAGCAAGTTCATCACTCAATTCACATGCGTGAATATCTTCAAAATTATCATTAAAATATTTGCCATACGGCTAAGTAGAGTATTTTTTCAATTATCTACTATATGTATAAGTAAATCTTAAATGTTTCCTGTCGCATATATTTACATTCATACATACCTTCACGCTTGTAATCCCAGAGTGGGCTAGGCAGAGCTTGCAATCTGCCACTAATATGCTGGTAAACATCTTAGCCTATTTGGGCAAATTGTGGTTACTGAATTATCAACATCTTTTTAAGTTGTAATTCTGTAGCTCTGTCGCATATATTTATTTTCGAATATCTCCCAACCACAATTTTTCCACTTATAATAACGTCGAAATAGGTTCAGATTATGTAAGGTAAAAATTCTGTAATAGGAAAATAATGCAAACCCACAAATAAAAAATAAAAAACATACTCTGAAAACCTAAATCGGAAAAAATGCGAAGGAATTTTGTTCCTAAAATGATTTTGTTAAATACTTAGATGTAACAAATCCGGAATCGCGCTACAGATACTCGAACTACAGCACTGATTACTGCTCAATATATCAGTCCTTTAATAAACTTGTCTAAGCGTAAACAACAATAACTGATGGTCGATCTGTTTTGTTTTATCCCTTTTTATGAGCAAATAGTAAGTCTAGCGGCTTGCGCCTGTCGCCTTAAGATACCTTTTGTCTTTGAGCGTTTCTTTCCATGGCGGCTGATAAGCGAGTCCGTTTGAACCCCGGGCGGTCCGACGCGAATAAATAAATAAACTCTGCACGGGAAAACGTGAAAAGGAATAATATAAAACATAGAAAAACAGTTTCTCGAGGATTCTTTGGGGACAGTCTTAGGTGGGCATTATTTGTAATGCGTTGTTACAGATAACAAAAGATTAAGGATGTTTACTCCAAGAAGGCCGCACGGGAACTTTTACACGTCTAAATCTACCAGCGCTTCCTAAGAGGAGATCACCGATGAGAAGAAACACCGAAAAAACTCAACAGTCATTCATTCTTATAACAATGATACACTTAACCTAGATTTATATACTAAACTAACTATGAACATTACCTTTATAAAAATGACGGTGCAAGACAACCATTTTTTTTTATGTTTGCCTACATAAACCGTTTCCCCTAGACAAGATACAATGTTTACATGTTTTTGTGACTAA
The DNA here is from genome assembly GCA_927399475.2 of Acleris emargana. Taxonomy (NCBI): domain Eukaryota; kingdom Metazoa; phylum Arthropoda; class Insecta; order Lepidoptera; family Tortricidae; genus Acleris; species Acleris emargana. The sequence continues at coordinate 1,514,715 of OV656846.1, forward strand.
ATTATTATTAAGTTATTTAGGTTTCTGGTTTAGGCCAAGCAATTCATGTCTATTAGATAGTCCTCGACCCTATATGAACTTCATACATAACGAATTATTCAAATAATTTAAATAAAATAAAAGTTGAACGTTGAAGTTAGTAAACAATTCTATTTAACCAATAATCTCAGGACTATCCTTAGTATCACACTGTGTCAACAATTGCGCATTTGTCTTTTTCAACTTTACTACAGATATTTATTTCATACATTCTTCTATTATCTTACCTGGAATAGCATTTCAATGGCAATGGATAAAAAAATTCTATTTTGCGTAAAATTCACTAGTAACAACTCATCATTGCTCTCATCTTTTAATGTTCTAGCCCGGTGGTTTTCAAACTTTTTGAGCGTTATTTTGCATTAAATTAAGTAGATCTTCGGTGGACCGCATACGAAGTCCCAGGGCTCCGCACACTTCGAGAATAACTGGTCTAGCCTAAAGAACGAGCCGTGTAGCAAGTGAAAGAGCTCGTCGAAAACTCATTATTGCACGAATCACACAAGTCGAGGCCGCTATCGTTTCCCGATTCCAGATATATTGGGTTCGCTCGTAATGTCTTTAGTCTATTTATATATATAATTGTTTTGGATCGCATCTTTGAGGTAAATAGTTTAGAAACGTCCTAACTTCATCGCTAAAATTCAGCTCTGCAGGGGTCTGGTACGCAATGTTATAATAACTAGGGTTCAAAGTTTTCAAAGCACGGTATCAATAAAGAACTCTCCTCATACTCAATGAACTTCTTTTGTCTTCGCGCAGGTGTTAAAAATATTACATGACATCAACAGCGTCTTACCCTGAATAAATACGCGACGTTGACTCAAGCTAAATACTGGTTAAAATTCATCCTCACGACCTGGCAGATTTAGGGTTCCGCCTTGCACTTGGCCCTGAGAGATAAATGTGTTCATATAATTTGCTGGCATTCTAGAAAAGCGGGCGTATCGGAAATTGACAATAATGTCAAACCGATTGTATATTTCAGTAAGTATGAAAATGTCATGTCAGTTATCTACCTACTTTGCCACGCGATAAAGGCAGCTATATTACGCCTCCTGCGTTAATCGCGTGACAAAATGTGGATAAAACATTCGACACTTTCTGAAACGTGTATAAGTACGAGAGTGACGGGTGCTTTATCCACATTTTGTCACGCGATAAACGCAACCATATCAGGAACACAGGACGTAACAACTAGTAAAGTTTAATTCTATGGAAATTGCTAACTATGTAAACAAACCGCCATATTGAAATTGTCTCTGAATGATGAATTTACTAGTGATGGGCAATACTCCTTTACTTATGTCAAACCATATCGAATAATAAGATACCGAAAGTAAAAAACAAGTAGTTACTTATTTCTAATTTGTTTGATCACGATCTGAAGAAAAATCGGTAATTGAAGATTATATATCACCAGTATTTATTATAAAAGGTGCCGTTATATCATCTGTGAGTGTAATCACAATCAGCGTGAGTTGGGTAATATGTAGGGGCCTTAATATATCGCCAAATTTAGTCACAACACTACCCATCATAGACAATTGTAGAATTTAAAAGAAACAAAAACGTCATTCCATCAGGTCTTATAACCTAACTTATGGAACCATTTAAACTTTTAATTAAATATCCAAGATAGAGTTATATATTTGGTGATTTTGTATTTTACAGTAACGACCGTTTCAATAGTGTATGGTTTCAATGGTGTTTGTTGAGGTGATGTGAAAATTTAAGAAGAAACAGTGACAAAACAAAGTTAAGTCTTTTGTTTAAATAGTTAGCAAGTTCCATAGAAATACACTTTAGGCGGTTTGGGTTATTGTCGAACATTTTATCTGCTCTGGTTATCCCGCATACCTATTCCCTAGCCTTCATTAAGGTCTAACCTTTGTCCTATATTACCTGGAAAATGAGAGGATGATAATAATACGCAAGCAGCTGTAATTGAAGCTGTCAATTGCAGCGATTGATAATAATAGTCGAGCTCGATAAATATTTAGTCGACGATGCATATAATAGTAGTTGTAGGATATTTGCAAGTGACAGCGTGCTGGGGTTTTGCGTAGGGTTGCCAACCATACTTTATAATTATAATAACGTATACTACGTTATTTTGCTTCATTATACTTTATGCTTTTGAATTAAAAAAGAGTATCGAAAATATTCCTATCATCGCGGAATACATCGAAATTTATGACCGGAACGCAGAATCAAGACTAATGCAAAAGAATCTAAACGTGCGTGTAGTTTCATTACAGTACAGTGTGCTAAGAGCACAAAAAATTATATAATAATACTTTTTTATTTGGAAAATTTGCGGGTGGTAGGGACCTTGTGCAGGGTCCGTCCCGATCGCTACCACCATCTTATCCATTAACCTACCACCAAAGAGCAGTGTTCGCATTATTGTGTTCCGGTTTGGGGATAAGACAGCTGGTGAAATGACTAGCATAGAGGCATTCTATCTTAGTCCTCAGGGTTGGCAGTGAATTTGCAGTCTTAGGATTGCAGTCTTGTAATTGCGAGTGTCTATGGGTCACAGTTTCCACTTACCATAAGCTAGTGTATGTAATCGTTTGCCTCCTCTATGCCATAAAAATAAACTTTTATTTTATACTCGTCAGACACCTACGTTATTTATTATCCTAAAAAAAAGTTGGCAGGCCAGGTTCTGTGTCACTTTATTGACATTCCTGAGACTGTCGTCCAGATTAGCTCTTGGAATATAATAATTAAAAGGATAACCTGTTTTTTTACTGTAATTTGTAATTTAAATAATGAAATAGTTAACGCAAGACGGCCTTCGTCAATCCCATTCACATAGCTTACTTTCTGGAAATGTTCACAGATATCAAATTAAACCCACTTATCCCATTTATCTGGAATAGTCAAACCAAAACAAACCAAGAAAAAACCTTTTTATAGACATAAGTTATTAAGTAGATGTTACAGAAAATATGATGTGTACTATGTTTCGGCACAAGGAATTCTATACTAGCATATTGGCATGCAGCTAGCGGCATGGAATATATTTAGACTAGAGGCATATAATAGTAGCTTATGCCACTAATGCATAATGAAAGGCCTTAGAATACGCGTGTGGTTTTGTGAAACTAGCCTCAGCGAACGGTGTAGGATCACACGAGTGTTTTAAGGCCTAATTATGTACACACTACTTTATGTACTCACATATCATAATAGATATAAAAAAAAAACGAACGATCCTCCGTCAAGATGAATGTCAAATGAATGAAGTCCCTATTCTCAAGTCACTCTAGATCAAATGTCGTGCGGTATATATTAAAAAAACATACTGCATTGACGTTTCGAGTCGATAACTGTAGTGACCGATAACCGATTGATTTTTGACAGCTGTTCCAAATTTAAACTCATAGCGTTACAAAAATGTATACCTACTGTAATAACATTACAGTACAGATTTACCTACTACCACATGAAAGTTCTCATAGTAAAATTGGTTGTGATAATGCTGGTCATTTCCTACGGGTTTTGAACGCATAATAGAGGATTTATGATATGTGTGTAGACAAACTTCATTTACATTAAGAAGTGGTCTCTGCCTGTTACAGATTAATCTCTAATACGGTTATTTTAGTACCAGTGGCGACATCTTTGGACAACAGGAGGTAACACTTCGATTTAGTGAACTATTTCTTCTGCATTTTATTAAATGTTTGTTTTATCTTTAGGAAATCGTTTCTAGCGATATTATTTATTGTTAGATATTGTTAAAATCTGTTTCTTCTAATTTAACTTAATCTAAACATCTGATCGAATCATCAATCGATATGTTTAACTCTAGGTTTGGTTGTGGACGCATGTCTATGGTAGGAGCGACTTGGATTTAGCTTGTCACTCTCGCAACCGCTACAGATATGTAAGCACGTAGAACTTACTCTGTGTGTGGGAGTCACGCTACGGCCGTATGGCCATCTTTTAACTTAGCTTCTTAATGCGCAATGCATCCTTGTGATATCTGGTGATTTTTCATGTGAGTATTTCGTGAGTGCTAAGACTTGGTCTACATTGTCGTCAGGTGCTTTTATTTTTGTGATTTATGGTTTTTCCTTGTTGTAGAAGGAACATGTGAAATCTAAGAGGGGACGTTTACTAAACTTAAGGCGAACATCGTTTAACGCATGGTAAAGTCGCCGCAGCTTTAGAACTTCTATAACCGGGTAAGTGTGCTTTGCCTATCTAAAGGCCCCAGGTCTTGTTTTACGAAGCGTGTCGATTACTTTGTGTCTCTCGTTTGCTCAAACTTCCTATTCGCAGGTATAAAACGGGTGTTTATGCAATAATTCTAATGCCAACAATCTTTGCAGCCAAAACAGCCGGTGCTATGCTATGCTATGCTCTGCTCTGCTCTGTGCTCTGCTGTGCTCTCTGCTCTCTGGGTGTATGGATGTCTGTGCTCTCTGGGCCCCCTATCATGACATGCTCTCTGACTGCGTGACTGTCTGTCTGCTCTGAGCACGTGTCTGCCCGTCTCCGTGCACGTGTCTGCACTTGCCTGCTTCTACTGGGTGTTCTTGCCACGCTGCCTGGAGAATGCGCGGTGTGCTTCTTCATCTTCATCTTCATATTTATCTTCAGGTGAACTCGTTTCATACTACTTATACCTTCACTTTACTCAAGGAACAACGCTCGAATTAGGGAAGTATGATGTAAGTGCACTGTCACTGTTACAGCGCTTTAGTGTGTAAGGAACAACGCTCGATAAACGTAGGGAAGTATGATTTAAATGTACTGTTACAGTCACAGCGCTTTAGTATGTAAGGAACAACGCTTGTTTAGGGAAGTATGATTTAAGTGCACTGTCACAGTCACAGCGCTTTAGTGTGTAAGGAACGCATGACACACCGTAGAGAGGTATGATTTTAATAACCCTGTAAATGTGCAGTGGTATCTGTCTAAATGACGTTTCATAAATCTTAACTGATAAGAGGTATTGTACTTTTTATTATAGTAACGGAAAATAAACTCTGTTGACAAGGTTTCTTTGTTTACTTTACATTCTTCTCTAACTAAATAGAATTTACAAGGTACATTTGGCACACTATCTCCATCTTTCTGTTGGTTTAGATTAAAACAGATGGCGCCCTTTTCTTTCTTAACTCTTTAAATTACTGCACCAAATTTTGTGTGCATTAATACTGTTGTAAGTTGTTTTCATCTTGAACTAGCTCAAGAATCCACGACCCTCAATAAGTCAATCAGCCACGGCCCAACACCAAGTGTGGACAGAACTTCTGTCAAGTTACATACACACAAATATACATCACTCTCCGCGTAAATGTAACATGCCTACCTCTGGGAAACAGGCGTGATTTAATGTAATGTAATGTACATTATCAGCCGTCATTTCAGTCGTGGTAATAAGTAAAAATAAGATAATTTATTTCTGTTTTACTTCTTTCGAGAAGTCTGCGGATTTTATTCTTCAAATCAGTAGGTAAAATTACGAGCAGATTTATCTTATATTCGTAACATAAACATTACACGTATCACAATATTATTTCACTCGTTGAAAACCCATCTCTTAAAACGATTAGGCTTCACGAGCGCGTTATTAGTGCCGCTAGGGTTGCTACTACCGGTATTAATCAAATCAAATCAAATCAAATCAAAAATCATTTATTTCGGACAAGGTCCATAACGTGTACCATTAATACCGAAACTTAAATAAAAATGAAACCTTCCTTATTTTTCAACTTCCAGAGTACTTTATTCGGAATCACATAAACATACTTCGTTTTTTTTTTTTTGCCCCCGCTGCGACTTGAACAGCTACTACCGCAGGGATATTATGGCGTTTCCACGTGAAGTGATTTCGCCAATGTCAAGGTTTATATGAGTATAAATCAATATAGCAATAAAACACAATCCAATCTTCTCTAGGAAGATTGGGGGCAACGTTGTACGGTGATTTGTAGGTCAGAGGTCAAGATAGTTTTAACCTCTGCACCACTGCGAGTCCACTTGAAACGAGAAGAAAGATGCCAGATACACGAAATAAGTCCAAGTCTTCAATCACTGTGCGACACAAAGGCATAAAAAGTACAAATCACTATCAGAAAAGAACTTTGAACACCTAATTACCCAAAAATTAAAGTCTAAAACAAATTACACAACCGCCATCTTTCAACGTTGCAAATGGCCCCCCACATACTTCGTTATCGCTGGAGCAAAAACAAATCTAGTAAAGAACACATATAACAGAATGTATGTTTAGTATAAATTGAATATTCTGCCTAAACACTCTAAGCCTCTAAGAAGTTCTTCATATCTAGCACGAAGTCTTCGCTGGAAACGGTCAATCAAACTTGTCTTACACTGATTAAACGCTTCTATAAGTCAACATGTCAAATTTAATATTTATAAAAATAAAAGTCAAATCCAGTATTTTTCTCCAAAAATAGTTTTAACTTTTTAAATATATATGTTTTCCATTTGTACTCATATTTGATTAGGATATATTTTTATACGTTTCTGTACATATTAAATCAATCAAACATTATAAATGTCTAAAGTAGCAGGAAAAGTGATTGTAGAGGTTGACGTTAGGTTTGCGTAGCTAGTCTCTTTAAATATGGACTGATCAAGTCAAGTACGGAGGTAAGATATTTGAAAGTTCTTTTTATTCATTTTGAACTCGTAGGTATAAACGTTTCTCGATACGAGTGTTACTTCTGTTATTGCCTATTTTGTATTAATCTTTCACTACTGTCAATTCGTTTTTGCTCCCGCGATAACGATGTATGCACATAAAACATGTTATTTGTTCTTTGTTTGACCCTCGACGCCAAAAGACAGGTGGGTTAAAAAAGTTCAACATGTGCATCTGTGTGTCTGTTCGTGGCATTGTAACTCTTAAATGGATGGATCGTTTTGTAAGTGTTTTTAGGTTTCCGTAGTCAAACTAGGAACCCTAATACATTCGCCATGTCCGTCCGTCTCTCCGTCCGTGGCCTAGCTCAGAGACTATTAATACTAGAAAGCTGTAATTTGTCATAGCTCATAAATATACATATATATTAGTAGTGATCGTTATCAACGTGCACTTTTCGTAGCAAAGGGTATGGTTGGCAGAAAAAACAAATACATTTGAATATTCATATGTGTTCTTAACTATAAAATAAATTCAACATTATTGCCAAGTCAATTAAATTGCTGGAGGATCCTAAAATAGAGCTTAAAGGTTCATTTAAAATTGTTTCTGACTTGATAAAAAAATGCAGTTGAGATAACAACCCACGGGCAAAGCAGTTTATTTTAAACTAAAAAATTACATGAAGAAAAATCCCGGTTACAGTACTGTACAAGTCGTGCAGCAGCCGATAAAGGGCAATGAGGTGTTTACGCCGGAGGGCGTCAATAAAAATTGTGTGCACTATTTTAATTAAAGACTTAATTTATCTTCCTGTGACTTCTGTTAACGTAGAAATATCATTTAATAACTTAAAATTGTTTTTATCTAATCGACGTGAACGACTGCCGGACAAATCTGTTGAATAAAATTTTGGTCATTCAGTATAATTTGGATAAATGATTATAACTATGTATGTATATCAATCTCATAATTTGTGAAATATATAATGTTTAAAATACTTGTGTATTTGTTTTTTTGTCGACCATACTTTGCCACCAATACAGCACGTTGATAACGATCACTATATATTAGTCACGCCTTCAAAGTGGTAAAATAAAAAGTGAAAAACATTTTTTTTACTGTACCTCTCCTTCACGTAACTTCTGGATGTATTTTATTTTTCTAGTCTACTCCGTTTTAGTTAGAGTCGAGTGTCCCCCTACAGCCAAAACTACAATACTAAAAGTCTGAAAAATATCTTAAATGAAAGTACATGCAATGAATTTAATAGGAAAACTATCACTACTGAGTAGACTTCAGTGGTTCTTGAGTTACAAACGGTTTAAATGTTTACGAGTATACCTACCGAAAACTGATTTGCGGTGTTGGTAAACTGACCGCGACCTATGTCGATGTATTTGTAAAATTGGTCGCAAGATACCGTGAGGACAGCCCTCGTGCCTTTAATAACAGCTTCGAACACATTTTGTTGGTTGGAACCCACTCAAGTAATAAGTTTCAAGCGCTAATACTGCTAAGCCGTGGAAATTTCTGCCCGTACTCAGCAATTGGGCTCCAAGGTTAGATAAGAGACATTCGGGCGTGTTCCTTCCTTTATCGCCGGTCCATTATATGATATTAGCAGTATGGCCTGTTAGGATACCTAAGGTTCTGCATAGGTTCTAGTTTTACTCAAAACCTGTACATAAAAATTACTTATAAAAGTCGTTAATGTCTAAAGCGTATTATAGGATCTTCTTTTTCTTCAAGTGGCTACTAACTTCTGGTATTGCTGTCTGACAGCGAGTCGAAACAGTTCAGATGCGCTCGCTATTCCAGTCCACTCTCGGATGCTGCGGAGCCACGACTTCTTTCTCCGACCAACTCGCCGTTTACCGGCAACCTTGCCCATCATTACAAGTTGCAAAAGGTCATATCTATCATGCCTAAGCACTTGACCGAGATATGCAGTTTTTCACCTCTTAATGACAGACAAAAGTTCCCGTTTCTGCTTAGCTCGCCGCAGAACCTCCACATTTGTGACTGTGCGTCCAGCTTATTCTCAACATACGCCTGTATGCCCACATTTCAAAGGCTTCAATTCGTTATTATAGGATCGAAGACTATCTAATAGACAAAAATGCTTGGCCTGAACCCGAAACTTTATCAATATTATATTTTTTTTCAAATTTAAAAGCTTTATCTTGTCTAGGGGAGACCGTTGATGTAGGAAAACATATCAATGTGATGTGGTCGTCTTGCACCGTCTTATATGCACATAAGTAGGCGATCTTTTGTCGTTTTCTCCCTCTATCTCTTTCGTAAGATATTGGTGTGTTTTCCTGCGGAAACTACGCAGGTTATTTGATATATTTTTTAATTTACTATTATGTTCATAATGCTAGACTAAGTAGTACGTACCATTGTAATATTAAACATATTTAAAAAAAAGACTGACTGCTGAGTTTCTTGCGGCGTTCCTTCTCAGCAGCGGTCTCCTCAGGCAGTTCCACATATCCCTACTGGTCTATCCCTCCTGGTAGGGAAGAAAGGATTTTATAATTATATTAATAATTCAGGAAATTGATATCATCGCATTGAAAAGTGCTTCTTTAAGTGTTTTGTTTATTGGTTTATTCGCATATTATACACTTTCGCATTTTATACACTAATGAAAAATTTCAATTCCAGACACAAGGCACGGTATAAATATGAGGTAGGTTTAGGTTATGTTAGTTTTGCAGCAGGCCCGGAGGGCCAAACTACCCGGAAATAGGAGCTCTCGCAGAGCTCCGTCGACTTTCTGTGAAAGTGTATATAATGCGAATAAATAATTTTTTTTAAGGTACCTATAATAAATGATTTTTCTATCTACTTGTACTTTATCTTAGTAGAGATGCGTGGAAATAAAACATCATTGTATCCCCCCTAGTAGCTAAATGTGGAAAAAAAATCCTTTCTTTCCTACCAGGAGAGATAGACCAGTAGGGATATGTGGAACGGGGGGTCTCCTCTTGTGAAGCGCTGGGAGATTCTTGACGAGTAAAAGTGCCCGTGCGGCCTACTTACTGAATAAATGTCTTTATCTTTGTAAAATTAATACCTTATTGCCTTTGTCACTTTTTCGTATTGTCAACGTTTTGATAACTCCTATTTACTTAACAATAATGGCGGCCAAGTTAAATTTTAAGGTGTTCCCATCATAAATATGGGCTGTATGTGCCTCAGCATCTCAAACCTGGCAAAGCGAAGTGGGCCCAGCGTGCCAGCAGCCTTAATGCAGTTACCACAGGTGCACGTACCGTTAATACGAGAATTAATTAACTATCTACGGGCAAACATAATGGGCTACGATAATGGCTCTGAAACACAATTAGCATGCGTTCTGGTTATTAACTGAAATAATGGTTTTGTTTCAATTAATTTGAGTAGTATTATTATATAGATATATGAGTTATGGGGTAAATGACATAATTGCGTTGAGTTATAATGCTGACCTGATCGGAATTCCGCCCTCCGTCCACCAGGATCCATTGATAGGATCCATTAAAGGGGTCAAGTGGACTTTTTGTACATTCAAATCCATCAATGGAGTAGAGTGGCTTTAAATGTACACTTAAATCTGTTTGGAGTGGTTTACGCTTTTTAATACGCTGGGATCCATTAATGGATTTAAACATACTATGAAATCTAAAAAGATCCATTTAACAGATTTTGTTGAACTTTTTAGTACCAGGATCCATCAATGGATTTTATTATACTACAATGTCCACGAGTATCCATCAAATTGATGGATTCAAGTATATTAAACGTTTAAAAAAAACATTTTTGGATACTCATATACATAGTAGTGTACTAAGATCCATTGATGGATCAAAGTGTTATTAAGACAGCAAATCTATTGATGGATCCCGGCGTATTCAAGTGTAAACGGCTCCATATGGATTTAAGTATACATTAAAACCCACTCTATTCCATTAATGGATTTTAATGTACAAACTGTCCACTTGACCCCTAAATGGATCCTATCAATGGATCCTAGTCTAGTCCTAAGAAGGAGGGAAATTCCATACATTTTTTTTCGATTAAATAGATTTTACTTTTCCATATCGATCATATAGTTCTTGTCTAACCTACGTAAGTATATGACCTACTCGTAACCCGTAACATAACATAGATTTCGGGAAAAAAATCGGGAAAATCATTATTCAGAAAAAAAACATATCACAATTGTGATGTTTCCATTTATAAGCTGCGAGGGAGGCCGCGTAAATGGATTCTGGATTTAACTGTATTTTAATGGTTTTATGGTGTGGTAATGGAACCATGATGTTATTAATTGTTAAGTGAACTTTTATGATCAACATAGCGTTTAGTATTTTTTCATCACACTTGCACGTAAACAGTATCTAAACATACAGGTTAACTTGGCCGCAATGCCCCATATAAAACCCTCGACCTTTATTTTTACCATGAAACCCAAGGTCGGTAAGTAATTTTTTTTTAATTTATAGCACAGCACACAGGTCATGCAAGTTCAAGCAAAGAGTTTACACGCAATTGAAAAATTGTCTTAAAATGTTATTTAAACAGGAATTTCATTGCAATCTCGCTACATGTTACTTAAATACTCAATTAATGTTCTTAATAAACGATTTTAATAGTTTTCTGTATCAAAACGTCGTTTTTTTTACACTCCTTCAGGGCTGTATGTATAACTACGTAAGTATTTGCCCTTAACGTTTCTGAACGAAACATTTTTATAATCTGTGGAGTCCGCCAGCCATCCGCTTAAAAAAAGTTCAAGTAATTCGTAATAATAGTTGTGCTGACTTGTGTAATTATTTAACTCACAAATGTGATGAAAAACATTGTATGTTTCACGGGCGGTACGGGAATTACGAACCTCGACTCAGAAAGCCCTCAG